>OZ007595.1:315283748-316772081 GCA_963931845.1 Maratus michaelseni | reverse complement strand
GACAGACGTACGTTTCGTGAGTAACTTGGACTCACATCCTCAGTGTCAATAAAATAAAATGAAACATTATTGTATCCCCCCAAAGACATGAAATTGAATCGAGAAACCCAAATGAAAACAACAACACACCGAGAAACTCATCACGCATGAACCACCAATCAGATTAAGTCGGAAGTGATACACTCTGACACAGTAACTCAACCCAGAAAGGTGAGATGTAAGGTACGCTTGAAAATTCATAGTGAAAATTTTATTCTGATAATGATTCCCTTGTTACAGAATTGAATTACATTAGATCAGTTGCTATTAATCGTGGTTTTAGTTTACCGTATATCAACCGTTTAATTTTTTGTTGTCTAAATAAAGGTATTAGTAATCCTGGTTCTTCTGTTGTTCCAGTATCTTTTTCTAACCTCTTTATTTTGTCATTTTACAATGGCAATAGCTACAAAATAGCTAATATTTTAAGACTGTATGATTTTAAGGTTGTTTTTAAACCAGCTAATAAACTAAATTTTTGACAGTTAAAGGATAAAATTTCACATCAAAACTTTTGGGGCATTTACAATATCCAATGTCAATGTGGTTTGACCTATATAGGACAGACTAAACGACAACTCCGTTTCAGACTCAATGAACACAAAAATTATATTAAGAAAAAATAATTACAAAAATCCTCTATTGCTTGTCACTGTTGGAGTGAGGGACATAATTTTAACTTTGATTCAGCCACTATTATTAAGAAATGTAACACTCCATTAGATTTAGACTTCTTTGAGGCAGTTTATATTCATAAATTTGGTAACTCCCTGGTCAATGATTTTTCAACCGTACCTTGCATCTCACTTTTCTGGGTTGAATTACTGTGTCATAGTGTATCACTTCCGGTTTAATCTGATTGGTGGCTCATGCGTGATTAGATTCTCGGTGTGTTGTTGTTTTCATTTGGATTTTTCGATTCAATTTCATGTCTTTGGGGGGATAAAATAATGTTTTATTTTATTTTATTGATACTGAGGATTTGAGTCCAAGTTACTCACGAAACGTACGACTGTCCATTGTACTATGATATTGTGTGTTAAGCCTTTAACGGTTAAAGCACTTCAATTGCTAAAATGTTGAAATAAATGATTGACACCGGAAATTATGAACAAATTTATTTGTATATAACAAAAAAGCGATATTTCACATATATAATAAATGGAAAATATTTCTATTAAATTTCTGCTGTCAATGTTGAATTTCGTAATTAAAATTTTGTGGTTTCCTAGGGAAACCAATGAACGTTAAAGGGTTAAACGTTGGTGTTTTTAGTGTATATTATGACTGTGATCTGTATATAAATTTATTTTTATAAAATTGCTTTTCTATTCCTTATTTGCATTTAAATTTAGAAAATATGAGAATAATTAATTTTTTTTCTCACTTTTCCCTTTTTTACAGATTAGTTTTGTTTTTAAATGACATTTAGAATGTCTGACAAAGATAAATCTTGTTTTTTAAATAAGTGTCTCAATACACAGTTTACAGTCGACAATGAAATTAAGAAAAAGTGGAATAAAATCTGAGTAAAGTGCAATTCTATTATAGCGAGGTGACGAACAATTGTTTATCAGTGAGAAGAGATATAAAAAAAAACAGTCTGTAATATAAAGGTTTGTTTTAGAGCGGTGTTTGCAAATCAATGGATCGCCGTATTTATAATATGGATTCTCTGGCCATTCAAGAAATCCTTTGGCATAAGATTCATATACAATGAAATACATGTAGATGCAAATTTATGTTTTTCTGAAAGGGATGTTTATTTCTCCTCTAATAAGGAAATATTTTACATGGAGAAAAATGACGAAAATATATTTTTTTTTCAATTTTTTGCATAAAATGTACAGGGTGATTATAATTAAAGTTTAAGTTTCAAAACGCTCTAAAAAACGAACCATTGATTAGAATGGCGTCAAAATTGAACCGCGTATTATTAAAGGAGGAAAAACATGAACCCAAAAAATAGTTCCAAATTTTAGCGACAGATGGCGCTGTAAGCGTCAGAATTTCGACTAACAATGACAAATCGTAAAACAACGGCTAAGGCGTAAGTTACACGATAAACCAGCTGTACTGTTGAGTGTGCACGACTGTACACGTGTGATACTGTTAGTTACGTAAGCCCATCCACCACGGCAAGGTCGTATCATATCGGATGGAAAAAATTGGATTTTAATTGTCCTGAAGCCAAAAACCGCATAAAAAGCATCCATCCAATAGGTTTTTAATTGTCTTGAGACCAAAAACAGCATAAAAAGCATCCATTCAATCGGTTTTTAAGTTTCGCGAGACTGGCGCAAAACATGTTCAATAGGCTGTCCACCGGTGTGTGCAACAAAATTAAATCGGGAAACAGCATGTTCCACAACCGATCGAAGTGTCATCGGGGTCAAGTTCAGAATGTTTAGCGCAATGCATGTCTTCAATTCAGCTACGTTGGCAATCGGAGTACATCTTTCAGATAACCCCACAGCCAGAAATCACACGGATTAAGATCAGGTGATCGGGCTGGCCAGGCTGTAGGGAAATGACGACTGATAAATTCTAGCATTTCCGAAATGCCGCCTCAACAACTGCTTCACTTGATTTGCAATGCGTGGAGGAGCGCCATCTTGCATAAAAATGATACTATCCAGACATCCACGCTGTTGCAGAGCTGGAATGATGTCATTACGCAAAAGACACTCATAGCGCTGACCATTGACGGTAACGGTAACAGGATCGAAAGTACCCGTCTTCTAGAAAAAAATATGGCCCTACGCTAAATGATGCCGTAAATCCGCACCACACAGGGTCCTTTGCAGGATGAAGTGGTACCGGGTTCGTTGCGAGTGGATTTTCTGTTGCCCATAATCGGCAATTCTGTGTATTGACATATCCCGTCAGATGGAAATGGGCTTCGTCTGTCAATAGAATTTTCCACGGCCAATCGTTGTCCACTTCCATGCGAGCAAGAAATTCTAAAGCAAAACCCTCTCTTTCTGGCAGGTCAGAAGGAAACAGCTCTTGCACATGGCAAATTTTGTATGGATAGCATTGCAGGATGTTTCGTAGAATGTTATGCACTGTGCTCACAGGCCTGTCCAATGTTCGGGCAATTCTCTGTGAACTGCATGGTTGCACACCACCGCCTCGACTCCTCCTGAACGACTGTGGCCACTGCTTCTCTTCTACCAGACTGCACATCAAACAAGCCTGTATTTTCGAATTTTTTCATCATGTTCACCAGACCCATGACAGTCATCGGTCCAACGCCTTTTTTCATACCCTTGAGGGTCCTGAACTTCTGCAGAGTTACTGGTGCAGAATCACCGTTCTTGTAATAATGCTTTACAAGCAGAGCGCGGTCCTTCATTGAGACACTCATGGCGAACGTCTGAGACACGAAATTAGGAAACGCCATTTACCGAACGCTTTTACAACACCTGAAATGACCGTGCGCATGCCAGGTATTTTAATTTACATTTTCTGACGCTTACAGCGCCATCTGTCACTAAAATTTGGAACTTTTTTTTTCATGTTCTTTCCCCCTTCTTCAATAATACGCCGTTCAATTTTGACGTCATTCTAATCAGTGATTCGTGTTTTAGAGCGTTTTGAAACTTAAACTTTAATTATAATCACCCTGTATTTAGACGTCCGTAATATATTCTGGCAAAGTTTCGTAACTATCGATCATTAAGAATGCATAAAAATGGCGTTTTATTGTATCTAGTTATTTTTAAATGAATCAGAGTGACAATCGCCAATTTAATTTTTACCAGTTAGTATTCTTTTAAACATATATGAGTATGTTCACAGCAAAAAAACTTAAAGATATATTATGAATTTATTTCATATATGTTTTTTATTATTATTATTGAAGTTCCTTATAGTTCCTTGTGGAATTTATTTCATATATATTTTTTTATTATTATGGAAGTTCCTTATAGTTACTTGTGAAATTTTATTGGTTATGTTTCAAACATTTAGTAAACAGTTTTCTTTTTTTTTAATGAAGATAAAGAGAACCTCAGATTTATTCTAAGCAAAAATGCCTAATGCTGTGTATAAATTTTTCAACATCAGATAATGGAAAATTTGTTGTATTCTATTTTGGAGTTTCAATATGCTTTATTTATGCATAATTCTGTTTAAAAATACACTATAAAGTATGCTTTTTCAGAAACATATGATAAAATACTGTTATCATAGTTCATTACATGTTTTCTATCGCTTTTAATAATAACTATAAGTTTAAAAATATAAACTTAAGTTACAAACTCTTAATATGTTAGACATAATTTTTCCTCTTATTCTCCTTTTTTACTTAGATAATACATAATGCATAATTACTACTTGAATGCGAAGTTCATTTATTTTTCATGACGTTTTACATTGTAATTAAAACTTTCGTGCCAAGGAATTTAAAAATAGTACCTTAAATATATTTGTTGTCTTCTTTATGTTCTGCTGTATGTGGATTTAAGTTATTTTTTAACACTGACATACTTTGGCACATAAAGTCAATATTTTTCTCTGGAAAATTGTGTTTTGTCGTTGAATAATAAATGATATAGACTAGCAATTTCTAAATTTCTTTCGACAACTTTGATTTCATTTCTTTTAATAAATATAGATGTTTTTCCCTGGTTACATTAACACTTTATATACTGTTTTATCCTTAATTTTAAATTATGTTTAAATTATTATGAATCTTTTTTTCCTCAAGCAAAGAATAAACTTACTGAATACTTTTGTTTTAAAAAACAATTCTTGTCGTACTATATAGTGAATATTTTATAAAATATTAGAAAATTAATATAAGATTTCCTAAACAAGAAAAATTTATTACCAGAATTCTTTTAAATTATAACATAGTTTATAAAAAGTACTGGATCTGGAAAAATGGTAAAATCATCGTAACTATTAAATCTATATAATTTTAACCAATTTCTTTTATAATTATTTCGCTTAAAGTAAAGAGTGTTTTTACAAAGTAAAATGGATTAAGATACTTAAAAGTATAAAAATTAATAAAGTAATGTAAGATTATTTTTCAAAACAAAGTATTTATTATAAAAGTTGTGCTTCTCCTAAATTTTCAAATAATTAGAAATTCTCGAAAAAGCTCCTTTCAAAAAGTTAACCTTTGAAAGGAGCTGTTTCGGAACTCTGTCAGTCCCGTGTAGAGGTTTTAAAGGCTACGAAATCTTACCATACAGGAAATATTTATTTTTTTTAACTAGGAGGCTCAGTTCCCTACGAGCTACGCTCGCCAACCCCCGTTTTGACACCACAAACTTTAAAAATGCTCTCATTTGATCAACTCTAAACGATTACGTAAGATTAAATTATAATTTAACGACCAATGACGAACTGCTGTAATCGGATTTTCATTCATTTTCTTTTGATTGAGAGATTTTAAGGCCGAATCCACTGCTATCGAAACAGCTGAAACTGTTTTCATGATTGATTAAATTAGATATATTAAACATCGGCTTACTATTTATTAGAGCATTTTGTATTATTATGTGAAGGAGAAGAGATATATGAAAAGTAAAACATAAGGATAATTCTGTGTGCGTATCTATGCGTTCAGTACCAAATACGAATCAGTTTTTTAAATGTTCTATGTTGCTATCTTACTGAATACGTCTTCGAAATATTGAACTCGCCTGCTTAATATTATGAGCCTACATTATACTGTCTCTAATTGTTTACTAAAAATATTCCTCATAAGAACATACGAATCATAAAAAAGAAATACATCCAACAGTTTCTAGTTACTTAAGTGTTTTTCGCGGATTATTAATTTTATCACTCCACATGAAGCAGCCGAATCTGTTCAGAAACACTTGTGATACGGGTATCTTAGAAAAAACCCATCTTCTTGAGTAAACACCAACTATAAAATGTGTGTTACACAAGAGATAAACAAATACAGCTAACAATATATGACTTCTGTTATACTTTATTTTCCTACTTTTGTTGCGCCTTACAAACAGTTCATTTCCACGAATATACGTAAAAAATATTAAACTTTAGAGGAATCTTGGATTATTTTTGCAAAGATAAACAAAAAGTATCATACACAAATATGCTTTTAAACGTTATCAGAAATTAGCTTTTTTACACTCTTACTATATCGAAGGTGAAACTTCTTGTTTAATCGTTTAAAAATCCTTATAAACATAAAATACGTAGTCGTTGAAGGCCACCGTAATACTTACCCATCATGGATACGCATAATATAATATATGAAAATAAAACATGCGTAAACTATTTATAAAATGATGCATTACTAAATTGCACATAAGAAAGTCCTCTATAACTAAAAAAAATATTAGTTATTATAATAATATTAATGTTCGCTGCATTGAATTAAGAATCGGATTTCCAATTAGAATATATCTTTGTGAAATTTGAATTAAATATAGCAGTGTTGAAAAATCGAATCATGTGGAAATTACTTTTTATTTCTGAGCTACATTTCTCAATAATTACAATTAATCCCATTAATCAATTAAAAATGGCACGTATAAAGCCAATTTTTATGACTGGTATAATTCCATATATTTATGTCATGAAAAATCAAACTTATTGAAATAACCATTTTTATATACTTAGCGTTTAAGCATTGAATGAGTATCTCACTTGCGCCACTCAGCGGCCAACTTTTGTAAAAATAACTTTTGAATTTGGGAAATGAAATTTGAATTTATTTAATTTATATTAACTTTCTTTGACACCGTTTGTTATATTTTAAAAATAAATTTTATACGGATTGTTAATGCATTTTTGACCCTTCTTTCCATAAATTTTGAAAACGATATTTTTATTTGAATCAACCATTCAGATGTGACTGTGCGTATTTTTCAACAAATCTTGTGAGCATCGCACTATTTGAAACTGAATTCACTATTAAAATTTTTAGTTATGAATTATTCACTTCTGATTTTCGATGATTGAAAAGGTAATATCAGTTTCTATGGCAGATGTTGTTGTATAATTAAAATAACTTATTCAAATTTATCCTGATCTAATATTTTTTAATTCTGAATGTAAATAATTTACTCTGAATGAAGTAAAAAACATTACGAGCAAAATATAAGACGCAGACGATATTTGGAAAAATTTATTTTTTGACAAATGGGTTTTCAAAGAATAATGTCATTCAGAGATGGGTAACAAATTTTAAAATGTTTTTTATTTAATGTATAAATATGTATTTAATGTATAATGTATTTAAGGAAGGTATAGCTTTCAAATTTGGAGAGTTTTAAGAACTTTGGGTGAATATTCCTGATAAATTTTTAGAAAGAATCCATACGTTTAAAATCTTTTTTTTTCATGTGTTTTCATCTTCCATGCGGATTTTTCTTTTTAGCCACACACAGGGTGGCTTATTCTTTCAATCTCTATCATTTTTCATGTTTATGAAAAGTCACAGCAATCCATCGTTGCCACAGATTAATCTCGGAAAATGAAACATTTGAAGTTACTTAAAAAATTAATAACTCGAAAAGTATTTGTCACAAAATTGTTTTACAAACTGCGTTAGAATGGTAAAAAATTGTATTTTTCTTGATATAAATTTCAAATCTAATGATTATGTCGTTTTTCAAATATTAGATTTCAAAAATTACAAAACTTCACAATGGAGTACCGTAGCGAAACTTTTACGCGTAAAAAGATAATGATAAAGGCATTGTGGCTCAACGTGTATCGTGTATACTGGCCATAGCATGAGTAACGAATTATAGTAAACTTATTATTCTGTTAAAATATAAAAGTGAATTATGTATATACATTTTTAAAAAATAAAGAAAAACATTTTATCACAAACATGAACAACATTTTTTCTTCTGTTTATTCCCTTATTCCAAAGATATCGTTTTATCGTCTGCTGAATTAACATGAATTAAATTTCATTAAAAAAAATTGCTCAGTGGTAGAAAAATATTTTTCTAAATCGAATGGTTATTGAACAACTCAACACTTTAACAGGGGAATTTTTATTTGTTATTTAGATATTTTAAAATTGTTTGTTGTCATTGCGTTTTTATTCTGAGTTACAGCTAGTTTTTTTATTTTTTAAATAAAAGCCGTGTGTGGCAATCTATATTCGGCCTTATAGCAGAATTTTCCCCTCTTGTCTTTTATATGCTTTCAGTAAAACAAATTTATTTGCTTAACAATTTCCGGCACAGACAAATTCTGTTCGTAAAATGCGAAATTACTGACTGACACCGGAGTTTACAAACGACTTTTTTAGAAAATAAGAACTCCTTATTTTAAGCTTTCAGTGTAGAAGCAAAATTTTATTAAAATATTCTTGGTGCCGATTGCAAGTTTGGAATTAAAATTAGGTGTGCCCGGAGTGGGACCACTGTGCCGGAAAGGGTTAACTTGGAATAAATTAGGTTCGTAAAATGTCTATTTCAACAAATTCATCTTTTAAAAAAATTCCATATAAATGGTTAATCTTCTCTAAAACCAACATAATATATTAAATTAATAAAATTTAAATGGTATTTAAATTTATAAAATTTCTTAAATATAAGACAAACTAGCTTTAGATACAAACCAGCTATATGCTCAATTTGCTAGTGATAAATGTTTTCTTCTAAATACAAAAATTTTACAGAAAAAAAAAATTGTTTTTTGGGCAAAATAAAATTATGATGCAATTAACAATTATTCTGTCTCATAGGATAATGTAACTAGACTTTCATAACTATATACAAAACTATACATATTACTATAATAAGACACGGAAACATACATCCGTTCAACAAAGTATACTTTTAAAATTTTGTAACTGCTATTTCTATCTATAAAAATATATTTGTATTTCATTAAATTCAAAAGTTAGGGTCAAATAGATGAGCTTTCACAGTAGATAAACTCTTTTTTTTTAAGCTAACATTTTATTTTTACTTTTTCTATCTATTCAACTGTATCTTAATACATTATGTAACATATTTTCATCATTTCACTCCTAAATGCACTTTACTGAGGAGTCCATTTTTTTTTTTTTACATTCATTTATATTTTATTGTTATATATTTTTGTGCGTTAAATGAAAGCACCATGAACTTAATCCTACAGTAAAAACAATTTAAGAAATTGATTGAACGTGTAGCCTCCGTTTTTTTTTTTTTTTTTTTTTTTTTTTTTATTTATTTTTTTTTTTTTTTTGCTTCTTCTAATAAAAACTTGTCGGATGTGCCAATCCTAAAACTTCCTTTTATCTCACGCAGGTTTATCATACACTAAAAAAAAAATCAACAGCAATTTATATCTCGGTCTAACTGAATCTAAAGTTTGATTAAATTCCGTGAATTAATTCTTGAGATATGATTATTGCTAAAATCTTGTAAATCCTGCAAAATGCAGCATAGCAGCGTCACCTGTTGGGAGATTTAGACCAACACCTAATCAACAACAACTTATGTCATCGTCTAAATGAATCTGAAGTTGGATAAAAATCCATGCATTAGTTCTTGATATACAGTTATCGTAATAATAATGAAAAATGTAGCATAGCACCGTCACCTGTTGGGCTAGTTACACCAAAACGTAAGAAGCATCTCTTTCTGGAATGGTCTAAGAGAATCTGAAGTTTAATAAAATTCCGCGGATTAGTTCTTGAGATATCGCTATAGTAAAAATCATGAAATAAGGGGTATAGCGGCGCCACCTGTTGGAATATCTACACCAAAACGTAATCAGCATCTATTTACAATGTCACCTATACCTGTACACAATAACAATGTCACCTATTGAGAGATTTTTACCAAAAAGTAATGAGCACCAATTTATATCAGGGACTAACTGAATATAAAGTTTATTAAATTTCGTGCATTAGTTCTTGAGATAGAGCGCCCACAACAGTTTTGTCACATACAGACAGACAGTCGCAGAACCATAATCACACATTTTCTAAAAACAGTCAAATCGTGTTCAGGACCTTCTAAAACGTATAAATCCGTCAAAAACCGGAAGTCGATCCAATAGAAGAAAGTAAAAATGCAAATTATCCCTTTAATCTTCTTATCTTTAGCAATAAAAACATGACTTTTGATCAGCATTTTACCGTTTCACGTGTGGAATCTCGGAAACTAATCCATCTTGTATCCCTCCTATCAAGATCCATATGGATGAAACGGGTGCATATGTAACTTCGAGAGACCACACAATATTTGTATTTCGTTAAAAGGCCATTGGTTGTTGTTTTCCTCTCTTGCTGATCGTGATTGGCAGGAGAAGATTCACTTTACCCTGTTCACATTTTTCTAAGTTATTAGTAAGTAATCAAAGATTTGATCGACATCACAGATGGGGTCATTATTCACAAAATAATTAGCATCTTCTATGAAAAAATTTAAAAATGATACTTTTGCAAATAATCACATTGAAAAATAAAATAACCAGGTTAAATTCATCACCATTTCTTCTATTTTAGATTAAACAAGAAGGAAAAATCATGCGTGGAGTATAGATTATGTAACAATTTCCAACACTTCCAAAATAATTTTACAAAACTTTAACGTTTAATAAGGTCAAAGGTGATATACAAGCATAGAATTCGGAAAACACATAGCATATTTAAAACCCAATTTCAGAAATTACCAACACTACTTGGATAAATATCCGAATTCGTTTGTGTAACCCTGTATATTATCCATAGATTTGTAGATATACTACATGGAATGTTAAATATTAGTTCAGTTAAGAAACGCGTAAGCAAAGTTTAAAATTCCCCTTCTGGCATGTCGGTCAATAAACGGAAATGTACTCGAAAACTTTTGTGCTGCCCTGTATAGGATCTGTAGAATTTATACACGCCAACTAATAGACAAAAAATGAGTTAAATTTAAAAACGAGTTCAGCAGCTATGAAGACACACTCCTATCAGTTATTGTTAACAGACAGTGCCGAATTCTTTTTTGTGTCCCTGTAAATGAATGCTATACACGCAATATTCTATAGTAAGTCTCTTGTAAATCACGTTAGTGATATTATATATCGATTTCAATATGCTTCAAATAGTAGAACATTATTCAAGTAAGTCGCAATCTATTTTTCTTCATAGATCTTAACGTAACCGAATTATTTTAGTGTCCCTGTATAGGAACTAAAAGTTCTGTCTACACCCTATTCTATAGTAAGCCTCTTGCAGTGCACCTCAGTGATATATATCAATTTCAATATGTTTGAAATTCTATAAGATCACTAAAATAAACCGCGAATGAGTTTTTTCCCATAGATCGTAATGTAACGGAATATTTTGATTGTCCCTGTAAAAAAACTATAAGTACTACACACTTCATTTTGAATACCGAACATGCTATAGTAAACCTCAATAACATATATGAATTGTATGAAAATCCGGGTTTATTTACGCGAGTAACAGCACGGACGGACAGACAGACAAACCGAAAATATAAACGCTTTTCAACTATGTTGGAAAATGTTAACAAGAAAGGATAATCATGCATCGAGCATAATTTATGAAACACATTCCAACACTTCCAAAATACTTTAAAGAACCTTCGCCATTTAATAAGGTAAATAAGATACTCAAGTAAACATTGACTAAGCTAATTAAAAATGTTTTATTGTAGTATGTTTTACATAGGATTTCACTAGTATTACTGCCTCTTTAAAAGAAGGAAGGACACAGAGAGGATAAGACTGCAAAGGTCACATGTCCATGCACACTACAATTTTCAAGATGATGGTGCTAACTGTGAAAAATAGTCCCTTAATCTTGTATAAACATGCATTTTAAAAAACGACATTTTATACTTTATAAGTTGTCCAGAAAGACTGAAACTACCTTTAGATTTTTACCTCTTGGAGAGACGTAATAAGTGTAAATTGCAAAAAAGTGTTCGAAATAAATTGGTAATTAAGATTATGTGAATAAAATAGTTCTTCCATTAACTTTCTAAATGTTACACTTTTTAAATTTTTACACGGTGCCTATAAATTGTGTTTAGAATTTTTTTCTCAGTGTTCTGACAAGCAAAACAGTACAAATCCCATTCTTTTACCACCAAAACCCACCCTGTTATGAAACTTTAAATTTTATGAATTTCCAGAGCTTTTCGGCATTAAAAATCAATAAGATATTTTTACCAGCTTTGCATCTAACAATAATATTTTACTTCATTTTCTCGACGAATTGGAGGACAGTTTTCTACAATGCATTTCTGAGATATAAAAACAGAAATCTCTGTATGCAGTAAAGAAGAAGGATTTTTAAATTTTACTTTCATAATCTATGAAGGAAA
Source organism: Maratus michaelseni (assembly GCA_963931845.1). Lineage (NCBI taxonomy): Eukaryota > Metazoa > Arthropoda > Arachnida > Araneae > Salticidae > Maratus > Maratus michaelseni. The sequence goes on along the minus strand of OZ007595.1, from coordinate 316,759,755 downwards.
CGTTGAAAATTATTTTTCGAAAGATAAATACGCCTCCAATAAAAGAGTATTTTAAAGTAACGCGCAGCCCGCTTCCGCTAACCAAAAATGTTAGATATAATGCATGTCAATTCCAGAATGGAAAGAAGATAAAGTTAAACAATATGGGAATTCCTTTATATATATATTTTTTGTTAACTCAAGGACTTTAATTACTTTTTAAATATGCCGTTTTTCTAAAATTTTACATCACGTTATCGTCGTGATCGCGACTCCTTTCACAGTATATTAGAGAATGTTTTCTTTGAACTTATTTCACATTTTGTGAGTGTGTAAACTTATAATTTTAGAGAGTTTGTAATCACAAGGTAGTCCATGACAGCAGTTGTTTTATTAGGTGTTGCATCTGGCTACTTTTGGTAGCTGTGTATAAGGTCTGGCATATTTTATTAATCACACTTTTGACGTTGAAGTTTTTTCCTTTCTCTCATGAACATTTTTCACGTGTCTTCGCAAGTGGGCGGCCAGAGATGCCCTATAATCACATTTTCTACAACCGTGAGGTTTCATTCTTTCGTGCACTGCTCTCACATGCCGTCGGACATCACTGGATTGAGCTGCCCTGTACTCACAGTGGGGACAAGGATGAGGCTTTTTTCCTTCGTGCACTGCACTTACGTGGTCTCGGATAATAGAAGATTTAGGTGCTCTATAATCACAGTGCTGACACTTATGCGGTTTCTTTCCTTCATGAACTGCGTCTGTGTGTGCTCGAACAGTGGCAGATCGAGATGCTTTATAATCACAGCGCTGGCACTTATAGGGTTTCTTTCTTTCATGTACTGCATCTACGTGATTTCGAATAATAAAAGCCTTAGATGCTCTATAATCACAGCGTGAACATTTGTAGGGTCTCATTCTTCCGTGCACTGCGTGGACGTGTCTTCGAAGATTTTTAACTGCAGATGATCTATAATCACACATTTGACATTTGTATGTTCTTTTACCTTTATGTATTGCATCTGTGTGATGTCGGAGAAGAGTGCTGCTTGATGCCTTATAATCACACTGTGGGTGTTCGGGACATTTGAGAAGGACTTCGTTTGTTTCTGTGATAGTGATACCCTGTTTTTGACCGCTAAGTACCGGATTCTCTTCCGCAATACGGTGAATTCCATCGCTTTTTGAAACTTGCGATTTCTCACCGACATCATCTTCTGTTGAAATCCCTCTGCTTTCAAGATTGCGATATTCTGAAATTTGTGGAAGCTGGCATTTGCTTACATCACCTGGAACATCGGATGAGCTGAGGGTGTTGCGAAAAGTGTGTTCACTGGACATCCTCTTCGACTGCTTTGTAATTTTTTCTGAATCTAAACTGTTTCTAGTCGATGACGATGGTGCGATTTCCTTGTTGTATTCAGGCTTATTCATCACACCTGAAAAATAATTATGAAATGTTTTTACTATAACATAATTTCATTTTCAATTAATGCTGCGAAATAAATGCTAAAAAAATGTAATTATTTAAATGCTTTTGCGTTAGAAGTATGTAAGTAATATTTCCGATTGAAATTTTTTAGGAAAAAGTGGATTTATAAGTATAGTTAAAAAAAAAAAAATAATAAAGCCGACGTGAGTTATAAGTTCAGTTAGGAAATAAAATTCTTTTGAAAAAAAAAAGTTGTTCGTTTATTAATCTTCTGTTATTTCTGATATAATGTAAGCTTGTGTAGTTATCTGATATCTGTTTTTGTTGAAATTTCAACACTGTTATTGTAAATCCCATTTGTTTTCTCCCTCCCTTCGATTTTCCATCCATCATTTACCATCCATAACACATATGTTTCATGCTACTCTACTTTAAGCGTACCAAGTAGGAACTAACATTTGTTTGGTGACTGTTCGAGCATTGATAAATCATATTTAAAATTGTATTTGATATGCAATTTTAACTTACATTTATTTATTTGTTGAAAGTAAAATTTCGTACATTGATAATCGATAAATATATTAGTATAATGATGCACTGAAATACTACTGAATTAAAGACAATGGGTAAAAAGTTAATTTCTGCTTTTCTGGCATTAATAACAATTGCCACATAACGTGCTATGGTTTCAATAAGTTTACGAAAGTGTTTCATTTGCATGACAGGCAAGAATTTTTCGCAAGTGAGTTAAACGAACTTTTGTGGGAAGAGGTACTTGTATACATTTTGGAACAGCATTCCATATTTGTGGAAAAAGATTTAAGGGAGGTTCTTACTGTTTTGTGTCGAAATTTTCGATATTTTTTATTTTTTTATTTTTTGCATTCCTCTATTTTATAGATTGTTTCCCTAAAGTGTTTTCTTGAAATTCCATTTCCTTAGGGTATTTTTTACCCGTTTAACGTAACACCACTCACTGGACGTAAAACTATAATAGAACATAGTTTTTTTTCTTTAAACCATGTTTTTCAAACTGAGCGACCATTTTTAACGAGAACTATTCAACCAATTTATTTTATCATTTATTTATAAGAAATTTAATCGTTGTTACTGAAGTTTATACCACGGAAAAGTATAATTTTCATTGATTATTTTTTCGAGTTCTTTAAATGTAACTAAAATACGAAAAAAAGAATCTTTTTTTCAAATGACCAACATTTTCTCGAAAATTTACTTTGTAAACTAAATGTTAGTATACGACCATAGCATTTAATGCTGTTTTATAATTTGGCGTCCAGATTTATATCATATATTATTTTATAATATATTTTCGTATCAATAACTTCGTCCAGTAAATCAGACAAAATATCAAATACTTTTTCATATATTTCGTTCAAATTAACATGATATACACATTTATGTCGTTTAAAATTTTAGCAAAAAAGGTTTTTAATTCTGTATCCCCTTTTATAACACCCATCACACCCATTTTATAACTGAATATTGTTTCAATATAGTCCAAACGTTATTGTACACGTTGATTATTAATAATATCGTCACAATTAAAAAATACAGATCGCTATTTAATTTTCTAGATCGAAAAATAAGGTATAGAATGTTAAATTCACTACACGTTAAAACAATTATTTGCAGCTTCCAAAATAATGTATATCACAAGTTATATCAATGGTGCAGTTTAATAACTGAAATGCAAACATATTGCATGTGTTATTATATTATACATCCCTTAAACAAACCTCTCTTATAACCTTGTACAAAAAATAAGTAAAATGTTTATTTTTTTTTATTTTAAATCAGTCAGAATTACAAATATTTATACACTAATTAATTTTTCAGAAGAGCTGAAATTATGCTGTAAATTAATGAAAAACAAAGAATGTGAATTATCACTTTACTAAACAGCGTACAACCATTAGACTGAAAAAATGTCCAGACCGGGGTTCGATCCCGGATCCCTTGGTATAGCGCACCAAGTGCTTTACCAATTACGCCATACAGACGACATCCAGTCTAGTATTCTCTCACTCTTATATGGTAAGGCTACAACCACGCAGCACAAGAGTCAATCATGAGCACAACACCGTTGGCATGCATGAGCCAAATTAAATCTAGTGTTGTGCTCATGATTGACTTTCTATCTTGTGCTGCGTGGTTGTAGCCTTGCCATATAAGAGTGAGAGAATGCTAGACTAGATGGCTTAATTGGTAAAGCACTTGGTGCGCTATACCAAGGGATCCGGGATTGAACCCCGCTCTGGACATTTTTTCACTCTAATGGTTGTACGATGTTTAGTAAAGTGATAATTCACATCCTTTTTATTTCAAGAATTACAAATTCAATTACGCGCGGGTTCCAAATCAAGTGTCTATGAATTTCGATGTCGGTAAAAATTTGAAAGTTTATTATTTTGACGATTTCTATTGATATTCCACAGCTAAAATTTGCTGATCTTATATTAGGTACACATGCATCAGCATTTTTTCAAAATATTCTGAGTATTAAGCAGTGTTTCTTCTGTCAAAGAGATCGCAATGCATAAGTATCATAAATCCTAAATATTGTTTATAACCCGCCTCTTTTCGTCGCTTGGTCCTCCGTGACCTTGTATATTTTTGATCGGACATTCTAGATCTATGCTTTCATTCTTAGTGTACCACCAGCACGACGCAGTCGTATTCAAAATTCATCAAGCCGCGTTTACTTGTCTCTAATCGTCAATGATTCAAACAGAATAATCTCTGGGCCTTTTGAACACGTGGAGCGCGATAGTTTGTATTGATAATGGTACGTCTTATCATTCAATGTCAACTCAACCGTAAAAAATTATTTTCGACGCAGATGTTTTTAAATTTTTAGATATTTTGCGTTTCTATTACGTTTATCACAAACATGGAAAATATGAAGTATAAAATTTTTCCCTTTCATTTTGGAGTAATTAGTTTTTAAATTTACACAAACTCAGCCAAATGGTTTTAACTTCATATATTTATGTGGCTCTATCTAAAAAGTTATTCAACTTAAAGAGAGATAATTTAAATCATCTTCTTCCGTTTTTAACCTTCTTTCATTTGATGTGCTGCATGATTATATTATTAAAATCAGAAGGATATTTTCTATCGCCAACCATTTATTAAATTTAAAAAAAAAAGAAACTTTTCTATTAAAAAAATAAAAATAAAATAAAAAATAATAAAGCACATATTTTGAATACCAATTATGAATGAGTATGTAAGATTTTATGATAGTATTCTAATGAGATAATTTCTAAAAAATGATAGTGCAAAGAATTTTGCAAGTTACTATTATAAACATAATCATGCCATTAAATAATAGTGATTTTCAGAAACTAAACAGGTAGTTATTTTTCAGTTTTACACATTGTTTTATATTTAAAAAAGCATTGAAGAATTTTCTTGATAAACTTTGAGTGAATTTTATTTTGGTGCAATAATGACTTATTTATTTACACTATAAAAATAAAATCATGGCAAATATATTCCAAATTAAATAATTAAAATTCAAATAATTCATAAAATATTAAAATTAAATGAACGAAGATTTTTCCTCAAGTTTTTCTAAATGGTTTTCCAAAACGTGCAAACAAGTATTGAAGTATGAATGTATTAGTACTGTCGCACGTTAGCATAATATTTTTGCGTTGCACGAAAAATCCCGTTTCGGCTGACGAAGGTGACTCTTTATCCAATTATCTTCGTTGCCCATGGTATCACTGTAAAATATTTAATGTGACGTCTTTAATTAATAAATTAAGTTATGGCAACATTAATTAGATTCTTGATTACAGTATATATTCTTTAATTTTCAATTCACGTAAATAAATTCACATGTTTTACCTGCAGCTTCTTCAACCATAGATCCACGACTAGTTGTTGCAGTGCCGATCGGCGGATTCGTCGTAAAAGTCTCTGCGCATATTTTTTCTGAAAGAAGAATATTTTAAGCAACTAGAGAAAATAAATCACGCGTTATGCACAACTTGGAATACATATTTTAAAATTGATTTCTACAATTCGAAATTCTATTGACCAAAGTTTAAAGGGCGATACAACGTATCTAGGCATTGCTTCACACAATTCTTAGTTGTAAACTGAAGCAACAAAAGGATTGAAAGCCATTTCAAATGGAGAAGATAGATTAACAATCAGTGCCAAGATAATAATTGTTAAATTCTCCTTTCCGTTGGTATATAAAACTTAATACGAAAATAAAAGCCAGACGAAATAAATAATGCATAAAAAAATAATAAACATTATTTAGGAATAATTAGAAAGCGAATTTAGTATAAATAGGTAAACAACTGAGGAGTATTTACAAGGGCGTATTTTAAGATCAATTGTCACTTTAACAAATGTGTTTCAAACTTTTTTAATCTCACTGCATACTGGACTATCTAGTTAAAATTTTGCGGAATACTTGGACTTACAATTATTCTTCCATGACACATTTTAATTATAATGTTGAAAAAAAGTACGAAAATAATATTTTTTTACTAACGCAAACACAATGCCTACCATCACAATGAATGCCAAATATTTTATTGTAAGTTCTATTTTTAAAATCGTAATTAAATTCTTATAAATATTTTTGGTCATTTTTCTATTTATTATCTATGGAAGATTCTTGTTACATGAACATCGTCTCTTTAACGAGTTTTTCATTTTGCCGAAAATATCGAAATCTTAAATGGAACACTCATTTCAGTTCAATGATCTCTGAGAACGCAAGAAAGACAATCTTTATAAAAACTATTAATTTAAAAAACTATAAAGAATTTAAAGCATCAAATATAATACGTTTATACATATTATGGCAGTTTGCGAAAAGGCTTAATTCTGTTATCAGCTAAATAAACACTTTTTGATTATGTATTTTGGATTCGAATTGAATTAATAATAGTCCCCATTTTTAAACCAATTCTAGACCTGATTTAATTTCTGCAATAAAATAAATCCCAAATTCATTTAATATATAAAAACTCAACAACTTAATTCATTGTCTCAGAACTACTTCCTGTATCGCTATTTATAAAAAATGAAGTAAAACTTATTTCGGACAAATTTAAGAAATGAAAAAAATGTCCCATTAATTCTCTCCATCTCGCAAGAGATATTTTAAGTCTAATCATGCAAGGAGTTACAGTTGACCTTTAAATAATCATACATTATAATCTCTAAATTTTCACAGAAAAAAAACGAAAACAGCCATTTGACTGGAAATTAAGGCATTTATAAATTTAAGTTTGAAAAAATAATAATTTTAAGAAGTCGTTTTCATTCTGAAGATGTACCAAACTCTGAAATTAACAATTCGAACACTCAATTCTGACGTCCTATTTGAATGTTTTGTGAATTTTAATTTATTATACCAACTAGAAAATTATTTGATCAAGTAGTTTAGGAACTATGTAGCATTGAAATTTGAAACCTGTACAAAAATCATCTGTAATCATTGTAAAACTGGTAAATTTAATTGTAATACCGGCAGCTTATTAAGCATAACTCGAGAACTACTTGGCAGAATGAGCTGTAATTTGTTTTGCAGCTTCTAGAAATCGATTTCCGTAAAAACAAATTTTTTTTCAAAATCACCAAATATGTGAATTGTAAAATAAATACTTCTTCCGCAAAGTAAATCTAAAGTTATGCTTAAAACACTACCTGCATTGGAATCTGTTTTGCATTGATTAAAATGAAAATAACATAAGTTCAAAGTTTTAAATCTTGAAAATTGCTAAACTACTTGACCGATAGATTTTCTATTTAGTATAATAAATTAAAATAAATTACTTCCAGCTTGGTATCCTAAGGTATAATTTATCCACAAAGTGATATGTCAAAATTAGGTTTCGTGTGGAAAATGTTAGACTTTGATACAATTACAGTATGAAGACGACTCCTAAGCTTTTTTAAAACGTTAAATTGAAAGAAGATATCATTTCCAGTCGAATAGCCATTGCTTGGACAATTGGTGATTAAAATGGATGGGGTGTTCTTTTTTTTTTTTTTTAGCCTAGTGTACTTAAAAAAATTCAGATTGACTTGATAGTTTTAGATGGTCATCATGTGTAATGAGATAGCACTCAGCTTAAGAAGTATGTAGTTAATTAGAGAGAAGAACTGGTTCTCCGGGAAAGAAAGATCTTGTGAGAAGGATTAGAGAATATTGAAGAAGCTTCCTGTCACATAATGTAATAAAAGTATCTGTTTAATAAAATGCTTTTCAAAAGATACATAATTTTTTTTACATTCTTCATTCAAATTAAAAAGAGGTTTAAATTAAAATTAAAAAAGAAATTTAAAAGATTAAAATTAAAAAAGAGATATTATTAAATATAAAACTTTGAGTTTCTTTAAATTTAATAGTTGTAAGAAGTCCAAAGTTCTATTTTTTTTCTTTCTGTTACGCTAATCCATCATAAATAATAACAAAATGGGAGTTTTTTTACAGTTATGTTAATTAAAGAATAAATACGCAGATAAATACCTAAAATAGATATTTACAATGATTATTTAACTTTAAAAATAAATACCTGGGTATATTGCTTGTGATACAAGATTGCTTGTGACCATTCCTTGTGATTACAGCGATTAGATGTTTTTGTGGGTCATGGAATGATTGATGTGTTCTTAAAAGTTATATTGTTAATTTTATATGCAGAAAAAATGTACCAATACAGTATGTTAATCTTTAGAATAAAGAATTATGAAGAACTATAGTGAAGCAAACTTTGTTATGTGATACTGTTTTATTAAACTTTGTTCAGAACGACTTGAGGCTAAACCCTTATATGGGTATTAAGATTTATTCTTATGTTGAAATATTGTTTATACAATAGGTAATAATTATATTTTATCCTGCTTAATAAAAGAGTAATGTGTACCCTTATTATATCGTATTAAAATTATTGTGATTACTCACATTAGAAATATTTATTACTATTTTTGTACAGATGCTTTCTACGAACGTACGTCTTTTTTCCTATGGTAGAATACACTGACCCTTCTCTATACCTACATATGAAGTGGGTCGCATAAAATTGCTTAGGAACTCGTGCAAGAAACGTATTGTGCAAATTATGTTATTTTATAAGTGAAGCTTAAATACGAGTACAAAAGTATAAAAGAAAATACATGGTGAAATAAAAGTCAAGAATACGAACTTTTTTGAGAATCTGTTTGGGAACCTGTGGGAATTTCCATTCTTTTCTTCTGACGCATAAATGTCGGCACGACAGTATCCACACCTGTCATGAAATAATTTAAAACAGTTTCTAATTTCAAATCCTGTAAATACTCTAATGATAAATAAAATTAATTATACTCGAGTAATAATGCGTTTTTCTTCATTCGGTTTTTAATTAATGAATAACTCAGCAAACAATTACTCATTAAACACAAATTAAGATTTTATTTAAAACATTACATTAGTACACCGGGTTAAAAAATTGCTTTTATACATCAATTTTTATGTTTAATTTAGGAGATCTAAGTAAAATAAGAAGTAAAAAATAAAATAAAAATACTTAATATCAGTTTTTCTTTATACATTTGAGAAATTAAAATTAAATAGTCCATTTTGATTTTAAAATTATATCTACAATTTAAAATATTTTTTACCATTCTAAATACACCTTACCTTTTACATTACCATATGATTATACTTACTTTGATGCATGCATCTTACAAAGTACAAACTCTTACAAAAGGGTCAACTGGCCTAGATACTCCCGCACTAGATTCCCCTTTAATTCTAATGTAATTTCTATACGACAGACATATATGTCTATGATAGATATTTGCCAACTGTGAAGAGTCAGAAAAATTACAGTTGAGTCATCAAAGGTACTTTGTAAAGTTCAGTATTTCACAGTCGAAGGAAAACGATCAAATCAGCCTCGTTATTGCTCATGGTACAAGAAACCTTAGTTATTGAAAAAATGCGATCTATTACAAAAATAGCTGCAGTATGGAAGATTAGAAATCAATACATCCATCATTACTTGACCTCACGGTAGTCCATACAGCTTGTCGCGATGAATTTAACACATATTTTAACAATCTGTAACTACAAAACAAACTGCTTTAAAAGTTTATCAATTTACCAATTAATTACTTGTGCATTTTAGGTGTAATAACATGACAACATTTATGTATAATAACTCTGAAGTCCCCCTATCTGACATGACCCATGAGTCCCCCATACCATTTTGAACTCCATTTAGGTGTAAAAGTTATGCAAGATTACAAATTAAATATGAACGAAAAATTATGCGTCAAGCATATATTATGAAACACATTCCAAAACATCCAGAAAACTGCAGCGAAACTTCACCGTTAAATAAGGTAGAAGAATATACAGCCTTGGCCAAAAGTATTAGGCACCCCCTACAAAACACTTGAATCGTAAAAAAATATTAAAAACAATAACAAACGCTTTATACAAAAGAATAAGCGATGTTGTCAAACGTCAATCAAAACATAGATAATCCCTTTGGAACGTTTGGCGACTAAAACAAAGGTAATGCAACTTTTAAAAAAAAATGCTTCGAATGTGTTGCCAGTCTTTGACATTCAAAGCACAGAGTAAGTTCCGTGTGTGATCTAGTGGCGAATTTAACATAATTTTATTCGTAAATGCCTAAAAAAGTGAGCTGTCTATTGAAAAAAGAGTGGGAATTCAGCAGGAAAATGCGTAACACAATTAAAATTACCCTAAGCAATTCACTCCCATAGTCCGTAATACTAACGAATGCCTTTGTTTAGCCCCGTATATGATCAAGAAAATTTATACTCTTCATGTACTATGCAAAAAATTTAGCTAAACTTAAAAACGCAAACCAAAATTGAAAACGCACCTATCACACATAGACTGTAATTTTCTCACTAAACTGTAATCGAATTATTTTGTGTGTCCCTGTAAAAACTTATAAACGCAATGCACACCATACTTTTCGGTGAGCAATTTACAGTGCACCTCAGTAATGTATATAAATTTCATTATGTTTAAAATAATGAAATATCATTAAATTATGCTGCAAAAGATTTTCTCCATAGAACAATTTGTAACATAATTGTTTTGATTGACCCTGTAAACGAATATTAAAGGCTTTTCCCCCTACATTTTACAAAAAACATGTTTTAGTGCGATTCATAATTGTATATCAATTTCGTCATGTTTAAACTGGCTTAACATCATCAGAGCATTCACATGAAAAGATATTTTCCCATTGACTGTAATGTGACGGAATACTTTTTACTGGCCTTATAAGTAAACAATAAGTGCTACAGACTTAATTTTAAATAGGGGTCATGCTATAGTAAACGAAAATAACATACAAACATTTCAGCGCAATCCGAGTATATTTATGCGAGTTAGAGAACGTACGGACGGACAGACAAATCGAAGTCATAAACACTTTTCAACTAAGTTGGAAAATGTTAAAAAGAATGTTACATTTACGGTACATGCTGAAATTCTTTGTATATAAATATGTAAGTACATATAATATTAGGTGTATGTACAGTATATAAATAGGAAACATACGAATGCCAGTATTTTTCATCATTTAGTTGCTGAGAGCTATTGCGAGAAATTTTAACAGGGCTGTTTTTTTAGTGATTTGTAATTTTTACACAATAATTTAACCGTTATAATAGTTTGCAATTTTTATTTAAGGATTTATGTTTATACGTTGATATAAGTCATATTTAAACTGTAAAATAAAAATAAAAAACTTTTGGAAGGAATCAACTGCAAAACGTATAAGGCATAATATCAAACAGTACCTAAGTTTTTTCTCTTGTGTCTGCATAAAAATTTATTTTCCTTCTTCAATTACAAAATAGAACACTAAAATTTTATTTGATTGAAACACATGTACCACATTTAAAAACGTACATCTACCCATTTAACTGCGAACACGCAAATATATTCAATTTTTTTTCATCCAGCCCATATGTAATCTATGATATTTACACATGCTGTAATATAGATCGTTGAATGATATTTAAGATATTATACAGAAAGTCAACATAAATATCCCAGGTTCAAAATTCAATAAGAATAAAAAACTCCATGGCTGTTGAGAAAACAATTATTTTATAATTTTGAAAATAAAATTGTTTGGGGGGGGGGGGGTGAAGTACATTAGGAGAGGTTTCAGTTACAAGAAAGAGTATGTACAGCCAAAGGGTCTGTTATTGAGACCATGATCAGAGCGCGACCTACGTTATATACGGTGCATGACGTTTAAAACATCACAAGGAGAGGATCATTTTTACAGGGTGATTGGTGTAAAGCGCCGCACCCACCACTTTGTACCAATCGGCGTGTAAAAATGATCCACTACAAGTTACGTTTTAAACGTCATCCACCGGCGGTGTATAACGTAGGTCGCAGTCAGAAAAGTAAGAGTAAGAGATTAAAATAATACCATTGCCAGACCTTCATTTCTGGCGAAAGGATTGGCGGTTAACAAATCATTTGGCATAGTAATGTGATAAAGGACAAAGGACTTTGACTTCATAAAATATTAATACTGCTCATTTAAAAACCCTTAATTAACTAAAGGACATAAGAGTGATTTATTGATTTTGAATGATGCAATACCACGAGATAACAGGAAACACCAGTTATTTTTAAAAAGGTCTTATAAATTCTGAAGTTGATGTCACTGTTATCTAAAATTATGTTTAACGGTAAAATATATCTTGCTACAATTAAACCAAATCAAGTATTGCATATGTTTACCGCAACTGACAAAACTCACGGTTAAATGAATAGAAAATTAAAACAAATTGCATTTGGATTATTTATTAGTGATAAAGATAATCACTGAATTTAGATGTAAAAGCTATAGATAAAGTTTGTATATTGAAAGAAAAATAATGACTTTCTTTTCACTCTTTTTAAGTTAATGTTTTTGTAACAGCACATAATTCTTTTTTTAATATAGAAAATGCATGTAATAATGGAAAGATTTATTGGCACGTTTATGTTAGCCGGTGCGCCAGTGTTATATATACATATATGTATATGTATGAATGAATGCATATTACTGGCGCCCGGCTAACATAAAAGTACCGATTTATTCATTGAAAAAGAAATAAAAACATATCACTCAACAAATGGATTGATGTAAAGAGATTTTATTTATATTTTTATGAAATTAACGAAAAATTAAAATACGATTTTGAATATACAGGGCAAAGAGCGTTCAGGTAAGTTTTTTTTTTTGTTTTTTTTTTTTTTTTATCAACAGAGGTGTAATAATTTAAATAAAATAAACGTAAGAATGAACATATATAACAGAAAGCTGATAGACATGCCACATAATATGCTAAAGTTAATTAAGCTTCAAAACGCAAAGCATATGTAAAAACACCCTCTCAGCATTTGCCACTGATAATCGATAATATATCAGAAAAATTTTGTATGTCCTTGAAAAATAGATATGGATGTCTCATATACAGTTTGTTGGATCGGACGTGCTGTAGTATTCTTCAACAATGTTTATAAATTTCGTTCTGTATGAACAAGTATTTGAACGCCAACGTTAACTTCAAACATTTATTGCCAGTTATGTTAACAAAATTTTTGTGTGACCTTAAAAATATACCCCAAATATTATGTACATCATTTTCTATCGTACAAACTTTCTAATTCATCGGAATAAAAAATATCAATTTCGTTATACTTGAAATAGAATAACACCTTTAAAATGGAAATCAAACAATTAGGAACCACATACCATAATGTAGCTAAACTCATTTATGTGTACTTGTAAACGAACTATAAATGCCACACACTCCAATTCAACACTTTAATAACATATATCGTAGCATCCAGGCATATTTACGCAAGTAAGCGCACCAATGCATAAAATAAATCTTACATCTATATGGGAAAATGTTACACACCTACATACTTACGCAGTTAAGCATATCCGTACATGTGAATTAAATATATATACATAAGGGTTTGTTTTAAATAAAATTATTGGTAAGCACCATCAATACTTTATAACAATATTTTTAACAAATTTCCAGATGCGTGGCACTTTTTCTCTTTCCTTTTTTCTTTCTTTCTTTCTTTTTTTTTTTTTTTTTTTTTTTGTTTAATTAAAGCTTTTATTTCATGTTTTGCTGAGTAATATAGCTATAAGAATTTTGCCATTACAATTCTCATATTCACGCGAAATCACACGAAAATTTTTATTCATATTAGATTTTTTTCGCCGGTGAAGCAAGAAATTATTGAAATGTTCGAAGTAATAAAAATCTGTAATATTGCAAAAATCACATACAAGAAATATTTCCAATATATCAATTTCTAAAACTACTTAAAACAAATAGCAGTGGTTAATCAAATTTTACGTTATGTTGAATTATTTTTAAGCTAAAAACATTCGAACATCAATTTTTAAACAATATATATTTTTTAGTTTTCTTATATTTAAAATATTAATAGAAAAAATACGCAGGACTATAGATAATTAATCACTTCAATTACTTAAATTATTTTAGAACGTCAAAAAGATCGTATATGATTATATCAAACAAACTATTTTGAAAAAAAAATTAATTTCACAAAAAAATATTGCCTATCTTACCTATATTCACGAGACTTTCATAATTCCTTTTAATCGTCGCAAAACTTTTCTTCTGACAAATACTTAATTCATCCCACTCTCTTTCATGGAAATAAATTTTTAAAGGCTCGAAATTATTTTCATCCAATTCATCTTTATTTTGCTGGGCCATTTTTGTCCGAGTAATAAGTAACACAATCGTTCTAATTGTTGTTTTGATACTCGTCATCGCCTTATCGTTGCCATAAAAACATTTGAATAAAATTACAGAAATATCCAAAAATTATGGCTGCAGTTTTTTTTAATGAAATTTCTTTCAAAACAATTTGAATAAATAAAATATTCATATAACTAGTAAATCTGCAGATCAGGAGCCTCAACGTCAGCTCTACAAATCCTTCATTTTTAACATTATCTGTATCTTCTTATGTGACCTATATTCAATTTACGCATTCAACGTTTTTATTATTTTCATTTGGACAACCGATTTGGTAATAATATTTTAGTAGTTAAAATAAATTCTCATCTATTTCATTTAAAAAAGCATATTAAAAACTTATGTAACCCGAAAATTAGCTATTTTTAATAAAATTTCGCGTCAAAATAATGCGATTCACTTGAATTTTCCTTTCTTGATATTCTTTGAAATAGAGTTGCTTAGCAACCATTTAATAAAAGAGAGAAAAAAAAATGCATTGGAATCTTTTGTAAAAAATGAGAAATTAAAATGTTTGATATATTTCGAAATTAATGCATAAAATGTCCTAATAATTTATTCAATTAATTTCGAAATTCTAATAAATATATTGGCAAATTTTCAAAGCGATAGGATTTAATTAAGATCTCCATTTCGTAAATTTAGAATCCATAATTTATCATTTACAATTATCCCAATGCGACATTTTCTTTTCGGTGAATGTTAAAATAAAAAAAAAATCGTCTGACTTTCCATTGAAAAGCATTATGACATAAAAAGAAATGTTCTATATTTTTCGAACGAATGAATCAAATATAACTAAAAACTATACAGCTAATTCCGGGTACCTCACCAAAAATCAGCCTAATCGAACTTTTTTTACAGCAGTTATCGCGGAACAGACAGACAGAAAGACAGACAGACAGACTGACAGACAGACTGACAGACAGACAGACAGAAACCAAAAACTTTTCGCGTCTCCACAGTGAGCCTTCACTGACGTTTCGGCAATTATTACATATATACTTATACGCATATAAAATAATTCGAAGGTTTCAGAAATTAAAAACGTTAAATTAAACACGGTTTATGCAATAATATTCTGACATTCTTATGAACTTCTTATTCTATTTTTTAGATTAAAACAATACATTTCTTCAGGGGGGCTCTGTCCCCCTGAACCACCCGTAATCTTATTACATTTATATTCGTGATTTCCTATTGTTTGTGTGAATGATTCTTGTATATCTTGGATTTCGTTCTACACAGTGGTTTTATTAGGATAAGCAAAAATTCAGAAAATAATTTCATGTTATCCTAGTACCTAAATAGCAATATTTACTTACCTGCCAACCACGAAACACTCGCATCTGATAGATAAGTTGAATAATATCTCGTGTACAAAATCAACTTTTGGAAATGTAAACTGAATCTACTGTATTTCACTTATATCTATTGCAGAAATCTAGTGTTATTACAATTTTTGTTTCGGAAAAACAGTTTTGATGGTCATTCTATAATATTTATTTTACATACGTACATCTTGTTCTAACTCGATGGCAATAGCATACTAAAATCTCTCAAAAATAGGCTTATTTGAAAATTTTTAAACCTATTGTGTAATCATTCATAATCGTGCCCACTGTCAATTCACTAAATAGCAACCGTGATTTGGCGCTATAAAGCATTTTTTGTGATAACTTTTTATGAACTCAGTTTCCAGTAATTGTGCTATTTCAGGCTGTATGGATGCGTTTTACTACGCCAATTTCTTTAGATTAACCATCTCGTTGTACGAGATATTATATCCGATTTTAAAAATAATACTAATTTTCAACCACGAATAATCCACATCTCTTCCAGAAATGAATAATATCTTATGTAAAAATGCTTCGGTTATCATTCTGTAGTTAAAAGGTAACTTGTATCAAAATAAATTCTCTTTTATTTCAATAAAATATTAAAATCACCCAATAAAATATTGGGGCAAAATAGTCTGAATTATTTGAATTTTATTATTTTGATATTCTTTAAAATTTAGTTGCTAGGTTACGGTTAAATTAAAGAGGAAAATAAAAATAAATGCATTTTAAAAATTGCAGAAAGTGATATAATAAAATGTATTATATTATTAGAACAGATGTATAAAATTGCACCAAAAATTATACACCTAATTTAAAAAATCTGACGAATGTATTAACAAAATTTCAAATTAATTTGAATAATTTAAGACCTGACTTGATAAATTTTAGCCTTCATAACTTACCGTTTAAATACATTAATCAAATGCGACATTTTATTTTCAACGACTGAAAAAATTCAAAATCGTCTGAATTCCCATAGTAAAGCATTATGATAAAAAAAGAAATGTTCTATATTTTCCGAACGAATGAACCAAATGTAACTAAAAACTATACAGCTAATTCCGGGTATCTCACCAACATACCTACCAAAAATCAAACTAATCGGATCATTTTCACGGCAGTTACAGACAGACAGACAGACAGACAGAAACCAAAAACTTTTCGGGTCTCAACAGTAAGCCTTCACTGACGTTTCGGCAATTATATATGAATGGTTTAAAAAATATACAGTAATTGATCATTTCATATAAGAATGCATTCGTTTCTAAATAGTTTACGCTTTTTCTGATTTTGAAATGCATCCTGTTTGGATTGATTAAAGATCATAAAATATATCGTGATCGTCTGCTGTCTTTTTTCGTTGTCACAGCAACTAAATTATGAAGAACTGAAACGTTGTTCTTAAGTTTATATTATAGAAAAATAGAAACTTTTTTTAGGCTTTCACTTGCTAAACAACATCTATTTGTTTTACTACGGCGTTGTATCATAAGATCTTCGGAAAAGAATTCATATAAACCATCATTGAAAAAGTCATTACACTGAAGGTATTAAAAGCAACATCCAAATTGTATCTGACATGTAAATATATTTTTGAGTAAACCACTTTGCTTCGAGATAGAAAATTATAATTAATCAAAAGACAAAATAACGTGAACAGGGCATAAGACAGCTTTCAGAAATACCAGTTGAATAGGGCCTATATTCATGATCTTTTCAAACACTGTTAGACATTCGGGGAATAAAATATTTGCAAAGTCGTTTTATTTATAATATATTTTCTGAAAATGATAATAGTGACATCGAGAAATAAGAGTAATTGCTTACTATGATGGATAAACTCTCGTTATGGGAATAAATAAATGAAGGAAATGTAGAGGTATATTTATTAACACTTTCCAATCTAGTTGAAAAGTGTTTATGACTTCGGTTTGTCTGGCCGTCTGCCGTCTGTCCGTGCTCTAACTCCCGTAAATAGGATCGGATTGCCCTGCAATTTTTATATGTTATTGTCGTTATCTATAGCCTGTTTCCTATTTCAACGGAGGTGTGTAGCACTTTTATTTTTTTTACAGGGATATTCAAAAAATTCCGTTACATTACGGTCTATGGGGTCATTTGCGGTTTATTTTAATGATGTTACACAATTTCAAACACATTGTAATTGATATATATCACTAAGGTGCATTACAAGAAGCTTAATATGGAATAGGGTGTGCATAGCACTTATAGTTACTTTACAGGGACAGTCAAAAGAATTCCGTTACATTACGTCTATGAAGAAAAATCGTTTGCCGTTTAATTAAATAATGTTTCACTATTTTAAACGCACTGAAATTTATATAGATCACTAAGGTGCATGACAAGAGGCTTACTACAGAATATTGTGTGTATAGCAGTCATCGTTCATTTACAGGGACACACAAAATAATTCTCTACTGTCGACCAGTAACCTATAAGTAAGTAATCTATTGTCTACTTACGTTAGATTGTAAGTAATCTAAGTAACCTATTGTCTACTGAACAATAATTCCTGGAAGTGCGTTTTAAGTTGCTCAGCGCGATTTTAAATTTAACTCACTTTTTGTCTATTACTTGGTGTGTATAAACTCTGTAGATCATATACACGGCAGCACAAAAGTTCGCGAATACATTTCCGTTTATTGACAGAAACTCCAGAATGAGAATTTTAAATTGTGCTACGGTGTTTCCTAACGAAACTAAACTTTAGCATCCTATGTAGTATATATACAAATCTATAGATCTATACAGGGCTGAATAAAAGTATTCGGAAATTTTTCCAAATATTGTATATGTTGGAAATATATGTTGGAAATTCCTGAAATTACGTTTTTAAATATGTTATGCATTTTCCAAATTGTTTACTTAGACGTTATCTTTCAGCTTATTAAACGGTAATGATTTGTAAAATTATTTTGGAAGCGTTGGAAAGTGTTACATAATCTATGCTTGACGCATGATTTTTAGTTCTTGTTGATCTTAATTTTATTTCTTTAATATGTTTTTTAGAATACATTTATATGCAAAATAAATCAAGAAAAATGTATTTTATTTTATTAATAGGTTTTTTAGAATACTCTTACATGCAAAATAAATCAAGAAAAAATCACTGAAGTAAAATAAGACAGAATTAAAGTTATCAATAATTTAGTTTAAGTTTACGACGAATTTGTTTTATAAAATGCAAACAATACGATACGTTAGACAAAGTAATTTTAAATACAATCCTCGTATAATGAAAATGTCACATAATAAAAATATGCTAATATTGAATACCAAAAAACAAAAAGGTCGTTTTAAAGAGGTTTCTGTCTCGGTAGAGACACCATTTGTTATCATTATTACTTTCTTCTATCATTACAAGGAGAAACAATTGGATTTATGAAAAATTTCGACTTCCGGTTTTTGATGGTTTTATACATTTTAGAGGGTCTGAACACTGTTTGAGTGTTTTTAGAAAATATCTGTCTGTGAGTCTGTCTGTCTGTGCATGTGTTTGTGACAAGTATTTTGTGTGCGCTCTATCTCGAGACTTAATGCACGGAATTTAATAAAACTTTTGATTCAGTTAGACCTTGGTATAAATGGGTGATGTTTAGTTGTTGTTGTAAATCTCCCAACTGATGGCGCTGCTATACTGCATTTTCACGATTTCCACGCTAGCTCTATCTCAAGCACAAATCCACGGATTATCATCAAAATTCATATTCAATTAGATGTTGATTTAAGTTGTTGCTGATTAGGTTTTGGTGTAAATCGTCCAACAGGTGGTGCTGCTATGCCATATTTTTCCCAATTTCCTCGATATCTCTATCTCAAGAACTTTGCACAGATTTTCATCAAGCTTCATACTCTGTTAGACCTTGACATAAACAGATGCTGATTATATTTTGGTATAAATCACCCGACAGGTGGCGCTGATATGCTACATTTTCCCCGTTTTCCGCCATAGCTATATCTGAAGAACTAATGCACTGAATTTTAACAAACTTCCTATTATATTAAACCTTGACAAAAATGGGTCCTTATTAGGTAAGGGTGTAGTCGCTGATATGTTCTGTTTTTTGTGGTTTCCGAAAAATCTATATCTCAAAAGCGTATGCTTCGAGACGATTTGATTTATACAGAACACAGAAGGGGTGTAAAAATTTCTTTATTTAACGATTAAAATACGAGGGCATTTCGAAAAATAAAGATACAATGGCTCGCATTCCTTAAAAAAACATTTATTTAGAAAACGTAAGTTACATTTTATTAACTGGATTACTTATTATTTTTCGACATAATCACCCCCGTTATCCAAACATTTGTTAAGTCGGGGCACAAGCTTTTGTATCCCAC
The DNA here is from genome assembly GCA_963931845.1 of Maratus michaelseni. Classification (NCBI taxonomy): domain Eukaryota; kingdom Metazoa; phylum Arthropoda; class Arachnida; order Araneae; family Salticidae; genus Maratus; species Maratus michaelseni. Next base: position 316,739,790 of record OZ007595.1, on the reverse strand, counting down.
AGTCATAGAAGGTTTCCGCCTGTTGTCGGAACCACATTTCAACTTTATCTTTGATCTCATCATCGTCGTGGAAAGATTTTCCTCCAAGATGTGACTTCAGATAACGGAATTGCACGAATTGCTTCCTCCGTGCTGGCCGACCTGTTCTTTGTTCGTTGAGCATCGGTCTTACCTTCAGAGAAATGACGACACCATTTCGTTACATTTTGTCGATTCATAATGTTCCCATAAACAGAAATAATTTCTTTGTGAATATCCGCTGGTCGCTGACCTCTTGCATGAAGAAAATGTATGACGGAGCGCACTTCGCATTTGGCGGGATTCTGAATCGGCGAACCATTTTAAACACGACCTACTCCAACCAGAATCAACGTTGAAATGTTGAACGGCGGCGAGGAGAAAGCGGCGGCGAGGAGAAAGCTGTTCAAGGTTAACACCTGTGTTGCCAACTTGCTTGCCAAAACTTTTCTTTTCCTCCAGCGTACGGTGTATCTTTACTTTTCGAAATGCTTTCGTACTAATACATTTATAGTGTTACATACCTTATTTTTTTTCATCTCGAAACATTACTGCTTTAATAAAAAATAATCTAACAGTTTTTTTGTATGTTGGTATCAATTAAACAACAAAATATTGCTTATGGATTCATATTTCAGTGGCTTATACACATTCAAAACAAACATTTTAACTGTTTGTTTTAGATGTGCATAAACTTTAGCAAATTATAAAAATAAGAATTTTATATTCATATAGAATACTATGTAACATAATAAGTTGTTGTAGACAGGTAATTGAGGTAGGCTCTGTCGTCTACACGGCCGTAGATATTTTTACAATTCAACGTCTATGGGCTGTGAGAGGAAAAGTAATTACAGACTTGGTGGGTTTCTTTAAATCAATTTATTTCTTTGTAGCACGCACACTGCAAATAAAGGAGTCAAAGTAAGACACAAAAACGACTGAAAAAACATTTAAGACACGTAGATGTCTTAATATAGAGCTTAGACATAATAGATACCTTAATTTAAGACACTTGTGTGTCTTAATTGACTGGTGGTAGAAATTAACCAATAGAGTTTCTGTGGCCTGTGTCTTAATATGGTAAAATGTCTTAAATTAAGACATAACGTTAGTGTTGTTGATGACATCTCAATTGAGAAGGGATGGAGGGCAGGGCAAGCAGGTGCAGTGATGACCATAAGAGATATGGACGGCGTTATTACATGACGGCGTGATGCATTCACAAATATAATAAATACAATCGTTGGATTATAGAATAAAATATTTTAAAAAATAAAGTGAGTTTTATCTTTATTTTTTCTTATATATTTATGTTAATAACGTCACATAATTTCTATTATATATTTGTAAGATACGATATTAGTTTTCAAACCACGTGTACAACATGATAAATAGCTTTCGAGTCTTTTGTTTCTTGTTTTCCAACAAGTTTAGTTATATTTTCTGCATCTATTTAAAGATTTTTGTTTTTTGAATGTAATCACTAAGCTTCTCCCTTCCCCTCCTACAGATCTAGAAAACTTTCCGCTATTTAAACTATCAAACATAAATAATTAATTAAAAAATGAAACCATTTAAAATGGATCACAATTTGTGCATTACTAAAATAGGTGTAAAAATAAAAAGGTTCTAAAACATTAAAACCATTTTAAGATGTTAAACACATTCGTCGGAATCCCGAGCGCTTTTGACCAGAACCTTGCCATCATCAAAGGGTGGAAATGAGAAAAAATTCTGTAACCTCCGGAATGTAAGCTGTTTAAATAGCCGAAGGCGAAACCCCACATGGAGAAGGGAGGGGGAAGGGGGATGAGCTAGTCTATTGAGAGAGGTGGGTTATTCCAATCCAAATGTACCATTAACACCAAGTAGATTATACCGGATTTTTGGTATATTGTATGATGACATATCATTACAGGATTTCCCACACTTTTCAGGATTTCCACTGACACCCTCAGTATACATGTAGTATAGTCATTCATTTGCGCGATAATCTTTACTTTACTAAAATATATATCAATTTCTGGTTTTAAATTTAGCCGAGAAAGTGCAGTAGATAGTTTTCCTTTTCCTATATCTGACTTATGCTCCATTTGCGGTCTTGTAATTTCCTGGTTGACATACTATTTTTATGTAAATAAAAATATGTGTATGTATGTCATGTGTATGTAAATACTTCATTTTTAACACTTTCCAACCTAGTTGAAAAGTGTTTATGACTTCGGTTTGTCTGGCCGTCTGGCCGTCTGCCGTCTGGCCGTCTGGCCGTCTGGCCGTCTGCCGTCTGCCGTCTGCCGTCTGTCCGTGCTCTAACTCCCGTAAATATGCTCGGATTGCCCTGCAAATTTTATATGTTATAATCGTTATCTATAGCATGTTCCCTATTTCAACGGAAGTGTGTAGCACTTATAGTTTTTTTACAGGGACACTCAAAAGAATTCCGTTACATTGCGGTCTATGGGGAAAAATCATTTGCGGTTTATTTAAATAATGTTTCAATACTTTAAACGCATTGAAATTTATATATATCACTAAGGTGCATTAGAAGAAGCTTAATATGGAATAGGGTGTGCATAGCACTTATACTTACTTTACAGGGACAGTCAAAAGAATTCCGTTACATTACGTCTATGGAGAAAAATCGTCTGCGGTTTATTTAAATAATGTTTCACTATTTTAAACGCATTGAAATTTATATAAGGTTCATTACAAGAGACTTACTACAGAATATTGTGTGTATAGCAGTCATCGTTCATTTACAGGGACACACAAAAGAATTCTCTACTGTATGTTAACAATAATTCCTGGAAGTGCGTTTTAAGTTACTGAATGCGATTTTAATTTTAAATCGCTTTTTGTATATTACGTGGTGTGTATAAATTCTGTAGATCCTATACAGGGAAGTACAAAAGTTCGGGAACACATTTCCGTATTATTTAACTCCAGACGGAGAATTTTAAACTGTGCTACGTGTTTCCTAACTGAACTAAAATTTAGCATCCTATGTAGTATATATACAAATCTATAGATCCTATACAGGGCTGAATAAAGTATTCGGATTACTTAGATGTTATCTTTTAGCTTATAAAAGAGTATGATTCGTAAAATTATTTTGGAAGCGTTGGAAAGTGTTACATAATCTATGCTTGACGCATGATTTTTCGTTCTTGTTATTTTTACATTTAAATGGGATGATATAAATTCCTGATTTTTCATGCATATCTCTGGGGTTAATTTTTTTGTGTACTACATTTTGTAATTTTGTTGGAGGTTTGGCAATTAATGTTATGTTATATTTCTTTAAAGCATACCGAATACTTTTATAAAGATGGGGGATGTAATCTATACTACAAAACTTTCAAACTTGTGTTTTATTCTTGGCTACTATTTTTCTGTCATTAAATTCATAAATTACTTGGTTAATAAATTTCATTGAGTTCTTGGAGTTATTGAGTTAATAAGTTTCATTGAATTCACCCATTCTGAGTTGCAATTTTCTTAATCGTGGTTAATTCTGCGTTTATATAATTTTGTGAACATACGTTAATTGCCCTTCTAACATAAAAATGATATGCTGCTTTCTTATAATTAAATGGTACTATACTGCTATTAGATATTGTATTATTGGATCGGCATGGTTTCCTGTAAATATTTCTGTCTAAACAATGTGTTAAGTTATACTTAATTAGTTCAACATCCAGAAAAGGCAATGACCCATTTTTCTCTATTTCCATTGTAAACTGTACTCTGTTGTCTAAACTATTGGCATGTTTTAAAATGTTTTCCAGATTTGAGATTACATGCTTCCAAATTATGAGTATGTCGTCGACATATCGGATCCATAAATCAGGTTTTTAATCCGAAGTGGAGATAATCTGTTCTTCTAAGGGTCTCAGTTTTAGTTCAGCTAATACATCGGAGATGGGGGAGCCCATAGGGGCTCCTTCTGTTGCTTATAATAATTTCCGTTAAAAATGAAAACATTGTTATTAGTAATGAAATTTAAACTGGATATAAGAGTATTTTTAATGTTGTCGTCATACACTGGGTTATTGCTGATTTGATCTTCAGTAATATTTCTGACTTCTTGTACATTAATTGAGGGGTATAATGACTTGATATAAAAGCATGCAAGTATAGTATTGTCTTCAATTTTAAAATCTTTGATTCGTTTGATTAAATCTATGGTAGAGTTGATTGCATATTTAGTGGGGGGTAACATTACTTTTAGTAGTGTTACAAATGTTTTCTCGATTGAATAGGTTGGTGCTGAATATTTTGGAACAATAGGTCTGAGAGGATAATCAGGTTTATGATCTTTCAAACGTCCTATTAAGCGGGGGTTAGTTGCGGTTTTGTTAATCATAAGTTTAACTTTTATTTCACTAGGCCAAGTACCATGTATTATTATTTCTTGATTTTTACTGTTAATCGTTAATTTTGGATCTTTTTTCAGTTTTAAACAATTCATTTCACTAATACAATTCTCCATTTTGGCAATGTAATCTGCAGTAGGTAATATTGCAAGTTTATTTGATTTATCCGTTTGTATAATTGTGACCTCCTGATTATTTTTAATTTGCTTGATTACACTTAGATCTTTATCGTTCGTTACTCTAGGTATTTTTAAATATTTCTGAACATTATTGAATAACAAGTTTCTAATTTACTCTTTTTTATTAGTGGGTATAATGTTAATGATCTTTTCACAGTTCGTTATCACACTTTTGATATCTATTTTTCTCTTAAACATCTGTTTAGGTCCCATACTTAAATAATTATGCAGTTTTCCGTCTATTTTCTTATTGGTGAGGTTAACATATGGTACTGGTTTTTGCTGTAGCCCTTTATAGGATTTCTTCTCTTTAAGTCTATTGATTTTCCCGTAAATACACCTTTCGTTTTGTTTTTTCTGAATTATCTGGTAAGTGTTAACCAAACGCAAAAATTCATCAAAATCCCTGTTATCTAAAACCCGTGACAATTCATTGTATAAGACCCTTACTTTCCTGGTCACAAGATCAATCAGCTTGATCTTGGTTCTAATATATGCCTTCAGGGCAATACTGTCTTATTTATATCCGATCTCAGAAATTTCTTCCTGAATTACTTTATTACGATTCTTCAAAAATGTGGGGATATCTCTGTGCTCCTTGCAGAGTTGTAAAAACCTAATATTGAAAATTTCCCTATCCAGCCTCATTCCTTCTGTTTTGAATTTTTTCTTCAAATTGCATCGTTCCATTATGTATCCAGAATCGTCATTAAATATATAGAATATATGTTATATCCCCAGAAGTTATTAAATGTATAGAGAAATTATTCTAAAATTGTAACAAAATTCACCTTTGTGTATCAATTAAAATATAAAACCATTTGACAGACCAGAAAAATTGACTATAGATATGCATGAAAAAGCCGGAATTTATATCATCCCATTTAAATGTAAAAATAAAAATGAAGTATTTACATACATAGGTATGATAACTGGGAAATTACAAGACCGCATAAGGGAGCATAAGTCAGCAATAGCAAAAGGAAAACCATCTACTGTACTTTCTCGGTTAAATTTAAAAACATAAATTGATATATATTTTAGTAAAGTAAAGATTATCGCGCAAATGAACGACTATACTACATGTATACTGAGGGAGTAAGTGGAAATCCTGACAAATGGTGGGAAATCCTGTAATGATATGTTATCATACAATATACTAAAAATCTGGTATAATCTACTTGGATACATAAAAAGATTTCTAGATCTGTAGGAGGGCGGCGGAAGCTTAGTGATTACATTCAATAAACAAAAATCTTTAAATAGATGCAGAAAATAAAACTAAACTTGTTAGAAAACAAAAAAATATATATATTAATGATTTAAATTAGTAGGTATTTTCAAATACAAATAAATGGATATACAAAGTCCTGAATGGAAATACTGAATAATAAATTAAATTGATTAAAGGTTAGATAAACAAATGAATTCAACCTTTGTTATAATTTTTTGAAAAATATTTTTTCTCTAGGCAAATGACTAAAATTATATCCGTGATATACATGACCAAAAATAAAATTTGTACCTTACATATGTATGACAGAATTGATTGCATAATAATGATATTAAAACGGTGATGTAAGTCAACAAAAAGATAATACTTAGTGCCCAAAGTCTTTAAAATATGTCCCAGGTTAAAATCAGAAGAAAAAAATAAGATAAACAATACACGGAGAAGATGAGTTGGGGGGGGGGGGGCACCCATATTGCCAGCCTTTTTTTTCAGTGTAAAAATGCCGATAAATATGTTAGTTTTGGATATTGATCAGGAAACAAACTTTTTTTGAAAGTACTTAAAGAAGATTGTAACTTTTTAAAAATAATTTTAATTCCTAGAAGGATAGGATATGAATACCCTTCGCAGATTGGGTCCTTTCTAAAGAATAATGTTCTGCTACAGATATGTAAGAATCAAAATAGATTCATTTAAAATTGTAATTTTGAAAAAAATTCTTTCCTTAATAGGTAATGTTCTCATAATTAAAATTAATATAAAAGGTTAACAGTATTTAAAAAAATTACTTGGGAATATTGCACATGTCTTGCTGCAGTACAAAATAAATTATGACAGTATAATGCAGACTGTTGTAACATTCTTCTATAATTGGCAACCATTTATTTTGCTTTGTAGCTGGATTGTAAATCTAAGTTTTAGCCCTCTGTCAATCAGCCAGTGTAAATAAGAGAAAAAAAATAATGTAAGATGTTTCGAGTGCCTTAAAAGTGACAGCATTTTAGATGTTTCAAATGTCTAAAAAATGGCGGCTTTTTAAGACATTTCAAATGTCTTAAAAATGGTAGCATTTTAGATATTTTGAATGTCTAAAAAATGGCGGCTTTTTAAGACAGTTGAAGTGTTTTAAAAATGGTGTCTTTTTAATACATATCATGTGTTTTAAAAATGGCGGCGTTTTAAGACGTTTCCAATGTCGCAACTTCAGATGCAAAAAGCTGTCTTAAAAAGTAAGACATTTTTTTTCACTTAAAATGTGACCATCCATTTAAGACACTTTTTTAACTGAATTTCAGACGTTTGTGTTTACAGTGCAATAGGAGTGCAGAAATGTTAGACTATTGGACGATGGTACGAGAAGTACGGTATCAAACGTAAGGTCTCAGCGTTGATGTGCCTTACGAATGTGATATGCCCTGGTGTGGATGTTTGGTTACCACTAGTAATATTTTCTTCTTATTTAATTCCCGGTATGCTCTGAAACGTTCTGCGTAAGTTTATCGAGGACTTCTTCATGGTTTCAGAAGTAGAATGCTGCGCATTTGACTGAGCCGTATCCGCTCAAATGTCTCTAGCTGAAAGGTCATCGGTGGCTCGTATCGCTGAACCGCGTCCGACTGAAACTTATGCTTAGGCATTATTAAGGAAAGTCAGGCTTAAACGTTTTGCTGGAAACGTGTCTATTGATATTTTTCTTCGTTTCGAATTCGATTCTATGAGTTATTTTAATCTATCTGGTGCATATAATTATTCATAGCCCTGTCATGTGATGTGGCATGTGATGAAGACGCAATCGGCACTTTCGCAATTCCCTGCTGCGTAGAATTCGTAATGTCATAATACTCAAGAATGCATTTAGGTAGCTGAGTCAAATTAATTTTCAAATTTAGACACACAAACATAAATAAATAGTGAACAATTACATATTTCTTTATATTCCCCACTCCTTTTTCTTTCATACTAGAATCCCCTAGTGAGATATCATTTATTACCCAAACTCAGTTGATTAAATTGCAGTCTCAATTTTCTTTTACAAAGCAGCTAATAGCGACTGAGCAATCTCGCGAGGAATTTACTCTTCCTCCAAAGCAATGGATACAAATCGCAGACCTGAGATAAGTTAAGCAAATATTTAGGGTTCTTTAATGTTTTCATTATAAAAACTGATATTAATGATCTACATATGTTTACAAATTGTTATGTTCATGATATGGGACAATACATGAAATATTGAATTTTATCATTTTATGTTTATATAAAAACTGCGCAGAAATGAAATATTTGGTTTATTTTAAAGCACTCCATATAATTAGCAACAGTTTTGTAACTCGATGAAAAATTGCCTCGATCGGTTTCAAACCCAAAATCTCTGACTAAAATAATAAAGAAATTTTTCATTACTTTCCAATAACATTCTGGAAATACAGTGGTATATGGAATGGCCGATGGGTGGACAGAGGTTCCTTATATAGCCTTCTCTTCTGCATATTTATTTCTCAACATTTCTCCCCAAACGTTTTCCATAATACAAGCAGACTTCACAATTAAACAACACATCTGTGCGAGAATAAAAAATGATGAAAAGGCAATTAAACAGGTTATTGATTTTGCAATTTTCTGTGTCAAGAAAAAATTATTAGCAAGAAACTAAACAGAAGATAATTGCTTAAAAAGATTATCTCTTAGGAAAGGTAGGCGTTTATTTTTCCTTGCCTCTTAAAATATAAAGTTCAAAATTACTTTCGTTTACACTTAAATAAGTAAGTTATTCAGGAAGTAGAGTAATGGATTTTAAGGGACCCGCAATATAAGTTATTTGTAACTTTTATGCATCCTTCTTTTATTTTATTAAATAACTAGATGAAATTCTGATATCTTGATTGTAACTGCGATCATTAAGAAAGAGTATATTCGTGTAGTACTGCAACTACAAAATGTAGCAAAAATACTTTTTCTGTTAGTTCGTTCCTAGAAAAGTATTTTTTTAAATATTTTTTATAACTTGAATAAACTACCAAACACCGCTCTTTCAACATTTGTAACAGCAGTTCCAATATTATTTGAAACTCTAATCACTCATGCCTAAACAGACTTTAGACTGAAAACGTACACCCGCTAATCACAATGCCTAACAAATGATCTTTGTAGTCCCAGTTGTATCAATTTTTTAATTCCAAGTCTCAAATTTGTTTTAAAACTTATAATATCCATTATCGTTGTGTTTTCAGTGTAAGAAATTTTATTTTAAAATGAAACGAACTTTTTGAACATTTTAGAAACTGACTTATCGTTACTATATTATTAATGTACACAACGTAACGTATTTTTATAACTTCACCCCTCACCCCCCTCTAAAATAATAAAAATAAATCACGTATCGAATTCCCTCGTATCAACAAATTAATTGGCAACTGAGAAGTATTATATAAGGAATTCCAACAACGTCATCTATTTTCTAGAGAAACACACACAAATATGTCATAATCTTTATACTACCTTTGATGTTATTGAATGGGGTACATCAACAACTTGGCATCAGACCGGATTAATAAGATCAGTGTGCGGGGAGGTGTTAGATGATGGGTGTGAGATTAACTTGCTATTTCAGAGAATATTCCTACCCTAAACCAACATATGCGGAAGGTTTAATTCACATACATTCGATTTCTTATGGTGGTATATATATAGTAAGCATGTTGCACCTTACTTCAGCGATATAAATCAATTTCAATCTCTGTCAAGTAATGTAATATCATTAAAATACACAGCAAACGATGTAACAAATTATGATGTAACAATGTAACGGAAATCTTTTGAGTATCCCTGTAAACGACCGATAACTGAGCTGTGCCACAACGCGGGTCAATGCTATGCTCACCATATTTTGTAGTAAGCTTTTTGTACTGCTCCTGATATATAAATATATATACGGTAAGGTTTCATTAATGGTTATATATACATATATAATATACTATATATATATATATATATATAGTATATATGCATATATATGCAAATGCATATGTATATGCATATATATGCAAATGCAATATATTGATGCATAGCATTGATGCATAGCATTGATCCACCTTGCGGCGCTGCTCAGTTATCGTTCGTTTACAGGGACATTCAACATAATTCCGTTACATTACGGTCTACTTTGAAAAATCGTTTGCTGTGTATTTTAATGATATTACACTGCTTCAAACATATTGGAATTCATTTATATCGCTGAAGTGAGGTACAACATGCTTATATCGAATACAGTGTGCATAGCACAGTATTGTCTGTGGACAATAGCTGCTGAAATTGCGTTTTCAGTTGTGGTACGTGTTTTTAATCTTAACAATTTTTTTTGCATATCACTTGGTGTGTATAAATCCAATAGATCCTATATAGGGTTGCGCAAAATATCTTCGGTACATTTATATTTATGGATGGAAATTGCTGAAGCAGAATTTCGAACTGTGCTAAGCCCTTCCTAACTAAACTAAATTTTAACGTGCTATGTAGTATATGTACAAATCTACAGATCCTATACAGGGCTGCACAAAATAATTTTCACGACTATTGATGTTAACTGCTGAAATTAGGTTTTCAAATGTGTTATGCGTTTTACATATTGTTTATTAAACATTATCTTTCTCCTAATTAAAAAGTGAAGTTTTATTATAGTATTCTAAATGTGTGGAAAAATATATCATAATGTACGTTTGACGCATGATTCTACGTTCTTGTTCTCATTCCAATGAGATTCACTTTGTATCTTCCGGAATATTTTCAAGTCATGTTTAGAATGTTCATGGGTAATGTCGAAAGCGTATTTATTAAAAAACGTGTGACATAGGAAGTAAATTTTAAAAAGCCTAAAAGAGAAATATAACCATTTTTATGTTCATTTAATTGTTATGTGTTCATTAATTACATTTGTTATCTTTTTCTATTGTGGAATTATGCACTATTGTATCCTTAAATTCACTTAATCCTTAGTCGTTCAGAATCCAAGTCACAAAGAATCATTGCAATTCAAAAGAGTACTAACTACATTTGCTAATAATGATTAAAAGAGGAAATCAAATTAAGAAATGGACATATCAAAATAGAAAAGTCACGTAAATTGTGTCGTACCACTTTTATAAGAAAAGTTATTGTGTTTAATGGATGCTTTTAAAAATTCAAATGGTTGGTTACCTTTTATTTAATGTTTACAATACACCGGTACTTGTAAGTACCATTAAAATAGTATAATATGTATTTAATCCGTCATTTAATAAGAGCAGGATTTATTTTTCATACAAACTACTTTGCTCTATCGCATTTAGAAAACACACCAAAACAGTCTAAACTAAATGTTCTTTAAAATAGCTGCCTTCTCAACTACTTACATAGGTGTCACTTTTCACTATTAAATCAACGCTTTATGAAAAATTTACAACTACACAAACATTTACATTTACGGATAAGATCACATTACATTTTATTACATTGTTTTTATAAGAAATGTGAAATTTCCATTAAAAATAAATTTTGTGTTAGTTAATCTATTTATTCTTGAAAATATTGTACAAAAGAACTATTACTACCGATTAATTAAGTCTGTTTTAAATTATTATTATAAAAAAACTCTAATATATCTTCAGACATTAAGGGAGATAAATATTTGTGGTGGAGCAATGATTTTCATATTTTGAGGATAAAGGTTCAAGGAGTGAATTAGATACTATGTCATACAGCGTATCTATAAAAGTATATGTGAAATGTTCCATTTCTAACTAAGTAAATTGAATGTGAAATAACCAGAGATTCATCCAACCTCTATTTTGCGAATCTCGAGGAGATAAAAAATGAAATGCAATAATAATGACTTTTAAAAGAGAAAAATTCTAAATTTTATTTCAACAACACATTCACTATCAATTGAAATCTGCTTAATTTTGTAAAGACGCTGAAAGTCTATTTATGAAATTAAGAAATCAAAGTAATCGTACATTGTTTTTTAGTCAAGGATTTTAATAAATAGATTATAGGCATTTATATTCACGATTGAATCTGTAAACAATTAATGTTTATTTATGAAGGCTTTGTTATAAAATATATTACTCCTCGGACTTAACGTATTTATTATTTAATTTTTTCTCACGGCTTTTATTTTTTTCTATTACTTAATATTGAGACTTTTTCCCCTGGAATAAAACTCCGAACTTTCAGAAAATATTCTAAGATCTATATAATTGAAATGAAAAATACCTGTAAGTAATTTTGTATATTGTATTTTCTGTTATTTTACTGTTAATTACTGTTACTGTTAATTATATTTTAAAGTACCAAACATATTGTATATTATAAAAAAAAATTCATAAGTAATTTAAATTTCGCACTTTTAAGTGGACGGTGGATGTTAGAATTATTTTTTTCATCATAGAGATATAAAATTTTTTGCATATATACATTTCATCATAAGTATGTAACGCACATTAAAAGAAATTTCCAATCTTTTTACAATTTTAAGATTTTTTTTTTAATTTAAAAATTTTAAAGTAAATTTTAAAATGCTTTGGGCGTCTTAATTTTTTAGATATATCCTACTTTTGAATTTTAATCACTTAAACTATATTACAAACAAATATAAGCATTGATTTTTTAATCTCTTGTATAGTTAATTTTTTACAGATTTTTTTACTGAATTTCCTATCGATTTTCATCAAAATTTTGCCTTTTAACAAGTTACAAATCAAATTTAACTATCTCAATGAAGTTTAATTTCAAAATGTATGCTTAGTTTCTTTGTACACAATATCAGTATACTTCCTTATCAATTTCGTGAATTTTGATCAAAAACTAAGACGCTCGGAGCATTTCAAAAATCTGAAATCGTTGAAAAATCAGTTTTGAGAAAAGCAGATTTAAATTATATTAAAGGGGTGAAAAATTGCTTGTGTACAAAATTCAAACGCTTGTAACTTTGCGAAAAGTAGTCGCAGTTGCATGCGGTTTTTCGCAAATGACTCAGAACAAACTGGAGAAAAATAATATGCACAAAAATAATTTTCGATTTTTGGGTTCTTTTTGCACAAATGAAGGTCCACGGTCCCCTTAAGTATGGTTAAAGCAACTAATAAGCAAAAGAATTAAAAAGAATGAAAACATTACACCGTGTAATACATTTCATTGCTATTGGGATTTTTTTTTTTTTGTCTTGAAATGTTCTCACGCAACATTATCTATCTCGTTCGAAACACATGTAGAAGATAATAATAATTATTATTTTCTTACTCGTAAATGAGAAAAAGAAGGTAATTTAATTAATTCAAATTTTAGTTAAGCTATTGAAAATAAAATTTTAATTAAAACTGTTGTTGGCAGAGTTTGGAAAATGAATGTAATTACTGTTTAGAGATAATGAAATTTTTTTATTAGTATCAATGTGATCAAGCAATTCTTTTTCAAAATGAGAAGTGAACCTAATTATGTAATTATGTAAAATTGTAGGTTTGAGCACATTTAATATTATTTTAAGGAGTAAAAGTTGACATTTTTTTCTAATTCTTTTGAAATTAAACTAATTTGTTAACACTTTATTAATACATTCTATAATTACAACCACCCATCATAATTAAGTATCGCAGGACGAAATAAAGAATACAAAGTAGATAGTGTAAAGCTTATTTAAAACTTAAAGTGTATTGAAATGAAGTTTCATTTAGGTCAAAGATTAATATTTTAGTTTAAAAAATAAGTACAATTAAAAACAATGTTATTATAAAAAAAACCTTTTTTATAAATTGTATCTGCTAATCGAATAATCTATCTCTGGTTGAGTTGTGTATATTTAATTATTAATTTTTGCTTTGGTGTATTAGAATAATTAAATACTTTTTAATACATCAAAAGATTGTTGATATTATTAATAATTATTTTAAAATACAGAAAAAAACAAAATGATTATAATTAACTGGAAAATTGCCCTGTAGGTAAATTAGAGTCATTTACAGTCATTTTGTTGCAAATCCACAAAAAAAAATAAAATATAAGCAAATTCTTATCATATATAAAACGTCTTTCAAAATAAATACTGTATAAAATTTCATTTTTCTACGCCTATTGAGAATGTTTTAACACTTATATAGGCACTTTTCATCATGTGATGATTATCTTACTAGAGAAAAAATCCATGAAAGTGTTATTCACATTTAAAATGTAGTTGACCTTCTCTGTCAAACACTCCAGACAAATTCTCCGAATACTAGAGTGTCTGGTTTAAATGAGAGAAATGTACAATGTTTTATCGGTTACAGGGAAATCAGAAAATAGTTTGTTAAAAACAGAGGGTCCGCTTTAACAAGTTGTCTGTGAAGCGTGGTTTCGTTGCATTTATCTGAGCAGATAAGCCTGATAATTTAATTAATATTTAACTAAATTAATATTAATTGATTTATTTTAAATTTTATTACGACTGAAATATCCGTCTTCAGAGAAAATCATCCAAATATTACTCTGCAATCTCTACCAAAGATAACACACCTGAAACCTACCTGCATTGGTACTTTGTGTCATTACTGTGACAAGAATGGATTGTTGATTTGGAAAAAGGTATCTCCGGTGTGTAGAAAATTACCCCAAACGCTCTTTACTCAGGATTTCTGTTCTTATATAGAAATGACACAGCGCGAGATTTTAAACATTCAATATGTGTTACAAACATCTTTTGACAATATTTCTACTCAGTTCACTTTCTGCATAGTTTATATATATATATATATATATATATATATACAAGGTGGTCATAAAAAAACTCCCCCGATATATGAACCGTCCTAACCGCTCAACCTATCGAAAGGAAATTTCCGATATTGCTATTTGATTTTATGTGCTAGATATCGTGATAATTTATAACAGTAGAGCTCTCACGATTACGGTTACAGTGAAAATAAAACATTTAGCACCTTGAAAAACCATAAATGGCGTTGGAACGTTTTACGTTTGGCGAAAATTGCCGGCGTTAAACATTTACAAAGAAACGCATTGGAAAAGACAAGTGACGAAACAAGAGAGAAGAAGGGTAAATCTTTTTATTGGAATTAGCAGTTTTAAACGTGCCCGCCTTCACCGACGATAATGCATTCATTCGGGATATTGTTGAAAACAATGACGAACGTAACATTGTAGGAGGAATCTGTATAACTTTACGTTTTATGGTATCTTTCGATTCTAAAAAATCTCTAGGATTTATTTCACACCTTCGATTTCAGATAACCTCAGAACAATCGGAGTGAGTTCGGAATTGCGATGGCCACGAAACTGCAATGTTATGGGAGATGACTCTATCACCAAACAACTGTTGCAGCACTTGTCAAGCACATGTGGCAACGGATAGAGGAGCACCATCTTGCATCCATTCAACGTCATTAACGACATTTCGCTGCTGCATTCCTAGAATTACGTAAATCTGCAAAATTGATGTTTACCGAGCACTTGTGAGGAGCGCGTTTTCATACCTGTGGAAGTGATCTGTTTGATCAAGTACGGACCAAGAAAGAATGTGTTTGCTATGTTGCACCGCACAGTCACTTTAGCATCGTGTAAAGGCGGTGGTGACACATCGCGAGGATTTTCGTCATCCCAGTGAACGCAGCTCTTGGCGTTTACGTTCCCAGTTAAGGAGAAATGAGCGTCATACGTCCATAATATCCGCAGAGGCTACCTACTATCTTCATTATATCTGTTGAGTAAATAATTCGCGAAGGCGAAACGCTGCTTCTCGTCTACAGGTTGCAACAACTGGATGCGCTGCAATCTAGAAGAAAACACCCGCAGAAAAGTGCGCAGAATCTAGAGGAATATGGTTTTCGATAAATTCAAACTGTGGGCAATACTTCTTACAGTATGCAATGAACTCGTATTATGACTTCCTTAATAAATTTTTTTTCCAAGTGTCCAATGGTGACTCCCCTACTGGGTTTCACCGCGTTTCGCAACGACTTACGTCGTCGACATGTGAGATTACGATTGGAGGGTCCACAGGTGGCGGTCCTTTATGTTTCCGAAGCGCATACGGAGAGACAAATCCGGTCGTGCACGATAAAAGTCCTTCAGGACTTGGGTTCGGTGACTTGCCCGGGCGGAACTCTGGTGCCTGGGGAAGCAGCTTTCTTTTACTCAAATCACGTGGGCGTACGCTCTTCAGGCCGAAGAGCCTGCCCTTGGAGGTGCCGGGTAAAACGGTCCTTCCTGTCGGATCCCTCCTATGGATTAACCTTCTCACCGCCGCGACCTGATATATCCGTTCATTATGCTGTAGGTTTCACAGCAATACAAGGTTTGTTTAAATTAATATAATTCTACAAATATAATGCATTTTTAAAACATCAAGTAATGATTGATACTCTCAAGGATTATACTTATATACATAATTAAGTTTTTTACCTCAAGTTTGAAAATTCATATTTTTTAAGCATTTTTAAAAAATTACAGAGAAAACAACATTACAAATTTGCTCTTTTGCTCGGCTGTCATGAGGTTAACGAGAACCTGGACTCGGTGGTGGAGAACGTCCGCCCGCCTTTGGTGGCGTAGCATGTCTTACCAATTCACGTACAGTTTTTACAAAACATGGGACTCGTTGTAACTTATGATTTCGTCGATAAACTCGCACTGCTTCGGCAGCATTGTTCTCGTCCACATAAAAGAGCTTTATTCATTCACCTTGTTGTTTCCCCGTAAGAACATCTCATTGAAGAAATAATCTTCCCACACAGCTTATTAAATTTTTTCCACACGCAATGCTTTGCACATGGTGTTCTGTGTTTGGTGCATGTACGGCCTGTCTCTGTGAATTATGCAAAGAGCGATTTTCAAATTGATTTCGCATTTGTACATATACAGGTGAACTCGTTTATAACAAGCACGGATTGTACAAGAAATTTGATTTAATACAAAAAAAAAGAAGTCATTTGTATAATATAAAAAAGTTTTGCAGGAAACTCGAATACAGAAAACAAACATTTTCAAGCTCACATCTTTTTTTTTTCAGTTTTTTCTCATTATTTTAAAAAACAAAATGTAGTCAGAATCTATGGCCCTATTTTGTAGTGCAATAAAGAACATCAACGTTTGCTCAGTCTTTTAAATGACTTACTACCTTTTCCACAAACAAATAGTAGTGTTCCTTTTTTAACTTCATAATTGTAATTAGAAACGAAATACATGATCCAAACCAGTCAGACACACACAAAAAATGAAGCCCTTAAAGAAAATGCATAGAGAATCTATCTATCTAAATAAATAAATAGAAAACATGTTTTGCTTGGTTATAATTCTTTCATACGAGTATTTCTCATCAATATAGTAAAAAATCAAAATTATTAAAGTTAATGTTAAACTGCCTTTAGTAATTTAATTTCAACTTTGTAATCCAAAAACCTAAAATTAAATCTATCAGAGCAAACATTCCGTAATTTTTAATGATTCGTCACAAGTTACTTTTTGTCTTATCTTGCATTGCTGGAAATCTCAAACTTGGTTATTTTGATAACTTTGTTATAACGAGAAAATGATGTGATCCCTTATTTATAACCAAGCTTGACTATATTGGAAAGAAAATCTTAAATTTAGAAGAGTTTAAGCGCCCCCTTAATCCGAAAATGTATGTAGAGTTCGTAACTGTCAAAAACGTTTTAAAAAATCTGATTCAGAAAAAAATCAATACGAAAGATATCTATCTAGATTGGTTAATTTTAGGTAGTGTGATCAATAAATAAAAATAAAAATGAATTATATTTGAATATGATTATTTATTACTTGAAACTTAGAAATAGGAATTGGAACGAAAAGTGTGTTTGAAATATAAAATCATGATATTCAATAACATGTTTGACATTTCTTTTTGTAATATTTATTCTCATCCATATTCTGTAATATCATTCGAATCAGAATCGCTTGACTTATATTTATTCATTAAAATAAAATTATACGTATAACACATTCGTTTTGCTATATGAGCAACTTTACTGCAAACAATACGCATAAATTATTTAACACACTATATGTCACTAGTATTATCCAGTTACTGATTGCAATAACGTTTCCATATAAATTGCGAGAATGGCGAAATGAATTGAAGGATAATTTTGTCATTATTTTATTTTTCTGTCTTGTGCCTGGTTAAAATATGTTTAACTCAAGTGCATATCAATCATACTTTTTGTTTAACCAAAGCAAGCAGCTCGAAAACCTTCCCAGTAAACATAAATTTTCAAAAATTTACAAACTCCGCGGTACTTTTTATCTCAGCATCTGTCTAATTCCAGTAGATAAAAGTGATATCGCAACTGTTTCTATGGCGACCACATTGACAGATTTCGGGAGATGAAAACTTCTTCCGAAATGTTTTTAAGAACAAATGGAACAAACACAGCGGACAAGTTATGGGCATCTTGGGAAACAAAAGACTATTCTCAGGAAAACTAATCCCCGATAATAATCATCGTAATGAAGATGAATGTTTTTTAAGGAAGGGTTGTTATTAAAATAAGCAAAGTATGAAAGTAAAAAAATTATATTGAGCATGTAGGCATAAAATATTATTAATTTGCTGTTTAGTAAAAAAAAAATTCCAAGAAAAATTATTTGGAAAAATTACAATTTTTTAATGAGATATTTCTGATATGACCCTAGAACTACCGAAAATTTTACTCAACCTTGAGAAAATCATTTCACACCAGAAATTGTATTAAAATCTATTTAACTTATGTATTTACTTTACTTCTCGGTGGTTTGTATTTAATTTATTTTATGAAAGATCTTCTGTTTTCAACAGTTATTTTTAATGTACCTGCTAGGTCCATTTGGCCCGCCTGGTAGACAAAAGGCTAATTAAGTAGAAAAATAATTCCTTTAATGAACAACTACGGAACAATACCCGATATGTTATCTAAACCATCAAAGAAAAATGACCTTTTCTTAAATAATTGACTACAAGTGGAGTAAAACTAGAAAACGACTACTTTTATTCCAGTAACTATAATTAGAGCAAATTGGATAATTGGCATTCTGAATAGAAAAGAAAATGAAACCCGTGGTCGGTAAAGCAAGAAAACACAGTATCAACAGTTTTTTTTTTTATCATAATAATATAACAGCTTATCTAATGCTATTTACGTTATTAAAGCAATTCGGATCACCTTATTAAATTTGAAATTATATTGTTGTCTTAATTAAAATACCTCAAGCGCGTAGTAGAGTGCAAAAGAATTATCCGTTAATTACGACTTCATGTTAAATTATTATTCGAGTAAAACGCGGTCTTTCTTTCTAAAATGCATCTAATCAGTTAAACATGTTAATCCCAAAATTTACGTTCTAGTATTAAATTTAAATTGCGAATCTTTAATATGTCAATTTTGTACATCTTTAATAATTAAAAAAAAATTAAATAATATTTTCGTTTGATTAATTAGGAGTTTAATAGACTGTTTCATCTAATTAAATCACATAAAAAGAATTACAAATCCCACTATTAAACAAAGTGATTACAAATTATTCTATTTAAATATTAAGTAGATAATTTATAATCAGAAATAATGGAGCCATACTTCATTTAAATTCAGAGAAATGTGCGTGCCTTATTAATTTTTTTTTTGTTTGTATCTTTTATTATTAAATATTTTGCATAATAGACGTAGATCATCAAGAAGTAAATAACACAAGCACCACATACTACAATTGTTTAAACTGAAGTACTCATAAAGAAGTAGGCAATTAAACAAAATTAAATGTGAAAGGAAAATTGCAGGACACTGAATAATTGTAAATTTTTGTACCTGAAAATACATGAATAAATATAAATTATTTTATATAAAAGAATGAATGAATGTAAATCGATCTAATCGAATGAATGTGAAACTTTGCACATGAAAAACAAACGACATCCCCTAAAATTAGCCAACCCTAAATGTGTCATTTGGAATAAATATTGTTATAAGATACGGTTTATTTTCAGGGAAACACGGTATTTATTTAAAAATAAATAAATAAATAAATAAATCTGAAACAAAATATCTAAATCATATTAATGTTTTATTAATGTAAACAAAGCTAATTTCCAACCAACCCAAAACAGATGTAAAATTAGTTTTACAACATGTAAGAAAGCCTATAAAGACACTCTATGTATAAGAAAAAAGAAATTATTCAGCGTAACTCGTAAATTTACTGAAGCCATTTTCTACTTCTAAACTAACTCTCCGACGGATAATGTTTTCTCTTTTTCACGATAAAATTGACGAATATTGTTACTAAGTATTTGATAATTTATATGTCTTTAGCAATTTAACGAACATTTTCTACTGACTGTTATCTATTATAATATAAAATCTAAAAATGTTGATTTCCAATAAATTTTATTGAGTTATTAAGACTATCAAGAAGACAATAATATTTTAACGTTCTCAATACATAAAGAGTATTTCATATTTAATCTCTGAATTATCTAAATAAGTGTGTTGTCTTTCTTTAAACCGGCGTCCAAAAATGCTTCTGTAAATTATAGAGAAAAAATATCATACATTTCTTATCATGCTCAGAATAAGCTATTGCTGATTGTTGAAGATTTGTTGAACACTTAGTGCAAGATTCCTGAAAGAATGTTAGTTTTAAATGTACAACTATATTTTATTTTAACATTTGGCAACTTATCTTTTTCATAAAACAAACAGTTTAGACACGCGGGAAAAGGTTTTGATGAAGAACAAATATAAATATGTGATTGATTTTGCAATTTTCTTCGTCGAGAAAAAAATGTCGTACTGTGGAAGTGACTAAAGAGAAGATAATTGCTGACGAAGATGTATCGTTTCGTAAGTTAAAAGAAGGGGGTTCAAAAGAGCGGCTCTCGTGTTAGGGGGAAATGTTTTCTTTGTAGCATGAAGTATCATGTTCACAAGTATAATTTTGAATGATTAATTTCTTCCAAAACTCGTTGAGGAATTTTAATGGATTCCTAAGACGCATGAAGGTAAACTTTTTGTTTACCTGTACGTTTATAAGTAACTAGTATGACGGGTGAAATAACATCGAAAATTAATGAGAAAATATATTTTCTCCCAATTATACTTGCTGAAATGTCTTGAAAAATAACATATATATATATATTATAAAATTAGTCCAAAAATTAACAGTTTACTAAAAAATAATGTATTTGATTCAAAAAAAAAAAAAAAAAAAAAAAGTCATTCATTAAACTATGGTGAAAATTTGGGATAAAGTAGTTCCACGGCAAAATGTCAGTGGCGAATTAACGGTCGATTTCGGCAAAAATGTGGTATAAATATACCTTATACATCAAAATAAAACGTCAGAGACAAAAAAGACGTGAGAACAAAATAAACTAAATTGTAATCTAGTGATAGTTTAAAGTTTTACCACTGAAGACTACTGTTGGTTAAAAGATTTTTATTTTGAGCCAAAATGTGACATTTAAAATTTTCTAGTTTTACGAAAGCTCCGATTAAGGAAGATTCTCAATCTTGATCACAATCGATTTTGAACAGGAATTTCACCAACTTAACTCGACTGTATATTTGCTTTGTAATGATAAATGAGGATAATGTTTCGCACTAAAATCCAATGTTGAATTAAGCAGTTGAACGAATAATTCAAGTAAGAAATTATTGGAAGTTCCATACACAATTTCACACGCTGTCATGCGCAATATTTAAAACCTTTTACAATGGAAAAACTTAATTAAGTTTAACATATTCAGAATACACTTAATTGCTGAGAATAATTTTCAATGCATTCAGAATCTTTTACATACTCATATGAAATTTGCACCAATGAAAGCATTCTTGATGCTTTTATTGAAATAAAGAGAGCTTAAAATTATATATCCGTAAATTTATTATTTTTGATCTGTTGCATAAAAGAAAGATGTCTTGTACCATTGAAAATACGCAGACAAACTATATAAAATGTTTAGTTACGTATTGTAAATTAACGTTCATTTACCCATAGCTGGCTTTTCGTTGAGTTTTAGCATAGTTTTTCTAATATTGTGAAGCCTCTTATGGTGGATTAAAGTGGATAAATTCCGATATTCAAAACATCATACCATTATTTCATTTCGAAAGTTAATAACCCAACTTGTGTTTGTTTGAATAAACGGTTGGGCATTTAAAAACTAAACATTCTTCCATTAAATTTAATGTGGAGATTTATTACACGTTCTTTTAATTTAGAAAAGAAACTTGAAGAAGTCGCTTTTAAACGACCTCATTTTCTTACAGGGTCTCCGAGTGTACTATTTTATGGTATTTGTATTCAGTTTCATAGGGAAAAGGAAATTACCTTTCGTATTTAATATAATTTATTTTGTTTGAAATAAAGTGTATTCATCATACTTGATATTTCCGTATTTTGTTTCGAAAGTGAAACTGGGGTTAAATGTGCTGCATTTTGTTTTCTAAACGCTTTAATTCAGGCAGTAAAAGTGATTTAAGTACGATTTAAACCCAAAAAGACAAGTCATATATTAAGCTAAAATTGTCATAAACTATGTTTCAGAAAAACAACATTTCTGTTTAACCAAACTAATATATATATATTTAAACATGCTTTATATTATTTCCATTTAAAATTATTAAAAAAATTCCTTTACTTAATCAACCTCAAATAAGTGCTTTTACACTATTTGTCTGCTTATTAAAATTATCCATCACATTTTTTATATGTAAATTATTCTAAAAAAAAAAAAAATACTTCGGAATAACATGATTAAATGACCTTAAATTCTAACATGATGGATATCAGTGAAATCATTTAAATAATAAATATCTTCCTCCCTTAAACGATGTTGCATTTAATAATTCCAAATACAAATTTGTTTAATATGCTACTTTATAGATATGCAACTAAAATTTTATAAACATTTGTTATTTTAAAAACACATACTGCTGTAAATTTTGAAAGACATTTAAATTGTTCTGCAATTTGTCATGCGTCTGATGCATTTCATCGTGTGCTTACAATACTTAAACCCTGACAACAATATGTGAATAAACAAAGATGCAGCTTCGTACAAAAATCTATTGTTGAGTCAAGTATTTGATGCAATAATTCAGTAGAGAAAAAGTTGGAAGTTGCGCACACAATCTCACACGCTTCTAAGTGTAATATTTAAAAGATTTTACCCTGGGAAAACTAAATTAAATTTATAATGTTAAGGCTAAATTTAATATTTTCAATTTATATAGAATTGTACGTTATGCATATGCATTCTCACTAATAAGATTTTTAAATAATCCTTTCTGGGATGTTTTTTTTTATTTTTAAAGAAGATTAGTTTAACATTTTACAGCTACAAATTTATTATTTTTTGCTCTGTTGTATAAAATAATGAAATTTGGTGTCTTATAGCGCTAAAATACAGAGAAATATTAGATAAAATGATCAGTTACGTTTTAACGATTATTTAATTTTATTTCAATATTTATTTTAGTAAAGCACGATTTATAAGCATTATTTTTCGGATATTTTAAAGCCTCTAATGGTGGATTGAAGTGGATAATTTCCAATATTCAAAATAGAATGTCATTATTTCAAAAGTTAATAACCCAACTTGTGTTTGTTTGAATAAACGGTTGGGCATTTTAAAACTACATATTCTTTCATTCAACTTAATGTGGACATTTAATGTATGTCATTTTAATTTAGAAAATAAATTAAAGAAGCCGCTTTTAAACGACTTCATTTTCTTATTCTTTCAGAATGCTATGTTATGTTCTTTTATTCAGTTTAATCGTGAAAAAGAAATGGCTTTTCATATTTAATATTACTTGCTTCGCTTGAAATAAAATGTATTCATCATACTTGATATTTCCGTATTTTGTTTTAAAAATGATAAAATGAGATGCATTTTTTTAAACTCCATTAACAAACTTTTCAGGCCATAAAAGTGATTTGATTATGATTTAACAAAAAAAGAGAAATCATGTATTACGCTCAAATTATGATAAACTATGTTTCAGAAAAATAAATATTTTTGTTTAACCAAGCTAACAAATATCTTTAAACATGCTTTATATTGTTTCTATTGAAAATTATTTAAAAAAGTATTTAATTTAATCAGCCGCAAATGAGTTCTTTTACACTATTTGTCTGCTTCTTAAAATTATCCACTGGCATGGAAATCAAGTTTTCAATGCCGTCATAATTTTGTTTTAAATGTAAATTCTTCTGAAACAGTAAAAAGTAAATAAAAATACTTTGGGATAAGATGAATAAATGACCTTGAACTCGAACAAGAAGGAATATCAGTAGAATCATTTTAAAATATAATTATCTTCCTCCCTTAAACGATATTGCATTTAATAATTACATAGTAAAATCTGTTGAATAAGCCACTGTAAAGATATGCAACTAAAATTTCGTAAACATTCAGTATTTTAAAAACACATTCACTGTAAATTTGGAAAGACAGTTTTCTTCAATTCGAGCACTTTTATATAACCTTCATTATTTTTAATTCAATCATACTGTCTGCTGAAGGTATTATACGAATTGAATATTTTCCAACTGATTGAAAAAGTGTCCAGCCCCGGAGGGGAAAAGTTGAGGAAATTTCAATTCGTATGGTATCTTTATCAATGAGTTAAAAATAATAAAGTGTATGTATGTATCCATCATTTAATGGATTTCCATTACTTGCAGTTTATTCTTTTGAACTGTCTATGTGGCAGACTAGACGCTATTGTCAATAAGTTGGTCTGTGTGAAATGTGTAGGCGATCCGTGCAGCTCAATAGGCAGAGGGTTGGAAATTTAGGCCAAAGATCTTGAATTCAACTCCCGGAACAGATACATTTTCACTTCGTTGGGAAATTATCACATTATGTAAAATACAAGCATTGTAAAGTATGCCATATACCTTTGTTATATTTTCTAATTTCATGATAACATTTGAGTTAGAAATAATTAAAATAGTTCTTGGTTGTGTGTGTGCGTTTAAATAATTAAGTAAAATCGTCAAAATATTGACTCTTTTAGGACCTTTTTTTTAATCTATACAACGGAAGATCGATGATTATGATAGACAAGTGCTCTTTTTTAAATTACAAGTCGAAGTTTTTATTTAAACAGGGAATAGAAAAACTCATTCAAATATAAGACAACGAAATTAGAAATACAGGTTATTCTAAAATCGTTTATATAACAATTATTTTATGATAATGTACAAACACTTTAAAAAAATACAAATACAATTACATTCGATTACATTCGCAATTTGTATTCAGATTCAGATATTGTGTGAAGAAAGAAAAAGATAGATAAAAACGGACATTTTTATGTGTCTATAAAACCTGTCTTTATTAAATGTAATTCACAGTTATAAAAAATGGAAAGAATTATAGTGTGCTAGAATTAGAGACACTCTATCCAAATCCATACAATTCATTTAAATATAATGTTTTTTATTTATCACATTTTAAATAAAGGAGTAACTCCATACTTAAATATTATATTTTACGCGTTTAGAATATAGCATTTATTCTTCATCAAATTGAAAATATTTCAATATCCTTTAATTATTTGAAATGTAATCACATGAAGATCGTTTAAAACCTCAGCTATGCCGAGTTCTAATCACCTTACAATTGTTGAAAGAAAATAATACCGTAACCATTCATCTGAATTTCAATTTTTGTTTTTAAGATAATTATTTTTTGTAATATTTTAAAATGGTATCTTTTGTAATTTAGTATAATACATAAATTGGTAGTCTCTAAAGGAAAATGTTTTCTTACAAAATTAATATGAGTTGTTTTAATTAAGAGTGAAACTAAAGTCCATGTCTAATGGATGATATTTAGAAATTAATGAGGTAAGTGGAGCAATTTTCAGCTTGGAATGGATGTGTGGTGAAATACCCTTTAATGACTCCGTCAAATTCATTACCAAGAATTAATTATCTAATTACAAGAAGCATTTTAATATTTCCATCAACTAGTACTTTATATTGCTGAAGGTATAGTAAGATAGAAAGTAATGAAGAATCTAAATGTTCCGGATAATAGTATTTAAAGAAATGAATGTTTACTATAGTATCTAATTTCACGAGCATAAATTTGGTGCGTTTTTTTTTATTGAACAGTACATTTTAAAGTAAATTCAGTATTCTAAGAACTTACACATTAATAATTAATTCCCCCCCCCCCCACCCCAAAAAAAGTCGCATAACAATATGAGGATTTGAGGGTAGTTTTAAATGCACTACTAGATTTAAATCATCTTTAGAAAATATTTTTGAACTGGATTTTTTTATGATCAACTATTACATTGATTTAGATCACTCGGTATAAATTGCCTTGTACTTTGTACCGGTAGTGTAAACCATGAAAATATTCGTGTTAAACATAATACAGGAAATTAAAAAAAAATGAAAACTAGGATTATATTTCCTCTTTACTCACGTAGTTATGGCTGTGTCTTAAAATATTATGAGAGATAGAGGGTGCTGAACACGATATTTTGTACAGTTTAAACATTATGTACGAAAACTTTCAGAAAGAATCTTTATTACCGAAAACAGTATTTGACATTAGTCTTAAAATGCATGTTTGATGATTAACTGATGACGCATAGAATGGGAATCCGCAGAAATGTTTAACTATCTGCGATTTCAACACTGAACCATTTTGTTAGCCAATTCATACCCACATATTAAATTTTATCTTCCCTGTCTAACAGTATTACAAGATACACCCTGCATGCGATATTGGTAAAATCAGAATATAAAGTTCAACAGGCAGTTTATGCTTTCTTTCTTGAATATGACTAGAATATACGCATGAAAAGACAGCAAACGAATCTGATTTACTCTTTGTCTGGTTCATGTCAATCATTTATGCACCCAAACTGCATTCTGAACATGTTAGGCTTTAGTAT
This sequence comes from Maratus michaelseni, assembly GCA_963931845.1. NCBI lineage: Eukaryota > Metazoa > Arthropoda > Arachnida > Araneae > Salticidae > Maratus > Maratus michaelseni. The sequence goes on along the minus strand of OZ007595.1, from coordinate 316,713,044 downwards.
TTTCTTATCTTATCGCATAATCTACTCACACACTGAATTTTCACAAATTCTGGCAGTGCGTGGGGAAGAAATAAAAGATAATTACACGTCTGTCAGAACTTTTTTAAATATAAAAAATGGATGCATTTTTCGTTTGTTATTTTCAGTTCATTACGTTTAGTAAAACTTATACAACATGACCGCATGTAAATGAAATATTATTGATTAAGAAATTATTCTTAATTTATATAAATATATACTTTAAATATATAATAGAATTCTAAAATACTAACAATAATTAACAAGTACTTCTTAGCACAAATGGCATAAAAACTTCATATTAACAATATCACTGCCGATGACATGACTGCTGAGTCACATTAATGCAATTCACCACAATATTTTGGCAGAGATTGTGTTAAAAAACACATTTTCAAAAATCCGTTTAATATGAACATTACTGGCATTTAAACATGCTTTTTAAACGACATAACTCTAAAAATAAACCATACTGTTACGTATAAGTTAATCTCTTTTAAATTGTCTGCAAATATACAAACATTGAAAATAAAATTAAGTAAACAAATAAAGTAAAAAACGAAAACAATGAACCTTTTTGCTGTTTTTAACGTATTTTAATAAATTATTTTTTATAGAATATTCCATCCAAAGAGCCATTTCGTTTCATATCTTATCCTTGCCCATTTATTACAGTAAGTATAAAAACACAGTGAATCTTTCTTTGAACATGATCACTTATACACTCGAATTAATCACATTTTTAACATTGGAGACATCAGTGCCTTGCAATTACCTCAAATCTCAAAGGACCCGGGATTGAACTATTTCTGATTTGCCAAGTGTTTCTTCATAGCTCCAGTTTCTCTTTTTCAGTTTCCCCACATTCAGTTTTATGAGAAGGCAATCATAATCCATTTTCATATTTTTCCCGACTACTGTCCGTTTTATGAAATGTTACTTAACAACACAAGGGAAATCAGTAAGCATATCTTTTGTAATTTGCTGTATTTCATTTAAAGGGGTTTTCTTCCTCTAATAAGTTTCTTCATTAGAAAATTTGTTTAATCTACTGCAAACCATACGACCTGTATGAACTGTTGTTCTATTCCTTATTATAAGGCTATTTAAAAAATAAAAATAATAAAAATAAATTATTATGATCGATTAATGTTATTACTGCCATAAACAACATAATTATACGAAAATTTATTATCAAAGTTTGAGACCAAAAATTCTCTCTATTCAACACTTTTTGTGTAGTTTAGAGTATCCTATGCAAAAACATACAGTATCGAATACCTCTGTAAATGTTGACGAGATTCCTTGATCATGATATATTCGAATACAAAACGAACTTTTAAATCTTAAGACTGCTTTAATTATTAATTACACATCCAATAGAAAAAGAACTTGTATCGGATTTTGATTAAAAAAACAACTAATTCCAACGGTAATAAATTTAATAGAAAAATACTTTTAAGAAAAAAATTATGCTAACGTGGAAATATCAGTTCTTATTGAGTCGTCTACAGTTCCGCATTGGTATATAGTTCTATTGGGATATGTGATGTTTAATATTTAAAATGTGTGTTCCTCTCTACTGATATTATACTGGTGAGAGTCATTTATGAAGCCTAAAAATCAGATTAAAGGCCTATTATGAAGGACGTAGGAGACGACCAGGAAGGTGCGGAAATTCTGGATCTTATGTTTGTCAAAATACCAAAGAAAGAAAAGGAATCAAAGTGATGAATATGTCCTTGTTATTTAAAAAAGAAACACATCCATTTTAAGTTTTAAAAATATCTATAATATCTGTGGATCCATAAAATACTGTAAAAATCTATTGATTTAATTATTTTGTAAATTTTAAGACTGTATACATGAATTACTTTGTACCACAATCATTTTTAAGCAGATACTGGTCTCATTTTCTCTTGTTTATTTTGGTTTGTTTTCTGTATTTTGTTTTTGAAACAAATGTGATTCTTAAGGTAATTTCGTAGGATTTACCTCATTTATACTTTTATTGACTCCTTACCTAATTTCTAAGTCATTAAACTCTAAAAAAACATGAATAATGCATCTGTTTCGTCCCAATTATGACACAGATAAAATGCTTCATTACTTAACTTTTTTTAATTAGCACATATGAAAATATTTTGGTGACTTACAAAGCCATTTTGATCCCAGACCGTAACTCAATTACATAAGAAAATAATGTAGACAGTATGCAGGCAAATTTCGGATGTCCAACTAAGGTGTTCTATGTTCGAATATTACAACGTTTTAAAATTAATCTGAAAACCTCCTTGTGTGTGCTGCAGTAATTATAGGATTTCGTAAAATGTCATTTGCAGAAATCCGACTACTTAGAAGATTAAATATGAAGTTATTTAGTAATTATTTTATTTTAATGGAATTATTGTAGATTTATTCAGTAATTACTAACAGATTTCCTAAAATATTCGTGGAATGCATATAAAAATAAGTTATTTCTGTTGCTAAACCACTGGATTTACAACATTACATTGTAAGCAATGTTTTTGAAAAATGTTTGTGAAAAAGACACGGTTCATTTCATTACTTTACAATATTTTTCTTAACTTTAAAGCAAAGTTACTAGCGAAAAGAGTCTTTTGACATTCATCCTTAATGAATTATCATCTTTTATTGTTTAGGATAATATTAAATTCTATGTTAAAAATCCTTCAAATGTGACGGATGAAAAAATCTTAAAAAATCTGAATTAAATAAGAATTATGTTTCATTAAATGAAAAAAGAGATCCAATTCTCAATAAGAATATGATAAAAATACAACTGTTTTGCATTAAAATTCAAATAATTTATTTATTTTCTTCGTAATCGAAAAAAGTTACCTTCCATAAACTACCAATAATTATTTATGTATACACTATCAATAATATACAGTTTGTAGCACAATTAATGGCTGACTATTTCAGCAGATTATTTAGTTAACCTTACATTTTTAATTGTAAATCTGCGAATCCAGGACATCAACGTTAGATATGTTCGTCATTTTTTTTCATATTACAAAATATCTAATATTCTACAACTCTCAATGAAAAATTTTAGGCTCTATATTTTTAATAATCAGGCGGATCGGAGATCCACTGCTTAGTAAAAAAATGACATTATTTTAATTACAATACCTCAAAATTTAGACGTTAAATCATGAAATGATTAAATGTTTTTGACAAATAACGACAATTTTAAAATGACAATCAAAAGTGCAATGTTTAACGGTAATGGCAAAAAAATAATCCCGTTATTTTTAAAACGTAATTTCGCAAATTTCCTTTAACTTATATAGTAAATGTAAATATAATTTCCGATTTATAACGAACATAGGCTAAAAATATTTTTTTATTAAATAGGCGGAATTTTACTATTTGAAAAAACTGGGAGCAATAAATCTCGATAAAATATATGTAGCGAACGGGCAACGCTGCACCTTCCTGACAAATGGGGGGGGGGGAGTTAGAATGACACTGAAGTAAGTCAATATTTAGTAATTTGATAAATGAAAGGTTTTATTAAATATGTCGTATTGCCTTCGCATTAGGTGGTCCAACTTGTTTTGCCCTCTAGTGAACTATGACTTATTTGACTGTCACACTGAACAGAAATTAATACATGTTCAAGTAAAAATATGGTTACCTTGTTTTTTAAATTTTTGACTTGCTCCACTGTCATTCCAACCCTTTCAAATGGCTATTTGATATTTTTTTAAATGAAAATTTGGAGATTAAAATGTATAAGGATTGTTCTGCTATAATTGACCGACTGCACCTCTATAAGCATCAATAAGGAAAATCCCTTATGTGATGAAACGTAATCCATCACATTATGGCAATTGAGATCGAGTGGGTCCTGTTTCTTCCGAATATATATGATGTTATAAATAAGTTTTGTTCTGATCAAATACGTCAGAAATGCAACCGTCATAATGTTGAATGAAGATGGATTGTCACATATATTATTGATGTTTTGATCGGTGACAGGTCTGTGTATTGATATCGAAAATTAATTGTTTGTATTGCAATGAGTCGAATAAACCTTAAATCACTTTACGTCACATTTGAATGCCTGAGTGGGAAAAAATGTTCTGTCACATTTCTCTAAAAAAATCTTTTATTGTTTGAATGAAAGTCTTACGAGGTTTTTTTTATCAAGTGTAAAAACTAAAATACCTTCTAATTAGCCATAAAAATAAAAGAAATTGTCATTCAGGATAAATATACTTTTTAAATTTATAATTTTAATAATAGTAATAACTTGTAAAATAAATATTATTACCACTCCTGTAATAGAGAATTTAGGATGATGGCTGTGATTTATTCTTATTATTCTTATTATTATTTTACGATTAAAGTATATTTCTCTATCATTACTTTTAGAAATGTCTTAGCTGAAGTAGAAAATAATATTATAAACATAATTAACTTGCAGTATTAATAATTAGAGCTTCAGGTAATATAATGTCTTCGAAAGCATTTTAATACAGAACACAACAGAATGCGTTAAAGAAAACAACTTATTTATTCATACGCTCTATTATTAAAAATCAGGAAAATAAATTGTTATTTTAAATGAAATTGGGTTCTGAGGATTGATTTGATAGGCAATCTATAATAGTGTCAGTTGTAAGGTTATTGTAATAAAATTCTAATTTTTGTTTATTTGACAAACATTTCCTCGCTTTATCATCCAAGAGTAATACCGAAATGAAAGAGTTACCGATATTCTGTCAGAAATCTGTTTTATTTTAGGGTCTTCGTTTAATTAAATATGAAGATAAAAAATATCCTGTTCCTTTAAACTTTATTGTACATTTTTCTAAATTTTTCATAACGACCGAAAAAAAAAACTTTTAGAAAATATTGGTACGTTCGATGAATAAAGTTAAAATTATGTTAACATTTAAATGTGAAAATATTATTCCTAATTAACACGAGGGTTATTTTTAAAATAAGGTCCGTTTTTTAATAAGAATAAAAATCCTGTCAGTATAATTAAAATATATTTATTTCCATATTCTACATACTTTCATCTACTTTTCTACATAATTTCCATTTCTGTTCAAACGTTTTGTCATACCGTTGAACAAATTTTTGAATTTAGACGTCAAAGAAATCTACCGCCTGTGAAGAAGTCAAATCCATGACTGTAGTTGTCATTTCGTCACCGTCGTTGAAACATTGCCAACCAAGGAACTCCTTTAAGTACCGAAACATATGAAAATCGAATTTTGTCGTCCAATTCTGAACCAAATCTTCAGAAATCAGCGAAGGTCGGCCTAAGCGGGGCTCAACATGCACATTAACGCGTTCGTCCTTGAACATTCTCACCCACTTTCGAACTTTACTATCACCCATAGCATTATCACCGCAGACTTCACAAATCTGACGGTGTATTTCCGCTGCTGCCAAATTTCTTGCACTTAAGAATTGAATTTAAGATTGTATCTCACACCCGGGGGGCGAACCAATTTTCTTAAACATTATAAATTTCTACAGCTCGGCACACAAAAAGTCGATACGACTGCAAATGGCGTCTAAACGCGCGCAAAGTATGCTAGAAGCAAATGCGCAAGCGCGTTCTTCCCATTCTCATTCACAAACGGACCCCATACTACTTAAAAATAACTCTCCTAATTAAATGGTAAAACATTTTTCTTTAAAATGCGACACTCATATGTTGATAGAAATAAGTAAGAGGTTTATAGCTTATCTTAATTACGTTTAAATGTGTAAGAATGTGGAAATGGGTAAGAGGTGGATAGCTTACGTTAAATACATTTAAATGTGTTAAATGTTTTCCATATTAATTCTTAGCTATTTAACTGTTAACGTAATTTTGGGTAACGTATTTTGCATTCAATTTGTTCTTATTTGTATATAAATACGCCCTATATAATTTATTTACTACGCATTCCCTTTCCCGTAGAAAAAGCATCCATCTTCATTATGGTGTGCTTTTCCCTAAAAATACGGCTTGCGGATAATACTGTTTCCTTTCCCTCGATACTCATAATTTGACCACAGTGATCGCACCATTATTTCTTAAAAGCATCTGGGAAGAAGTTTTAATTTCACGTAATCTCACAAAGTGGCTGTCAAAGAAACAGTTGCTTTATGTCGTCATTAGGTAGTACAACATAGATTTTATAGCCTGAAAAATGAGAAATAATAGAATAAAATGAGGTATTTTTTTTAAATTTATGTTGGATGGTTAAAACTTTTAACCGTTTACTTTATTTAAAAACATTCCGTTCGATTGAAATGTACCCTCCTAAAACTTGTTTTAACAGACATTTAATTTATTTTTAAAAATCTCAAAAGGAAGTATTTCTAAGTAAAAAATTAAAATTACAGTAAAATGGATTATAATTTAAAAACATTCTATAATGTTACATTTAGAAACGTTTTCTTGTTATTCTACGGAAAAATGTATTTTATGATTTTATTTATAACATCATTTGTGCATGCAAAGACTACAGATTCACAATAAATGAATATATTTTATTTTTGTTTTTGTAAATATATATTTCATTTCAGTTAATACGATTTTCTACCGGCAAGAAACTACTTCTTTTTTCTAGTTTTCTATTTATAGTACTTTGCTATTTATCGCAGATTGCCTTAGTTTTAAACGTAAATAAAAAAACATAAATGTCGTCTAAGTAGACTCATAAAAAACGACATTGATGATAGAGTATCGTTGTTATATAATATAGTTTATAATATTATGTTATATAATATTTTAAGTTTTATTCAGGAAAGTTTTGGGGAAATTTAAAGATACTTAAAATTGACTAGGAACCGTAATGGGAAAGTATAAATGTAACAAATCACGTAATCTCCACAAAGAAGAAGCATCATAATAACTGTAAGCATTTTATTGCTGAAATAGAGCATTACTTTAAACTTTTTAAACTCTCCAGAAAATGTTTACAAACTTAACGAGAATCGTTATCTATACTAATATTATAAAGGGGTAACGTTTGTTTGTTTGTAGGGAGTAATCTCTGGAACAACCGTCTCGATTTCAAAAGTAATGGTGCAAATTGATGTGACACTCCCTGATCCAACATGGGCTATACTTTATGTTGGGAGCAAACAGCGTTCTAAAATTGCGATACTGGAGGGACTAGAAACTTGACATTTGGTATGGTATCTCGGGAAATACCGAACAGATTGCTAACGTAATGGTGGCATGTTGCTAATGACAGTCCCTGCTCTAACATAGGATATATTTAATGTCGGTGCCACTAACCCCAGGGGGGGCTGGAGGTGAAGGAGCAAAAAACGTTTTAAAGTGCGATTTTTTGTGATATTGAAGTGCTAGAAATTTGAAATTTGGCGTGGTAGTTACTTACAAGATGTAAATGATCTCTAACTCAGTGAAGTGGTTAGCTTAAAAGCCACAAATGTGAGGATATAAAATCGAAAAAAATTAAATGTAAGCTTTTAACCTGTTTAATGTAACCGACCTGTTGGCAAACAGCTGTCTTAGTTTTTTAAATATCAACAACAGTTTTAAAAATCTTTTTTTACTGAGTTATACTGTTTTTATTAAATAGAGCTATTAGATAAAAATATATAAGATATAAAAAATACATAGCTTTTTTTGGTTCTCTTTTAATATTAACTACCTAATAAAAAGCACACAATTCTGCTGTAATGGCGATAAAATAATAGTAACAATAATAAATATCAAAATATATACCTTTAAAAATCATAATTTGTTAAATATGTAGATTTCTGGATAATATCTTATATATGCAAATGCTCCATACATTAAAATTTAATCTTTCTCTAAATATCTGATTGTGTAACGGTTCTTTGACGTAGCCATTTTAACTTAAGATATTTACATTTTGCGCCTCTCAATCACTTATTTTATGGAGCAAAAATGAAATGTTTTTATGTTCTTTTAACTACGTGTTTGTGAATTTTATGTATATTGTACTGTTGCCAAAAAAGATATTCCGTTCATGTTTGAATATTTCATTTTCTCTTGTTTTTCAAGTTTAGGTAATACGTTTCTCTTATCTGAAAAATTGTTCGTACTTCTGTACGCTTTATATTTATTTTGCGTGAGATAACAGAATCTCTTATTTAGATCATTATTTTGTTTATTAAAGATTTTTGAAAGTTTATAGAAGCAATTTTTCACAGAAGAACAGAAAAATAGCTTATTTACTTATTTTTTAAATATCTATTCAGTGTTATACGATATTCATTGACTACATAATTCTATTTGTTACCTATTGACTATCTATTTCTACTGAAAAAAACTATTGATAACATTCATGCTACAATTTTGTAATATATGATTTTATACTTATTCAAAGCACCGAGAAACAAAGTGTAGAATAGATAATGTTTATCAAAATTAGTTTTGGTGGTTATTATATTATTTATGTACGTTATACTTTATTAAATAAGAAAACGACATATATTAACATAAATTTGCTGTTTTAAAAATGATAAGACACGAAAAAAACGAAAACTATGTTCTGTGAATTTTTTTTTGCTGATTTTACTGAGTTTATGTTTATATGAGACAAATGCGAAGAGTGTAAGAATGTAATATTATAAAAATTAATGTAAATAGTTCTTGAGAAAGTGTTTCTTTAATACTTTGTTTAACCTCTTTTAACGTCTCTCGTGTTTATGTTAGATTTATTAGATTTTCCTTCTTATTACTGTTTTAAATTTTGTAATGAGACTCAGTAATAACAGAATTTTTTTTATCAATTATTCGTATAAGGTGTTTGATTACAGATTTAAATTCATAATTGTTACATGAGTAGGATTTAGTGTAATTCAAATTGATTCTTAAATCGATAATCAAAAACCATGTAACATTAATTTTAAAAAATGGCTGATTTTTTTATAATAAAATAATTGTTTTTTATCTTTATTGTTAAGGAGATACTAAACAGCTTCTGTTCTATGACCTAAACATGCAGTCTGTCTGTAAAAATTTTAAAAATATGTAATTTTTAAATATTAACGGGAAAAAATACTATGACAAAATCATTTTACCCAATATGTATCAGCGTTCGTGAGCAACACAATTTTCTATTTTCTATTATAATCTCTACTACATTTGCAGGAATTTGCGCCAACACCAGAACAGCAAATCTACATAACTTCTTGAAATAAATATACAGTGAAACGCTTAAAAATATTTTTTCAAACGTTATTATATATGATACTTCTCTTTTATAACTATCATATCTCTAGTTACTAACAAACTATGAACTAATATTTAATTCATTGCCTAATCTAAAAACATTTCAAGTCGAAACTTGCTGTTGCAAAGTCAAAAGATAACCCATGAACACGAGTGCGAAAAGTAGCAACTTTGTTAAAGAATACAGATTTCTTGGTTTGACTCAACATATCCTTCATATCTAAAAGTGTTGAGTTTGTCTTCTGGAAAGGGCAGTATATACAAAGACTGGAAAAGAAATATGAGATTGTGATCTGACAGAGTATATAAAATTGAAGCTACTTTTAAGTATTTTTTAATTACATAACTCTTTTCATGTACTTGGCTGAGCATACTTTAGTAGATGAATAGTTGCGCAGAGATAAGCGCTGTAGAAGCGAGGACATTAATTCGTAGGAAATGAAAGTTGATTTGTGCACCCCCTTTAGGGGATTGTCGGCAGTCAGTTTTGTTTAATGAAGTGTGTCCCACTTTTCTGTAGAATTAGGCGCGGGATTTCAATTTAGTAGCAATCTGGTTTTAAATTATCCGATTAAGTTGGGTTGGGTTGGGTTGGGTTGATTATTGACGGCCAATTATCTACACTTGGGATATAGGCCCGGGGGGAGTGCCCTTCGTGGGGGTCTTTCTAAGGGAAACCTAACCCGTATTTACGCATGGATAAATCCACGGCTCGAAGAAAACCACGAAAACTCCGAACGATTAGGCCGACGGGCGCGATTGGGATCGAACCCAGCACCTCCCGTCTACCAGCTTCGAGAGGAGAACCTCTCAGCCCCAATTATCCGTTTTGAATACTCAGCAATGGACTCAAATATGTAGTGGTTTCACACAAAGAGAACATACGTGTAAATTCTCTATTGAATTCATAATGACCATAAAAATAAACGTTTAATATTGCTTTCAGTCCATCATAATTTTACCAAGTAATAAACTACGTCAGATAGTTTTTAACGGAAATATACGTACAGTTGGCCAAAAAGAAAAAAAAATGAAAATGAACACATATACATTTAAATCGTATCTTGGGACAGGGGAAAAATAAAATATTCAATTGACTGGAAATTATGTCTTATTTCAATTCATGTTAGTAGTATACGCCCGTCCGACAGGGACAACTTTTTTTTCCGGTGGCAACGGGTCACGTGACAGCGGTGTACGAGGGGGGCGTGTCCGAAAAGCGTCTTACGAGACGGGGGGTGTCAATCAAACGGCGTGATCTTGGACGGGGGTTATTTTGGAGGGGGGCGGAAGTGGGGGGAGGCTTTCTTCAGGGACAACTTTTTTTTCCGGTGGCAACGGGCAATTAGTTTCGGTATGGGACTTTGAAAATTTTTCAGATTTTTTTTTTTTTTTTTTTTTAAATTGGACGGGGGTGATTTTGGAGGGGGGGGGCGGAATGGGACTTTGAAAATTTTTCAGATTTTTTTTTTTTTTTTAAATTGGACGGGGGTGATTTTGGAGGGGGGGCGGAAGTGGGGGAGCTTTCTTCAGGGACAACTTTTTTTTCCGGTGGCAACGGGCAATTAGTTTCGGTATGGGACTTTGAAAATTTTTCAGATTTTTTGTTTTGGTTCGTTACCATAGTTACGTAACAACGCCATCTGTTGGGGAAAAGTGGCAATCTTTTATGATTTTGGCGAATGGCAACGGTTATTCAGTTAATTATAATTATTTACGAATTAAGAGGTAATTATTTAGGAGGTGTGTGTATTTTAACTAATGAATAATTTTAATTATTTCAATTAATTATTTACTAATTAATATTTAGTTTCGGTATGGGACTCTGAAAATTTTTCTGATTTTTTTCTTCAGGGGCAACTTTTTATCCCGGTGGCAACGGGCAATTAGTTTCGGTATGGGACTTTGAAAATTTTTCAGATTTTTTTGTTTTGTTTTGGTTTGTTACCATAGTTACGTAACAGCGCCATCTGTTGGGAAAAAGTGGCAATTAGTTTCGGTATGGGACTTTGAAAATTTTTCAGATTTTTTTTTTTTTAATATGCATTAAAATAGATTAATTTTACGGATCACGTGATCCACATGACGTCATACATTCATGTTAGAATAGGTTCGTTCCTGTTTTGCTGACTCACGTGTCACTGAGTTACTTTTTTAAAGGTGGCAACATGTTAAAGCTGGACTTGTAAAATTTTTGGTAAATCTCTTTTGACTCACATGTTTACAGTATTTAATTAATTAAATTACTTAAATCAGAATATTATTTTTAAAACTTAAGGAATGAGGAATTACGATTAACTTTTAATTGGAGGACTTTGTTATTTTCTCGGAAGATAAAATCACACGGGCATTTTCACGAAGACATAATCGGTGGTTGGAATTTATTTAATTGAATGAATTAACTAAAAATATAATTATTTTTAAACTGATTTTAAAGTTTTTAAATTTAACTGAAAGTTTAATGATCTTCTTTCTTTTAAGTATATTTCTGTAACATGTGATATAGACAAGATGGTTTATGTTCGAACATGAATGTGACGTCATGTAATGATTGCAACCTAGACATACAATGACGAGGTCCGATTCAAAAGTTGAGTTGTTTAATAGGGTTAAAAATGTGTTTAGCTGTAAACAAATGTTAAGTTGAGTTGGATTTATATTGATTGACTGCAACCGTTTCAGCAAAAAGTTTGTTTTTCTACTATTGGCATCATTAGAATTTGCCAGTTGCTCAGATTTTTCTGTTGAAGACTTTGTTAGTTTGACTTCACTTTTATTTTATTTTTTTTGCTTTGCGCCATGGAAGACGGACTTAATTTTCAGAATGGAGATAACAAAAACAAGCGTAAACTTGCTGAAATTAAAGAAAGCAACAAGAAAACGAAGAGCAATCAAACTCCGGTAAGTTTTTTAAAAATCTTTTTTTTTTAAAAATTATACTTTTTAATTCATTATTAAATTGTTTTTTTTTTATTTATATTTATTTTTGTCTCTTTTTATTTCTTTTTAGGTTCAATTATTTCTAGAAAAAGTGAAATGGCATGATTCAAAGGATATGAAATACTTAGGTGGAGAAAACTTTCTTTCCGTGAATTATTTTCTGGGACAAACTCGAGTTCACATTAGACGATATGTTGTTGATCCCGAGGGAGAATTACACCCTACTAAAGATGGCGTATCTTTAACTCCCAAAGTTTGGCAATCCTTGTGTCGTGAAATCAAGACTGTATTAAATCACAAACCTTCGGAAAAAATGACCGTTATCGAAACAGATTTGTGCATTTCAAAACAAGTGAAAGATGGTGTGGAACTTTACGTTTTCCAAAGACTTTTCCAAAGGAAAAATATGAGTCTCCATTTTGTGCCTGAACATGTCGTGCTTACACTTCCTGAGTTTGAAAAAATAGTTGCTAACATGTACAATATCACGGATCGTGTGAAAGACGGACTTATCACATACTCATTATCTTACTTTATTTATGAAGAACTGAACAACGCCAGTCTGCAGTTTAATATAATAGATAATCCTGACGCCTTTTTAGAACTTCTCGATTCCTTGAGTAAATGCTTGACTGTTGCCATTACTATCAAAATTACTGAACTGATAAACTGTTTCGGATGTCGAGAGTCTTATCAAGCTCCTTTTATGCACGATTGTTTAACAAAAACTCGAACTGAAAAATGGCTAGAGTTTTCTGACCGTGCATTGTACTCCATAACACAAAGCTTTTTTTTCCAAAACAAAATTTTAACACAATTTTTTTTTCTAAATATTTTTTTTTCAAATCATATTTTTCTTTTTCTAAAACATAAAAATATTTTTTTTCTAAGCCAGAAAAAAATTTCCTAAACATAATTTTTCTTTCTAAACATAAAAAATATTTTTTCTAAAACATAAAATTATCTTTTTTTAATTTCTTGATCATATTATTTCCTTAAATATTATTACTTAGCATAAAACATTTTATTAAACTTAAAAACTTTTTTCCAAAAATATTATTGCGTAACCTAAAACATTTTATTGAACTCAAAACGTTTTTTTTTTCCAAACTCAAAACTTTTTTTCCCAAACAGATAACATTTTTTCCAAACTCAAAACTTTTTTTTCCCAAACAGATAACATTTTCCCTAAACTTAAAACTTTTTTCCTATTCACAAAACTTTTTTTCCAAACTCAAAACTTTTTTTCCCAAACACATAACTTTTTTTTCCAAACTCAAAACCTTTTATCCCAAACACATAACTTTTTTTTCCAAACTCAAAACTTTTTTTCCCAGACAGATAACATTTTTTCCAAACTCAAAACCTTTTTTTTCCCAAACACATAACTTTTTTTTCCAAACAGATAACATTTTTTTCCAAACTCAAAACTTTTTTTCCCAAACAGATAACATTTTTCCTAAACTTAAAACTTTTTTCCTATTCACAAAACTTTTTTTCCAAACTCAAAACTTTTTTTCCCAAACACATAACTTTTTTTTCCAAAACGCAAAACTTTTTTTTCCTAAACTTAAAACTCTTTTCCTATTCACAATTTTTTTTTTACTGAACATATTTTTTTTCCTAAACCTAAAACTTTTCTCCAAAACATTATCTTTTTTCCAAGAACTTAAAAATATTTTTCCTAGACACAACTTTTTTACTGAAGATATTTTTTTTTCCTAATCACACAAAAAAAAATTAAGAAAAATATTACAACTAACGAAAATAATTCAGAAGTAATATAAAAATTAGAATTAATGAAAAAAAATCACCATTTGGAAAGTTTATGCTTGAAACAAACTTCTAACTATTGTAAAAGATTATCAAAATTTTAGAAGATTGATGGAAATATGAAATTCAAGGACATAGTAGTTTATATCGTCTTTTAAATAAATGGATAATTATTTTTAGTGATTTTCATGCATACACTGTTTCATGCATACACTACAAGTATACACTGATTTCCTTAACTTAGTCATATTGCTTAAGCTTTTATACTCTTACAATTATACAAATGAATTAACGACATACTTCTACCTAAAACACATGTTTTGCACATATATTCATTCTTAACGTATTTTGTTATATTATTAAGGTAGTTAAATTTGTGCATACTTACATCTAAATTTATGAAAGTATATTTTTTTCTTTACGTTATTATTATTTTTTAATTTCCAAGTATAATCTTAATTTTTTTGTAACCTACATATAGTTTGTGCATGAATATATTAATCATGGAAACATTTAACATTTAAAGACACTACAATATTTTTATATTTTGTTTTAGTACATTTTCCCATAAGGTTACCTAGCTTACATAAGAGTACCTTATACATACTATTTTTTACTTTTAGGAAATTGTAACTACTTCTTTTTAATCTTACACGATATGATTGATTTTGCATTTCTCTTGAACTGTTGCGAATACAATTTCAATTATAATATTTATTTTTTTAATTTATGCACTGTATGCTTGAATATAATCTTTAATTCCAAGTAATACGTTTATCTAGAAAATGTCTACTTTATATAGCTTGAATCATGGATTTATATCACTTGGTAACATTAGATACTCTTAGGTAACATTTCAACATTAAATAGTTCATACTTCTCATACTTATTAACTGCTGATACATATACTACCTTTCAACATACGCCAGATCACGTGTCTACATTTGGACTATTCTAACTATTATTCTTTATGACATATTAGATATTTATACACTAGTTTAAGATTAATTTTATTCATTAAGTTGCTTTAATTGACACGAAATGAACTTTTTCATGGGAAAATCTCTGTTTACGCGTAATATTTGAACTTAATGTTTTTAAAATCATAATACATGTAACACATTTACACACAATTATTGTGAATGAAACCGTCACCAAATGAAAAAAAGTTTCAAAATAACCATGAAATAAAATTTCGTAACTAAAAAATTTTTATGAACAAAAATTTAGGAAAACGTTATTAAAAAAGAAAACTTAGAAAAAAATTACAAGAAAAATTACCAAATCTGATGTAAAGCGTCATTAAAAACATACATGAAAAATAGTTTACAAATAGAAAATATTTTTAGAAAAAATATCTTTTATAGAAAAAAAAATCTTACAGAAAAACATATAAATTTTTTTTTACAATAAAGAAAAAATTCTTTCACAAAAAGAAAAATATTACTTTAAAAAAATGAAAAGTGTTTTACAAAAAAATTTCTTTTACAAAACATAATAAAGAAAAAAATAATCTGTTATAAATAAATTAAGTCTTTAGAGAATCTTTTACAAATTAAAAACTTTTACGAAAAAGAAAAATCTTTTACAGTAAAAATATTTAACCAAAAAAAAAAAGTTTTTACAAAAAGGTAAAGAAATACTGTTAAAATATACATTTATATGAAAGAAAAAATATTTAAAAAATATTTTGCAGAGAGAATATTAAAATATATATATATATATATATATATATATATATATATATGTTTCACAAAAATATTTTACAAAAAAGAAAATATATATTTTACAAAAATACATTTTTATAAGAAAATGAATATTATATTTAATTTAAAAATATTGTACCAAAAAGGAAAAATTTAACAAAAAAGCACTTTAAGATTCAAATGATGTTTAGTGTTTCCATTCAGAGTATATTGTGTCACGATTTTTTTATTATGTATTACATATGATTACATAATATATATTGTATATGATTTAATTTTAAACCTTTGGATGGCTATGCAGGAATTATATTTTATGTACTTTGGGAATGTTTTAAAGATAGTGTTGATTAAGCGTGTTATGCAGGAAACAGTTCTGATAAGTACTAGTAGGTTAAAGTACTATAACTTTGAAAATGGTGGGTTCGTAAATTTAATTATTTTCCGTTAGATAAACTAGTTAACTTAGTCTGTTTTAGAAAATAGTAGTAAATGTATAAAGCAAGAGAATGCTAATTGTGTGTAAATGTGTTACATGTATTATGATTTTAAAAACATTAAGTTCAAATATTACGCGTAAACAGAGATTTTCCCATGAAAAAGTTCATTTCGTGTCAATTAAAGCAACTTAATGAATAAAATTAATCTTAAACTAGTGTATAAATATCTAATATGTCATAAAGAATAATAGTTAGAATAGTCCAAATGTAGACACGTGATCTGGCGTATGTTGAAAGGTAGTATATGTATCAGCAGTTAATAAGTATGAGAAGTATGAACTATTTAATGTTGAAATGTTACCTAAGAGTATCTAATGTTACCAAGTGATATAAATCCATGATTCAAGCTATATAAAGTAGACATTTTCTAGATAAACGTATTACTTGGAATTAAAGATTATATTCAAGCATACAGTGCATAAATTAAAAAAATAAATATTATAATTGAAATTGTATTCGCAACAGTTCAAGAGAAATGCAAAATCAATCATATCGTGTAAGATTAAAAAGAAGTAGTTACAATTTCCTAAAAGTAAAAAATAGTATGTATAAGGTACTCTTATGTAAGCTAGGTAACCTTATGGGAAAATGTACTAAAACAAAATATAAAAATATTGTAGTGTCTTTAAATGTTAAATGTTTCCATGATTAATATATTCATGCACAAACTATATGTAGGTTACAAAAAAATTAAGATTATACTTGGAAATTAAAAAATAATAATAACGTAAAGAAAAAAATATACTTTCATAAATTTAGATGTAAGTATGCACAAATTTAACTACCTTAATAATATAACAAAATACGTTAAGAATGAATATATGTGCAAAACATGTGTTTTAGGTAGAAGTATGTCGTTAATTCATTTGTATAATTGTAAGAGTATAAAAGCTTAAGCAATATGACTAAGTTAAGGAAATCAGTGTATACTTGTAGTGTATGCATGAAACAGTGTATGCATGAAAATCACTAAAAATAATTATCCATTTATTTAAAAGACGATATAAACTACTATGTCCTTGAATTTCATATTTCCATCAATCTTCTAAAATTTTGATAATCTTTTACAATAGTTAGAAGTTTGTTTCAAGCATAAACTTTCCAAATGGTGATTTTTTTTCATTAATTCTAATTTTTATATTACTTCTGAATTATTTTCGTTAGTAATAATATTTTTCTTAATTTTTTTTTGTGTGATTAGGAAAAAAAAATATCTTCAGTAAAAAAGTTGTGTCTAGGAAAAATATTTTTAAGTTCTTGGAAAAAAGATAATGTTTTGGCGAAAAGTTTTAGGTTTAGGAAAAAAAATATGTTCAGTAAAAAAAAAAATTGTGAATAGGAAAAGAGTTTTAAGTTTAGGAAAAAAAAGTTTTGCGTTTTGGAAAAAAAAGTTATGTGTTTGGGAAAAAAAGTTTTGAGTTTGGAAAAAAAGTTTTGTGAATAGGAAAAAAGTTTTAAGTTTAGGAAAAATGTTATCTGTTTGGGAAAAAAAGTTTTGAGTTTGGAAAAAAATGTTATCTGTTTGGAAAAAAAGTTATGTGTTTGGGAAAAAAAAGGTTTTGAGTTTGGAAAAAATGTTATCTGTCTGGGAAAAAAAGTTTTGAGTTTGGAAAAAAAAGTTATTTGTTTGGGATAAAAGGTTTTGAGTTTGGAAAAAAAAGTTATGTGTTTGGGAAAAAAGGTTTTGAGTTTGGAAAAAATGTTATCTGTTTGGGAAAAAAAGTTTTGAGTTTGGAAAAAAAGTTTTGTGAATAGGAAAAAAGTTTTAAGTTTAGGGAAAATGTTATCTGTTTGGGAAAAAAAAGTTTTGAGTTTGGAAAAAATGTTATCTGTTTGGAAAAAAAAGTTATGTGTTTGGGAAAAAAGGTTTTGAGTTTGGAAAAAATGTTATCTGTTTGGGAAAAAAAGTTTTGAGTTTGGAAAAAAAAACGTTTTGAGTTCAATAAAATGTTTTAGGTTACGCAATAATATTTTTGGAAAAAAGTTTTTAAGTTTAATAAAATGTTTTATGCTAAGTAATAATATTTAAGGAAATAATATGATCAAGAAATTAAAAAAAGATAATTTTATGTTTTAGAAAAAATATTTTTTATGTTTAGAAAGAAAAATTATGTTTAGGAAATTTTTTTCTGGCTTAGAAAAAAAAATATTTTTATGTTTTAGAAAAAGAAAAATATGATTTGAAAAAAAAATATTTAGAAAAAAAAAATTGTGTTAAAATTTTGTTTTGGAAAAAAAGCTTTGTGTTTAGGAAAAAAAGTTTTCAGTTCAGTAAAAAGTTTTTGTTTTGGAAAAAAGTTTTATGTTCAGTACAAAGTTTTGTGTTAAGTAATAATATTTTTACGTTTAGGAAAAAAAAGAAAAGTTTCGTTTTGGAAAAAAGTTTTGCGTTCTGTAAAGAGTTTTATGTTAGGTAATAATATTTTTCGTTTAGGAAAAAGAAATATTAAAAGGATCAAAGTATGAAAATATATATATTTCTATTTTCATTTTCTGAAGTTTAACTTTTTTTTTAATTCTACCTGAAACATTCTTATTAATTTTATAAAAAATCAAGACTAAAAATAAGACAAAAAAAATACTATGCAAATGTACATTTATTCAGATCTTAAATTTACAAAGATAATTGCAAGAAATCATTTTCTTCTTGTGGTTTTGCTCTTCTCCAACATACATTTTTTGAACAGATTCCAATATTTTTGGAATAATTAATGCATCAAAAAATCCTTCTTGACCAAGTACATATTTAAAGTCAATATTTAAGTTTTTCTGCACAATGTCTTTTGCAACATCACGCATGCTTATGGAGTACAATGCACGGTCAGAAAACTCTAGCCATTTTTCAGTTCGAGTTTTTGTTAAACAATCGTGCATAAAAGGAGCTTGATAAGACTCTCGACATCCGAAACAGTTTATCAGTTCAGTAATTTTGATAGTAATGGCAACAGTCAAGCATTTACTCAAGGAATCGAGAAGTTCTAAAAAGGCGTCAGGATTATCTATTATATTAAACTGCAGACTGGCGTTGTTCAGTTCTTCATAAATAAAGTAAGATAATGAGTATGTGATAAGTCCGTCTTTCACACGATCCGTGATATTGTACATGTTAGCAACTATTTTTTCAAACTCAGGAAGTGTAAGCACGACATGTTCAGGCACAAAATGGAGACTCATATTTTTCCTTTGGAAAAGTCTTTGGAAAACGTAAAGTTCCACACCATCTTTCACTTGTTTTGAAATGCACAAATCTGTTTCGATAACGGTCATTTTTTCCGAAGGTTTGTGATTTAATACAGTCTTGATTTCACGACACAAGGATTGCCAAACTTTGGGAGTTAAAGATAGTCCATCTTTAGTAGGGTGTAATTCTCCCTCGGGATCAACAACATATCGTCTAATGTGAACTCGAGTTTGTCCCAGAAAATAATTCACGGAAAGAAAGTTTTCTCCACCTAAGTATTTCATATCCTTTGAATCATGCCATTTCACTTTTTCTAGAAATAATTGAACCTAAAAAGAAATAAAAAGAGACAAAAATAAATATAAATAAAAAAAAAACAATTTAATAATGAATTAAAAAGTATAATTTTTTAAAAAAAAGATTTTTAAAAAACTTACCGGAGTTTGATTGCTCTTCGTTTTCTTGTTGCTTTCTTTAATTTCAGCAAGTTTACGCTTGTTTTTGTTATCTCCATTCTGAAAATTAAGTCCGTCTTCCATGGCGCAAAGCAAAAAAAATAAAATAAAAGTGAAGTCAAACTAACAAAGTCTTCAACAGAAAAATCTGAGCAACTGGCAAATTCTAATGATGCCAATAGTAGAAAAACAAACTTTTTGCTGAAACGGTTGCAGTCAATCAATATAAATCCAACTCAACTTAACATTTGTTTACAGCTAAACACATTTTTAACCCTATTAAACAACTCAACTTTTGAATCGGACCTCGTCATTGTATGTCTAGGTTGCAATCATTACATGACGTCACATTCATGTTCGAACATAAACCATCTTGTCTATATCACATGTTACAGAAATATACTTAAAAGAAAGAAGATCATTAAACTTTCAGTTAAATTTAAAAACTTTAAAATCAGTTTAAAAATAATTATATTTTTAGTTAATTCATTCAATTAAATAAATTCCAACCACCGATTATGTCTTCGTGAAAATGCCCGTGTGATTTTATCTTCCGAGAAAATAACAAAGTCCTCCAATTAAAAGTTAATCGTAATTCCTCATTCATTAAGTTTTAAAAGTAATATTCTGATTTAAGTAATTTAATTAATTAAATACTGTAAACATGTGAGTCAAAAGAGATTTACCAAAAATTTTACAAGTCCAGCTTTAACATGTTGCCACCTTTAAAAAAGTAACTCAGTGACACGTGAGTCAGCAAAACAGGAACGAACCTATTCTAACATGAATGTATGACGTCATGTGGATCACGTGATCCGTAAAATTAATCTATTTTAATGCATATTAAAAAAAAAAAAATCTGAAAAATTTTCAAAGTCCCATACCGAAACTAATTGCCACTTTTTCCCAACAGATGGCGCTGTTACGTAACTATGGTAACGAACCAAAACAAAAAAAAAATCTGAAAAATTTTCAAAGTCCCATACCGAAACTAATTGCCCGTTGCCACCGGGATAAAAAGTTGTCCCTGAAGAAAAAAATCAGAAAAATTTTCAGAGTCCCATACCGAAACTAAATATTAATTAGTAAATAATTAATTGAAATAATTAAAATTATTCATTAGTTAAAATACACACACCTCCTAAATAATTACCTCTTAATTCGTAAATAATTATAATTAACTGAATAACCGTTGCCATTCGCCAAAATCATAAAAGATTGCCACTTTTCCCCAACAGATGGCGTTGTTACGTAACTATGGTAACGAACCAAAACAAAAAAAGAAAAAAAAAAAAAAATCTGAAAAATTTTCAAAGTCCCATACCGAAACTAATTGCCCGTTGCCACCGGAAAAAAAAGTTGTCCCTGAAGAAAGCCCCCCCCCCCACTTCCGCCCCCCCTCCAAAATCACCCCCGTCCAATTTAAAAAAAAAAAAAAAAATCTGAAAAATTTTCAAAGTCCCATACCGAAACTAATTGCCCGTTGCCACCGGAAAAAAAAGTTGTCCCTGAAGAAAGCCTCCCCCCACTTCCGCCCCCCTCCAAAATAACCCCCGTCCAAGATCACGCCGTTTGATTGACACCCCCCGTCTCGTAAGACGCTTTTCGGACACGCCCCCCTCGTACACCGCTGTCACGTGACCAGTTGCCACCGGAAAAAAAAGTTGTCCCTGTCGGACGGGCGTATACTACTCATGTTAAAACATGAAGTTGGGATGTCGTCTCCAAACAAAAATTTATATCCAACTCTGAAATTTTCAATGCAAACACCTATGTTTAACATCATATTTACATTCATACACCTTTCGGTGTATTTTATTTCAGAATACTAAGGAGAAAGTCATTCGGTTAAGTAGTTTCAGAATTCTGAAGATTTATATTTTAGAACACATAATATTGAATTCATTGATAATCATTGCGAAACTTATCACAATGTGGGGAGTTTTTTAAGCATAACTCAAAAATAACTTTTTAGAACAAGCTGTAATTTTGAATTCGCATATTTGGAACATCAAAAAGTCTATTTCTGTTAAAAAATGTATTGCTTACAATTCATTTTTTTTCCAAAAATTAACTAAAAATATATAAATTTTGGGAAAAAAATATGCTTTGTTGTAACTTATGATTTTTTAAAACAGAAATCAATTTCCAGAAACTTCAAATGTGCAAATACAAAACCGCAGCTTATCATGCTAAGTAGTTTTTGAGTTATGGTTTATAGAACCAATCGCATTTCATTCAGTTTTGCAACGATTACAAATAAATTACATATTAGGTGTTCTAAACTTTACATCTTATTAATTCCTAAACTATTTGACCGAATCACTTCCTGTTTGTTGGGATAAGGTAAAATTTACGGAGAAACATAAATACCATATTAAAATAATGTGATCGTATTGGAGTTTCCATATCTCTTTTTGAGTCTTACAACTATATTATTTTACGACACCCCTACTTCTAACCACCCCAAAAATATTACAAATGAATTAGTTTCAATAGCGTTATCAGGTTAACCATCGTATTTTAGTAATTATATAACATAATGAATAAGAAATTAGTTTTTCTTTTAAAATCTAATAGCATGCATTATACATTAACTGAGAACCTTTTATATTCATACGAAAAATATAAACATGAATTCTTCTCATGTATTTACAATATTTAAAAATGTTTATTCAACAGTGTTTAGGAGTGATAAATTATTGATGAATAAGACGAATGCATTTATTATAAAATACTGGTGCATGTTTATCCCTAGGATAATCAGAGTCTGGAAAACGTATTTTGTCATTTTTTTTTGTGCTTTGTATGATGCTCTAACAACATTCTTAGTACTTATTTAATAAATTATCTTTATATTATTGAAAATTCACCTGTACAGAATTTACTATTCTGAACATGTTTCTGTAGCACATATTCAATAATTACTGCCAAAATAAAACTTATAATGTTTTTAGCGTCGAAGTCTTTTATACGATAAAAAGAAAATATAAATGAAATCGAGAGGTTCGTTGTATTTCAATGCTCTTCTTCATCTGCGCCTCATTTGAATCTCTTAAGAAACATCCTACTTTCCTACTAATTAAATAAAAAAATCTTCTTAGAGAATTACCTAATTTAATATACGATGTATCTAAACTATATATCTAAACTATAAACTCGATATATTTTAAATACAATATATCTGAATATAATTAAATGTATAAACTCCTGTACATTTGTATCAAAAGGACTACATAAATTTATAAATATAAATTATTGATATTGAATTCATCATTTTCACTATTTTTTTGCTACTTTTGATATATGCATATTACTTAAATGGATTTTTTTAACAGAATCCGAAAATCCTGGATTTTTTTTTTTTTTTTTTTTTTTTTTACATTTGATTATATAAATATTAAAAAAGTCACAATCTTAAATGATCTTATATTTATACCACTAAACCTTCCAAATTCCAAATCTAATATCAAAACACAGCTTTCTTTTGTCTCAAAAAAGGAAATATTTTTCCTTTATTGTGGTTTCCTATAGTATTTTTAAACATCTGTTCTGGCAATAAGACCCGAAGGCAAACTCCGTTTTGTTCTTCGCATATTAAATGGATAAGCCGAGTAATCCGGAATAAAAACAAGACTATTTAAATAGGAAAATACGTTTTTTAATCGTCTAAGACCTTTTTTTAATAAAAAAATTCAAAGCAGCATTTTTACCCTAATTCCCCAGAATAAAATGTAAGAAGAAAATTTTAAGTACTTGTGAGTAAATATTAAGAGATTTTTTGGAAAAAGGTTGCTAACTATAATATAAAAAATATATATATTTTTATTTTAACACTCTGAACTATTTAAGCACAACGTCATTAAAGATTACTCTTCATTTGGCATTACTCCTTCATGCTCAGATGTGCAAATTATATTTACGTATGTATGTCTAAATATCTTTCACTGATCTGTGATGAAATATAAAAAAGAATATCATCGGATTTGTAGTCGAAAACTTCATCCTGTTTCTTTATTTTTACAATGATTTTTAAACGATTAAAAAAGCAGTTTCAACCCGAAATCGTAACAAAGTAAATGAAATTAACTTCGAATAACGTTTCAAAGCATGTTTCTGGGTGATACATCTTGTCTACCTTTATGAGAATTAATTAACTCTTTATTCCCCTTAAGTCTGATAATCTTTTATATATATCCTCATGGAAATGACGTGTTTGTAAGACGCAATAAAATTAGGAAAATGATTTACAACTTAAATCTTATACTCTTAGTTTTATTTATTTATCACATGTATAATATCCATTTTATGGAGAGATCGGCACTCAAGATGATGGGGGTTTTTTGTAAGATAACCATATCATACAAGTTTCAGAACAAAATCGACTGCTTCGTGTGGAGTAATAAAATTAATAATCCCCGAATAACCACATAGATGTATTTCTATGTTATTACCGCCAGTTCTTATGAGGAGTATTTTTATTAAACAACTTGGGGACAGTGTAAGTTGGCAGTGTAATATTGAGCAGGCAAGTTAAATATTTCAACGAAGCATTCCATAATATGGCAATGTAGGACATTTACAAAATAGATCAGGACTTTATACTGCAGAGACAGACCCAGCAATAAATTCCTTATGTTTTATTTACTATCTATCTTTTTTCTGGCGTATAATAATATGAAATACTCTAATAAACAGTTTGAAGGAATATTTTTGTCTCAGGCTAAAACCTTTTCTAGAATTGATGAAATAACAATAAAAAGCAATTTTGAGTGAAATAAAATTGGTGTACAGCAATGTTTGATAATGTAGTTTACATTGTAGAAATATGTGTATAATTTTTGTAATTCCTTAAATACATAATTACAATGCATAAAATGAATATATTTTGAATAAAAAGTTAAAATTTCAGTGCAAATTCACCTTGTTTAATAATTAAAATTCATAAAAAGATACAACTAAATGTAAATATAAATGTAAAAACAGATCAGTTTTTCACTTATGATGACCGCGTAAGTTCGGTTGAAAACGTTTTAGATTTTTAAAAGGACTTTAATGTGCTTTTAAATGTTTTATGTATAATTTTACGCACCTTCAAGCATTTTTTTTTTACATTTTGTTGTATCTTTATGAATATATTTTGATTTTAAATTATCAAAGTACTAACATAAAACTACTGAAGTGTGATAAGTCAATTATCAAATAAAGAAACGAAAGAAAATTTGTATTATTATTATTGTTGTTATTATTGAGAATTTAATTTAGCGGTTCAAATTCAATCCTAAAATTGATTTTTTTTTCTCATAGGTGTATTAAAAAGTATGAAAATTTATATCAGAAATAATATATGTTAGCATCAAAGAAAAACGAGAAAGAACCCATTATTTTACCTGTTTGCAAAACAAAAACAGAATAAAATTAAATTAAACGGAAAAATTAATTATATTTTTGAATTTCAATTTTACAATATCTGGAAGAACGCATTTAGTATCATGATTAAAAATTATAAAAATTCAGGGATTCCACTATGCACATAAATATGTAGATCCCTTTTAATGCATGTTATGTCTTTTTTCGAATCCAAACGCATGAATCACAAAGCAACAAGTCACTAGTATGCTTAAAAAAATAGTCAATATAACCATTATTCTAGATAAATAACGACTATAAGAGCATATGTGCGTATAGATTAAAATTAGACGAATAAAGCACCAAAAATTTATTTAATTAAAAGTAATAAAAGAAATTTAATAAATACGAAATATAAAGTTAATATTGTATATAGAAAACAGATTTTCATTAACATTATATTCATTTTATAGGTTATTTTTGACTAGTAATTTCTTGGAGGAACTTAATTACGTGACATTTTAGTATGTTTCGCTCAGAACATTTAGAGAACAAATGCAGTAAAACTTTCCTCTTTGTTTAAACTAAGCTACAATTAATATACTACCATTGTATAACAAAATCTTTGAAAGTTTTAATTACAACTTTGCATAGATTAGAAATTAAAATCAAAGTCCTAAATTCAATATCGTTTTTAGCATTTCTGCAACATCTGAATTAAAAATCAAGGAATACATACATGCATTAGAAATAGATCACTTTAACAGAAATATCATACTGTTTGGAAATAATTAAATCAGTGTATTCGGAATGAGTTATCTAGCAACCAAACTTGGAATTCATTTTCCAAGAGACCTGCAAAATTCTTATGCATTTTAATAAATGTATCTCCCTTATTTAATGTGATTCTTAAATTTATATATTACTGTTAGGATTTATCTATCTTATGCTAATAATTTCTGTTTCATGATTTTTTTTGAGTTAATCTACATTAATATTTAATCCAGTATTTTATCCCCAATATCTTCTCTTACTTAATCTCTGATAATATCAAGAAATTTATTTATTTCCATTCTTCCATCCCAAACACTCTCTACGTTCTGTATGGAAGACACGTAGTCTTTAAATAACAGATGCATACTCTTTGTAGCTAATTATGGTCACATTTTCCCTTCTCTCGCAATAAATTTTGCTCACACTCTGACGCTCATTACTCCGGAGATTTCCGAAATGTGATAACTGCAATCATTTTTTAAATTTCCATAAATTAGATTATTTGTTATATTTAATACCACATTATATTAATTTTCCATACTTGATACTTTCTGGAAGTTTGCTTTCTTTTTAGCATTATACTAAAACCCAGATTTACTCTTCGTATTTGAGCTGTTTATTTCATTTTCAATAAAAAGTGTTAGTTGCAAACTAATCCATTCAATAAATATTCAGT
This sequence comes from Maratus michaelseni, assembly GCA_963931845.1. NCBI lineage: Eukaryota > Metazoa > Arthropoda > Arachnida > Araneae > Salticidae > Maratus > Maratus michaelseni. Next base: position 316,686,464 of record OZ007595.1, on the reverse strand, counting down.
TAAATTGGATGCGAAATTAGGAGTAATGAGGACCAAACGTCTGAAAGAATTAATGATTTATCCGTTTTCATGAAAATATTATCACAGAGAAATTTGTAGAGCGTTAAATTCAACAACCTGATAATTGGACAGTTTATTTTAAGTTATACGTGATTTTATTTTGGTTAGAATAGGAAATGATGTTTCATTTGTAGCATTTTTATAAATTAATAGCTCTTAAAAAGTTCATTCTTTCCCACGGAATTCGAAGTCAAATGATTGCTAGTAATTAAGCAACATTTTTTCCTGTAAAACGGATAATTTTAAAAACAGCACCATCATTATGAAAAAGGAAAAAAAAAATAGTAAAAAATGCTCAGTATTTATCAGTTGATTGATTTTAATAAGGCAGGATAAGCGATGCCCAAATTGATTTCAAAATGAAACTTTAAAATCTTTAAATCTAAAAATTCGGTTCATAAGAAAATCTTTTGGGGGTGCTCATGTTCCACCATTTGAATATCTTGTTCCCCCATCAACCAATCAGCCTAACCAATCCGCCATAACCTGAGATTACACCGCAGAAAGTCAGACTCTTCTTTTTTTAATAACAGATTTAAAAATAAATAAAATATCATGGAACACGTGAAAAGTACAGTAGAACCGTTTTATTTTAAAAACATAAACTATTTATATTACTGATAATCCAATCATTAATTATATGAAATGTACCTAAGTATCGTGCTAAAAAGTATCCAGTCACTCGAAATGTATGTGTTAAAGTTTGAACATTTTGATCTTATTAAAATTTTAAAAAGACACAAACTCAGAAAAATAAATTTAAACATTGGAACACTAATACACTGAAAGGAGAAAAAGTCCAATAAAAATATTTTTTTTAACGTATCGTATAATCAAATGATTTTTACATAAATACATCACCGTGTTCAAAGGGTGTCTAAATACATTTTAAGCAAAAAGTTGGAAAATTGATATTTTCGTCCGTTTTTCGTAAAGTGAAGGGTAGCGAACATTTTAAACAAAAACATTAGGGCCACTAAAATGTTATGCACTCGGGGCCCGATATCTCCTCTAAACTTATAGACACCACTTAACAGATTTGTTTTACATTTGAATAAAAAGAAAACTGCCCAGTTAAACTGAGGTCATTGAGCTCACAGGCTATTCACACTAATTGTATATTATACTCTTATTTCAAAGAATTTGAAATATGCCCCTCGAAAAATAAAGAAATCAACAATATATTAAGGGGGGGGTCATCCCCCCGTTACCCCCCTCATAGTTAACTAATGAACCCCTTAAACGAATAGGGAAGTCTCTAATTACAATGAATATATATACAAAATTTGAAGAAAATCGGATAATTCTGCATGAAAAACCCATTTATCTAAATTAAGGGGGGATTAGTCCCCCTTTCCCCCTTTATACTTAACCAATGAACCCCCAAAACTATTCAGAGAAGCGCATTATCACAATGAACCTATATACAAAATTTGAAGAAAATCGGATAATTCTGCATGAAAAACCCATTTATCTAAATTAGGGGGGGTTATCCCCCCTTTCCCCCTTTATACTTAACCAATGAACCCCCAAAACTATTGACAGAAGCGCATTATCAAAATGAACCTATATACAAAATTTGAAGAAAATGGGATAATTCTGCATGAAAAACGCATTTATCTAAATTAAGGAGTAATTAGCCCCCCCCCTTTTCCCCTTTATACTTAACCAATGAACCCCCAAAACTATTCAGAGAAGCGCATTATCACAATGAACCTATACACAAAATTTGAAGAAAATCGGATAATTCTGCATGAAAAACTCTTTTATCTAAATTAGGGGGGGGGGTTATCCCCCCTTTCCCTCTTTATACTTAACCAATGAACCCCCAATACTATTGACAGAAGCACATTATCAAAATGAACCTATATACAAAATTTGAAGAAAATCGGATAATTCTGCATGAAAAACTCATTTATCTAAATTAGGGGGGGTTATCCCCCCTTTCCCCCTTTATACTTAACCAATGAACCCCCAAAACTATTGACAGAAGCACATTATCAAAATGAACCTATACACAAAACTTGAAGAAAATAGGGCAATTCTACATGAAAAACCCATTTATCTAAATTATGGGGGGTTAGGCCCCCATTTCCCCCCTTTATGCTTAACCAATGAACCTCCAAAACTAATCAGGGAAGCGCCTTATCACAAGGAACCTATAAACAAAATTTAAAGTAAAACGGTTAGTTCTATAAAGAGTTATCGCGTTACGTACATACATACATACGTACGTACATACAGAACCGGCAGGCACATAAGCTCTCAGGCTTTGATAGCCTGTGAGCTAAAAAAAATTAAGGCTTCTTACACCAGAGGCCTTTTAAAGAAAAGGTCGGCTTATATCATCTCATTCGAATCTCCTCAAACGGACTCTTGTTGCATCTCGGATGAGAGTACCGTAATTTCTGGCGTATAATCCGCGGATCAAACAATCGTGTTTCGACCCAGAAATTTTATTATATAGAATGTAACTTTCTAGATCGCTGAAAATATTTTACTTCATTTATTGAATAAAATTTCTGGGTTGACACAGAATTGTTTGATCCGCGGATTATACGCCGGAAATTACGGTAGATTTTTTGAGCATGTGTTACAATGCAGAATATATCTCTGACAATGAACATGTTATCGATAATTATTTCTGTAGTTGATCGATAAAAGCATATTAAAGTATTCCTGAGAGTTATCATAACGAACAACATAATTATTGAACTTGTCCTAGAAAATAGTCTTATCAGAGGTTCCAAACGCTGCAACATGGCTTCCTTTAAAATTTATTGGCCTCAATTTTATTTTGTATTTGTGGACACTGCCAATATTCATATTCATATGCTTCCACATGCAAACATTTTCATCATTCGATGTTATTTAAAAAAACTGAAGGAATTAACAAGAAAACATTATTGAATAACATGTATAGAACGATCTTAGACAACGTATTGTTACTGTTAAAATAAAAACAATATCAGCGGAGCCCGGTTAAAACTATTTTCTTTTTTAATATATATATATTTTTTATTTAAAGTATTCATTTTTAAAATTACAAACTACTTTTTATTTAGTTCGGTTTCATTTAATTTCTAAAACTGTCCAGTTTTATATGATATTATACAATATTTCCTGAGGATGACCATAGAAATTGGTCGAAACATCGATATTTTTAATTTTATTTTAATGTGTGTATAAACTTTAAATTTGACATTTGTATACACTATTTAGTAAATTTGTGATGTTTTACACTCACGCCTTTAATGTAGTTTCATGGTGTTATCGTCCATCATTTATATTGACACAATATCTATTTGAATGAATACTTTAATTTTTGTTCCCATGTCAATTTCAGATTGAAATGTATAAATGTTCTCTCATTTGTTTGTCAGACTGTACATGTATTTCAGTTAGAAAGTATCTGATGGGATTTGTTTAATAATAGTTGATTATTTCGTAAAATTTTGATGTATTGAAACCAATATAAAAGCACTCACTTTTCATTCATTATGAATTCGATGCAGAATTTTTACCCCTGTCTTTCTCGTGTGAAATCAATACATATTTGATTGCATTGCTGAAAATACTAAATGGATAATATAAAACCAAATTGCTACTAAAATGAAATTCCATATTATAGTATTCTACAGAAAGGGATGACGCACTACATTAAATAAAACTAATTGGCGACATTCCCCTAAAGGGGGTGCAGAAATCAGCATTCATTTCCTGTGAGTTAATGCCCTCACTTCTACAGCGAATACCTCTGCGTAACTTTTGATCTGCTAAAGTATGTTCAGGAATGTATGGGAAAATAATTACGTATAAAAAAAAACTGAACTTTTGATTCAATTTTATAGACTCAGTCCAATGTTAATCTATTATTTCTATTCAAGACTATATGTACTGCCCTTTCTAGAAGATAAACTCGACACTTTTATGTACGAAGGATTTGTCGAATCAAACCAAGAGTACTGTACACAGTTACTGTTTTTTGCACTCAGGTTCTTGGGGTACTTTTTGACAAGCAGCCAGTGTCGGTTTGAAATGTTTGTAGGTTATGGAATGAATTAAATTAAAGCTCGCATATTTTTAGCGTCATAGAGATATGATGATTTTAAAAGAGAAGTATCATACATAATAACGTTATAAAGTCAATTGAAGCATTTTCTGTATATTTATTTCAAGACGTTAGCATCTAGATATGTGATACTGATGTTAGTACAAATTCTCGCAGATGTAGCAGATATTATAATAGAAAATATGTAACATTGTTCATCACGCACGCACATAATTACTGTCTAAAATTATTTTGTCATAATATTTTTACACGTTGTCTAAATTGTTAAAAATTATATTTTTAAATTTTTATAAATAAGTTGCATTTCTAGATCATAGAAGTGAATTTGTTTACTATCAATAAAGATAAAAAGCTATGACTTTATTAAAAAATCAGTCTAATTTTGTTTAATTAATGTTAATTGGTATTTTAATATCGATTTAAGGATGAGTATAAATACTATTAAATGTTACTCCTGTAACAATTATGTATTTCTATTTTTTTCAGTTCGAAATTGATTATTTTATAGCAGTTTTAATCAAAAAACAATTGCTCTTATTGCTGAGTTTCAATATAAAATTTTATGAGTTAATAAGAGGGAAAATCTAATCAATCTAGTATGATCACCTCAGAGGTATAAATTGAAAAGGCACTAAGAAAACTCATTTTCAAGAACTATTTACGTTATTTTTTACAATATTACTTCATACTTTCTTCGCATTTGTCTCATATAAACAAAGTCTCAGAAAAAGAAATGCACAAAATATAGTTTTCATTTTTCAGAGTTCATATCATTTTAAAACAAAATAAAATTTTATAATATGTTTTTTTTATTTATTTAATAAAGTATGACATAGAACAGTGATATAATATCCATCAACATTAATTACTAGAAAATTATAGTGTTCTACATTTTGTAAATCGTTGTTTTGAATAAGTAAATTATTTACTTAATGATATATTACAGAAATATGGCAGTAATGTTATCGCTAGAATTTTGTCAGTAGAAATAGATAGTTAATTGGTAGTCAATAGACTTAAGCAGTCACTTAATATTTTATAATAGTAAATAGGCAATAAACAAATAAAATATTCTTCTTCTTTTTTTCTATAAAAAATTGCCTGATTTAAATTTCAGAAATCTCTAATAAACGAAATAGTTCTTTAAGTTAAAGGTATTTGTTATCGCACGCAAAATAAATATAAATATAAATCTTACGTTAAAGCATAAACTCTTTCAGATAAGAAAAACGTATTACTTAAAGAAGGAAAACAAGAAGAATTTCTATTCAAATTGAACTATTTATGCATGATAAGTGTGGAAATTTTTTTTTGGCACAAGTACAAACTATATAAACTGCACGAACATGAAGTAAAAAGAACATAAATGTGTTTTATTTTGCTCCATTAAGCAAGACACTGAGAAGCAAAGAATGTAAATATCTTCAGTTAAAATGGATACGTCAAGGATCAGAAACATAATCGAATGTTCAGAGAAGGAATAAATTTTAATGTATGGAAGCATTTGCATTTATGAGATAGTGTCCATAAATTTACATATTTAACGAATTAATTTTACTAAAGGTATATATTTTGATATTTATTATTGTAATTATTATTTTTTATTCATGACAACCGAATTGCTCAAATATTGTGTAGTAAATTTTAGAAGGGAACCAATAAAAGTTTTGTATTTTTTATGATATCTTACATATATTTTTATCTAATAGCATGATTTGATAAAAACTGTACAACTTAGAGAAATGCAGATTTTTAAAACTGTTGTTGATATTGGTTTAACTAAAAAGCTAAGTCATTGAAAATTGCATATTTATAAAAGTGGGTTTGCTAACATGTCGGATATATTAAACAGGTTAAAAGCTCACGTATAATTTGTCGGGATTTTGGCTCTTCATATTTGTGACTTTTAAAGTAAAATTATACGAGTATACACAATACATAAAATAATTTCGTGTTAAATGTAATAGCAGTTACATCAATTATTCAAAATGTAAGGGGCAATTAATTCTGCGTTCGTATTGAGTGAGGAACAGATTGAATGGCAGCAATAAAACCCTTAGGATTAAAAACAGTGTTGACCAAAGGTCACTACGCAGTAACTCAAAGCAATATCTATCTGAAAGTGTTCATTATATTAACTTTAAAATGTCTACATTAATAGTGGCGAACCCAAGGTGCCATGTAGGATAATTACTCTAGCACACGAAAAGGTTAAATTTGCTAATCCTTATATGAAAAATTTGTGTATATTGTTTTAGGCTAAAAAAGCGCGTTAGTGAATGCTGTCAAATTGACGGAAAATCTCATTATTTTATCACTAACAAGTATGCTAATTTACATTAGAGTACTTGATTGTTAGCGTAGAAGATTTCTTTATATTTTGTTTTTCTTTTTCCTTCTTTTTACAATGGTATAATAATTGATTCTACCCACATACGACGTATGTTTGTATTAGATCACATTTGATCAAGACACATTTTTTGACTTTCGAAATTAATTAAAATAAATATTTTAAGAATTGTAAAGGTATTGTAAAACCTTTTTGCCAATAAAGGAGGAAAATGCATTTTTGCCAGAAAAGGCCGGAAATTCATAAAAGTGAAAGTGTCACAACTTGGTACATTTTGGTCGCACAAAAATGGCGTTTTTACATTTTTATTTCTTAGAGTATGAAGAAATCTTTTCTAAATAAATTACAGGATTCTGTAACCACATAAAATTTTTAATTTCTTAACAACACTTTTGACGTAAATCTCTTTTTATATGATGAAGAACAACATTTGAAACTATACCTCTAAATACATCATTTTAAAACTTGAATTTGGGATCAATAAAATACAACTAAGTTTAAATTATAAATACATTTTTGCAGGAAAATAATTATAAATGATTAATTTATCCTCAAATAATACAATTGTAAGCGAAAATAATTAAATTATTGAATAACACTAAATACATTGGCTACTATTGTGATAAGCTGAATGAAAGATGAACTCTTCTTTTTTTTCAATCAGTATGATTTATTGGTTCCGAATGTAAGTTCCGCAATTGTTCTCACACTGTTAAAGCTTCCTTCTTTAAACCTTAGCATAATCAATTTATCTCTGGAACTGGTATGAAAACAATTTTTTTTAATCATCAGTGTACTTTTAAACTCTATCGATCTAAAGTTTAAATAATCAAAGTTTTTTTTAAGCATACTCAGCTGAATAGAGATAGTTTAAAGCTGTAATTCTAAACAAAAAGTTACAAAATATAAAATAGTACTGTAAACCGGTATGTAATGTATAATATACAATATTATTTATTTAAAAAAAAAAAAGGAGATAATTATTTATTTTCTAGCGAAGGAAAATTATTCTTTATAAATGAAGTAAGAAAAAAAATGTTGAAACAATCTTTGTATTAAAAGTTTAAATACATTTTTAGCCTTATCATCACCTGTACATTGAAAATTAAATAGTGGTCTCACAAGGAAGGTCTCCTTAAAGCGCATACTCAGAAAATTTTGAAAAAAATGCTAATGAAGCTACTCATGTATGTGATAAAGGATCAGTCAAATTTAGCTGCGGAATCCCAGTAGAAATTCTGCAAAAAAAAAAAAAAAACTTTCGAGTATTTGGCGGAAAAAAGACGCGATTTGGCTTAGCAACATTTTTTCCTCGCCAAACGCAAACGATCGTTTGCATTTTGAAATTGCTTGCAAAATTATTATTCGAATGCACAATACGTAATGAATTTAAACAAACTATGAAATAATTTATTATTTTTTTCTATAATATATACAACATATATTAAATTTTATTATACATATATATAGATGTGTTCACAAAATTGTAGCTATAAAAATTTATTTATTATGTAAGTTAAACTTACATAAACAAGTTCAGCAAGAAAAAGTCTTTCCTTAAAGATTATTTGTCATAACAGCGTAATTTTTGAAATTTCATTCCGTCGCCAACCAGTGATAAATCGCCAAATAAACGAAATTTTCATAATTTTTACGGACGTTATATGGAGGTTCTGCAGAAATTTTTTTATAGACGTATATACACTCATGAGAAGAACATTCTGTAATTTTTTCAAAATTTTCTGAGTATGCGCTTATGGAAACCTTCCTTGTCAGTCACAGTTAAGTTATACCGGAGGGAAGAGTGGAGCGTCAGAAAATACGAGGAGTGAAAATTCTTTCTACACTGTAATAACACAAATGTAACTAATTTTTTGCCGATTACTTGGTGTGTATATGTTCTATAATTCCTACAACATAAAAGATCTCGAGTACGTTTCCGTTTATTGACAGAGATTCCAGAATGGGATTTTTAAACTGTGCTATGCGTTTCCTAACTGAACTATAATTTAGCATTCTATGTAGCATATATATAGAAATCTATAGATCCTATACAGGACTGCACAAAATATTTCGGATAGTTTTCCGAATATTCTTGGTAATTCCTAAAATTGGGTTTTTTAAGGTGTTATGCGTTTTTACAATTACTTGCTTAAAGATCTTCTTTCACCTTATTAAACGGTAAACATTTGTAAAAGTATTTTGGAGCTGTTGGAAAGTGTTACATAATCTATGTTTGATGCAAGATTTTTCGTTCTTCCTTAAAGAAAAATACAATCAAAACTATTGTGTTTTTTTTCTTCTAAAACTAGTGATTTATTAATACTGAACCTTCGCTTAAATAATGTGTAGCATTTTATTTTGTTGGACATTATAAAATCCTAATTAAAAAAACTCGGGCACTTGCCAAAAATGTATCTTTGATTATGAAGCTATCTAATGATTAATGAATAAACCTTGTACTTAAAAAAATCAGGACATATTTAAACAAATTTACAAGAAAATCAGAAAATGGAAATATATATATATATCAGTTAGCATTTTATAAACCTGAGCCCATGAACTATAGTAGTGCTGGAATTAAAAATTAAATTAACTCCTTTGCGTACATATTTGGAAATATTTTTAACCCAGAGACAGCATCAGACACTACATACCTATATTTTTATAAAAGTGAATGCATTTTTATTAAAATATCTTATGATAATTGGTGAAAGAGGATATATAAGTAAACCATTTGTAAACAGAATTACATAATTGAAAATCCTATTTTTGAAATTACCATCTATAGGGGAAACAATATCCGAATCCATTTTCAGAACCCTATATCTTACTTATAGATTTGTACATAATAGTATTCAAAAGACTATATAGTACTCCAAATTGAGTGCTGTTGGAACACGCATAACATTTTTGAAAATTCCCCTTCAGCAATTTTCGTCAATTAGCGAATATGCACACGCGAATTCTTTTGTGCTGCCCTGTGTATGATCTATAAAATTTATACCTAACAAGTAATCTGCAAAAAAATTGTTAAATTTAAAAATACCTAACACAATTAAAAACGCTTTGAATTCATTTGTGCGCCCCTGTAAATTAAATATAAATGCTATGATCACCCTATTCCACAGTAAGCATCTTGTAGTGCGTATCTGTGATGTATATGAATTTCAATATTCGTGAAAGAGTGCAACATCATTAAAATACACTGCAAACAAATTTACTCCATACACTATAATGTGACAAAATACTTTTGAGTAATCCTACAAAAGAACTAGAAATGCTACACAAATCATTTTCAACACCGAATGTGTCATGGCAAACCTCAATAACATATATTATTACCTGGAACATGTTTAAGCGAATTAGAGCATGGACAGACATGCAATGTCTGAGTAACTACTTTCTGTTTTTTTTTTCCTTTGTAGAATGTGAAAAAATGTAATAATATAAAAAAATATATAAAATAACTTATACATCAGTCGCAATATTGAATTTTATTTAACAATTTCACATATTTATATATATATTCTGAAAACTATGCATGAGAAATGTTTTCAGAAAAGTACGTTCTTTGTCAGGTACCATATTAAAATTAAAAGTGGTCAAAACTGTTATATATATATATATATATATATATATATATATATATATAACATAAACAAACATTTTCGGTGTATATTTTTGTGCTTTAAATCAAAGTATCTTCAATATAATCTCACATTTATGACAATTTGAGATATTTATTTGACATTTAATTGTCCTTTATTAGCTTTATTGCTTCTTTCTATAAAATAAAACTAATTTTCGCTATAACCTTCTTATCTATAGCAATACAAACAGTGTTTTGACCAATACCTAGCCATGTCACGGGTGGAATCTCAGAAACTAATCCATCTGTTATCCTCTCCTATCAAGATCAAGATCAATATTGCTGAAAGGGGTGCATAAGTAACTTCGAGAGACCATAGACTGTTTGTTCTTCGTTGAAGGGCCATTAGTGTCTTTTTTTCCCTTTTTAATTGTTCGTGATTGACATAGGGATATTAAAATTTCCCCTATTAATATTTGTTCCATATTATTGGAAAGTGAGCAGCGGTTTTTCTTCATAATAAAATTAGCATTTTCCCCGAAAAAAAAAAGAAGTTAATACTTTTGTAAATAGACGAACTGAAAAATTAAATTTATCAAACTTTCTACTATAGTTAAAACAAGAAGAAATATTCAGCGTCTAGCATAGATTATGAAACAATTTCCAACACTTCAAGAATACCTTAACAAAACATCGCTGTCTAATAAGGTAAATAAAATACCTTAGTAAACATTTTAGAAAATGCATAACAGATTGGATGCATTTGAAAATCAGTTTTCAGCAATTACCGGCCATAGCCGGAAAAGTACTCCCATTCTTTTGTGTAGCACAACATTTAATATGCAGATTTTTATATATTCTAAGATACCTTGCATATATTCTATACATTTGCATATATAAGACTAAACGCCTTTTGCGTATGTTCACATCCCATGCTCAAAACTCCATGTTCGATCACATTCCATTCATCTACATTTTAAATAAATTTTGAAAATCTTATTTCATACGGATGAATAATATTAAACTCTTTCAGAATTTTTATAATATTTTTTGCAAAAGCTGAAGTACGTCAAATGAATGTTTTTTCGTAATATTTTTAAAAAGAAAATGTAAACTAAAAAAAATCATTAAATCGATTTATAGAAATAAAACAAAAACTCAGATGCATGTTGATCAGTTCAGAAAACAGATGATATCCCATTAATTCACTTCCCTTTGTCTTCTCTCTCTTTTTTTAACACTTTCCAACCTAGTTGAAAAGTGTTTATGACTTCGGTTTGTCTGGCCGTCTGCCGTCTGGCCGTGCTCTAACTCCCGTAAATAGGCTCGGATTGCTCTGCAATTTTTATATGTTATAGTCGTTATCTATAGCATGTTCCCTATTTCAACAGAAGTGTGTAGCACTTATAGTTTTTTTACAGGGACACTCAAAAGAATTCCGTTACATTGCGGTCTATGGGGAAAAATCATTTGCGGTTTATTTAAATAATGTTTCACTATTTTAAACGCATTGAAATTTATATATATCACTAAGGTGCATTAGAAGAAGCTTAATATGGAATAAGGTGTGCATAGCACTTATAGTTACTTTACAGGGACAGTCAAAAGAATTCCGTTACATTACGTCTATGGAGAAAATCGTCTGCGGTTTATTTAAATAATGTTTCCCAATTTTAAACGCATTGAAATTTATATATATCACTAAGGTGCATTACAAGAGGCTTACTACAGAATATTGTGTGTATAGCAGTCATCGTTCATTTACAGGGACACACAAAAGAATTCTCTACTGTATGTTAACAATAGTTCCTGGAAGTGCGTTTTAAGTTACTGATCGCGATTTTAATTTTAACTCGCTTTTTGCCTTTTACGTGGTGTGTATAAATTCTGTAGATCCTATACAGGGAAGCACAAAAGTTCGTGAACACATTTCCGTATTATTTAACTCCAGACGGAGAATTTTAAACTGTGCTACGCGTTTCCTAACTGAACTAAAATTTAGCATCCTATGTAGTATATATACAAATCTATAGATCCTATACAGGGCTGAATAAAAGAATTCGGATTACTTAGATGTTATCTTTTAGCTTATTAAACGGTATGATTTGTAAAATTATTTTGGAAGCGTTGGAAAGTGTTACATAATCTATGCTTGACGCATGATTTTTCGTTCTTGTTTTCTTAAACATGGAAAAATTTTCTTTCCATCATAATATATATATATATATATATACATATAAGAAAGGAAACAAAAAAGAAACAAATCTCTAAAACTAATTTAAATATTTAAATTCTGAGAGGTTATATGACAATCTCGGATCCAAGCGGATAACTGGTGTTGATTTCAACGGGCCCCAACTCATGTTCCAGGAGGAGGAGTTGGGAAATATAAACAGACATTCAGATTTTAAGAATATATTCAGTACACTTCAAAAATTATAATATTAATTTTATTAAAATTCCGATAACATGGTATACTTACGTTTTTAGACTAGGTTAAATGGAAATTAGAAAAATTACATTTTCCAAACTACGCTATTTTAAAAGCTCCATTCTGTAAAGATTGAGCCTTTAATTTTGGAGTTTGTGCAAATGTGAAAATGACGTCACTTTTCCCAAAGCATAAAAAAACTCTTCAGTTTTATGAATTAAGTATGTATATTCTCGCTTTAAATATTTTTCTTGTTGCTTTTTTTTCTTTTGGAGCCTATAGAAAAAGTGTTATGTGCTTTTATTTAATATAATAATAAAATTATATTAAATAAAAGCATAATTTATAAAATTATTATTGCTATTTTTTCATTTATATTTTAATGAAAGTGGCTAAAATTGCTATTTAAAATACATTTTCTTTTCTTTTTAATGAAAATTGCATTTAACAAACTTCTGATAATCTGTCTTTTCTTTCCTTTATTTTCACAGCAAGATATTTCATAGTATAAAAATGTCTTCATTGGAACCAACACCTGCATAAATGTTTCATATTTTAAAATTTATAAGAAAGAAAATACTAACAAGAAAAATTTCATTTTTCGTGCGAAACCGTTCTTTACTTTTCTCTCTTCTGAAAAGTTTTAATATCCAGTTTTATAAAATAATTAGTTTAAAATCTATATTTCCTCTTTAAAAACATGTCTAGTACATAGGGGTCAATAACTCTCTAATTTCAATAGAAGGGGATTAACTTTGTTTTCTTAACCTCCTTAGTTTGATGTAAAACTCAAACTAACTCAAAAATGCTTTCTGTTAATTTGTCGACAGACGTATAAACGGATTCCGGAATCTTAAATGTGTGAATAACAAGTTTTTATTTCTTTAAATATGTAATTTAATCACAGTAAGTGTTTAAAATATGTACTCAAATAAAACATAATTTCAATTTTGAGTTTAAATTATTTGAAAATGACATAAATAAAACCTAATAATCCAAATCGTTTTCCTTTTTATCCCCAGAAATTTAGTCCCCCATTGTTACAGAAATGTCATTATAAATTGCAAACAAATTAATATCTGGAAACGAATTCAAATTTTATGATTCTGAGACATTGTATGACATTCACAAATCCCTACGGATAACATGTGTTAAAGGGATCATCCAATCACTCTATATAAAAGTCCCTTTTGGTTGGTATGTTCGTCCTACAAATTTACAGTTTTATACAAATTTGTACAAAACTTGGCATAGATACGTTTTAAAACATGCGTAAAATGACTGACAACTTAAAAATTATCTCACCAATCTTTACCCCTTTTTTCAATCACCTGTCATTGTTATACTGTTATAGAATCGCTCTTTTTTCCGCAATTTAAAAGAATAACATATATATACTTTGCTTTTTATAACAATACACAATCAGACTCCTTTGCTTTATTTGTGCATTTCAAAAATGGATGTCCTTCTAAGCAGAAAACTGTAAGTGTGTTTTAACTGTAAGTGCATTCAAATAACGCAAAACCTTCATTCAAGTGCATTTGAAGTGCAAACATCTACTATATAATGTAGGCATTTCAATTTAAAAAAAAACAATTCAACATTTCATCAAGTAGGACGTCAAACTGATTAAACAAACGGTTGCTACATTTTAGTTCCGAATTCGTTTGTATACTATATCTACATCTTTAGTTATACCATTCAGCTAAGCGTTGTCCTATTTTAAATGCAGTGGTAATAAACTTCTACGATTTATATTAAATAGAAAATGAAACATAGCAATCGTTTATGTGAACGTTTATAACGTTTATATGTTATGAAACATAGTAATACGTTACCGCGCATGCGCGGTAGCGTATTACTGCTTATTGTATTGTTTATTACTGTTAATTTTACAGTATAATACTGGCAGCTGTGGTGCCAGTATTATACTGTAAAATCAACAATTTTTTTTACAGTGCATGATGATGAAGGACTTACTGAAGAAGAAATCCTTGAACAAGAAATTAGAGAACCAGAAAATTACACAGACGATGAGAATAGGAACTGTGAAACGGGGCGGGAGGTAAGAGTCTTTTTTTACTAAATTTTCTAAAATTAAATTTTTTTATTGCAGGTTATATTTTCTGCAAAAAATGTCACGGAAATTTTAAAATTACAGCAACTTGTTGATAAAGCGATAGAATGTGATCCCTCGCTAGTGAGGAGTCTTAAATTTAAAATGGAAATTGGGGCTGCAACTTTTCATTAGATGGAAATCCATAAACAAAAGATCTCTTCTGCCAAGCAATCGCATATTACTAGTTTTTTTCAGTCATCAACCAACAAATAATCTTTTTACAATAATGTTTATAATTGTTCAAACTTATTTAGGGTACGTATTTTTAATAATTAATAAATGTACCAATTAAATGTCAATTCTTTTTTCCATTAAAACAAATCGTAAAACCTAACCCCCCCTTTTATGCACGGGAGGATAGTCTCAACATTCGCGATGATTTCCGTGAATCTAACCCTCGCGAATGTTAAGGGATTACTGTATTATAATTCCTATTAAACTACATGTATATTTGTACATTATAATGTGGAAAAAACTAAAAAACATTTACCTCTCTTTTACTCTTCTTTTTTTTAAAAAAACAAACATATTATAACTATATTTAATATATAAAATTAAAATTTGTGTGATGAAAAAGAAATGTGGCACTATTACATTTTATAAAACAACGTATATGTTAAAATTCATAAAAATAAATACAACGACAGAAATCGAAAGCAATAATTAATTCTCAGCGAAAGAAATCAAATACAAGTTTTCGATAAAAAGTACTTTATTGCTATTTGTTTTTCATAGGATTTCACAGGTGTCATTGTCCTTTTAAAAGAAGGAGGTATACAGAGCGGATAAGATTGTAACGACAAATGTTCTTACGACACATGTTTTTATCAGGTAACACAATTATTCATTTTTTTTAAGCTGACCTATTCCATAATAGAGTCTACAGAGAATAGGCCTAATTTGGAACGAAGTTTTTTGGATACCTTTTGGTACATTTCTGTTACACCAATATCATGCCAAAATGTATACTAATGCACCATTTATTTCAATCCTGAATGTGGAAATAATTTTTATTTCAAACCGTGCCAAGCACCGTGGCTCGCTATTTCTTCAACGCGAATCTCTTTTTTTGAAAATTATTATTTAATGGTAAGCATGGAAAACATTTTAACTTACTATGTTTTGTTAAGTTACCTTACTTTTTAATACTTATTATTAAGTTATAACTTGCATTTTTCGCTGATTCAAAAAGGAAATGTTTAATAACCTTCAGGAATGGATTTTGGCGGGACTTGCACTGTTATTTATAGTTTATCAGAGATGGTTTTAATATCTCGCATATTGTTCTACTTAGCTTAGTTATATATTTATGGGGGAAAGTTTTATAATCAGATGAACCCGATTATGAAAGCTAAGCTTTTTAAAAATATTCTGCTGAATGAATTTTGACGGAACCTTCTTTACTGTTAGATGAGTTATAGAATACAGCATATCGTTTTATCGTTCTTTACCAAATCCTACTGTAAGTGATCAACGAAAATAATTTGTCCTTAACAGCCCAAACTTTGTCTGACATATTAAAAATATAATAACGCAATGGCGTTCGTATCGTTTTCAGAAATGCAGAACGACGTTTCAAGTAAAGGCCCACATGGTTTTAAAACACAAGGTAAATATTAAAGGTGAATAATTCGTTTGATTAAAGGTGCGTTAAGAAAAACTGACCAGGGTAGCAGGCGTAGTTTGGTAGTAAATTATATTTAGAAAACATTTTGACCTTGCTCTGTAAAGTAAAACAGCAGATATTCCTTGCTGCTACGGCCAAAATTAACCGAGTTATACTACTTTCAATTTTATGTAATTTCGGAGATTTTCGGCACTAAAAAGGAACAGGTGATTTTTTACCTGCTCCTCAAGCTATTTATGACATTTTACACCCATTAATCCACACTTTTCAATGGATGTCACGTTTCAAAAAGTATTGCAATAAATTGTAATCAGAAATATCTGTATTTATTGAAGAAAATATATATGTTTTTTACTTCCACAGCGGTGCTATAAATAAA
Organism: Maratus michaelseni; assembly: GCA_963931845.1. Taxonomy (NCBI): domain Eukaryota; kingdom Metazoa; phylum Arthropoda; class Arachnida; order Araneae; family Salticidae; genus Maratus; species Maratus michaelseni. The sequence goes on along the minus strand of OZ007595.1, from coordinate 316,669,834 downwards.
ATGTTGAAATGTAATTTTCAAAAGTCAAATGCGTAATCCTTAAAGTGGGTTTTAAAGTAACACAGAAACACTTCCGCAGTTAAAACTATCAGTTAGGATACACGACTGTTCCAGACTGGAAAGAAGGAAAAAAATACAATAAGGGAATTATTTTATATTTATTTTGTTTACAGTATCTTAAAGAATTTAATCGTTTTTTAAATGTGTAGTTTTTTAAACATTTTACATGAAGTCATCACCGTGATCTCGACTGCTTTCCGAATTTATCAAATACTATTTTCTTTGTACTTTTTTTTTTGTGAGGGAAAAATAAATAGTTTCAGAACATTTGTTATCACAAAGTAATCAATAACAGCAACAGTTTTAATGACAGTTGAATCTTTTTACTTTCGAAAGCAGTGGATATAGGCTGACATATTTTATTAATTACACTTTTGACACTGCAGCGGTTTTCTTTCCACCATGCACTGCATTCATGTGTTTTTTCAAGTGGCCGTTCTGAGATGCCTTATAATCGCACATTCGACAAACGTAGGGTTTCATTCTATCGTGTACTGCTCTCACATGCCTTCGGACATTACTGGGATCAGCTGCCCTGTAATCACAGTGGGGACAGTGATGAGGCTTTTTCCCTTCATGGACTGCAACGACGTGTGTTCGGAGATCACCAGCCTGGGATGCTCTATAATCACAGTGCTGACACTTATGTGGTTTCTTTCCTTCATGAACTGCGTTTACGTGTGTTCGAAGATGATGGGCTAGAGATGCTCTGTAATCGCATTGCTGACACTTGTAGGGTCTAATTCCTTCGTGCACTGAATGGACGTGCCTTCGAAGATTAACGGCATGCGTTGCTCTATAATCACACATTTGACATTGGTAGGGTCTTCTATTTTCATGTTTCGTATTTATATGATCTCGGAGATAAGTGGTGTTTGATATTTTATAATCGCAAAGTGAGCATGCGTGACATTTGCGAAGGACCTTGCTTTTTTCTGCTGTACTGGCATGCTTGCGTCGACTGCTAACTACACTTTTATCTCCAACAACACAAGCAATGCCATCCATTTTTGCAACACGTGAATTCTCACTGACATCATTTACTCTTGAAATTCCTCTGATTATATGATTGCGATATTCAGACTTTTGTGAAAGCTGGTATTGGTTTACACCCCCTGAAATATCAGATAAGCCAATAATCTTGCGAAGAGTTTGTTTATTGGACATCCTCATGAACTGCTCTGGAAATGTTTCTGAAGAGTAACTAGTTCTAGTCGATGACGATGGTGCCAGACCCCTGTCGTATTCGATTTTTTTCATCACACCTGGAAAATAATTATAAAATACTTTCAGTATAAGATTCCTCTGTTTTTCCAACAAGATGCAATTCGTTATTAAAAAATAGAAAACTCAGCACTTTTATCTTTCTTTTTTTTCGGTTTTATCTTTCAGTGGAATTTTTATTTTATAACAATATGATTTTTTAATTTATTTTACATTTATTTTTTAATGTTTAATTAAATGAATCAAAAAAAAAATTAGAATTTCGTTTTGTATTAATACTGCAGTCATGTTAATGGTGTGTTATAAATGTTAATAAAAATATAATTATTTTAAATGTTTTGCGTTAGTAGAACATAAGTAATATATTCGTTTGAATTTTTTTAAAACACCGTTAATTTCATAAGTATAGTACGAACAAACACACACACACACACACACACACACACACACACACAAAAAGAAAGTCGTACGCACTATATAAAAGTCACGGAATAAAATTCTTTGGAAAAAAGATTACTCTTTCTTTTTTTTTCCTTTTTTCTGTTATTTCTCATACAATTTGGCTTTTTTCCAAATTCGAAATTTTTTATATAAACACCCATAGATGTTTCTCTCGATTAATTTATAATCTATCAGTTACTTTTTTTATTGCATACTAGCCCCTACTTTGGACGAGTAGATAATGTGCTGACTACAATGTAGGGTAGAGAAGTGTAGGTACTTTATAAAAATTGTTCTAAATTGGATAAAAGTGGGAGTGAGACAAAATTGCACTACTTAGAAATTTTGAAAATTAAAAGCTTGTAAAAATGTGATAAATAAATTTTTCTGTTTATGTACATATTGAAACTAATAAATAATACATGGCACATGTAAGGACATAGCAACTATATGTGTTCATGTAGAGTGTGTTTTCCATGGATTTTCATCAAACTTCAGATTCAGTTAGACGTTAACATAAGTTGTTGCTGATTAGGTTTTGATCTAAATCGCCCAACAGCTGGCACTGCTATGCTGCATTTTGCAAGTTTTACACGATTTCAGCAATAAGAACTAATGCACGGAATTTAATAAAACTTGAGTTTCAGTTAGACCTTGATATAAATGGGTGCTGATTCTTTTTAGTGTATGCGAAACCTGTGTGAGATAGAAGAAAGTTTTGGGATTGACATATCCAACTCTTTAAACTTGGAACTATATGTCTATGACTAACGGTTTAGGTATTAGCCATTGGACACCGTTGAGAGTGGACACCCTGTATACAAATTTAAAAACGACATAACTTACAATCGAATTGTAAATTAATTGTTTCTGTGCAATATATCTGTAATTATATGGAATGAGTTGCTCATTTCTTCATTTGTTTCCCCTGAAAGTCGACTTTACGTTAAAAATCTTTCAGACTTTCTTCCCCGACTGCATTATGAGTGAAAATATATTAGTTAGATCCTTAACTGTTTCACAACGGGTTTGGGACATCACGTCTCAGTGGACTATATATTTTTTTCTATTTGTATCACCTTTTGAGAAATAATATTTGCCATACACTTATATCGTATATTTTAAAGCGGAATCGACAACAAATAACCTTTTTTGTACATTGGGATACGACTAATATATAAATAGTCACCAGTCCTGGCCTGTAATAAAAGAGTTAACATTTCCTGTAAGATATGTCGTAGGTTTATTTATGTATTTGTACCAGTTTAAAAGAAGAGAAAAAATATATTTAATATCTCTCTTCAAAATATTCGTCAAATTAATAACTATTTTCTAATCCAGTCATTCGATAAAGATCAGTCTTTAAGTGTCTAATGTTGTTGAGGTAAAAATGAACAATATACTTTTTTACTTTTATTCGAAATACTTTGTTAACTGAAGGGAAATAAATCCTCCTATTAATTATCAAGTGACAAAATTATACAAAAAAACAAAACAAAAAAAAAAAACAGTATTTTCAGATGAATGTTTTAGAATACAAAAATGTTAGGAATGTCTGGTTTTGTTTTGCTTACATATCAAATTTCATACATATCAGCATGCTTATATCAGAACTAACCTACATGAAATATCACAAAAATGCATAAACTTTATTTAGTTAACCCTTTGTTACATACTTTAAAACCGGCAAATTCCCAACGTTAAATTTACTGTTTCCTAACTAAAAGGGTCACACAGAATGAGAAAAATATTAAATTATTAATTGATAAATTTTTTAATTTTTTAATTACAGCCTGTCTATTATAGTCCGAAACAAAAGAAACAAATTATATTTTTACGTATATTTCAATTGTGCATTAATCCAAGATGTATAAAAACAATAATTAATAAAAAAAATACTATTTTATTGATATCATTGTAGATTTAGAAACATTTTAGTTCATGCGGAATAACTTGCCGATATTCTGACAGGACATCTATGTTGATGATATCTGAAGAAGCAAGCTACCCACTGTTGTGTAATTTAATTATTTACAACTCATTGTTTTGAATTAAAGCATACCTGTCACAGAGCAGCATAAGCTTTGAATGAAACTGTAAATGAACCATGTTGAGTACGGAAAAAATAACATTTTTATCTACTGTGGCGGACAGTATGCAACAAAGGGTTACTTTATTTTTACCAATAAGTATTCGAGAAAATCTTACTAAGGTTTTAAAATGCTGGATTTAAAAAAAAATATGGCTTTTAAATAACAAACGTTTGCAAAGACATATTAAAAAGTGCAAGTTATTTTTTTTTTCATATTTTTTCATTGACACTTTTAAAAATAACCGTAAGATTGATTATGAAATTACGTGCCTTTCAGCTGCAGTGTCTCTTCAGTTCGGAGTATGCCCAGCTCCTCTCCGAACTCGTCTCCGTACCAGACGAGCAGCTCGGTGTAAGCTATCACCTCCTTGTAGACCCTGTACAAGATCTGACCGTGGTACTGGAAGGCGATCAGGTTCTGGCGCTCCTCGCTCACGGCACAATTCACGAACCTCATCCAATTGGAGACGGAAGTGTCGACACCCTCCACGTAATGCAGGACTTTACCGCTTCTGCGTATCTGTGGAAAGATACGAAAATTAATATGAAAAATATTTTGTGTAAATGAAGTAGCACAAAAGATAATGTAAACTGCAGCAATAGCACTACTTTTGTTTCAAATTCTTTTGCTTTTTTTACAAACGCAGAATTCCATATCTCACTTCTGTTAATATATGGAAAAGCTCCAATTTAAGCAAGCTTTTGCTAAGTACACAAATGTGCAATTTTATCACCATGACAATTACTGAGGGAATAATAGCTATTACTTTTCATATTGCATTTTTCTAGTTTTTAAATTGCGTTTAATAATCAACGACTTTGCACTAATATAAATAGTCTCATGCTTAATCTTTTTATATTTGTTTATTTATTAATATTTTAAAAATTAATATTTATTTGACATCTATTTATCATTTGAATTTTGGAAAAATGTTCAGTTCATCACCAAGCGTGTCCAGAATGAGGCGGTAAAATAAAAAACGGGAAGGGTGTCAAAAGATAAGACATGAATGAAATTAAATATAATAAATTGCTAAAGTAACATTCAAAATAATCAATAAAACATTTCTTAGAAATGCTGAATTCCATTTAATTGATGTTTCCTTTAAATATCATAAATTTGAAAATTATCCGTGTAGGTTAATTTTGTTCGAAACTGTCTGAACATAGAATTAAATAGATCCACTTCAAGAGTAACATAAGATAATAACAATAATTATTGTATGGAAGATAATTAATTGCTGATACAATTCCCAGAATACTAAAAACGAAAACAAATTTTTATGTCGATATGCTTTTTGAGTAATGCATGTCGATATCGACTTAAAAATTAACGATTTGAACTTCGTAAGATAATTTCGTTATTTAATTGATAACTAATTAGAATTGTTGAACTCAGAAAACAAAATGAGATAAAGTTGTAAACTTTAAAATAATTGCACTTATTTACTATGGAAAAATGTAATTTTACCACCCAGTAACAGGAATGATGAAATACTGAAACGTTTTAGAGGAAGTGTGGTCACATTAACCACAATTTATTTATGGATCCAATAAAATACTAGTTATTTAAGAAATTGTATAAAATAGTAAAGATGTGTATTTCAACATTAAATTAAAGCAAAAAAAAAAAAAAAAAACATTTTGAATGCACCTTGTCTACTACATAAAAAAAAAGATCCCATAAAGCTTAACTAATAGAATGTTGTCTAAAGAAACCGGACTACCCTAGTTATGGGTTAATGTGGAAAATTATAAAAGAAAAGAAACCCACATATCGAGAGACAAAATTTATCAACAGAATGAGTGAATCCTCACCTCCCATGCGTATCCGCTGTCTTTTGCTTCTTTGCGAGACTTGACGATCTTCCCTTTGTAAGGTCCGAACACGTAGCCTTTATCCAACTGCTTTTCGGTCCAAATGCCGAGTCCGGCACCTCTGATGCCCGATCGACACACGGACAGGTAATCGGGGCAGGTGTTCCAGGCGTGTCTAGGACCACGAGGAGCCTGAAAATAGGTTCAAGATAGAAATATAAGAAATAAGTTACAAGTGTAAATCTTATTTTAGTGATTGTTACTGAATATTAGCAATAATTGATGTGTTCATATTAATTGGAAACCAATTTACGGACACATTAAATTTGATAGAATGAGACTAGGCAACCACCCCCGTTACTAAAATCTACGAGTCGGAAAATTACACAAAATAATGGGTTAATACTTTATAGTTTCTTCAAAAGCAATTGGAGATATTAGAAGCGTTGTAAAAATTCTCGCCCAAGTCGTTCTGACTTTTGAAGCTACCTATGAACGTCTATTTTATACTAGCAAAGCCAGAGGAATCGTGTGCGTTTATTTAAAAACACCAAGTATAATTTTTTTGCATGCTAACACAAGATAGAAAATAAACTGCTACTGATAATTTAAATAATAATAGTAGCTCTGGTTGAATTCTATTCTCTGGTTAAATATCATTTTTCTATTGCCATGAGATAGAGACAATCAATAAAATTATTTACTTCAAGAATTGAAATTAAACAGAAAATCTTCATTTCAACTCACATGTACCTTTGTGAAAAATGGATAAAAGATATTCTGTTTATTAACGGCAACAACCACATATAATAAAGAATAAATCAATTTTTTTTATATCTTTTCGGCAGTTTTAGTTCATACGTGATATTTGGGGATTTTTCGCTCAATTGACTATTTTAAATTTCAATTTTTTTAGAAAACACTCTTTTCCACCATTTACGGACTTAAGCCTTGACTATAACTACCACATCATATTTAAAATCCAATCAGTTTGAAAGCGTACTTTGGAGCTTTTTTCGCTATTACATCCTTTTTGGGACAGGTGTAACGATAAAAAAGTAGCCTATTTTCAAGCACATGATGGTTACAAATATCTTATATTAAAATTTCCAGATATTTCCATGATATTTAAAGATCAGTATTAAAATAATAAAATTTTCATAGGTTTATCTTTTTCCAACTATTCTAACACTATTCTGACACTATTCTAATAAATGTAGTCATTATTTCGTAAAAGTGGATAATAAAAAATAACACTACAAGTTATTTTAACACAAATCTTGTAAATAACATAATTAATTTCATTTTTTTTTCTTTTTGCTAGTAAATTATACTTTAAATAGCCATTTATTGAATTCTTCAAAGTGGTCATAAACATGTTATATCAAAATTCCCGGATAATTTCCGATTAGTTGTAAAATATCCCTGATAATGCGTGTTTTGTTGTAAACATCGCCCCAACCCATAATTTAGTAACGTGTATATTAAAAAAAATGTCTTCAGAAGAATAAAATTCAAACGATTTAATTTTTGATACCGTATTCTATATACATACTTTAAGCAATCAGCTAGCTGATCAAAGATGATAACCAATTTTTTTTTTTTTACTTGAATAAGGACAAGATATATTTTACGTTACCATTATCGGAAGTCTAGAAATATAATACTAATTTAAATAAAGAAAACCTGCAATAAAAGTAGTTATCCTGGGAAACAATAGAAATGAAAAATAAGCCCATAATTTCCCCCCAAATGTCCCTAGTATTTCCACGATAATTTTATATCAAAAAATGTCTGTAATATTTCAATATTGCCCAGATCTGTGATCACCTTACAAGCAGAGACAATCTCCATTATTATCACGAAATATATTTTGAAATGTCTTCGTGATTTCTAGATATATATTACTTCAAATGAGCAAACAAAACAATACTCTTACAATAGTAGTATCTAATAAATTTAAGCAAAACGTAAAAAACATAATATTTTACGTGAATATAAACTTGCTCACAAACTAGAAACTATAATAAAAGTTATTGTTTTAAATAACTAGGACTGAACAGTAATTTAATTCTCATCATTATGTTTTTTCTAGTATAGAACTGAGCATCAGTTCATAACAAAAGTTTGTGTAAAAGAATAAAAAAAGCAAACGCTCAAAAAGAACTAATTAATAAACATTTTGAATTCAAATTAAGTAAATGACACTTACAAAATAACAAACAGCAATTCTATTAAATCAATGAAATGACAATTTAAATCGTTTTATATGAACACACATAGAATTTTCCCACGGTGATTTTGAAAGAGTGCAGCAGCTTCTTACGAGGTTTGTATTTGTATTTAAGATAATTTGCATCATTAAAATAAAAAAGTGGCTTACTTTTTTGTCTTCTACAAAATTCAGAGGACCATGTTTAGGACAGGAGCCATCGTACGGCTCACCACAATCGTCGCAGTCTGCAAAAAAAATTGTACATTTAATAAAGTGCAGAATTTTTATTTGATTAAAAAGAACTGTATTTTGACAAACTGTTAATAAAAATGTTAGCTATTACAGCTGTAAAATTCCTTTAAATGTTATTCAAAAAATTATTTAATTCCTTTAACTCCTATTATACATATTTAAGGCAATCATAAAAAATAATTTCTTATAATGTTTTTCATTTTAAAAAATGTACTCTCGAAAATATACATTTCACCACAGAGTAAGGAGTTTTAAACAGAGAATCAACTCTCATACACTGCAATGGTAACTTCTTTAACATGGGATTACACATAGACAGTGGCGCTAGCTGCGGATGAAGCGAAAACTACAGCCGTAACAGAAGCGAGGTTGCTAATAGAGCTATATATCGCTTTCTTGGCGACAAGTGAGGGAAGAAAAAGAAAAAAAAACGGCGACTGCTTGCTTCTTGTTTTGGTTGGTTGGTTGATTGATTTTAATACGGTCGATTATCTATCTACGCGAATGAAAACAGATTTATTATTTTTAACATGTTCTGAAACAATCGGAATTCAACTTTATTTTAAAATAAGTGCTGTGGTAAAACAATTTTTTTTCCAAGTTTGAAAGGAAAATTAGATTTTTTTTATTCTTCAAAATGTAAGTTGTGATTTATTTTCATGTGTTATTTTTGTTCTTGTTTTTTCAAGTTCCATAATGTTTGAAATATTTTATATATATTGAGTGTTGACAGATTTGTGCCGAAACGTCATGTTAAGGCTCACTGTGGAGACGCGAAATGTTTTTGGTTTCCGTCTGTCTGTTTGCCGTAAAAATGGTCCGATTAAGTTTATTTTTAGTAGGTATGTTGGCGAGGTATCCGGAATAAGCTGTATAGTTTTTGGTTAAATTTGGTGCATTCGTTCGGAAAATATAGAATATTTTTTTTTAGGTCATAATGCTTTCTTATGGGGATGCAGACGATTTTTCAAATTTCATTTTTATCTGAAATGAAAATGGAATATTTGCGTAATGGATTTAGATGTAAAATTATGAATGCTAAATTTTCAATTTGGATTTCCAATAGTTTTAAAATTTTGCTTATAAATTTAATAGAATTTAGAAATTAATTGCTTAAAATATTTGAAAATGTTTTTGCATCTGTTCGGGAAATATAAACATCTTACTTTCAAGATTTTTACAATTTTTAAAATCATTTATTTTTACTTACGACTTTAATTTAAGGATTCTAATTTCTGGAACATTCGAAGAATTTTATATGCTTAATAATGCATGCAATTGAAAAAATAATAATTGCGGATTGTACGAAGTTAAAATGAGATTTAAAAAAAAATGATCTGCAGATTTACTAGCATAGGAGAAAACTTAGTACCATGTTTACACTGCGATAGAAAATGTATATGAATAAAATTTTATATAGAGAATTTTTTTTAACATGAATGAGATTTATGGTATGGCAGTTATTTTAACGATAATATAAAGTCAAAATTTGTTAAAAATCTGCCAACACTGAATATATATAAAATACTTCATACATAATGGAACTTGAAAAATAAAAAACAAAAATAACACATAGAAATAAACCACAACTTACCGATTCTTAGGAATAAAAAATAACTTTGACGTCTTGTTCTTGCAAACAATACACTCCTCTCTTCGTAGCATTTTGAAGAATTATAATAATTATCAACTATTCAAACTGATCAACTATTTGATCTTCAAAGAATAATTTTAATAATAAGTATTAAACAAGATTCGAAAATCAATTAGCGAATGCCGAAAATTTGCCCATGCGCAAATGACAACATCAAAAGACGCCAAGCAGAATAGGGTTACACTTAAACGGAAATCACGAAGATAAAAATCGCCAAAGCGATGATTTAGTTCTTAAGTCATCCGCCGCAGTCGCTCTTTTCAGGCGAAGTTGGGTCTCTGTCCTTACTCTGTGCATTTCACCTAATAGGTGATGCTAGAAAATCTCGTCAGGAAAGAGGCCATTTCTTCTGAGCTTGTGATTTTTGATGGATGAATATAGCGAATGTTTTAGGAAGCGCTCTACACGTTTCTAAGTGTAGATTAAGCACCTGTTTTTAAAAGATTATCATGCATATAGCGTACAAAACAACCAATGCTATGTTTGTTGAATGAGAACTAAATGCAAAAATGTATTCAAGAATTTTTTTAATATGAAAGATTACATAATTTTTATTAAACAGTTAATCTGAATTAAAAAATAAAGAATTAAAGACTAAGGACACATTTCGGATTTTACGCAAACTATTTTTTTCCTCTGGTTTCCATCATTTTTTAAATTAAATGTTCTGATTTGGGATAACTTCTTATGCATTTTGACACTATTTCTAAAACAAACAAATAACAGCAGCCAAATGAAATTCGAAAATTAAAAGAAACGGAACGATTAGATATTAATATGTTTATCTAAAATATAGATTATCTAAAGAGTTACAGATTTTTACCACTCTGTTTTTTTTTTCCAAAATTATTGTATGCGATAACACAGAGATTGATTTACAATTAATTACATGCGAAAAAGGTAGTTTTCAGCATTGATGCTTCAAGATATGTCAGACGACCATGCACACAGTTCCTACACACGTTCGTATTTGAATTTAGTCGTATAAAACACATCTTACGTCAATTTTAAATAAGAATAAGATATAAGCATAAATAATTTTCGACGAATTTCAGGGTTTATTCCTTTTTATTTATATTTTTAAGTAATGAAGAAACATCAAATAACTGTAAGAAGTCATTGGTACAAACAAATATAATTAAAAAAATCTCCTACGCAGATTTTCTTGAACATATGTGAAAACTCGTGGCAACTTTTTCAAAAGTAAAATACAAACCCGAAAGAGAACTGAAATGCAAAAGAAACTTTAAGTATTATTAGAAGCTTCTGGGACAGCATTCCACTGTGTATCAAAACTTAATAGAAATGAAACTGATATACTTTTAGAGTTGATTAGAAGCATAAATTTGTAATTTTTGTTTCTAGTAATTTATGTTCCTAAAGAAAGCAAATAAGTATAAAACTTGATAAATCTTAATTGTACTAATTGTCCCATATTTAGAGAAAAATATTTTTCGGTTTCTAACTCAAATGAGTTGTTTGTAAACATAAATCATTAATTTTATATTCGTAATTATTTTCAATAAAAAATAACCAAGTATAAAAGTTTTTAAAAGTTTTTTCATTAACTGCTAAATATTTAGAAAAGAAGTGTTGTACAAAACATTTTGGTTTTTTATTTCTCATGCAGCAATGACAATAAATATAGCTTAAACTATTGAACAGTCATGTAAAGTATATTAGAAAGAATTATTTATTTATTCAGACTTAAAGCATATAAAACAATTGCAGCAGATCATCAACTGCAACAAACTCACAAATGTAATCGTCGTCGCTGGATACAACTTCTTCCTGATAGCAGACTTTGGGCGCATTTCGTTTAGGATATCTCGAACGAGGCTGTTTTTCTGAAGAAAGACATAATCACAACGTAGAAAAACTTAAACTGAACTAAGAAATTAAATGATAACGAAACAAATTTGAAAAGGAATGTATTTAACCAAAACATTTGAAAAATTTGCAAAAGTTTTTATTTTATTCTGCTTATAATTTTCATAAATATCGATTTTTTAAAAATTATGTAATTCATTATATATCTAGATTAATTTTAACACAGTTATTAAAATTGGTAAAGAAATCATACGAGTTATAATTTTTCTTCCAGTTGAAAAATTACAACTCATTATATATCTGTTTGAAACAATATTATAGTTTGTAAACTGTAATGTATCAGAATTCGTCCTTCCGTCTACGTAAAATAATTATATATGTCAACATTAATGTTGATAACAAGAAAAGTTACAAATATATCTAATACTAGCTGTTACCCGTGACTTCGTTCACGTAACATTAAAAGAAAAATAAATGTACTAATCAAGCAAAATATTTCACTCCTGATAATTAAAAACGTAAATAATTAACTAACTCTTTACCACATTTCATAGAAGAAAATACGATATTTCTTTGTTATAGGGGCCTTGACATAAATCAGTTTAAAAAAAGTAAAATTTTGTGCCAAATAACCGCGAAAAGGAAACTGCCACCAATGGAAAAGGACGGCCAAATAAAATCGTGTAAATCGACGATTTGGGTAAAAAGAAATGTCAGTTTTACCTGATAAACCATTTTCTTTTAAGGACTTTGAGAAACGTTTTAACAGCCATCATTTAAAAATAATTCATTGGAAATAGTATATGCTTTTTCTTTAAATTCAATTCTTGTGAATAGGGAGGAATAATTCTACACCTAAATGCAAGGAGCTTCAGTTGCAAAGCTTTTTGCAGCCCAAAATTACATGCAAAAGTAACACTTAAATTGCAAAGCTTTTTGCAACCCAAAATTATATGTAAACATTACTTTGCATGTAATTTTCATTGCAAATTAGCATTTATTACAGTTCAAATTAAAATTAATTTGGGGTTGCAAAAAGCTTTGGAATTGCAAGTGTTACGTTTGCATGTAACAGCAAATTTGTGTCCTTGGTTTAATCTGTAGCTGAAACAAATCTTGATTTCTTGACAATATGCTGGCAGGCGATTTTTGCTCTACATAATAAATTGATTCATAAAGTTTGAATATGTGGAAATATGTTTTTATTTTTCGGAAATTTTACTGTAATCAAGATTTTTTTTTCACCAACTATTCAAATTCAAAATAAATTTTTTTTTTCAGTTTTAATGATAAAATGGCATAAAAATATAGTAATCCGTTTTATTTCTCCTTTTTTATCCACAAAAATGGAGTAATTTAAGTACCGTTTTTAGAGACATTTCGTTAAAATTTACAAAAAAAAAAATATTAATATATCGAAATCTAATTCAAAATCTTAAATTCTCAGAGTTTATATGACATACTCGAATCAATGATAATCGGTATTAAGTAAATCGCTTTGCATTAAGAGGAGTAGTTGCGAAATACACACAGTCAGATTTTAACTTAATAGACTTGTGTTCAATTTTATTTTCCTAATAATCTTACTGATGCTTGTATTATTAATCACAGAGTTCAGAGAATAAATAGAGATGAAATGTTCATGTTTGGCGTGATGCTGAAAATGCAACCCTACAGTCGGCCCAAACAACTGGCGGCTTGCTTTGAAAACAATGAATCCAGTTCTTGTTCCACGTGCAGCCTCTCTCCATCCAATGAAGTCAGCCCTTGGGCCTAATGATTTGAGCGATAACCGGCTTCATATTACAAGCCGATTTTAAGGTTCATTACCTCTCTATTCTTTCACTGTACTCAGTGATTATTAATGTATGAAATTGATACACGCTCCATTTGAAACATATTTAAAAAATCCCGTTTTATTATGACGTCACTTTGATCCCCGATAAATCTCTTTTCAATGATATAATTCTTGTTAATTTTCTTTTCCTGGCAATAATGACGTGAATTTTAGCAGAAAACACACATCTGTTTGTAACTGATATTCAAGCTTATTATTAATCAGTATCAAAAAAATATTTCAGTTATTCATCTTAAATATGACGTCCATTATGTATAAACTTTTATTATACGCTGATAGTCATGCTTTTTGTAGTATTACGAATATTTGAAAATACATGTTTTATTTATGACGTCATGTTTGTTCAAACCAAGGAGGATCCTTTTCATAGTTCCATGTTTCAAGCGAAATCTTTTTCTTAATAATATAATTATTGTTAATTCTTCTTTCTAATTATAATGCAGTTTTTGACAGAAAAAGATCTTTTTAATGTAACCGATATTCATACTTCATGTATAATAACAAATACTCCATATTGTTGTTTCAAATATCACAGAAATTCATCTTCTTTTGAATTATTTTCATTTTTCACGTGAAAATCGCTCAATTGAAATATAATTGTTGAGGAAAAATTATTTTTCCGTATTTTTATTTATTGGCAACGATTAAAGCCCTAGCAACGATAAAGGAAAATTGTTAAATTTTATTTAAAAATGTCCATTGATTCTCTATGTAAATAGTCAAATTTTGAATTATTAAGAAAAGTATTTGAATAAAATAAACAAAAACCATATCTATGTTCATTTCCGGGTTATAATCCACCTATATGCAAAGATACAGGGCCATTAATTTCTCCATTTTGACGCTGGCTTCAGCCTAACATTTGCACACAATCGGATTTATAATATTACTAGGGGGCTCAGCCCCCGAATCGCTAACGCTCGCCAACCCCCCGTGAATTGCAAAGCAATTCACATTGAGACCGCTACGCGGTCACAGCTCGCTTCGCTCGCTCGCCCTTTTTAATTTTTCTAGTAATTCTAGCCGGAATAAGTACTACAATAAATCATTTGAAAATATGAAATTGAAAATTTTGTAATGTAAAAAAGTAATTGAAAACTCCGTTGAAAACACAACTAAAAATGCATTTAGTTGATGGTACTAATGGACATATAAACAATTAAATACTATGAAAAAAAGGATCTTGGAAACATAATTAGTTAAAAACTTATTGCACCTATAATATTGTACAGCACGACATTCATTAAAAAAAAAAAAAAAAAAAAAAAAAAAAAACACTACGTGTTAGGAAGATAGTTTATCATCAATGATTGTTTAAATTTTTTTCGACATTTTATTATTTTAATTGAGTATAGATTTCTGCAAAAGAAATTATTTTTACTTCAATAAAACAGCAACAGATGGCAGCAGCACATTCTAGAAAGTTTATATTTTATTATCTTCAATATTTTGTGTGAGTGAAATTCTTAAATAAATTCTAAATAAGAGTTGAGAATTCTTGAAATTAACAATATTACTCATAATTAAAATGAGGAATCATCTCAGATGCTTTGGATTACGTTCATATTATTTTATTTTTAATAATTGCTAACTTGAATTTCACTGATCTGATACTGACGACATATTGGAGGCGGAGCTAACACAATCTTGTCTGTTCATTGGTCTGAGCTCTGGAAACTACAGTTGTTGCCAACGATAAGGTAGACATTCAGCCCTATTTCCGCGCCACGTAAGACAAATATATATATAGATTAGGATTACTCAGTATAATATCAGTTTCATTCATTGATCTGAAAGATTGCAGCGTGTTTAAATTTACAAATATTTATCTATTTCAACTAAAATAATCAAATAATTCATTTCTTGTTATAATAAATTACCGTATTATTTACAGTCTATGCGTTTTAATTCAATTATTTAATTTCAAATACTGCAACCTAACTCGTATTCAATTTTTACTATTAAAAATGTTTTAATATGTGTAGTTATGCATTATTTATTATGTAGCGATCTTTGATTTCGTGGATATCCTGGAGCAGTAGTTTTCCAAAGAACGTTAAAAATTTAACTTTTACAATTGTTGACAGTTTTATTTATAAATTTGTTTTTATGTTTCATAATATGTTTAGCAATTAAATTACATATGCGTATAGATAAATATTTATTTCTAGGGATTTCTTTTAATTTTTTAAACATGTACTTCTTTATAAGACAATTACGTCCTACATTATCATATGTATGCGTTTTCCATAGTTATGGAAAATGATTCTGGAGATTTTATAGTAATTTAAGAGTGTAGAGTTTCAGCACTTCCATCATCGCCGCCCTGAAACGAAAGTCCTTAACAATGATAAAGCGCTGATGTAGCAGAATTCAATCATTATATACATCTAAAAATAATAATAACACGCTTTTCGTCATGAAACTTCCCGAGTCAGCAAAACACATAATTATGTAATGGTGCATTCTAATAAACATTTCAAATACGTAATACAGTTCTACAGTTTTTGACATTTTTAGCGTGCTTGTCATGATTAATAAACCGTCAAGGGAATGACTACGCTATTAAAAGGTACTTTCTACGATCAAGAAGGGAAAATAGAAAAAAAAACAATCAGGTGGTAAATAAACTTTCCTCTGATTTTGACAGGATTAAAACAAAATAATTACTTACATACTGTCTGACAATACATTACATCATCCAGAAAAAAGGACACAAACCTGATTGTCTTCCACTGTTACATATGCCAGAGTCGCAAGGTTTACGAAGAAGATTTATGCGATCCAAATTTTTGCGAGTTCCTTCCAAGAGAATATCTATATTCATTTCATCACTTTCGTCCGGTGTAAAGGACCCATCCCACGGAAGGTTATCCTACAAAACAAAATATTAAAAAAAAGTTACTTAAAAATTTAAGTTGCTTTACTGCTTAAATAATATTCACGAGATAGTGAAATTTGCAGGATTGCAGATTTCAATAGCACTTTTCCATCATCCCGTTAAAAATTATTAAGAAGAGAAAAAAATTTTGCTATTAAAATAAATCTAAAAAATCTGATAATCACTTTCAGATATCATATATTCTAATACGAGCAAATCTTGTGTGTGGTTATATATATATATATACGAGCAGGGAAGACCGAGCTATGCTCGGTCAAAATTAAATTTGAGTTCAAATATCATGACCCATTAACCAAAATGACCCACTAATTGTATTTTCTCGAACATGTGACTTAGTCCAACAATCTTCTCGTGCCCGAAAACCATAGGATGCAAAATTTAGTGTAAATAGTCTGAGCCGTTTTTAAGATAAAATAGCTTGACCCATAATGACCCATGACTAAAATGACCCACTAATTGAATTTTCTCGAACATGTGACCTAGCCCAACAGTCTTCTCGTTCTCGAAAACCATTGGATGCAAAATTTAGTGTAAATTGAGCCGCTTTTTAGATCTTGACCCACAATGACCCAGAAATGACCCACTAATCGAATTTTCTCGGACATGTGACCTAGCCCAATGATTTTATCGTGCTCTAAACTCGTAGGACACAAAATTTAATCAAAATCGTTAGAGCCGTTTTTTAGATAAAAGTAATTTGACCCGCGTTGACCCACAAATGACCAACTAATCGAAAGTTCTCGAACATGTGACCCAGCCCAATAGTCTTCTCGTGCCCGAAAATGGTCGTATACAAAATTTCGTCAAAATCGTTTGAACCGTTTTTTAGATACAATTAGCTTAACCATGACCCTAAATGACCCTAAATGACCCACTAATCGAATTTTCTCGAGCACTAGCCCAATGGTTTTCTAGTGCCCCAAAACGGTAGGATACAAAATTTCGTCAAAATCGTTAGAGCCGTTTTTAAGATAAAATTTGCATATATATAACCACACACAAGATTTGCTCGTATTAGAATATATGATATATGATATATATATATATATATACAAATTTTATCTCAAAAACGGCTCTAACGATTTTGAAGAAATTTTGTATCCTACTGTTTTGTGGCACCAGAAAACCATTGGGCTAGGTCACATGTTCGAGAAAATTCGATTAGTGGGTTATTTTGGGTCATTTTTGGTCATAGTCTAGCTAATTGTATTTAAAAAACAGTTCAAACGATTTTGACGAAATTTTTTATCTGACCATTTTCGGGCACAAGAAGACGGGACATTGGACTGGGTCACATGTTCGAGAACTTTCGATTAGTGGGTCATTTTTGGGTCAACGCGGGTCAAATTAATTTTATCTAAAAAACGGCTCTAACGATTTTGATTAAAGTTTGTGTCCTACGAGTTTCGAGCACGATAAAATCATTGGGCTAGATCACATGTCCGAGAAAATTCGATTAGTGGGTCATTTCTGGGTCATTGTGGGTCAAGATCTAAAACCGGCTCAATTTACACTAAATTTTGCATCCAATGGTTTTCGAGCACGAGAAGACTGTTGGGCTAGGTCACATGTTCGAGAAAATTCAATTAGTGGGTCATTTTGGGTCACTTTGGGTCATGGTCAAGCTAATTGTATCTAAAAAACGGTTCAAACGATTTCGACGAAATTTTGTATCCGACCATTTTCGGGCACGAGAAGACTATTGGGCTGGTTCACATGTTCGAGAACTTTCGATTAGTGGGTCATTTTTGGGTCAAAGTGGGTCAAATTAATTTTATCTAAAAAACGGCTCTAACGATTTTGATTAAATTTATATCCTTCGGGTTTCGGACACGAGAAGACAATGGGCTGGTCACATGTTCGAGATAATTTGATTAGTGGGTCATTTCTGGGTCATTGTGGGTCAAGATCTAAAATGCGGCACAGTTTACACTAAATTTTGCATCCAATGGTTTTCGAGAACGAGAAGACTGTTGGGCGAGGTCACATGTTCGAGAAAATTCAATTAGTGGGTCATTTTGGTCATGGGTCATTATGGGTCAAGCTATTTTATCTTAAAAACGGTTCAGAGGATTTGAAATAAATTTAGCACCCTACAGATTTAGGGAACAAGAAGACTATTAGGCTAGGTCACATGTTCGAGAAATTTCGATTAGTTGGTCATTTTGGTCATGGGTCATTATGGGTCAAGCTATTTTATCTTAAAAACGGCTCAGAGGATTTGAAATAAATTTAGAATCCTACAGGTTTAGGGACCAAGAAGACTATTAGGCTATGTCACGTGTTCGAGAAATTTCGATTAGTGGGTCATTTTGGTCATGGGTCATTATGGGTCAAGCTGTTTTATCTTAAAAACAGCTCACACTATTTACACTAAATTTTGCATCCTATGGTTTTCGGGCACGAGAAGACTGTTGGGCTAAGTCACATGTTCGATAAAATTCAATTAGCGGGTCATTTTGGTCATGGGTCATGATATTTGAACTCAAATTTAATTTTGACCAGGCATTGCTCGGTCTTCCCTGCTCGTTTACGTAAATTGAACAATAATATCTTTCGAACTAAACTTTCCTTTAGAAATACATTTAGATTCCTAACAATATATCTAATAAACATCAAATTAGAGAAAATCCCAGACTGTTTAGAATAAGACGTTTGTAAACTTATGGATATATCAAAGAGTAAAAAAGAAAATCGTCAGTTTTATTAATTCATGACTGAAAAATTCTGTAATTCAATCCGTTTTTAGCTCACAGGCTATCAAATCCTGAGAGCTAATTTGCCTGCCAGTTCTGCATGTATGTATGTACGTAACGCGATAACTCTTGATAGAAATATCCGATATGGTTCAATTTTTTTATAGGTTCATTGTGATAAGGCGCTTCCCTGATTAGTTTTGAGGTTTCATTGATTAAGTATAAAGGGCGGGAATGGGGTACTATTCCCCCCTTATGTTAGAGAAGTGGATTTTTCCTGCAGAATTTTCCGATTTGCTTTACATTCTGTTTGTAGGTTCATTGTGATAAGGGACTTCCCTGATTAGTTTTGACTGTTCATTGGTTAAGTGTAAAAGTGGTGAACGGGGTCTAGTTCCCCCCCCCTATTAATTTAGATAAATGGGTCTTTCATGCAGAATTATCAGATTTGCTTCAAATTTTGTATATATATTCACTGTGTTAAGGCGCTTCCTTGATTAGTTTGTGTGTGTGTGTGTGGGGGGGGGGGTTGTTGGTTAAGTATAAAGGAGGGGAACAGCGGCAAATTCTCCCCTTCCCTTAACTTAGATAAATGGTTTTTTTCATGCAGAATTACCCGATTTGCTTCAAAATTTGTATATACGTTCATTATGATAAGGCGCTTCCCTGATTAGTTTTGGGGGTTCACGGGTTAAGTATAAACAGGGGAACGGGGCTGATCCCCCTTAATTTATTGTCGATTTCTTTATTTTTCGAGGGCATTATTCTTTGAACTAAAAGTATAATGTGCATTTAGTGTGAATTGCCTGTGAGCTCAATGCAATCAATTTAACTGGGCTCTATTCTTTTAATTGTATTATGAGATATATCGTCTTTATTTGTAGTCCATAATAATTGAAATTAAAATTTCATTAAAACATTTACAATTCAGAGTTCTTTGGGGTCAGTATTAAATAATATTAGATGATGGTTAGAAAGGATTAAATTAAATATTTTTCAGTAGTTTTCATTTTTATACAGTCTATGAGTAGAAGTATACACCCTACTAACTTTGATGCATGTCACCACATACAAGTAACATATATTTTAAAAATACATCAAGAAAATTTTTAAAAACAGAGATCTATAAACTAAAAACTTTTCTAACAGAAACAAATTTTTAGAAGTTTGAAAATTCCGCCTAATAGTTTTGAGCTATGTTTAAAGACATTATCACATAGGACAAAAAGCACAGGAATTTGTTTTGTAATGATTGAAGATAAATTTAACATTATGATTTTCAAACTTTAAATCTGGCATCCGAATGTGGAATTTACTAAATATATTAAACATGATGTAAAAAAAAGGGTTACTAAGCAAATTTTAAATGTGTGATTCAATAGTAGACCTGATTACTAATGGATTGGTTTCAGTCCAATTTTTAAGTAAATGATGAATTTTGGCAGCGTTAAAAGGTGGGTAAAAACTTTTCGCCGTAGACAGCAAAATGTACAATACTTTGTACTTACAATATTTGAAGTCATAATTTAAGAAACCAAAATTGATACGGATCAATATATAGACAATTAAAATATTGACTAGCTGGCTATAATTATAAATTAAGATTCAGTTTCTAGAACATTTATTTGCTGAATGAAATTCAGTTTAGGAATTTGAAAAATTCTTCTCATGGAAGAATAGAGAATACAATTGAGTCTGCAATGATATTTTTCAAAAAATAATTGAAAATAACCTACCAAATCGAAAATTCGAGGAATGCATCTTCGTTGCACTTCTTCTACTATTTCGACATCACCTTAAATGAATGACAGCCATAGTAAATTGCAACGAAATATTCAATAATATTAATGATCATAATCGATGAACTAAAATTTGCTCAAAATCACAAATGTCAAATAATAGAAAAAGAGTAGTACGTCAGAAAAAAATGTTAAATCAGAATTAATTATTGCAGAATTATTTCAGAATTAATAATTGTTGGTATCTTCGATACCAACTTTAAAAAACTTATCTCAATAACGAAACCAATTAATAGCCGATAAGCAGTTGACATTTTACCTATTCTGTTTTAATTGACTCGGTCTGGGTTATTTAAAATTGTATAAATCAGCGCCCCATTTCAAGTATCCGAATATATAACACTCTCCAAAAGTCAAAATTGATGGGATTTTTTCTTTATACGATATCTGAAATGGTTACACTGCAAAAAACTGTGAATCTGTAATCCCTACAGAGTAGGATGGTCCTTATATGAATGATTTTAACTTTTTTTAAAAGAAATTTCTGTCTCACCCTCAAAATGGGTTCCAATACAATAAAAAACAAAGTAGAAAATGTTTGAATGCTAATAAAGTATATTTAGAGGTATCTCAAGATTGCTGAAGTTTGACGATTACATTAAAAAACATTGTGATATTGACAAAATAAAACTAATCCAAAATGATAATTATCATTACCTCTGTAATGATTTTTGCCCCACAATAAATATTTTTGGTACTTTTGAGTTATACCGACCCCTTACGATTATGCTAAGGTTGCAGATAAATTTTCGCCATGATTGCAGTAAAGCGTATATATGCATCCTATATACTCCAAACGCCCATATAAAAGCCATATGCGTCATTATATATAACGTATTTACTCCTTATATGACATATACATCATATTCATCTTATACACTTGCACACGTCATATGTACACGTCACATATGACTACAGGTGGGCCATTTGCGTCACGAAATGTTATATATATCACGTATTAGTACATTGACATATATCCTTTATAATTTGGGGATAAATCTTGGCCGATATGCAATTAATCCTCGGGAGCCGCTCTAACCCAAAAGAACTATATCTACCCTATATATATAAAATCCTAATAAAACGATTTTATGAAACGAATTTATGAAACGATTTTATGAAACGACTGATTAAACGACTGATTATGTTTCAGGGCTATTTTTAATAAAATATTAAACGCTTGAGGGTGAAATTAATACTAATTGTCCATAAAAATCCGCGGATGTCGAAACTGGTAATAGAATTTTGAAATTGGAATTAGTTTTCGAGATATTAATTTTTTTCTAATTTTAATGACATTTCTGTAATGATGACAACTAATTACTCAGTTTTTTTGTGACAAAAAAGGGAAAAAAATTGAAAAGGATCCCGATAGGGATTATTGATTTCTTTTTATTCGTCATTTTCAAATTGAAATTGAATTTATCTTTTATTTCAATCGATAATGAAGACAAGATTGTGATTAAATTATGTTTTTCAGGAAAATTTGAAAAAAAAAAAATCACATTTCTATCGTCAGGATTCAATTGTCTTTAAGCATTTAATTTAATTTATAAACTGAACATATTTTGAATAAATTCGTCCAAATGACGTCATTTATGTAAACGCAAAAGAAGGGGGTGGGGAAGGAATTAATAGTAATTATTATTTATTGTTATCATTTTGTTATTTTTTTGTAAAATTTAATTAAACTAATTTATAAAATCACTAATTCGGATATTTGAAACGAATATATAAAATAATAATTGCCCAACTGAACGGAAGGAGAATAAAATATCCTGCTTGGTTTTCTATCCTGCTTGGTTTTTTCCGCCAAGCTTTTTAAAAAAGCGTTAAGACCCCTGTAATAGAAAAGCACCAAAAGTTCATTGGGTTTGTTTTCATAACTTTTGGCAACAAATCTATGTATATTAACGAATCTATCCCTTTTTGAAGCTCGAATTACGCCAAACCTAAAAGAAAAGGATCCTATAATGGAAAAGTACCCGATTTTCTTATGGACAATATTCAAGTGACATGACATGGTGTAAAATTATCGCGGATGGCAAATTTGTTTAAATATCTCATCAATTGATGCCGAATAAATGCAGGCATGCAAGCACAAAATATTTATTTAATTTTTTATGATAAATAATTATTAGAAAATTCGTATATACATATTAATTAAAATAAATAATTTACATATTTAAAATAACATGAAAATATGCATGATGGTGCACTAAAATAGAGAGAAAATTAAAACCTGTTACTGAAAATGTCTATAACATAGTACTTTTCAATACCGTGGTTCTTAATGTTATTCACAAGCAGATGGAATTTTTCTAATCCTTAAACGCAAAGGAAGAATAGAATACAGATCATTGTTATAAAAGTACGAGAGGTAGCCACACTTTAAACCTAACAATTTTATACAAGCTGGTTTTCAAGTTGTAATTGATTTTACTTATCAATCCCGAAAACAGTCGTCAGTTGTCGCAACAGCTGTGTATGAGGCCATGATAATCAAAAAATGCCCCATTAAAACGTTAAAAGCATGGCAACCCAATTACAGATTTACCAATATTTTTAAAATAAAGCACGCTGTCATGTTTTAGAGGCCTCGAAGTCTGAGCGGGGGTTGGTGAGCGTAGCTCGCAGGGGGTAGGCCCCCTAGTACATATATATAGATTTTTCAAAAATATTGAACATGCATTTTGCCGTTTTTCAATCCGATGTATATTTCTCGAGTTATTTGACCGTTTCCAGACTTTTCGGACACCCTGTATATATATATATATATATATATATATATATACATATATTACACTATCATATGTACTAAACTTCTATATTTTTTGTTTGTTAAGTAACCTATTTGCATATTATGTACATTTTATGGTGTTTATCCTTCCGTATACTATTTCGCTGCATTAGTTACACCCAGAAAAAAGTTTTGTTGAATCAACAAAAATTTGGTTGACCCAACAAACCTTTTCGTTTAAATATGGGTCATTTAATTTGTTTGAATCAACAAAAAAAATATTGTTGATTTTTTTTGCAATTCCGAAAATTTTTTTTCTATCGTCAGCAAAAAAAATGTTTTGTTAATTCAAGTAAAATGGTTCAATTTTACTTGAATTAACAAAATTCTTTTTGTTACATAGATATATGCTATGTGTTATTTTAACAATCTATTTTCTTTTTTCAACAAAATATATTTTGTTTGTTTAAATAGTAAAATATGTTTTATTACGAACTGGTTTTGTTTATACTACAAAAATTTTTGTTAAACAAACTAATCTAAATTTGCAATTTTAACTATTTTTTAATTCATTTTGAGCAGTGAATTATGCCTGTAAACTTTGAATAACAACAAGCGAATTTTTATCCTGCTTTTTATCAAGCGGAAACCGGGAGAGTGAAAATTGCCCAAGCCGGGAGTTGATTCCGGGTCCTCAGAACAGCGATTTGAAGCTCGACCACTGAGCTACAAGGAACTATATCTGAACTCAGCATTTCTCACTCTTATATATGTCGGAACGTCTGCAAAGGCAGCCAGGGTTCGTTGATATAATCAATGGATATTTATCATGATATATATCCGATATTTATTTTCAAAATATCAAGATTTTTGATATTTTCAATATTTGATAGTTATTTTCAAAATATCAAGATGTTTGTTATTTTCAATATTTGATAGTTATTATCAGTGGCGCAGCCAGAATTTGATTCTAGGTGGGGTTTTGAGTTTCTGATAAAGATGGTCGCTGGTTACATGAATCACCGGTTAATGTAATCAGTCTTTTAAATTAATGAAATCAGTCTTTTAAATTAATGAAATCATAATACGTTTCGCCGCAATTACGTTGGTTCTGATTCATTTAAACAGTGTTTACAATATTAGAGTTACAAACTACAAAATGCACTAATGAAATAACACAAAACTAGATTAGATTTATAAAGTGTTTAAAAATGATGAGAGGCAAACTTTAAGATGGAAGAGTACAGTACAGCAAATAATTTTTGCATAAAAAATAACAGAGTTGCAATCCATTTGTTCAATCAAAAGTATACAAGGTTTCATTACAAGATAATCACGAATTCGTATTCCTAACTTTAATAATAATGAAGCAATTTTAACAAAATTTTCAATAGACTTACTTACCTTGCTTTTTGCCAAATGTAACAACTCAATTAGGTAATCGATGTTTTTGAATGCAGTTGATATTAAACACGGTATTGTAAACTAAATTACTGTGTCCATCCAGTACTTTACATGACATCGAATTTCACATTAAGTAATGTAAATCTGATGAAAATTTCGTTAAAATATATTTATTATTGTTAAAGTTCTCTAAAAATATCTGCGTTTGAATGGAAGTCGTATCTATATTAATATTATTAAACAGCAGCGTTTGTTCCTTTTGCAGGGGTTAATTCTGGAACTACAAAACAGATTAAAAAAAGTAATTGGTCATATGTGAGTTTTATTCGCGTACAAAGGGTTCCACACAAAATATCAGAACTGTTCAAAGACAATATACTCACATAGTCACAAACCTAAAACAATACCACATGCCATAATTTAATTTTATTAGTATTGGAATGGAAAACAATGAATATATCTCCCTCTAAAACAAAGACCTTGTACAAAGTTTAAACTTGGTAGAGAACCCAATCACGCTTTGGAAGAAGTCGCTGAGTTTCACACGAAAACTTACTTGTCAATCATATTTGACGTAATAGTAGGCAATTTTAAAGCATTAAAAAAAGTTGTTGAACAACGCGAAACTTTTCGATTCATTTTTAAAAATGAAAGCATATGCAGACATGATAATTCAAGTGATTTGTTATCGAAAAGTTTTTCATTATAAATGAATTATATTTTGAATTATAAGCGATTGTTATTTAAAAATTACTGATTATTAATGTATTGGAATTATTCTACGAATTATTTTTCAATATTTGCCTTCGATAATTGAATTCAGTTGGTATGAAAAATGTTGACTCTCACTACGATTCGTCTTACCTAAAGCAAAGATCTTGTACAAAGTTTAATCTTAGCATTGTGCCAAGCGCGCTTCAAAAGGAGGTCGCAAAGTAGCAACACTGTTTTGATCCATGCCGATGTTTTATAGATGGGTTTTTAATTAATATCTCAGCTAATTACAGGCACATTTATCCGAAAATCATTACCAACAATCCTTAGATGATTCTGCGTCGATAACCCTCAACTCCTTGCTGAGCACCACAGAAAAATAAGACAGATGAGTGATCTTATAACAGTTCCGTTTTTACTTTTTAAATATGGAACCTTAATAATGGTATAAAATTCTGGTAACCATCCCCTCTCTAACATAGGCTATATTTTATACAGCGATTTCCATACAATTTTTTTGGTACAACAATTTCCAAAGGGGTGCAAGAACAAAAAACATTCTAAAATTGCGGTTTCTACGATATGCTTGGTTCTAGAATTTTGCAATTTGGTCTAGTGGTTACTTTAAAAAAGATGTAAATGCTCACTAAAAAGGGATTCTAAAAAGTTCGAAATTTAAAAAGGAGAAAGGAGCATGAAACGTTCTAATTTACAATTTATTTGAGCAGTTAGGGCTAGGAACATGAAATTTGCCATGGTTGTTATTTTAGAGACTTAAATGCAAGTCCAAGAACAGTTTGCAGAAGTAAAAATACGTTCTAAAATTGCGATTTGTGTGATACAGTTGGTATAGAAGCTTGGAATTTGGCATGGTGGTAACTTTTGGGACGTAAATGCTCTCTAAGAACGGTTTGTAAAGAAATTCTAAATTTAAAAGGATAAAATGAGCGGAAAACGGTCTGAAAATGATCTAAAAACTATTAATTAGAAATTGTGTGTACTAGATATGTGAAATTTGGCACGGCTGTTACTCTACAAATGTAAATGATCATCCAGAATAATTTTCTAAAAATTCGAAATGTGAGAGGATGCAGAACAAAAAAATTCTAAAATTGCAATTTGTGTGATACAGTTGGTATAAATGCTTGGTTTTTGACATAGTGGTTACTTTTAAGATATAAATACTCGTTCAAAACGGTTTTTAAAAAATTTGAAATTTAAAAAAGGGAAATGAGCAAAAAACGTTCTAAAAATGTTCTAAATCATAATATATTTAGAACTTTTAGGGCTAGAATCTTGAAATTTTATACGATGTTACTTAAGAGACGTAAATGATCGCCCAGAATTTATTTTTTCAATTCGAAATTTAAAAGAATGCAAGAGTAAAAAGAATTGCGATTTATGTGATACAATTGGTATGAAAACTTGGAATTTGGCATGATGATTACTTTTATATAGTAAATGCTTCCTTAGAACATTTTTTAAAAAGTTGAAAATGAGCGGAAAACGTTCTAAAAGCGTTATAAATTATGATTTAGTTGAAACTGTTAGTGTTAGAAACTTAATTTAGTATAGAGATTACTTTTAAGATGCAAATGCTCGGCATAAAGAATTTATTATAAATGGGAAATTTAAAGGTGTGAAATAGCTAAAAGCAATCTAAATTACGATTTATTTAGAACCGCACGTCATATCGCGTCTTTCGAAGACGATCTTTTTTCTATGCTAAAAGTAACTAAGCGTCTGTATTTCGACACAATCTTTTAAAAGCATCTCGGAAGATCAAATTTACAGTGCCTACAAAAATTTTGAAACGCTCTGATGAATAAAAGTATTAAAAAAATCTGAGAATTTTTCGATAAAAATGCTAAAAGAAAGGTAGATGTTTCGGCGTGGGTTCGCTTGGCTTCGGCTCATGTTTTCACTATTAAATTTGACTAAGTCCGTGACTTAGTCTTTTTTTATGCGACTCTGTGTTTCTGTGATTCTGTTCTACTCGACTTTAGTCAAAGACTTACTTTTTTCACGGAATTTTAAAGAGGGATTGGATACAGCTATATTTAGAATCGAATAAAATTTCAGAGAGTTCGGACAATAACTTTTTTTTGTTCTTGTTATTTTAAAGGTCCCGTCGCTAAACAAAAAACAAACTGAAAATTGTACGTTAAATGTGACATGGAGTGCGTTCATTTTATAACTAGTTTCACAATTTAAAAAAAATCATCCTCATCATTTCAGTGAAAGGAATTATGTAGTCTGCTAGGAGCTAAATAAGCATGCCTTTTTTTGTACGTATGCCACGTTTACAAATGCGATTTTTTTTTCACCATGAATATTTTGCTTTGCGAATGATGACCTCCATGGTTTAACATTTTTATGACTCATAATGAACGAATCTCCCGTGTTTATTTACTCTAATGGATCGAGATATTCAGTTAACATAATTTCCACTGAAGTTATCTCAGAATCTATACATTGTTGAATGTAACTCATCTCTCATGCAAACCATTTTTTTTTTTTTTTTTAACGATCTTTCTAAAAATGTAACTTTTATGCCCTTTTATTCGAAAAAATTATTTTGAATAAAGATGTCCGCTTGGCATATGAAAAAAGATGTGGTCAGCCCATATTTGTTTTCCTCAGTCACATGACTTGCACTTCTTTTATAATATAGATTACGTATGATAGGATTTAACTGAATAAAGAAAACTTTCATTATCTTTCTACGTTTTGATTCAATTTTCATAAAATTTGAAAGGACTCGACAAAATTCTACAACGATTCTATATATATAAAATTTCAAACCATTTGTTTGAGTAGTTTTTGCGGTGTTATATGCGGACAAACATACAGACGGACGGATGGACGGACCAGATGATGAGTAAATGTGCTCCGTATTTATATAATTACGAACGCACCTAAAAAGAAGCGAGAAGAAAAACATTTCTTTTACAGTTAGTTATCACTATTTTTCCACGGGCTGTAAAACCATTATATTTATAACTGATGAAAAATTTATAGAATTCGGACAACAGGGGTTATTAAAAAAAACAACAAACTATGAAACGAGAGACCCTTACGAGGGGAAAAAACCAAACAAGCAAGAACGTGCCTTTTAAAAATGCTTTTATAACTCATAGCGTCTGTCAAACACTTTTACTATGACAAAGTCCCGTAGTCCAGAAAACCAGTTTTGACTTAATCGATGCATATAATATGCGCTTTCACAGTTTTAAGTAGAATTCTCGCCGTTTAATTGAATCACATTGTTGAATAGAATTTGATTTCACAAAGCGGCGGATTCCGCCAAGGCGGAAAGGCCAAAAAATTTAATTTTAACTTTAATTTTGATTCATATAAGCGGCCATTACAGTAATTTTTTTAGCTCTGAGGGGGGGGGGGGGGGGATTAACCCCCCCCCCCTTGGCTGCGCCACAGGTTATTTTCAAAATATCACTGTGCAAGATATTTTTGATATTTTAAGTCAAAACAAGTGTAAATGAAATTTTCAACTAATATTGACTGTTCCATTCTGTAGATAAAGAACATTTGTCTCTGGCAGTGACTTTTCTAGCTAAAGAAAAAAAGCAAAAAATATTTTCCAAGCTTTGTTTGAAGCTTTTATTTTTAAATGTAGATTATATGGGAATAATAATTATGTAGGATGTAACTAATTCACGACAGATATAGAAAGATAAACTGTCTAATTTAGAGAATCAGTTCCATACAGCTTCATTAGAAAAGAATCAATTTATGGTTTTGGTGGTGTTGAGCTTAAATTGTACAACATGTTAGGGAATAAAAAAAAATAAGCTGACATTTATGTTTAAATTTTTCAATTTAAAAAAAAAACTATTTTGTGTTTAATTTTTAGTTTTATAAATTTCTGATTTCTTGATAGTTTATACTGAATCTTATAGTTGTTTTTTTTAAGTGTACAAAGCAAATTGTTTCTGTTTTGTTGATTAGTTTATCTTCAATTTTGTTCAAAAGAAAAAAAAAGAAAAAAAAGAAAAGCAGGGAAAAAAGCAGTTTTAGTATATTGTTTAAGTTTTCATGTTAAGTGCAATATATTTTAGTTTCTATTCTATATTATGCTTGAAAATATTTATGATCAGCAGTAAGTTGACTATTTTGAAAATATCGGATACATATCGAAAATATCAGTATATATCAAAATATCGGATATTTTTAATATTTTCGAAAATATGATGATATTTACGAACCTTGACCACAGCACAAGATGAAAATGTCATCAGGATCACGCAAATTTCTGCGGCAAACATGAGACGACAATACGAAGCCCAGCATACGGCAACACATAGTTAATTTTTAATTCAATTTCAGCAGTGAATTACGATTGCAAAAAGCAGGATAAAAATTCACTGTTTATTATTCAAATATTGTAGGCGTAATTCACTGCTGAAAATGAGATAGAGCTATTGCAAAAATCGCGAAAAATGCAACATAGCAGCGCTACCTGTTGCGCGATTTACACCAAAAACTGATAAGCAACAATTTATATCAGGAAGTAACTTAATATAAAGTTTTATTAAATTCCGTGCATTAGTTCTTGAAATAGAGTACCCACAAAATTTTTGTCACATACAGACAGAGTCATTGACAGTTATTTTCAAAAAATAGTCAAATCGTGTTCAGGACCTTCTAAAATCCGTCGGAAACCGGAAGTCAAAAATTTTCATGATTCCAATACTTTCTTCTTGTAAAGATAGAAGAAAGTAATAAATGGGAGAGGGGGATTTTTAAAACTACCTTGGTCCGTCCCGAAGAAAAAAAGTTTTTATTATCCAAAAAAATATGTTAATCCTTTCATTATATAGCTAAATAAGTCAAATAAATAAAGTTACGTGAGAGAGTTATGGCTACTTCACAATAATTTAAATTTTGAAAAAACAACAAAATTTTGCTGGAATTACAAAATTATTGTAAAATTTAAAAAAAAACAGATTTTGTTAATTCAAGTAAAAGTGATGAAATTTTGTTAAAATTTTGTAAGAGTGTTAACAATATTTTTTGTCCCAGCAACAAAACCAATTTTTTTACTTCAACTAAAACTTTTGCTAAAACAACTAAAATGTACTTAACAAGACATGTTTTGTTGTTTTAATCAATTCCTTTTTCTAGGTGTACGTTTCCTTTAACACACATGATATCTTTCGACATTTAAATTTTTGTTTTCGTGATTTCCTTTCTAATATACGCATCAAACAATAAGTTTTAAAAAATAAGTTTCAATAGGAATCCAACAATACTGTTATTATTAATTTTGGTCATTTTATAGAAAACAATCTACGTTATTAAAATAATTATCAAAGTAAGTGGAGCAAAATATCATTAAAGAGAACTTTCCTTTCATCGTACTAAAGACGATAAATGTTCATCATTAGCTGCTACAAACTACACTCATTTTCAAAATTAAGAGAATTTGCATAGTTTGTCATATTTTAGCAAAGTACTAAACGAAAGGTAAAACTAATGTTTCGAAACAAATATACAAATCTTTAGTGTCGAATACGTAAGTGTACACGCGTGTATGGGCGTTGCGAGTACAGGAACAAGCTTATAAGTGCACTAGGCAATTTCCGCGTTTCCTTCACTCGCACACCTCACCGGATATCGTGGCCTTTTTTTTGCAACATTCGATGAAATTCAAATTCAAACAGTAAAAATGAGTAACCGCCAACGTTTGTATGATGGAATGAGGTGGCGATTCGTGGCGAGACTGGGGGCAGGACAGTCTTAAGTGCAGATTGCTCGATACTTCAATGTAACACCCGGCTTCGTTTTCAACTTACAGAAACAGTTTAAAGATAGTGGATTCATAGAGTGAAAGCCAGGGCAAGGTCGTCTAAGAGCCATGACGGCCAATGAAAATCGCTATTTGTCCATTACAGCGAGGCGTATCAGGAGTGCAACAGCTTCTCAGCTCTCTCGTGACCCTTATGCAGCCACAGGAAGACGAGTTTCAAGGGTTACTGTTTTCAGAAGGATATAAGACAGACAGCTGTTTGCAAGAAGACCTGCTGTTTAAGTTCCATTCACTTTTGCATTCAGGATAGCCTGTTTAGCATGGTACAGAAATAATTGACTTTGGACGAGGGAACATTGGGAGACCGTTTCATTCATTGATGAGTCTCGGTTCAGTCTAATCGCTGATTTTCAACGTACATTCATCTAGAGAGAACCAAGGACCCGTTACCTGCCCTCCAACGTCCAAGAGAGAGATAACTATGGCAGCGGAAATTTGATGGTGTGGGCTTGCGTCAAGTTGGATGGACGCACAGCCCGCCATGTGTTTGACAGAGGTTCTGCGCCTGGTGTGAAGCATAGGGATGAGATTTTGAAGCCTAATATTCGACTTTTTAGCGTGCAGTTAGGCCTGATTCCATTTTTATTGAAAGTAACGTGCACAAACATAGAACTCATCTTTTAGACGAATTTCTGAAAGTGAGGCTATTCGAAGTATGGATTGGCCAGCCAGATCTCCAGATCTAAAACCTGTAGAGCACGTCTGGGTCTTTCTGGGATGGCAATTGCAGCTTGCTTTCTACCTCCCAGAACCACCTAGGGCCCAAAAACCACATTGCTGGAGGGGTGGAACCGACTGCCACAGAGAACTACCTGATTTCGAGTATGAATTCACATTGTCAGAGCTGAATAACTGTAAGAGAGGACCCTAATAACCCATTATTTTGTTCAATATTGTAAGCTCTGTTTTATATCTTTCGAACATTAATGCTTCTTACGCACGATCCTGTGTGTGTATTATAACTGTCCAATGATTATTTTGTTTCCATTATGTCATCCTATGTACTTACCTAATTTCATTAAAATCTCACCAGTAGCTCTGGAGATAATTAACTAAATCTGAAAATTCTCTTGATTTTGAACATCAGTTTATTAAAAGTTTCATATTTTTATCTAACATGATTAGATATTCATGTCCATGTATCGACAAATGACAAAAAAATTCCATTATGGAAATTCACTTAGATTGAAAAGAAACGATTATTTGAATCATTAAAATTCACTAAAGCCATTTAGCCATGGTTGTAGCAACGTATGTTTAGCATATAACTTTCAACAGTTATTGGTGCTACTATTAAAACTAAATTTACATCACAATTAAATGTATGTCGAATATTTTAAAAACGGATACTGAAAATTAAATTATAATTCATAACAAATTACGTATTTTTCCGTCTTTCTGTGATACACATGTGCGTGTACTGGTTCATTCTATGTCATATCAAATATAAAAATTATTTTTAGACTTTGATGATTTAAATTTTCTGGGTTTTTTTTTTGTGTGTTTTTAATATGTATTTCAAAGTTATGGAAAATATACACTTTAAAATATTTAGCAGTTTTATTTAGGAGTTATTACCTTTTAAATGTATTCAAATTGAGCAAAATGTTTTTTGCCTTCATATATTTATGTGGTTTTATCTGAAATAATTATTCAACTTAAACAGATATAATTCGAATAATTATCTTCCGTTTTTAACATTATTTTATCCGATATGCTGCGTGATTATGTTATTAGTTTTTTTTTTTTTTTTTTTTTTTTTTTATCATGCACTACCACTTATTATTTTTTATTAAATTCCAAAAATTGATTTTTTTATTTTTCTGAAAAAATGTATGCTTTATATATCAATTAAAAATGAGTGTGTGAGATTTTATAATAGTATTCTAATAAGATATTTTTTATAAAAAGCAAATGGTCGAGCGAAGAATTTTGAAAGTTAAAATAAAAAACACAATCATAGAACTAAATAATTGTGATTGTTATAAACTAATGAAATACTTATTTTCAGTTTTACATTATTATTTTTCATTCAAAAGATAAGCATTAAATAATTTATCTATATACTTAGAGCGAATACATAACATTTTTGAGAAATTTCCACTTATTTCCTTAAACTTTATAAAAGTACCATAGCTAATATATTACAAATTAAATTCATTTGTAAATTGTATCGCATAGAAAACTAAAATATATATTAACAAAATACTAATTAGGCTTAAACGTTACTTAGCATCATTTAATTTTTTGACAGAAATTCACACTGAAAGAATTGTGCCTGAACATTTAATAATTTTAAAACAGTTTTACATCAAAACACTGCCCATCTTAGCATGGAAGAAGTGCTGTCATTAATAAAAAAAGATAACATATTTTAATTGTATTTATATTTTGTTATTTTTTAGAATCCTAAGATCTTAATAGAAGGAAACACTGCATCAAAGACTTGTTAACATCTCGCTTGTAAAATGAAGCAAAAAAATGTGTAGAGATTGACTGGGTGTAAACAATGAGAATAGGTAATCTTGTTCATAAGTAACACTGATTCTTTTATTTCCATTCTATCTAGAGGAAATTATTAATTTTATTAATTGTTATACACGTCGGTGGTTTTAATTGAAGGAAAAGTCACGTTTCGACTGATGAAAGTGACTCTGTATCGAATTATATTCGTAGCCGTGGTTTCAATCTAAAGTAATTAATGTAACGTCTTTAATTAATACATTAAGTTATTGCAACATTCATTAGGTTGTTATCTACAGAAAACATCATGCAAAATTCAATTCACGGAAATAAATTCCTTTGTTATACCTCCAGCTCCTTCACCCTCAGATCCAGGACTAGTTTTTGCAGTGTCGTTCCGTGGATTTGCTGTAGAAGTATCTGGGCATATTGTTGCTGAAAGAAGAATATTTTAAACAATTAAAGGAAATAAATCTCGCGTTGTGCGCAATTTGTAACACATACTTTAACATTATTTTGCAGAATTCAAAGTTCCATGTAAGAGAGGGTGCGTTGCCATAGGATAGCAAAGCACAGCTTGGCATTGCTCAGTTGTAACTGATACATAACAATACTTGAAATCAATTTTCATTTTAGAATATGAATTAACTTTCAATAACAAGCAAATGATTGCTAAATTGTTATTTACATAAAGCTATGGAAGTATAAAAACTTAATACGAAAATAAGTCTGACGAATGGAATAATTAATAATAGAAAATAGTAAACATTATTTAGGAATAATCAGAAAGAAAAATAACAATCAAAGCTAACAAAAAATAAGTCGAGATAAATATGCGCATAATAGTAAACAAATGGGTAAGTGTGATAGAAGAGCGTACAAAGGGTTTCGTTTGATATTCCTTTCAGAACACTTTATCCTTTCTTTAATAAAGCCAAATAAATTTCATTTAAAAAATATATAAATAAAGTTATGTTTTTTATGAAGTAAAAAATTTACCGGTCTATTTTCTCGGTTTTTTTTTTAAATATCTGAACCGGCCTGATAGCGGGCGAAGCACGCTATTATACTTTGTCATAATAATATCTGTCATGTGGACTCAATGCGATATTAAGAAAAATCAATTTCAAAATTAAACATGTTGGATAGAGACCTTCAAAATGTTAAAATATGCCATTATTTCCATAATCGGGTTTTTATCATGATTCAGTACGTTACTCAAACTCATATGATGATATAATCACTTGCTGACGGCCTATCTACTTGCTTTCTCTATTACTCATATTGATACTCTCTTTGTAATATTCTCAAACATTTGAAAAAGTCCGTTAAACTTTCAATAAGACGACAGATTAATTTTCTTTTTGATTCTCTGACGACGTCCTATTAACCATATTTCTGTAATTACACATATGCATATTCCATGAGTATGATTGAGTAATTCATTATTGATAATTCATGAGTATTATTGAGAAATGTTTGAAAACTTCCGTTTTATTACCAATATGACGTCATATTAATCTTTTTTTTTCAATTGGTGAAATTTTTATTTCATTTTCGTTTTTCACGTGGAAATCTTTCAATAGAAAATTAATTATTGTAGAAAGAATTTTATTGTGAATTTTTAATTGTTTCATTTTTGGAATTTTTTTTAAATATCTCTATATTAAAATAATACGATTTTTTTTTCAAAATTTTATGATTTTCAGCGTGACAGTAGGTATTCAGCTGTAAGTACACAAAATTTCAAGTCTGCAAGCTATACAGTTTCTGAGAACCGGCTCTGTTACGGACAGACAGAGAAGCGAGAAGAGTAGGGTTTTATGAGATGAACGAAACCCTAGAAAATAGATTAACACCTCAAGCAATCTTACAAGGGTGTATTTTGAGAACATCTCGCACTTACATCGGTATGTTTCAAACTTTTTTTATCACACGGTATCTCCTTTAAAAAAGCTTTGTATTATGTTTTATTTTTATGTATGAAATTACCGGCATACTTTTACGTGAGAGATAATTGTCGATAGAAGCACTGTGTCGTCTCATGTTTATAATTGGTGAGTTCTTTTTTATTCTCTATCATTGCGAAGAACGGGTTTCGTTTATACTATACCTGCTTTACAAAATAAATTATTCAACTACACATACGCACTAATTTTAAACCAAAAAGTACAGATCAACTAAATTTATTTCAGAATTTGTATGAAGAAAATTTAATGATTGCAGAGATATATACCGGGTGAACCAAAAGTTAGTTAAAAATTTAAAAAATCATATAAAAGGAAGAAATTATGATAGAGAAGTGCAGTTTGCAAGAATCAGCTCACAAGGTAGTTTCAATACTGAACATGTTAAAGACTGCTTCAGTAGCTACTGGAAACGTCTTAATTATTTTAACACTCTTACCAAAATAAATCTAGAACAGATGCTACAGATAGAGTTATTTACAAACTCAACTTGTGAACAAGATTGACATAGATCGTAAATACTCTATATATAATAAATAGACACTACTGATATAAAACTTTGAACGCAATACAACTAGATTATTTTTAAAATAAATATTTTGCGAATTACTTTTTAAAGACGTATTCTGTATGTAAGTAACAATAGAAGAGAAAGTGATATTTTTGCAAAAGATTACGTATCGAGATTAGATAAAATATCTCGACGATAATAGAAATCACGCAATCAGCCTTTTTTTAATTTGATAGAAATAAAGAATCGTGATCTTTGTAAAATTATATATATCACATAGATGACTTTACCAGAATTGGAGATTCGTGATAACAATGAAAGGATATTTTTTGAATGTTTCACAGAATGATTAGTTATTTACTGATTAGTTCTTTAAAGTTCCATTATTAATTTTATATGCTGTAAAAAATATTACAGTTCAATTTCTTACATCTTTAAAACAAGTGGGTAAGTGTGATCGAAGATCGCTCAAAGAACTTCGTTTAATATTCCTTTCAAAACACTTTATCTTTTCTTTAATAAATCTAAATAAATTTCATTTTGCAACAAAAAAAAAAACTCGTTTTTTTTGTTTTTTATAAAGTAAAAATTTACCGGTCTATCTTTTCGTTTTTTCCAGTATCCAAACCAGCCCGATAGCGGGCGAAGCCGGCTATTATAGTCTGTCATAATAATATCTGTCCCGCGGACTAAATGCGATATAAAAAAATAATTTCAAAATTAAACATGTTGTACACCTTCAAAAGGTTAAAATATGCGAATATTTCCATAATCGGATTTTTATCATGACTCAGTATGCTTCTCAAACTATTCTATATTTACTATTCTCTATTACTCATATTGATACTTGCATTGTATTATTCTCAAACATCTGAAAAATTCGTTAAACTTGCAATATGACGTCAGATTTTCTTTTTAATTGTCTAATGACGTGATATTAATCTGCTTTGTGTAAAGACACATGCTCATACTCCTTGTATTATTGAGAATCCGCTTTATTACCACTATGACGTCAATCATTTTTATTTCATATTAATCTTTTTTTCAATTGGTGAAACTTCTTACTTCATTTTCATTTTTCACGTGGAAATCGTCTGATAGAAAATTAATTATTGTAGAAATAATTTCATCGTGGATTTTAATTTTTGGCATCTGCTATAACGAAAAATGTTTAAATTTAATAGGAAAGGCTGTTAGAATTTTGGTTTTTTTATCTCTATTTATTACAATAATACGAATTTTTCCAATTTTAATATTTTGCGCTCTTCATAGCTGGTATTCAGCTATGTACACAAAGTTTCAACTCTGTAAGTTACATAGTTTCTGAGAATAGCTCTGTGACAGACAGACAACGGAGCGGGAGTAATAGGGTTTCGTGAGATGACCGAAACCCTAAAAATGATTGTGAAAATATATAATTAAGCAGCATTGTAATACGATAGTGTTTTAATAAACATTTTTTTTTAGAGTGGCTCGAGTTGAAAATTTGCAAGTTTAAATCCTTTTACCGACAATCTAGACATATTTTTAAGTTTGGGAACTCTTGCTAGAAATGAATCGTGCAAATTAGATTATTTCATAAGTAAAGCTTGACAAAAAGATTAAAAAAACACATGGTGAAATAAAAGTCAACAATACGAACTTTGTTTACGATCTGTTTGGGAACAGGTGGGAATTTCCTTCCTCTTCTTCTGACGCATAAATGTCGGCACGGCAGGATCCACACCTGTCATCAAATG
Organism: Maratus michaelseni; assembly: GCA_963931845.1. NCBI lineage: Eukaryota > Metazoa > Arthropoda > Arachnida > Araneae > Salticidae > Maratus > Maratus michaelseni. Next base: position 316,631,625 of record OZ007595.1, on the reverse strand, counting down.
ATTTAAATTATTTTCTCATTTCAAATACTGTAAATACTCTAATTCTAATCAAAATTAATTAAATTTGAGTACCAATTAGTTTTTATCTATTTCTTTAATAATTAATTAATAACTGAGAAACAAAAGAAATACTGAATATAAACAATGAATTATTTTAATTCATTACGTTTCTTCACCCGGTTTAAAACTTCACTTTTCTATCGCTCTTTTTATATTTAGTTTACGAGATTTAAATAAAAATAAAAAGTAAATTAGAATCAAGAGAAAAATCTGCTTTAATAGCAGTTTTTATTCATGGATTTGAGTGACCGAAATTAATTAATTGCATTTTAATTGCATTATAGCTACAATTTAAATTTTTTCTTACCCTTCCTAATACACCTTATTTAATACATTGCCTTACGTTTTAACTTACTTCCATACATGTGAAGGATGCCCTTTGGGATGTCAGTATTTTAAAGTACGGTCTCAAGAATGAAATAAAGAGGTACAATCTGGCTTTTACAGTTGCAGTAACCATGACAAAATAGCAAATGGAAACATCTACTTTTTTCATCGCAGAATAATTTTTACAATGAAAAATCACAAATTATGTTGAAACGATACCTGTAGCACTAGAAATGGTGACTTAAGAAGCGTAAAGAATAGCATTTTATTGTCTACAAGTGCAGCAAGAACACTTTGGTGGCGTTGTCATCTACAGTCATTTGGTGTTTCCATGGTCGCTATGGTTACCCGTAGACTCTTTAGTAGGTATTTGTTTCATGGAGTATTTAAAATCCAAGTTATAAAAAGTTGAATGCCGCTGAGTGCACATGACCTTAAAAGTCACTCAAAATCTTCAGTATGTGAAATGTCATCGTCTCTGAAAGCAAACACATGAGCGTTTTGTAATGTTAAATGTACAGGCTCATTTGTGTCGCTTTAAGTCTGGATTACGTCACCATTTGAAATTTTGCAGGTATCGTTTCAACACCACTTATTGTTTTATAAAGTGAAGACCATTTTGCGATAGGAAAACATCTGTGTAGTCATTTGATAACTTATATTTATAAATATTGTCGCTGTAACTGCAAATGTGTGACCTATACTGTTATACGTCACCTTGTTGTCGAGAACATACACTAAATTAAGACTACGAGCACATATACTGAAATACTCAAATTCTAAATAGTATCGCATTTACTTAAATGACGTGGTCGGTAAAAGCTCAGTTTTTATGACCTATCTGTATAAGTAAATATGTTATACAAGTGAAAACGAGAAAAAATATGTGGTGATATTAGGTAGCTTTTAATACAAAAAAGTATAAAGCTACCTATTGCAGCCATTCGGAGGAAAGCAGTTCCGGAAAATTTCGATATATTTTCATCGATCATGACCCCCAGACCCCAAAACCACCCTCCGTTCAAATGTGGATTTATATATATCCATATATATATATATATATATATATATATCTGACATATGTCATACGATAACGCTCGTATTTATAAATCAATTTCGATGAAACAAATTGTATGTATTAAGCTCACCAATGTCTCGACCGAGTTCGTTAGCCAGCTTGATCTGCCATTTTGTTTCAAGATGGCGGCCATTTAAAAACTTAAAACTAAAATAAATATACAAAAAAGTTAAAAATTCAAATTTATTTAATTACGTGTTAGGCTTTGATACAAGGATTCCAGAGCATTTTTTGGTTTACCTCTATCTTAAAAAATGGCTGAGATAGAGCAGTTTGAAATTCTAGGGTGGCTGACATTTTGAAACAAAACAGCACATTAACGCAATTACTCGCAAATTATTTTCTTTCATTGTTGTAATAATTTTCCCAATCATACGCATAAAACTATATATTCATATCCGTTAGCGCCAAATTCTCGCCAAAATTGGCGACATTTGGCGAAATATCGCCAAATTTGGCGACCAAAATAAGTCTTCATAAATGAAGCCAATTTGGCTATTGCTCAATATTTTGGTGAATTTCTTATTCAAATTCAGCATTAACGAATCTTTTGTAAGCGTTTCTTTGCATTTTAACATGCTCATTTCGTGTAACATTAACTAAAATTTTAAAAGGAAGATATAGTAAAGCTACCTTTTCCTTCCGGTACAAGCCGGAAGGACTTTTTTAATTAAATAACACGAAGTTTTTTCAAAGATTTTTTGTCAATAAATCGCAATTTTCACCCACTTTTTAATATTCATAAATGCCAGCACAAAATGATTTAAACCAGTCATTAAATTAAGTAAATATTTTTTTTATTTGAAATCCTGAACAATTTCTAATAAATAAAATCAATTCATCTAAAGAAAATAAATAAGTTTTGTTTGCATGTTTTATGAATTATAACAGAAAAAAAAAAAGAAAAGGGCTTATAAAGCAGTGATTAAGGCATTTGCATATGTTTCCTTACTCAGTGTACGGTTTTAAACTTTAGTTATATGCTGCTTTTTTATATATTTAATTTACGAGATTCAAATAAAACTCAAAAATCAGCCTTAATATAAAAATTTATTTACGTCTGAGTTTCTAAAATTAGTAAATACTTTTTAATTTTTGGAATCATCTCAATAAAATAAAATATATTTCACCATTCTTACTATCATACTTCATACATGTCCTCTTTATTTCTTAGCTACTAGGGATTCATGGGATATCCTGTTTATTCGGCACTCAAAAAGGATATTCGGCCCGGCCGAATACTTCAATATCCGGCTGCTGAATAGCGACTCATTTTTTAAATCGTATTTTTTAACATTATCAGAAAAAGTTAGTGCAAAATTAATTTGCTTCTTACCAACATTATGTCGTTAAAACAATGTTAGTAGACATAAATATTCATATTTCCAGAAAAATGGAATTATAGGATTTATATATAGTAAATGAAAATATAATATTTAAAATAGGACAACTAATTATTTATAATTAAAGGCAAGATATGATGCTCAGCATTTTCCAGCGCTGTTACGTTTTTGATCACAAATATTTTCCTTCTTCTGGGAATAAGCGTTCACTCCTCTGGTTGTCTTTTTTCTTGTGTTTTCAACAATTCTAAAGTAAAAATGATTTTATTGAATCTTTTGTCACTATTTTGTCTATGGATGGAAGACCAGCTGTGGTAAAATAATACTAATCATAAAAATAATTGTGCCATTTTCTTGAATAGTTCACTGCCCCCTTTGTACTACAAAAGAAGATACTTGCAATGAGGAGCTTCTCTATTTAAATTCTGTTAGGAAACATTTGTCACAGAAAAGTAAATAACAATGTGCATTTAGAAAAAGAAAAAGCTACTTCAATAGAATGTTCAGTATTTATGAATAATCCAGATTTATAAGTACGAAAAACAGAGAAATTACTTAATTGTTTATTTTTTTATGTTCATTGGCACTGAATAAAAGAAAAAAAGACCAATATGTATATTAGAATATACATATTAGAATATACAAAAGACAAAACATGATAAAATTTCAATACTTAATTACTAAAAAGCATTTGTTTTTAAGCAACTTTAACTTAATAAATGAGTTTAAATCTATTATTACCATTTGAATGACATAAAATTATAATAATTTAAAGTTTTTCTTCTTTAAAATAAAATAGAAATATTACTATTGAAATTAAAAAAGAAAAAGTATTCGATCGGATACCGAATATTGGGTAAAATTTTGTACCGGTATTCGATGTCCGGTATCCGGCAAGAAATGACATCCGGTGCATCTCTATTAGCCACACACATATTTATACTAATATACAACTTTCCTCACACACAACATACGTGTAATTTACACCATAAATTAATTTTTAAACAAATACATGTAATAGTGACTACTATCTCGCTGTTGCGGAATCTTACATAATCCTTATTCAACGAAATCTTTATGAACATACATTTAAATTCAGATTTTTTTCTTAATTTTTGTTCTATATACTTTTATAATAAACGAAAAAATTACGTAGAAACCCTGTGGATTAAAAAATTATAATAAAGTGTGATTATTTATGCTAAATCAAATAACACTTTTCCATTATTGAAAATATTTGCACACTGTTGCTAGAAAAAAAAAAAAAAAAAAAAAAAAAAGCATTATTTCTGGATTACGGAAAATTTTAGAACTTCATTTGTATATTAAGAAGCTTATAATATGTATTACAGAATATATATATATATATATATATATATATAAAATCTAACGACAGTAAAAAAAAAAAAAAAAAAAATAAATAAATAAAAATAGACACATTTCTTTCAATTTTCAATTTTTAAATATATAATACAATCTAACATTCATTTGTTTCCACGTGCAAAACTAAATATATTTATGCATTTGAGCACAAGCCTGCATGTGTGCCAGTAATGGACCGCCTTCCAGTAATGGGCCACCTTCAGTGTTTTTGGTTTATAAAAAAAAATAACCAATAAAAATTCAGCTTTTTTAATTTCATTAATATGCTTTCTGTGCTTTCTAGTTTAAAATAAATCATAATATCAATTGTCTATTGCTTTTAGTGGGGTGTCCATTACTGGAATTTAGGGTGTTTTGATTTATTTCTGCTATTTACAATTAAATATCTATTCACATTGGGAAATGGGACTAAGAGCATGGTTAAATAGTGTTGGTAGATTAATATAATATTAAAAAATGTGGAACATAACAATTATAACTCTTAATAAAAAAAAAATATTTTTAAAGAAATTCCTTAAGGGTGTCCATTACTGGCACATCTACCCTATATATATATATATATATGTGTAATAATATATGTAATAATAAAAAATTTCGCCATTTTTCCTTAGTTAAATTATTCCAAATTCTTACAATTCTAATTTTTTTCCTGTTTTATTCCAATTTACTACTCTATATTCATTAAATCCTTATTCTTAATTTAGTTCTATCGTTAACTCTATTAAATTCCCTTTTATTTAATTCTAAATTGTCCAAATTTACTTAAATATAAAGCTTTTAGTTATTCTTAATTTCTATCATGATCCCCGATCATTTCTGGGTTTTAGAATGTTTTTTGAGAGCCATTTTCATTTTTATTCCGAATATTAATTTCCCGCTCTAAAGTCACTTTACTATAAAATTAATCCACTCCTCTCTGTCCGAACTTTTTTACTAATTATGTTTCATTGGTCGTGACGTAGCATGACGCGTCTTCTTTAATTCTTCATTGGTTCAGTGCGCGTTCTACCTCATAATTTGTGTTATTGCGCGGGATAACAAAAAGCAGCTACCTGCGGCGCTCCCTGAGAATTAAGTCGTATTTTCACTTGTAAAAAACTCCCTGGCTGCTCGTTTTGAGAATTTGAGATGTTCTGATACTTACCCTCTATTCCTTGATGATGTAGTTATGCATGGCTATTATGGTTATGGTGGAAACTGCCCAAGAGAAACATTTAATAAAGGATTGAAATGGAAAGCATTGTTCGTATTGAATTTATGGAGAAACGCCTCTGGGTTTTAAATTCTACTAATCATTTAATTTTACTTCATTATGGCCACGACGAAACTGCAACTAAAATGTACGACTGCTTCTAAATATTTATATCATCCATAACAAACAACGTTCTTAACTTTGTTGTGCAACCATGTGTGCTCCTTCAATAATCCACGTTACTGCAACTACAACATATGACGGTAAATCATCGTAATATAATATAAGTCGACAGGATCTCAAAGGACTTATGCCACAACTATCCTTCCAAACGATGTGGAAAGAATATTTGAGAATCAAGTTGCTGCTTATTTACTGAGGTGTCGTAACAAAAAAGAACGGAAGCAAGGCATCTACGAAAGATATTTCATTATAAAGTCAACCCCCCCCCCCCTATCGATGTCAGCCAGAAGAAGTATTGGAACATCGCGTCAATGAAAACAACAAAAAAATGTTGTATCTTTTTTTTCATAACACGATTTGATTGCGTAAGTTAGATTTTATATTAAGTAATATGTATTATTTATTTGTTGCTAAATGTTATAACAACCTTTTTTATTTTGTTAAAATATCTATTCTTACGTAACAAGAAACCAAGTGACAGAGTTTTTTAACAGTCTGAGATTTTTATTTATGTTCTTGTATTATTAATTATTCTGAAAGATATTCTGAAATTTATTTACTGTTTATGATATTTCTGTTAAAATTAATATATTAAGGAAGAATTAAAATTATGTTATTATGCTTTAAAGATTAAACTAAGTTGATATTTTGGATTGATGCAGTGAGATGCACTTATGAGAATTGCTACTACAATATGAATTGAATAATTTATGTTATCAGTTATTACTTGGCACATGACTTGGAGTATGATTATGAAATTTACATGATGATATTTTACGATAACTAAAAAGAAATCTTAAAGGAAGTTGCGCTGAAAAGTTGCGTAACATTGGTAAAGTAAAAATTGTGTGCAGTTTAATTTTTTTTTCATTACTTCTATGTTCCGAAGTTTAAAGCCAGAGACAAAAAAATTGTCTTAGAATATTTTAGAAGAATTTTGTTCCTTTTATCATGAACATTTAGAATGTACGAAATTTAATACTATTTATTCTTATGTATTGTTAAAAAAATTAATATTATTGGTTAAGATCACAATATTACCAAAAGTTTTTGAACTGTTCTGATATTTATTATTTCCCATATTACTTCATTTTACAAGAGTAATTTAATTTTATGTTCTTATTTTATCATTTAATTTAGCCCCTTTTTCATTCGGTGATATTTATTATAGGAAATAATTTCTATTTATTGAAAAAAATATGAGTAATCTCTTTTCATTAAAAAAAAAAAAAAAAAAAAAAAAAAGGTTCTTACTAGTAAATTAAACTTAAATTACTCTAAATATTATAAGTGAATATTATGTTTTACTGACTCGTTTACTATGTAGAATTATTTCTGTTGCAAATCTCTATAATTAATTGAATTCAGTAGGGAAGCTTTACAGAGATGTCTATCAGTATTCTGAGAAAGTAATATGGTGTTTACTAATAAACTAATGGTAAATGGGTAAAGTTGTTAAAATTTTCAATAATTCTGATAAAACTTAAGTCAGTATATTCAATCTGAAGTTTATAACACTAAATTAACTTGGAAATCTATATTTTATTGAATGAAATTTCTGGTGTAAATCTATTTTTGTTCCAAATCCTTATAATCATAGAATTCAGTAGGGATAGTGACTAAAGGATGGATTTTACTAAGAATTTACAGAAAATGGAGTATGGAATAATGAGCTTTACAACACATATAACAGAAATTTAATTACAAATTCTAGTTTTATATGCGTTACAGTGACCATATAAGTTATTTTTAATAAAATTTAATTACTTATGTTCACAAATTCAAATATTATTGTTGTTGTATTTGTTACTATGATGAAAAAGTTATAAGATAATCAGTGCAAAATACTAATTTTTAAGATAGTAAATACAATTTAATAGATTCTTATGTATTTTATTAGTTAAGATTTCTGGTTGAGGTATAATTTGGTTCTTATCAACATTTCTTATAACATTTTGATTCAGTAAGAAAATATAAAGAATTATGAATTGCTTTGCCAGATATTATTGATGAAATATAATTTAAAAGTTGTTCCTAGGGTTTTAGTTATATAATTTAAACTTATTCTTTAGACACTTTCTCTTATAGAATTTTCCCAATAATCATGTAATAGATATCAATTTAATAGCTTAATTAAAAAGTTATAATAGCCATAAAACTAATTAAATTTAATAAAATAAACTATCTTAATAAAATAAATTTACTAAATAAAAATTAATTATCAATTCTCTTCTGTATATCAGTGTGTTCTTGAATTGAGCTCACAAGAGCATCACTGTTGAGTTTTCACTTGAGTTAACTGTTTGTGCGGGCATAAACTGGTTGATTTAAGATAGTAAATTCTGATACTGAATTGAATTAGATTAGAATAATAATTTAAACAGTATTAACGAAATTAATAAAATAAACTGGATTAAATTCTATATTAAACTAATCAAATATGATATCTTAATACTAATTGAGAATTGTTCAACCTTTCTTAATATGCTACAAGGTCCTATTTTTTCATTTCACAGCTTATGTTTTCTTGTTTGACTGAAAGCAAGATAGTTACATAACCATCATCTACACAATAATGATTGTTTTCACTAATATTTCTTATTTATTCCTTATTTTGTATTATGTATTTTTATTGAGTATATTCTCATGCCTCATTCACTACTATATGGATGAGATATTAATGATATACTTAAGAAAGAATTAAAGAAAGTGAGTGATATTTTGAATTATACTGCTTGTTATTGCTGAACTTATTGTTGAAAATTATTAATATTAGTAACACTATTTATAAGTTGATTTTGAAAGAGAATATGAAGATTATAATGGGTAAAAAGTATTTAAAGAGTGGAACTGAAAGTTTTAGGTAAGCTCCATTCAAACAAGTTCTGATGTTATGTAAATAAAATTTTGATGTTATTGCTGTTGTTTATTCTTTCTATTAATGATACTACTATTATTGTTATTATTAAATATTATTATTTTAAAAATTTATTGTTGATATTGTTCTTGCTATTATTATTATTATTGTATTATTTTATTTATTGCAACTTCACACTGCCATTGCACCACTAAGGACTCTTATAATATTCAATAATTGGACTACTACAAGTCAGTAGGACTTAAAATTCACTTAAGGACTACAAATAAGTGAATAATGCTGACTATTGTTAAATTATTGAAAAAAAGAGATATGATTTATATATTGTTATTATATTATTACTTAAATTTATTTATTGCAACTTCATACTGCCATTGCAACATTAAGGACTCTTATAATATCCAATAATTGGACTCTATAATTCAGTAGGACTTAAAAAAATAACTTAAGGACTATAAATAAGTGAATAATGCTGATTATTGTTAAATTATTGGTACAAAGAGAGATGATTTATATGTTGTTGTTACATTTTCTTGATACAAACTATACTATAATGTTATACTAATTATTATTGAAAAATGTAATTATTTACAGCAGTTTCCACTTAACCGTGTTTCTTTAAATTTAATTATTAAAAATTTTAGTTAACAGAATTCAAATTTGAACATCGCGATGCAGCGACCAGGTAACTGTATTGCAACGAGGGAACTGTATTGCAACGAGGGAACTGTTTTGTAACCCAAGTATCTGCTTTCTCCCAATGAACATGTAAGTCGATTGGACTTACCGGTTAATACATTTTTTGGGAGGGGGGATATGTAATAATAAAAAATTTCGCCATTTTTCCTTAGTTAAATTATTCCAAATTCTTACAATTCTAATTTTTTCCTGTTTTATTCCAATTTACTACTCTATATTCATTAAATCCTTATTCTTAATTTAGTTCTATCGTTAACTCTATTAAATTCCCTTTTATTTAATTCTAAATTGTCCAAATTTACTTAAATATAAAGCTTTTAGTTATTCTTAATTTCTATCATGATCCCCGATCATTTCTGGGTTTTAGAATGTTTTTTGAGAGCCATTTTCATTTTTATTCCGAATATTAATTTCCCACTCTCAAGTCACTTTACTATAAAATTAATCCACTCCTCTCTGTCCGAACTTTTCTATCGTGACGTAGCATGACGCGTCTTCTTTAATTCTTCATTGGTTCAGTGCGCGTTCTACGTCATAATTTGTGTTATTGCGCGGGATAACAAAAAGCAGCTACCTGCGGCGCTTCCTGAGAATTAAGTCGTATTTTCACTTGTAAACAACTCCCTGGCTGCTCGTTTTGAGAATTTGAGATGTTCTGATACTTACCCTCTATACCTTGATGACGTAGTGATGCACGGCTATTATGGTTATGGTGGAAACTGCCCAAGAGAAACATTTAATAAAGGATTGAAATGAAAAGCCTTGTTCGTATTGAATTTATGGAGAAACGCCTCTGGGTTTTAAATTCTACTGCCGCTATGGCCACGCCGAAACTGCAACTAAAATGTTACGACTGCTTCTAAATATTTATATCATCCATAACAACCAACGTTCTTAACTTCGTTGTGCAACCATGTGTGCTCCTTCAATAATCCACGTTACTGCAACTACAACATATGACGGTAAATCATCGTAATATATATATATATATATTAATCAACGTGAAACATTACATTGTGCACAAAATACTTTCAAAGTCTAAATGCTTATTCATTAAGTAGTAAATTTGCTAATTGTATTTAATTGTTAGAAAAACCGTTCTTCATATATGGTAAAAAATCACGATTTTGGAGTAAAATTACTATTGTAGCGATTGCTGTTTTGTAGATTAGAAGATTCTAAGTTTGGCAGTAGATTCCTCTAATGTTGGACACAGAAAAAATTAATTTTCTTTTCAAAACTAGATTTAAATTGTTAATAATTTTAAGCGATTTTAGGACTAATATTATTTACCTGTATATTGTCCATTTTACCAATTTTCATTTCAGACATTATTTAAAAAACATGGTCAAAAATTTTCACTAAAAACTTCCCCCATTTAAAACATGTAAAAACAGTTTCGAATAAAAAATCTTCACCGCTCCACAAAAGCGCTTTCGCCCTAGCTAGAGCATCATCAGTTGTAATCTTCAATTGTCTGTCTCTCCGCTATATATATGACTGCTGGTTGAAGAGCTCCCCCTATCGGCATTCAATACTCTCTCTCTCTCTTTCTCTGCCCCTCTTCTAACATTTAAACGTGTCCCATTAGCTCACAATCATCTGTTTGGTTTCACATGATGAGTCTTTAGTAATACAAACATAACGTCGAATATTGATTTTTGCTTTAGACTTATCACCCCCAAGTAATACTTTAAACAGACGGGTTTACATAACATTTACCATGAAAAATATTTAGTGACATAATAATTTTAAATAGTCCATAAAATCTATATCCATAAACGCAATGGGAAATAGATATAATAGAACAAGGAAATAACCTGAGATACTTAAATCTCTTAAAAAAATGTTTCTTCCATCACAAAAATGGAACATAACTTTTATTCGTAAAACCACGAAACTTTTTAAGCATGAATATTGAAGACATCTGAAATCGAGTAGAGTTTATATATTTTATTTTTTTAATAATATATCTAACAAAAAACATAACTGTGCAAAAAGAAAACCTAGTTTAAAAAAAAAAGGAAAAAAAGAAAGAAAAACAAGAAAAGAAGTGATGTGTCAATGGGTGCCAAGTTCAAATAAAATTCACTCAAACTCTTACTGAAATATAATAGAATTGTTTAAATTGTTTTAAAATAAAAATTATTGATATAATATTAATAATAAATCTAGAACTTGGCAAGTTTTTACCTCAGGGTCATTTAATTTTATTAATGACATTATTATATCAAAACTGTTATTTCATGTGTGGAGGCCTTAATTTGAGTGTATTGAGGCTCCTGAAAGGGGTGGAGTATCTAGAGTGACAACCAAGGACAAGCGTAAGTGTATCTGCCTCTTTGACAGGCCTTAGTCTGTATTGACGTTTCCGGTGGGTGGGTGTCGCTAGAGTGATAATCAAAGACGGGCGGAGGTGTATCTGTGTGTTTATTTGTTTATCAAATCTTTAAAACGAGTCATTTGTTTATAATAACAACAACATTAAAAATTATTATAATGTCAGTGCTATTTATATTATCATCATATTTTTATTAAGACATGTAAATTATAATATTTATCAAAAACTTGCCAAGTTTCAGATTTATTATTAATTACCTCATAGTCACATTTCCCAATGTGAATCGAAATTTAATTGTAAATAACAGAAATAAATCAAAACACCCTAAATTCCAGTAATGGACACCCCACACAAAGTAATAGATAATTGATAACAGGGTTTAACCTTGGTAACCTCGGACAGTGTTTAACCTTGCAACAGCACTTGCAAGGTTAAACACTAAAACCCCAATCAAACTTAAAACCCTACAAATACAGAAAATAGTGAACTACGAAAATTTACAAAACGCTTTAATAAGAGAATCAATAGAAATCAATGCATCCAAAGCAGCATGCAATGATGTGGTTCATTTATTGCTTGATTGCCGCTGGAAAAAAAAATAAAAGAGGGGGAGAGAAAGAGAAGGAGAGTTCTGAATGCCGATAGGGGGAGCGCATCAACTAGCAGTCATATATATAGCGGAGAGACAGAGAATTGAAGATCACAACTGATGATGATCTAGCTAGTGCGAATTTGCTTTTGTGAAGTGGTGAAGATTTCTTATTCGAAACAGTTTTTTCATTTTTTAAATGGGGGACGTTTTTAGTGAAAATTTTTGACCATGTTTTTTAAATAATATCTGAATGAAAATTGGTAAATTGGACAATAAATAGTAAATTTACAGACATTAACAAATGAACACCTGTTTTTAAAAGTATTTACCTGTTTTGCATGGTCCAAATAAACGCATGGAAGAGCTATAATCGATAAGCAGTGGAATCTATAAAGGTTTTTTCTACTATTTTCAACATATGAGGTTCCATTAAATAGTGACAGGTGGAGGGGGGAGATTTATTGCTCTCTTGTTAGTAGTATTATTTGTATCTGTTCTCTGTCACGAATAGCAGCTAATATTTAATATATATTTGTATACATAATATACCTTTGAAATTAAAGTTAAGTAACAAGTTCGTATAATAATAAGAACAAAAAATCATGCGTCAAGCATAGGTTATGTAACACTTTCCAACGCTTCCAAAATAATTTTACAAATCATCACCGATTAATAAGCTGAAAGATAACATCTAAGTAAACAATTTTGGAGAACGCATAACATATTTAAAAACGTAATTTCAGGAATTTCCAACATATGTTTCCAACATATACAATATTCTGAAAAAATATCCGAATCCTTTTATTCAGGCCTGTATGGGATTTTTTGATCTGTATATCTACTACATAGGATGCTAAATTTTAGTTCACTAAGGAGACGCATAGCATAGTTTGAAAATTTCCTTCAGCATTTATACCCACCAATAATAGACAAAAAATGAGTTAAATTTAAAATCGCGTTCAGCAACTTAAAACGCACTTCCAGGAATTATTGTTAACAGACAGTAGAGAATTCTTTTGTGTGTCCCTGTAAATGAACGATGTCTACGATACACACAATGTTTGTAGTAAGCCTCTTATAATGTACCTTAGTGATATATATAAATTTTAATGCGTTTAAAAGTGAAACATTATTTAATTAAACCGCAAACGATTTTTCTCCATAGACGTAATGTAACGGAATTCTTTTGACTGTCCCTGTAAAGTAACTATAAGTGTTATGCACATCCTATTCCATATTAAGGTTCTTTTAATGCACCTTAGTGATATATATCATTTACAATGTGTTTGAAATTGTGTAACATCATTAAAATAAACCGCAAATGATAACGGAATTCTTTTGAGTGTCCCTGTAGCAAAACTATAAGTGCTACACACATCAGTTGAAATAGGTAAGATGCTATAGATAACGAAAGCAACATACAAATATTTCAGGGCCATCCGAGCATATTTACAGGAGTTAGAGCACGGACAGACGGCTAGACAAACCAAAGTCATAAACACTTTTCAACTACGTTGGAAAGTATAAACAATGACCAATCTCACTCTTTCTATCTCTCTCTCTCACACACATATATAGAAACAGTACAGAGCCGTTTATCCGGAAACCATTTAACCAGAAAAACGGTTATCAAGAATAATATTTCTAATTGACTGATATCAGAATCTTTCCAAAAAAACTGTGCCTTACAGTGCCAGTTTGACATGTGCATTGCTTGATACATTACCACAATGCATGGTACTCAATTTGATGCTAATATCCGGGATTAAAACGGAAGCACATAATGGGTATGCACATGTTGGGCATTTTGATTTTCATGCAGGATTGTTGTTTCCAAAAAATTCTCTTAAATTGCATTATTTCAAACTCTGATTAATATTTTTATCTTGATTGGAACTTATTATTAATACGATAAATTGCAACTCTGTTACATTTATTACATTATTTCATTCTTTTAGATCGATCTAAAATATTTATGACGATTTAATTGAATCATGATTTTGGAATTTACTCATTAGTAACTATGATTTTCATTTGTCGAAAGCAGGATATTATATATTTTCTATCAACTGAGAGTTGTTGTATGTGAGAACATTATAAGGGATATTATAAGAGATTTTAGTACAAAGCATACAGAAGTATATAGAAAAGGAAAAGTCGAATGCTATTATTTCTAATATTTCTTTTGCTTCAAGCTATTGCGACGATAATCAAATTTTTAAAAACTTCAAATTTATAAGTTAATACAAGTGATTAAAATTTAAAATGCAAGAAAAATAAATCTCTTAGAAGAAATTCCCTCGCAAAAGGTATAAAGCAACAGACGTATAAGGCACTTCCGGAAATTACCCTCCATAGACGGCAGTATAGCTAATATTTTTGTGTAGATCTCTAAAAGAAATTATTTTCATTCTTCAATCACAAGATCCTATACTGAAAGGTTATTTGGTTTCAAAATATGCACTATATTAAACGCACATTCTCCCATTCAATTGTGAAAACGCAAATGTATTATTTTTTTTTTTTCATACAACCTTAATATAATTTCCAGTATTTACACATTATACTAAATATAGCATTTACATAATAAAATACATAATATACTATTTAACGCAAAACGGCTTGAAAACGCAAAGCACTTCTAAAACGTACTTTCCACATCTTTTACTGATAGAAGATAATATATTAATATAACTTTCTATCTCCCTGTAAAATAATTATAAATGTCTCAACAACATTTTTCAACTTAGTTCTGCTTGAATAAGTACAAAATCGTTGAAATTAACTTTAAACATTTATTGCCAGTTATATTAACACATTTTTTGTGTGAACCTGAAAATGAACCGTGAATATTATTCACATCATTTTCTATCAGAAAAACCTATCTAAAAACTCTAAATATGGCATATAAATTTCATTACAATTGACATCTGCATTAAAATGCATTCCAAACAATTAGAAATCATAGACCATAATGTATCCAAATTCATTTATATGTGACTACAAACGAACTAGAATTGCTACAGATTCCATTTCAATAGCATTCAATAAGTAATAAGAAACTTAATAACCTGTATCGCAGCATCCAGAAATATTTACTGCGCGCATGGATGCACAAAATGATAGGCGAACCAAAGATTTATTTATAAATACATATTGATAAGTGCTACATACCTGCCTATCTATGCATTTACGCATACGCGTGCATGCGAATTAAAACGGTATACGAAGGGGTTTTTTTTAAACATAAACGTATTGGGAAGCACAGTAATATATTATAATAAAATATTTTAAACATTATTCAGATGATTGGCACGTAGAATTTGTTTGTTTCTGTTATTTTATTTTTGTTTCGCTTTACTAACTGGGTAATAAAATTACGCCATTCTTATATGTGCAGTCGCAGGAAAAGTTTTATTGATGTTAAATTTATTCGACAGCGATGGAAGTAATTATTGAATCATCACCGTGTATTCCGTACATACTTTCTTTTTAGTAAACGGTCTTTTTTATGCGTTTAAAAAAACATTCTATTTTTTTATATCTGTAGAGATGTATTATTTCTTTGCACGGAAAAAACATATTCTCCGGTATAAATAACAGCTTTAAGATCAGGAAAACTTACCTTATGTTCAATTATAAATTAAAAAATAATAAAAATCTGCAATATTGTAAAAATCATAAAATAATTATTTCCGTTGTGTCAATTTTAAAGCCATACAGTGTCTCACAAAAGTGATGGGACACTTGTGCTTTATAAAAAGAAACTGCAATAAAATAAATAAACAAACATGTGCAAAAATTTTTTGGGTGTGTTTCATATTTAAAGTTAGTAACAATTATTACATAACATACATTTTGTCAAAATATTAAAATATTAATTTAGTAAAAATACAATTGTTCAGAACGGAGCAAAAAATGGCTCACATAAGTGATGGGACACTTACTTTTCCATCAAATATTTATCCACAAATTTTACTTTTTAAAAGGTTTTAATATTTTGTTGGATTTCCTTTTACTTTTAAAACATGATTTAATCTTTTTGGGATGGATTCGACTATTTTTTTTGTGATTTCTGGAGTGATTTTACCCCATTCTTCTTGAAGCACCGATTTTAGTTGTTGTTTTGAAGAAATGGTGTGTTTGCGAATTCTTGATTCCAATTCTTGCCAAATATTCTCTATGGGATTTAAGTCTGGAGATTGTGGTGGTGTTTTTATTATTTCAGGACAGTTATATAGCAGCCAGAGTCTAACGTTCAGAGCAGTGTGCTTGTGGTCATTGTCCTGGTAGAATTTAAAATCGTTATGAAGGTTCAATTTTCGTGCTGAAGATTTCAAATTTTGCTTTAAAATATCAATATACTTGTACTGATCCATTATACTGTCAATAAAAACAAAATTACCAACTCCAGCGGACGACATACACCCCCATACCATAACTCCTCCTCCACCATGTTTTACTGTTGGTACCAAGTTCTGTTTGCGAAGTTCTTCCCTGGGTTTTCTCCACACCAAGATTCTACCGTCAGAACCAAATATATTAAATTTACTCTCATCAGCAAATATAACTTTATTCCAGTAATCAGAATTCTTATTTATGTTGGATTTTGCGAAAGCTAGTCTGAGTTTTCTATTCTTTTCACTTACGAAGAATTTTTTCCTGGCTACTCTACCGTGATATCCAGCAGATCGAATTACCCTTCTAATAGTTTCAGGATTAACAATTATTCCATATAATGCTTGTAAATCAGCAGCAAAGTAAGTGTCCCATCACTTATGTGAGCTATTTTTTGCTCCGTTCTAAACATTTGTATTTTTATTAAATTAATATTTTAATATTTTGACAAAATGTATGTTATGTAATAATCTTTACTAAATTTAAGTATGAAACACACCCACAAAAAAAATGTGTACATGTTTTTTTAATTTATTTGATTAGTTTCCTTTTGTAAAGCACAAGTGTCCCATCACTTATGTGAGACACTGTATATAGCAGAATACAGCGGTTTATCCAATATTACTTTATACAGAAATATTTAACTAAAAACATGCGAATATTAATTTTGATAGAACGTTGTTTTCACATTTCATAGCTCTTACATTTAAAATATTAATACGATAAACAAGTATTTCTTCAAATAAATAATCTCTTTATTTACTTAAAATATTTCAGAATGTCAAAAAGCTCGTAGGTTATTACTGAACACAAATTTTAAGAAATGTTTGTTATCTTACCCATATTCACGAGATTTTCATAATTCTTCTTAATCCTGGCGAACCTTTCCTTCTCATAAACACTTAATTCCTGCCAATCTCCCTCGTTGAAATAAATTTTCAAAGGCTCGAAATCACTTTCATTAAATTCGTTTAAATTTGGATGAGCCATCTTGTTAAATAATAACAGAAATGTTCTAAATGTTGTTTTAATAATCGTCTGTTTCTCTTTATCGTTGCCGTAAAACATTTGAAATAAATGACGGAAATATGAAAAACTACGACTGTAGCTGTTTTTAATTTCACTTTTTAAAAATAAATGAATAAACGTAATAAAAACACAGATAATTGTACAATTAGGGTTTCAAAAATAGAGGATAGTTAATATTTTGATATAATAATGCATTGATTTCAAAATGAATTCTTGCGCTTTTTTCGATTCGAAATAAGCTGAAATGTGTCGCCTGGATTTAAGTTTAAGTCAAATGATTTTTATTCTGATCGTCTGCTGTCTTTTTTCGTTGTCATAGCTACTAAAGTATGAAGAACTGAAAATTAATGACGCATTTTTAAATAAAATTATTTCATACTAGCATAAAAAGAAAACTGAAAATAAAAATTGAAGTTAAACCAGGAAAAAGTGAAATCAATTCATTCCATTTTCATGCAAAAGGAAATTTATTCTATTGTTTATTCGCTTAAATGTCTTGTATACACAAGATTTTATTCAATATTTGTGATCAAATTCTGTAATAGTTACAGAAAACTGTCAAATTTTATGACGGTTTCATAACGGATTTTAGGTAGATTTCGTAAGAAATACTACCTATTACATTCTCCCTTAAGTTGGAATTTTTGAAAAATTTTTGCAGATCTACGCCGATTATGACTCCCAGAAACCAAAAACACCCCCAGTTCAAAACTTTATCTATCTATCTACAGTGTCTCACATAAGTGATGGGACACTTGTGCTTTACAAAAGGAAACTAATCAAATAAATTAAAAAAACATGTACACATTTTTTTGTGGGTGTGTTTCATACTTAAATTTAGTAAAGATTATTACATAACATACATTTTGTCAAAATATTAAAATATTAATTTAATAAAAATACAAATGTTTAGAACGGAGCAAAAAATAGCTCACATAAGTGATGGGACACCATTATATATGCAACAAAAATCGTCTGAAATAAGCAATAAAAATATTTTTTGGGGTTTTATTTTTACTTAAAAGCAATTGGCAATACTTTATAAAATCGTCTGCAGTATTTCTCTCCAGTTTATTTTGGAATTTTTGTGTTTTTTAGCTCTGTGTAGCCATGAATGCTAAACGAAAAGAAACTTCGCCTGAAATTCGAAAATTAGTTATTAATTTGCATATTGAACGTGGAAAATCTATTAGAAAAACTGCTGAAACAGTTAACTTGAGTCGTTCAACAGTTTTCAATATCATTAAACGATATAAAAAGAATCATATGATTCAGGATAAAAGAAGACCTGGCCGACCATCAAAGCTATCCAATGGAATAAAGCGAATTATCGTTCGAAATATTAAAAAAAATCCAAGAATTAGTGCTTCAAAAGTTGCTGCTGATTTACAAGCATTATATGGAATAATTGTTAATCCTGAGACTATTAGAAGGGTAATTCGATCTGCTGGATATCACGGTAGAGTAGCCAGGAAAAAATTCTTCGTAAGTGAAAAGAATAGAAAACTCAGACTAGCTTTCGCAAAATCCAACATAAATAAGAATTCTGATTACTGGAATAAAGTTATATTTGCTGATGAGAATAAATTTAATATATTTGGTTCTGACGGTAGAATCTTGGTGTGGAGAAAACCCAGGGAAGAATTTCGCAAACAGAACTTGGTACCAACAGTAAAACATGGTGGAGGAGGAGTTATGGTATGGGGGTGTATGTCGTCCGCTGGAGTTGGTAATCTTGTTTTTATTGACAGTATAATGGATCAGTACAAGTATATTGATATTTTAAAGCAAAATTTGAAATCTTCAGCACGAAAATTGAACCTTCATAACGATTTTAGATTCTACCAGGACAATGACCCCAAGCACACTGCTCTGAACGTTAGACTCTGGCTGCTATATAACTGTCCTGAAATAATAAAAACACCACCACAATCTCCAGACTTAAATCCCATAGAGAATATTTGGCAAGAATTGGAATCAAGAATTCGCAAACACACCATTTCTTCAAAACAACAATTAAAATCGGTGCTTCAAGAAGAATGGGGTAAAATCACTCCAGAAATCACAAAAAAATTAGTCGAATCCATCCCAAAAAGATTAAATCATGTTTTAAAAGTAAAAGGAAATCCAACAAAATATTAAAACCTTTTAAAAAGTAAAATTTTTGGATAAATATTTGATGGAAAAGTAAGTGTCCCATCACTTATGTGAGCCATTTTTTGCTCCGTTCTGAACAATTGTATTTTTACTAAATTAATATTTTAATATTTTGACAAAATGTATGTTATGTAATAATTGTTACTAACTTTAAATATGAAACACACCCAAAAAATTTTTGCACATGTTTGTTTATTTATTTTATTGCAGTTTCTTTTTATAAAGCACAAGTGTCCCATCACTTTTGTGAGACACTGTATGTCACTTTTTTATGGACACGGTAACTCCAATAATTCTGCACAAATCTCTACCAGAATTGATACATAAAATCAAGGGGCATAAAATCTCGGTCAAGTTTGTTAACGACAAAATCGCACTGGGGGGGGGGGGGGGGGGCTTTTTGTGAAGCAGAAAAAACGCCATTATTTCTTATTTATGATACGTATCGAATCCGTTTAGAGCTATTATTACTTATAGGAAAAGGGCCGAAAATTTATGTATGACAGATTTTTGATATCATTAAAAATGGCCCCAAGAGGGGGGGAAGGGGGGTTTTAGAAGAAAAAAATTCATAACTACGTCAATTCCCAAGATATCAAATCCGCTTAAATTTATTCTAAATCTTCTTAAAATTATCTACAACCTGTATATTGACAAGTTTTGTATACGACCAACTATTATGGCAAAAAAATATATATATAAATAAAAATAAAAACAAAAAAATCGCTGCTGGCTCCGCCTACAAGCAAACGTGAAAACAGAAAAAAAACCATAACTTCTTACTTTTTATGCATATTGAATCCGTTTACAGTTATTATTACTTCTAGGAATAGGGCCAAAAATTTATGTATGACATATTTTTGATTTCATTAAAAATGCCGCAAAGGAGGGGGGGATAGCGGTTTCGGAAGAAAAAAAATCATAACTTCGTCAATTCCCAAGATATCAAATCCGCTTAAATTTATTGTAAATCTCTTTAAAATTATCTACAACTTTTATACTGACAAGTTTTTTATAGGACCAAATCTTAAGGCAAAAAAAAAAAAAAAAAAAAAAAACGCTGCTGGCTCCGCCTACAAGCAGACGTGAAAACAGAGAAAAACCCATAACTTCTTACTTTTTATGCAAATCGAATCCGTTTAAAGTTATTATTACTTCTAGGAATAGGGCCAAAAATGTATGTATGACAGATTTTTGATTTCATTAAAAATGCCCCAAAGAAGGGGGGGGGGGGGGATAAGGGTTTCAGAAGAAAAAAATTCATAACTGCGTCTATTCCCAAGATATCAAATCCGCTTAAATTTATTATAAATCTTCTTAATATTATATACAACTGTTATATTGACAAGTTTTTTATAGGACCAACTTTAACGGTAAAAAAAAATTAAAAACAAAAAAATCCCTGCTGGCTCCACCTACAAGCAGAGGTATAATTTGAAGTGGGTGGTCCCAACTGGCACATCATGGCAAATAGGTCTTTTTCTGCAATTCCCAATAATCAGGTGCCCCACAGTCTGCGTCTTCGAAATCGACCTGTGCCTGTAGGCCGAGCTGTCAGGGATTTCTTTTAATGCATACATAACATTAAAATTTAACTTTTTAAGTTTTAAAAAATGTTTTAGCCTACGAATGCATCAGCTTAATGCAAGAAGAACTTTAAATAAAAAACTGCGGGAACTGTGTGAAATACTGCTCCCAAATTTGAGTACTATGTGGATTAATTTTAAAGGCCATTTGTTCCTCTTAAGTTACATACATTGTTTCTTTGTCAATTTTTAAAATATCCTTGTTTGAATTGGACAATATGTGTAACCAATTATGATGATTATGGAAATATGAGCACAGTGAAATCGCGCCAAGATATTTAGACCATCTATTTGAACTTTTTCTTACTCATACGGAATTAAAATTTGTAACCTGAATTAAGCCTGTCACTTGTTACGTATGCTTTTAAAAGAGATTTCACGTTTTAATAATGCTAAATGCTTTGTGGAATAAACTACGCGCGCAGTAATATTGGGTTCATTGTGAGTTGAGAATATTGATAAAGAAAAGAGTGACGATATATGGACAGCAAAACTTCATTCGTTATAAGTATTTGGAATAAAATTTAGCGAACATTCCAATACCTTATACTTCACGAATTTGTCATTATTGCAAATATGCGTGTTGAATTATCGCCCTAGTAAAGTTCAACTGCCCGGGACGAGTATAGCTAAGTTTTGGAATGTGTGTTGCCATACTTAAAAAAAAAAGAAGTTCATTCAAACGTATAAAGGCACATTATTTGCAAGTTTACGTTAAAAGGTACTGACACGATGCTCTCGAATGAATGATATGCATTAAATTTTACGAGCGGGTATCAGGCTGAAAAATGGATATTTACGATAAACAATTATTACATCTGCACATATTACAAATAAAAACCAATGTATTTCCGAAGATATTATATTACCAAAAAGTTGTTGACAAAAATTACTGTCATTAAAATTGCATTAAATATATATTGTAATTGTTTGTTACTACAAATTCGCCTATAAGGTAAGAAAGTAAACTGGAACTGATGCATAATGTAAAACATTACAATTTTGTTAGCTAAACTTAATGAGACAAACTTGCACAATATACCGTCGTATCCAATCTCGGTAACACAAAGTGAAATACATGTTTATAATGTAACTTTATAACCGATTAATATCAATATGCACATTACACGCTCAGATTTAATATTTTTTATAAACTGTGGTAGCCTATATTATAGGTCAAGGCTGTCAACTTCCGATTTGACATCAGGAGGAAATTTCGCAGCTGATATCGGATATATAATAAAAATCTGATAATTTGATAATATATTTAACTACACTATGTACATTTAGGTTTCCTGTAACTATGAAATGCATGCATCTATACGTACATGCCTGAATTTTAAAATAGAGTAGAATTTGGCACGAAAATTAATTACCCATAGTAACGATCAATTTTAACTTAGATTTTAATCAGAAGTTTAATCAGTCACAGTAGCGCTTTTTAAATATCGTATATTCACACAGAGCTAATTGCATTCCCTTAGCCATGGGAGAAATTATTTTTCAACCGCTCAATGTTTTACGGAATTACAGTTTTCCTTGCTTTTGTTTTTAACACAAATAAACTCATATTCAGGGCTATGCAAAGAACAAGGTACACAGCAGTTTATGGTTGCGAATTGATGTAAGTGCGATTTAGGTTGTGTTATGCGTTTATTTACATAAATTAAATTTTAGCTTAATACGTGGCGTGTATAAATGTGTTTAGATAATATACAGGGCTGTACAAAAGAATTCAACTACATTTTCCTCTATTTTCAAAATTTGCTAAAAATAAATTTACGTACTGGACTAAAATTTAGCATGCTCTGTATTGTGTATGCGAATTTATAGATGAGAGCTGTACAAAATAATTCCACTACTTTTCTAGATTAAGGAAGGTGATTGCTAAAACTGGATTTTTAAATGTGCAAGTGTTTTCTAAACTTTTTACTAACTTATCTTCTTTCGCATTATTTAATGGTGGAGTTTCGTTCAAATTTTCAGGATGTGTTAGAAAGTGTTTCATAATCTATACTTGACGCATGACATTTCGTTGTTGTTGTTTTTTCTTTTAATGAACCAGTAGTAAATCTATACCACAGTACTACGCAGGGAGAAAAATTCGTCATCATTATTCTGATTTTCTTGTTACCTCCATAGAAAGTTATAAAATGTTAATTCAGTTTCTAAAATCTTTTTTATAAAACTTAGGGAAGTGCCGGGCAGCTTGGGACAGGTTTAGATTATTGACCTTTTCTTAAATTTTCTTTTCTCTCAATATATATTCAATGAATGTATACTAAACTTAATCTTGTAAAAATATAGCGGATTTCCGAGATTGTTGTAGTGATGGTTTATGTTGATTGGTAAGTTATAAAATAAAAGTCAATTAAATAAGTAGAACTAGTATATACGGTATGTTTGCCTCAAATGACCATTAGGTTCAGAAAAGAAACAGAATATTGAATGCTTTTTCTGTTACTGTGTCAGTTGCTTTGTGCTAAAGATATTTATATATATAATATTTCTGATGTCAGCATCCCGCATTCTATGCAAATTATAGCGATGAATGTGGTAACATACGAAATATTTTTTTACAGGCTTTTGACATAGTAAACTTTTCGTTGTTTGATTTAAAATCTGTAGTCAATTAAAAATCAATCATAAAAAATTTATTAGCCAACAATCTCAAAAATTGTAGTACGAAAGCCGCGCAAGGGTTTTGTGGACTCCCTGTAATATACAGTTTGATTGTATTTTAAATTATTTTACTTCCCAATTTTCCACTGATACCGCGCTTCTGGTAAACCGGTACAGTTTTCGCATGAGATGTGCCGTATCAGTACACGCACACTGTACATGTCTAATTTTTAGAAAATCTATAATATTTTCCTACTAACGTTCTCTCGAGATGGCACTGTTCGTTTCTCACTTTGATTTTTCAATGGAACTACCATGATTTGTTCTATAAAACGCGAAGAATTATTAATTATATTGATATATCTTAATAATATCTTGATATAATCTGACAAAATATATGATAAATCTAATTGGTGCTTTTCCGTGTCAGAATGTTGAAACATGTAGGGTCAAATGTTAGTCACTCTGTATTTTTCTGAACTATCATGTTAAGCACGAGATGTACGCAATTCCAGAAAAAACACTATTCCGTAAGTTGGTAAAAATTTCGTGGATACAAGATGCTGATATAAAATAAAATCATAGAGCAAACAAAAAATTTATTAACAATTGCATGCATTTAAAAATAAGAACGAAAAATCAGGCAACAATCATAGATTATGTAACACTTTCCAACGCTTCCAAAATAACTTTACAAATTAAGACCGTTTAATAAGCTGAAAGATAACATCTAAGTAAACAAATTGGAAAACGCATAACATATTTTAAAACATAATTTCAGAAATTTCCAACATATACAATATGTGGAAAAATATCCGAATACTTTTATTCAGCCTGTATATGATCTATAGATTTGTATATATACTACATAGGATGCTAAATTTTAGTTCAGTTAGGAAACGCCTAGCACAGTTTAAAATTCTCTTTCTGGAGTTTCTGTCCATAAACGGAAATGTGTTCGCAAACTTTTGTGCTGCCCTGTATATGATCTACAGAATTTATACACACCACGTAATAGACAAAGAGTGACTTCAATTTAAAATCGCGTTCAGCAACTTAAAACGCACTTCCAGGAATTATTGTTAACAGACAATAGAGAATTCTTTTGTGTGTCCCTGTAAATGAACGACGACTGCTATACACACAATATTCTGGTAGTAAGCCTCTTGTAATGCACCTTAGTGATATATATAAATTTCAATGCGTTTAAAATAGTGAAACATTATTTAATTAAACCGCAAACGATTTTTCTGTATAGACGGAATGTAACAGATTTCTTTTGACAGTCCCTATAAAGTAACTATAAGTGCTATACACACCCTATTCCATATTAAGATTCTTGTGATGCACCTTAGTGATATATATCCATTACAATGTGTTTGAAATTGTGTAACAGCATTAAAATAAACCGCAAATGATTTTTCCCTATAGACCGTAATGTAACGGAATTTTTTGAGTGTCCCTGTAAAATAACTATAAGTGCTACACACTTTAGTTGAAATAGGGCACATGCTATAGATAACGACAATAACATATAAAATTGCAGGGCAATCCGAGCATATTTACGGGAGTTAGAGAACGGGCAGACGGCAGACAGACCGAAGTCATAAACACTTTTCAACTAGGTTGGAAAGTGTTATAAACATTAACCTTTTATTGTACTGTTCCATTATGATTTTTTTCCAGAAAAGGCAAAACAAGATATGCGTTTTAATTTTTGTTTTATTTTACAAAAAATATTTACGAATTATCGGATAACCTCGAACTTACTCATGGAATACTTTCTTTTGAAAAAAGAATGGTGCCATTATTTTTCATTTATTGATCTGTACAACCATGATAATGAAAAGCAGACGATCATAAAAAAATTTATTATTACTTTCGTCTATCTTTACAAGAAGAATGTACTGGATTCATGAAAATTTTCGACTTCCGGTTTTCGATGGATTTAGGCGTTTTAGGAGGTCCTGAACACGATTTGACTATTTTTAGAAAACGTCTGTCTGTGAGTCTGTGACTCTGTCTGTCTGTCTGTCTTTATGTGACAAAAAGTTTGTGGGCGCTCTATCTCAACAACTAATGCATTAAATTTAATAAAACTTTATATTCAGTTAGTACCTGATATAAATTGGTGCTGATTAGTTTTTGGTGAAAATCGCCCAGCAGGTGGCGCTGCTTTGCTGCATTTTTTGTGATGTCCGCAAAAGCTCTATCTAAAGAAATATTGCACTTATTTTCATCAAACTTCAGATTTAGTTAGACCTTGATTACGTTTTAGTGTAGATAATCCAACAGGTGGCTATTCCAAATTTTTCATTATTTTTACGTTAGCTCTATCTGAAGAACTATTGCTCGGAATTTCATCAAACTTCAGATTCAGTTAGACGTTGACATAAGTTGTTGTAGATTAGGTTTTGGTATAAATCTCCCAACAGGGGACGCTGCTATGCTGCATTTTTCAGGATTTACATGATTTTAGCAAGAGTCATATCTCAAGAACTAATGCGCGGAATTTAATAAAATTTTAGAATCAATTAGACTTTGATATAAATGGATACTGATTCTTTTTAGTGTATGCGAAACCTGTGTGAGATAGAAGAACCTTTTGGGATTGACACTTCCGACTACTTACATTTAATTAGGTGACAACTTTAGCCGATATGTAAGCAGAAAAATAGTTATTTTTGTTGACAAATAATTCATTTCCAATAAATGAACTCTTCTATCAAACTATAAATTTACCAGTGTTATGAAGAAATTATTCCCGAAATAAGTTATGAATTTAAAATTTTTATTTTACAAATGCTATTTTTAAAAGAAAATCTTTTAAAAATTTAATACAGATATAAATTCGTCATACTTAATTCTGTCAATAATTTAACTTAAGCACTTTTATGGCAGGGATAACAAGTTAGTGCTCTAAGAAGGCCTCAATGCCAGCTCTAGAAGTTATTGTTTTTTAATCGCACTTAGCGAGCATCATCTTACGAACATTCATTTTAAAATCCCCAATTTATGTTTTGTATGTGATGTATAATAAATATTTTTATAAGCTTATAAAATTCCTTGAATCTTCCGTAATCTTGAAGCGTAAAATAAAACACTATATTATGCAATGGTATTCTGATAAACGGCTTACCCCAGTAAATTTTTCAGAAAAAAAGGTACATTTATTCAGGGGGGCTATGCCCTTCTAAACCCCAATAGCTTCATTAATTTTAGATTCGCAATTTACTTTGAATGTGCTATATCATGATTGTAGTATATCTTGAATTTCCTTTTACACTATGATTTTATTCGAATAAATATCAAATTGGACAGTGTCTCTGTGTTATCCTAATATCCAAATGGCAATATTTACTTATTTGCCAACTTTGAAATATCTGTTTCTGATGGAGGAGATGGAAAAGGTATTTGTGGAAATGTAAACGGAATTTATTGACAGTTTTGCTTCGGAAAAACACTTTTGGTGGTCATTAAATAATATTTAGGTGTAAGATCTTATCTAAATACATTCTAATCTACTTGATAGCAATAGAATGCTAAAATAATCCAAAAATAAGCATTTATGGACGGCTATTGTATAATCATCCATAATCGTGTCCATTGCAAATTAACTATTTCAGTAAATGTGATTTGGCTCTGTAAAGTGGTTTCTGCGATAGCCATTTAATAGTATTAATTTTCAATTTACCGTAATATAACTCACATTGATCCTATTTGACGCAACTATAACTTGTAAACCCGATTACGAAAGATTAGCGAATCTTTTACTTCTCTCACCCAGTTATTAGCTTTATCATTCGTAATCGGGGATATTTTAATGATTTTTTTATTTACTTTGAAATACAGCTGCTTGGAAACTGATAAAAGATAAAGAGAAAAAATGAAATATAAATCGCGTCATATATTTACAGTGATAGAACAAAATGTTTTATATTTTCAAACCGATGTGTAAAATTTCACTACAAGTTTTACACGTAATTTAAAACATCTGACAAATGTATTAACAAAATTTCAAATTAATCGGAATAATTTAAGATCGCTTTTTGGAAATTGTAGCATCTATAATTTAACAATTAATCTAGTTTCTCAAATGTCCGTTTTTTTTTCAAGGAAGAAAAATCGCCTGAATTGCTATAGAAAAGCATTATGGCGTAAAAGAATATGTTCTATATTTTTCTAACGTGAATAGATCAAATTTAACCAAAAACTATGCAGATAAATACGGATGCCTGACCAACACTCGTACTTCATTGCATGCTATTCGGATGTTTTCTTGCGTCAGTTATCGCGGAATAGACAGGCAAAAACCAAAAACATTTCGAGTCTCCACAGTGAACCTTAACTGGCGTTTCGGCAATGATATGGGAATATTTTTAATAGAATGTTGAATTTACTTTTCCATAAGTTTCTTTGGTACATGATATTTTATTCAACTTATACATCAAATGCAGGTGTTTCGTGATTGGCAGGAAACTAAATATTGATATTTGGATATTAAGATAACATAAAATGCTTATCCTTTTTAAATTACACTGTAAAACAAAATCCAAGATTATATAATCATTTGCACAATCAATAGGAAATTACAAATGTAAATTTGATGAGGCTACAGGGGTCATAAGGATAGAAACCAACTGAAGAAATGTACTTTTATATCTGAAAAATTACAAGAATAAGCAGTTCATCAGAAATTTTGAATATCATTGCATAATACCGTGTTATATTTAACGCTTCTAATGTTCGAAACCTTCGAATTATTTTATGTGCTTATAAATATTTGTATAATTTAAAAACTTTAAATTGCGGTTTGGACGATTTTAAATATTATGTAAATAAATAAAAAATAAATAAATAAAAAAAACAATGACTTGCAGAGCTGACGTTGAGGCTCCTGATCTGCAGATTTACTAGTTGGTATAATGTTGAATTAATCTTTAAAATTTCAAATATAAATTCCATTTATGCAATAAAAAATAACATTTTTAACGACATTTTTCGGTATGCACATTTTCAATCTTCCTCTTTCTGCCACGCATGTACTGAAGTTAATTTTTTTCTGAACTGATAATTTTTTTTAATCAGAACTATTTATTAAACGTTATTACAAATTTACAAGTTATCTTTATACATAATAAAAATGCTGACTATACACGTGTAAAAATAATGACTATTTTAATAAGCGCGTGGGTTTTTCTTGTTTTAGTATGTTATATATTACGAGCATCGTGAATAATCGTGTTGGAGCTAATTTTATGATTTGTGGAGATATAAAAAGCATATATAAATTGAATGGAATCGGATTATGAACGCCAATATGCTTTCATTGTCAGGGAAATTGCATAAACATAAATAAAGAATTGCAATATACATAATCGAAGCAAATATGTTACTTCTAATTGCGCAAATTCAGAGATCAGAAACAGGTATATCGCAAGCTTGAAATTCATAGACATTAAAAATATGATTTGCTGTTTAAAGTTTCATTTGGATTCGAAATTCATTTTGTTTAGGGAGTTGGGGGGAGTATATTTCTTAATGGGTTGTTTAAATTGTAATGAAAGATTTTTCAAAGGATATATAATTTCAAAATTATTTTTTGAAAAATATATAACATGCAACTTGTAAACATTCTAACAGATATAGATTTCTAGAAGCTTCAAATTTGCGGATGTAAAATTACAGCTCACACTGATTATTACAACTGAAAATTACATCTCAGTCCTGAAATCCAAATTGGTTACTTTCTGACTCATTTCGTAACTAATTTTTGTTCTCATACGCATGTAATTAGTAGGTGCTCTTATTCAGAAACTACGTAATTGAACTGGTTTCGTTTTTTTTTTCCTTTTTTGATAGAATCAGCAGATTTTTCTGAAAATGCGGTCACATTTAGCATTTTGAACAGAATATCCGTTTCAGAAAGCGAAAGAGAGGGTAATTAAAAACGGTATAAAATAGCAATTGCTTATAACTCAATATGTAATTCATTTATCGAAAAATGAATAAAACTGTTCGATGAAAAAACAATTCTATAAATATTCTTGCAAATGTTATGATGTAATTATAATGATGCTGATTAAATGTAATGATGCTCTTTCGTTCAAAAGTTTTCAAAAGTTTTGCTTTGTTGAGAGGGAAAAATTATGTTTTTGATAACCGCCTTAATCTTAAATAATTAGATTCGATAATTTTCATCCTAGGCTTTTCTTTAACAATGTCTTCTATATTACATTTTAGAAAAGACGAATAGATGTACATTTTTAAATAATTGACTAGTTTTAGATTTTATAGAAATAATTTTAATAGGGAGATATTTTAAATTACAATGTTCAATAATAATGTTTTGCATTAGTTAAAAAAAATATTTTGAAATTTATTACATATCCAGGAAAAACATTATTCTTTAAAAATCTATTTATAAATCCTGCTGTCAAAAAGTTTATTTTGGAGCTTTCGTCTAATTATTCATATCTAGCTATTAAGTTATTATCAAAGACTTTGAATTTACATTAATGTATAATTATTTCATAAGAAATATTCAAATATTCTATGATCACACTGATAAAACTGATATTGTATTTTCTTTCATTTTAGTTCATAACTAAAAATATTTGATCGTGCATTTTCTGGGTCTAACTGAATTTTTTTTTTTTTTTTGTTCTCTTATGAAATATTTTAATTTAAAATATGTCATTATGTTTCACTTCTTTATAATGTAGTAGCTATAACAACGAAAAAAGGAGAGCAGACGATCACAATAAATTTTATTAGATTTAATATTCAATCCTGGCTACAAGTTTCAGATTATTTCGAATAAAAAAAAAGCGCAGGACTTCATTTGGAAATCAACGTATTTATATATCCAACTATTAATTATCGTCTAATTTTGAAACACTAATTATATAATTTCCTAAGTATTTTGTTTTCTCAAATTATTTTGAAAGAAATTTCAATTCAAAAACAACTTCGAAGATATTTCTGTAATTAGTTTTAAAAGTTTTGCGGCAACGATAAAAAGAATCAGACGATTATTAAAAGATCATTTAGAACAATTCTATTAGTTTTTACGTCAACAAGATGGCCGAGCAAATTACAGACGAATCTGTTGAAAGTGATTTCGAAGCTTTACAAATATATTTCAGCCAGGAAGCTTGGAATGAATTAAGCATGTATGAGAAGCAGAGATTTTCCAGGATGAAAAAAAATTATGAAAATCTCGTGGCTATGGGTAAGATACATTTCTTAAAATTATAATTACGTTTACAATAGTTTGGTTAAAAAAAAATTATTTACAAGATTTTCGTCATTTTAACATATTTTAAGTAATTGAAGCTAGCTGAAGCCCTGCGTATATTTTTTGTTAGTATTTTATATATGGCATTCATGAAATTAAAAAATATATATATATTGTTTAAAAATTGATAATAGCAAGTGTACAATTTACAACTATTTCAGTATAAATTAACGTTTGATTAACAGCTGCCCTCTGCTTTAAGTGGCTTTAAATATTGACACAATGCAAATTAATATTTTGCTATTGAAGATTCTTATTAACTTTTATGTTCGTTAGAGTAATGCGAACGTAATTTTTCTTATGTGCAATGAGAAAGACGGATTATTTTCCACTATCTTCAGGCTATTTTTTATTGGATAATTCTTTTTCTATTAAAGAAAATAATCCGCTTGTATAGACCTGAGAAACTACAATGTTTTAAAAGCATGTAAAAGATGGTTTACTCAAATTAGAAAAAAATATTGTATAATTGGATGTTCCAATAATTAAAAAAAAACTAAGAATGAATAAACATATCGCATCATAAGTACTTGCGTTATATTACTCTTGTCTTATATCACCCAACAAGAAAACATGTCCGAGTCATCTAAAACTCTGCTTAAAATATTTTACTATAATTTATGTATGTGTTTCCAATATGTTTACTTCAATAAATTTTGTGACATACTTTTTTATTTCGCATGCACGCGTATCCGTAAATGTAGGTATGTATCATTTTTCAATATGAGTAAATATGTTGGCAATGGACAATGTACAGATTGGTTGGTTGATTTTATGACGGCCGATACACGGGGGATTTAGGCCCTAGGGGTTGCTCTCCTTGGGGGTACCTCTAAAGGATCCTAACCCGTATTTATGGCAAGGTTAGAAGAAAATGACGGGAAACTCCGAACGGTTTGGTCGATGAGCGCGACAGGCGTTTGAACCCAGCACATCCCGTCTACGAGCTTTGAGAGCAGAATATCTCAGCCACTGGTGGGGCGGAACACCCTCCAGAGGTTTTGGCTTATAAAAAAATAATCAATAAAAAATCAGCTTTTATTACTTTTTTCATAACTCTCTCTTGGGCGTTTTATAGTCTGGTTATTGTTGACAATCTTAATCACCTGCCACGAAGCAGAAAATACTGATTCACCGTTGAACTGTTTACTGAGAAAGCTAAGAGATGATTTATCTTAAAACATTTATATCTACTTTATTAATTTCCATGTTTTTCTTCGTTGATTGTAATAAAAATATTGAATTTTAAATACTTATGACCTTGTACAAAAATTGATTTATTTTTAAGATTTGGGACCAGTATCCATTACTAGAATGTTTAATTAGTCAATTTTGAGTAATGTACACCTTGTGTAGGTATTGCTGAAAATGTAATTTTGGTAGTGAGCATAGGGCACAATTTTTTTTTTCTTTTAACTAAAAAGCTAGTAAGTGATAAAATTGTATTTTTGATTGTACTTTCAGGATGGTAAAGAGAATAAAATATTTATAAATAGCTACTTTTAATTAACTTCATATGGTTAATGAATTATTCATAGATTGATCAATGTTTTAATAACTCTTCCATGCATATTTTATAATTTGGTAATCTAGAAAACCAATCAGGAAGTAGATAATAATATTCAAGGGCGTAGGAAAAAGAGGGATTGAAATCCTTTTATTTAGTATTTTAAATATTCAATCCGGAGTTTCATTTCATTCATATTTGTATTACTAAATAGCACAAGTAATCAATAAATGACCAATCAACAAAAAATCAATAGTACAAGTAGTAAATTAAGAAGTTACAAGTAATGTAACTATTGAGAATTTTCGATGAAGACTTTTCTAGTGTGTTTTCGATGCAAAATAACTAGTAAATCTACAGATCAGAGGCCTCAACGTCATCTCTACAAATCATTGTTCATTAATCTCACTAATTTGAATATAATCTGCATAATTTTGATAGCCTAAAATTAATTTTTTTTAAATTTATTTATACAGTTTTAAAAATATAAGATTTATTAAAAATTCCGAAAATTTTTGAAGTATCATATTAAACACAATTTTATGTCGGATAAATGATAGGTTAAACTACTTATTACTGTATTAGTTCAGAATAATATTACATTCATTCAGCGGGGATCTGCCCCACTGAACCCCTGTTGTCACTTTAAATTTATATTATCAATTTCCAGTAATTGTTCTATTTCATTATTCGAGTATATGTCTGAGTGCATTTACTATTGTAATTTCCTTAAATTAACCATCTCTTTGTACAGGAGATTTTATCCTATCCTTAAAAGAATACTTATTTTTCAACCACTAAATATCATATGTTGCTGAAATTGAATAAAATTTCGTGTATTAAATATACTTATACAAATGTGAGTTCTTCTTATGAGACCTCTTATGAGACTTATATTCAATTTAAACATTCAACTTTTTTACAATTTTCGTTTGGAAAACCGATTTAGTCATCTTTCTTTAGAAGTTAAAATAAATCCTTATCTATTTCATTAGAAAAAGCATATTAAAAACTTAAATCAAGCGCAAATTAGAATTTTTGTTAATAAAATTTCGCGTCAAAACAATGCGATTAACTTTAATTTAATTTTGTTGATATTCTTTGAAATATAGTTGCTTGGCAACCATTTAATAAAAGAGGAAAAAAAGAAATGCATTGGAAAATTTTTGTAAAAAATGAGAAATTAAAATGTTTCATATTTTATGCGTAAAATTTCCCAATAATTTATGCAATTAATTTCGAAATTCTAATAAATATATTGGCACATTTTCAAAGCGATCGGATTAAATTAAGATCTCCATTTCGTAAATTTAGCATCCATAATTTTTTGCCTTTACAATCATCCCAATGCGTGATTTTCTTTTCAGTGAATGATAAAATTAAAAAATCGTCTGACTTCCCATTGAAAATCATTATGACTTAAAAAGAAATTTTCTACATATTTCAAACGAATGAACCAAATGTAACCAAAAACTATACAGCTAATTCTGGGTATCTCACCAACATACCCACCAAACATCAACCTAATCGGACCCTTTCTGTGGCAGTTATCGCGGAACAGACACACAGACAAACAGACAAACAAAGAAACAGAAACCAAAAACTTTCTGGGTCTCAACAGTGAGCCTTCACTGACGTTTCGGCAATGATGTGTACTAGTAAATCTGCAGATCAGGAGCCTAAACGTTAGCTCTGAAGTCATTGTTTTTTAATCTCACTTTTCATATTATTTAGCATCTTACAATTCGCAATTTTTTTTTTTTTTTTTTTTTTTTTTTTTACATACATATTTATACGTGTATAAAATACTTTCAGGAATTAGAAGCGTTAAATTAAACACGATTTATGCGATGATATTCTGAAATTCTTATAAATTTGTTATTCTTGTAATTTTTTAGATGAAAAAAAGCATTTCATTTTTTGATATTCCTTGAAATAGGGTTGCAAAGCAACTAATAAAAAAAAAGGAAAAAAAAAGAAATGCATTTTAAAATTTCAAAAAATGGGAAAATAAAAATATGTTTTATAATTCCCGAACAGATGTAAAAAAATTTCCAATAATTTAAACAGTTAATTTATAAATTCTAATAGATGTATTGTCAAATTTTCAAAGCTATTGCATTTATTTAAGACCTCCATATCGAAATTTTAGTTTCCATAATTTTACGTTTAAATCCATTATTCAAATATGCGATTTTCATTTCAGTTAAAAATTAAATTTGAAAATCGTCTGCATTCCCATAGGACAGCATTATTACCTAAAAAGAAATTTTCTACATATTTCGAACGAATGAACCAAATGTAACTAAAAACTATACAGCTAATTCCGGGTACCTCACCAACAAACTCACCAAAAATCAACTTAATTAGACGATTTTTACGGCAGTTATCGCGGAACAGACAGACAAACAGACAGACGGAAACCAAAAACTTCTCGCGTCTCCACAGTGAGCCTTCACTGAGGTTTAGGCAATAATTCTAACAGATCATTCTCAGGGTCACGCCGGAAATTTCTTAACATAACTGAAAGTAAATACAGGGTGTCCCACAAGGTACGCAGCGTCTAATATGTACAGATTCGGATAGAGCACATCAATATCAGTATTTTGAATGGTAACAAGTGGGGTCCCCGAATATAGCGTGATAGTCTAATTACAGGATGAACGTTATCATTGCTGCCAAAATTTACGCTTTTTTCTACCACTAAAATTTTATAGTAAATTTTACCTTATTAAATTTCCGAAATCACGGGATTCAGTAACGCAAAAATTTCTATAAATTTTTAGTGGTATCAAAATAGCGTAAAAGTTGGCAGCTATGACGTTATTGACGAATCCGATAGTGGATATTCCAAATGACGATGTGTACAACATGAAAGATTCCCCAGATGATTATGCAAATTTGTGATAACCACTAAAAATTTATAGAAATTTTTGCCTTATTGAATCCCGTGATTTCGGAGATTTAATAAGGTAAAATTTACTATAAAATTTTAGTGGTAGGAGAAAAGCGTAAAAGTTTGCAGCTATGATAACGTTCATCCTGTAATTAGACTATCACGCTATATTCGGGGACCCCACATGTTACCATTCAAAACACTCATATTGACGTGCTCTATCCGAATCTGTACATATTAGACGCTGCGTACCTTGTGGGACACCCTGTATTTGAACTTTATTTTAACCGTGCTACACATATTAAAACAGAACTAAGTTGATGAATGTTATTGAGACACGTCCGGCAAACAACACTATGCAGTGAACGTACATTTATATTTATTTTAGAGTGATATTCAAAATATTGGTGTCAATTGCTGATAGGCTATAATATATCTCCGACGCACAGTCGAGGTCCTAACCTTTACCATTCAATAAATACAATCGAAAATTTTGTGTGTCCACAAAATGAACTACAAGAAAAACACACTTGATTAATGAACCCATCCAATATACTAGAAAAATTAATACGCTCTCTCCATAAAATTCAAATTGGTTCATTATTTTGGCGATATCATTATCTTGATGTCAATATTTGCATTTTTGCAAAAAAGAATCGATTTTTATATAAACCAAATGGTTGCATTACGTTTATTTTAAATGAAATCAACCCAAAACGTAGATACACTAATACGAAATACCAGAGGCGCTGCATATTACAAAACGTTAGCAATATAGATGGTTTTCAATATATTTTTACTTTCTTCTACCTTTACAAGAAGAAAGTATTGGATTCATAAAAATTTTCGACTTCCGGTTTTCGACGGAATTGTACGTTTTAGAAGGTCCTGAACAGGATTTGACCATTTTTAGAAAATGTCTGTGTGTGAGTCTGTGAGTCTGTCTGTCTGTGACCCAAATTTTGTGGGCGCTCTATCTCAAGAACTAATGCACGAAATTTAATAAAACTTTATATTCAGTTATTACCTGATATAAATGGGTGCTGATTAGTTTTTGGTGAAAATTGCCCGACAGGTGGCGCTGCTATGCTGCATTTTTCGCGATTTCCGCAATAGTTTTATCTCAAGAACTATTGCACGTATTTTCATAAAACTTCAGGTTTAGTTAGACCTTGACATAAATAGACACTGATTACGTTTTGGTGTAAATATCCGAACAGGTGGCGCTGCTAGACCACTTTTTTCTCGATTTTTACAATAGCTATATCTCAAGAACGAGTGCACGTAATTTAATCAAACTTCATATTCTGTTAGACCTTGATATAAATAGATGCTGCTTAAGTTTCGGTGTAAATAGCCCAACAGGTGGCGCTGCTATGCTACGTTGTCATTATTATCACGATAGCTATATCTCAAGAACTAATGTAGGAATTTTTATCAAACTTCACAATCAGTTAGACGTTGACATAAGTTGTTGATGATTAGGTTTTGGTCTAAATCATGTAACAGGTGGCGCTGCTATGCTGCATTTTTAGGATTAACACGATTTTAGCGATAGTCATATCTCAAGAACTAATGCACGCAATTTAATAAAACTTTAGATTCAGTTAGACCGTGATATAAGTTGGTGCTGATTCATTTTAGGGTATGCGAAATCGTGTGAGATAGAAGAAAGTTTTGGGACAGACTCATCCGACTAGTTTAATTATTGGGTTGGAAAATTTTACTAATTTAACGCTATTATTATTCTTCTAATAATATGTAAAAACAAGCTAGCAGGTAACAAATAGTTAAACAAAATATTTTTTTTTTTTATTATTATCATCTTGCTTTTTTTTTCCTTTTCTCATTTTTTTCTGTAAAAGATAGATTAAAAATATGTTTGAAATCTGACATGTTGAGAAAAATTCGAATACAGTAGACTCCCAGTAGCTAGGAAATGCGCTGAACTGAACCACTCGAAAAACTGGCGTTGTGGATGATATATTAAAAGCGCGGATGAAAAGAGACTGTCCATTACTGTATGTCTTTGAACGGATTCAGTAATATATACTCGTTCATGCTCTTTAAGTGACGTTTTAATCATAATTGTACATTAATAAGATTTCGCATACACTAAAAATAATCACCACTAATTTATATCAAGGTCTAACTGAATCTAAAGTTTTATTAAATTCCGTGCATTAGTTCTTGAGATATGACTATCACTGAAATCGTGTAACTTCTGCAAAATGCAGCATAGCAGCGCCACCTGTTGGGAGATTTAGACCAAAACTTAATCAAAAACAACTTATGTCAACGTCTAAGTGAATCTGAAGTTTGATGAAAATCCGTGCATTAGTTCTTGAGATATAGTTATCATGATAATGATGAAAAATGTAGCATAGCTGGGCCACTTGTTGGAAAATTTACACAAAAACGTAAGCAGCATCAATTTATGTCAAGGTCTAACAGAATCTGAAGTTTGATGAAATTCCGTGCATTAGTTCTTGACTTATAGCTATCGTAAAAATCGAGAAAAATGTGCTATGGCAGCACCACCTGTTGGGATATCTACACCAAAACGTTAACAGCGCCTATTTATGTTAAGGACTAGGACACCCAACCTGGACGCCAGCCGGTAGGCATATGGACTAATGTCCAGGCGGTCTTACTAAGGACTTACGGTAAGGACTAACTGAACCTGAATTTTGATGAAAATAAGCGCATTAGTTCTTGAGATAGAGTATTGCGGAAATCGCGAAAAATGTAGTATAGCAGCGCCACCTGTTGGGCGATTTTTACCAAAAACTAATCAGCACCAACTTATATGAGGGACTAACTGAATATGCAGTTTTATTAAATATCGTGCATTAGTTCTTGAGATAGAGAGCCCACAAAATTTTTATCACATACAGACAGACAGACAGAGTCACAGACAGACATTTTCTAAAGATGGTCAAATCGTGTTCAGGACCTGCTAAAACGTATAAATCCGTTGGAAATGTTTATGAATCCAATACTTTCTTCTTGTAAAGATAGAAGAAAGTAATAATCTCCAACTAAAACAGAAAAAGTAAAAATTAGCAAGATTGGAGATAGACCTGCGCTATTCTATTAAAACAAATAATCTAAAAATATTAAAATGTAAGCGAGAAATTTGAAAAGAACGGACCCATAGGTTTAATATTAGTATGCCACTTTCTTCGCGTGACTTTGATAGACTGAACCCTCTAAGCGTTTTGACCGTATTTTTCCGTTTTCCAGAAACAACTTAAATTGGCTGTAGCCAAAAATATTTTTAACGGAATTATATTTTAAGATATATGTATGATAAAGAGATATGAAGTGTATTTTAGAAACTAACCTTAAATGAAAATCTCAATTAATA
The DNA here is from genome assembly GCA_963931845.1 of Maratus michaelseni. Lineage (NCBI taxonomy): Eukaryota > Metazoa > Arthropoda > Arachnida > Araneae > Salticidae > Maratus > Maratus michaelseni. The sequence continues at coordinate 316,592,684 of OZ007595.1, read as the reverse complement.
TTAGTTTTAATGAGTATTTAAGGGAAAATACAGGAAAGCCCTCAGACGCTAATGTGGTAAATTCATATTCAAAAATTCACCTTATTAATATAGTTTATACAAATCAATAAAAGCTAACGAATAGAACAGATGCAGAAATACAGCAAAAATATGCTAAGACGATAATTGGATCAAAAGATATAACACATTGTATGTTGTACAGTCCTGATTTCTGCATCCTCTTCCATGTTTTAAATCTATTTTTTTCATTCGACATATATCGATGTCTGAGGTAGAAAAATCTATGAAACTGTGTACAGTATTTTTCATTTATAGGCTCTTTTAATTGTCGTCATAGTGCTTTGTCCTGAAGGACAATTTTCGGAAATTGGTTCCCCCTTTAAAAAAAGAACATTTGTTTCAATGAAAATATATATTATTATTATTATTACTTTAAATACGATGATTTGGATAACCAAAATCATTTGTTTTGAATGGCGTAATCATTTCTCCGATTCTAGTTAAATTATTTTATTCTACATATTAACTATAGTGCAGAATCAATTAAATTTCTTTTTAATTGTTTTCCAAAGATCCTCCCTTTAAAGGCAAAAATTTTGCAAAAGACTCCTGGGAAGGAAAGTTCTGAATATCACAAAAAAAAAAAAAAAAAAAAAAAAAAAAAAAGACGAAAAGGGAATGCAGCAGAACACATTATTTTTTTTAGGATCAGTTCGATCATCTCCACCTGTGTTCTATTGAAAAATAAGATTGTACTATATTATACTTCCATAAACAAAGATGGCTGCTGAATCGTTTATAAAAGGAAGGCCAATTAAAGATACAGAGCTTGATGAAAAAAAAAATAGCTTCGATGGGATTTTGAAAGTTTTATTTCTATCATATTAAATCGAAATATTTTAGTTTTATGATGTTCCTGCTTATAATTAAATTAAAGAAGAAATCTCAAAATTCGAATGATATTTGTTTATCATGAATAATTTTGCAATATAACATTTTTCTCTATAAAAGAGCGCATTATTATTATTATTATTATTATTATTTGTCTTGGATAAGTTTCAAATAAAAACAATAACAATCTATATTTCTACGTTTCACTCTAATAAAACGAATATAGATGTTATTTTAAAGAATTTATTTTTTACAGCGGCATAATTATAAACGACATTAGAGAAATCAAAAGTCGTTTGAAATGAATTATGCCGGTTAAATTGCAAATATGACAAGTCACCATTTTCCTGTCTTTTCGAAAAAGATAACAGCAAAATGTGTATTTTATATTCTTTTATTGTTTTATTTTTAAAAATTTATTCCTGGAATAATTTATATTAAGAAGAAAATGAAAAAAGGTGCCGTGTTTTTCTTTTTTTGATTTCAACGGCATTGATAACAAAAAGCAGACGATTTTAAATACTATTATTAGATTTATATACAGTGTCTCACATAAGTGATGGGACACTTGTGCTTTACAAAAGGAAACTAATCAAATAAATTAAAAAAACATGTACACATTTTTTTTGTGGGTGTGTTTCATACTTAAATTTAGTAAAGATTATTACATAACATACATTTTGTCAAAATATTAAAATATTAATTTAATAAAAATACAAATGTTTAGAACGGAGCAAAAAATAGCTCACATAAGTGATGGGACACCATTATATATGCAACAAAAATCGTCTGAAATAAGCAATAAAAATATTTTTTGGGGTTTTATTTTTACTTAAAAGCAATTGGCAATAATTTATAAAATCGTCTGCAGTATTTCTCTCCAGTTTGTTTTGGAATTTTTGTGTTTTTTAGCTCTGTGTAGTCATGAATGCTAAACGAAAAGAAACTTCGCCTGAAATTCGAAAATTAGTTATTAATTTGCATATTGAACGTGGAAAATCTATTAGAAAAACTGCTGAAACAGTTAACTTGAGTCGTTCAACAGTTTTCAATATCATTAAACGATATAAAAAGAATCATATGATTCAGGATAAAAGAAGACCTGGCTGACCATCAAAGCTATCCAATGGAATAAAGCGAATTATCGTTCGAAATATTAAAAAAAATCCAAGAATTAGTGCTTCAAAAGTTGCTGCTGATTTACAAGCATTATATGGAATAATTGTTAATCCTGAAACTATTAGAAGGATAATTCGATCTGCTGGATATCACGGTAGAGTAGCCAGGAAAAAATTCTTCGTAAGTGAAAAGAATAGAAAACTCAGACTAGCTTTCGCAAAATCCAACATAAATAAGAATTCTGATTACTGGAATAAAGTTATATTTGCTGATGAGAGTAAATTTAATATATTTGGTTCTGACGGTAGAATCTTGGTGTGGAGAAAACCCAGGGAAGAACTTCGCAAACAGAACTTGGTACCAACAGTAAAACATGGTGGAGGAGGAGTTATGGTATGGGGGTGTATGTCGTCCGCTGGAGTTGGTAATCTTGTTTTTATTGACAGTATAATGGATCAGTACAAGTATATTGATATTTTAAAGCAAAATTTGAAATCTTCAGCACGAAAATTGAACCTTCATAACGATTTTAAATTCTACCAGGACAATGACCCCAAGCACACTGCTCTGAACGTTAGACTCTGGCTGCTATATAACTGTCCTGAAATAATAAAAACACCACCACAATCTCCAGACTTAAATCCCATAGAGAATATTTGGCAAGAATTGGAATCAAGAATTCGCAAACACACCATTTCTTCAAAACAACAACTAAAATCGGTGCTTCAAGAAGAATGGGGTAAAATCACTCCAGAAATCACAAAAAAAATAGTCGAATCCATCCCAAAAAGATTAAATCATGTTTTAAAAGTAAAAGGAAATCCAACAAAATATTAAAACCTTTTAAAAAGTAAAATTTTTGGATAAATATTTGATGGAAAAGTAAGTGTCCCATCACTTATGTGAGCCATTTTTTGCTCCGTTCTGAACAATTGTATTTTTACTAAATTAATATTTTAATATTTTGACAAAATGTATGTTATGTAATAATTGTTACTAACTTTAAATATGAAACACACCCAAAAAATTTTTGCACATGTTTGTTTATTTATTTTATTGCAGTTTCTTTTTATAAAGCACAAGTGTCCCATCACTTTTGTGAGACACTGTAGGTGAGGTATTTTGGAATATTTGTAATGCTTGTACGTATTAAGTGCATTTTGTTCATAATAAGTTATTTTTTAAATAAATGAACATTTTTATTTTTAATTATGCTGTTTTATTTAAAGAATTAATCCGTAAAAATGCAAATTATATTAAATTTTCATTTTACAGAAGTTAATTTGGAAGAATATCAATTTTTAAAAAAAATCACACATTTTTTCCCATCGTATTTCGGAATTTAATTTTAATTTTTGTATGGCATCGATAACGAGGTAGTTACAGAAGAATTCCACAAAAACATATGTCAGTAAAATGGCTGCTCGAAATGTCGACGAATTTGCGGAAAGAGAATTCGAAAACTTAAAATATTATTTCGACGAAGAACAGTGGGAGGATTTAAGTGCGTATGAAAAAAAAAAGATTTCTATGCATCAAGAGAAATTATGAATGTCTCTTAGCTATTGGTAAGATAACCAAACCAGTTTTATTTAAATTCGTTTTAGAACACTTACCCTAAAATTATTCTACAAGCTTTGTGACATTCTAAATATTTAAAAAGTGTGAATACGATTCACGCGAACATAACCATATGTAGTTTATTGTTTATATTAAATATGAATCATGAAAATTTGCTATCACGAATCATGAAAATTTGCCCACTATCATGAAAATTTAGTAAGTTATTTTTTTAAATAACATTGAAATCTACTCATTTACAAACGTAGAAGTGCAAAGTATTCCGTTATCCGCCATTTATATTAATTTTCTTAAAAATTTTACAGGAATAATATTTTTATAAATTATATTATACTGGAAATTTTTTATTGTTTTTGATGTTCGTGAGATTTGTATTAGAATTTTATTTTTTTAAATTACACTTTAATACGAGTTATAACGCTTTTCTGCAGCTTTTATTTAAAACAAATTTTTATTTATTTTTTATTTATTTATTTATTTATTTATTTTTTTTTTTTTTTTTACCGGAATAAAAGCTGATTTTATTTCTACAATCTTTGGGAAATGAAAAGTACTGGAAAGAATAAAGAAAATCATCTATTCGAATTTTTAAAATAAATTATACGAGGCTTAAAATTTGAGTAACATTTTGCATCACAATCATAGAAAAAAATATAAGCGTGCTAAAAAATAAGTCGCGCTTTTGCTAATGAGTTTAAGAATTTTAATGGGGGTTTTATCGTCTTATATTACATTCAGCAATGACAAAAATATAAAATTCAAATGAAAAGTAGTTTAAAATATTTATTTGTGAAATTTTTAAGTTCGTTCCTATATTTTGACTAGACATAGTGCGTTTTATATAGAGCATCCATTATTATACAGCTTTTCTTCTAGATTATATAGAGTTGTAGTACATTTTTTTTTTCTTTGCACGCACAAATGCATAAATATATTTACAATTTCGCATATATTTAGAGCAATAAAATATCAATCAATGTAAAATGGAGATTTATTTAATTTGTTATATATATATATATATATATATATATATATATATATATATAGCATTTTGACGAGGTTGAGATATTACGATGAATAATATTCGATGAAAAGATGGCAGTCCTTCAACGATATAGCAAGTTGCAGTCGATATTAGCGAGTATGGCGAAGTAGAAGGCAATGAAATGAGTCCACCAAAGTTTTTCAATAAATCCAGCCAATCTCCAGACAAATAATTTTATTAGAAGACGAACAACACAGAAACGATTCCTAAAGGTCTAAAACTTATAGCCCTCGGGCTAACGTTGCTTCACTTCATTGAATTAAGATGTTACTGGGCCAGTTGAATATTCTACGGACATAAAAATACCAGACACATATTTGTTTAGCTTCCGAAAACATCAAAAATCTGCCGCTCCGAGGGCTGCGGGCGAGTTTTGTTCTCTCCGCGGAGACATACACAGAATTTACGTCACGAACGCACAACCCAATGAGTGAGAGGTTAGCTCCAGCCCAGCAAATGAGGTGCGAAGGATGAGCTAAGACGATAAAGAATTCCGAACCTGTCGCGGATTAATTTTGAAGTTAAAATCCCAAGCGCGCGAAAAATCAGAGCAATAATAATAATAAGAAGAAGAAAATGGCTTTTAAAAAACATTCGAAATGAGAACGCGTCTCAGAATTTTATAGATTGGGGAACTGATAAAAGCTACGAATGATCTTAAATTTTAGATTAAGATTTGGAATAAAATAATTATTAATATACGGATATTTACTTTTAAAAGGACTTTAAATAGGAATAGATATTATTAAGAATTAAGGAAATACTGACTATAACAGAAGTTAGATTAATTTTAAAATATTAATGCGAATAAAATGAAAGGATACGAAGGGAATAAATTTTTATATAACATTTATATATGTATATATATATATTTACTTATTTTTGCATGTGATTTTTTTTTCTTTTTTTTTAATTCTGTGTTTTAAATATATAAACAATATTATACTGTATTATATGCTTACAAATCGAATTTTCAATGATAATATTGAATATTAAATGAACTGTCTCTCTATTTATTTATTAATTATTATTATTATTATTATTATTATTATTATTATTATTATTATTTGCTGTCGTTAGATTCTTTTTTCATATTTTCGGTAGGCTATATAATACAGGTAGGTCATAATACAGAAATGAAGTCTGAAATTTTTTCACAATCAAGAAATGCATTTTTTTGAGACACTGTGCAACTCTTTTCAATCATAGAAAATGTGTTGTTTGATGTAGCATATAGAATCACACTTTAATTTTATTAACGGTAAAATTCTACTTAATTTTTTCGTTTGTTAAAAAGGTTTTACTATCAAGGTATATGGAACTCCAATTATGGAAGTTTCTTAATTTAAATCTATGTTTATGGAGATTTAGTTGAATAAAGCTTATGGAATTTTCTCCAACAGTGACAAATATTCACTATTATTTGCATTTGTTGAAAAGGTGGTTTTTTTCTTTTAGGTAGCTTTCAATACAAAAAAGTATAAAGCTACCTATTGCAGCCATTCGGAGGAAAGCAGTTCCGAAAAATTTCGAAATATTTTCACCGATCATGACCCCTAGACCCCAAAACCACCCTCCGTTCAAATGTTGATTTATATATATATATATATATATATATATATATATATATATATATATATGACCTATATCATACGATAACGCTCGTATTTATAAATCGATTTTAATGAAACTAATTGTGTGTATTAAGGTCACCAATGTCTCGACCGAGTTCGTTGGCCAGCTTGGTCCGCCATTTTGTTTCAAGATGGCGGCCATTTAAAAATTTAAAACTAAAATAAATATACAAAAAAATTAAAAATTCAAATTTATTTTTTAATTACGTGTTAGGCCTTGATACAAGGATTCCAGAGCATTTTTTGGTTTACCTCTATCTTAAAAAATGGCTGAGATAGAGAAGTTTGAAATTCTAGGTTGGCTGACATTTTGAAACAAAACAGCACATTAACGCGATTACTCGCAAATTGTTTTCTTTCATTGTTGTAATAATTTTCCCAATCATGCGCATAAAACTATATATTCATATCCGTTAGCGCCAAAATTGGTGACATTGGCGACATAATTGGCGATATTTGGCGAAATATCGCTAAATTCGGCGACCAAAATAAGTCTTCATAAATGAAGCCAATTTGGCTATTGCTCAATAATTTAGCGAATTTCTTATTCAAATTCAGTATTAACAAATCTTTTGTAAACGTTTCTTTGCATTTTAACTTGCTGTTTTCGTGTAACATTAGCTAAAATTTTAAAACGAAGATATAGGAAAGCTACCTTTTCCTCCCGGTACAGGCCGGAAGGACTTTTTTAATGTATGGTGTATATTATGCGCGAGGCTTAATTTATAAGAACAAAAGTACCGGAGCCGTTATATTCTGCAGTACTAACACCCGTAGATTACCCCTCCCCCTCCTCCGCCGTCACTCCAATCTGCATATTTATATTTCATACATTATTTTCAAAATGTCATGCATTGTTCCTTTATTTAGCAAAATAAAAATTTTAAATACATCTATCATGTATCTCCATATACATACATGGCTATCAACTATTCCACTTTTTAGTTATTACTACTTCCAAATAGAAACCTTTGCCTCATCTTAATGTTAATTAATCGCAGAATTCTGCGACTAAATAACCTATGGAATATGATTCGGAAATAGTGTTATTACAAAAAAGTCCTTCCGGCCTGTAACGGGAGGAAAAGGTAGCTTTCCTATATCTTCGTTTTAAAATTTTAGCTAATGTTACACGAAAACAGCAAGTTAAAATGCAAAGAAACGTTTAATAAAAATTCGTTAATACTGAATTTGAATAAGAAATTCGCCAAATTATTGAGCAATAGCCAAATTGGCTTCATTTATGAAGACTTATTTTGGTCACCAAATTTGGCGATATTTCGCCAAAATTGGCATATTTCGCCAAATGTCGCCAATTTTGGCGAGAATTTGGCGCTAACGGATATGAATATATAGTTTTATGCGTATGATTGGCAAAATTATTACAACAATAAAAGAAAATAATTTGCGAGTAATCGCGTTAATGTGCTGTTTTGTTTCAAAATGTCAGCCACCCTAGAATTTCAAACTGCTCTATCTCAGCCATTTATTAAGATAGAGGTAAACCAAAAAATGCTCTGGAATCCTTGTATCAAGGCCTAACACGTAATTAAAAAATAAATTTTAATTTTAATTTTTTTGTATATTTATTTTAGTTTTAAATTTTTAAATGGCCGCTATCTTGAAACAAAATGGCGGACCAAGCTGGCCAACGAACTCGGTCGAGACATTGGTTAGCTTAATACACACAATTAGTTTCATCAAAATTCATTTATAAATACGAGCGTTATCGTATGACATAGGTCAGATATATATATATATATATATATATATATATACATCATATATATATATATATATATATATGTAATAATAAAATTTCACCATTTTTCCTTAGTTAAATTATTCCAAATTCTTACAATTCTAATTTTTTTTCCCTGTTTTATTCCAATTTACTATTCTATATTCATTAAATCCTTATTCTTAATTTACCTCTATCGTTAACTCTGTTAAATTCCCTTTTATTTAATTCTAAATTGTCCAAATTTACTTAAATATAAAGCTTTTAGTTATTCTTAATTTCTATCATGATCCCCGACCATTTCTGGGTTTTAAAATGTTTTTTGAGAGCCATTTTCATTTTTATTCCGAATATTAATTTCCCGCTCTAAAGTAACTTTACTACAAAATTAATCCACTCCTCTCTGTTCGAACTCTTTTACTAATTATCTTTCATTGGTCGTGACGTAGCATGACGCGTCTTCTGTAATTCTTCATTGGTTCAGTGCGCGTTCTACGTCATAATTTGTGTTATTGCGCGGGGTAACAAAAAGCAGCTACCTGCGGCGCTCCCTGAGAATTAAGTCGTATTTTCACTTGTAAACAACTCTCTGGCTGCTCGTTTTGAGAATAATTGAGATGTTTTGATACTTACCCTCTATTCCTTGATGACGTAGTGATGCACGACTATTATGGTTATGGTGGAAACTGCCCAAGAGAAATATTTAATAAAGAATTGAAATTGAAAGCCTTGTTCGTTTTGAATTCACGGAGAAACGCCTCTGGGTTTTAAATTCTACTGCCACTATGGCCACGTCGAAACTGCAACTAAAATGTTACGACTGCTTCTAAATATTTATATCATCAATAGTAACCAACGTTCTTAACTTCGTTGTGCGACCATGTGTGCTCCTTCTATAATCAACGTTATTGCAACTACAACATATGACGGTAAATCATCGTAATATAATATAAGCCGGACAGGATATCAAAGGACTTATGCCACAACTATCCTTCCAAACGATGTGGAAAGAGTATTTGAGAATCAAGTTGCTGCTTACTTACTGAGGTGTCGTAACAAAAAAGAACGGAAGCAAGGCATCTACGAAATATATTCCATTATAAAGTCAACCCCCCTATCGATGTCAGCCAGAAGAAGTATTGGAACATCGCGTCAATGAAAACAACAAAAAATTGTTGTATTTTTTTTTTCATAACAAGATTTGATTGCGTAAGTTAGATTTTATATTAAGTAATATGTATTATTTATTTGTTGCTAAATATTATAACAACCTTTTTTATTTTGTTAAAATATCTATTCTTACGTAACAAGAAACCAAGTGACAGAGTTTTTTAACAGTCTGAGATTTTTATTTATGTTCTTGTATTATTAATTATTCTGAAAGATATTATGAAATTTATTTACTGTTTATGTTATTTTTCTGTTAAAATTAATATATTAAGGAAGAATTAAAATTATGTTATTATGCTTTAAAGATTAAACTAAGTTGATATTTTGGATTGATGCAATGAGATGCACTTATGAGAATTGCTACTACAATATGAATTGAATAATTTATGTTATCAGTTATTACTTGGCACATGACTTGGAATATGATTATGAAATTTACATGATGATATTTTACGATAACTAAAAAGAAATCTTAAAGGAAGTTGCGCTGAAAACTTGCGTAACATTGGTAAAGTAAAAATTGTGTGCAGTTTAATTTTTTTTTCATTACTTCTATGTTCCGAAGTTCAAAGCCAGAGACAAAAAATTTGTTCTTAGAATATTTTAGAAGAATTTTGTTCCTTTTATCCTGAACATTTAGAATGTACGAAATTTAATATTTATTCTTATGTATTGTTAAAAAATTAATATTATTTGGTTAAGCTCACAATATTACCAAAAGTTTTTGAACTGTTCTGATATTTATTTATTCCCATATTACTTCATTTTACAAGAGTAACTTAATTTTATGTTCTTATTTTATCATTTAATTTAGTCCCTTTTCATTCGGTGATATTTATTCATAGGAAATAATTTCAATTTATTAAAAAAATATATGAGTAATCTCTTTTCATTATTTACTAAGTAAAATGTATTGGAACATATTCTATGCCATTTTATAAATGCATAAAAATTTATTAGATTCTCTGAAATTACAGCTTACATCATTGATTGCATAATAATCGCAAAAATTGCTTTTGAAGAGTAAAAAAAAAAAAAAAAAAAAAAAAGGGTTCTTACTAGTAAATTAAACTTAAATTACTCTAAATATTATAAGTGAATATTATGTTTTGCTGACTCATTTACTATGTAGAATTATTTCTGTTGCAAATCTCTATAATTAATTGAATTCAGTAGGGAAGCTTTTCAGAGATGTCTATTAGTATTCTGAGAAAGTAATATGGTGTTTACTAATAAACTAATGGTAAATGGGTAAAGTTGTTAAAAATTTCAATAATTCTGATAAAACTTAAGCCAGTATATTCAATCTGAATTTATAACACTAAATTAACTTGGAAGTCTATATTTTATTGAATGAAATTTCTGGTGTAAGTCTATTTTTGTTCCAAATCCTTATAATCATAGAATTCAGTAGGGATAGTGACTAAAGGATGGATTTTACTATGAATTTACAGAAAATGGAGTATGGAATAATGAGCTTTAAAATAAATATAACAGAAATTTAATTACAAATTCTAGTTTTATATGCGTTACAGTAACCATCTAAGTTATTTTTAATAAATTTTAATTACTTATTTTCACAAATTTAAATATTATGTTGTTACTTTTGCACAATATTAGTGGTGTTTCTACTGGCCAGGGATTAATTGCTAATTTTCAGGAACTGACAGTATATTTCTGTATGTTGTTTGTTGGTTTAAAGGAATGGTTTTGGAATGACATGCAGATATGTCTGTTGATTTCATGATTTATTGTGTTTAAGGGTGCATCATTAATAACTTTATTCTTATGAATACCTGTTCCTTCTTGGTCTTAGCCATCATGGTATGATCAATTACATATAACAACTTACTGTAATTTTTTTCTTTTGGCAATTTACTATTTACCACTTTCTTAGGCAGTAAAGTTAAATTAAATTAATTTACTATTTCGTATTGTTATTTAACTATGTAAATAAAATTAATTCAATTATTAAACTAAATTTGAATTAACTTAAATTACCACTAAAAAACCTTGAGTATAAATTGTAAATATGTAAATATAACTTAAAATATTTTTATATATTATTTATGTTGTTTGTTTTGAATTAAATGTTAGGAAAAATGATGCATTTACCAATTTATTTTAATACTTAATATAAGGAGTTAGAGATTTGTTGATGGTGATAATTATTTAACAAAATGCTAGATCAGGTAGAAGTTAATTTACTGAGATATGATGGAGAAATTAGCATTATGTTACTGTAGTAAATTGTTCTATTAGGTAACTTTGAGTTTTAATAAATTTTAGGCTGGCCAATGGGGATTACACCTCATTTTGTCTATAGCTTTGGTAAAAATAAACTCATCAAGTGCCAAGATCCTTAGCATAATAAATTTACTAGAATTGAGTACTCAAACTAAATATGATGTAATGATTAAATATGTGATGATGATGAGGAATTGAAGGGAAGAGAAAGATGATAATAAAATAAAAATTATTAAAGGTGAAGTTGAAATTTTTAGGTAAAAGTGCATTCAAAAAGTTTCTGATGTTATGTAAATAAATTTTGATGTTGTTGTTGTTGTTATTTATTCTTTATATTGATGATACTATTATTATTGTTGTTGTATTTGTTACTATGATGAAAAAGTTATAAGATAATCAGTGAAAAATACTAATTTTTAAGATAGTAAATACAATTTAATAGATTCTTATGTATTTTATTAGATAAGATTTCTGGTTGAGGTAAAAACTTTGGTTCTTATCAACATTTCTTATAACATTTTGATTCAGTAAGGAAAGATAAAGAATTATGAATTGCTTTGCCAGATATTATTGATAAAATATAATTTAAAAGTTGTTCCTAGGGTTTTAGTTATATAATTTAAACTTATTCTTTAGACTCTTTCTCTTATAGAATTTTCTCAATAATCATGTAATAGATATCAATTTAATAGCTTAATTAAAAGTTTATAATAGCCATAAAACTAATTAAATTTAATAAATTAAACTATGTTTAACTAATCAATTCTCTTCTGTATAACCGAGGTGTTCTGAATTGAGCTCACAAGAGCATCACTGTTGAGTTTTCACTTGGGTTAACTGTTTGTGCGGGCATAAACTGGTTGATTTAAGATAGTAAATTCTGATACTGAATTGAATTAGATTAGAATAATAATTTAAACAGTATTAACGAAATTAATAAAATAAACTGGATTAAATTCTATATTAAAATAATCAAATATGATATCTTAATACTAATTGAGAATTGTCCAACCTTTCTTAATATGCTACAAGGTACTATTTTTTCATTTCACAACTTATGTTTTCTTGTTTGACTGAAAGCAAGATAGTTACATAACCATCATCTACACAATAATGATTGTTTTCACGAATATTTCTTATTTATTCCTTATTTTGTATTATGTATTTTATTTGAGTATATTCTCATGCCTCATTCACTACTATATGGATGAGATATTAATGATATACTTAAGAAAGAATTAAAGAAAGTGTGTGATATTTTGAATTATACTGCTTGTTATTGCTGAACTTATTGTTGAGAATTATTATTATTAGTTACACTATTTATGAGTTGAATTTGAAAGAGAATATGAAGATTATAATGGATAAAAAGTATTTAAAGAGTGGAATTGAAAGTTTTAGGTAAGCTGCATTCAAAAAAGTTATGTAAATAAAATTTTGATGTTATTGTTGTTGTTTATTCTTTCTATTGATGATACTATTATTATTGTTATTATTAAGTATTATTATTTTAAAATTTTATTGTTGATATTGTTCTTGCTATTATTATTATTATTGTATTATTTTATTTATTGCAACTTCATACTGCCATTGCAACACTAAGGACTCTTATAATATTCAATAATTGGACTCTACAATTCAGCAGGACTTAAAAAATCACTTAAGGACTATAAATAAGTGAATAATGCTGATTATTGTTAAATTATTGATAAAAAGAGATATGATTTATATATTGTTATTATATTATTACTTAAATTTATTTATTGCAACTTCATACTGCCATTGCAACATTAAGGACTCTTATAATATTCAATAATTGGACTCTACAATTCAGTAGGACTTAAAAAACCACTTAAGGACTATAAATAAGTGAATAATGCTGATTAATGTGAAATTATTGATAAAAAGAGATATGATTTATATATTGTTATTATATTATTACTTAATTTTTTTATTGCAACTTCATACTGCCATTGCAACATTAAGGACTCTTATAATATTCAATAATTGCACTCTACAATTCAGCAGGACTTAAAAAATCACTTAAGGACTATAAATAAGTGAATAATGCTGATTATTGTTAAATTATTGATAAAAAGAGATATGATTTATATATTGTTATTATATTATTACTTAAATTTATTTATTGCAACTTCATACTGCCATTGCAACATTAAGGACTCTTATAATATTCAATAATTGGACTCTACAATTCAGTAGGACTTAAAAAACCACTTAAGGACTATAAATAAGTGAATAATGCTGATTAATGTGAAATTATTGATAAAAAGAGATATGATTTATATATTGTTATTATATTATTACTTAATTTTTTTATTGCAACTTCATACTGCCATTGCAACATTAAGGACTCTTATAATATTCAATAATTGCACTCTACAATTCAGCAGGACTTAAAAAATCACTTAAGGACTATAAATAAGTGAATAATGCTGATTATTGTTAAATTATTGATAAAAAGAGATATGATTTATATATTGTTATTATATTATTACTTAAATTTATTTATTGCAACTTCATACCGCCATTGCAACATTAAGGACTCTTATAATATTCAATAATTGGACTCTACAATTCAGTAGGACTTAAAAAATCACTTAAGGACTATAAATAAGTGAATAATGCTGATTATTGTTAAATTATTGGTACAAAGAGAGATGATTTATATGTTGTTGTTATATTTTCTTGATACAAACTATACTATACTGTTATACTAATTATTATTGAAAAATGTAATTATTTACAGCAGTTTCCACTTAACCGTGTTTCTTTAAATTTAATTAGTAAAAATTTACTTAACAGAATTCAGAAATTTGAACATCGCGATGCGGCGACCAGGTAACTGTATTGCAACGAGGGAACTGTTTTGTAACCACAATATCTGCTTTCTCCCAATAAACATGTAAGTCAATTGGACTTTAGCACAATAAAAGTAAATTAATTTCAATAATGTAGTTAAAGTATAATTCAGAATAAGTTCAGTTTAAATGTTACTAACATTCTTCTCTTCCAGGTTCCCCTTGCAGTTCCTCGTGCCGCCGGCTTGGACGGGCCAATGGCCGGCCCCAAGTGGTAGCACAAAGGATTGTTTTAGCAGCAGTTTTTTTTATTCATTTTATTTTTGACTGTTCGCCTCTTTATTAGGTGCAAATGGACATTGTCCGCACAAGCTACAGGACCCGCTCCAATGGGACAGTCCACGGAGCCAGTTTTTACCAGGTGGGGTTCGGTAGAAAGGCGCAGTCCCGTCAGCCCCCGCAGCGTTTTCGTCTGCCTTGCTATTCGGCCCCAAAATTTTCCTTGCTGGTATGACTTAGCTATTGGCAAAAATTAAATAAATAAATAAATAATAATAATAATTTCAGTGGTTTTAATTGTCCTCCCTTAAAATTCTCCCCTCTTTTTCAAGCTAAGTTGAGTACCATAGTTTCGGCACTAAATTGTCCAGTCCCACTCCAACTATCATGACGAGTATGTGGCGAGCGGCAACAGTTCTCAGAATACTAAAACCTAGGAGTGATCAACCCAGTAAAATCATAAAAAAAATAATTATAGGTCAGCCGACCTGGGTACTTGTCATTGTGAATCGCCCCATGAGGCGATCAGGCGAATTTCGCCCCACTCTCCAGGCACTCAAACCCGTCAAACTGGGTCGAATCCCGGTAGGTAGGGGCCTGGTCAGCGGTCTCCAAGTCAATTGGACTTACCGGTTCATACATTTTTTGGGAGAGGGGATATGTAATAATAAAATTTCGCCATTTTTCCTTAGTTAAATTATTCCAAATTCTTACAATTCTAATTTTTTCCCTGTTTTATTCCAATTTACTACTCTATATTCATTTTAAATCCTTATTCTTAATTTAGCTCTATCATTAACTCTGTTAAATTCCCTTTTATTTAATTCTAAATTGTCCAAATTTACTTAAATATAAAGCTTTTAGTTATTCTTAATTTCTATCATGATTCCCGATCATTTCTGGGTTTTAGAATGTTTTTTGAGAGCCATTTTCATTTTTATTCCGAATATTAATTTCCCGCTCTAAAGTCACTTTACTACAAAATTAATCCACTCCTCTCTGTCCGAACTCTTTTACTAATTATCTTTCATTGGTCGTGACGTAGCATGACGCGCCTTCTTTAATTCTTCATTGGTTCAGTGCGCGTTCTACGTCATAATTTGTGTTATTGCGCGGGGTAACAAAAAGCAGCTACCTGCTACGCTCCCTGAGGATTAAGTCGTATTTTCACTTGTAAACAACTCTCTGGCTGCTCGTTTTGAGAATAATTGAGATGTTCTGACACTTACCCTCTATTCCTTGATGACGTAGTGATGCACGGCTATTATGGTTATGGTGGAAACTGCCCAAGAGAAATATTTAATAAAGAATTGAAATTGAAAGCCTTGTTCGTTTTGAATTCACGGAGAAACGCCTCTGGGTTTTAAATTCTACTGCCGCTATGGCCACGTCGAAACTGCAACTAAAATGTTACGACTGCTTCTAAATATTTATATCATCAATAGTAACCAACGTTCTTAACTTCGTTGTGCGACCATGTGTGCTCCTTCTATAATCAACGTTATTGCAACTACAACATATGACGGTAAATCATCGTAATATATATATATATATATATATATATATATATATATATATATATCAACATTTGAACGGAGGGTGGTTTTGGGGTCTGGGGGTCATGATCGGTGAAAATATATCGAAATTTTCCGGAACTGCTTTCCTCCGAACGGCTGCAATAGGTAGCTTTATACTTTTTTGTATTGAAAGCTGCCTAAAATGAATAATTGGCAGCTATGCAGAATAGAGAAATACTATTTTTGTTTACTTTTTATTCTGAGCAAAATAGCATCAAAATTATTTGAAATGGAAATATATAAAATTTTGAATTTAAGACAGATTGAGCTAGAGCCTGACCAAACCCGAAGACTGATATAAAAATCGAGCCTGTTTTATCTCCATATCTTACATGAGCCACACATTACGTCATTTATAAGTGTTTTGCTACAAAAGAAAAGAACATATTGGAGATGGGGGGAGGGAAAGAAAGGGTAATTTAGGATTCGTTTTTCGAAAGCGTTATTACACTGGGTTCCGGAGCGCAGTTTTTATGAGCTCCGGTGAATTCTGGCCACTATTTAAATATTTACGAAAAACAGAGAGGTACCGGGGTTGAGCTTTGGTGGGCTCCGGCGCAAATTAAGCCCTGATTATATGTATGTTGTATGTGTGTCAAGTTGTGTGTTTGTGTTGGTATGAATATGTGTGTCATTTCTATTGTAATAGTATGTTCTTTGTAAGATGTATCTAAGAAGTAAGGAGTTAATGAATGAAACATGGTATTAAGAATGATGAAAAATGTTTTAAAGTATTCAGATAATTGAAAAAATTAAAAAGTATTTATTAATCTTAAAAAGTCATATATAACTAAATTGTCATAGTAAGGCTGTTTTTTGAGTTTTATTTTAATTTCTTAAATTAAATATAAACAAGAACGAAAAATCATGCGTCAAGCATAGATTATGTAACACTTTCCAACGCTTCCAAAATAATTTTACGAATCATACTCTTTAATAAGCTAAAAGATAACATCTAAGTAATCCGAATACTTTTATTCAGCCCTGTATAGGATCTATAGATTTGTATATATACTACATAGGATGCTAAATTTTAGTTCAGTTAGGAAACACGTAGCACAGTTTAAAATTCTCCGTCTGGAGTTAAATAATACGGAAATGTGTTCCCGAACTTTTGTGCTTCCCTGTATAGGATCTACAGAATTTATACACACCACGTAATATACAAAAAGCGATTTAAAATTAAAATCGCGTTCAGTAACTTAAAACGCACTTCCAGGAATTATTGTTAACATACAGTAGAGAATTCTTTTGTGTGTCCCTGTAAATGAACGATGACTGCTATACACACAATATTCTGTAGTAAGTCTCTTGTAATGAACCTTATATAAATTTCAATGCGTTTAAAATAGGGAAACATTATTTAAATAAACCGCAGACGATTTTTCTCCATAGACGTAATGTAACGGAATTCTTTTGACTGTCCCTGTAAAGTAAGTATAAGTGCTATGCACACCCTATTCCATATTAAGCTTCTTCTAATGCACCTTAGTGATATATATAAATTTCAGTGCGTTTAAAATAGTGAAACATTATTTAAATAAACCGCAAATGATTTTTCCCCATAGACCGCAATGTAACGGAATTCTTTTGAGTGTCCCTGTAAAAAAACTATAAGTGCTACACACTTCCATTGAAATAGGGAACATGCTATAGATAACGATTATAACATATAAAAATTGCAAGGCAATCCGAGCATATTTACGGGAGTTAGAGCACGGACAGACGGCAGACGGCAGACGGCAGACGGCCAGACGGCCAGACGGCAGACGGCCAGACGGCCAGACGGCAGACGGCCAGACAAACCGAAGTCATAAACACTTTTCAACTAGGTTGGAAAGTGTTAAAAAGCATCATATAATTCGATTTTAAAACCGTATTAAATAAGGTAAGATATGAAAATGCCTTAATTATTGCTTATAATGGGTGCTTTTACTTTTTTCTTTTATTAACACTTTCCAACCTAGTTGAAAAGTGTTTATGACTTCGGTTTGTCTGGCCGTCTGGCCGTCTGCCGTCTGGCCGTCTGGCCGTCTGCCGTCTGCCGTCTGCCGTCTGTCCGTGCTCTAACTCCCGTAAATATGCTCGGATTGCCCTGCAAATTTTATATGTTATAATCGTTATCTATAGCATGTTCCCTATTTCAACGGAAGTGTGTAGCACTTATAGTTTTTTTACAGGGACACTCAAAAGAATTCCGTTACATTGCGGTCTATGGGGAAAAATCATTTGGGGTTTATTTAAATAATGTTTCAATACTTTAAACGCATTGAAATTTATATATATCACTAAGGTGCATTAGAAGAAGCTTAATATGGAATAGGGTGTGCATAGCACTTATACTTACTTTACAGGGACAGTCAAAAGAATTCCGTTACATTACGTCTATGGAGAAAAATCGTCTGCGGTTTATTTAAATAATGTTTCACTATTTTAAACGCATTGAAATTTATATAAGGTTCATTACAAGAGACTTACTACAGAATATTGTGTGTATAGCAGTCATCGTTCATTTACAGGGACACACAAAAGAATTCTCTACTGTATGTTAACAATAATTCCTGGAAGTGCGTTTTAAGTTACTGAATGCGATTTTAATTTTAAATCGCTTTTTGTATATTACGTGGTGTGTATAAATTCTGTAGATCCTATACAGGGAAGTACAAAAGTTCCGGAACACATTTCCGTATTATTTAACTCCAGACGGAGAATTTTAAACTGTGCTACGTGTTTCCTAACTGAACTAAAATTTAGCATCCTATGTAGTATATATACAAATCTATAGATCCTATACAGGGCTGAATAAAGTATTCGGATTACTTAGATGTTATCTTTTAGCTTATAAAAGAGTATGATTCGTAAAATTATTTTGGAAGCTTTGGAAAGTGTTACATAATCTATGCTTGACGCATGATTTTTCGTTCTTGTTAATATATTAAAAGTGAAAGTCAGAAGAACTTACTGTTTTTACTTTCTTTCATCCTTACAAGAAGAAAGTATTGGATTCATGAAATTTTCGACTTCCGGTTTTCGACGGAATTATACGTTTTAGAAGGTCCTGAACACGATTTGACTGTTTTTAGAAAATGTCTGTCTGTGACTTTGTCTGTCTGTTTGTATGTGAAAACAATTTTGTGGGCGCTCTATCTCAAGAACTAATGCACGAAATTTAATAAAAGTTTATATTCAGTTAGTCCCTAATATATATTTCATCAAACTTCAGATTCAGTTAAATCTTGAGATAAATATACGCTTATTACGTTTTGGTGTAGATATCCCAGCAGGCGGCGCTGCTATACCACTTTTTTTCATTATTTTTACGATAGCTATATCTCAAGAACTAATGCACGGAATTACATCAAATTTCATACTCTGTTAGACCTTGACATAAATAGATGCTGATTATGTTTTGATGGAAATATCCCAAAAGGTGGCGCTGCAATGCTACTTTTTTCATTATTATCTCGATAAGTATATCTCAAAACTAATGCACAGATATTCATCAAACTTTAGATTCAGCTAGACGCATTTCTAAGTTGTTGTTGATTAAGTTTTGGTCTAAATCTCTCCACAGGTAGCTCTGCTATGCTGCATTTTGCAGGATTTACAGGATTTTAGCAATAGTCTTACCTCAAGAACTAATGCGCGGAATTTTATGAAACTTTAGATTCAGTTAGACCTTGATATAAATTGGTTGCTGGTTTTTTTTAGTGTATGTAAAACCTGTGTGAGATAGAAGAAAGTTGTGGGATAGGCACATCCGACTAGTTTTAGAGTACAATAGATTTTGAGTTATAATTTTCCAACTGGACGAAAAATATCCGGGCCAGGATTCGAACCTGCAATATCTTGGCTGAAGCTGCCATGCTCTACCAACTGAGCCATCCTGGTCGAATCTGGAGGAACTAATTCATCCAGTAGTCATATATCTGAATCAGCTCAACAGAGTAAATCACAGGTAATTTGGAACTCCGGTAAACGCTGGATAATTTCGACCGGGATGGCTCAGTTGGTAGAGCATGGCAGCTTCAGCTAAAATATCCCAGGTTCGAATCCTGGTCCGGATATTTTTCGTCCAGTTGGAAAATTACAACTCAATTGATTTCTTTAGAAATTTGAATAATTGTGCTAAAATTAATCTTGTGTAAAATTGATTTTATTTATCTTTAAGTGTTCAGGATTTCAAATTAGAAGAATATTTAATTGTTTTAATGACTAATTTCACTACTGACATTTATAAATATAAAAAATAGGATGCAAAATGTTACTTGTTGTCAAACAGATCCCAGAAAAAGATTATTTAATTTAATTTCAGCACATATTTTTCACTTTTTTATTTTCTTAACGTATTAATTACATAAGCTGGTCATAAAAACTGTGCTTCTAGCAAACATTTAATTTAAGTAAACGGGATGCCATTTGGGATGCAAGTATTTTGGTGTATGTATTCGAAGTCTGTATTTAGTGTATGTGCTTGAGCTCAAAGTGAAGAGTAAAAATATTGGTCACATATTTACAGTTACATGGACAAAATTTTTAAATATAAATATAAATTTTTGAATGACTACACTCAGGTTTTCTCATCGCAGCATGATCTTAAATTTATAAAACAATAAGTGGTGTTAAAGCACTAACTGTAAAACTTGAAACGGCGACTCAAATCAGACTTAAAGACAGGAATGAGCCTATAAAAGTAACAAAATTGAATAATTTTATTCTAATTAGAAAACTCTCATGTTCTTGCTTTCAGAGACAATGATATTTCACAGGCTGGAGATTTTGAGTGACAATAAATCATGGAAATAAGACATTGAAAGATTTAACTGTATTTTTATGGTCACACGAACTCAGTGGAATTCGACTTGTATAACTTGAATTTTAAATACACTATGAAACGAAACTCCC
Organism: Maratus michaelseni; assembly: GCA_963931845.1. Taxonomy (NCBI): domain Eukaryota; kingdom Metazoa; phylum Arthropoda; class Arachnida; order Araneae; family Salticidae; genus Maratus; species Maratus michaelseni. The sequence goes on along the minus strand of OZ007595.1, from coordinate 316,571,676 downwards.
ACTGAAAAATCTACGGGTAGCCATGACCACCAAAGCACGAAATGGCCATAGATGACAATGCCACCAATGTTTGCTTTCTACACGTATAGATGCAATATATAAATATAAAATGCTTTTCATTGCGTTTCTTAAATCACCATTTCTAATGTTACGGGTATCGTTTCAGCGCCATTTATGGTTTTTCATTGTAAATATTAATCTGCTATGAAAAATGTGCATGGTTCCATTCGCTATTTTGTCATGGTTACTGCAACTTTGGGAGCTAGATTGTACCTCCTCACTTTATTCTTTAAAATACGGACATCCCAAAGGGCATCCTTCACTTGTATGGAGGTAAGTAAAAACGTATGGTAATGTATTAAAATATCCTAATTAAAAATAATTAAAAATAAGATTAATGTATCTAAATAAGGTGTATTAAGAATGGTAAGAAAAAATTAAATTCTAGATATACTTTAACATTTAAAATGTATTAATTAATTTCAGTCACTCAAATCCTCGAATGAACACTGTTATTAAGGCAGTATTTTTTTCACTTGGTTCTATAGTATTCTTTAGTTTTCATTTTATTTATATCTCATAAAATAAATATGAAAAGAGCTGTAAAAAAGCAAAGTTTTAAACCTGTTGTAGCAACGTAATGCATGATAGAAATCCATTATTTGTGTTAATGACTGCATTGTTTCTCAGTTATTAATTAATTATTATTTAAGTAATGAAGAGAAACTCATTGTTTTTCGAGTTTAATTAATTCTGATTATAATTAGAGTATTTACAGGATTTGAAATTAGAAAATGTTTGAAATTATATCATGACAGGTGTGGATCCTGCCGTGCCGACATTTATGCGTCACAAGAAGAGAAAGGAAATTTCCGCTTGTTCCCATACAGATGCTAAAAAAAGTTCGTATTGTTGACTTCGTCGATTCTATTTAGTCATGTGATGTAATGTAGCAAAGTAGAATTTTGTGTCGTTTTATCTCTGTGTTTAAATGCTCTATGCGTGAAAATCATTTTCATACTAAGTGTTTGAGACACAAATGAGTGATCGAAAAAGAATAAAGCAAGAAATACACGATAAAAATTTTAGCTCTATTTTTCTATATAGTATAATTTCGTAATTAATTTTTAAATATCTCTACAAACATTAAATGTATTGTACACAAGTTTTTAAAAAAAACTAGTTGTTGGGGGCCACCGTAATACTTACCCATCATGGATATGCATAATGTAAAATATTAAAATAAAAATGTGTAAACTACTTATAAAATGCATTGCAATTCAAATAAAATCGTGGCTTGATGACGTCACAAACTTTAAAGGCTCGATTACTGAATTGCTTGAAAGAGGTTTTTCCTTATAACTACAAAAATAATAATCCTATTAACTAGCGGTTTATTGCATCTGATTAAGCGGCAAATTTCCAATTCAAATATATCTTTGAAATGAAATTTGGATGAAATACAGGGTCATGAAAAATCGAAGAGTGTGGAAAATAGGATTCCAAATATCTCGGCAACTCATTATCCGATCGACTTCATGCTTTATTCAAAATTTATGTTTTTTTATTGTCTTTTATATTCATTTCTTAAAATAAACAATTTCAAAATTTTTTATATACCTTTCATCAGAACGAATATTTCGAGAGTCCGAAAAAAATTGTTCCGGTTAATCGAGGTTATTGAAATGAAATAGGCTTCTTCCCATTATTACATACTAAGTACATACCAAATTGCAAGTCTCTATCTCAATTTTTTCGGGAGATAGAGCGTTTACAGACACACACACAGACACACAGACGGACGGCAAATTTTTTTTTCTAAAAATATGTTTTTCGGAATCTCCAGTGTCTGAAACGTGTAAATCCGTCAAAAAAAATTTTTCGATTTTCAAAACGATTACAAGACTTACCCTATACTACGTATGATGGGTAAGTAATATTTGTCCAACCGTATTTCTTCGTACGAAGTTTGTGAGTGAGTAGGAAGAATATATTTTGCAAAGCAAGCATTCTAAAAACATTAAAATCCGTTAATTTTTTATATAAATACTAGCATTAAATTCGTTCTTCATTCGGAGAAAACAGAATTACTCCACAACTCAAAACATTTTCTTCCATCGACTCATTTCATAAATGTAAAAGTATATCATCCATTTCATCCATAAAAATATGAAACATGTCTCAATGATTTTCTAAAGAAGATAACCATTTCACTTTTATTTCCAGCCTTCACTGTGATTATTGTCCCACATTACAAAGGTAAGTTGTTTTAATTTTTACGAATAAACCAAGCTGTGAAACTATTAAACCGGCTAAGTGGCAAAAATTCATCATTGAAACTGAGTTGTTTAAAAAAAAAAAAAAAACATTTGTGTTCTTACATGAATAGAACCTTTAATTTAAGATTGCACAAAGATCTGTCGTTGTACCTCAAATTTCAGAACTCTTAATGTAATGGGAAAATCAAGTCTTCTCTGTCTGTCCGTGCTCTAAACTCTCGTACATATGCTTCAATAGCTACGCTATTGATAAATTGTATCGAGACTTGCCACGACAAGATACCTATTTCAAACGAAGTCGGAAATGTATAGTTCGCTTACGAGACATTAAAAAGTTCTATGGGAAAAAATCATTTGCAGTGTATTTTGACGATGTTAGACTATTTCAAGCAGTGGCGGCTCCTGACTGTCTTATTTTGGTGTTCTAAATGCATGTCTGAATCGATACGAGATAGATACGAATTTTTGATGATCACTAAAACATGCTTTATGTAGATTATGGAATGCAAAACATTTATCATTCTTTTACAATGTCGCACAAAGCCAATCAATGACGTAACAGTTTACGGAGGAAAATCGTTAACAGAGTATTTGAATGCTGTTAAAAAAAAAAAAAAAAAGATATGCATTTTTGAGGTGCATTAAAACAATCATTCTATAGAATATGGAGTGCGAAGGAGATCATGGAGTGCAAACCATTTATCATTCATTTCCAGGGTATAAATAAGTTATTCAATTACATTATGCACTAGTAAATCTACAGATAAGAGGCCTCAATGGCAGCTCTACAAATTATTGTTCATTAATCTCACCAATTTTTAACATTATCTGCGTAATATTGGATACCCTAAAATTCAATCTTTTAAAGTTATTTATACATTTATAAGAATATAAAATTGATCGAAAGTTCCGGAAATTTTAGAAATATCGCATTAAACACAATGTTATGCATTGATAGGATGAAATATTGTATTTTTTCAAAATAACAATACATTCCCCGTTGTCGCTTTAATATTCTATTCTCCATTTCCAGTAATTGTGCTGTTTCATTTCTTGAGTAGATGTCTGAATGTATTTACCATTTTAATTTCATTAGAATAATCATCTCTATGTGCAAGCGATGTCATCCTATCCTTAAAAGATTAGTTATTTTTCAACTACTAATCATCCTATGTTGCTGAAATTGAATAAAATTTCGTGTATAAAATGTACTTATACAAATGTAAATTCCTCTTATGTGACCTATATTCAATTTACGCTTTCAACATTTTTATTATTTTCATTTGGAAAACCAATTTGGTAATCACTTTTTAGTAGTTAAAATAAATTCTCATCTATTTCATTAAATAAAAAGCATATTAAAAGCTTATATAACCCGAAAATTAGCTATTTTTTAGCTCACAGGCTATCAAAGCCTGACAGCTAATGTACCCGCTGGTTCTGTACGTACGTATGTATGTACGTATGTACGTAACGCGATAATTCTTGACAGAAATAAGCGTTTTGCTTCAAATTTTGTTTATAGGATCATTGTGATAAGACGCTTCCCTCATTAGTTCTGGGGGTTGATTGGTTAAGTATAAAGGAGGGAACGGGGGACTAACCCCCCTTAATTTAAATAAATGGGTTTTTCGTGCAGAATTTTCCGATTTTCTTCAAATTTTGTATATAGGTTCATTGCAATAAGGCGCTTCTCTGATTGGCTATGGGAGTTCATTGGTTAATTATAAAGGGGAGAACGGGAGGATGAGCCCCCCTTAATATATTGTCGATTTGTATATTTTTCGAGGGGCTATTTTCAAATTCTTTGAAATACGAGTTAAATATACAATTATTGTGAATAGCCTGTGAGCTCACTGCCCTCAGTTTAACTGGGCAGTTTTCTGTCTATAATAAAATTTCACGTTAAAATAATGCGATTCACTTGAATTTTCCTTTGTTGTATTCTTTGAAATAGAGTTGCTTAGCAACCATTTAATGATAGAAAGAGAAAAAAATACATTGGAATTTTTTGTAAAAAATGAAAAATTATAATGTTTCATATACTTCAAATTAATGCATAAAATTTTCCAATAATTTATGCAATAAATTTTGAAATTCCAGATTGCCAAATTTTCAAAGCGATAAGATTAAATTAATATCTCTATTTCGTAAATGTAGAATCCATAATTTAGAATTTACGATTATCCCTGCGACATTTCCTTTTCGGTGAATGTTAAAATTTAAAAAAAATCGTCTGACTTCCCATTGAAAAGCATTATGACCTAAAAATAAATGGTCTATATTTTTCGAACGACTCAACCAAATGTAACTAAAAACTATACAGCTCATTCCGGGTACCTCGCCAACATACACACCCAAAATCAACCTAATTGAACGTTTTATACGGCAGTTAAAGCGGAACAGACAGACAGACTGACAGAAACCAAAAACTTTTCGCATCTCCACTGTGAGCCTGCACTGACGTTTCGGCAAATATAGGATGTATGTCCTGTAATAAGAGCTACCATCTCTATCTCTATAAAAGAGTAAGTGTCTGTCTGCCTGCCCACGGATTTCTCCGTAATTATACCACCTGGGACTCAGAAATTTTTGTCATGTGTAGATGTTATCACCGGACAGTATACCTCACGGTCGGATTTTTAAATTTTAATTTAGATTTAAAAAAAAAATTAAAACGTGTATATGGAATTTTGGGTTCGAGGCTATTTCAAGCTCCTCCCATGAAATAGCCTCGGCAACACCATCCGTGGCAACGAAGCAGCCAGCCAATGAGAGCAGGTGCAGCATCCAGGATCTAGCCACAGATTAAAGATATTCCATTACTCTATGGATCTAGCTACCAGCGACGATTTATTTACTTTCTGTTCAGTGAAGTGTAAGATGCAATTGGTCTAAACCCAGTGACAGAACTATCTTCGTGTGTCTGCAACGCTAATAATATTTCAAAAATAGTTTGAAATATGCAATATATATCATATTAAGTTCCCGATAGTTAGTTTTGTCACTGGGGTTTAGGCCTATTTCATCTTACACTTCACTGAACAGAAAGTATATCTTCATGTATCTGCAACGCTTATAATATTTAAAAAAAACTATTCTTGACTGTATTTTTAGTTAGTTTGTTTCATTTTTTAACATTTTTAGTATGAAATTATTCAGTAACTAATTTGTGCAACGCTTATAATATTTTAAAAAACTGTTTTTGACTGTATTTTTAGTTAGTTTGTTTCATTTTTTTAGCATTTTTAGTATGAAAATATTCAGTAAATAATTTGAGTTCTTGGGCGGTTAGGGACATTGTGATTTTTTTTTTACCTCATACTTACAAATTAAATATTTTTGATGGAAACAAACAATTTACATTAAATTTTTGAGTAATTTATTGTTTACAATTTTTTTCCTGTAATTGTTTTGGACTACATTTTTAGTTCCCGAGATTGATGAATTCATAACATGCGATAAATTGTTAAGATGTATGTTCTCATTAAGATTTGTTATTGAACTCCATTTAAGAACCATTTTTAACTCCATTTAAGAAGTTTCATTTAAGAACTTTTTTAGTCGCCCAAGAAAAATATTCTTAATGAAGCAGATTTTCTGAGCTGTTTCTATATATTCATGATTTTTTTGTTGGGGCGTTTTTGAGTGATGTTTATGATTTAAGAACTTTTTTAGTCGTCCAAGAATCTAATGTTTTTCTTGAACTTTACTTTGAATAAAATGAAAACATTCAGTAAATAATTATTAAATCTTAATCACCTGAGAACGGATTTTTTTTTTCCAAATTTGTTTCTTTTGTCACTTTATAGAATGCATACTTTGCGACGATCGGCCGGTAGCATCCAACCACCACCACCATCCATAAATATCATATAATACAATTCTAATACCGTGCAAGCGCCCCCCCCCCTGGTTATTTTACGATTTTCCGTCGCATTTAGGGGGGCGGATTAACGAGATTTGACGGTAATTATTAAATTGTTTTGATGAACTGATTATAAATTCCCAGTCCGTGAAATATTTATGATGTGCATTTTGTGACATGAGTTTCATAAGAATCACTCACATATAGGACAAAATTAGCACTCACCAATCTGCAAGTAATACTAAAAATTTGTCGATTGACTGTTTTGCCACCACTGGCCATCTTAATAGTCACACTCGCCAATTGTGATGATTGATTGAAAAAAGATTTTTTACCCCTGCTGTTGTTTGATTATTTTCAAAACCATTTGGTACATTTCACAATTACCCCCCCCCCCCCAAATCATTTGACAAATTGGGATTTTTTTTTTAAAGCTATTTGCCGATATTTGCATTCCCCCCCCCCCCCCCGAGACCATTTGATGATTTTTGAGATTTTTTTTCAACTATTGATTGATCAATTTTGTGATTTTCCGTTTTCTCACATTATGAGTTTCATCAGAAAGTAAAACAATAAATAAATATGAATGATTTGCGGAGCTGTTTCAAAATAATTATAAAGAATAAGTCTTTAAAAATGTAAAATCAATGTTATTTCTGGCCGAGTTTTTTTTTAAATAATTATAAACCATTTTAATTTGTAAGCATGTTGTAAAAAAATCACCATTTGTGACAAATTTTGTGTTTTATAAGAATCGCCCAAGAACGGACATGCAAATTTATGTTGTCATCGCACTCTTTATAATTATTTTTGTTGAGGGTTTTTGGGCGATGTGATTGAATTTTTGATAGAAACAGCTCCGCAAATCATTCATATTTACTTAATGTTTTAACTTGCTGATAAAACTCATAATATGTGAGAAAACAGGGATTTTTTTTTTTTAACTTCATATTTACAAATTAAATTGTGGAAGACAGAATAGGTTTGTTTGTGTAGAGGTTTGTGTGTGTGCTGTTTTTAATAAAGACAGTTGCATTTTTCCCGTGACCCTTTCACGAAAGTTTTTTCTGTGAACCTTTCACAAAATCTGCATTTTTTCCACAATCCTTTGACAAATTTCGTATTTTTTCTGCGATCCTTCGATGAAATTCAAGTTTTTCCTGCAATCATTTGACGAAATTTGCTTTTTTTTGTGATCCTTTAACGAAATTCGTGTTTTTCCACATACTTATGTCGAGATTCATGTTTTTTCAGTGATCCTACGACGTAATTCGTGTGTTTTTTTTCAGCGATCCTTTGACGAAATTCACATTTTTCCTGTCATCCTTCGGCAAAATTTGCGTTTTCTCCGCAATCCTTTGATGAAATTCGCATTTTCCGTGATCCTTTGATGAAATTTGCTTTTTTAATGATCGTTTGACAATATTCGTGTTTTCTCTGCTGCGTTTTGACAAGATTCATGTTTTTTTAGCGATCCTTTTACGAAATTCATGTTTTTTCAGAGATTATTTGATAAAATTCGTGTTTTTCTTGCGAACCTTTGACGAAATTTGCGTTTGCCAGCGATTCTTTGATAAAATATGCTTTTTTCTATTATGATAGGGAAAAGCGGATTAGGATAGGTAGATAGGGAAACCCCATTATCTGATCGGGACATTAGATGTAATTAAGAAACATTTGTATTTTTGTAATAATTAGCGAAAATGGCGAGATAAAGGGGGTGGAGTGGGAACGACTTTTTATTAAATATCACATTTATTCTACATCAACTTCCTCTCACCACCAGGGGGTGCTTTGCTATCTCTGTTTCTATGGGCTGGATCACAACGGTGTATGGCTCTTTCCACCCGACATCAATAGAGCTTACTGATTTTAGTTTGGATTTTCACCACAGGGGGGCGCTTTCGTATCTTTGGTTCTATGGGCTGGATCATGACGGGGTATGCCTCATTCGACTCGACATCGATAACCTTAATGAATTCAGTTATGTTCGTATAGAACATATTGTGCTCCCTGGCGGTGGAAGGTGTAACTAAAGGATTTTGCAGCTAACTCGGGTTCTATGGGTCACATCACGACACGGTTTGGCTCATTCGACACAACATCAATAGAGCTTACCTATTTTAGTTCTGAATTTCACCACCAAGGGGTGCTTTCCTATCTCTGTTTCTATGGGCTGGATCACAATGGGGTATGGCTCTTTCCACTTGACATCGATAAAGCTGACTGATTTTAGTTCGGATTTTCACCACAAGGGGTGCTTTCCTATATCTGGTTCTATAGGCTGGATCACGACGGGGTATGGCTCATTCGACTCTACATAGATAGAGCTTTTCGAGTTTCACCACCAGGGGTGCTTTTCTATCTCTGGTTCTATGGGCTGGATCATGAAGGGGTATAGCTCTTTCGACTCGACTTACAGTAATATATGGGAGTGTGTATGGCACGCCCAGTGTTTGCTGTCTAAGGTAGTGGGGCCCCCAACATTAGATTTGTTTAATAATAAAAAAATGTTCAACATTGATTTCATGTACATTTAAGGTTGTGTTGGCACGGGCAACGCCGGGCAGGTAAGCTAGTAGTTTATATAAAACATTAAATCTCTGCGTATGTAATGTGCGTACATTACTCCGTAATAATTTTACTTTTGGAAGAGTTATTCCAATGTGCACCACTGAAACTAGAAACTAACTTATATTGCGAAAAGTTCGTTTCATTAAAGCTAAAAAAATATGTAATATTTTATGTTATTGTATAAGTTCCAGATTATTGTCGTACCTTATAGTAGATAAAAAATATAGTAGATAAGGTAAAAACACATTATAAAATATATTTAATGCAATTATCATGACTTTTCCTCGACAACATTCTGGTAATATAAGAAATTCATTGCATTTTTCGCGTGAAATGTGCCGATGTAACAAGTGTTTACCTTACATGTTTTCTTGTTCAGACTTATAACCGTTATTTAAATTTAATTCAGAACATTCTTTCGAGATAGAACAGGTTGCTATTAGTACATTTTAATGTCAACTCGCAAAAATTATGCATTTAATATTATTATTATATCGCTGACAAGGCCCCTACCGGCTAGGTATTATGCCTAGCTTCGAGTTGTGTACCTGGCCGCAGGTCGAAAATCACATGATCGCCTCACGGCGGAGATCCATCTGACTAGCACTTTGGCCATCATGGATGCATAGCTATTCAGTAAATGACTTTAGCTACGGTGTTGGTCGCTTCTAGATTGCTATTAACTATGTTGATTGGGTTTGTGGATGCGTTGTTGAAAAAGAAAAAAAAATGGTGGTGTGTGTGTGGGGGGGGGGGGGTCTTCATTCTTACATAGAACTCGTACGAGCCGCCTATACATCCGATAAGCATTTGCGTTGAAAAGCATGAGAGAACTACATTTATGAAAGTTGCTTAATGTTAATATAAACTATGCTTGCTAATATAGACTACGATAAGTTAACATCATGCGGAATAAATATTTTTTTTCTTTACTTACGTTAGAAACAAGTAATATATATATAAAAAAAATAAGTCAATTCCTACTTTTTAATCACAAATATATAAAATAAACCCGTGCAGCATTCATGGCCCACGTTATCTTTATTGACCATTATTTTATAATCATCGTTGTGGTATTTTATTTCTGTGGCATCACTCATTTGAGATAAATCTTTCATTTCATTTATTGGAACAAGATATATATAGAGAGAGTGTGAGCTAATAGTAGGAATTTAAAAAAGCTTTTGTCTGAACTATGGCAGCATACATAGCAGAACTTAGCGATAATAATTCGAAAGTGTTGAACTACGTTTATGAGACAAATCAACAAGCATTTGATTAAAAATAACTCATAAAGTACAGATAATAGCAGGCGTGTCAATTTTTGTTCAAAATCCTCTCAACGAATCAAATTTTTTTTGTCCACTCTTTTCGTTATAAATGTTTATTAATAAATTTATAATTATTAATAAATTTATCTATCGAGATAGTACAGGATTCTTTTAGTACATTTTAACGTAAACTCGCATATAATGTATATTTATTATTAACAGTCCTAATTCTGGCTGTATATTTTAATTTATTTGAGTAAGAAAAATTACAAATAGATGGAGTGAATATTTGGGAGAGATTGCATAGGTCATCTTTCCATAAACATATATTTTGTTAGAAATTTTATACAATTCAAACAAGCACATATGCGAACCTGAGGAAGAAACGATATATGTAACTCATGGTTTCACCATGTCCTCAAAATTCGCGCACATTCTTAAATTTGGGAACTTTACTTCACAGAGTTTCCGAAGTTTTTCATTTAAAGAACTTCTTTCATTTTAAAAAAAATTATAAAATTGCGGGCATTTTATAAATCTTAATAAGTTAAATTTTAATATTTTAAATGCTTTCAAAAAATTCCGTAAAGAAACTATCATAAAATATGGTCATACTACTGTGACTATTACAGAAATTGATACAGTGCTTGAATAAATGCTTGTTTATATATTTTTGCGAATATACAATAGAATAAATGACGTTTTAAATGAAACTAGAACTAACTGATTTCGCTCTTTCCCGGTTTAACTAGAAATTTTATTTTCCGATTTTATTATTTTTTTTAAATATAAAATAATTTCATTTTAACAATGTCATTTTGTTTCAGATCTTCATAATTTAGTAGCTATGACAACGGAAAAAAGACAGCAGACGATCACAATAAATATCATTATATCTAATATTGAATCCAGGTTACAAATTTCAGCTTATTTCGAATCAGAAAAAGTGCAAAACTATATTTAGAAATCAATGAATTCTTATATCAAATATCAAACTATTAATTATCCTTTGTTTTTGATAACTTAATTACACAATTATTTGTGTTTTTATTATGTTTTTTTTATTTATTTAAAAATAAATCAATTTGAAAACAACTACAATCATATTTTTTTCATATTTCTGAATTTTTTTTAAAAAAATCATTTACGGCAACGATAAATAGAAACAGACGACTATTAAACCAGCATTTAGAACAATTCTGTTAATCTTTGAACAAGATGGCTAAGCAAAATTTAGATGAATTTAATGAAAGTGATTTTGAGTCATTAAAAATTTATTTCAACACGGGAGACTAGGAGGAATTAAGTGTTTATGAGAAGGAAAGGTTCGCCAGGATAAAAAGGAATTATGAAAATCTCGTAGATATGGGTAAGAGAACCATCATTTCTTAAACTTTGTTTTAAATAATAATCTATGAGCTTTTTGATAGTCTAAAACATTTTAAGTAAACGAAGTTATTAATTATTTGAAGAAATGCGTGGTTGTTGTATTAATATTTTAAATATTGTTCTTTCAAAATTTATATTCCATGTATTTAGTTTATAAATATTTTTGTATAAAGTAATACTTGATTAACCACTGCCATCTGTTTTATATGGATTTTAAATTTGACCTAATGGAAATAATTATTTTATGGTTTGGCAATATTGAAGATTTCTATTATTTTTTAATGTATAGTTAAACGTAAGGTAAGTTTTCATGATCTTTAAGCTGTTATTTATATTGGAGAATTTTCTTTTTCTGAGCAAAGAAATAATGTATCACTACAGACATTAAAAAAAAATAAAATGTTTTAAACGCATATAAAATATTCTTTACGCAAAAAAAAAAAAAAAAAAAAAAAAAAAAAAAAGAAAAAACACTTATGTACCGAATACAAGCGGATGGATGTTCCAAGAACTTCTTCCATCACTGTCGAATAATTTTAAAATCAACAAAAATTTCCCTATGATTGCACATGAATATAAGAATCATAATAGCGGTACTCCTGTACTTATAATTACCATCAAAAGCGGAACAAAAATATAAAAAAAGTAAACAAACAAACAAACAAAAATCAACGTGTCAGTCATATGAATAATTGTTAAAAATATTTTATTATAAAATATTTCTCTGCTTCCCGAAAAGTTTGTTTATAAATTCCTTTGTATGTATATTTTTAATTCGCATGCACGCGTATACATAAATTCACACATATGTAAGTATGTAGGTATGTATATAGGCTCTTATCAATAAGCATTAAAAAAATTAAGTATTTGGTTCGCCTGTCTATTTGTGCATCCGAGCGCACAGTATATTACATTCCTGAATGATTCGATATATGTTATTAAAATTTATTATGACATATTAAATGCTACTGAAATGGAGTGTATAGCATTTATAGATCGTGTAAGTAGATTTAACTGGCAGTAAATTTTTGAAGTTAATTTTAACGATACTATACTTATTCAAGCAGATCTAAGTTGAAAAATGTTGTTGAGGAATATTACAGTACGCCCGTTCCAAAATATTGTGCATGGAGCTTTCCTAATTATTTTACAAGGACATACAAAATTATTGATATATGTTATCTTCTGTCAGTGAAAGATGATGAAAGTGCTTTTTTAGATGTTCATTGCGTTTTCAAGCTTAATTAAGTTTTAAAATATTTTGTGACATATGTAAATGATGTAGATTATATTTTGGCTGAACGAAAAAAAAATTGAATACATATACGTTTTCGCAGTTGAATGTGTGATTGGGCGTTTTTAAATGTGGTACATGTTTTCCAACCAAATAAACTTTTAGTATAGGATCTTGCGATTGAAAAATGAAAACTTATATATACTTCGTACTAAAATCCCATATCCTATACTCATGTTCTCACATCCAACAACTCTGAATTCATACAAAATATGTAACATCCTGTTTTCGACAAATGAAAATACTAGTGACTAATAACAATCATCTATAATCCTTATTCAACTAAATCGTAATAAATATTTTTGGTCAATCTAAAAGAATAAAATAATGTAATAAATATAACACAGTTGCAATTTATCGTATTAATAATAAGTTCCAATAAAGATAAAATATTAAACAGAGTTTGAAATAATGCAATTTATGATAATACTTTGGAAACAACAATCCTGCATAAAAATCAAAATGCCCAACATCTAATTAAATGTGCTTCCGTTCTAATCCCAGATGTTAGCAGCAAATTTTGTACCATGCATTGTGGTAATGTATCAAGCAATGCACATGACAAACTGGCACTGTAATGCACTTTTTTCAGGAAATATTCTGAAATCCGTCAATGTATACTAGTAAAAGAAAGTTTCTCTCTCTGTGTGTGTGCGGTGGTTTTCGAAATCTAAGGCACCTAAAAGAATGAAATTTTAGGTAAGGATAGTCTAAGGCCTCTTCTGATGCATCTGAGTCTCAGAATTTTAATATTTTAATAATTAACAAAGATATTAATTAAAAACTGATCAATAACTCATCTCTTTCTCTGCGAGCTGGCTTTCAGAACTCGTGCATGCCCAGAATCCGATTTACCACAGCGCACGAGAATGAAGAACTATTTAAATGAAGAATTCGTTTATTTCATAATTGTGTTTTAACTTCTATTGACTAAACCGTTTGGTTTATTTAAAAACGAAAAACATATTCTAAAACATCGCACTCTTATATAAAAAATGGTGCAATCAATTTAAAAAAAAATGGTGTTAACACTTTGAAAAAATAAATTTTTAAACGGTTTATGTTTCGTTTCCTGGGTTTATGTTTCTTCTTTACGCCAATGCCCCTCAGGAGCGCAATTTTAGAGATATAGACAAACCAAACATATTCTCTTAAAGCTGAGACCTTTTTCTAATAGACGGGATAATTATTTTTTAAATTATTTTTTAAAATAAGGATTTTAACCTTTTCAAAAACACCGTCGAACGCAACGTTTCGCGTCTCATGAGATTTTTATTTCTGACGCTAAAAGTTACTAAACGTTCGTTATTCGACATAATCTTTTTATAGCATCTCGGTAGGACCGGATTTACATCACCTACAACCATTTCAAAACGTTCGGAAGAAAAGATATATTTTAAAAAATAAAATCCGAGAAGTTTTCGGCGGAAAAACATAATAATAGGATGTTTCTGCACGGTCACGCTTGACTACGGATAACATTTTCCCTATTTAATATGCATATATTTTCACATAATTTTATAGAGGACTTGGAAATAATTATATTTAAAAACGACTAAAATTTCAGAAAGTTCGGACTACGAATACTATTTTTTTAATTTTTTTTTTAATGTTAACGGATCCGAAGCGAAAAAAAAGGAGGGGGACAGGGGGAGGTAAAAAAAAAAATATTTATTTGACAATAATAATATTTCTGACGTAATTTTTACACGGGCTGTAAAACCGTTCAATTTATGCCCATTAAAATTTTCAAAGAGTTTGGAGAATAAAAGCTATTACCTTAAAACTAAAAAAAGATCCTACGTGAACAAATAAGAAATGTTTTCTTACGATTTTGCGATTTTGTCATTAAAGATATAAATTCATACAAAGTCGAGTTAAAGATATAAAATAATTCAAATTTGGGGCTTATTTAAGGTTTTATCACGAGCCCAGGTAACGCCGGGCGTGTCAGCTAGTTTCAAATATTATTCGTGATAACTGGATTTTTGGTTAAATGGTTTCCGGATAAACGACTCTGTACTGCATATACAGTGGTGGCCAAAATTGTGAACACCTTTTGAAAAAAATGCTTTTTTGAAGTTTGATGGATCATAACACCCAATATTTCTTAGTCATACCATAAAAACTATATACCACTGGAAATATAATTTAATCCCGAATGTTATGCAATGCAGTTTGTTCAATTATAATTATTGTATCAAAAGTTATAGCCAAATAATCAGAAAATGGCAATAAAAGATTTTTAGGTTGATGTGAAAAGAACTTTTCTTTTCCTTGAATGTAGCCTTGAATGAGTGACAGACATATTCCACTTTATATGGTAAAGGACCAATAAAATCTAGGGTAAGATTTTAAAAAACTCGAAATTTAACTTTAAATTTAATTTAACTCGAACTCGAAATTTAACTTTAATTTCAAAGGCATATTTTATATACAGTTATATATTAAATTAGCTTTTATCCGTGACAAATACCAAATACTGATACTAACATGTAGGCAGTAAATCTCCCCATCCTGATGCTATTTAATGGAACCTGATATGTTGAAAAGGACAGAAAAAGCAGTAAAATATTCCAATGCTTATCGATTATAGCTCTTCTATAATTTTCTGTTTATTCGGACAATGTAAAACAAGTTAATAATAATAAGTACTGAAATCCGTTAAAGTTATTAAAAATTCAAATCTGCTTTTTATTTTTTTTTTCTATGCCAAATAAGAGCTATGCTATAAGAGGTTTTTTCTGCCAAATTTAGAATCTTTGATAATTCTAATCTACAAACGACAACTACAAAAATAATGATATTCCATAATCGTCATTTTTTACCATAAATGAAAGACGTTTATCGTAGCAATTCAAAACAATAAGCAACTCTTCAACGTAATAAAAAAGTATTTAAGCTTTAAAAGTATTTTGTGCACAATGTAGTGTTTCATGTTGTTTAATATATATAGATATATCACTGTAAAATATAGCAATATAGATAAATATTGTACATTTTTGTAGAGTTAAACAATTGTTATTTTGGTATTGTATAATGCAGATTTTTAACATTTAGAATTCGCTGAATTTTTATTCTCAATTTAATTATAAGGGAGAATGCGCGAAAATGGAACAAGTGCATTTTCTCATAAAATAAATAAGTTAAATATTCAGTATTTTTTAAACAGATACCAGTACAAGTAGTACGCTACCACATATATATTGAATTTTTTTCCCCATTAGCTGGTTGCAAAGTACGGAGTAAAACATTCCCAAGCCTATATGAGAAGTATTTTTTTTATGTTTAATAAATACTAGTTTGATAATAGATATATATATTTATAAAACATTTACTTTAATCCAAAAAAGCTAATATATATAATATATATATGTCACGTTTTCACTTGAATCACCTTATTTTTTGTAAATCAAACTATCAAGGCGAGAGTTTCCACCGAGGAGTTTGCAGTCGTAGCGCCGAGAATCCAAATGCATGGTGTGCGTACTAAAGGAAAATAATAGGCAGTCGATTCCAATACACAGTTTATTAGAATCCAGAGAAACGTTGAGGTCATGCTTTACTATTTCAAAATGATAATTCCATAAATAATGACTTTTAGTACCATGGAGAGACTTATTGAATTAATTCAATGCTTAAAGAAGACATAAGATCTTAACCCTTTCAGGGGCAAAGTACTTATGTTTCGAAAATGTTGAAATCAGTGACTCACACCGGGATTTAAAAACAAAATTTATTTCAAAATAAGTAGATGCGTTTTTTCATGTATACTATAAAAGTAAAATTTGATTCCAAAATTCCGGTGCCAATGTGGCGTTTGGGAATTAAAATTAAGTGGTATATATTATATACCACCGCCCCTCAAAGGGTTAACAGGCAGCGTCGTCTTGTCTATCGGCAGCCAAGGAGTCGCGAAGTACGCGCCGCAGTTACATGTACATCGAGCTCCAGGAACAATCTGCTCTCTGCGCGGGAAAAACCAGAGTATAACTATTATCTAACGCCCATGAATACAGTGCCGTTAAACAGTCTTTTGACCAATCACCGCTACGGAACTAAATTTTCTGGCGCTATGATTTTGAAGATATCAGACCGCAGGCTGAAAAAGCGCGGGAAAATATTTCTAGAATGTTTCGGAACAATCTAATTTCTTCGAACAAAGAAGAAAGAAAAAAAACGTAGGTTTTACTGAGTGTGGGCAGGATGCCAATAAAAAGATTTTACATTGAAACTGAGATTAGCTTTTATATTTTTGAGAAAGAATATTTTTCCATAAAACATAGGGAAATAAAAATAAAAAGATATAGGTTGTTATTTCAAGAGAATTAAAAATATTTAGTGGGGAGATTGATATTTAAAAGAATTAAATTCTAGGATGCGCTTATTTAATGAAACAAAAAGTGTGTAATTTTAACAGAACAGCGCTTAGAGCCATTTTTAAGAGGAAAAATAAAAATAAAAAGATGTTAAATTCTAATAAATTAAATTTTAGGATGCGTTTATTTAATGAAACAAAAAGTTTGTAATTTTAATAGAACAGCGCTTAAAGCCATTTTTTTAAGAGAATGAATTTAGAATAAAGCATTTTTAGCTAGGCGGAATTTTGACAATCTAAATACTAGAACGAGAAAATAATTTAGAATAATGGGATTTACACAGAATTATAGCTTTGATGAGGCCAACGGCGAAAATTTTTTTTAATTTGTTTGATATATATATATATATATATATATATATACATTAGAATTTTTTCAAAGTGGCGTCATTTTTATATTGCCAGTTCCAAAATAAGAAACATATTTTTTAAAGAGCAATATACTTTTGTAAAATTTTGCATTAAAATCTCGTAATCTGCAAAATGTAATTTTCAGAATTTCTATGTAACGTACTTTATACATACGATTTCTTAATTAAATTTCAGTATTTAATCAGATGAATGCTGTATACGGGATTACATTTCCCCTCAAAAAATCGAAAGATCTTATGCAATCGGGTTGCCTCACAGCTAGTCTATTACAGTGCTGTCCAACCTTTCAGTAAGTGCGTGCGCACCTCATCAAGTGACAAACGTTGAAGGGTGCAAGTCTGGAAACATAGAACAATGTTACTTCACTATAGTAGGGGGAAGGGTTGCCATTTTGGCCTCCTTTTTTTACAGAAATTACGAATTCCTCCCGGATATTCCAAAAGCAGAATTTTTCATTAAGTAATCTTAAAATGGCCATCATAAAATAAAGTAAAAATGACTATTCGGATTTTCTGAATAATAAAGGAGGCCAAACTATCAGCACCGGTAGGAAGAAACGATATGCAAACGTCTTATAAGATGCACATATACCTCACAATGTGATCCATAAGGACCCATACAATGCAGTGCTCGACGTGAAAAATAATTTCAGAAAAAGCATAAATCATATTAATAAATGCAGAAAGAGGCGACATATTAACGCTATATATAATAAAAAATTCTTGTGGAACAATAATGATTTTAAACAAGCACGTTTTAAAATCATTTTTATTAAAAAAAAAAACTCCTAGTAACAGTAATTATTTGAAAGGGCGCCATGAAAACCTACAAAGGACGCCATGGCACACGCAGGCACCACTTTGGAAAGCTTTGTTAGGTCTAGTACATTAAAATCTGCCTGTCTGGGGTTTGTATTTCACAGCTGCTACTCCTAGAATATGGAACGTTGGGCGACCCAATCAACACCAGTTAATCACGTGGATTCCCGAATAGGTCATATAAGGTCTCAGAAATTTAAAATTGGAAATAATTTCTGATATTAACTTTTTTTTTTTAACGTAAAATATTCCATATTTGTGGATTGAAGGGATAAAAATAAAAATAAAACCACCGGATTATTTAGATTTTTTTACATCACTTTCGCATTAAAAATTTAAAGAAAAAATTCAATTTAAATGGATAGTGAAAAGAACCAACTTGATTAAATTGCATTTTTAAAGGGATTTCTAAAAAATCAAAACATAACTTCAAATATTCAAGCTTCATGAATCCGTTTATTCTAAAATAGAGAAAAATCGTCTGTCGACAACTTGTCATCTAGAAATAATTCGATCCTAGTTTTTTAAATTTTTATATAGAACCAAGGATGTTAAACAAAGATAATTTTAAACTATTTGCATTTAACTGTAAAACTAGTCCACTCTTTTTACAAAAAAATTAATTTCAAAAAGAAACACATAACCAAGTAATTATTTGTTTAAAATGCCGATTAAAACTTTTCTCACGACCACAAAAAAGTGGACTAGTTTAGCGAGGAAAATGACATTTGTGTAACATGGCGTGATTTTCAACACTTTCCAACCTACTTGAAAAGTGTTTATGACTTCGGTTTGTCTGGCCGTCTATCCGTGCTATAACTCCCGTAAATAGGCTCGGATTGCCTTGCAATTTTTATATGTTATTGCCGTTATCTATAGCATGTTCCCTATTTCAACTGAAGTGTGTAGCACCTATAGGTTTTTTACAGAGACACTCAAAAGAATTCCGTTACATTACGGTCTATGGGAAAAATCATTTGCGGTTTATTTTAATGATTGTTACACAATTTAAAACACATTGTAATTGATATGTATTACTAAGGTGCATTACAAGAAGCTTAATATGGAATAGGGTGTGCATAGCACTTATAGTTATTTTACAGGGACAGTCAAAAGAATTCTCTTACATTACGTCTATGGAGAAAAATCGTTTGCGGTTTAATTTAATAATGTTTCACAAACGTATTGAAATTTATATATATCACTAAGGTGCATTACAAGAGGCGTACTACAGAATATTGTGTGTATAGCAGTCATTGTTCATTTACATGGACACACAGAAGAATTCTCTACTGTCTGTTAACAATTCCTGGAAGTGCGTTTTAAGCTACTGAACGCGATTTTAATTTCAACTCAATTTTTGTCTATTACTTGGTGTGTATAAATTCTGTAGATCCTATACAGGGCAGCACAAAAGTTCGCGAACACATTTCCGTTTATTGACAGAAACTCCAGAAGGGGAATTTTAAACTGTGCTACACGTTTCCTAACTAAACTAAAATTTAGCATCCTATGTAGTATATATACAAATCAATAGATCCTATACAGGGCTGAATAAAAGTATTCGGATACTTTTCAGAATATTGTATATGTTGGAAATATATGTTGGAAATTACTGAAATTACGTTTTTAAATATGTTATGTGTTTTCACAAATTGTTTAGTTAGATCTTATCTTTAAGCTTATTAAACGGTAATGATTTGTAAAATTATTTTGGAAGCGTTCGAAAGTGTTACAGAATCTATGCTTGACGCATGATTTTTCGTCCTTGTTGTATTTGTTATTGTGGATAAAAGATCGAAAAGAGGAAATAATAGGGATTATTAAGATTTCATTGACGTCAGTTTCGCATTAAAATTTAAAAGAGAAATGATTTTTATGTGAATAGATGGTGAAAACAATACGTTTTCAAATAAAGATCAAGGAAATATAAATATATTTTCACATATTCAAGCTTCAAGAATCAGTTTATTTTAAAAATAAAAAAAAAATAAAATATATAAAAATAAATAAAAAATCATATTATCTTAGCATTTTTGAGTTTACATTCAATTAAGAAGGTTGAACAAAACAAACTTAATCTCAATGTGTTGAACGAGAGAATTATTGCTTTCAATCTACACTAATAAAAGAAATGTCCGCTCTGTTTTTGTGTACGTGTCTGTCTTTCGGTGATGGCTAGAGAAATCTACCGCAAGTGTCTGAAAATTTGGGTGAGAATAGTCCAAGGCAAGTCCTGATGTACTTCAGGCTCACTCTTTTAATTTTTTTATATAATTATTAGCTGAGAAATTACGTCGACATTACGTCGGTATCAGCGTCGGCAAAGCATTCTTCTTTTTGTAAATCGACGAGCGCTCTCACGAATGCTCAGTTCAGAGCTTACCGATGACGGCAGCAGAGAAAGAAAATAGAGATCTTTATATATAAAATCGGTTTCCTAAATGTGCGTTGGGTGAGCCATCGATAATATAGATAAACGGAAGACATATTCTTAAATTTTGTATATTTACCTTTAAAACACAGCTATCCGTTCGAAAATTTTTTATCATCAACTCTTTTAACAAATGAATTACGAAACATCAAAATCCTGTTTTTTTCACCTCGTTTTCGGAAGCATGCATCCGACGAAATAACTGAAGCATGGAAAAACCGATTGCACCAACTTAAAGAGATGCAAATAGCTTTTTAGACACTTAAATAGAGTGAACTTCCGTTAAGACGGCCCCGTTTGAGATGGATTTCTCGTTATTACGTACAAAAATAAAATCCCCGGTTAAGGTCAATAGGAAATCCATGTAACAGACATCGTTTAATAAGTACAGTTTAAGAGTTCATTCGTTAAGATGGACAAATATTCGTCAGGACAACAAAGTCCCAAAAATTTTTCTATTCTATTTTTAAGATGAAAAGGTGTAGACGTCACGGAGAAGCCGTGCGGTCGCCGCTTGCTCTTTGATAGCGCGCGCTGATTGGCTAATAAGGGGGGAAATGAAAGGCTTGCAGTTCATGTTTTCTCTCACCCGCGCAGTTCTAAATCTCGTGTTCGTGCGTGCGCTATTACCAACGGTCGGAAAGTTTATTTCATTCAGTGCCTAATATGGGAAGAAAAATTGTCTAGTCTCACACTTTATTCTACGCTTTAAACCAGTACGACATTTTCTTTTTGTGTTTCTGTAATGGCTGCAGCGTCGAGTAAAAAAACTGCATTAACTTTATTCGATAAAGTAAAAATCATCCAAAAACTTGAAAAAGGATCTAAACAAATCGATGTGGTGAAAGAGCTTGGACTTAAACGTTCAACTGTGAACTCAGTATGGCTGAAACGTAAAGCAATAATGGATACTTTTGAATCGGGAGATGTCATGGGTTCTCGAAAGAAAATTCGAGGATCAGGTCACCCAGAACTGGAAGCTGCATTGTTGAAATGGTTTAAACAAATGCGTTCTGAGAACATTGCAATTAATGGTCCACTTCTTAAAGCAAAGGCATTGAAGTGGCCAAATTGCTGAATATTGATTAATTCAGTGCAAGTGAGGGATGGCTGACGCGATTCAAGAATCGACATGGTCCAGTTTTTAAAACAGTGAGTGGTGAAGCTGGAAATGTATCAGAAGAAAAAATAAAAGAGTGGAAAGCGAATTTGCCATGCCTTCTCAAGGGCTACGATGCTAAAAATGTATTCAACATGGATGAAACGGGACTTTTTTATAAAGCTCAGCCTTATTAAAGGTTATTTTTCAGACGAGAAAAGTGCACAAGTGGAAAACGTTAAAGATTACGCGTCACTGTTCTAGTAGGGGCTAACATGGATGGGTCTGAAAAACTGCCTCTCCTTGTTATCGGAAATTCTAAAAATACCCGATGTTTTAAGGGGGTTAAAGTTATCCTACAAAATATGAAGCCAATTCTAAGTCATGGATGACCATGCAATTCTTTGAAAAGTATATCAGGGAGTTAGACAGGCGTTTTTCTAAAGAAAAAAGGCAAGTTCTGATATTTATAGATAACTGAACGGCTCATCCTACAGAAATACCTGAACTGAAATCCATAAAAAAATATTTCTTTCCCTGCCAATTGTACCAGCGTGTTGCAACCTATGGACCAGGGCGTCATGAAATCATTAAAAGTGTACTATCGTCGAATGCTCCTGGCACATTTGATGAGCTCCATTGAAACATCGACAGATTCTGATGTCAATGTGCTAAAATGCATGGAGTGGGTTCAACGAGCCTGGACTCTTGTTTCATTGACTACAATTTCAAATTGCTTCAGATATGCAGGCTTTGTGAACGGAGCTGAAACTTCAGAATCGTTAGATAAGATTACTCATGATATCGACGAACTTCAGACATTGCTTAATGATCCAGCATATGTGGGATGTGATATTCCGACAGAAATAGACGCTGACGGTTATGCAAATTTTGATAACGATGTCAGAATTGTTGAAAAATTGACCGATCAGGAAATAATCGATGGAGTAAAAGAAAATCCAGGAACATGTAGCGATAGTGAAAAGGAAGAAGTAATCTCTCCTCCGAAAGTGCAAGATATTCGGGTGCAAGATGTCCGTGATATGCTGATGACAATTGATATGCTTCCGTGATATGCTTCAATGTAAACTCGAGTTTCAAATATATATATATATATTTTTTTTTTCATTTGGAAGTTGTCTCGTACATTTTTTTTTTTTTTTTTTTTTTTTTTTTTTGTATTTTTAGTAAAGTAGCATAAAATGGTCTCAGAAATCAAATTTTTAGTCATATTACAATATTTATCTACATAATAAGTATTTTTTACTGTAATGTAAAACGTTAAATTTGCAAACTCCTGTTATAATGAACTCTCGTTAATACGGACAAAAAACGCTTGCCCTTGACTATCCGTCTTAACGAGATTTCACTGTATTATTATCCCAATAGGTGGCAGCACCACACAGCCTACACACACTCTTTCTTTTGTGTGCAATTGTGGAGGTATTTTTTGGCAATCCACGTCGGGAGTCCAGATGAAACGTCTATGAAGTATTATATAGCATGTTTGATTCGCGCTCAATGCTGATCCTGTTTTATTAAAAGGTTTCTGCTCCGGTTAATCCTAATGTAAATATTACTCGTGCAAATAATTGTAAAGAACTATCTGTAATGCGTTTTCAACCCGCAAGCAAAAATAAGAGATAAAACTTTTTTTTTCTTATTTACGAGTGCGTTTAGAAATGCAGTCTCAATTATCAGAATTGTGGAACGAGGAAATCAGTTTCACATAGTTGTGTTTTTATATATTTGTGTTTTTTTAAATTGCCGTCTTTGGTTTTTAAAAATAGTTATATTAACCGCTTTTAAAAATTTCGTTTCCGAAAGATGTTTCGCTATTTTAGCAATTTTGCAATCTTTAAAAATCTGCTTCCGCGCTTCTGATCAAGATACGAAAAAACTAAAAATATTAGACAATTTCTACGTTTATTTTCACTTCGAAATCTACAAAACGCTTCAAAAATTTGTATATTGACTCTTTGAAAAAGTTAGTTTACAAAGTTCACTTATGCAAATTTCGATTTTTCTGCGAAGTTTAAAAACCGGCATTGGCCACGGAAATTGAATTATGAAAAATTCAATGATTCCAAACCATAACTAAGGCAATTTTATTTTTAAAAAAAGTTTGCGGTTTAAAAAAATACCAATATTAACCATTTCAAAAACGTTCGTTTCTGTATCCCCCTTTAGCGAATTCCACTTTTTTTTTTCAATGTTTTAAGTTCTGCCCATTTTTTAACTGTAAATTTTAATCAAAATACGAAAAAACAAATGTCACCCACTAGGGTCGTACTCTTTTACCACAGTTTTTAATAAACATTTTTCGCCTTATTTAAATGCACAAAGGACTATAAATCCTGCAATTAAACGAGGGGACTACAATTCCTGCTGTTTAAATATTAAGTAACAAAAATCTATTAAAATTTGTTGTGAAAACATACGAACCCTGCCCGCTTACCGAATGTACATTTTGCTTTAAAAAGAAGACTATAGTTTCAAAAAATGCGAATATTAACCCTTTGAATTTCTTTTTTACCACGCATTTGTCAGCAGGATTGACATTTAGCCTAATTTTTATTAAAAAGAACACACTTAATTTTATACAATCGCTCTGCAATTTTAATGCAATATACTAACATTTTAGCTAATGATCGAGTATAAATTTGGTTCGAGAATTAAGCGATTTTGGGGAAAAATAAACAGTTTGAAAAATTAAAAAGAAAGAGCCATAGGGTTAATCACGTGCACTATTATTTCCACTTATAACGTAGACATATTTTTGCGCTATTCCTCTCAAATTTCAATACCTTGAATTTTTCAGCTTCTGTTCGAGTACAATTTTGGTTTACAAATAATGAGATTTAGGGATAAAATAAGCAATTTGAAAATAAAACAATTCCCAAAAGATCCGATCTGGCAAGAAAAAAAACATTTAAAAACTAAATATCAATATTTTGTACAAAAATTATACGCAGTCACCAGAAATATACTACTTATCAGTATAAAAATAAAGATATCGTGCGATAAGAACTATATTTTTACTAATAAAGGATGTGATGTGAAAAAAAAGAAGAATACACTTCTCATAAAACCTTAGGGTCGTGCAGAAAGATTTTCGTTTAAACAGATGCAGTCATCAAACACTTATTTTCAGTGTATTTAAGATTATTATCATGGACTCTGGATACGCTGCTGTTTTTTTTTTATATAAAATACAAAGAGAAAGAAGGCCGCCCGGTGTACGCTACCAAAGGCTGTGGTATCCACACTCTAAGTTTGTTTGGACATATTATCATTTAAAAATATTAAATCATACAAATTTGAGGTTGCAGCATACTGAAGGCAATAAGGCTCCCAGCATTACGAGTGTTTGAAAAGATTTTCGTTTAAATATATAAAATCATTCAACGTTGATTTTAGGTACATTTGAAGTTATTATCACGAGGCGAGCAACTCTAGGAGGGACAGCTAGTTTAAAATAAATGAATTTAAAGAAGAATATAGATTTCTAATTCATTATTTTTTAATTATAGTTGTTAAAACTTCTCTTAAAAGCGAGAAAGGGGAAAGTTATAATAATGTAGCGTGAGGAATGCTATTTTTGTCGGCATATTTTTTTAATCGTAAGTCTAAAATACTTTTGTATTAGTCACTCCAAGTGACGTCATTTTTTCCCCACTAATTCCAAAAATAAGAAAGAAAATTTTAGAAGGAAGGAATATTTTTGCCAAATGGAGTCATTGATAATGGATACTTTTATTGAGGAGAATTTTACCATAGTTCATATGTAATATGCGTAGGATGTTACTCTGTTATAAAGCTACATTAGAAACATGTATTTCGATTTGTGCATCTGAAACTTAGAAATAAAGGTATGTCGTGCAAGTTTGTCTCATTAAAGCAATAAAAAAATAATATTTTATGTTACGTATACGTTCAAGTTCATTTTCTTATCTGATAAGAGATTTTCAAGTAAAAACGTGCATAATATATACTTAGTGCAGTTATAATAGCATTGCCTGGAAAAATTTGTAGCGATATAATATTTTTGTTTGGTAATCCATTACATTTTTGGTATAGGTGCCAATGTAATAAGTGTTTACCGTACATATCTATTTTCCAGCCTAACACCCATCCGTTAAATTTAATTCATAAAATTCTTTCGAAATCATAGAAACTCGACAGAGTTTCTCGCCAAGCATAAGAAACAGCAATGCATTACACAGTAAATGAAAGGAATTTCCGCCAATGGATGCCAAACGATTTTCCTTTTTTTTTTTTTTAACTCTGTCTAGTTTATATTTTGCGGACGGGACAAAACGGGTTTTTGACACATCTATATCTCGCGTTCTATTTATGATAGAAACAAAATTCTTGATTCTATGGAATGGGGCGCGCCAAATGACTAAGAAATCAAAAGAAAAGCAAGATCTGTCGAATAGGTTTTCAGGAAATGCGATTTTAAAAGTGCTGTTTTTTGCCCTTTTTAAATCTTGTACAGACCAAAAACTGTTGACAGGGCTACAGCAATGTGTAATTATCGGATTTTTACGTGGTTTACGTCATTTGAATTGTTTTTATGAGTAGTTCAAACCTTTGTAAGTTTCATGAAAATATATTAATTAGTTTTTGAGTTATATCAGTTTAAAGTTATTGATTCCTATACCTAACATGTAGCAAAAAACTGTTGACAGGGCTACAGCAATGTGTAATTATCGGATTTTTACGTGGTTTACGTCATTTGAATTGTTTTTATGAGTAATTCAAACCTTTGTAAGTTTTATGAAAAAATATTAATTAGTTTTTGATTTATATCAGTTTAAAGTTATTGATTCCTATACTTAACATAGAGCAAAAAAATAATTAATGACCCAACTCTTTTAGAAATGGTCGTATACACATAATATTAAGATATGTTATTACAGTCGACCCAAGTAAGCTCCCTATTATAAAAAAATAGTAACATTTAAGGTTCGTTTACAGGTTCTCACAAAAGATCATTTGATATAGGGCTAAAGAATTGTGTAATTATCCGATTTTTACGCGGTTTGCAACAATTGCATTGTTTTTATGAATAGTTCAAATGTTTAATATTTTGTGTAAAATATGAATTACTTTTTTATATATACATCACTTTAAAGTGATTTATTCCTATACTTAAGATGAAGCAAAGACACATTAAATGGTCTAACGCTTTTAAAAAAGAACGTATGCGCAGGATGTTAAAATATGTTACTACGAACGACCTAAGTTAGCTTCCTATTGTGAAACAGAACTGTAGAATTTAGTTTTTGTTTACAGGGTAACTCAAAAGATTTTTTAATAAGATTAATACTTGTGTAATTAGCGAATTTTTACGTTGAAGTACTCGATTCCTCAACACACAGGAAAAACAATAGTAAGTAGCATAATATTTGTCAAAGTTGCTATATACACAAGATATTCAAATATGTTACTACATCCGATTCATTTAAACTCTCTATTGTTTGTATTGTTGAACCATATACGTTTCGTTTACAGAGTCTCTTAGAAGATCTTGATTACATTACAACCGATGTATATTTACTGAGTGAGATGTATTTTAATGATTTTATACTGTTTCAATCTCTGTAAGGTTTTATTATCTTGCTTTAAAATTTAATACGGGTTCATTTTGTCTGTCTGAAAGCTCGTCGATCTTAAGCTCTAAATCTATTAAAATATAATATTTTCATCGATTAAAAAAAAACTGTGTTTATTAATAAATGTATCAGGAATTGATTGAAAAAATCGATTAAAAAATTCCAACTTTACATTCATGCGCTGAGTAATAGAATGTAAAAATGTTGCTAGAAGTTTTGCGTTTAAATATTTGCCGTTCATCGAATCTTGACGAACTTATGACGAACTTAATGGCTATGACGAACTTAAAATGCTCTAAAAACAGGCCTAAGAGCACAATGAAAAGGAAATAATTTCTTAAATTCCTCATAAAAATTAAAAATGCTATATTTCGTATACAATAGGTGATCGGTAACGAACTGTTCGGTATACGAACAAATCGGTTAACGAACACTTTCGCGTGAGATTTTTATGTTCGGATAACGAACACATGTTTCTTAACGAGCATTTTCAAAATATTTTTATGTTTGGAGAACGAACACCTCACGAAACAAAGTCATGATGAAGCAATGCCGTGTTTCATATTTGACCAGCTATACTTATTGCTTCTATTGTCGACTTTGGGAACATTTTAACAGTTGCATTACATATGTCCTAATTAATTCATGGACTGCCGGGGATTGAGGACCTATATTTTAGGATCCCCGAATTGGAATGGACAGACTAGAAACATTAATTATGTATTTTGTGTCTATGTATTTTGTGCATTTAGTAAATATAATCCTTTTTGGTTTAATCACGCTCCTTTTTAAAATCTAATTTAAAGCTTTATGATTTATCAGATCAAAAATTTTAATAAAATTTTACATTTTTTTAAACGGTTTATTATGTAAACTCATTAGTCTTTGTAGTATATTTACAAAATCACACAAAATTTTGGAATACATGTCATCCTACGAACATTTTCTATTTTGAAATCACTTTAATAGTTTTTATACTTTTGCAAACGTTGCGAATCTTATATTTTTCCGATTCTCGAAACGTTGAGTAAAAAAACTTAACAAATAAAAAAACTTTTATGGTGCTCAGTAATTTTCAAGAATAATATTTAATATATTAGTATAAAAATCCCTGTAAGTAACAATGGTTCGTAGAAAAACAAATTTGATTATTCTCGGTAAAGTAAACTCATTGTTATAATTGACCAAAAAAAAAGGTACTTCTTATTTATCCACATTTTTCTGAAACTGTAGTATTTTAATTACTTTGTAAACTACTGTAAAATTTTCTATTTTTTTTTGTTTTTTGAATGTATATAAACGGAAGAGTGATATTAACAAAAGAAAAAGGAAAATAAACATGTCATAAATAATCTGATGAATACAATCTAAGGAAATGAATATAAAAGTTTCCCTTTTGCTATGGTAGAGACATGTACATTGGAATAAGTCACTCAATAAATTGTATAATTCTGATGTATAATTCTATTTATAGCATCACAATTATTTTTTTATTTTGCCCCTTTCATCTTTCTCTTATCTTTTCTTTTCTGAATAAAAATGGAATCTGTGTAATTGAAATTAAATACCTTACAAAAAGAAGTGATATCTCATCAAAAACAACTCGTTGTAAATGATCCCGCCAAGCCACAAACCTAAAACGTCAGCCATAAAAAGAAGTGATATCACATAAAAAGAAGCGATATAGAAGTGCATACTCCGAGTCCCGTGTAAAAATCTATCACCACTCATAATCTTTCCAAAGGACTCGGAGTGAGGTACAGTATGTGAAAACTGCTTGGCGACCTGCAGGCTTTTAGAATATATGCAGTATATCCATTTTGAAAATCGAAAAAATAAATTTTTAATTTTCGTTATATCACTTTTATAAATATTTTTTCATGCGAAAGAACTGACAGGACGGATTTTTCCCCAGACTTATGCGATTCCGCTTACGCTATAATTACTGCAATATATCTCAATTTAGTTAACGTTTATTATAAAGTGCATTGTTATTAATATGTGTATGATCATTACATATATATATATATATATATATATTACAAACTCAAAATCTTTACATGTTTACTTAAGAAATCTTCTTCGTAAGAGTGGTGTTTCTAGTTTAAATAATGGTAAATAAAATCAACAAATTAATTTTTCAAGCTCATAAATAAGAAAAGACATGCAAACACAGAAGCTTCAACTTTTTACAATTTTATGGGAGCAAAATAATTAAATAAATAAAAATAAATAAAAAATAAATAAAAATAATATAGTCATATGTAATTGCAGGAAACGCGAACATTATAAAAGCCTGCAGGTCGCCAAGCAGTTTTCACATACTGTACCTCACTCCGAGTCCTTTGGAAACATTATGAGTGGTGATAGATTTTTACACGGGACTCGGAGTATGCACTTCTATATCGCTTCTTTTTATGTGATATCACTTCTTTTTATGGCTGACGTTTTAGGTTTGTGGCTTGGCGGGATCATTTACAACGAGTTGTTTTTGATGAGATAGGATTTAACATAAACTTGCAAAAAAGTGTTCTTTATACGTTGGAGAGAATCTTTTGTTGGAACCATAGTAACCCACATTCCGGAACTTAGAGATACTCGTCCAGAGGAGTTAGAAAAAATAACAAGAATTAGCATGACCAACCTCATAAAATACGAGATAATAACAAGCTCTCCATTTTTTTTTCAAAATCCTTTCATCGAATCAAATTTTATTGCCCATATAACGCTTTATTTTCTTTTCTTTATAAATGTACTCTACTCACAATACACCCGCTATTACTAAGCGAGTAGATTATTCCATAAAACACGAAACATTCTTAAAACGTCAAACCGCTCTTAATGACATTTTCATGAAATTGAAATTTATTTAATATTCAACGGAATTATTGGTTTGCGTTTTATCTCTTTCTAAATGCAATTTTTATTTTCAAATTTTTTACAGTATTATAAAATAATTTCATTTAGAAATTGTCATTATATTTCAGTTCTTTATAATTCAGTATCTATGACAACGACAAAAAGACAGCAGACGATCACATAAAATATTATTTTAATTAATATTCAATTCAGGCTACATGTTTCCGTTTATTTCAAATCTGAAAAAGCATAAAGCTTCATTTAGAAATCTATAAATTTATGTATCAAACTTAATTATACTCTATTTTTGAAATACTAATTATAGAATTATTTGATTATTTTATCTTCTCTAATTATTTGAAAAGAAATTTCAATTTAAAAACAACTACAGCCATAAATTTGGATATTTATATAATTTTATTCAAATGTTTGCGGCAACGATAAGTAGAAGCAGGCGATTTTTAAAACAGCGTTTAGAACAATTCTGTTTACCTGAACACGATGGCCAACCGAATTATAGACGAATCTGTTAAAAGTGCTTTCGAACTTTTAAAAATATACAGTGTCTCACAAAAGTGATGGGACACTTGTGCTTTATAAAAAGAAACTGCAATAAAATAAATAAACAAACATGTGCAAAAATTTTTTGGGTGTGTTTCATATTTAAAGTTAGTAACAATTATTACATAACATACATTTTGTCAAAATATTAAAATATTAATTTAGTAAAAATACAATTGTTCAGAACGGAGCAAAAAATGGCTCACATAAGTGATGGGACACTTACTTTTCCATCAAATATTTATCCACAAATTTTACTTTTTAAAAGGTTTTAATATTTTGTTGGATTTCCTTTTACTTTTAAAACATGATTTAATCTTTTTGGGATGGATTCGACTATTTTTTTTGTGATTTCTGGAGTGATTTTACCCCATTCTTCTTGAAGCACCGATTTTAGTTGTTGTTTTGAAGAAATGGTGTGTTTGCGAATTCTTGATTCCAATTCTTGCCAAATATTCTCTATGGGATTTAAGTCTGGAGATTGTGGTGGTGTTTTTATTATTTCAGGACAGTTATATAGCAGCCAGAGTCTAACGTTCAGAGCAGTGTGCTTGGGGTCATTGTCCTGGTAGAATTTAAAATCGTTATGAAGGTTCAATTTTCGTGCCGAAGATTTCAAATTTTGCTTTAAAATATCAATATACTTGTACTGATCCATTATACTGTCAATAAAAACAAAATTACCAACTCCAGCGGACGACATACACCCCCATACCATAACTCCTCCTCCACCGTGTTTTACTGTTGGTACCAAGTTCTGTTTGCGAAGTTCTTCCCTGGGTTTTCTCCACACCAAGATTCTACCGTCAGAACCAAATATATTAAATTTACTCTCATCAGCAAATATAACTTTATTCCAGTAATCAGAATTCTTATTTATGTTGGATTTTGCGAAAGCTAGTCTGAGTTTTCTATTCTTTTCACTTACGAAGAATTTTTTCCTGGCTACTCTACCGTGATATCCAGCAGATCGAATTACCCTTCTAATAGTTTCAGGATTAACAATTATTCCATATAATGCTTGTAAATCAGCAGCAACTTTTGAAGCACTAATTCTTGGATTTTTTTTAATATTTCGAACGATAATTCGCTTTATTCCATTGGATAGCTTTGATGGTCAGCCAGGTCTTCTTTTATCCTGAATCATATGATTCTTTTTATATCGTTTAATGATATTGAAAACTGTTGAACGACTCAAGTTAACTGTTTCAGCAGTTTTTCTAATAGATTTTCCACGTTCAATATGCAAATTAATAACTAATTTTCGAATTTCAGGCGAAGTTTCTTTTCGTTTAGCATTCATGACTACACAGAGCTAAAAAACACAAAAATTCCAAAACAAACTGGAGAGAAATACTGCAGACGATTTTATAAATTATTGCCAATTGCTTTTAAGTAAAAATAAAACCCCAAAAAATATTTTTATTGCTTATTTCAGGCGATTTTTGTTGCATATATAATGGTGTCCCATCACTTATGTGAGCTATTTTTTGCTCCGTTCTAAACATTTGTATTTTTATTAAATTAATATTTTAATATTTTGACAAAATGTATGTTATGTAATAATCTTTACTAAATTTAAGTATGAAACACACCCACAAAAAAAATGTGTACATGTTTTTTTAATTTATTTGATTAGTTTCCTTTTGTAAAGCACAAGTGTCCCATCACTTATGTGAGACACTGTATTTCAACGAGGATGAGTGGAACGAATTAAGCCTTTATGAGAAGCAAAGATTTTCCATTATCAAAAGGAATTATGAAAATCTCGTAGATATGGGTAAGATAAGCAACACTTCTTAAAATTGTAATTTTGTTTAGAATAATTTTGGTTGAAAAAATCATCTACGAGTGTTTTGACATACTAAAATATTTTAAGTAAATGAAATGGTTATTTAGCTGAAGTTCTGTGCATTTTTCTGTCAAGGTTTTATGTATGGAAGTCATGAAATCTGAAAATAATAATCTTTCAAAATTGATTTTCGCAAGTCTTTAATTTACAAATATTTCAGTAGAGAGTAATATTAACCGCTGCCATCTTCTTTATGTGGCTTTGCAAATTGACAGAATGAAAATAATTATTTTATGATTTGTGTTATATGGATGTT
Organism: Maratus michaelseni; assembly: GCA_963931845.1. NCBI lineage: Eukaryota > Metazoa > Arthropoda > Arachnida > Araneae > Salticidae > Maratus > Maratus michaelseni. The sequence continues at coordinate 316,538,751 of OZ007595.1, read as the reverse complement.
TTCTATTAGTTTTTGTGTTCTTTAAAATAATGCCAGTTTACTATTTTTTAATGTGTAATAAAAAATACGGATAACTTTCCATGATCTTTGGGCTTTTTTTTTTGGAGATTCATTTTTCTGATCAAAGGAAATAATGTGCTTGCACAGTTTTGAGAAACTAAGAAAGTTTTAAAAGTATATAAAAAAAAATCATTAACTTAAGTTACAGAAAATATATATGTACGAAAAATACGGTGATGAACGTTCCAATAATTTCTTGCATCACCGTCGTAAAAAATTAGGAATGAATAAAAAGTTTTGTGCGATCGTGCATGAATGTAAGAGTCGTAATGGTAGTACTGTCGTTATAATACACTTGTCTTATATTAATTAGAAATAATAAAAAGAGGACGATGTGCCAATAATCTAAAAATCTGTTTAAAATATTTTATTTTAAAATACTGATGTGCTTCGCAATATATTAAAGGAAAACATCCGTTACATATATTTTTAATTCGCATGCACGCGTATCCGTAAATGTAGGTAAGAAGGACTCTCCAATATAGGGCCAATGTGCCAGTAATGAACAACCTCCAAAGTTTTTGGCTTATAAAAAAAAAATAACCAATTGAAAATCAGTTTTTATTATTTGTTCATATTCTGCTTCGCGTGTTTTATAATCCAGGTAAATGTTGACAATCTTAATCAAACCTGCTAGGAACGTGAAAATAATGTTCATTAGTTTCACTGTCTTTTAGCGAAAAGCATACTGAGCAAGCCTAGAGATGGTTTTCCTTAAGTAATTTATATGTTCTTTTTTATTTTGCAAAAATTGCATGTTTTTGTGTTGATAGGAATTAAAAAACTTTGAATTATGTATACCATTTACTGTGTACAAAGTGTGATTAATTTTTTATGTTTATGAACCAGTGTCCATTACTGGAATTATTAATTAGACAATTTACAGCAATGGTCACCTCATGTTTTTATTACTAGATGTGTAATATTATTAATAGTCATACTGCATATTATTTTTTCATTTGACTGAAAAATTAAGTAATGTAACTTAATGTTTAAATTGCGCTTTCCAGATACTAAAATAAATAATATTTTTAAATAGCTACTTTTAATTAATTTCATGTAGTTAATAATATTTTCAATATTTTTATAATGTTGTAACCAGCCAAACCAATCATAATGCACAGAATAATATTCATGGGCATATCGAAAGGAGGGGCTAATGGGGGGTAAAGTAATCTCCGTTGAAATAAAATCAAATTGCCATAATAGATGGTTTTCTATGTATTTTTTATTTAGTAGGCTCGAAAATTTTACCAAATTAAAGCTCTGATTCTTTTTCTAATAATATGTAAACAAAGTTACTGAAAACACTTACTTAAAATCTTTAATTTTTCATTATTTTATATTTTCTTTTTTCTTCTTTTTTTTTCTTTTTTTTCTTTTTTGTAATTTTTTTTTTTTCGAGATACGCCGATAGCAGTTTCAAAAGGCAGAAAAACGAATCCTTCGCCTACATTGAAAAACACGGATTCTCCTTATAGCTTTTTTTTTCATTTACCGACGCGACACCGATAAATGAGGTGGTTAGAATAACAATGGAATAAGACAAAAATTTGAAAAATCTAGTTAACCCTATTTTTACTGAACGTATATTAATTTCTATTCAGTTCGACAGTCAAATAAGTCATAGTTCACTTAGGGAGTTGCTAGAAGGCAACACAAGTTGGACCACTAAATGCAACGGCAATATGACAAGTTTCACAAAACCCTCCATTTCTCAAATTACTAAAAATCGACTTACTCCACTGTCATTCTAACCCCTTCAAACTGAACAAGAGCGTCGTTATCGGTCCTCGCTGCAAACAAAATGCATTTATCTACACTTACGTACTTTTCAACCTACCGACTCGATGAGGAATTTGTCGGTGCTGCCCGGGTAAGCTTAACAAATATAACTTTATTTATAACAACTTTAAATAATAACCTGAATCACACCTTAATAATAACTTTAAATATATTTAAAATCAGTGTTGAATAAATATATATTTTTTAACGAAAATCTTTCGAAACGAACTTAATATTAAGGGCCCCACTGCTTTTGGCAGCTTCCACCCTTAAATTTGTATTCTCTTTTTTTATTATGTATAGGTAAAAAGCATTTGCACTGTATTTTAACGATGTTATAATTTATTAAATATATTGAAATTGATATACGGTACTGAGATGCGCTACAAGATTCATACTGTAGAATAGGGTGTGCATAGTGTCTATCGTTCATTTAAACAGGGATACACAAAATAATTTGGTTACAGAACTGTCTATCAGCTATATTTGCTGAAAGTGCGTTTTCAGTGGAGGTATGCGTTATAGATAATATACATTACAAAGATGCATAGATAATATAATTACAAGGCTTCAGAAAAAGATTCGTATACTTTTCCGACTATACTAAATTTATTTAAATTGGGTTTTCAAATGTGTAATACGTTTTTGAAATTTGTTTATACTTAGGTATCGTCTTTTACTTTAGAACCCTTTCACTTTTGGAGTTTTGTTACAGTTTTCTTAATGTGTTGGAAAGTGTTTCACGCTTGATGCGCGATTTTTTTTTTAATCAAGAAATTTATTTTAAGCGTTAAGCATTTAAATATTTGCAAAAAGAAGGCGAAATCTCCTTTCGTGCCCATAAGCTATGCTGAAGGAAATAGCTCCAAATAAAAGGTAATAAATTGCAAAATAACCTCGTGAAACTTGACAAACTACAACATACAGAAAAATACCAGTTATTTATTTTCTATAATATTCTTAATTCATACACGTCTTTAATCTGTGTGCGGCTGAGTCTGTTTATCTCTTAACCCCTTCGCGACGAGCGTCCTTTACAGAATTTTTAATTTTTTACCACCAGTTTTTCAAAACTGAAATTTTCGCCTAATTGAATCGCAGAAATGCTAAGATTTAATGAGGCAAAGCTTACAATAAAAAATAACTGGTGGGAAAAATCGAGGATGCTGAGCATCTTATGCGTCACGTATACGTGTCACTCGTCCCCAAGGGGTTAAATAGGTTTATGCAAGTAAGTAATGAATTAAAATTGATATTAAAAACCTACTCTAGTCACTTGAATACACTCGCACGCTAATGTTAAACTTATGGGAGCGATCTGTTCAAAGTTCTCGCACACATTTTAATATTTTTAAAAGTTAGTACTAGTTTGTACTTTTTACTTACCCATCATACGTAGTATAGGGTAAGTCTTGTAATCGTTTTGAAAATCGAAAAAAAAAAATTGACGGATTTAGACGTTTCAGACACTAGAGATTCCGAAAAACATATTTTTAGAAAAAAAAATTTGCCGTCCGTCTGTGTGTCTGTGTGTCTGTGTGTGTGTCTGCAAACGCTCTATCTCTCGAAAAAATGGAGATAGAGACTTGCAATTTGGTATGTCCTTAGTATGTAACAATGGAAAGAAGCCTATTTCATTGCAATAACCTCGATTAATCGGAACTATTTTTTTCGGACTCTCGAAATATTCGTTCTGATAAAAGGTATGTAAAAATTTTCGAAATTGTTTATTTTAAGAAATGAATATAAAAGACAATAAAAAACATAAATTTTACATAAAGCATGAAGTTGATCGGATAATTAGTTGCCGAGATATTTGGAATCCTATTTTCCACACTCTTCGATTTTTCATGACCCTGTATTTCATCCAAATTTCACTTTAAAGATATATTTAATTGGAAATTTGACGCTCAATCAGATGCAATAAACCGCTAGTTAATAGGATTATTATTTTTGGAGTTATAAGGAAAAACCTCTTTCAAGCAATTCAGTAATCGAGCCTTTAAAGTTTATGACGTCATCAAGCCACGATCGAGGCTACCGAAAAAGAAAGGCTACCGCGGTGCTTTACGCATATCTTTTTTTACAGACCGCCGGAGTCACGTGATGCTTGAATGCACCAATGAAGGTGTACGAAAAGAGCATCAAGTCTGTAAAAAAAGACAAGTGGAATGAACCGCGGTAGCCTGTCTTTTTCGTTAGCCTCGACCACGATTTTATTTGAATTGCAATGTATTTTATAAGTAGTTTACACATTTTTATTTTAATATTTTACATTATGCATATCCATGATGGGTAAGTATTACGGTGGCCCCCAACGACTAGTTTAGGGTTTTGTTCATCTCACGAAAGCCTATTTCGCTTCGTTGTCTGTCCGTCACAGAGCCGGTTCTCAGAAACAGTATAACTTACAGGCATGAAAATTTGTGTACTTATAACTGAATACCTACTATGAAGCTCAAAATATTAAAATTGGAAAAAATCGTATTATTTTAATATAGAGAGATAAATAGCTAAAATTCTAACAGCCTTTTCCTATTAGATTTAAGCATTTCTCGTTAAGGCAGTTGCCATCAATTAAAAATGCACAATAAAATTATTTCTACCATAATTAATTTCTATTGCAAGATTTCTACGTGAAAAATGAAAATGAAATAAAAAGTTTCACCCATTGAAAAAAAGATTAATAGGACGTCATATTGGTAATAAAACGGAAATTTTCAAACATTTCTCCATAATACAAGGAGTGTGAGTATATGTAAATACAGAAAGCAGCTTAATAGGACGTCATTAGAGAATTAAAAAGAAAATTAATCTCACGTCCTATTGGAAGTTTAACGGATTTTTCAAATGTTTGAGAATAATACATAGAGAGTATTAATATGAGTAATAGAGAACAGTAAATATATGAGTTTGAGGAACGTATTGAATCATGATAAAAACCCGATTATTTAAATTTTGGCATATTTTAACATTTTGAAGGTCTCTATAGAATATGCTTAATTTTGATATTGATTTTTTTTTAAATATCGTATTTAGTCCACATGACAGATATTATTAGGAGAGAGTATAATAGCGGGCTTCGCACGCTATCGGGCAGGTTCAGATATTCGAAAAAACGAGAAAATTTGACCGGTAAAGTTTTACTTTATACAAAAGTGACTTTTTTTTTATGAAATTTATTTGGATTTATTAAAGAAAGGATAAAGTGTTTGAAAGGAATATTAAACGAAACCGTTTGTGAGTACTTCGAGCACACTTACCCACTTTTTTTTTATTTTGGCTGCAGCTTTTCTTTTATAACTTTACTTCCACTTTCGAAACCGATTTCGAAACTAACCGTAGCCTTATTAAAAAAAAATCTGCAACCAAAATCGAAAAAAGAAAAACTAGCCAGATTAGACATATACTATGCAAAAAAAGTAATCTAAAAATATTAAAGAGCAAACGAGAAATTTGAAAAGAATGCTCCTACAGATTTTACATTACCGTGCCAGTTTCTTCGCGTGACTCTTAATGTGGTAAATTCATATTGAAAAGTTCACCTTATTATTATATTTTGTACAAATCAATAAAAGGTAACAAATATAATTTTAATGGAGAAAAACCGCAAAAATATTCTAAATCGATAATTAGATCAAAATATATAACACTTTGTATGTTGTACCGTTCTACTTTCTACATCTTCTTCCACGTTTTAAATCTGTTTAAAATGTGTTATCTAATTCATGTTATGTAGATGTCTGTGGGAGAAAAAGCTATGAAACTGTGTACAGTATTTTTCAGTTATATGCATTTTTAAATCTTCATGGTTCTTTGTCTTGGCAGAAACTTTTGGGAAATTGATTCGCCTTTAAAAAACATTTGTTTCATTAAAATATATATAATTATTATTGCTTTAAATACATTCATTTAGATAACCAAAATCATTTGCTTTGAATGGAGTAATCGTTCTCCGGTTCACGTTAAATTATTTTATTCGACAAATTAATTTTAGCGTAGTATCAATTAGCCGTTCTCGTTAATCGATTTACAAGCATCCTTCGTTTGAAGGCAATAATGTTGCAAAAGACTCCTGGGAAGAAATACTCTGAATATCGTACCAAAAGACCAAAAGGGAATGCAGCAGAACAGATTATTTTCTGAGATGAGTTCGATAGTAAAATAGGACAGGTTGTACTATATTATACTTCCATAAACAAAGATGGCTGCTGATTTGTTTATAAAAGAAGGTTGAATTAAAGATACAGAGCATGATGAAAAAATACCTTCGATGGGATTTCAAGTTGTATTTGTTTCATATTAAATAGACATATTTTAGTTTTATATTTCTGCTGATGTATAATTCAATTAAAGAAGAATCTCAAAATTCGAATGATATTTATTTATCATAAATTTTTTGTAATATAACATTTTTATTGGTAAAAAGCGCGTATTTTTATTTATTTGTTTGTTTGTTTTTTTTTGTTTTTTTTTGGTGTGTCTCGGATAAGTTTTATAAATAACCTATAATATTCTATATTTGTAATTTTCTCCCTAATAAAATGAATACAGATGTTAGTTATTTTAAAGAAATATAATTTTTTATAACAGCATAATTATAAAATACATTAAAGAATTCGTAAGCCGGTTGACATAAAGGATGCCGGTTGAATTGTTGATATCACAAGTCGCCGTTTTACAGACTTTTCGAAAAAAAATAACAGCCAAATGTGTATTTTATCTGTTATTTTACTTTAACTTTTAAAATTAATTCATGGAATATTTTGTATTGGAGAAAAAAATGCTACCATGTTTTTCTTTTCTTAATTTCTATGACAGTGATAAATAAAAGCAGACGATTTTAAGTATTATTATTATTAGATTTAGATAGGTAGGATATTTTGGAATATTTACAATCCAAAGGAAGTATATATAGTTCAAAATAAATTTTAAAAAATAAATAAATAATCATTTCTATTAATAATTATGCTTTTTTTTTTTTTAAGAATTGAGCCACAAAAATGCAAATTGGCTTAAATTTTCATTTTATAAAAGTTATTTTCAAAAAGATGAATTAAAAAAATAATCAGAAAATGTTTTGCACAGTATTTCGAAATTTTAATTTAAACTTTTGTATGGCAACGATAAGGAAATAGTTTTAGAAGAATTCCACAATTTATTTTAAGAAAATGGCTTCTCAAAATAGCAACGAATTTGTTAAGAACGAAGTTGAATGTTTAAAAATTTATTTCGAGGAAGAACAGTGGGAAGAATTAAGTGCTTTTGGGAAAAAAAGATTTATGAACATGAAGATAAATTATGAAAATCTCGTAGCAATTGGTAAGTTAACCAAAATTTTCAACATTCCTTTTAGAACACATACGCTAAAATGATACCAACGAAGTTTGCGGCATTCTAAATATTTTAAATGAGTGAAACTGAAACCATATGCATTTCCCTCAAATTGAAACTATATGCATTTTACTGTTTATATTTAACAAGAAATCATAAAAATTTAGTTAGTTATTTCTTTTTTTAATACGAACTTTGAACTCTACATATTTAGAAACATTGAAATACAAATAATACTATTTCCTTATCCGCCATTTATAGTAACTGTTTTCAAAATTTCACAGGAATAAACTTATTATAACTTTTGTTATCATTTAATTTTTTCTTAGTTTTGAAGATTGTTAAATTTATATTAGAAGTTTATTTTTTAATTATAATTTAATGTACTTTATAACAGTTTTCATAATTTTCTGCAACTATTATTTAAAGGGGAGCATTTGTTTCTGAATTTAAAAAAGAAATGATTCTATTTCAGCAATCATTGGGAAATTAAAAGAAATAACACTGAAAAGCATGAAGGAGATCATTTAATAGAATTTTTGAAAAATATTGTTCGGTGCTTAACATTTAAGTAATATTTTGCGTCAGAATCGTAGAAAAAATATAAGAGTGATACAAAAAGTATGTCGTGCTTTTTCCAATAAATTTAAGAATTCAATGGAGGCATTATCGTCTCTCACATCACTCTCAGTAATAACGAAAATATATTATTCATTTGAAAATAATTTAAAACACGTATTTATTTATGAAATTTTAAATTTGTTCAGATATTTTTACTAAAAGAATGCGTTCTTACATCATATGGAAGGACATGCGCTATTATACCGCCTTTCTTTAAGACTATATTGCGTTGTAGTATATTTTATCCTTTTTTTTATTCGCATGCACGGGTATACGCAAATACATAAATATATTTACATTTCGCCAATACTTCGAATACTCAAATTGTTATGTTTACTTTCAATCAATGGAAAATGGACATTTACTTATTTGTTTTATTATTTTGTATGGTTTTATTATTATTATTATTATTCTGTGTTTTGCACGTGAAAGCAAATAAATGTTACCCTGCATTATATGTTTAAAAATCGAAAATTGAAAGATGATATTGAAAATTGAAAGATGATATTGAATATTGAATGAAATGTCTCTCTAGTTATTTTTTTCTGCCGATAGATTATTTTCTAACATTTTCAGTAATACATATAATAGGCTTCATAATTATATCAAATAAGTTGGAAAATTTTCTACAATCAAGAAATAATGCATGCCTTTTGTGACACTTTGCAATTACTTTCAATGAGAGAAAATGTGTTGTTTGATTTAGCATAAAGAATAACACTTTCATTGCCGAAACGTCAGTTGAGGCTCACTGTGGATTCGCGAAAAGTTTTTGGTTTCTGTCTGTCTGTCTGTTTGTTTGTCTGCCTGTTCCGCGATAACTTCCCAAAAATAGTCCTATTAGATTGATTTTTGGCGGGTATGTTGGTGAGGTATCCGGAATTAGCTGTATAGTTTTTAGTTACATTTGGTTCTTTCGTTCGAAAAATATAGAACATTTATTTTTAGGTCATAATGTCTTCTCCTATGGGAATGCAAACAATTTCAAATTTCATTTTTAACTGAAATGAAAATCGCATATTTAAATAATGGATTTAAACGTAAAATTATTAATGCTAAATTTTTGATATGAGGATTTTAAATATATCCAATAGCTTTGAAAATTTTCTGTTACATTCATATAATTTAGAAGTTAATTTTTTAAATTATTGAAAATATTTTTGCATCTGTTCGGAAAATATTTTACTTTTATATTTTTTACAAATTTTAAAATGCATTTATTTTTACTTTGCTCTCTAATTTATTAGTTGCTTAGCAACCCTGTTTCAAAGAAATAAAATTCAAGTAACTCGCACTATTTTGCTGCGATATTGTATTATCAAAATAAATTATTTTTGTATTATATTGACATAAATGAACAGAGTTCGTACGCCTCCTGTAATTTTGCAACCAGGAAATTTTTCGCTACCAGTAATTTCTTACAGAAAATATCTCCTCAAAAGAAGACGAAGTTTCTGGAGTTTAACCTAGATTTCTTTTTCTATAGAAAAAATACTGGTAACACTCCTGGAAAATTCCCTGAACCCTGAATGAAGAATTTATTTTAATACAAGTTTATTTTTTTATCTAAAAATTTGCATGAATAAGACGTTCATAAGAATTTCAGAATACCATTGCATAAACCGTGTTTAATTTAATGCTTTTAATTTCTGAAACCTCCGAAGTAATTTATATGCCTATAAATATGTATGTAATACATAAAAAATTAAATTGCGGATTGTAAGATGCTAAATAATATGAAAAGTGAGATTAAAAATAAATGACTTTCAGAGCTTACGTAGAAGCTCCTGATCTGGAAATTTACTTATTCTTTAAGGGATAGAGTTTCTACCTAATTTTTTCGTTTCTTAAAAAACTTTATTATCAACATATACGGAACTTCAATTAGGGAAGATATCTGAATTTAAATGTATGTTTATGAAGATTTAGTTCCATAAGGATGATGAATGATTCTTCAACAGCGATAATGTGGTCAATATTACTTGTTGAAAAAGCATGTTTTTTTTTATTTATGGTACATATTATATGTATGTTGTATGGTAGAATGAATATGTGTAGTGCAATAGTGCAACTTTACTCGTAAAACATGAAACAGCGACCTAAACTAGACTTACAGACACAAATAAGAACTATACAGATTACAAAATCAAAGAATTTAAATTTAATTACAAAACAATCACGTGCTTGCTTTCAGAGACTATGACATATCACGTGCTGGAAAATTTGAACGGCGTTAAGCCATGGAATAAATACTTGCAGGATTTGGGTTTAGTGGTACTTGTAGGATCACACTCAGTGGAATTCGACTTGTGTAACTTGAATTTTATATTCCACATGAAACAAAACTCCTCCTGAAATGTCTACGGTTAGCCATAATGACTACAAGAGAACCAAATGGCGATAGATGACAATGCCACCAAACTTTTCTTGTTGCACGTGCAGAGAGTAATATGCTTTTTATTTGCGTTTCTTAAGTCATCATTTCTAGTGCTACGTGAATCGTTTCAACGCCATTTGTGGTTTTTCATAATAAAAATCATTTTACGGTTGAAAAAAAAAGTGGATGTTCCCATTTGCTATTTTTTCATCGATATCGCAGCTGTGGGAGGTATGTTGAACCTCCTCATTTCATTCTTGAGATTAAAATACCGACATGCAATTGTCATCCTTCACATGTGTGAAGTAATTAAAAACGCAGCTAATATATTAAATAATGTGTATTAAGAATAGAAATAAAAAAATAAATTGCAGACATACTTCAACAATTAAAATGTGTTAATTGATTTCAGTCACTTAAATCCATGAATAAAAAATGCTATTAAGGCAGTTTGTTCTCTTGGTTCATGTTAATTTTTACATTTCATTTTTTTTAATCTCGTAAAATAAATATAAAAGGAAAGTCTTAAACCAAGTGAAGTAACGTCATGTATGAAAGTAATCCATAGTTTGTGTTAATCAGTTCTTTGTTTCTCAGTTATTAATTAATTATTAAAGAAATGAAAAAAAACCTCATTGTTATTCTACTTTAATTAATTTTGTTTATAACTAGAGTTTTAAGAGTATTTGAAATGAGAAAATAATTTAAATCATTTCATGACAGGTGTGGATCCTGCCGTGCCGACATTTATGCGTCAGAAGAAGAGGAAGGAAATTACCACAGCTTCACAAACAGATCCTAAACAAAGTTCGTATTGTTGACATTTATTTCACCATGTACCTTTTTATCCTTTTTGTCAAGCATTACTTATGAAATAATCTAATTTGCACGATTAATTTCTAGCGCGAGTTTCCAAACTTAAGAATATGACTAGATTGTTGATAAAAGGATTTGGACGTGCAGATTTTTGCCTCAAGTCACTCTCAAAAACAATTTATTAAAACACTATCGTATCATAAATTTGCACAATGTATGATACGATATCATATGATACATATCATATTCTTTCACAATTCTGTTTCTAAAGATGTAACATGTGCGATTGTGATATCTTTTTTTTGTAGATAAAATTAATAATATTTTACTTCAAAGTTTAAAGAACTTATCTATCATTCTGTGACATACACAAATAACCTATCTTTGTAATCACGATTCTCAAATTCTGGTAACTCCATCTATGTGATACACATAATTTTATAAATATCACAATTCTTTATTGATATAAAATTAAAAATATGCTGATTGCGTGATTTCTATTATCGTCGAAATATTTTATGTAATCTTGATCAGTAATCTTATGCATATATGCTGTTTTCTAATCTACTGTTACTTACATGCAAACGTATATAAATAGTATAATTCACAAAATATTTATTTAAAAAATAATCTAGTTGTATTGCATTCAAAGTATCATATCAGTAGTATTTATTTATTAGATATATATTATTTATGATCTATCTCAAAATTGTTCACAAGTTGAGTTTTATATGACTCAAACTGTAGCAGTTGTTTACAAATAACATTTAACGTGTTCAAATAATTACGAAGTTTTCAAATGCTACTATTTCAAAATTTGATTAGTGCTTATGATATCAAATGACTTGTCTGACAGTCTGTCCATTCTATAAGAATCACGATTTAAAAAAATAACACGTTAAAATTACGATTTTTTGAAATTGTTGAAGTAGAAACGTTTCGACGCAGAATACGTCATCTCCACTATTTATTTGTCTTTTCATGTAATGTAACAAAGTAAAATTTTGTGTAGATTTATTTCACTGCTTAAGTACCCTTTGCGTGAAAATCACTTTCCTATAAAGCGTTTTCTGATATAACTCTGTGTTCGGAAAAGAATATATCAAGAAATACAGTATAAAAATTTTAGCTATTCATTTGTTCCATTATAATTACATAAATTATTTTTGTAAATATCTCTACAGCATTAAATCTATTACACACAATTAAAAAAAATTACTCCACTCGTAATTCTTAGACTAAAATATGCGAGCACGTCTAGTTGAACAATTTAATTTGTATAGCAGGTAGTCTAAGAAAAAACAAATCCATGAATATTTATATAAAGGCGAGCATTAACCCCTTGGGGACGAGGGACACGAATACGTGACGCATAAGGTGCTCAGAATCCTCGATTATTCCCAGCAGCTATTTTTTTTGTAAAGTTTTCCTTATCTAATCATAGCATTTTTGCGATTCAATTTGGTGAAAATTTCTCATTTGAAAAACCGGTGGTATCAGATTAAAAATTCTGTAAAAGACGCTCGTCGCGAAGGGGTTAAGCTCGTTCTATGCAATGAGGGATAATAAAAAGAACTCGTCAACACCACATGTAGAAAGACGAAGTGCTTCCATCGACGAATCACATACGTAAAAGTATATCGGCAATTTCATTCATAAAAATGACACACATAACAATGATTATATAAATAAGATGAACATTTCACTTTTACTTTCAGCCTTGACTAAGATTGATGTCGTACGTCACAAAGATAAATTGTTTTTATTTTCTCGGTTAAACCAAAGAGTGAAACTATTAAATGGCAAAAATTCGTCAGTAAATCTACGTCGTTTCTGAAAAAAAAGTGTCGTTTCATACATGAGTAGCGCATCTTACATAAGACTGCATCAAAATCAGTCATTTTCACTCAAGTTTCAGAATTCTTAAAATAATCTGAAAATGAAAGGAATTTTTTTTTTGACAACCTTCCGTGCTATTTAAAATGAAGCATGCAGCATGTATAGTTCGCTTCGCTAACGAGACACTAAAAAAATAGTAATATTATGCTCTATAGAGGAAAATCGTTTGCATTGTATTTTAATGATGTTACACTATTTCAGGCATAACAAAATTTATAGGCATTTTGGAGATACACTGTGCGAAGGAGAGCATACAAGCATTTAACATTCATTTACAGGGTCGCACTAAATGATACAATTACCGTATTTACCCGCGTATACGTCGATCCCGCGTATAAGTCGACCCCCACTTTCCCGATCAAGAAATTTGAATTTTTATAAATCCCGCGTATAAGTCGACCCCCCACTTTTCCGATCAATAAATTTGATTTTTTTTTCAAATTACATTATTCAAAATCACCTGGAAAAAAAAGAAAGTATACTAAATATACAATAATAAAGGAACTTTATTATTATTATTTTTTTTGTACATTTATTCGAAATCATCTGAAAGAAAAAGTACTAAATATACAATAATGAAGATAATAATATACAAAGTTAAACTGATTCGAGGTCCGATTCAATATCGGACTCGCCAAACCCTTCACATAAGTCCTTCGTCGTCATCGGCTCATCATGATACACGTTTTCAATCTCTGTATCGCAACATTCTTCCTCGTCGTTATTACTTTCTCAAATGGCATCATCTTCTGTGCCGTCTAGTTCGTTGCTTATGCAGCAATTCTTGAACGATTTTATAATCATTTCGGAAGGAATTTGATTCCACGCATCTTTAAACCACTGGGCAATTAATGCAATGTCGGACTTTCTAATATTACCGCCCTTTGTTAATGTTGGACAACCGGATGAAATCCACTCTGAAAAAAAAAATTAAGGACCCTCGCATAAGTCGACCCCTCCACCTTTAAAGTCTCTTTTTGTCCAAAGTTTCTCGACCTATACGCGGGTAAATACGGTACATTATGCTAAGGAATTTTTTTTTGACAACCTTCCGTGCTATTTAAAATGAAGCATGCAGCATGTATAGTTCGCTTCGCTAACGAGACATTAAAAAAATAGTAATATTATGCTCTATAGAGGAAAATCGTTTGCATTGTATTTTAATGATGTTACACTATTTCAGGCATAACAAAATTTATACGCATTTTGGAGATACACTGTGCGAAGGAGAGCATACAAGCATTTAACATTCATTTACAGGGTCGCACTAAATGATACAATTACATTATGCTTTATGCGGAAACATCGTTTGTAGATTGTTTTAATGATGTCATACTATTTCAAACGCAGTGAAATTTATATAGCTTACTGACGTGGATAACAAGCTGCTCACGGTAAAATATACACTTCGTAGCACGTATTGTTCCTTTATACGGACACTCAAAATACCTCTGTTGCAGTTCTGTCTGTGAGCGATAAGTGCTGAAAGTGCGTTTTCAACTTTTATAGGCGTTTTTAAGTTTTATTAAAATTTTTAACACTGCATGATGTGTATAATTTCTATACATCGTACATAGGGCTACAGATAAAAATTTGAAAGCATTGATTTTTATGAGCGTTAATTGATAAATTTTGAGTTTTAAATGTGTAATACTATTTTCCAGCTAAATTATATTTAGTACACAAAACTATATATATATATATTTTTTTTTTGAACTAAAACTAAATTATTATCCAGGGCTAAGACAAGAAGAAGAGAACTGAATGCATTACTGTCTGTGAATGGCAATTGCTGGAATTGTATATTAGTTGTATTATTCGTGTTCAAAGTTGATTTGTAATCTATGCTTGATACACGATTTATTTTCTTGTTATTCATGTTTGACTATATGCTCATAGTTTTGTATTGCATATGATTATGTTATGATAAGGTCAGTCTCTTAACTAAATTATTTTCTCTTAACAGGGCTGTAACCAGTCGGCAAAGCCACATAGGGCTTTAATTTTTTTTTTTTTTTTTTTTTTTTTTTTTTGGGGGGGGGGGGGGTATGTAATTTACATTTTATCTTTTATTTCATTACTTATGATAAGGTCATTCTCTTAACTAAATAATTTTCTCTTAACAGGGCTGTAACCAGTCGGCAAAGCCACATAGGGCTTTAATTTTTTTTTTTTTTTTTTTTTTTTTTTTTTTTTTTGGGGGGGGGGGGGGTATGTAATTTACATTTTATCTTTTATTTCATTACTTATGATAAGGTCATTCTCTTAACTAAATAATTTTCTCTTAACAGGGCTGTAACCAGTCGGCAAAGCCACATAGGGCTTTAATTTTTTTTTTTTTTTTTTTTTTTTGGGGGGGGGTATGTAATTTACATTTTATCTTTTATTTCATTACTTATGATAAGGTCATTCTCTTAACTAAATAATTTTCTCTTAACAGGGCTGTAACCAATAGGCAAAAGCCCATAGGCCTTTTTTTTTGGGGGAGGGGGTTGTAATTCACATCTTATCTTTTATTTTATTACTTTAATGATAAATATATATTAAAATATAGAAAGAAGTAGAAGGTAAGACCCCCCATCACCTGCGTGTCAAAACATTGTTGATTATAAAGTTAAAAAATTTTCAAATGTAATATAGATACAATTACTTAAAGATTATGAAGACAAGAGGTGGCTCAGCCAACCCTGTTTCCATCGAGTTCAGGCACTATGTCTTTCTAAATCATTCTATATAAATTTTGTTTATGAACATATACTCATAAACGGCATTATACTTACGTTGCACCCAATGAAACAAACACTTATGTCGAGAATGATTTAGAACATTTAATTTTTTTTTCTTTTAGTTTTTTTTCATTGTATTTAGGCTAATTTTTTTTTAATTCAGTATTTTGTAATATTAATTTTTAGTATTCAGATAAATTTATTGTACAGTGATTTCAAAAAGGGAGCATAGTATGGTTTGACACTTTGAAAACAAGACGGATAAACAAACAAATCATTTAAAGTTTGACATTTATTGATATAAAATGAGATAATGTACATATTTAAAACTATTTTAATTTAGAGGTTTTTTTTATTAATGAATTAAAAATTGTAAAGTATATTTCAATATTAAGATTAACTTTATCAGAAAGCGCAATGTTTGGTTCTATTCTGTGCTGTAAGGGCTGGATTTTAAAATATTTAGAAACAAAGATGTGAAGGGTGAAGTAAAATACCTAGTGCAGAAATACAGTAAAACATCCCTTAAAACGTAATTAAAAAAATTCTTAGTTCAATTTAAATAAATTATTTTCCAGATGTTCTCTTGTACACCTTGCCGCTGTCCTTGCACAATCTCGTAAGCTGGCCTTATCCATCACACCGTTAGATTGTGCACACATAGACAGATTCACAAACTCTTTATTTTAGAATATAGATGATAAATAGAAAAGTGAAAAAAAAATATTTATATGAATTTAATTACGACATTTAAAATACAACTTGGAATAAAATATTTTGTATTGATTGGTTGTGATGGTGTGCATTTTGGTTGTGTTTATAAAACAATATTCCTTTGATATTTTTTTATCAATATAAGAAAACTGTGCTATGGAAGAATATAGTTATACACCCAAGTTTGCCATGAAAGTTTAACTACACGCTCAATTAGGCCGTGAGATAATAATGAAATTGAAATACACTGATCTAATGGTCAGAGGATCTCAAAATAAGCCCTTGTAAGATCTCTGGAGGTGTTAATCTGTTTTCGGTTTATTAATTTCGATTATGCATCGTTTGCTTTCTAATTAATCCTGAATAATGTTTTTATTTATTATTATTAATTATTTCATTCGTCGGGCTTTTATTTTCGTATTAAGTTTCATACCCAATAGCTGTATATAAATAAGAACTAAGCATTCATTTACTTGATGCTGGTAGTTAATCCATTTTTAAAATCAAAATCGATTTCAAGTATCTTGATGGATTGGTTACATCTAGGCAAGGCTAATATATTTTTTGCCCTCCTATGGCAACTCACCCTTTGGTAAATATAACTTTGAATTGCACAAATTAATGTTAAAATATGTGTTACATGTTTCGCATAACACGTGATTTATTTTCTTTAGTTGCTAAAAATATTCTTCTTTCAGAAAAACTATGCCCAAAGACTTCTACAACGAATCCGCCGATCGGTACTGCAACAACTAGTCGTGGATATGAAGGTGTAGAATCTGAAGGTAAAACAAATGAATTTATTTCCGTGAATTAAAATCTGAATGATGTTTTCCATGTACAAGAATTTGATGAATGTTGCAATAACTTAATTTATTAATTAAAGACATTACATTAACTACATGAAAGTGATACCACGGCTACGAAGATAATACGATACAGAATCACTTTCATCAGTCCAAACGTGACTTTTCCATCAATTAAAACCACCGACGTGTTCAATAATTAATAAAATGAATAATTTCCTATAGATAGAATGGAAATAAAAGAAACAGTGTTACTTATGTTTACCTACTCCCATTGTTTACACGATGGGTGACAATTTGTGGCCCACCAGATACCACTATTTTTTAAAAGAAATTGTCAACTTCTTGATTCGCATCAATTCGATGATTAGATAAGGCAAAGATTACCATAAAAGTTTAGTGGTATCAGTCGGGCTACAGTTTGACAACCCTGGTTTACACCCAGTCAATCCCTGAACATTTTTGCTTCGTTGTACAAACAAGATGTTAATTTTTCATACTTACGTATTATCCGTGCCAGGAGATAGATTGCCAAAAATGGTTGCCAAGTACCAATCATGTTTATCGTTGCCAATCATGTTAAAAACAGTAATTTAATATTATTAAATACATGACATTGTTAAAATTGTAAATAAATAAATAAAATGTGTAGCGCATAATGGAAAATTTCAACTGCGCATGCCTGGGAATAATCTACTTTTTTTAGCAGGGGTCATTGTTCCAGATAGGATTTATTTTTTTTTTAGATACTGCATTTATGTTTAAAATATTACTATACTATTTGACGAATTTAAAACGATAGATATAAAAAAGTTAATATGAAGAGTAAGAAATAAAGTTTATATACACATTTCAGCAAAATTACATAAAAACTTAACGATCAATGTAAAGTTGCAAAAAAAACCCGAAAATACTCGAAATTCGTTAATACGGCTATCATTGTACAGCATGATATGATCGCTTTACGAACATGAAAACCAAACAAAAACATCACTGAAGGCAGCAACATCGTTCATTGGAATAACAAAAAAATACACGAAGGTCGTTAATGTGGCGATCATACCAGATGCATGATCGCTTCACTTCACGAACATGAATAGAAAAAAAAAAACATCACCAGATGCAGCAACCTTGTTGTATTGGAAACCCCAATAATGCACAAAATTCGTTAATGCAGCGACATCTGTACCGCATGTATGATCGCTTCAAGAACATGAAAAAAGAAATATCACTGGATGCAGCAACCTGGTTGTATTGGAAACCCCCAAAATACATGAAATTCACTAATACAGCGACCACTATACCGCAAGTTTCATCGCTCCATGAACATGAAAAAAGAAATATCACTGGATGCAGCAACTTCATTTTATTTGAATTCCCAAAAATACACAAAATCCGTTAATGCCGCGATCACTGAGTAATAGTTTCAGCAATTTATAGATCTGAAGAACCACTGGCCGTGGTCCAGTCTGAGTCATCATCGGGTAAGCAATAATTAAAAGGAAAACAACCCATATGCTAAAAATTAGCTTTCACAAAAAATAACCAACTTACAGGCATTCAAAACTGGAAGGTAAATGAGCAGGAGCACGTGTCGAAACCAGGAGCGAGGCTAGACGTTAATTCTACCCTCCCGATCTCCTCTTTTCCTTTGTCCGCCCCTTCTATGATGGGACTTTTAAATGGACTAACCCGCTCTATTGTACGTCACTCCTGGAAAGAGCCGGTAAGTGTAGTTAACATGTAGAAGGAAAAAAATACTTAGGATTACTATAATTAGTAATATTGGCTTCATGCATGGCGCAATTGGCTCAAACCTGGCCCGAATAATACGTAAGTACCCAATTTTTTTATGGAGTGTTTCCTTCTGTTAAGATCTTCGAATGCTAAGAAATATATATATATATATATATATATATATATATATATATATATATATATATATACAGTTAAAATATGTTCTTTTTTAAAATAATTAACAGCACGCACTTCTTCCACACTAAGATGGGCAGAGTTTTGTTGTAGAACTGTTTTAAAAATTTTAAATGTTCTGGTACAATTCTTTCAGGGTGAATTGCTGCCGAAAAATTAAATGATGAAACATAAAATTTAAGCTGCTAATATTTTGTTAATATATATTTTAGTTTTCTATGCGATGCGATTTATAAATTAATTTAATTTGAAATATAGTAGCTATAATAATTTTTCTAAAGAGTAAATAAATAAGTGATAATTTCGAAACAAATACTCTGTATTCACTTTAAGCTTATAGACGAATTCTATATTGCTTATGTTTAATTGTTAAATAATAATAAACTGAAAAATTAGTATTGCCTTAGTGTCTGACAATCACAAATGTTTAGTTTCATGATTATATTTTTTTATTTTAACATTCACAATTCTTTGCTGCACCAGATTTTTAGAAATTATCTCATTAGAATACTATCATAAAATCTTATACTCTCAATATTATTTGTTATACAAATAATGTATTTTTTCAGAAAAATCAGAAACAAATTAATTTTTGGATTTTTTTTAAATTTAATAATTGGTAAGAGAAGATGATAAAATTCCTTCAAATTTTAATAACATAATCAAGCAGCAAGAAAAAAGGTTAAAAGCGGAAAAAAATGAGTCACGTTATGTCTCTTTAAGTTGAAACATTTTTTTAGATAGAGCCTCTTAACCCATTAAACGCCAACGCTCCCGTTGCGGGAACATGTATTTTATATTTTTTTCTCAAAATATTTTTATCTATTTAAGAAAAAAATCTTTTTATAGAAAAGTTATTTGTATGGAATATAATTTTTTTTTTCAAAATAATAGTTTCCCCTTTTTTATTTTTTTTTTCAGATTTTTTTATAAAAATAATTTTTGGTTTTCCGACTATCTCAGGTAAAATGAGTTAAAAAGAAAAAAAAATCTTCAGTTTTGTTTAACTACAGTCAGGTTTTAAAACCAACATTTCAAGTAACAACATATTCAAAACCCGGAGTAAATAGATTTAAGCAACAGTTGAAAGATTTTTCTGGAATGTTCGCATGATGGGAACGTTGGCGCTTTCTTGTAGCATTTCCCTTCCCCTTTGTCAGAGAACTCGCTTTCACAAAGAAAAAATCGCCCCTAGGAAGAAAGATGCAAAGTAACCACTTAAATTATAAAAGAAAATTTTTAGTTCCTGGGTTTGGAGAAACAACAATACGGCGAAATATAGTTGTATTTTACTGCGTTTTAGTTTGTCATTTTGAAAAAAATAGTGTATTTGATTGGTTTTGCAGTCGATAAGTAATAGTGTTTAGATAAATTAAAAAAAGATTCGATATATGTGAGAATGCTTGTTAAATTTTTAACAGTAAAACAAGCATTGGAACATTTCGATACACTGGATTCTGATTTTAAAGGTTATATCTACTAAATTTACAAGTTTATGTGGCAAAAAAATACCTTTGAAGAAAAATTGAAATAGAAACTAAGCCCATTGAAACAAGGGGGGGGGGGTTTGGATTTCATAAAAATGCATTGACGATCCCCAAAACATACAGTTTATACGGACAATTTTTTTTATATCTCTGGAATTATTAGAAGAAATTCGAAAGCGCAATTTTGTATGACGGGCATAATCAGAGAAATTAGGTTTAAAGATTGCCCTCTAAGTAAATGTAACCAATTAGAAAAAAATGAGGAAGACACTTTTGAATCCATTGTCACAGAAAATCTGTCTGTAGTAAAATGGAAAGACAACAAGGTTGTGTTTCTGGCATCTAATTTTGAAGAAGAGACTCCCTTAGGTCAAGTAAAAAGATGGTGCTCTAAAGAAAAAAAGAAAATTGATCTTCCTCAACCAAAGATAATTTTATCACATAATAAGTATATGGGAGATGTGGACATTCTAGATAGATTTTTAAGTACTTGCAGGCCTCGTATCAGATGTAAAAAGTGGTGATGACCCTTTTTTACAAACACTTTAAACATGGCTGTAGTCGCAACGTGGGGAATACATAAAGAGATCAAAGGAGATATATCTCAACTTACATTAGTTATATCTTATTTTTTTATTTTATAATAAATGTAGATGTTGAAATAATTTAAAGAAATAATTTGTAAAACATCAGTTTCAGAATTATATTATCCGTTTTATAGCTAAAAACTAAGAAATAACTACCATAAATGCACGTAGGCAGATGTAAAAATTTTCAAAAAAATTACCCTTATTTGGTGCCAATGCTCCCATTTTGGGATTCTCTGTTTCTCCTAAATATTCGAATTTTATTTATTTTTTCAGAAGTACTTTAAAGACTTCCTATTCATAAAGAAAAACAACAGCTCCATAAACAAGTTGGAAATTGTACGTCAAACGTGACAAATGAGGTGCGTTCGTACTATAGCTAGTTATATAAATATTCAGATCTTGATGATTTTTAATTCTGTGAAATGAATTTTATCGTCTGCAGATTAATTTCTGTAATAAAATAAGTATCTCGGTCGCTTGACGATTAAACTTCGGAAGCTCCTAGAACAAAAAAAAAAAAAAAAAAATGAAAAAAATTGAAATGTCTCGACAAAATTCTGCAAAGATAATATATCTTAAATTTCAAACCATTCGGTTGGGTAGTTTTTGCGTTGTTATATGCGGACGGACGGACGAAGCAACGACAATAGGTGCTACGTATTTATATAATTACGAACGCACCTAAAAAATGGGTTAATATATATAGCGGTGCCTAATGGTTTAAATATATGAAGATCAAAAACTTTTGCAGGATATATTTAGCGAATAACTTCTAACTACAACGGCCAAAAATTTGATTATTTTTCCATGTTTTTTAAATACATTTTATAAACACAAAAAAATAAGAAAATTTAAAATCATCAAAGTCTAAAATTAATTTTTATACTTGGTATGACATGGAATGACACAATACATGTGTATGATAGGTACACAGAAAAATATGTATTTTGTTATACATTATAATTTAATTTATTGTATCCGTTTTTAAAATATTCGGTATTTATTTAATTGTAATAAAAATTTACTTTTAATAATACCAATAACAGTTGAAAGTTATATGAAAAAAAATTAGTTGCGACAACCATGTCTAAATATCTTTAGTGAATTTTAACGATGCAACTAATTTATATTTTTTTCACTCCAAGTTCATTTAGATAGGTGAATTTTTCTGTCCCTTGTTGATACATCAACATGATTATGTAAGCATGGTAGGGAAATATTTGAAATTTTTAATAGTTTCTAGCAGTTAATGACGAACCTTTATAATGTTTAGTACGATGAAAGTTCACCTCAGTGATATTTTGCTCCAGATATTTTCAATCGGTAGCCTTCTGATTATAAGATAAGCCTAAGTATTAACTGTATTGTTTGATTGTTAGTAAAACGTAATTTTTAAGCTTATTTTTTTATGCGTGTTTCAGCAACGAAATCACGAAAAACAAAAATTTAAATGTAGAAAGATATTATGTGTGTTACCGAAAGCATAATGAACGGGTATCTTTCATTATTCTGTTTTACATAAGCATAAAGCGATTAACACATTTACAATAAGGGCTACCGTCTTACTGTACTTATTTTCTTATAAACACAAGGGAACTGTACTAACTGCTCTAACTACTGTACGGAAGGTTGAAAACAAAAAAAATGTTTATGAAATGCAAATACCTTACTCTTAAAACTGAAAAATATAAAAGTTTAGTACATATAATCATTTAAGAAAATGTCTATTTATGCTGGCACACAAATCATATCTCTGTGGGGGTAACACAGACACACAGTTTTGTGTAGTGTAACCATTTCTCATATCTTATAAATCAGAGAATGAATAGAACAAATTTTGACTTTTGCAGAGGGTTGCATTCGGATACTTGAAATGGGGCGCTGATTTACCCAGGTTTAATTGACACAGACCGATTCAATTGAAACAGATCATTAAAGTGATCAACTGTTTATCTTATCTGAATGGTTATCGTTTTTGACAATAGGATATTATAGTTGGTGTCCGAAAGGAGCAATAAATAATCAGATTTAATAAAGTTTTGTGACCTACTACTCTACTTTTATTTGACTCTTTTCATTTTGTAATTTCTTTCTTAATTGATTGTGATCGTTAATATTGTTGAATATTTCGTTGAAATTGACTTTGACTTTAATTGAAGGTGATGTCGAAATAGTAGGAGTCGAAGTAGTGCATCGAAGATACATTCCTCGAATGATCGATTCGGTAAGCTATTTTCAATTTAATTTTTGAAAAAATTGTCGTAAAATACAAAATATTATGAAATTTTTTTTTATAAAATATTAGTTGCAGATTCATATGTATCTTCTCTTCTTTCATGCGCAAAATTTCTCAGATACCTCAATTAATATTAATACAGCGAAGACATGTTCTTGAAACTATATCTTAATTTACAATTATAGACAAATAGTCAACATTTTCATTGTTGATTGATCAATCTCTATCAGTTTTGTATTCTTAAGTTATGTCTTAAAACATTATAAGTACAAAGGGGATATTGCATATTTTGTTTTTTACTGGGCAGAAATTATACCCATATTTTAACGCTGCTAAAATTCATTATATAAAATTTGACTGAAGCCAATCGATTAGTCATTAGGTCTACTATTTAAAAATACGTTTAAAATTTGCTTAGGAGGTCGCATGCACACATAAATTTTAATAAACTTTTAAATTTCCAGTACTTACACCTATTTATACTTCATATTTAGTATATTTAGTCAATTGTACATTCGGATGCCAGGTTCAAAGTTTGGAAATCCTAATGCTAAATTTATTTTTAATTATTAGAAAATAAATTGCTATGCGGGTAGTTTTTACGCATAGATACAACTATTTGGCAAAAAGAGCTGTAATATCGTGTCATTTATTTCAAGATTCTGTTAAAATGTTTTCAGCTTTTCTAACATTTTTTTTTCTTTTTGAAATATGATTGTTAAAATACATATTACTTGTATATGATGACATGCATATAAGTCAGTAGGGGGTACACTTTTACTCATAGATTGTACAAAAAATTAAAAATACTTAAAAATATTTACTATAGTCCTTTCTAACGATCATTTAATATCTTTTATTACTGAATCTGTGAATTGTGTATGTTTTAATAAACTTTAAATTTCAGTAATTATGGACTATTGATAAAGATGATATATGTATTAAAGACGGATTGAATTGCAGAAATTTTCAGTCGTTAATTAATAAAAATGAATATTTTCCTTTCTTATGTTTCAATTGATCCAATAACTTAATATAGATTTAAATAAACACCCTTGTTACATTTATAGTTAAAATGATCAAATATTTATTTCCATAAGTTTCCAAACCTCTTATTCGAAACAATCGGAGATTTACTATAAGTTAATATTTATTAAATACATGCAATACATTTTTAGGTATCTCAATGTAAAGTATTTCTAAAGCAAATTTTAGTTCGAAAGAGATTATAGTTCAATGTACGTAAATATCTGAAAGTGATTACAAGATTATTTAGAATTATTTTAATAGCAAGAATAATGATTTGTCTTCTTAGTAATTTTTAACGGGCTGATGGAAAAGCACTATGCAATTATGCAATTATGTACATTTCATTACCTCGTGAACATCATTTAAACAGTAATGCAAATTAAAATTTTAAATAACTTTTTTTTTTCATTTTGTAGGAAAACCTTCCGTGGGATGATGACAACTCCTTTACACCGGACGAAAGTGATGAAATGAATATAGATATTCTCTTGGAAGGAACTCGAAAAAATTTGGATCGTATAAATCTCCTTCGTAAACCTTGCAAACCTGACATATGTGACAGAGAGAGACAATCAGGTTTGTGCATTTTCTCTGGATGATATAATGTATTGTCAGACAATATGTAAGTCATTATTTTGTTTTAATCCTTTCAAAATCAGTTTTAATCCTTCCAACTGATGTTTTTATCTTTTTCCTGCTTGATCGTAGAAAGTAAATTTGATTAGCGTAGTCATTTCCTGGGCTTTTTATTAATTATGACAAGCACGCTGAAAATGTCCAAAACTGGAGAATGCGACATCACCAAATATGTGTTTTCCTGTCTTGGAAAGTTTCATGACAAATAGTCTGTTGTTATTTTCTTTAGATATATAGAATAATTGAATTCTGCTAGATCAAATCTACATCATTTTCAAGTACTTTCGATTCAGGGCGCCGATGATGGAAGTAGTGAAATTCGACAGTCGTAATTTACTATAAAATCTGCAGATTCGTTTTCTATAACTACGGAAAACGCATGCATAAGGTCATGTATGACGCACATGTAATATAAGCAGTAAGATGTACATATTCCATAAACTAAACGGAATCCTTAGAAATAAATATGTCTCTACATACACACACACACACACACATATATATAAATGTATATATGATTTACTTGCAAAACATATTCCGATACATAAAAATAAATTTATGGGAAAAACTCTCAACATTCGTAAAAAACAAATTTTTAATGTTCTTTGGAAAACTACTCATCCAGGATATCCATCAAGTCTAAGGTCACTATGTAATAAATAAAGTATAAATTCGAATATTAAAATAATTTTAAATAATAAATAAAATAGAATAAGGCTCCAGTATTTCAAATTAAATTATTAAATTAAAATTCATGATTTATATATAACATAGGAATTTACATTAAAAAGAAATGAATGATTTTATTGTTTTAGCTGAAATAGACAAATAATTGTATTTTTAAAATCTCTAATCTTTCACATCGAAGAATAAACCTAATATTATACTGTGCTATATTAGATATATTTGTAATTTTTTTTTTGTTATTGATCTTATTGTTTACATATGTAATTCTGTTACGTTGGGGGAAGAAAGAATTAAGATACAGTGCAATTTACACACTCTAATTTTTTCAAATATATTTTTAATGATTTTTATAATTTAAACACATCGATATTTATTAACCCTCTAATCGGTTTGCACGTATTTTTCCGTTTTCCAAAAATAGCTAAACTCGGCTGTAGACATAAATATTTTTAATAGAAACAAGCAGAATAAAATAAAAACTTTTGCAATATTTTAAAATGTTTTGGTTAGATACATTTCTTTTCAATTTCGTTTGATTTTCATTTAATTTCTTATTTGAGTTGTTTTATTCTAAGTTGTTATTATTTCTTTTTTCAGAAAATGAGCCTCGTTCGAGATATCCTAAACGAAATGTCCCCAAAGTCTGCTATCAAGAAGAAGATGTATCCAGCGACGACGATTATATTTGTGAGTTTGTTGCAGTTGATGATCTGTTGCAACTGTTTTATGTGCTGAAATATTTAATAAATAAAAAAAAAACTTCTAATAAATGTAATAGTAATGTTCAATAGTTTAATTAATATATATTTTATTATAGCATGCGAAATAATGAAAACGAAATGCTTTGAAAAATATTCTTTTCTAAATATGTGACAAATAATACAAATAAGATTTATCAAGTATTATACTTATTGGCTCTTTTTTAGGAAAATAATTACGAAAACAAAATTACTGATTTATGCATACAACCAACTCCAAAAGTATATCAATTTCATTTCTACTAAGTTTTCATACATAGAGGAATAATGTTTCGGAAGATTCTAATAACGCTAAGAGTGTCTGAAACTATCAATAAAATAATTGAGGGTTTTTTTAAATGATAAAAAACAATGAGATATTTCTTTTAATTTGAATTCTGATTGAGGTTTCAAATTTCCTTTAGGGAAAAGGGCCATGTTTGTTTTTCTTTTATTTTCTTATAGTTTTTTCTTTTATTTTTTGTCACATTTACTTGTTACAGTTATTTGATATTTCTAAATTTCAGTACATAATAAAAAAAAGGCCAACTCCAGAAATTCGTCGAAAGTTATTTATTGACTTCATATTTCATTCTCAATTGAGATTGCTCTATGTGATTTTATATGACTAAAGTCAACTAGGAATGTCTTTATATGGACGGACTGTATCGTTGGTCGTCTGACATATCTTGAAGTGTCGATGCTAAAGCCTAGTTTTTCACATGTGCTATTCGTCCCTTTCTTCAAACACCGATAATAAAAAATTATTAAGATTCGAGTGAATCAGTCTTTGTGGTCTCGCACATCTGACAAAAGGAGGATTTGTAATAATCCGGTACAAAGAAAAATAGTATAGTAAATAATAATTCTTTTGAACTTTTAGATACACTAATCGATATCTAAAGATATATAAAAAGTTCCTTTTCTTTTAATTTTTGAATTCATTTTAATGCGCCTTTTATTGTTCTTTTCGGAAATACTGGCAAAATATCAAAGAATAAGTGATCACAAATCAAATCATCAAAAAAAAAAAAAATTGGAAACTAGAAAAATAAAGTTAGCTCATATAAAAAATTGCATAAATTATGCAATTTGCTTTAATTCTTATTTATTTATTTAAATTCAAATTAACTGTTTAATTTAAAATTGTATAATTTTTTATCGGATAATAAAATGCTTGAATTGGCTTTTGTATTCAATTCTCGCTCAACTAACTTTAAAATTAGTTGTTTTGCATGCCATATGCATGGTAGTAATCTCGAAAAAATCGGCCTCTTCTTAGAAACGTGAAGGTGAAGGGTGATTCCTAAAACGTGGCTGTATTCATCCATCAAAAGTCTCGGGTTCAAACGAAATTGTCTCTTCCTTAACGCGATTTTGTAGCATCACGTTTCATTAGGGAAGGATATTTTACAAAATACATTTTTAAAAAAGAAAATCAGCATAAAAAATTATTTTTATAATTGCCTTAAATAACTATAATGAGAGTTAAAGAAAGTAAATTATTTTTGCATCTTACAGTATTAAATATTTTTACAGCTAAAATAACATTACATTTATGAACAGTTTCTGAAAATACACTTTTTTTTAAATACATTTTTGCAATTTATTAATTCCACATTTTTTAATTTGTAGACTGCGACGAGTGTGGTGAGCCGTATGATGGATCCTGTCCTCAACACGGTCCGCTGAATTTCGTAGAAGACAAAAAAGTAAGTTACTTGTTGATTTTTAATGACGCATTTTAACTTAAATACGAATAAAATACTTACACAAATTGCCGTGTGCATTTAAATCTACCGTGAAAAGTTTCTGCATGTCTATATAAAGCTGTTTAAATTGTACGACACAAATTCTAGAGAATATGTGTTTGAAATATTGTATGTATCATTTGTTTTATCTTAATTAAAATTTTTATAATTAGATGTTTTTGGAGTATTTGCGTTTTTGAAGCTTGTTTACAAATTTTAGCCATAAACTAAAGGCCAGTTCTGTATTATGTAAAACGCAATGGTGAGAATGAAATTGCTGTTCAGTCCTAATTTTTGAAACATTATATATAGTTTCTATTTCTTATGTGTTTTTTCTTCCAGGGAAAATATTGTGTTTTTACATTTTGTTTACACATTTTTTTTACAAATATTGTAAGAAAAAACATAGTTGTTTGGTTGTGTGAGGTAATCTATATCTGGAACTAATTAATAAATTTCAAAAGGTCTTTCTTTATAATAAATGTATTTGTCTGAGCTTGTAAGGTGTTGTAAGGTGACAAGGTAACATGTGTTGATCTCAAATTATCGTGGAACAACCAGGGACATCAGGGATTTTGTTTTTATTTTTCATTATTTACCAGGAAAACTACATCTATCACCTTTTTTTTTTCACTAAAATTACTATTTCATTTCTAGATTACCGATCTTGGTTGTCTAAAAAATCTCTTGTCTTTTTCCGAGTAAAAAAAAAAGATTATATCTTTCGTCAGTTTTTGTATAAAAAAAAAATATATATAATTTTAAGTATACGGTATCAAAAGTTAAATCATTTGAATTTTACTTTTATAAAACATTTTTTTAATATACATATTAATAAATTATGCGAAGGAGTCATGTTATGTCCAACAAAATACTCAAGATCAGGGAAATTTTAGCACTAACCTGAAATTATGAGATAATTTTGATGTAAAGTATTTTTGACCATGCCTTGAAAAATCAAATCAATGGATAATTTTCCAGAGAAAAGGAAAAATGAAATTAATTATGTTACTTACATGTTTTTTGTTAAAATATGTTGTAGTGTGTTTATTTTATTATCCACTTTCACTAAATAATTACTACATGTGTTTTAGAATAGCGTTGCAAAAAGAATTATTTATGCAAATTTGATCATTTTTATACTGACCTGCAAATATCATGGAGAAGTCTCGTAATTGTAATATAAGACATTTGTGACCACCCTGAGCTTAAAAATGGGCTACTTTTGTTATCGTTACACCGGTCCCGAAAAAGAAGCAAGATCGAAAACCGTTTTAAAATCATATATATATATATATATATATATATATATATTGTTAACCAAGCCCCTACCTGCCGGCCATGAATGCCTAGCTTAAGGAGTTAGTGTCTCGACGCGAGGCGATATTTGCCTGATCATAGCCTGTGATCCACCTGACAAGAACCTTGTTGGCATCGCTGCTGTGATCGCTAGTGGTTTGCTGCACTTTTCTTTGTTTGCCGGTTGATGGTTTCTATTTAACTTTGTTGAATTGGCAGATTTAAAAAAAAAAGCAAAAGTTAAAAAAGAGAAAGGAAGTGGTCTCTTAATTTAGAGCCTTCATCAGGTGATATGACCATCACCTGACTAGGCACCTCCAGAGGTACAGATCCAAATAAATTCCATCCCCCCCCCCAAAAAAAAGGAAACGTTTTATATAAAGTATTATCGGTCTATTTTTCTCGTTTTTTCGAAAATCTGAACCGTTCCGATAGCGTGTGAACCCCGCTATTATACTCTGTCATAATAATATCTGTCATGTGGACTAAATGCAATATTAAAAAAAAAAATCAATTTCTAAATTAAACATGTTGTATAGAGACTTTCAAAATATTAAAATATGCTAATATTTCCATAATCGGGTTTTTATCACGATTCAATACGTTCCTCAAACATATATATTTACTATTCTCTATTACTCATACTGATACTCTCTTTGTATTATTCTCAAACATTGGAAAAATCCGTTATGACGTCAAATTAATTTTCTTTTTAATTTTCTAATGACGTCCTATTAAGCTGCTTTCTGTATTTATACATACTCATACTCCTTGTATTATTGAGAAATGTTTGAAAATTTCCGTTTTGATTGCCAATATGACGTCATATTAATCTTTTTTTTTTTCAAATGCTGAAACGTTTTATTTCATTTTCATTTTTCACGTGGAAATCTTTCAATAGAAAATTAATTATTCTAGAAAGAATTTAATTGTTGGCAAGTGCTATAACGAAAAATGTTTAAAATTAATAGGAAAAGGCTATTAGAATTTTGGTTTTTTATCTCTATATATTAAAATAATACGATTTTTTCAAATTTTATGATTTTGAACTTTATAGCAGGTATTCAGCATTAAGTACACAAAGTTTCAACTGTGTAAGTTAAATAGTTTCTGAGAACCAGCTCTGTGACGGACAGACAACGAAGCGGGAGTAATAGGGTTTCGTGAGATGAACGAAACCCTAAAAAGAGAAAGGAATTAGTCTCGTAATTTAGAACCTTGATCAGATGACCGGACCTTCACCTGACTAGGCACCTACAGAGGTAAAATTCATAGGGAACTTGGAGGACTTTGCACCCACGATGGATTTTACATGCACCGGGCGCCATTAGCGTACATGGCTTTAAAGTAAGTTTTGAAATTGACGGGGTTCGAAATTTGACATTTTATTTATTTTCGAAACACAAATCCGTAAATAGTGGCTAATGAGTGATTTTTAAAAGATTGGAAATTGATAAGGGTTGATTGGGTGAAAAATTTCCTAATATCACAATTGCTCTAAAACTAAAGAACCAATTTACAAATTCCATTTACTCCATAATATGGGTTCTGCGTCAATTCGTCACGCACAATTCATCGCTGAACAATTCATCGCACACAATTCTTCGCAGCTTCAATTCGTCGCGGTGTCAATTCGTCGCGACGTCAATTACAAAAAATTACATCATTGCCTTCAAATTCAAACCTTCAAAAAATTACATAAAAAAATTACATCAAACCTTCAAATCAAATTAACCTTCAAATCAAACTAACCTTAAAACTAACTAAACAAACTAATCTTCAAATCAATTTAACCTTCAAAAAATTACATCATAGCCTTCAAAACCATTTTCGTTGCAACGAATTGACGTCGTGATGAATTGACACTACGACGAATTGACGCTGCGGCGAGTTACGCAGCGATGAGTTGTCGCCGCGACGAATTGTGCGTGATGAATTATTTCGCGATGAATTGTGCGCGACGAATTGACGCGACACCTATAATATGTGGTTCATGTTGTTGACAAACAGAATATCTTTTATACATTTTGCACAAAGCTGCATATGAGTTGAAATGAAGATTTTCGGTTTTAATTAAGTAAACAATTGTATTGTTTTACTTCATCTTATGTCAATATAACACCTATATTTAACCAGAGTATCGAATTCTATTATATCTATTAATATTATTTTAATTATCAGCAGCAGTGAAATTTCTAATATACGTTAGTAGGTCTAAAAAAGCTACTTTGTGTTTTAAACAAACGCACACAATACCACAAGCTTTGCTAGTTTAATTAGACGTTTGAGTGTAGCAGCAGCAGACATGACGACTTGGGCGAAAACTTTTACTATGCATTTAATATCTCAAATTGCTTTAGGAAAATCTATAAATCATTAATCCACTATCATTAACAATGATTAAAATAAAATTTATACTTGTAACGTATACGTAATATTTGTATCTTGAATTCATTTTCAGGCTCCTCACGGTCCAAGACATGCCTGGAACACTTGCCCCGATTACCTGTCCGTGTGTCGATCGGGCATCAGAGGAGCCGGACTCGGAATTTGGACCGAAAAGCAGTTGGATAAGGGCTACGTGTTTGGACCTTACAAAGGGAAGATCGTCAAGTCTCGCAAAGAAGCGAAAGACAGCGGATACGCATGGGAGGTAAGGCTTCACTGATTCTGTTGGTAAATGTTTGCATATCGAAATTTATTTTTCAATTATTTTCTAAGTTTCAACATTCATCCGTAACTGGGAATTTGCAGTTTTCGAGACCGTATTCTATTATTTGAGCCTCATGAGATTTTATATAAATTAGAGAAAGTGTTTAATTTTTTTCCTTAAAATTTTAATATTTTAAGTATACATTTGTACTGATTCATACTAGTACTTAAATGGCGCAGTTTTATTTTATTGTATACTTAAATAAATGCGGTCTCTGCAACAGCAATTCCTCTAATTGTTTTAGTATTTCTTCAGATGTGTTATAGGTTCAGAAACAACTTGGGTTCTTGTAGTTCGTCAGTCAATTATATCATACGAGCAGGGAAGACCGAGCTATGGTCGGTCAAAATTAAATTTGAGTCCAAATATCATGACCCATGACCAAAATGGCCCACTAATTGAATTTTTTCGAACACGTGACTCAGCCCAACAGTCTTCTCGTGCCCGAAAACCATAGGATGCAAAATTTAGTGTAAATTGAGCCGCTTTTTAGATCGTGACCCACAAGGAACCAGAAATGACCAACTAATTGAATTTTCTCGAACATGTCACCTGGCCCAATTATTTTTGCGTGCCCGAAACTCGTAGGATACAAAATTAAATCAAAATCGTTAGAGCCGTTTTTTAGATAAAATTAATTTGACCCGCTATGACCCAAAAATGACCCACTAATCGAAAGTTCTCGAACATGTGACCCAGCCCAATAGTCTTCTCGTTCCCGAAAATAATCTGATACAAAATTTCGTCAAAATCGTTTGAACCGTTTTTTAGATACAATTAGCTTGACCATGACCCAAAATGACCCACTAATTGAATTTTCTCGAGCATGTGATCTAGCCCAACAGTCTTCTCGTGCCCGAAAACCATAGGATGCAAAATTTAGTGTAAATTGAGCCGCTTTTTAGATCTTGACCCAGAAATGACCCACTAATCGAATTTTCTCGGACATGTGACCTGGCCCAATGATTTTATCATGCTCGAAACTCGTAGGACACAAAATTTAATCAAAATCGTTAGAGCCGTTTTTTAGATAAAATTAATTTGACCCGCGTTGACCCAAAATGACCCACTAATCGAATTTTCTCGAACATGTGACCTAGCCCAATAGTTTTCTGGTGTCCAAAAATGATAGGATACAAAATTTCGTCAAAATCGTTAGGGCTGTTTTTAAGATAAAATTTGCATATATATATATATATATATATATATATATATATATGACCACACACAAGATTTGCTCGTATTAGAATATACGAGCAGGGACGACCGAGCTATGCTCGGTCAAAATTAAATTTGAGTTCAAATATCATGACCCATGACCAAAATGACCCGCTTATTGACTTTTCTGGGACATGTGACTTAGCCCAACAGTCTTCTCGTGCCCGACAACCATAGGATGCAAGATTTAGTGTAAATAGTCTGAGCCGTTTTTAAGATAAAATAGCTTGACCCATGATGACCCATGACCAAGATGACCCACTAATCGAAATTTCTCGAACATGTGACCTAGCCTAATAGTCTTCTTGTTCCCTAAACCTGTAGGGTGCTAAATTTATTTCAAATCCTCTGAACCGTTTTTAAGATAAAATAGCTTGACCCATAATGACCCACTACTTGAAATTTCTCGAACACGTGACTTAGCCCAACAGTCTTCTCGTGCTCGAAAACCACTGGATGCAAAATTTAGTGTAAATTGAGCCACTTTTTAGATCTTGACCCACAATGACCCAGAAATGACCCACTAATCGAATTTTCTCGAACATGTGACCTAGCCCAATGATTTTCGCGTGCCCGAAACTCGTAGGATACAAAATTTAATCAAAATCGTTAGAGCCATTTTTTAGATAAAATTAATTTGACCCGCTTTGACCCAAAAATGACCCACTAATCGAAAGTTCTCGAACATGTGACCCAGTCCAATAGTCTTCTCGTGCCCGAAAATTTTCGGATACAAAATTTCGTCAAAATCGTTTGAACCGTTTTTTAGATACAATTAGCTTGACCATGACCCAAAATGACCCACTAATTGAATTTTCTCGAACATGTGACCTAGCCCAACAGTCTTCTCGTGCCCGAAAATCATTGGATGCAAAATTTAGTGTAAATTGAGCCACTTTTTAGATCTTGACCCACAATGACCCAGAAATGACCCACTAATCGAATTTTCTCGGACATGTGACCTAGCCCAATGATTTTATCGTGCTCGAAACTCGTAGGACACAAAATTTAATCAAAATCGTTAGAGCCGTTTTTTAGATAAAATTAATTTGACCCACGTTGACCCAAAAATGACCCACTAATCGAAAGTTCTCGAACATGTAACCCAGCCCAATAGTCTTCTCGTGCCCGAAAATGGTCGGATACAAAATTTCGTCAAAATCGTTTGAACCGTTTTTAGATACAATTAGCTAGACCATGACCCAAAATGACCCAAATTGACCCACTAATTGAATTTTCTCGAACATGTGACCCAGCCCAATGGTTTTCTGGTGCCCCAAAACGGTAGGTTACGAAATTTCGTCAAAATCGTTAGAGCCGTTTTTAAGATAAAATTTGCATATATATATATATATATATATATATACAGGGTGATTCATAAAAGATGGGCAGAACTTTAAGGGGTTATAGTACACTTAAAGACAAATAATATTAAATAGGAGACTAAGGGTCCCAGACGTATTCCCAAGGAGATAGGGGGCATTAAAGTTTAGGGTCCGAAATTTCAAATGATTATAAAACATGGAAAAATTGGTCGATTCGTTTGCGGTTTTTGCAAAAAATTTTCTTTATGCCAGTATTTTCTTGAAATAAAATTTTAAAGTTCAATTTCAAAAAATGCCGATAGGGGGCGCTTTAGACTTTGGAGTAACAAACAACTATTTTTTAACGTTATTTTTTGTATTTCTTTAAATGATTTCGAAAGCTTAGACTTAAACTTAAATTTTGATCTAAAAATCTGAGTCCTAACGAGTAGTTAAGTAGCGTAAACTGAAATTTGAAATTTGAAACCCTTCTCCCCCCAGAACAAAAATCAGTTATTCCCGATCTTTGTGTCGTAGATTAGGCTCTAACTACTGCCGCGTTTTGCTAAAATTATTCTTTATGTCAGTATTTTCTTGAAAATAAATTTTAAAGAAAATTTTCAAAAAATTTCGATAGAGGGCGCTTTAGACTTTGGAGTAACGAACAACTATTTTATACCGTTATTTTTTGTGTCTCATTAAATGCTTTCTAAAGCTTAGACTTAAATTTTCAGCCCAAAATCTGAATCGTTAGACGTGGTTAAGTTTCTGGGGAGAGGGGTTTGAAATTTCTACTCCTGAGCACAGTTCAGTTTACCATGTCCACACATTGTGTGCTGTGATACGAGGTAAAAAGACACAAATTAGGATTATGTTACCAAAGCATATTTATTAACATGTAATCACAATAAATGTTCAAAATTGTGACCACCAGAGGTTATGCACGCAGAACAACGGCGACGAATGGAACGGCGAACATTCGCGAAAACATCAGGCTTTTCAAGCACTTCCCCTACAGCGGCGGAAAGTCTGGCGACCAGTTCCTCGGGGGATTCAATGGGTGTCTCATACATAAGAGCCTTCAATCGTCCCCAAAAAAAGAAATCGAGGGGTGAAAGATCTGGCGAGCGAGCAGGCCAAGCAACAGGACCACCTCGACCAATCCATCTGTTCGGAAATGTGATGTCCAGATAGTTGCGGACGTCTCGTACGTAATGGGCTGGCGCTCCATCGTGCTGGAACCACATGACCCGCCGGATGCGTGGAGGAACAACGTTTAACAGGTCTGGCAGCACATGTTGCAGAAATGTGAGGTATGTTTTACCGTTGAGGCGTTCAGGAAGAAGGTACGGTCCGATTAGGTGGTCTCCGAGGATTCCTGCCCAAACATTGATGGAAAAGCGTCTCTGATGAGCATGTGGATACGTAGCATGTGGATTGACATCCGCCCATACATGTGCATTGTGTGTGTTAAATGTACCTTCACGTGTGAAGGTACATTCATCGGTGAAAAGCACAGTTCGTCCAAAATGTGGATTTAGCGCGTTCTGCTGCAGAAACCAGCGGGCGAATTCAATACGATTTGGATAATCCCCTGGAGACAGTTTCTGGACTCGTTGCACATGAAACGGGAGCAAATGTTCATCCT
The DNA here is from genome assembly GCA_963931845.1 of Maratus michaelseni. NCBI lineage: Eukaryota > Metazoa > Arthropoda > Arachnida > Araneae > Salticidae > Maratus > Maratus michaelseni. Next base: position 316,502,346 of record OZ007595.1, on the reverse strand, counting down.
TCAGTACCCTCCAAGTCGTGGACTGTGAGGTATCCACCTGGCTAGCCACTGTTCGTGTACTTGTACTTGGCTGCGCCGCTACTACATCCAGAATGGCTTCTGCAACAACTACTGATTCGTCCTTTTTTGCACGACCTGCATTCGACCGGGAAGCGAGAAATGATCCCGTCTCACACAACTGTCTGTGCAAGCGCTCGAAAGTTTTGCGGTTAGGCAACCGCCTGTTAGGAAATCGCTCTCCGTACATTCGTTGTGCCTCTGCACCATTTCCATCTGCCGCTCCGTAAATTAAATGCATCTCAGCCTTTTCCTTATTCGTGAAGGGCACCATCTTCCGATTCATTACTACAGCGACTTACACTTGACTCACCGTTCAGTGGTTTTTATGCCTGAATCGTGTCGAAATTTTGCATACGTGTTCTTCTTCTTCCCCATTTGACATTTGCATACTTTCTGTTTCCTTCTTCACCCGGTGACTAGCGTCAGGAATGGAGCTTTAACGTTTGCATGAGCGACGTTTCCAACTGTGCCAGTGCCTTTATGAGTGAATTCCGACTATGCAGTCCTTGACGAAAGTTGTATTTTTGCCTCGTATCACAGCACAGAATCGTTGGGCATGGTTAAGTAGTGCAAACTGAACTATGTTCAGAAGTTGAAATTTGAACCCCCTCCCCTCGCTACTGAACCACGCTCAGCGATTCAGATTTTGAGCTGAAAATTTAAGTTTAAGTCTAAGCTTTAGAAAGCATTTAATGAGACACAAAAAATAACGGTATAAAATAGTTGTTCGTTACTCCAAAGTCTAAAGCGCCCTCTATCGGAATTTTTTGAAAATTTTCTTTAAAATTTATTTTCAAGAAAATACTGACATAAAGAATAATTTTAGCAAAACGCGGCAGTAGTTAGAGCCTAATCTACGACACAAAGATCGGGAATAACTGATTTTTGTTCTGGGGGGAGAAGGGTTTCAAATTTCAAATTTCAGTTTACGCTACTTAACTACTCGTTAGGACTCAGATTTTTAGATCAAAATTTAAGTTTAAGTCTAAGCTTTCGAAATCATTTAAAGAAATACAAAAAATAACGTTAAAAAATAGTTGTTTGTTACTCCAAAGTCTAAAGCGCCCCCTATCGGCATTTTTTGAAATTGAACTTTAAAATTTTATTTCAAGAAAATACTGGCATAAAGAAAATTTTTTGCAAAAACCGCAAACGAATCGACCAATTTTTCCATGTTTTATAATCATTTGAAATTTCGGACCCTAAACTTTAATGCCCCCTATCTCCTTGGGAATACGTCTGGGACCCTTAGTCTCCTATTTAATATTATTTGTCTTTAAGTGTACTATAACCCCTTAAAGTTCTGCCCATCTTTTATGAATCACCCTGTATATATATACTGCTCTAAACAATTAAAGGATATTGCAGTTTTAGGTGGATTTTGTATCTGGGAAACTTTTTAGCTGATTGATACATGGTCGACAGACATAGTAGGTTACATGAGAATAAATTACACATGTTTGGCAGAAAAAATGCATTTTATTGCGCATTTGTGTACAAAAGGAAAAAAACACAATTTGTGCATATGAGAAAAAAAGAATAAGAAAAGGTGTTTTCTTCAAAGAAAATCATTTTCAGTAGGGGTATGGTTTCCACGGGCGGCCAGCAACGTTGAACACCTTTGAGGCATGGACTCAATGAGGCTATTAATGACGAGTTGGGGTATTCTGCCCCACTCTTCCAGAAGAGCTCTTTCCAGTTTTTGGAGAGTTTGTGGGGGTTGTTGGCGGCCAGAAACTCGTCTTCCTAGAGCGTCGCAAACGTGCTCGATTGGATTCATGTCTGGAGAACACGCTGGCCATTCCATTCGAACGATTCCTTCCTCGAAAAGGAAATCCTCCACCAGGTTTGCACGATGTGGTCTGCAGTTATCGTCCATTAAAATGAAGTTATCTCCGATTGCTGCAGCGTAAGGGACTACAATAGGTCTGAGGATCTCATCCCTATATCGGCGACCAGTCAGAGCTCCATCTCGAATGATGTAGAGGTCAGTGCGCTCGTCAATGGAGATGCCACCATACACCAACACTCCTCCACCGCCAAATCTGACACTTTCGTGCACGAACGCAGGATTATTCCTACTGCCACGGTCCCTCCAGATGAAAATACGCCTATTATCCGGATGCACGGAAAAACGGGACTCGTCAGAAAACAGAATATTGCTCCATTCATTTCTCCTCCAGTTGACATGCTCGGTTGCCCACTCCCTGCGGTCGCGACGATGCCTTGATGTTAATCTAACACATCGGTCGGCGAGCATACAGACCTACAGCATGGAGCCGGTTTCGGACAGTCTGAGTTGAAATCGTGGTGCCTGTAGCCGAGCGAAGGTGTTGTTGGAGAAGAGTAGCGTTCATGTTTCGGTGTCTCCGAGCTGTTAGCGCTAAATACCGATCTTCATTGGGCGTTGTTGCCCGTCTACGACCTTGCCCTGGTCTTCGGCCTGCACATCCACTCTCCAAAAAACGGTTCCAGATCCTGGAAATGACACTTTGTGACACTCCAATGGCTTGCGCTACTTCGGCTTGAGTTTGGCCCCCTTCTAACCTACCAACAATTCTCCAAGCTTCTGAATCTGTCAAATGACTTCGCTGAGACATCGTACTCATCGAAACAAAGCAATCACTGAATGCCGATCATCCTTGTCTTCATTCTCTTTTATCCAGTTGAAAGTCAAATTTCATTCGCTGCCGCTGAAGCGACGTTTTTGACGTCGAACTCAAAATTTGCATACTCCACAGTTTGAAAACCAGAAAAATTTGCATTTGTAATTCTCTTCTTCTATTTTCGGCAAAAAAAATTTCGTTTATATCTTTATTTTATATAAAACTTCAAATATCCTTTAATTGTTTTGAGCAGTGTATATAACCACACACAAGATTTTCTCGTATTAGAATATATGATGATATATTTCGTTTATAAATAAGTGCCATTAATTTTAAGTTTAATACTTTACCTTATTCTATTCTCTGAGTTCAGAAATTTTAAATGAGTTATAAAGTAAATAACGAAATGATCTTATAGAAAATCATTAAGTTTTAACCCCGTTACTGCATGAATTACTGAAATAGAGTATCGATATAAAAGGTGTTTTCGCTTTCCGTATTCAGGCAAAATATGTCGGAAGGAATCAATACAAATAATTATTGTTACTATTATAATTATAATTATTATTATCATTATCATTCTACCGTATTATTCGTAACGTGATTCTATTTTATTATATATTCACGAAGTTTTGAACAGAATAAATCGACACGAAAAAATGTCAAATATTATGATATTTTTAACAAACATCAATTAAAGAGAATTCAGAGTTTCTATACATATTTTAACGACTCATTTTTAATGTTATTTTAGCAATTTATTATATTAAAATTTCTTTAAATATATATTTTCTAGCTCCCTTCCCTTTTTACACATTTAAATATAGTTGAAACACAGTTGAAAAGTGTTTATGAAATCGGTTTGTTTGGCCATCTGTCTGTCTATCTGTCTTTCAGAGATCTCACTCTCTTAAATTTAGTTGTATTGATTTTTAACTGATGTATGCTATTTAAATTTACTATGGCGTGTTCGGTAATGAAAATAAAGTGTGTCGCATTCATAGTTCGTTTACAGGGACTCTCAAAATTATTCTGTTACATTATGATAGATGGGAAAAATCGCATGTATTTTAATAATGTTATACAATTTAAAACTTATTGAAATTGATTTATATCACTAGGATGCACAACATGCTTACTGATGAATATTGTTATCTTAGCGTTTATCATATACAGGGGCACACAAAAGTGTTCGGAAACAGTTCTGTCTATGAGCCATAATTTTTGGAAATGCGTTTTCATTTGTGGTATGCATCTTTATATAAAACTATTATTTTCCATATTTCTTGGTGTGCATAAATTATATAGATCATATACAGAACTATACAAAAGAAGTCGTAAACATTTTCGTTTTTTTTTATATAAATTCCTGAAAAAGAATTTTCAACTGTCTTAAGCGTGTCCAAACTGAACTAATTTTTTGCATAATATGATGCATCTATACAAATCTAAAGATGATATACAGAGATTCACAAACGAATTTGAATAATTTTCTGACTATAGATAATAGTTGCCAAAATTTAGTTTTCAAATCTTTTATGTATTTTCAAAATTGTTTATTCGGATATCATAAAGTTATTTTACACTATTCTGAATGTTTCATAATCTTCGTATTTCATAATCTATGCTTGACGCATGATTTTTCTTTCTTTTTTGGTTTTTGTGCGACTTTTTGGATACATTTGACGATTAACTGGCTGTTATTCAAAGAGCCAAAACAAAAGTGGATGTTAAATCAATGTTGCTTCAAAAAATATCATTTTCTTTAAAAGATAGAAAAATTAATAAATAAACCCATATAAAAAGATTAAGCAGAAAACTATTTAAATTATGACAAAGTCACTGATCATGAAACGCAATTTAAAATATACCAAAATAGAATATGAACAGTAATAGTTATTATTACCTCAGTAATTGGCATGGTGCACAGAGTGCACATTTATGAATGCAGCAAAATCATGCTTGAAGAGCTTTTATATAGATAGATAATCTTGGAGCTTTTCCAGTTTTTAATAGAAGTGAGATATGGAATTGCATGTAAAAGGGCAAATCGGTTATTTTAAAAATTAGTATTATTACTGCAGTTTGTTTTTTTATGTGTTTTTCTTATTTTTATAAACTATAAGACATACTAATTTTCATATTTTTTTTCAGATACGCAGAAGCGGTAAGGTCCTGCATTACGTGGAGGGTGTCGACACTTCCGTCTCCAATTGGATGAGGTTCGTGAACTGTGCCGTGAGCGAGGAGCGCCAGAACCTGATCGCCTTCCAGTACCACGGTCAGATCTTGTACAGGGTCTACAAGGAGGTGAAGGCTTACACCGAGCTGCTCGTCTGGTACGGAGACGAATTCGGAGAGGAGCTGGGCATACTCCGAACCGAAGAGACACTGCAGCTGAAAGGTATGTATTTTCATAATCAGACTTACTCTTATTTTTAAAAGTACCGAAGAAAAAGTAAAGTAAATAAATACCAGACATTTTTTTTTCTTTTTGCAAACCTTTCTTATTTAAAACATTCTTTTTTTTAATCTGATATTTTAAAAACTTAATAACATTTGCTCACATAGTTATTGGTAAAGACAAAATAAATAATTAAAGTGTAATTATTTTGATCATGTTTTATGCACTTTGGTGACAAAATGCGATAAGTTTTACTTTCTAAAAAACAAAATTACTCTTTCCTAAAATTATCGTATCCTGAAACATTCATCCGGAAATACTGTATTTTAATTTTGTAAAATATCTTCGCTTGAAAATAATATGTGGTGCTGTTCCCAATGGTCTATAAAGTATTTCAAAAAAGTGCAAGCAAATATTCTTGACTTTTACAGCAATAACATGAGGAACTTATAGAAGGATCTTTATTGAATTACTTGATTAGAAAATAGTTGTTAACAGAAAAGAATATTTTGATAGAGACATAAAAAACTTTTTTTTTTCGCTTAAACTAACACGAAAAGATAAATAAACCTACGACAAATTGTCGAGGAAATATTAATCCTTTGTTTAGAACTAGGGTTTGCAACTGTTTTTATGTTCAATCGTGCTACAATTTACAAGCATTTTTCATTGTGGTTGAATTCGCTAAAAATATCTAATATAAAAGCACGGCATAGTTTATTTTTCAAAAAACGGTACGGAAAGAATGAATAAATTATTCCAAAGGGACTATGTGTCCTAATCACGTAGTCAAAGGGTTAAAGATCTAAATAATATATATGACTCATAATGCATTCTTAAGTATATTTTAAGTATATTAATCTGTAAGTATATTTTATGTGTAAAGTCGATCTTCTGTGAAAAAGAATAAAGAAGGGACATCCCATTCTCTATAGTTGCAGAAATACCACAGAGAAAAAATTTAAATACACTTCGATTGAGAATTATGTCTTCTTTAAATGTATATAGATGAAATAGGTTTAGGCGGCCGTTGAAGAACCACAAAATATCTGCTAAACAGGGATTATATAATAGTATATTTTATTCGGGCCCGAAAGATCACATTTTAAAATGCACAAAAACGGAAAATGTAATAAACAGGTTCAGAAAATACTGTTTTTGAATGAAAATGTTTCTATTTTTTAATAAAAATTACTTCAGTTCCACAAAGTGTTACTGTAAATAAACTTTCCTATTTAATAAAGTCAAAGATGGTATCTGAAATAAAAATTAGGAAAATGCATAACAAATTTGAAAACCTAAATTCGACAATTACATATGTAGTCGGAAAAGAATTCAAACTATTTTGTGAATCCCTGTATAGTACCTATAGATTTGTATATATGTAACATATTATGCTAAAATATAATTCAATTAGGAATCGCATAACACAGTTCAAAATTCTCTTTAATCAATAACCGACAATAAAAGGAGATGTACTCAAATTCTGTTGTGGAGCCCTGTATAGGATCTACAGAATTTATAGACACCAAGTAATATGCAAGAAAATCAGTTAAATTTTAAAAACGCATGCCATTACTGAAAACGCACTTCCAACAATTATTGGTCATAGAAAGTACTGTAACCAAATTCTTCACCGTCTAATAGGATAAAATTTTGAAAACACATAACACATTTGAAAATCCAATGCCAGCTATAACCGCGAATAGACGTAAAAAATATCCGATTTCTTTTGTGCAGTCGTGTATAGAATCTATAGATTTGTATAATTGGTGAAAATTCCCCTACAACAAATTCTGCCAATAAACGGTAATGTACTGGAAATCGTTCGCACTGCCGTGTATAGGATCTAATGAATTTATATACACCAAGCAATATGCAAAAAAAATGAGTTAAATTTAAAAATGGGTATAGTAACTAAAAACGCACTTCCAGCATTTATTATTCAATTATAATTGATAGACCGTACTGTAACCGTACTGTAATATTTTGTGTGTCCCTGTAAATGAATAATGAATGCTGCTTACACCTTATTCTATACTAAGCCGTTTGTAGTGCATTTGAGTTATATATATCAGTTTTTGAAATGTTTGAAATAGTGTAACGTTATTAATGTACATCGCAAACGATTTTTTCCCATAGACCGTAATGTAACGGAATTCTTTTAATTGTCTCTATAAATGAACGGTGACTGCTATGTACATCTTATTCCATAGTAAGCCTCTTGCAGTGTACCTCAGTGATATATATCAATTTCAAAATGTTTGCAGTAGTGTAACAATGTTAAAGTACAATGCAAACGATTTTTCCTCATACACCCTAATGTAACGGAATTCTTTTGAGTGTTACTCTAAAGGACCTATCAACGCTACGTATTCCATTTTCAATACCGAACAAGTCATAGTAAACTTAAATAACATATTTAAATTACATGGCAATACCAGCATATTCACGTGAGTTTGGGCACGGAAGACAGACAGACAGACAAACTGAAATCATAAAAACTTTTCGACTATGTTGGAAAGTGTTAAAAATGGAAAAATCTGAAATGCAATCGGACCTGTCTTCGTCTTTCTGGAAAACAATCTGCAGACCTCTACATATTATAAATTCCCCTAGCCATTGCACAGAGACACAAACACACACACAGAAACATCTTTTTAACACATCATTTTACATAGTTGAAATGTACAGGGTGATCTTTTTTAAAGTGATAGTGTTTGGAGCACCCTGTAGTGCGATCTAATAGCCGAAATGGCACCAAACTTGGTATTTAGACTAATCAAGACTTGGGAAAAAGGATTCCGTGAAAAAAATTAGTTCCAAAAATTGCCGCTAGGGCGTTTTTTGGCGCTGCTGTAGCTTACAATAACGAGAATTAGCATAAAACACGGGTATCAAAGAAAAATGCAGATGTTGTGCGATGACAGCGCCAGTAATAGGGGCTATAAAAGCAATTAGTAGACAGCTCCGACAAATAATCTCAGCTGTAGTAAACGAGCTCCAGTGGACATGCCTCTCACGTTACCGGAACGTGTTACTGGTGAAGCTGTATTATATGAATCAATGTAATGCATCCGCAGCTCTTCGGGAATTTCGAACCTGAAAAAAATTACGAAAGGGGCCTTTATCGCTGAATGCTCTTAAGAAAATGATTAAGATGTTCGAGGAAACGGGTTCACTGACCATTCGCGCTGGGAGAGGACGTAAACAAGTATCAGAAGATGTAATAACTAATGTGGCAACTACAATTGTCGAAGAATCGCAGGGAACCATTGCTGGTACTAGCAGCGCCCGTGGTGTAGCTCGACAATTGGACATGAATTATTCCACGGTATGGAGAGTTTTGCGGCGCGTTATTGGATTTTACCCCTACAAAATCAGCATCTTGCACGAACTGAAACCAAGTGATTAAGTTAAGCGAGTGACATTCGCTCTATCGTTTCTTGCCAGGGTAGAAATTGATGATGCTTTCCCATGGCACATTCTCTGGGGAGATGAGTGCCATTTTTATCTCAATGGGACCGTAAACACACAAAATAGCCGAATTTGGGCTCCTGAGCATCCCCACACCGTGCATGAAATCCCATTAAATTCCTCAAAAGCCACTGTTTGGTGTGGTTTCACAGCCGAATTTGTAATTGGGCCATTCTTTTTTGAGACCATCACTCCGACAGGACCCGAAATGTGCACCATAAATGCAGAAAGGTACAACGAAATGCTGCAAACGTTTGTTATTCCACAATTTCAGCAAAGAAACCGTCTCCAACAGACAATCTTTATGCAGGATGGTGCTCCGCCACACATTGGTAATAAGGTAAAGCAGCTGTTGCGGCAAACCTTCACTGATGATAGAGTCATAAGTCGGACTTTTCCAGTTGCATGGCCGCCTCGTTCCCCGGACCTCACGTCATGCGATTTTTGGCTCTGGCGTTATTTGAAATCTAAATTTTATGTTGGTGGATTATCAAATTTGTCTATTCTAAAGGACAACATAACAAAGACAGTGCGGATTATTCCTCGTGATATCTTACGTACGGCTGTGGAGAACGTTGTGCACAGAATGCACGGTGTTATTTCTGAGAATGGTGCTCACATTGAAGGTGGTCTAATTCCTCACAGGGGAAGTTAATGTAGTAAATAAACATTAATAATGTAACTGTACGATTGTATGTGTTAGTATTTTTATTTTCTCACATTTTGTACATTGCAAAGCGCCACAAAATGCCCTAGCGGCGATTTATGACCTATTTTTTTTTCACGGAATCGTTTTTCCCATGTCTTGATTAGTCTAAATACCAAGTTTGGCGCCATTTCGGCTATTAGATCGCGCTACAGGGCACTCCAAACACTGTCACTTTAAAAAAGATCACCCTGTACTTATGAATTTGGTTTGTCTGTCCATCTGCCTTTGCTCTAATTCGCATAAATATACTCGGATTGCTATATAATTGATACATCTTCGTCGCATGTTCGATATTGAAAATGAATAGCGTAGCACTTATAGTTTATTTTCAGGGGGCCACAAAAGTATTCCGTTATATTATGGTCTAAGTGGAAAAATCCTTTCGGGTGTATTTTAATGTTTTTACACTATTTCAAACAAAATTAAATGTTTATACGTTATTGAGGGGCATTAGAAGATGGATCCTATAGAATATGCTATGTGCAGCACTGACAGGTCATGTATAGGGGCATTCAAAAATTTATTTATATTATGGCACTCTTAGAAATGGATACTCAAATTCCACGAAATTTTCTTCGTTTTTAGCGAAACTGTTTCCTAAGAAATGCTCCGAGCGAATATTTCGTCAAATCGAGTAAATTTGCATCCGCAAAATTTTGAGGAAATTAGTTTCGTCAAATTGTTTGATCGAGAGTTCCAAAAAATGTTGGTGGTGCCATCTATTGGACATTTTAGAATCATCTTTAATTGACTGGGGGGGGGGGAAATAAGAACACTTTTCACAAGTCTTCAAGGGGATTCGAATGCGCCACTTTAAGTGTGGGAGACGAACCCTCTGACCACTTAGTCAGCGGGACTTTGGATGAACTAGATTTTAAATGTATCTACGGGATGTTGATGTGTTTTTATATTTTTAGAAAGCAGATTGTATTTTTATCGGTGCTGTTATAATTTTTGCATGTTTCAATTAATAAGGCTAGATTATTATTATGGTTTTTCTATGGTTAATAAATAATTAGAATATGGCTTGATTAATATAATTTATTAGAGAAATTTCCTTTGTTTAATGAATGATTAGAATATAGTGTAGTTAATTTTTTGATCAGAAATATTAAATTTTGGAGGAGAGTTCATCAACTTTAGCTGATAATATTACTGTTTATAGCGGGGAAGGGATCAGTTATACATATTTAAATTTGATTGTTATATGAATATATTTCTTAAATAAAAAAGAGCTCCTAAAATTTAGATTTTTTTTTAACCATTGGGCAAATGTTGTTGCTTTCGGTCGAAAATGGACCTAATGATGTTCGCAATTTACTATTTTAATCGTTTTTAACGAAATTCTGTAACTTTAGAAAAATTTATCTTTGCATAGGCAATAGAAATGCATAAAATCGTTACAAAAAGGGTCGACGCAAATTATCAGATAGGAAAAATAAAGTAGAAATTTGGTACTTTCGTGTTATAGCGGTCCCCAAGGATGAAATATTTTTGTTTCTGTTTTCATTAATATATTGTAAATTTGGTACTTTCGTGTCATTTTTTTTGAACGATTGTGTAACAACAAAAATAATCTCGCCGGGAATGGGAAAACATGTTTTTCAAATATTTGAGATTTTCCATTTCATTAAAAATCACTTAATTTTGAGACGAAATGATTGTCAAAAATGTTGAAATATAGCTCAAGTATTGCGGAATCGTCAAAAGTGAGAGTTTTATTTTTGACAGCGAGGAAACAGTTTCGTCAGATATTTGAGGATTCGCGTTTCGTCAAAAACCACGTGACTCTGTGACGAAATGATTGTAAAAAATAACTAAATGAGACTTAAGGATTGCGGAATCGTCAAAATTGAGTGTTTTATTTCTGAGAGTGGGTGTATGAGGAAAAATCGTCTCCGGTGTACTTTAATGATTTCTATAATATTACAAACATAATGAAATTTATATGAATTTCTGAGGTACACCAATACAACCTTTCTATAGAATAGGGATAGTAAAGCATTTATCTTTCATTTACAGAATCCCGCAAAAAATCAGTTATATGATGATCTACGACAATAAACTCTTTGCAGCGTGTTTTAATTATGTTCTATTATTTCAAATATGATGAAACTGATATATATTTCGAGGTTTCCGACAAGATGTTTGATGTAGAATTTAATATGCGTAGTGTTTATTATTCATTTACAAAGACATACAAAGGATCCGGATACAGTACTTTATCCGAAGTATTGTTTATTAGATGATAATTGCTGGGAGTGCGTTTTCCGTTATGGTATGCGCTTTTAAGTTTAACTAAATTTTTACATACTACGTGGTTGTTATAAATTCGTAAGTATTAATGAGCACGATCGTAAATTGCTTAAATAGGTTTCATTTAATTGGTTATACATTTTAAAGCTCAATCATATTGTTATAAAGTAGAAAAAAATTACCTTTCTTTAAAATATTGATAAGAAAAATAATAGTACTGAATTCTCTATTATGTAAAAATATATCTTGTGTATTTCTCGGAAAACGTGATTCCGTTATATTTAAAACATTTCATAATTATTTTTCAGGAGTGATGAAAAAGCTTGAATACGACAGGGGAACAGCACCCTCTTCTTCGACTAGAAAGAGTTATTGTTCAGAAGTTACATTTCCAGAGCACGCAAAGAGGATGTCCAGCAAAAGAAAATTTCGCAACCCTATTACCTCATCTGATGTTCTGGATCATGGAAACAAATGCCAGCTTTCACAAAAACCTGAATATAGCAATCGTGTAAGCGGAGAAAATTCATCAGAGATAAATGTCAGTGAGAAATCGCGTCTTGCAAAAAGAGATGGAATGGATTGTGTTGCGGAAGAGAAATTATTAGTTAGCGGTCACAAGAAGCGTGTCAGTATCTCAGAAACGAATGGGGTCCTTCGGAAGTGTTACGCATGCCCCTACTGTGATTACAAGACACCATATACCACTAATCTCCGAAATCACATAGTTGCAATACATGAAGGTAGAAGGCCATACAAATGTGAAATGTGTGATTATGATACATCTCGAGCCAACAATCTTCGAAAGCATATACATGCTGTGCACGAAGGAATAAGACCCTACAAATGCCAGCAATGTGATTATAGAGCATCTCTATCCCATCATCTTCGTAGACACATAGACGACGTTCATGGGGGAAAGAAACCGCATAAGTGTCAACACTGTGAGTATAGAGCATCTCGGGCTAGTACTCTCCGATTACACGTCGATGCAGTTCATGAAGATAAAAAGCCGCATCTATGTCCCCATTGTGATTACAGGGCAACTCAGCTCAGTAATGTCCGACTGCACGTGAGAGCAGTGCACGAAGGAATAAAACCCTACGGTTGTCGAAAATGCGATTACAAGGCATCTCGGGCTGACAGCTTGAAAAACCACATTAAAACAAAGCACGGTGGAAAGGAAAATGATGCAGTGCCAAAAGTGTAACTAAGGAAATATGACATCCGATATCCAATGTTACTGAAAGTAACCAGATGCAACTCATAAAATTTTAATGTTGTTAACGTATATTTTATGATAATAGGCCTTCTGAAACTATCTATTTATTTACTCACAAAACATATTAAATAATCTTAAAGAAAGTATTCTCTCATACATTCTTTCAACAGTCGAGATCACTGTGATGATTTGATGTAATAGTTCACAAAAAGTACATATACTTACAAACTAATTAAATTCTTTAAGGTATTGTTAACAAAATAAATATAAATTTATGAACTCTTCATTTTCTTTTTGTCTTTGACGAGTCCTTTATTCTATTTATGAGATTTAGTTAGCGGAAGAGGGATGTGTTGGTTTACAACTCTCCTTTATGGATACTCATTTGTCTTTCAGAAATTAATTTTGAATATTTTCTTACAAAGAAGGTCTCCATAAGCGCATACTCAGAAAATTTTGAAAATATTACAGAATATTCTTTTTATGAGGATATATACGTTTATAAAAAAATTTGCTGCGGAACCTCGATATAACGTCCGTAAAAATTTTATGAAAATTTCGTGTTTTGGCGATTTATCGCTGGGTTGGCGACACAATGAAACTTTCAAATGCGCATTTACGATTTAAAATTGCGCTTTAAGGATAAACGTTTTCTTCTCTTTTTACAGAACAAGTTTAAGTAAGTTTAACTTTAATAAATACACTTTTATAACTACGGTTTTGCTATGTACATTTATATGTACATTTAAAGAAAATTAACGATCGTATTCCACGGTTTAGAGCAAAATTTAAATTGATTAAAAATGCTAAACTAAAAATTAACTGTCCGATTCTGAGCACTGTCAAATTGACTTCGATATTGTTAGTGCCAGAGACAATAAGAGAAAAGTCTTGCTGCCATGGAAACAACGACTTTTGCAATATCGAAATGTATAATGAGAGGCTTCTTAATTCGATATTTACTGTAAAAATACACTTAAAACTGATCCATCCAGCGAAACCGTGTAAAATTAAATAACTTCATCAATACTTAATTTGTTACATTATATAAGCTTATGGAAAAAATAATAAACCATTTAATCGTTGAAATTTAAATTCATAAAGTACTATGCATTTCAACACTCATCTAACCAGGCATTTTCAAATCCAATAAAGTCGCTTGCATTTGGCGAAGAAAAAGTTTTGCTCGCTAAATCGCGTCTTTTTGCGCCAAATACTCCAAAGTATTTTATTTTTTTACAGATTTTTTACTGGGATTCCGCAGCTAAATTTTGCTGATCCTTTATTACGTACATGAGTAGCTTCATTAGCATTTTTTTCAAAATATTCTGAGTATGCGCTTTAAGGAGACCTTCCTCGTTAGTAGCATCTCTGTGTTAGTAAAAAAATAAAAACATTAAATGTCCTTTATTTATCAGCATACAGTGATTTATGCTGTTAAATCTCAGAAGTGCATTGTAGAAAACTGACTTCCAGTGGGGAAAAAAATTGTTAAAGTGTTAGAGAAGGTTGAAGAGTCGATAAAAATCGTCTGTTCATTTTCGATGCCGAAAATCTCGAAAATTGCATACAATTCAAAGTAGCTCAACTCTGTTAGTTTTGGCCGTAGCAGAATGCAATTTTTACCATTTTACATGTGGGAAATGGACAAAAAGTTTTTCTAAACATAATTTTATTAGATCTAGGGACCGTATAAAAATTTGAAAGTGTCATTTAAAAAATAATAAATGACAGAACTATTAACATCACAGAATTCTACCTCATTTTGAACGCTTTTATAATTTATATTTTCTTTGGAAACTCAACAGGTAAAAAAAAAATGACAGCGCGATTTATTGTATTTGAACGCCATGTATTGTAGAAAATGTCGTTTTACAAGTGCTTTTTTAGGCAATATGAATGAAAATTCCTTCTTTTAAAGGGGCGACAACACTTGTGAGATCCCATGTAGAACAGATAGCAATAAAATGCTGTTATCTGGTGAAATATTGAAACAATTTCAATACTTTATAAAAAAAAGTTTCGGTAGTAGCAAAACTGTGGTTCGATGAGAAATAAAATAAAAAATTGCGATTGCTACACGATTTCGCTTCACAAAGAAGGATTTCTATTTTTTTTTTCCTTAGGCGCGTTGGTAATTATATAAATATGTATAACCTATAGTCGTCATCTATCCGCATATAACAACGCCAAAACTACCGAACCGAATGGTTGAAATTTAACATATATAACCGTTGCAGAATTTTGTCGAGTCTTTTCAAATTTTATGAAAATCGAATGAAAACTTAAAAAGATATTAATAAAAGTTTTCTTCATTCTATCAAATCCTATTGCACGTAATTAATTCAATGATATTCCATGATAGGTAATGATTCTAGGTTGCCATGGTGATTACGTCCTATTTAAGATGGAGTCCTATTATTGCCGCATTACCGATTTTAAAAACCGAATTTGTATACTAAAATTGGGTACTTTTCTATTATCCCGTGGACCACTTTTCATAACAAAAAACTATCGCCAAACTGTAACGCCAAATAAACGGTAGACCGTTGCCATTGGAATACAAAATAAATAAATAAATAAAATATAATAATTTCAGGACACGATTGTTATTTTAATGAATGAAATAACTAATAAATCAGTAAAACATAATGAAAAATACATGCAAACGTCGAATTAAAAACCTCTTGATGACATAACAAACACGTATAATGCTTCTGACATAAAGTAAATGGGACTGCATTTTTGACGTTTAATCTTACAGTTTGGCGATAGTTTTTGTTATGAAAAGTGGTCGACGGGATAATAAAGAAATACCTAAATATGTTTACTTTTAGCATTCATATAATCTACCGACAATTTTTTGGATAGATGTTTCCAGAGAAATAGATATTAAATGGAAAAATTGTCTAAATATAGATTTCATGTTCTAAAACTTTCAAAGCTAGGCTTAAGATTCCCATTGAAATTTTCAGTAAATGTTAACAAAAGATAAAATGTTGCTAACGTAAAATGTACTTATTTTAATACAAAAAGTAATCATATCATAATAACAGAAGATGTAATTCATTTCACTGAACTAGTAACGATGGTTTTTCTTCGTCGTCTTGTATTGGATATTTGCGCACAGTATAATTTTAATGTAACACAACTGTAATTAATTGCTTGTAAAAGTGTAATGAAACTTAATTTCATAAAATACAATTAATATGTATAATATGAAAATCTGCACATAAAATAAATTTTGTATTCAGGCATTTTTGCATAAAAACGCAACAGCTATTCACCAAGGTCTGAATATTTATAAATCTAAATATAATACGAACGCACCTCATTTGTCACGTTTGACGTTCAATTTCCAACTTGTTTTAATTTACATTATTAAAAAGAGTTGATATTCCATAAAAAGAAAAAAAAATGAATTTGCGCTAATTATACCTAAAACAGAATTCGTAACTTTCTTAAATCATGCAAGACAATAAAAGTAAATAAAAGGTTTGGTCTGACCTAATTTTCTGGTTCTTTTCTATTTAGCTTCTTTAAATGCAGAAACATCTTTTACTAATGAAGATTATTTTATTAGACAGGTAGACACTTAATGGCGATACAGAACGAATACACAACAAGCTATGCATATGTACAAACGTAAAAAAAATCGTTCTACGCGCTTAGCACCATCTGGTGGTTCCTTTTCATTTTGCAACAATACCAACAAAGTAAAAAGAAATAATTGAAATCGCTTTAGTCGTTCAAGATAAAAAGGTACGACTGTTTTTTATACAATTCCACAGCTTTTGTTGACCCTTCTATTCCTGAATACGTCACATACTGTGACAAAATTGCCTTTTTTTCGCAGAAATTTTCCGCATAGGATTTGCGAAAGCTCAAATTTGTGTTTCAATTTGCTTCATACTTTTTTTCCTTTTTTACGTAGAATCGACGGATGTCATTAAAAATGCCAAATCATTGCAACTATAATGCTTTTTTAAAGTTTTATTCAAATATTAAAGTTTTTTTTTACTAGTTTGGTGCAGAAGCGTGTTTTTTTTAATGTGAATTTTTTTTCAATCAAACATGGCTAAATTACAAAGTTACACCTGGGCGACGGTAACCGGAACGTTTTTCACTCCTCAGGTGCCTACAGAAGAGATATGTATTAACGATTTTGTGGGATAGATCAGGATCTTCACTTTGCAAGGCGAAAATGTTGAAAATGATAAAAATTCCCATAACCCTACATAAGTATCAATGCCCAATTTATCTAAACAAACTAGGCTCAGAATATTGCCTACCTGGCACAAATTATTAATTATTTACGAAAATATAAAATATTGGACATACGTAACAATTTTTTTTCAGTTACTCTATTTTGGTTTTCATCTGCTTTTCCTGCTTTTGTGACACATTTCTTTCTACAAATTGGACTAGACGGTATGTAAGGAAAAACATATATATGTTTATCATACAGTTGGACTTATAGAAAAAATCTGTATAGTTCAAAAACCTTGAAAAATACATACGATTTTGACCTATGTCGAGGAATCTATTAGTTTCTGCACATTGTGCTCTGTCTCAGGCAATGCATTATTAACTATATCATAATAAGAATCATTTTCTCTGTTCAACTTGGACTCTTTGTTTTCATATTTCTTTCCTCGTACCATTCCCAGATAGAGACTTGTTGCTTGTCTTCCCTTCGGTCTCTTGCTTTGGGATTATGCAGAAACAGAGGGAGAGAGGGAATTGGAACGTTATATATATCATCTTATCATGTTCGATAGATACAATCTAGATGAAAAAATATGTTGACATCTTTGATTAAAAAGTGTCTTTGAGGGATGCTGTGTATGTCGGAATAAATTTGAAAAAGTATTTTATGTAGACACATATTGCATATGCATTCATATAAATTTATGCATGGAATCTGCTTTAATGTCACTACTATCTCCATCTTTTACGAATTTTCACATTGTGATTTACAAAGTGTTTTGTATTTTAAAAATGAGAACGAAAAGCGAGTACACTACAGAAAATATATCTTTCACATTCTAAAGTACACTTTTTTCGGAATTATCACGTAATTTTATAAAGAGAATTTTTAAAATCGAAAACGAAATCTTTTCTCTAAGAAATCTTTTATTCTGTATTGCTACAGAAGTATTTTTTATTACCTCATGTAATAGAAAAATCCTTCAACAACCTTTTTAATCGAAAAGTATTTTATGGCAGAATGACATTACCATTTTAAAATATCTTTATCGCAATGACGTTTTCTATTAGTGTTCCGTACCGGAAAATGAAAAAAGGAACTCTTATATAAATAACCCTTTGGAAAATCCGATTATCGAAAATCACGTAATAAATCGAGATAGAATTATAAATTAATCGTTTTCGAATGTTTACCTTTACATGTGTTATAAGACTATTTCGTGCCAAATTTTAAGGTTCTGGATCAATCGGAAGTATCCTGTAATTTTTATTCTTAACTCATATAGTGTACTTCCGTTTGACCCAGAGCCTTGAATCAGTAAGCAAGTTCAATTTAGCACTAAGCAAGTTCTTATGGGATAAGTAAAGAAAAAAATTCGAAAATCAATAATTTATAAATTTGTGTTGATTTATTACGGGACTAATTCACGAATGCCCATAATCGGTAATATTATATATAAAAAACGAACATAATATTATAAATTACTGATTTTCGGATTTTTAAACTTACATGCGCTGTAAGACATACAGTGGTGGCCAAAAGTGTGGACATTTTTTGAAAGTTTCATGTTTTTCAACTTTGTGTGCTTGTAGAATATATTAATTTTTACTTAAATACAAACGTTTATATATAAAATTGAAGGTAATTTAATGTAGAATTTAATAATAAAAACAGTATTACAATATCTGTATTACAAAAGAAGTTATGCAACTAATAGTAAGATCTATCTTAGATTTGCATTTTTTTAAAGTGATACTTACACAATCAATACTTAGTAGGATAACCCTTATTTTTTAAGACAGCTTCACAGCGTCTTTGCATCGAGTGAACGAGTGTTTGGAGTTCATATTTCGTAATCACATGGTGCCAAGAATCAATTATAGCTTCAATAAGTTGTTTTTTACGGGATGGACTTTTTTTCGTACAATAATTTTCAAACGTCGCCACAAATTTTGAATTGGATTGAGATCAGGGGTGTTTCCTGGCCATGGTAATATATCTATGCCTTTATTTTGAAACCATGCTTTGCATACTTTTGCTGTGTGGCATGGAGCTGAATCCTGCTGAAAAATAAATGGTGCGTTGTTAGGGAAGAGATCCCTGATGGAAGGTATCAATTTTGGTTCCAGGACAGTTTCGATGTATTTTTTGGCATTCAGGATGCCATCAATCACTTGAATTCGGCCCACACCATCTGCAGACATACATGCCCAAATCATGACATCTTTGGGGTTTTTTGTTGTTGCTTCAATGCAATCAGGATGAAGTGCTTCTCCTACTCTACGTCTCACGTATTTTCTACCATCACTACCAAAGAGCGATATTTTACTCTCAACGCTCCAGATTACTTGCTTCCATTGATTTTCTGACCATTTAATGTGATCTTTTGCCCACTTAACTCGTTTTTCGCGTTGCTTTTGATTTAAATATGTTTTTTTCCTTGGAATTCTAGTTTGTAGTCTAAATCCTGATAACCTTCTTCTTCTTGTTCTTGAACTTACTGCAATACCTGCTGCATTCATTTCACATCTAATGGCATCTGATGAAATTTTTCTCTCTTGAAGGCATAGCCGTTTAATTTTGCTATCGGCAGTAGCACTTGTGCATTTTTTTCGGCCTGATTTGGCCTTATTTTCCACTGATTTTGTTTTTTTCATAACGTAAACAAAACTTTCGTACACCAGAACAAGTCACTGAACCACCAACTTGTCTTGCAATTTCAGCATAAGAGAGGCCATTTTATCTCAATATGACAATTCGGCTTCTTTTTGTAGATGTCCAATTATTTCTTCTTGTATGACATTGTTTAAAATTAGTTTAATTAAAAATAAAGGACTTTAAATATTCAAAAACAGCAATACTCTATTTAATTGTACTAGTATGCATCATTCCGCAAAATATTTCCACACCAATAACTCTTTTATCATCCAAATAACCTAAACTATAGTTACAGACATTTGATTGGTCCTCAGAACAGTGTTTGTGATTGGCTAGTAAGCTTTTATTACAAAACACGTCCTTATTCAAAACGATTTGTGTTTGTTTGTTCTACTAAAATGAGCATAACTTTTTTTGTAATACAGATATTGTAATACTGTTTTTATTATTAAATTCGACATTAAATTACCCTCAATTTGATATATAAACGTT
Source organism: Maratus michaelseni (assembly GCA_963931845.1). Lineage (NCBI taxonomy): Eukaryota > Metazoa > Arthropoda > Arachnida > Araneae > Salticidae > Maratus > Maratus michaelseni. The sequence goes on along the minus strand of OZ007595.1, from coordinate 316,482,252 downwards.
TGTATTTAAGTGAAAATTAATATGTTCTACAAGCACACAAAGTTGAAAAACATGAAACTTTCAAAAAATGTCCAAACTTTTGGCCACCACTGTACCTTAGTGCTAAATTTCAAAGCTCTGCATCAATATTCTTTAATTTTTGAGAATAAGACATAGGGTACTTCTGGCTGAACTTTGAAATTTTGTACGAAGAAAGGTCTTACAGCACATGTAAAGGAAAATATCTGAAAATCATTATTTTTTTTTACCGTCACTCCATTAATACCGTCACTCCAGGTGATATGCCAGTATCACGATGTCGAATGCATGCTGGCAATGTGCGCTTTCCACAATGCTGCCAAACACGGATTCAGGTATCATGATGCTGTATATGACGCAGAAATGGCGTCTTACGTCGTCTTTTAAGATGAATACAGGCTCTGTGTGCATCATGAAGGCCGCATCCGTGTTTGGTGGTATCCTTGAGAATTCAATTTGTCAGCTTGCATTCGACATCATCATAGAGACCTATAACCTGCAGTGATGGTGAGGGGTGCCATTGATTACACGTCTCGATAACTTCTTGTTTCCATTGCCGACAGTATGAACAGCAGCCTTTGCATTTCTAAGGTGTTACTGCCCGAGCTTCGTGACCTCTGTAACTCTACTTCTTAGAAGTACAATGCACGACCGCATGTTGCTCGTACTACTCTGACCTTACTTGATACAGAACATATTCGACTGTTGCACGCACCGGCACGTTCTCCTGATTTCTCACCAATTGAAAATGTCCTGTCAATGGCTTCTGAGCGACTGCCACGCCATCACTCGCCCGTCACTACGGTTGATGAACTGTGGCATAGTGTTGAAGTTGCATGGACTGATGTACCCGTACATGACATCCAATCTGGACTCCATGTCTAGGCAGATAAATGCTGTTATTGTGGCCAGAGGTGGCTTCTTTGGGAAGTATTTTCTCAGGATCTATACCTCCAAATTTTCTGAAAATGTAATCACCTGTCCTTCCCATTAAAATGTATTTGTCCAATAAATATCATTCTGTTATTTGCATTCCTTCATGGTGTTGCATTTTGGATGGCCAGTAGTGTATAAAACACTTGAAATAGAAATTCAAGTGATAAATTATCGTCTTCTCAGACATAATTTTATTTTTAAAAGTCCATTCTACACTCGACCTTTATTTTATTGTTTTCGGAAAGATACTGACAATTTTTTTTCACTCTCCCTTTATTTTATTGTTTTCGGAAAGATGTTGACAATTTTTTCACTAAACCTATATTTTAAAAAATATTTTCTGGTGTGCAACCTTTGAGAATTATTTGCACATTATGACGAAGTACATTATATGTCATTCTTATTATTTTGTATTTTAAACACAGATGTTTTATTATATGTTAAATGAAATGAAATCAACTTTTCACCCATAATAATGCCAATCTTTCACTTGCTATAAAATCACGAATCTCCAGCGTCTAGTTCTCAGATTTTTTATTTTTATTGATTCGTAGAGTTTAAATTTTCATTTAATTTAGATAATTTTTTCACTTTTTAAAAAAATTATACCACTTTTTATGTAACCTTGCAGCGAATATACTTGTGGTAGGACTAGTGATTCTGTATTTGTATTGGAACCCTTGTGATTCACTCTCCCTTCAAAAATCCTCCCTGAATAGAAAAAAAATCACTTACAGAAGCATACACTATGGAAATATGTAGAAATGCTTCTGTGATACATTACATAAACACACACACACAAATACATATATATATAAAGTCATAATAAACAGAGAAAATACATTTTTTTTAATTTAAAGTAGAAAAATAGGTGATGAATTTAATCGTTTCATTTTACATTTTATTTTTCAGTGTGTCTATTTCAAAAAGTATCATTTTTAAGTATTTTCCATTGAAGATGCTAATTATTTTATGAAGAATTAACCTATCTGTCATGTCACAAATATCTCTGACTACTTACCAATAATATGGAACAAATGCGAACAGGAGAAAAGCTTCTACTGACAACCACTAATGGCCCTTTAACGAAGAACCAATATTCTGTGTTCATTCGAAGTTACTTATGCACCCTTTCAGCAATATTGATCTTGATCTTGATATGGGGGTTACAGATGGTTTAGTCTTTGAGATTCTACACGTGACATGGTTAAATGATTGCCAAAACACTATTTTAATTTCTGTAGATACGAAGGTTAAAGAGAAAATTCATTTTATATAATAGGAAGAAACAGGGACATTAGAAACAGGACATTAGGAAAAGAGGAACATTTAATAAAGGACTATTAAATGTTAAATCAATTTCTCAAATTATCATAATTACAAGATATTCCGGGTGGATTGATATAATGCACAAAAATATACACTGTTTATTATTAATGAATCGGAAAAAGTGTAGGTTCCTAAGTCAAATTCATATAGGAATGAAAAGGTGGAAAGATGTTACATAATTTATGTGGATGTAGGTGAATAAAACAATAAAATAATGTAAGCTTAAAAAAATGAATTCATATACAGCGAAAACTAACATATTTGACCCCAAATTTGTACTTAATTAAATACAAATATATTTTTATCGATAGAAGTAGTAATTGTAAAATTTTAGAAGGATATTTAGTTCAACGTATGTCTGTTCCCGTTTTTACAACGGGTGTATAACTTTTATAACAAACTAACTAAGTCTAATTAAATTCTCTTATCAGACGGAAGAATTGTTAGTTGCATCATGATTTTATTTCGCCGAAAATACAGATTTTTTTTTGTAAAATTCCTGTATTTAATATTATAAATTTAAATACCTATGCATTTAAATTTCATTAATATAATATATTCTCTTGGTTTTGGAGGTGACTAATCATTTATAAGGATTTTTTTTAAATAAATTTGTTGAAATAGACATTTTATGAATATAATGGATTCCAAGTGCTGAATATAAATTTGTTCATAAAACTATACATACCGAAAACAGATGAAAGAAAAGAAACAATACTCATGAACAGTTATACACATGAAGAAAAGGATTTTAAACTCATAGTTTCTTTATCAAAATCTATCAGTACTATTCACCCCAAGTTCTTAAAACTCTTCAAATGTGTACGCTATACTTTCCTTCATCTCAATATTAGCATATTTTTTAAGGTTATTTAATAGTAATTTCCAGTTATTTAAATAAACCAATTTGATAGCAAAAACAACAACATCCATAACTAACATATTCAGTGACCATATGAAACACTGTTTGGATAGCTAATTGTACAATCTTTCAAATTATATATTAAGCAAACGATGTCATATTTGTCCAAAATTAGATATGTAAAGTCAGAGGGAACATAATTTTCTACGCCATGAAAACTAGACAATTTTATTTTTTTAATACACATACTGTGAATTCAATACGCTTATTGTGCGTGATATACGCCAATTACCGATAACAGTTTTTTTTTCCACGCGCACTCGAGATTTTTCACATTGCATTTTTTTATAAAGCAGAAACTGCATTTTTGACTAAAACATTTATTCCAAGCGCAGTTACTATTATTTAATCCAATATTGCATATAACTTTTAAAAGAAAATAAATAAAAATAACATGAAACACTGCAATGTGAAAATCTTGGGGAAAATGTAATCGTTTCTGGGCAATTACTTTCTTTACAAGATTGAATAAAAGAAAATGAAAAATTCACTCTAGGTTTTAAAGGAGAAATGTTCCTTTATAAATGTTCCTGAAAGTAAATTATAAAACACTGGAATCTAAACAAGTTTTCACTTTCTTAAAAATGAAATGTTTCACATTTCATTAGGTACTGGCTCATATGCATTATTAATTTTAAGTGAAACAACTAGTTTGTTGGTGATAGAAGAAAGTTAAAAAGAAGGTTTATTCTGATTGTGATGTATGGCTTCATGTTGCCGTACATTTATTCCAGCCGGAAACTCCGTTCATATGACTTATATAAGGGCCATTTTCTAAACCTGTTATGGTCATTTCTGAATTGCGCGTATGCTTACAACATTGTTACATTCGTATCTTTGTGATTCGCATACGATGTCTAAAATGCGTTAGTGATAAGAAAGTTTAATTTATGCAGTATATTCAATTAAATATACCTAAATACAACCTTAAAACACAAAGTTGTTTTTTGGAGTGACTAAAAATAACTATAAAATTTGATTTTGGGAGGTACGATCGGATATTTGTTACTGTATGCCTGTCCGTCCCTCTGGCGATAACTATAGAGAAAATCGGCGGATTTGCCTTGAACTCCGGTTGGTTGATTGGTTGGTTTAAGGCGGCCCATTATCTACTCGAGAGATATAGGCCCATGGGAGGAGTGTCCTCCGTGGGGACTTTCTAAGGTATCCTAACCCATATTTACGGCAATGTTCGAAGAAAACTTCGAACGATTAGGTCGACGAGCGCGACAGATGTTTGAAACCAGCAGATCCGTCTACCAGCTTTGAGAGTAGAACCTTTCAGCCACTGGTGGAAAACTTTTAATTACGGAATTACACGAAAATAAGTTTTTAAGTTTTTTGTTTAATATGTGTGAATATTTCGGAGAATATAGAACTTTAATGCTTTATCTATGGTTCTCCAACTGTTTCACCCTTCACTGAAAGAGAAAATGGCTCAGAATTCATTGAATGGTTAAATCCTAAAGAGCAGGGAAGACCGAGCTATGCTCGGTCAAAATTAAATTTGAGTTCAAATATCATGACCCATGACCAAAATGACCCACTAATTGAATTTTCTCGAACATGTGACTTAGCCCAACAGTCTTTTCGTGTTCGAAAACCATAGGATGCAAAATTTAGTGTAAATAGTCTGAGCCTTTTTTGAGATAAATGACCCATAATGACCCATGACCAAAATGACCCACTAATCAAAATTTCTCGAACATGTGACCTAGCCGAATAGTCTTCTTGTTCCCTAAATCTGTAGGGTGCTAAATTTATTTCAAATCCTCTGAACCGTTTTTAAGATAAAATAGCTTGACCCATGACCAAAATGACCCACTAATTGAATTTTCTCGAACATGTGACCTAGCCCAACAGTCTTTTCGTGCTCGAAAACCATTGGATGCAAAATTTAGTGTAAATTGAGCCGCTTTTTAGATCTTGACCCACAATGACCCACTAACCGAATTTTCTCGAACATGTGACCTAGCCCAATGATTTTCGCGCGCCCGAAACTCGTAGGATACAAAATTTAATCAAAATCGTTAGAGCCGTTTTTTAGATAAAATTAATTTGACCCGCTGTGACCCCAAAATGATCCACTAATCGAAAGTTCTCGAACATGTGACACAGCCCAATAGTCTTCTCGTGCCCGAAAATAGTCGGATACAAAATTTCGTCAAAATCGTTTGAACCGTTTTTTAGATACAATTAGCTTGACCATGACCCAAAATGACCCAAAATGACACACTAATTGAATTTTCTCGAACATGTGACCTAGCCCAACAGTCTTCTCGTGTCCGAAAACCATTGGATGCAAAATTTAGTGTAAATTGAGCCGCTTTTTAGATCTTGACCCACAATGACCCAGAAAGGACCCACTAATCGAATTTTCTCGGACATGTGACCTAGCCCAATGATTTTATCGTGCTTGAAACTCGTAGGACACAAAATTGAATCAAAATCGTTAGAGACGTTTTTAGATAAAATTAATTTGACCCGCGTTGACCCAAAAATGACCCATTAATCGAATTTTCTCGAGCATGTGACCTATCCCAATGGTTTTCTGGTGCCCCAAAACGGTAGGATACGAAATTTCGTCAAAATCGTTACAGCTGTTTTTAAGATAAAATTTGCATATATATATATATATATAACCACACACAAGATTTGCTCGTATTAGAATATATGATATTATATAAAAACAAATTTCTGGCTACATGTTTTTTAACCTGTTTATTATCCCGTAATTATATTTTCTAGGCCATTCGGATGACGATAAAAGGAAAAAACTTTCAAACAAATTTATCTTTGAATATTATCAAGTCTTGACTATATGAATGAATAAGCGTGAAACATTTTTATCTACTGTTACCTTTTCATTTTTTTTTTTTTTTTCGTAGCTGGGTTTACTGTCATATCTCTCCCTAGCTGCCCGATAATTATTTTTTACCATATTTCCCCTATTTTAACAGGCAATAGAATCTTAAGGCAGAATAAATCTAGTGTTTAAAAAAACGATTTGAAAGGCGCCATACTATCGTCAGATATCATAAAAGAAACATTCACAAAAAATGTTAAAATAATTTAAGATATCAATTAATAGGAGGCATTTATATTAGTGCATTCAAATTCTGAAATGTAAATATTTCTATTAATCTTTAAATAATTTCCTCTAAAATATCTCTAATTCATTGCAAAATGTCACATTTCTGAATGACAACTTAAATTTAAAAAACATAGGGCACATTTAAAGTGCAGAAACTTATTTTCTTAGGACATTCTACTTATTTTTGCAGTTAAACAATGCAACCTGTCTTCTTCAACAATCCTAAAAATCATTTCATTTCTGGAAACTTTAACGGCGAAGAAATGTGACGAAAGAAGAATTTGATAAATTGTATAGTTATAAACAGAAGTATGAGTTTACATATATTTTAATTCTTCTTGTTATTTTGAAGCTAGAATGAAATGTGTCTTCATTAAAAACCATAAATTCATTCAATGTCTGAAAAAAAACTCGGCAAAGAAATGAAACGAGATAAAATTTAATAAATTGTTTCAATTTAAAATAAAACAACTTGGAGGATTTGCTGAATATTACAGGTAACTGGCTAAAATTTAGGCATAAACCAATATACCTCGTGCTATCTGTTTTAAAATTTTGCTAAACGGTTGTGCGAATAAAAACATAATCCGTAAAAATTATTACAGAAATTATATTTATATGACATGACGCTAAAATTAGCCAAAACACGTCATACTCCTTGTTATGAAAAATAGAAAAAATTATGTAATAAAATTAAAAAGAAATTGAAGTATCGAAAATTTGAACGTTAGTATGTTACACAAATTGAAAAGAAAACATTACTTAAAAAATATACGGTATTTACATCCTGTATGTAATGTGTATTAATCATATCATGATTAATCCATTAGGCTCTGCTATATACGAGGGTAATTAAAATATAATCAGTAAAAATTATTCCAGAAATTATTTTTTATATTAAATGTTGTTAAAATTAGCCAAAACACATCATACTCCTTGTTATGAAAAATAGAAATAGTATTTATTAAAATTACAGAGAAATTTGAGAATAGAAAATTTGGACGTAGTATGGCACACCAATTGAAAAGGAAAACATTACTTAAAAAATGTACTGTATTTACATCCTTTATGTAATGTGTATTAATTATATCATGATTAATTCATTAAGCGCCGCTCTATACAAGGGTGGGCTGAAAAGTAATCGGCATGACACAGAGATGGAACAAGTATGGCCAAGTGACAATGACGTTTGTAAAGTATGATCCTTTGGATGACATGCTGCCGAGTTTCAGACGCGTGAGTTTATTGGTTATTGCTTGGCAATAAAGTTTTTGACATTTTCTAAAAATGGAAAAAAATTGAAGTTCGAGCTGTCATAAAATACTTTGTTAAATAAGGTTTAACCCCCACGGACTTACAAAAAGAGTTACATTCCACATTAAAAGATTTTTTTCCGTCATATGATATTCGACGATAAAAAAGTTAGCTGCTGAATTGGTAAACGTGGTAGGAAATCAATTCACGATGATGAACGCTCAGGACGCCCAAAAACCGCTACGACCGAAGAAATCGTCTCAAAAATGCGCAATGTCGTATTGAAGGATCGCCGATTGAAGATACGCGAACTTGGCTGACATTGCAAACATCTCGATAGACTGTGTTCATTACATTTTACACGATGTTTTGGGTATAAAAAAGCTTTCCGCTCAATGCGTGCCGTGTTTGTTGAAAGTCGACCAAAAATTCCAAAGAATGAACATTATCTCAATCGTCTTTTGAAATGTATTGTGTTGCAGTTTGAAAAATAAAATGAAATAGTGCCAAAAATCTTGTATTTTCTTTGTCAGTCCGAGAACTTTTCGAACCACCCTCGTACAGGGCTGCACTAAAGAATTCGCACACAAGAGTGCGTCTTTAATGTATTAAGTTGCAAGAGGACTACATTGAAAAATAATATGACATTTTGTCAAAAATCTTGTGCTTTCACTGTCAGGACGAGAACTTATCAACCCAACCTATTTCTTTGTGGAACAGTTGTTTTTTTAATTTATGAGTAAAAGGTCTTTAAAGTACTTCTGAAAAAAAAATCAAAGATTTAGAGAAACAGCCTGTTTCCAAAATTGGAGGAGCAATAGAAACTTATTTTTTTTTTTTTTTTTTTTTTTTTTTTTTTTACTTATGCTTCCGTACATTTATGGTAGTTATTTCTTAGTTTTTTAGCTATAAAAAGAATACTATCATTCTGAGATATTTGACGAAGAATTCATATAAATTTGTCCATTATCTACATTTATAATAAAAAAAAATATTATTGATTCCATAAACAATTTCCTTATCCACCAATGCGTTTTTCATCTTTATATCATTTTTGTCCGAGTATTTTACATGAAAATGATTGAACATTTTTTGTTAAATTTTTTTATGTTTTCTGAAGTTACTTTTTAACTTTATTTATTTATTTGTTTGTTTTATTTTATTTTAATTTTACATTTATTTTTATTATTATTATTATTTTTTTTTCGATTTGAAGATACATCAGAACTTTCGTCTATGAATATCAAGTCTGAGTTTAATAATTTGTATTTTTTTAAACACTAAAAGAGATATTTCTTGATTGTCTGTTGATTTGCAAATTACGGAAAGTTCTACTGCACCAGATGTAGCATGGGGTAAATCGTCGCATAAATTATTTTCTATTACGTCTTCCTCATCTGTTACAATACTGTAATCAGATGGTAAATAAATGATTTGCAGAATATCCGAAAAATCATCCAAATCTAAAATAAAAAAGTCCTTCCGGCCTGCACCGGGAAGAAAAGGTAGCTTCCATATTCCGTAGAATTTCAAACAGCTATATCTCGGCCGTTTTCTAAGATAAAGCCAAAACAAAATATGCTCCAGGATTCTTGTAACCTGATCTAAGAATTAACGAAAACAATGTTTTCAATTTATAATTTTATTATACATCTTTTTGAATTAAAAAAAAATTAAATTTTTTAACTGGCCGCCATTTTGAAACAAGATAGTGCCTGAAGCTGGCCAACGAACTCGGTCAAGACCTTAGTATGTTCTGTACACATGTTTCAAAATGTCATCCTCCCTAGAATTTCAAACTGCCATATCTCAGCCATTTTTTAAGATAAAGTCAAAACAATAAATGCTCTGGAATATTTGTATCCCATTCTAACACTTAGAGGGAACAATTTTTTCAGTTTAAATTTATTTTGTTCATGATTTTAAACTTCTAAAAGTTTTAAAATTTTTAACTGGCCGCCATTTTTAAACAAGATGGCGGATTAAGCTGGCCAACGAACTCAGTCGAGACCTTGGTACGTGTTACACATATACTCAGTCACATTCAAATCTGTTCATAAATAAGAGAGTTACAGCATGACATACGTCAGATACATATATGTATGGATATATATATATATATATGTCATGATTTCACTTGTACACCATAATTTTTTTAGAATCACAATCCAGGCAAGGGCTTCCTCCGAGGAATTTTGCAGTCGGGTGTCGGATTCACTTCATAGTGTGCGTACAGAACTCAAATAAGAGACATTTCGTCCCAGTTTACTTTTATTCGAAAGTAACAGAAAATGGCAATGCTTTACTCCTTCCGAAGCTAAATCCATTCATGATGATTTAATACCGTGACGAAAACTTGGTGACTTAATTTAAATAATAAGAAGACATTTTTGCTCTTAAAAAGGCAGTTGTTTTTTCTATCGGCAGCCAAGGAGAGTGTTCCATGATCGTGAAGTACGCGCTGGAGTTACATGTACAACCGGATCAAGCAGCAATCTGAATCTTACGCGGGAAACTCGCCGTATATCTATTCCTGAAAGACCCAGAATACATTTTCATTAAAAAGTCTTTCGACCAATCAGCGCTAGCGGACTAACTTCTCAAGCGCTCTAATTTCGAAGCTAGATGACCGTAATCTGAAAAAGCGAGAAAATTCCCGCACATTCCAGAACATTCCGCAAAATCTAATTCCTTCGAATAAAAAAGAAGAGAAGAAAGAAAAAAATACGTAGGTTTTATCGAGCCTGGGCAAGATGCCAAGATATTTTACATTGAGACTGGAGTAGCTTTCATAATTTTGAGGAAGAATATTATTTTGTCAGAAAACATAGGGAAGAAAATAAAAAAAATAAAAAGATATAAGTTGTTATTTCAAGAGAGGTAAAATATTTTTAGCTGGGAGATTGGTGTTTTTTAAAAGAATTAAATTCTAGGATGCATTTATTTAAAAGAAACAAAAGTGCGTAATTTTAATGGAACATCGCGATGAGAGTCATTTTTTTAAGAGAATGAATTTAGAATAAAGTACTTTAGCACGGTGGAACGTTGACAATCGAAATACTGGAACGAGAAAATAATTTAAAATAATGGAATTTACACAGAATTATAGTTTTAATGAGGCCAACGGCGAAATTTTTTTAAATTTGTTTCATATATATATATATATATATATATATATATATATATATATATTAGGGTGGGCCGAAAATGCACTTTTGCACAAACTTTCGAAATCGATGAGGCTTGGGGGCGGAAAAGTTGTGTATTGGGTTGCTCAGTAACCATGTAAAAATTTTTTGAAATCGAACAATATCTTCAGGTGGCGCCGGCGCCTTAAAAATTTGAAATTTTGACTAAAACAGACCTTTTTCTTCTAAAAACACGATTTTTTGCATTTTCGAAATAGATTACGCTCTAGTGCGGAAAAGTTGTGTATTGGGTTGCTCAGTAAACATGTAAAATTTTTTTGAAATCGAACAATATCTTCAGGTGACGCCGGCGCCTTAAAAATTTGAAATTTTGACTAAAACAGACCTTTTTCTTCTAAAAACACGATTTTTTGCATTTTCGAAATAGATTACGCTCTAGTGCGGAAAAGTTGTGTATTGGGTTGCTCAGTAAACATGTACATTTTTTTTAAAATCAAACAATATCTTCAGGTGTCGCCGGCGCCTTAAAATCGGAGATTTTATTCAAAACAGACTTATATTTTCATGAAAAGAGAATTCCTTATCGGTTTTCTATTTCACCCCCCTTCTTCTACTAAATGAAATGCTCTCGCACCTGCAGTCCACGTGACAGTCCACGTGACAGTCCACGTGACCTTCAGTGGTACAGGATTGTCTCTTACATTCCTTATCAGTTTTCTATTCCACCCCCCCTTCTTCTACTAAATGAAATGCTCTCGCACCAGCAGTCCACGTGACAGTCAGTGTGATAATATGCAATACACAGTTATCGTTTAGTTCAGTCTAGTACAGAAGCAATCAATAGGCTTACTTTATGTCGTTTGTTCATCGAAGAGCAGTCTCTTTAGATATTTAAATGTCATTAACTAGTTAGTTATAGTTATACTTTTGTCACAATGGCCGGTTGTCATTCAACTAGAAAAGTTACAGATTGTTTTGTTTTTGGTTTGCCAGAAGAGCTGAAACCTAACGTCTTACCAACTTACAGTCAAGTTATGAAATTTTACTTCCTTATAAGAGAACAAGTGAAATCTTCAAATCACGGCAAAGATCCAGCTTTTACTGACATTGCCAATGTTGTTGCTGAGAGGGTAGCTGATTTGTGGAAGAAGTCCTCGATTCCTACTATTTCTCATTGCAGAATTGTGCGCACCCTTAAATCATATCATGCTAAGTATAAAAATATCCTGAAAAGTAAAAACAAGTCTACGGAATCCTATAGGAACAAAGTAAAGGAATTTTTGGAAGACACCGAGAAAACTCTCTTTGACATTGCCACATGCAAATGTCATTCCTTTAAAGCATGCTACTGTGAAAAGGATAGAAAAGTGCCACATTTAGAACAACCATTTTTGATTGATCAACGAACCGTCAGAAAAATGATTATCGGGGGCATTGATATAAAAGTAACTGAGAAGCTGCTCCGAAAGCAAAATAGGCAATCCAAGACAGTGTTGAAAGCTGCTACAAGTGAACAGCAGTTCCAAACACCAAAGTCTATGTTCGAGTCGCCTGAGTTCGAGGATTGTGAGAACGAAGAATTTGAATATGAAACGCGTAATGATGAAGAATACACTCCTCCTAGATCCAGAGAGAACCATTCCAGAAAAACGAAAAGAGAGACCAAGGTAATCAGCCAGATGAGGATAAAACTGCCAACCACAGCACTCGCCTGCGATAGTGCAGGGATTGGAGACAGGCCTGCAGCGAAAATTATTTCTGCAGTTCTTGAAGATGTCGGAATGATTTCTGATAATAATCGTTCCAAAGTTACAGATAAAAATAAAATAAGAAGAGAGAGAAAGAGAAAACGAAGGGAACTACAATGTAAAGGAAAACCAGAAGAGCTTCAAGCCCTCTTTTTTGACGGACGAAAAGATAAAACTTTAGCAGATCAAATCAAGGGAAACAAAAAGCACAGGACAACGGTTATTGAAGAACATGTAGTTTTAATACAAGAACCTGGATCTGAATATATCGGCCATGTTTCTCCAGCTAGTGGTTCTGCAAAATCTATTAAGAGCAGCATCGCTGAATATCTTTTACAGAATGATATCAACACTGAAAATCTTTTGGCAGTTGGCTGCGATGGGACACCCGTTAACACAGGTTGCAAGACTGGAGTTATACGTCTCATAGAAGAAGATGTTGGTAGACCTCTTCAATGGCTCATATGCATGTTACACGCAAATGAGTTACCGTTGCGGCATCTTCTAAAAAAGCTAGACGGTCAAACAAGTGGTCCTGAAACCTTTTCTGGTCCAATAGGAAAAGATCTCGAAACCTGTGAGCTGAAACCGGTAGTCAATTTCAAAAAGGTTGATGTCGTAGAGTTAGTAGCAATATCAGAAGAGCTTCGAAAAGATCTGAGTACAGATCAACGATACATGCTGCAAATTTATGAAGCTGTAACATCAGGTTACTGCTCTGTTGCCCTAGCAGAGAAAAAACCAGGAAAGCTAGCGCACTCCCGTTGGCTAACGGCAGCATGTCGAGTTTTGCGCCTGTACATTTCAGTTACAAATGTTTCAGCAGAACTGAAAACCTTAGTAGAGTTTATAATTAAAGTGTATGTGCCGATGTGGTTTGATACAAAATCCAAACCGCATTGCAAAGATGGTGCTAGACACTTATGGAAGATGATTAGCTTGTCACGTTATCTCCCAGATGACTTGAAGACTGTCGTGGCTGGCGTAATAAGCCGAAATGCTTTTTTTGCGCATCCTGAAAATATTCTTCTTTCGATGCTTACGGATGAACGAAATTACATCCGACTGCTTGCAATACGAAGAATTTTAAAAGCCAGGGAAAATAAACAAGAAGGTATCCGGCGGTTCAGTGTTCCTGTAATAAAATTCGAAGCAAAAGATTATACGGACCTAATTGATTGGCACCAATCAGTTGTTACGGAGCCACCAATGCTTCGTGCAGTCAGCAATGAAGATTTCCGAAATATTCTAAAGGAGAAAATATCTTTACTAGAAATAAAAGAGTTTCCATGCCACAGCCAAGCAGTGGAGAGGGCAATAAAAATAGTGACAGATGCTTCAGCTTCTGTGGTGGGACAAATCGAAAGGGATGGCCTTATAAGGGCGAAATTAGAATCACAAAGAATAATTCCTTCATTTGAAAGCAAGACGAAATACAAAAAAGGCCAAGTAGATCAGGCAACAGAAAAGTGAAATATTTAATAAAATCTCAGTGTCCATTATATGGTTGGGTGGTTGGGAGGGCACGGGTGGAACTCGATATGCAGCCACCTCCTCGTGGTGAGTTCTGGGTTATCTCAGTGAATTTCCTCTGAGATAAGCAAAGAGCTGCATTGCTTCATGTTTGTTTGCTTACTTGGCACACATGACAGCAGTAAAAGATGAATTCAATTATTATTTATGTGTTTATTGACGTTTCCTTTTTTCTGCTGAACAAACCGAATTTTAAAGCCTCAGGCTCCACCTGAAGATATTGTTTGATTTTTAAAAAAAACTTACACGGCTACTTAGCAACTCAATACTAAACATTTCTGCACTAGAGCGTTATCTATTTCGAAAATGCAAAAAATCGTGTTTTTAGAAAAAAAGGTCTGTTTTAGTCAAAATTTCAAATTTTTAAGGCGCCGGCGCCACCTGAAGATATTGTTCGATTTCAAAAAAATTTTACATGTTTACTGAGCAACCCAATACACAACTTTTCCGCACTAGAGCGTAATCTATTTCGAAAATGCAAAAAATCGTGTTTTTAGAAGAAAAAGGTCTGTTTTAGTCAAAATTTCAAATTTTTAAGGCGTCGGCGCCACCTGAAGATATTGTTCGATTTCAAAAAATTTTTACATGGTTACTGAGCAACCCAATACACAACTTTTCCGCCCCCAAGCCTCATCGATTTCGAAAGTTTGTGCAAAAGTGCATTTTCGGCCCACCCTAATATATATACATATAAATCAACATTTGAACGGAGGGTAGGGTGCTTTTGGCGTCTGGGAGTCATGATCGGTGAAAATATACCAAAATTTTCTTGAATAGCTTTCCTCCGAACGACTGCAATAGGTAGCGTTTTGTATTGAAAGCTAAAATGTTCAATCATCTTAATTATAAAATAGTCAGAAAAATGTAGTAATGATGTAATAATGAAAAAAAAAGAGATGGATAATGAAAATGCATATGGGACTGGTAATTTCAATTTGTGTTTTTATTTTAAATATAGAAGTTTGACGAATTTATATGAATTACTCTTAAAATACTATTTTCAGAATGATATTATACCTTTTGTAGTTAATAAGCTGAAAAACTGTAATAAATGCACAGGCATATGTAAAATTTTAAAAAAATTACCCTCATTAGGCGCCATTGCTCCCATTTTGGAAACAACTTATGCTTTTGGTAATTGTGATTGACCTATATCATATATTCTAATACGAACAAATCTTGTGTGTGGTTATATATATATATATATATATATATATATATATGCAAATTTTATCTTAAAAACGGCTGTAACGATTTTGACGAAATTGTGTGTCCTACCGTTTTGGGGCACTAGAAAACCATTGGGATGGGTCACATGTTCGAGAAAATTCGATTAGTGGGTCATTTTGGGTCATGGTAAAGCTAATTGTATCTAAAAAATGGTTCAAACGATTTTGACGAAAATTTGTATCCGACCATTTTCGGGCACGAGAAGACTATTGGGCTGGGTCACATGTTCGAGAACTTTCGATTAGTGGGTCATTTTTGGATCAACGCGGGTCAAATTAATTTTATCTAAAAAACGGCTCTAAAGATTTTGATTAAATTTTGTGTCCTACGAGTTTCGAGCACTATAAAATCATTGGGCTAGGTCACATGTCCGAGAAAATTCGATTAGTGGGTCATTTCTGGGTCACTGTGGGTCAAGATCTAAAAAGCGGCTCAATTTACACAAAATTTTGCATCCAATGGTTTTCGGGCAAGAGAAGACTATTGGGCTTCGTCACATGTTCGAGAAAATTCAATTAGTGGGTCATTTTGGGTCATGGTCAAGCTAATTGTATCTAAAAACGATTCAAACGATTTTGACGAAATTTTTTATCCGACTATTTTCAGGCACGAGAAGACTATTGGGCTGGGTCACATGTTCGAGAACTTTCGATTAGTGGTCATTTTTGTGTCAAAGCGGGTCAAATTAATTTTATCTCAAAAACGGCTCTAACGATTTTGATTAAATTTTGTATCCTACGAGTTTCGGGCACGCGAAAATCATTGGGCTAGGTCACATGTTCGGGAAAATTTGATTAGTGGGTCATTTTTGGGTCATAGTGGGTCAAGATCTAAAAAGCGGCTCAATTTACACTAAATTTTGCATCCAATGGTTTTCGAGCACGAGAAGACTGTTGGGCTCGGTCACATGTTCGAGAAAATTCAATAAGTGGGTCATTTTTGTCATGGGTCATTATGGGTCAAGCTATTTTATCTTAAAAACGGTTCAGAGGATTTGAAATAAATTTAGCACCCTACAGGTTTAGGGAACAAGAAGACTATTAGGCTAGGTCGCATGTTTGTGAAATTTCGATTAGTGGGTCATTTTGGTCATGGGTCACTATGGGTCAAGCTATTTTATCTTAAAAACGGCTCAGACTATTTACACTAAATTTTGCATACTATGGTTTTCGGGCACGAGAAGACTGTTGGGCTAAGTCACATGTTCGAGAAAATTCAATTAGTGGGTCATTTTGGTCATGGGTCATGATATTTGAACTCAAATTTAATTTTGACCGAGCGTAGCTCGGTCTTTCCTGCTCGTACATATTAATTCCGGATTGATGTTCTTTTATATAATATCCATTTATAAACATATTTCAACTAAAAATTATAATATTTTATTATAACGTTATTTTTTTAAAAAAATATTTCTTTCGAATGCGGCCGAAAAGCTATTTTTCTCCCTTTTTAACACGTTTTAAAAAATAGAAAATGAAAAATGAAACTTAAAAATAATTACAGGCGTCATCTTATATATTCAAAATACAAATAACATGAACCTTTGAACAACATAAAAAATACTCATTATAAAAAAAAAATCCTAAAGCAATATTACCAAAATGGGAGCAAGGGTGCCTAATGGTCTAATAAAGGTATTCGTATTTTTTTCAGATTCGAAATTTATCTACAAAAATAACTGTTTTCCATTTTCACATTTCAGGATTACTTAACCTTCGCCCTCTTCTTTCTATATTCAACAATGAAAAAAAATGCAAAATTACAATTCTTTCAGAAGTTATATCAATTTTCAAACATGGCTAAAATTAATAATTTTTTATTAAAAGAAATTAATTTTTAATTTTGTGTAAAGAAATTACTTTTGTAAAGGAATATATAGGCATAAATAAAAATTTCGAGAATAAAAAATAAAGTGTATAAAATATTTATAAATGAGAGACATATAATTTCGTGTCTAGGATCACTTTAAATCAACAGTTCGTGAAAGGTGCCCAGTCGTCATCATTATTGTATGCAGCAGATGTTGCTCCTTTTCTTTATCCCACTTTTGAACATGTTCCATTCAGTGGCGTTATTGACTCTAACAGACGCTTTCTCTGGTATCTGAATGTCAACCTCAAAAAGGTGTAAATTCCCCCAACTTTTTTATTCGTATATCTTTTCCACACTGCTTCACATAAACTCCTATGATAAATCCCTTTCGCGTTCTAATACATCTTTTGTTGGGTTGTACAATGAACAGCTCAAATCGGTTGAACGCATCCGATCAATGCGATAAGGAATTCCATCAACTTTAATAAAGAGGAGAGGCGATTTATATTTCCTATCACAATCTGGTGTTGATAATACAGATTAAACTTCAGAGATAATATGGAGAAAATATCATGGAAAATGAATCATTTTCAGCATTAGCAACACTAACTTAAAGCCAGAAAAATAGAATGTATTTATTCTTATCAGTATTTTAATTGTTGCTATGCGATTAATATCGTATTATTTTTTAGTCACTGATTGATCTCTGGTGGTCATTCGTTCCGATAATGTGGTTTCAGTTCCTACATCTTATTTCTATTTTTATGTTTGCACCAAAGCAGTTTTGTGACTTTACTTGTCTTATTTAATGTAAAAGATTATGTACTACAGTAATTTTAGTGAATTATATTTCAATATATAAAAATAAAATGGAATTTTTTTTTCTTTCTTTCTTTCAGACATTGTAAAGAAGCAATAGTTTCAGCTTCTTTCAGATGGTTTTTAAAAATAAAATACTTTCGGCATTTTCTACATCTTAGACATTTCGAAAAAAGATAAAAGAATGTTTTTTCGGTTTTCTATCTTTATGTCAAATGTGAAAGGATTGTTTAAAAAAATTTGAATAAAATTAACTATTCAAAGTTTATTTTTCATTATTTGCCTGTTTGCATAACAATAAATTCTAAAGAGCACAAAAAGTATAATTTTATGTAGAAAATACAAAAACACAATTTGTGATCCTTTTGGAATCTTTCTTCTTTAATAAAACTTTTTATGTCTCTTAAAAGTTGGCCGATCTAATAGCTATACTTAGGATTTCTTATGAATATTATACTAGAATGGCATTGTGAACCTCGAATAAACATTTTTAACAAATATGTACTAAATAAAAAATAAAGAATTAGTTACATTGCGCCATTTTTTAATCTTTACTAAAAAAAAAAAAAATTATCAACTCATGAAATGAAAGTTAGATTATTTACGTGCGTTTGAACTTTATATTTAATGATAGACTGCATGATAAGTTTAAAGAAATCATTAAAATTCACACTTTCTGATTAATTTTGATTCATCATAACTTTTGAGTGTAATATTAATAATGATACGTTACATTGTTTAATATCAACCTTTCGAATTCCTGTTTTGTAGTAAGGTAGTGTAATGGAAGTGTTATGAAAAATAAATAGATGCTAGAACTAAACCGAGGAATTTTGTTTTAAAAATAAAATAAAATAAATGTTATGGGGTTATTAAAAAATTTATAAAAGTATGTCACTTGTTAACTGAAATACATCTATACTAAAACACTTAATAGTATATTTATATCATGTTTTAACTTTTTGAAAAACGTGTCACGCACTTAAAAATAATTATTTTCGTTTTTGTTATAATACCAAGAATTATATAATCGCTAATTTATAATACAACATAATCTAAAGGAACTTTCCTTCTGTTAAAAATTAAATTCATTACTTGAGATTTTATCTATATAAAAAGTATGTTATCTGTAAAAGAAATCTTAATTACAAAATCTAATATTTATTGTATAATAATTTTATTCTATTGAGGACATAGTAACCTAAAAAATTAAAAATACATATAATTAATGTAACATAAAAGAAATTAAAAAACAAAAACCATATTAAAACTTACATTTTAAAAAGTAAAGTGTTAATGTAACCATGGAAAAACGCCATATTTATTTAAAGAAATAAAACCTAATTTATCGAAACAAGTTTAGAAACTGGTAGTCTATGTCCTTTATTAGTCAACGCCAGAACACAGCTTTAAAAAAAAAAGAATCGATTGTATGTGGCAAGGCGCATCCAATTTCTAAAAGAACCTTAATTAATTTTCAACAGAGCATAAAGAAAAACAAAAAATATATTTAAGATAATATTTTTAAATTTCTTGACACCAAGATTTAATTACAATGCATAATTTCTCGAAAAATATTTGAACTCCACTTTCACTTTGTAATTACACATTATGTATTTCCCAAGTAAGGCGGGAGATTAATCGACAGAATGATATCTAATATATAAACAGTAGGCAACTTAAGCTTATAATATATTTTTTTAAACTATAGTTATTATTAAAACAATAAAAAAAAACAAGTACTGACTTGTGATAAGAGTTTTTTATCACATGTTTATAAAATGCATACTTTATTACGTATTTTTAAGCAGAATATTATGAATAAATAAAGCATATTGAAACTGTAAAATGGAACATATCAAATTTTCCATTATCTGGTGATAAAACATTTATAAAATATTTTTGCTTTGAATAAAGTGTTTCGCTATGTTCATTAAAATCCATTTGTTAAATGTTTAAAAACACAAACAATAAAATTCTAATAATTAAAAAGATCTAATGAGAATAGATTGCAGTACAAATGTGTGAAATATATATCAATATTTGGAAGAAGCATTCCAATTTAAACTATAGTTATTATTAAAACGATAAAAAAAACAGTAAGGAATTCTGATAAGAGTAGTTTATCACATGTTTAAAAATACATACTTTATATCGTATTTTTAAGCGGAATTATGAATAAATAATGCACATTGATTGACATTCTAAAATGGAACATAACAAATTTTCCATTATCTGGTGATGAAACATTTATAAACTGCATTTAGGCATTTTTGAGTGGAATATATTTAAGAGTTTCTTTATTTTCATTAAAATACTTTTGTTAAATGTTTAAAAACAGAAACAATAAAATTCTCATATTTAAAAGATCTGAGTAGGAGATATTACATTACAAATGTGTTTAATATATATACCAATGTTTGGCAGAAGATTGCGAATTTTAAAGCATTAAATTAAAATTATTTACAACTCTTCTATTAGTTGTTATAATACAACTAAAGTTATCCAAGCTAATTCATTATTTTTGTATATATTTATATCATGTTACTAATTACGCAATTGTATAAATATATTCAGAATGACATTCTAAATTTCAGTTACATAAACAAATTCAAATATTTTCCACTAAAATCTCATAGACAAGATTCTAATAAACATGTTAATTAAACTAAAGTTAATTGTTATCTTTAGAGGTAAGTTAAAGGGGTTCGTAAATTATTTGACATACGTATTGTTCTATTATTTCAGGGTTTTATTATAACTTACTGAGATATTAAATGGTTTATGAAGAAAATAATTGAAAATGCACCGAATTTTCAATTTTTATTATAAATAGAATTTGAAACTTTAAAAAAAACTTTAAAACCACACATCTTTTACACTTTTTAACTTTCTGGCAACGTTTTCTCATACTTTTTGTTACACCTTAAGAAACTGAATTCCAGAAAGTAAATTAGCCTAAGAGTAAATAAATCATATCACGGACAATTTCTTTGATTCCCTTGACACTGATAAACCAATGTTCGTATACTCACTACAATGGAATTTCGGCTTAGCCAGGTTTCATTCTACTATGTCTTAATTTCATTATTAATTGGAAACTGGGTAATAAGAAAATTATTTCAATAAAACGTTTTACCTTTGTTAGAAATTCAATATTTTGTTTAAAAAAATAATCTGTAAAGAATAGAACAGTGAAAATAAAAAATCAGTTTTTTTTTTTTTTTAAATCTATATCTATAGACAGTTTGATTAAAATTCAAATGAGAAAATAAAAAAAAGCATTTGTATCCAAAAAAATTTATTTGCAGAAATCAGTCGTCCTGCTCTTTCACAAAACGAATTCAATTTTAGGATCTCAGACAAACGGAAATGTCGCGTGCATGTCCAATCATGTTCGTTTACATTTTGTAAAAAAATAAGTTTGTCATAAAAATACCCATTTTGTGTTTAATTTTTTAAGATTTATGCTCAGTAGAAACTATAATAGGGTGCCAGTATAGCAAACTTTTGTAACATTGCAAAATTAAAAAAAATGTTTAGTTGAATTAAAAATTATTTTAATTCAATTAAAACGCCGTTACTTTAAATTAGTTTAAATAAATGGACTTGCTAGTTTTGGAATATAATACCCGTAGATAAAAGAAAAGGAAGACTTATTGTTTTATTAGATTTGTTTCACAGATGACTGTATCACAGAATACTGTTAAAACATTTTGGGTAGGTTGAACCAAATTTTGCTGCTTTCCTGCAACCATGAGATGGCGAAAAATAATTCCAACATTTAGAGCTATGGGTGAACTGGAGCACGAAATGTTGAAATGGTATTTCACGATCTTATGGTTGCAGCTAAAGCAGCACCAAAATTTTGATGAAACCTCCGCTAAATTTTTAACAGTGATGCATAGTATAGATCCAGCTTTTTTCATTCTTCAATGTATTTCTAATTTAATTTCTTATATTTTACTTATACGCAGAAAATTAAAACATAATTCATGTTTCTTGAATGTAAGTACAACTGTTTCCGAAGAAATCGCCTTACAATCACAGATTTCTGGGATTAAATAAGGCGAATAATTAGGCAAGCATTACTATTCGAAAAAAAGTTAACTTTGCTGTAGCTTTTTTAAAAACATTGTATAAAGAAAGCACACATTGTCAATAATAATAATAATTTTTCGTAATTACATTTCTATGGCTAATTAATTGGATGCACATTAATTTTCTCATGCCCAAATTAATTACAAAATTTAAAATACAGTAGAACCTCCATAAGTTGACCACCCAAGGGACTGTAACTAAGTGGTCAACATACGGAGGTGGTCAACTTAGGGAATTTTTTGAAAATATATAGTACAATATTATAAAAAATTTAGTAAACTTTTTTAGTATTTTAAGTAAAAATTTTGAAAAAAAATTGCACTTACTCATTTTTATTTTTACTGAAGGTACAGCACAATTTTACAATTTTATAAAGAATAATTCAATTTTTGTTTGAATCCTCTTTTTGTTTATTAGGTAACTGCAAAAAGCACTTTCACAGTTTACAAGTCCATTAAGCATGCTTGTACATTTTTCTGCAGCGAAATCTTTAAGTTGCTCCATCATGTGCTTTACATCGTCTTTCTTCAGAGTTCGGTACTTTTCAGTTTCGTCGCTACTTGGATCATAATCCTCTTCGCCGTCCATTTCTTGTACCTTAGACTCCTCGCTGTGCTTAGCTGCAGAGAGTATCTCATTGAATATTGCCTCTGTGTCTGGTTCAACACATGTTACTAACTCGTCGTCCATGGCAATATAATCTTCAAAATCAATTCCATCAAAAACTGGTAAGGGAGATAGAGGAAGCTCATCCTCTTGCACCGATGTTGTAGCTGTAACAAATCCAGCTTTATTGAAGCAGTTCTTAATCGTGGTTTGCGTAACTTTATTCCAAGCAGAATTAATCCAATGAACAGCATTCAAAGAACTTACTGACGCAGCTGTTGACGATGCCAATGCAGAAGGACCACAGGTTTGTGCTTTCATGATCACCCATTCAGGGGCGCCATTTCGGGGGGGGGGGGCTGGGGGGGGGCAACTGATTGACGAAATTCGCTATTTGTTTTCGCAATCTTTTGACGCAATTCGCGACTCTTTTCTACGATCGTTTGTTGAAATTCGGAAGTCATTTTCCGCAACCGACTGACAAAAGTAGATATTTTTTTGCGCGATCTTTGACGAAATTCCCCTTTTTTTTGATCGATTGTTTGACTAAATTCGGGAATTTTTTTTTGTTCAATCTTTTGACGAATTTCGCGAAATTTTTCTGCAATAGTTATTCTAAAGTCGCGATTCTTTTCCGCGTCCGATTGACGAAAATCTCTATTGCCTTCAGTGATCTTTGGCGAAATTCGCAATATTTTTCCACGGTCGTTTGAAAAAATTAACGATTTTTTCCGCGACCAATTTTGCCAAGTTAACTATTTTTTCTAATTCCAATTCGTAAAATTCGCGACGTTTACCCCGATCGGTTGACGAATTGCTTTTGCGTAAAAAAAAAGAATAAAAATTCGCGGACTACCACTAAAATTAAAAGTATATTCACTGAAGAATCACACGTTTGTGAAAGAAGTTAAGATAATAAGGCAAAATCTCACACTGCATTTTTTATTGTAGGAGCTTATTTCTATTTTGTGCACGATTTGGGCAATCCTGCACGATATTTCAACCCCTGTCTCTAAAAAAAAACACTTTGTCCCCCCCTCTCCCCCCAAGAAACTCTTGAAATGACGCCCCTGCAGTAAAACCTGCAAAGAAGGAGTTCAAAAGGACTGTAAAAAAGCTCCATTTTAAACAGATCTCCATCTTAGCAAGTATAATTGTATAGTGTTTTTTTTCTATGAAACTTGACTTTTTCTGCCCATTTGAGAAAGAATTATGTTATAGACAGGTTTCACTTAGACACGTTTCACTGTAATACACGTATGCTCTTCAGAAGTGCTTTATAGAAAGGAGGTTTTAACAATCTTAAGGAATACCTGAAAAAAAACGGTACCTGTCAATAACTGAAAACTTTCATAATGTTTTTAAATTCTACTTGCTAAGACGAAATCCTGTCTAAAACGAATTTTTCAGAGGTCACGTGAGATTCCGTATTAGAAGTATTGCTGTCTCTGTATGTATGATTCAGTAAACGTTTCTCGTTCGGAGAGGTTGCGGGGGGGGGGTGCAGCCGCTCGAACTCCACCCTTGGCTATGCCACTACCTTAAAAAAAACTTTGCCCCCCCCCCCCAAGAAATTTCTGAAATGGCGCCCCTGCACCCATTCCAGAAGTTGAGCTCTGTAGTGTACTTTGAAGGGCTGAAAAATGCCTTGATCTAAAGGTTGGGTTTTGGAAGTTGTGTTTGGAGGCAAAAATTTTAGCTACACATTTGTGAGATTATTCACTTTTGGGTGGCTGGGGCAGTTGTCCACGGTAAGTAGAATAGACCGTTTCTTTTCCCTCATTTCTACGTCAATTCCTATAACCCACTCTTCGAACAAAGCACAAGTCATCCAGCGGATCTATTCGCTCTCAAAAAAAAAATGAAGGTCTTCATTTTTACATTTTTAAATGCACGAGGGTTTGCGGATTTGCCGATCACCGTCTTCAATTTTTTCCGAGTCATACTAGCACATAGAAGAACAGTAAAACGGTCTTTTGAAAGTTTTCCTCTTTTGCAAGTGTCACCCTTCATTACTAGACTTCTATCAGGCATTGCTTTAAAGAAGAGACCGCACTCATCACCATTAAAGATGTCTTCATCTTTAAAACCTTTAGCAAACTCTAGGAATTTTTCAATAAACTTCTTCGCCACTTCAGCTGAAAACTCATTCAATTCCCCACACAAAACTTTGAGAAATCTCGTATCGTAGTTTGAATTTTTCAAGCCAATCTGCTGATGCTTGGAAGTTCTCTATTTTGAATTCCTTTGGATTTTTTTTTTGCTATTTCCTGAAGCATAGGATCAGATATTCTTGCATTGATTGATCTCATTTCTTTAATCCAACGAAACGTGGCTTCGTTCACAGCGTCGAGACAATTTTTCAGCGTTTTCTTTGGAGTTCCCCGTTTACGGAAGAATATCTATCCAGATATTCTTCCTTGCGTTTTAAAATGTTGCTCACAGTTGTCTTGCTCACACCAAATTTTTCCGCTGTCTTTCTTTGGCTGCTGCTTTCCAGAAATTTAAGAAGATCCACTCTCTCCTTTAATGTAAGTTCTTTTAGAGCTTTTCTTTGCGCCATTTTTAATGAAAATTCGTAAATAAACGACCGGTACCGTCACGACGCGACATCCAGAAAGAAAGAACGGAATTTGTCTCACATGTGAGCGATACACGTTCTTTTCCAATTCTGCGTATAGCTACGTACATCCCCCACTCCCCTGACATTTTTCGACAGATTCCAGGAATTCTGGCATTTCCCTCACATTGCACCATGCTGGAAGTGAACAATCAATGGAGCACCACAAGGCGGGGGGGGGGCGGCGAGTGCTTCTCAGATAAGCCGAATGACTGATAAAGAAATTCCTGGAAACCAGATGGAGAACAGACGTAGGAAATTCAAGAAAACATCAGTGGTCAAGTTACAGAGAGTAAAACCTACTAAAAAGTGGTCAACATACAACTTACGGAGGTGGTCAACATAGAGAGATGAATCTCTATTGAAAATGCGTTGTGACCATTCAAACTAATAAATTTCGGTCAACATAGAGAGGTGGTCAACGTAGAGAGGTGGTCAACTTTGGAGGTTTTACTGTAATATTTATTTCATGCGTAATCGACGTTCTTAACCAGGCATCAGAAAGATGCTATTGGTCTATTTACACTACAGAAAAATTGCTAATTGCACCACCAGTTCTTTTTGAGAAAAACAAGTCACATTTCATTCAAACACCTACGTACTTAGAAAGTCATTATCTCATTATGTTTGTTTTTTATTGAGCATGTAGTTATGAGTGAAATAAACGGTTCAAGGAATATCTCTACATATATAATATGTAAATGGATGTTTGTGTTTGTAGCAAATATTTAGTAATAATTTAGTTTGCAAAGTATTGTTTAAATATTAAAGTATACATCCTATTTATCATCGACTGGAATACTTTATTTGGCGATAAGAAAGTAAGATAATACGAGGGAATTTTATTAAAATAGGGATAAATTGTTTCCGATTGTGTTTACTTATTTTACATTTCGTATTGAAAAAATGAGCAGCGGACACAAAAAGGAAAAAGTGTGTTTCACAGAATACTTCGTAATACAAACCAGTTTTTCAAACATCGAAGCTGTGTTGCATTTTCTTTGTTTATTAAAGGCGAAATGAAGTTTTTAGAAATGGCATAAAAACCTCAGAGGAATGGAATTCATGAAGACGAGTGAAATAAAATACAACATCGATATTTTAATGTAAACGGTATCAACTCAAAAGCGTCCATAATGCATTAATGGTACAGCATCTATAAATTACAAATGTTTTGAAAAGAACTTTGTTATTGGAAGATTGTCTGGTTTTAAATCTTTATGTTGGAGTGGGTTATAATAAGTAATAAATACTACATTTAATTGCACATATTCCTGATTTTTTAAGAACCCAATATGCATATAATAAATAATAATTGCAATTGCACCAGTGCTTCTGCTAGACAGAAACAATATGAAGAAATGAATTAAAATTCACTCCGCACTGTTACCATTCATGCTAAATGGACTGAAATCTATTTATGCTAAAACTCTTTTTCAACTACGGAAAATAACTCTTATAATTGTTCCATATAGATTAATTGATATGTATCAGTTTGCATAAAAGGATTTAGTGATTTAAGTGTTACTTTGTCTAAACAAGACTTCCTGGAACACATAGTAAATTTTAACATGGCGTATGTCTAATTCAAAATTCTTCTTAATTGGAGACGTATTTAGACAAATATTTTAAATAAAAGTGCACAGTTAAACTGATGGCTTTGAGTTCATAGGCCATGAGTTTACACATAATACACCATATTATACAATGTACAGGGTGTGTATTTTAAGTAATGAGAATAAGTCCACAAAAGATAATTTATTAGAGATATCGCTACAAAACTTTAGTAGTCTTCAAAATATGCTCCTTGAGCATGAACACACTTCTGCAGGCGAGATGTCCACGCTTCGTACGCTCCCTGGAAGTCACCAACCGAAACATCCATCAGAGCATGCGTGCAAGCCCTTTTGACAGCATTTAGGGTCTGGTGGTGGAGCCCTTTGAGGGCGGTTTTCACTTTGGGGAAGAGGAAAAAGTCTACTGGGGCAAGGTCGGGGCTGTAGGGAGGCTGTGGAATTGTTACGATGCCATTTTTTGTTAAAACTTTCGGCACGAGTTTGGCGCAAATCTACCTCATCCCAAGATCCTCACTGATGATTTTGTGCACAACCATTTTGTCCATTCCTAGCTTTTCTGCGATCATGCGAACACTTAAACGCCGATCCGTGTTCAGCAAATGTCGCACACGCTGTTCGTTTTCTGCGGTTCTTGATGTTGACGGGTGACCTGCACGGGGCTCGTCCTCCACGCTCTCCCGGCCTTCTTTAAACATTTTGTGGCGTCTAAAATCTTGAGCTTGCGATAATCTTTCCCTGCCCTACGCTTGCTGAATCATTTCCAGCGTTGATGCACCCGATTGTCCAAGGCGAACGCAAAATTTGATTGCGTAACGCTGTTCAATGTTTTGTTGCATTTTGAACTTGCACACACTTTTTTGAAGACGTCTACGCCACGCTTGATCCTGCCTCAAGCGCAGTCAGCAGGCGACTGGCGAGTGGAGCGTTATCAAGGTCGAAGGCCCCACTACCGACTCCAACCGGTCGGACCGCCCTCTGGCGTACAGCCGCGTCAGGACAAAAATATTCTCCTTACTTAAAAAATTAATACAAACCCTGTATAATATACACTAATTGTACGAGGGTCGATCCAGAAATAAGGTTCCTATCAAATTTACAAATAGACAACATTGTTTATTCTCATAGAAATTTACATCGTTGGAAAGAAGAAAGTTTGCTTTATTTCTTTAAATAATCGCCATCTTTTTCTACGCATTATTGTAGACGGTGCTGCAATTTCTGTATCCCAATGTCGTAGAACTCCGCCGCCAACCCGTTGAAGAAACGTTTCACATCTTCTCTGACGTCATTGTCGCTCCGGAAGCATTGGCCACTCAAGTGTTCTTTTAACTTGGGGGAACAAGTCACAATCCCTAGCTGCGAGGTCCGGTCTTTAAGGTGGGTGGGGCATGACAGTCCACCCAAATTGTGAAAAAGTTCCTGTGTTTAACGGGAGACGTGAGGTCGAGCGTTGTCGTGAAGCAACGTTACACCAACTGTCAGTCGTTCTCCCTGGCAGTTCTGGACGGGTGGAGTCCCTTTGGCGTGCAAAAAACGAATTACGGTACGAATCTCGCACTTGGCGGATTCAACAATGAGAACCTCCATCTTAGACGGCTGCTGAGCCAAGAATGAGAGTCGCAGCGAAGCGCGGCTGGGGAATCACGAGTGCAGGAACAGCTGCATACAGCGCCGTAGCCGTATTTCACCTCGCACCTTCCCGTGCGGCTGGAGCTCTTTGGAAACCTTATTTCTGGATCGACCCTCGTATATTATACTCTTATTTCACAGAATAATGCACTTCGAAAAATAACGAAATCAACAATAAATTAAGCGTCGAATTAGCCTCCTGTTCCTTCCTTTATACTTAACCATTGAACATTCAAAAATAATCCGGGAAGTGCCTTATCACAATGAACCTATATACAAAATTTAAAGCAAATCGGATAATTCTGCTTGAAAAACCCATTTATCTAAATTAAGAGGTTATTAGCTCCCCGTTCCATCCCCCATATATACGTAACCAAATGAACCCCCCAAAATAGTCGGGGGATTGCCTTATCACAATGAACCTATATACAAAATTTGAAGCAAATCGGATATTTCTGTCAAGAGTTATCGTGTTACGTACATACATACGTACGTACGTACATAGAGAACCTGCGGGCACATTAGCTCTCAGGCTTTTACAGTCTGTGAGCTAAAAATGAGAAAGTGGAATGAATGTTAAAAAAAGACAATTTTTAATATTGGTCAACCACAAAACAACATATATTCATTTTAGTACATATCTCTATTATACTGTACTTACCGCAATGAAGCGAATTCATGTAGTCTTTGTGAAGGCACTGAAGTCTTTCGAGCGAGATAAAATTAATTTCTAACATATAAGTATGTTTATATAATAAATCAATTTCCTAAAGACAAAGTATTTTCACCCTCGCTTCAAAAGAAAACAAAATGATGAAAAATATGAAAACAAATAAACCATATAACAAATTGTACGTTTTCGTGATCTTCTCAAAAAGCACTAGACACACTAGAAATAAAGTATTTCAAAGGGTGTTATTTATCACATATATTTTGAAATTGATAGGGTGGCATCAGCATTCATAAAGGTAATTTTTCATCGTTATGGTAGAAATTGTATCGAAAAATGTTGATATATTTTTATTTATTACTGATAATTTTTTATTATTCTGATATTTAAGAATTCATTTATATGCAGTGTTGACATGAATTAAGACTCAATGATTCTAATAATTATTTTAACTAAATTTTTATGACCTATATTAAGCAAATTTATCAGTTAGATAAAAATAATTTATATTTTTTGGTTTTAAAAATTATTTCTGTAAATTGGAAATAATCTTCCTGACATAAAACAATCTTGGTGTCATTTTACATTACAACGTCAACACGATGAGACGTTTCATTTAAATACACGGGTCTTTCTTTTGTAATATTAATAATTTATTTGCATATCTAATATTAATAACTTATCTGTTTTACTCACCTTCTTGAAATAGTATGCGAACAACCAGAATAGAAGTTTTAAATTTTATTTACAATGTTTTAATATCTGTCCAGGTGTGATAATGCAAATGTTGGACAAATTGATTATCAGTTTCACTTCAATCAGACTGGCTGGAATATTTAAAAATATATCCAAATATCTCTTAACTGGAAAGTTTAAACTAAATGTTTTTTTTTTCAAAATTTATCTGCGTTTTTTTTATGATTTTTCCTTTTTTCTCCACAATTTTTCATAAATGTTGTATGCATCATAAATTAATTGCAAATTGTTACCTGAAGTACTGTACAGTCCTTACAGAGACGTCTTTTTGATATTTTTTAAATAAATAACTGTAATCTCTGAACGAATTTAAGACAATTTAAACAAAATATAAAATTAAGAACCTTCACAGTTAAAAGATTTTTATGTGATATGATGGGAACTTTGTTCGTCTCTATTATATGAAATAAAAAGTGCGTATTCGGAGATATCATTTGGTGAAATAGCATTTACATCGATGCAGTTGAGATTGTTTGTTAAAGACTTTATTTATTCGGGAAACAATGATGTAGAGATAAAACAGATAATAAAGGGTTTCAGAGAAAACATTTCTTACCACTTATATAAAAAAATATAAATGAAAATGTGTATCAATGAACGGATACAGTTAAACGTAAAAAGCAGACAATTTTTTTTTCAAAAAAAAGAGACAACAAATTTTCTTTTATAGTTTTAAACAAAATAGTAGTTTTTGCTAAAAGGAAATTTAAAAATATACTAAATATAAAAAATATACTATTTAAAAATCATTGCTAAAAGGAAATTTTAAAATATACTTGCAGAAAATCACAAATTATTTTTCAATTTCAGCAGTTATTATGTATTTATTTATTTATTTTTTTGTTTATTTTGTGAAAATTTTAGTGAAATATTGTTTAAACATTTGTTTTCTCTAAAATGTTTTGCTGTGCTTAAGATAATCTAATCGCTTTTTAATTAACTTTTCTCTCTTTCTTGGCCGTGAAATGCCACAAAATCTACGAAATAAATATTATAAATGAAAAACGTCTGAACCTCCTCCCCCCCCAGCATTTCGTTCAGAAAGTGCAAACAAGCAGACCCACTTCATGAGAACAAATACTCTCCGGTCCTTTTTCAATATTGAACTTTGACAGAAATTGAGGGGAAATAGATCTATTAATCTGGACAGGTTCACTTCTTGCGTAGTGCAATGCTGGTCAAAATATTAACTTGAATTCTTCAATTAATTTCAGGTAACAAAAATTGTTGTTTATCATTTACTATTTATAGCGAAAATAAAGAATGAAAATTTTTATTACTTATTCTTATATAATTTTAAATAATATTCTCAGACGGTATTTGCAGATAGAGCTGCAAAACACTAGTTTATTCCCATATAATTTTCCAATAGACGTGGTTTTTTATCCGATTTATTCCTAAACGACGAGGTTTATTCCATAATAAAAAAAACTAATTAATTTTTTAAAATGTGAGGGGGGGGGGGCTGTTCTTCCCAGTTTTAAACAATTTTTTTCTAGTCTTTGCAACTCTATTTTCAGACAGTCGGAAAATAACTAGGGAAATTTTTTTCTGATAAAGTTACGATAATAAAATTACGATGATAAAATTTCTGTAATTTTTTTATTATTTCAATTGTATATGTTTCAGCGTGGGCCTTTTAAAATTTATAAAAAATATTATGGCATGTGAATCAAACAAAGTGCAAGTGTCCTTATGTGGAGAAAATTTTAAAACAACAATGTCAGAAAATCAGATTGTTTCGACTTAGGAGTATAATTATCTGAAAATACCTTTGTGAAACAATATGAAGAAGTTGTGCGATTTCCTTCATGATGGTAAAAAACAAGTGTATACACAGTCGAACTTGGACTACGCGAAAAACAAGGGGATTTTAAAAGTTTTCGTAATACACGTGAAGATAATAACAATTTAAAAACACAGCCATAATTAAACTAATTACTTATATTAATATCTTTAACTATCTCACTGCTAAAATAAATTTAATATAAAAAAAACTAACGTAAAACATTTAGTCTTACCTTTGTGAGTGTCATTTAATTTAGAAACAAATCGCAGTACTGAAGTTAAAGTCTCGGAAGAACTAATAATTGCAAAGGACATGGAAGACGCACAGTAATGTAACTGATAACTTATTTTTTCACGGAGTAAGTAGGCTAACATTGCAATAGTCACTGCAATTTTAGAACTATTGATTTCACATATCCTTTTAATTTTTAATGTTCAACAATAGGCATAAAACCGCAGGTTCATATGGCCTAGAGTCCGGATTTAAGAAAGAAACATACAAAGGTTTTCTTCTATGTCCCATCCTTTCGATAATTCAGTTGAAAATCTTACAAAGGGGTGGTATTTGAAACGTCCTTATCTCACCCTTCTTCCTTTCATTCTTTCAAGTCCTCAGGACATTTCTTTGCACTTTCTTTTGTGGTGAGTTTCCCTAAAGGTTGAAACTATGTATGGAAATGATAAAACCGATAAATTACTAAATTTTGATAGATAATTAATGTGTAGAAATACTAACGCTGAGAGAGATCAGTGTTCAGTAAGAAAGGGATTCCTTTCATCATTTTAAGTTACATTTCGCAGAAAAAAAAATTGAAATGAACCGATAATTTGCTCGTTTTAACCGTTATCTTGCTTATGTAGCTCGTAAAAAACGTGACAATATTCATTTAATTTAACGATTATTCTATTGATGAACCATTCTTTTATTGATGAATCATTCTTAACGTGAAACTTGCTTGTTTCAACCGTGCAATCTTATCACTTAAATTTCAAGAAATAGATCCAAAAATAGTTTCATATTTGATATTTTTAAGTAACATTTTAATATTCATTTTATAAATGCCAATAATATAAAACAATCATGAAAGAAAAATCTACAACTAATATAGTAACAAAACCACATACCAATATGTATTTGGTGACTGAATCGAAAACAAAGAATGGTATATTCCAATGTATGTAACCTTTTTAAACTTAAGAACCTACATCAGACATGCGAAAAAACGCGCAAGCTAATGTTAAGTCTATGGGAAGGTTCTTGGCAGATTTCTCGCTCGCATTTTAATATTTATAAATGATGTTTTTTGCATAGGATAGCTGAGGTCGCTCACTAAAGTTGTTAGTTTTTACTTTTTCAATTTTGGTTCGAGTTTTTTTTATATCAGGGTACTTTCACTTTCAGAAACGGTTCCAAACGGTTCCAAAGTTGAAAATGTCCGCTTACAAAAAAAAAAAAAAAAAAAAGAAAAGAAAAAAAAACCTTTAAAAATAATAAAATACGAGCGAGAAATCTGAAAGAACCTTCCCATAGACTTAACATTAACTTGAGCGTTTCTTCGCGAAAAATATGTAAAATCAAAAATATGTAAAGAAAAATATGTAAAATCTCTATTTATATAAATCATTACGTCTATAAAACTTTGCGTTATACATTTTATTTACAAAGTATTTAAACGAAAGCTGTCATTGAATGCATCATTAGCCAACATATAAAACATTAAATTTTAAAGGAATACGTTATCTTATCAGATAGTATAATTTGTTGCAAAAAATGACCTCCCATAAGGCTCTTCTAATTCATGTAGCTAATGTTGCGCAAAGTTTGTTAATTATGCTAGAAAGTTCATTCGAAATATGAATGCTTTTAAATTACAACTATGACAGCATATATATATATATATTCTTTTAAAACTATAGCTGTAATTAAAAAGTTAAATGCATTCTCAAAAAACTTCCTAGCCATTATTATTTTTTTTTTACTTCAGTACATTTGGCAGCTAAGTATTTTCTAAGATAAAATAAAATTTATGTTCATTTAAAATTATTTTATGAATTACCAAAAGAACATTTATAAATGTGAGTTCTCATTCATTTGACAAAGAAGTAAATATGCGTTTAAAGGGCTTAAAACGGTGAAACAAGTTTATAGTTATCTAAAATATATTTTTAATGAAAACTTTATAATTAATTAGTAAATTTACACTGTACAAAAAAAAAGACAAATGTTTTTTAATCTATGAAAATGTACTATAAACACGAACGAAAATATACAATAACCAATTTCAAGTTACATACGATTTCGGTGTTAAATTATTTTTTTTAATTTGGAAACTTCAAAAATATATTTTTGAGATTTAAGGACGCTTATATTATTTTTTCTTTTCTTGCCACTGATTTTCGAAAACATTCCCGAAATTTTTTTATCGTGCATTAATAAGTTTTCTCAAACCGGAATATCACTTTTTAGAATTCGATTCTAATTCTCAAATAATCTAACAATTAATCTAACTATTGTTCTATCAATTCTCAAATAAACATTTTCTGTTTGTTAATATAATTTATACAAGCAGGAATAATAAATCAATATTAATATTAATACTATAAATTTTTCCTTTTTGGCTCTAAAACATGTTCTTTAAACATGAGAATGTTAAATTTAGAATAGATATCATCCTAAAAACCAACATTGGTGTTTATGAAAACTGATTAATACACTATAAAAACGACTCGGTAACGTTGCCGAAAATTTGCTGCAGTAGAAAATGCTTATAATCCAATGGAATTTTTCTCCAATTTGTTAATTAGCTCACTGTATTGCTGATATTGTTTTGAGTTTTCACGATATTTGACTGGTCTTGTTATGTGCGTTGCTCTATAGAATTGACTGCTAAATCATGAAAATAAATCGTAGACCTTGCGCATGCGCAGTTAAAAATTATTTGACACAAATGCCAATATTTCATCAAAAATTCAGTATTAATATTTTTAATTGCAGTATACTGTTTCCACTGTTTTTGAAGTCAAACATACGCTTTACATTCTTGAAGTTCCGGGACAATTTGTGAAGAATTTCAGTAGATATTCGACAAACCGTGTAAAAAGCGAAAGCTTCTGGTCATTGCCCTTAATTTTTTGGACAGCAGTGTATTTCCTTCGATTAATAAACATTTGTCGTTCTTCACAATGCAGGTACAGTGAAGAATTCCATGTTTCCTTGACTTTTACGAATTCTTATTCTCATTGCTGAACAGAGATTCTTTGGGCACAGGCAAGGGGTTAAAGAGAAAAAAACAATCCATATTCGGCACGTTTTTCTCAAATATATTGCACAGGCAAGGGGTTAACTGTTAACATGTTTTATACGAACATAGTCTTCG
The DNA here is from genome assembly GCA_963931845.1 of Maratus michaelseni. Taxonomy (NCBI): domain Eukaryota; kingdom Metazoa; phylum Arthropoda; class Arachnida; order Araneae; family Salticidae; genus Maratus; species Maratus michaelseni. The sequence continues at coordinate 316,447,284 of OZ007595.1, read as the reverse complement.
AGCTTTGAATGATGTTTGTACCAAGAGGTATCGGATAAAGTTTTGTATTTCAGTTAAGTTCCATTCTCTTCTGGGCCCCACCAGAGGTTCTGCTCTTAAAGCTGGTAGACAGGAGGTGCTGGGTTGAAATCCCTGTCGCGCTCGTCGACCTAACCGTTCGGAATTTTCCGTGGTATTCTTCGAACCTTGCCGTAAATTCGGGTTAGGATCCCTTAGAAAGACTCCCACGGAGGGCACTCCCCCCTAAGGTAATCAGCCGTCATAAATCAACCAACCAACCAACCAACCATTCCCTTCTGTTAACGTAAATACACATTTTCGTATTCATTAAACAACTTTTTTATTCAAAAGTTACACAAATTAGTGAAATATAGTAATTAAAGGCACATGTTTGATTATCTTTTAGATTTTGATCCTGTTCTATTTAAAATTATCGAAATTAATGTCGAATGTAATTTTGCACGCACGCGTTTTGATAACAAAAATTATGTACATTAGATGAACACCACTCAATATTTTAACACAAAGAAAATTCTACTATATAACGGTCAAATCTTAAAGTTTCGATATTTAAAATTTTTAAATAAACAAAATAATTGTGAAAAATACAAAAGCATCCCATTGAGAAAAGAAGGAACGTACTTATAAGTTCTAGTTCATCTGTCAAATTTTTAAAATTTCGCATTATTGAATAATAATAAGTACACGAGATTCACATTTTTATTATGTTTAAATTAGTCACACAATATATGTAATCGATAAATTTTTATTCAGGTTCCCTATGCTACTCCAGTTTTTGCAATACAGTTGCTGAAAGAATTAATTAGACGCTGTAAAAAACCTTTGTCTAGAGCGTGTGATAATCGTCTTGAAAAAAACAAAACGGCTGACTGGCTAAGACGTTTTTATTTAATTAAATTTTATATTTCACCTCAGTAAATAAAAGCAACCGTGGACGTTTTAATCTGCAATTTATTTTAATTTTTTAGATGCTGTTTCATCATTGGTTTTGGGTAAAAAGTGTTTGCTTTGGACAAACTATATTTCCGTATTAGTCATATACTGATAAAATGTTCAGAAAAAGTCCGTTTTCGATATAAAAGATAAGATTTGTACTTTAAATTATCTTACTATATGTTAGATAAATAAACAAAACTCGTAAGAAAAATAATTTCAATACATTATGAATGAATTCGTATGAAAAAAGATAGATTTTGTTGAAGAGTAGATCTAATTTACTTCTTAAACATATTAATTTTTGATGAAATATCAGCTTTTGATGAAATTTGTCGTTAAATGTTCTAAGAGTTTTACGCGTGCTTTTTGATTTATCTAATTTTCAAAGTTGTGTCATTTGTTATTTAGTTTGCGGATTATCGGCACCCTAAAACAGAAGCTTTCAAATCGTTAAAGCATAAAAGGTAATAAAAGAGTTAATCTAACACATTGCATCCTTGACTCTGGTTCTCTTCAAAAATATTCTGATATTTTCTTTAACTAATAAACACTATTTATTTCAATAGACAATACACATTTACGCTAATAACGATCGCACGACAACTCTATACATCGAAAACATAAACATAACTGTCATTCAAAAGTTCAAAGCTCTTAGTATCATCTGCTTATTTTGTTCATTTGGACACTAAAATAAAATATACATTTATTTTCCAAGAGGGCTATAGCGAAAACTGTTCATAAGAAATTTTTTATTCATGGTTCGAATCCTGTCTCGAACATTTTCACCGAAATGGGAAAATTACATCTCATATGATTTCTTTACCAATTTCAACAATTGAGTCAAAATTAATCTAATTGTCTGTTAATCTACTAAACTATAATATATCCACAAACGGAAACATCCAATAACCCCTTACGAGTTACCGCATAAACCAAGATATTTTTGAGATTTAAAGAAGCATAATGTTTCTTCTACGTCCACTGATTTTTGGAAAAGCTTCCGAATAGTTCATATAGTGTATTAAACCGTTCTCATTAACAGTTCTTATATATTTTTGTAGGATGCTATCCATTCTCAACTAAGCATTTTCAGTTGCGTAATTCAATTTCTATATTCAAGAATAACAGAATAATAATAATTTTAATGTTAATGTTAATGTGTAAATTTGTCTTATATATCTGTAAAACAAGTTTGTTGGACATAAAAATGTTTATTTGAGAATGGTCAGCATCCAAAAAACCTCTAATCTTGTGACGGCCATTGCCATCAGTAATGAGTGAGTCAGGCGTACAAGGAGAACACAGAGGTAAAGTTTAAAAAACTTTTTAATTAAACTTAATCGGGTAGGGATGGAGCAGGCCGCTACTAGGTTTTCCTTAGGCCAAAATCAATAACTAAACTTCTACTCGAAGCTATTCCCCGTAAAAAATAAAACTCTCAAATATAATAAATGTAAAGATTAAAAAGAAACGAACTCACAAATTTCAATAGGCAGCCTCAGGTTAAGGTACATTCGATAAATACTTCAATTCCACTCTGTAGACCAGGCGAGCGCTGATGCAGTCGTTCGTCCGGGGAATGAAAGCAACTATGCATATGCTTCCGCAGCTTCAATTGAATCATAGGATATAGATTTCTTCGTAGCGAGAGAGGACCCGATCCAAGTTCCGCTTTTCAAACTTTAATTCGAAGCTTATGTATCACAATTATCAGTTGACCAGCTACAATAATTTGCATGAATATCCATAAAAAGCTGAAACTTACAATTTCCGAGATTCACACATCATTCGTTGAATGTTAGAGAAAGAGAGCCTTGATCAACTTTTATGCACGTGGACAATTAGTGGACAAAAAAATACGATCTCATTCAAAACCTCACCTACTCACGTGATCAGAGTATCCGAACCATCAGAATATAGGTTGAGAAAACTTATTAATACACTATATACACAACTCGAAAATGTTTATGAAAATCATTGGCAGCAACAAAAAATTTTGTTTTTATAAATATTTCTCTAAGTATCAAAAATACATTGTTTTTTGAAGTTTCTAAAGCTAAAATAATCTTTTCGGAATCGTGGGTAACTCGGAAGAGGTTATCCCCTATTTTCGTTCGCAGTTATATATTATATTTTCCTAGATTAAGATACATCTGTCTTTTTTTAGAATGATGGATTTTTTTTTTAGATTTTGTCTACTGAATTCCCATGAGATATCTGATCGATCATAAAGACAACGTAAAACACCAGACAATCAACTCAAAAAGCAAATGCAATTCCATTCTATTTTATGGTGCTATAACAATGCAGCAGGTGGCTTGGTATTTGAAGCATATAAGCTGCTACTTTTTAAACTTTTGCAATCCCTTGGGAACAAGACTGTCAATCAAATTTATAGAAAGCTCAATATCTTCTTTACTTCTTTTCTATCGAACACAGCTAGGGGCTATCGATCTGTTTTCAGAAATAATCGTTTACCTTTCTTTCTTCGGACATTAAATTCTCTTATCTTCAACGAGACTTCCACGTCATTTCTTCTTTAAAAACCTGGATGTTTAGAAGCGTAATGGTGGAATAAATAGATTTTAAATGTCGTTACACCTTTTTAATCTGGGAATAAATGTGATAAGATACCAGATATAACGGAGAGTATCATTCAATGTGATAGTTTTTTTTTAATAACAAAAAACTGATTTCAAATGCATACTTTAGTCTCGAAAAAACAGACAATCGATTTGTTTTCAGAAATAATCTTTTAGCATTTTTCTTCGGATATTCAGTTCTCTTATTTTCAACGGGACTTCCACGTCATTTCTTCTTTAAAAACACGAATGTTTTGAAGCATAGTTGTGGGATAAACAGATTTTATATGTCGTAACACCTTTTTAATCTGGAAATAAATGTGATAAGGTACCAGATAAAAATAACAATATCATTCAGAGTAAGAATTTCTTTAATAACAGAAAACTGATTTCAAATACTTACTTTAGTAATAAACGCTTATCGAAACCCAGAAGAAGTAAACATTTTATATATTTTTGTGTTATACAGTGATACCTGATCTATAGTGTCTAAAAATTTTTGCATGGCATCGAGCTAGTTCTTTATTTTTCAAATAAACTTTATTCTAGAATTTTTCGGCTTTTATTGAAGCCCATACTTCAAAGACACTTTCATAATTGTATTGATGCCTACTGACACCGTTTAAAATTTTGAAATGACATTATTGACATTTCCTATATACAATTGACATCTTAACTTAGTTTGTTGAATTCATCACGTTGAAGCCTCTCTCACAGTCAACTGAATGTAGTGGCAAGATTATAACAAAGTGTGGCATGTTCCATGTTATAAGATAAAGTTGCTGCAGGTCGTTTGTTTGAACGAAATCTGTGGTATCACCCAGATATCATAGTTCTGTAAAAAGAAGTCAAGTATTCCGAATAAGAGAGTCATCTGTATTAAAACACACAAAAAAGGGCAAAACATGAGCACAAGCTATTTGGCGAGCGTAATCTTTCGTTTACTCGCCAAATGCAGCTTTTTGTCGTGATTTGGCACGATGAGTTGCGGCAACGAGATCTCTGATAGCAACCATTATGTATCTCCAGAAAATGAACAAAAATTCACAAAAGAGTCAATTCTAGAGTTATCTTTTTTTTTTTTTTTTGCTTTTAAAAAGTGCCTTCACTTGACATTAAAACATGCCACTGAATACGCATATACTATGATTTATAAATAAATAATCAGTTTTCTTGTTTAATACAATTTAGTTTAGCAAAAAAAAAAATAAATAAATAAGCGGTTAACTTAAGTTTCTGAAAGAAAGATCGGTTCATAGAGAGTAGGTAAAATAAATGTCTGTAATTTTTTTTTTTTTTTTCAGAACAATTTACAATTTTTCTTAAATATGACTGCGAACAGCGAAAATATGCGAAAAAATATTTTTAATTTTTATATTTTTATAACAAATAAATATTATTAACAACATGAAATTTTACTCCTTATTTTTTAGATAATTTTTTACTGCTGGCATATTTACAAGTTCAGAGTAATTGAAATTATTCACTGCTGTACACATAATTTTATTCAGTTATATATGACTCTATCAAAAACAACACATATTCTTTAATATTTTCTTTCCTTTAAAGTTAAATAGAAACTGTTACGCTATAAGGAATTTATTGCAATTTATTTTTTATTGGATAATAATTTGATTCATATTGCTTTTACACATGCTCATGAAAGCCAACTGAACACAATAATTCTTTACAATATAAGTTATTTACAGCTAGCATTAGCAAGCAAACATTTATGCTATAAGCTTCCGTCTTCTGTTAATCCCTTTGGGAAAATGTCCGCTGAAATTGGGAAATACTCCATCAGCAATCGTCTAGCAAATTCACTCTCTGATCTTATAATCCCAGTCTACTAGATACTTTAGGTATATCTCTTGAATAACACCAGAGTAGGATGACATTTCTCTGTGTACTTTCTGGATTATGAAAGGAATAGGATCCTGCTCACGGAAAAGGGTTGATCTTTGTTTGATGTCTTTTCCTAGGTAATAAATGTTTTAAAAATATACCAAATAGTTTGCACCGAGTCTGTAAAAAATTGAATTTTTATTTCAATTAGTTATTGAATTATTGGTACAGAATAATTATTTCAATAAATTATTCCTGTTATAACATTACTAATCAAAAATATTATTTAAAGTTTACCATCTCCTTTAGAATACAATTTCTGTATGATATATTGATCATTCCACTAGTAATTTTCGACCAAATAAAAATTTATCTTTCATAAATACATATACCATTACGATTTCAAAAAAGTCTTACATCCTTTGCGAGCCAATTTCTATTTTAAAATAGAACAAAATTCTCCAACTTGAAATTTAATCAAAAAAAGAATTTCAGTTCGTGAAAATTACCTTCTCTATCATATTATATATGAGGAACTCAGAAGCAAAGGGGTATAAATAACAAAATTGAAAAAAAACAGAGCCAAGTGCACAGGCGATCTGGGAATAAGGCTATTTGTTCGTACTCAAAAAATATAAGTTATTTTTTAATTATGTGATGCGTTTTGGAGGTCAATTACTCGAAACTTTTAGCCTTGTTATCAATATTGATTAACTATAAATGTAAAAATGTATAAATGTAAAACCACTATGAAATAAGAAACAGTTGCATAATTATTTCAGTCAATTACTAATGACTCAAAACTTTGAACTCAATTTACTCCAAATCGAAATTTTGTCATTTGTATCCCTTGGCTTCTAGGGTTCTCATATAACAAATGGCTTACTTAATTATCTCATTTTTGGATATGTTCTAGTTTCAGATATTATTGAATCAAACCGACAACCAGTTTCACATCAGAGTGTAAATCTTAAAGTGGTGTATATTTCCCTCCGTTTTTTCCTACATTTATTCATAATTTTTTGTGAAAAATTCTTATATTTATTTAAGAAGAAGGGAAAAAACCATACGCAAGCAGAGATTACAGGAAACGCTGTCATATACATACACAGAAACATGCTCCAACATAGTTCAAATAGTGTAACAAAATAAAGGTGTTTAATGAGTTGAAAGATGATATCTAAATAAACAGTAGTTATAATTTGAAAACGCATAACACACTTTGAAAACCCAATTTTAGTAATTACGATCTATAGTCGATAAAGTAGCCATTTTTTTCTGTACCCCTGTAAGGTAAAGTTAGGAGAGTCTGCGCACAATTCAATAGAATAAGAATAAATATTCTGAATATTACTTTTTTCCTAAACAATCCATGAATAATTTTGACTTAATTTGTTTTTTATGCATTTGCATTGCTATTTTGTTTTTATGTTGTAATTTAATAGAACAGCTGTAATAATACCAAGAAATTTATTTTGCGCAATCTGTCCTTATAGGGTTGGTGTTATTTCGCACATAGGTAGGAGAGATTGTTATTAAATAATAACTACACATAATAATTACACTTATTTGATATTGTTGTAAGGCTTTTGTGAACAGATATAATTGTACTCGGAGTGAATATTTCAACCTAATGATTAAAGAATTAGATAAAGGAAATAATTAAACAAGAATTAAATAATTTTAATTAAAGAAAATATTAAAGAATCAGAAAAAGCAACCCTAGAAAAGATGACAAAATAACATTGAGTTACATGATAACACGTTTAACATAAAATTAGTTCATTTTCATTTCCACAATGTTTTCCACAATGTCCACAATGTTTCAATGTTTTCCTGGTTGCTGACCTAAGTTGTCGTCCACAATCGAAGCACTTATTGTTGTAAATAGTGCAGCTTTCGTGCAAACACCTGCCACAAATAATACATTGAATACAGTCACTCATCGAAGTTGTATCAAGGTACAGTTCTCGACATTCAGTGCAATCATCCTCATTGTCCGTCGTTTTCTTTACTTCACTTTATTTTTATCGCACTTTTTATGGAAGCATCTTATCTACAGCTTTTTGCTTGTTTTTGTAGCTGCTTCCTTCGTAAGTCTTTTTTCATGTATATTTTGTGGATCGGTAACATTCATTGTACTCGGTTTACTTATTGATTTCGATGGCATTAAACTAATTGGAATGGGTGAAAGCTTTTCCAAAACTTTCGTAGGTGTACTTCTGAGAGTAACATTATACTCCCTACAAGTTAATTGTTAACAAATGCATGTAGCTGCTGCAATGGAATGCGAGGTATTCAGGCCTACTCTAGGCCTAGAATATGAGAAGTTTGGGTTTCAGTGGTTGTAACGAATACTGTTGTTGAAATGGATTCGTGTGGATTCTGATGGTAACTCAACGGTTTCAAGGACAGTTTGATTTATGCCTTTATCACAGCCTAGCAATTATGCGTGTTCTGGTATCACTTTAATGTATAAAGGAATTTTAATTAAATATAAAAATTAAAGAAACAGAAAAAGAAATCTCAAAAAGATGTCAAAATAACATTTTGTCATCTTTTCATCTTGTCAACTTATCAAAACCTTCTTTCCAGGTTTTGATAATTATGTGTTTTTCGAAAATTACTTAAAAATGATTTATTCATATGTTGTATATGTAGTTTGCAATATGTGCAAATTTAGCAATAAGCTGCGTAATCTCTCCTAGCATGGAAACTTACAGGAATCATGTGCCATCTCTCCTAAGTAGCAGAGGCGCAAACTCTCCAATTTCGGTAGGAGAGATTGCGCGGACTTTTATTTTCACATGCCCACTTCTAAAACAAACCATTGGTGTGCGCACCATTAGTCTATGTTAGTAGCTTATGAGAAAACGTGTAAGTTTTAAATATTTTGTACTACTGGCTTTCTAGAGAAATTCTGACGAATACTTATGAAAATTCAGGCATTTACCTTTTGAAAATAAAACAAAATAGCAATGATTTATCCTAGACTCACTAAAAAATCAACGTGCACATTCAAGTAGACACGCCACTGCTGCTGCGCGCGCACTGTATTCCTTCCCCTTGACCTTCTTTGTGCGCAATCTCTCCGACCGCACCATCTCTTCTGGCTTTACGTTATATGATCTATGGATTTGTATCTATACTACATAGTATGCAAAAATTTAGTCCAGTCAGGAAACGCATAGCACAACTGAAAATTCTCCTTCAGCTACTATTTCCAATAAATAACAATGTACTCGAATTTTTTTGTGAATCCCTGCATATGAACTGTACAATTTATGCATATCAAGTAATATGCAAAATAATTGTTAAATTTAAAAATCCGCACCACAGCAGAAAATGCACTTTCAACAAATAACTCTCACATACAGTAATGTAACCTAATTGTTTTATGCGTCTCTTTAAATGAATGATAAAGCCATGTTCTACAGTACACATTTCGTAGTACACCTGAGTGCACTCATATCGATTTCAATATGTTTGAAATAGCGTAACATTATTGATATGCATTGCAGACGATTTTCTCCCATACTATAGCAGAACTGTCTTGAATGTCCATGTGCACGGACTCTATATGCTACACACTTCATTTTCAATAAAGAACATACTACATTAAATGCCAATAACGTATATCAAATACTTAGAAATTGGAGTATATTTATACCAGAGGTTCCCAAAGTGTGCTCCGCGGAGCCCTCGGGCTCCACCTATACTTTTCAGGGGCTCCGCGGCGTTCCAGGAAAATAAACAAAACATGAAAGAAATTAGCATATTGCAAGGGAAAAATTTTCGAAAGTGTGTAGGAATTTTTGTGTATGTGTGTGTCAAAAATAAACACATCTATCACTGGGTTGAAAAATACTATAATATACTTTTTAAAATTATATAAAAATTTGCATTATACATGTATCCATTTTCTACATAATATATTTGGTTTGAGCTTCTTTATTTTATGTTTTTGCATTTAATGTGTTTTAAAAATTCAATTCAAAATAAGCTACAAAAAATAGTATTCTGAATCGAAAGAGCAAAGGCGTGCCAGTGCTGTTATCCCTGTTTTCCGAACAAAAGAGAGGACATTGTTTTTTGGATCTCCGCCTATTCATATGCTTATACTTAGTTCTTTTTTGCTTAGTAACCAGGTTCTAACTTCTTAATCAGGTAAATGTGCCTCATATTTATTTTTTTTTTTCGCTTCACACTTTGCGATCTTTAAACTGAGATACTTTATACTCCATTATTTGCTATATTTGCTGAGAAATGTGTTAGTTAAGCTTTGATTGTTTCAGTGATAGACTTATAATTGTTTTTCACTTTTCGTTAATATTTTAATTTAAGCGGTTTAATCTCAAATTTCATGTTCTATTTCAGCTTAAAATTCAAAACTGCTTGAATTTTTTTTAACCTATTCGGTTTTTCAAAAGTTGTAATTAATTTTGACACACTGTGGGGTTTTGACACAAATGGAACATATGTATTTACGAAATAAATATTTATTTTCATTTTCATAATTGCTTTTGGGCTGTAAATTTTATTTTATATTTAAAATTTGTAGTCAAATTACTCTTTTAACTTATAATTTATTCAAAATTTTTATTGCTGTAATATTTAGTGTTTTTATTTTAACTTTACAATGTCCTATTAATGATGTTAACATTATTTAATTGTTCTTGGTGATTTCAATAATATCGCCTCAACACCGGATTGTTCGAATCAAGAGTTCTAGTTTCCTTTTTTTTTCATAAGAGTTCCAGACTGATGACTTTTGATTTGTATGTATAGTTCGAATATTTTTTTTAGACTTTCAATATCTTGTTTTGCTTAGTTATTATTAATCTGTTTTAAAAAACAAATTTATAATAATTAGGAATTTTTTTGTTAAAAAGAAACTGATCATCCGATAACTTTAAGTATAGACCATGTATAATAAAAAAGATTATTATAAATAGTTAATTTGTATAATATCGTAATAAATTACATAATTCAAGAAATCTCGAAATTGTTTAAAATCTTTTTAAAGTGATCATTGATTATTTATTTTAGAATGACAGTATATCAGAAAGTCAACAATATTTTAGTTAGGGTATGCATTTATTTTTGTTCAGATAGGAAATTCACGTTTTTATTTTGTTATATTGAAAAGATAAAAAATGTATTTTGGATCTATATATCAAGTCTAATATTGTACACACATTTTCCTTTAAATAACTAAAATATGTGTAAATATTCAAGGTTAATAATTTTCTTTAGCATTTATAAAACTATTAATATTAATTACATTTTTATGCACGAGAGAACATTATTATCATTGCTGAAATTTATAGATTAAGGACGTAAATTTTTTGTATGTTCTAAATGTTGCTAATTTTTTCATGTTGAAGAATAAAATATCAAATGATTACTTCATCCTGATATCGCAGTTAATGGTAAGTAAGATAAATTTGACAATTTCTTGGGCGGCAGAGTTCGTATCTTTAGAATTGGACAATTTACATGCCATTATTCCATCTCTTTTTATAGTTTTGTTTGCATGACGTTATTACCCACATAAGTGGGTAATTACATCAAAAGCATTAGTCAAGAAATCACTCCACTACATTTTATGAATACATATCTGCTAAAATATTCTTTCTTGTATACATAGTTAATAAGTTGCTGTTTAAAATCCCATATTTGTTTGAAAAAAAAAATCTAAAACTAAGCCGTGAAAAATTCGTAGAACCTTAATGTGGCGTTATTGCCCCAGGACACCTTATTTGAAATTTCTAATTTGAGAGTTTTTTAAATAAAATTAACAAACTCTTAACAGAAAAAAGAAACAACCAATTTTCTAATAAAAAAAATCTTGTATTTGGTTTATTTGTATTCAGAGCAATGAAATATATTAAATTATTCTTATACTGCTGTGTAATTTTGTTTTTGGGATGGATTGCTGGCTTCAAACAGGTTGTTTAAAAAAAAATGCCACATTTAAAAAGGAGGACAAACCAATAGCTCACAATTCATCATCAGATGAGGCAACAAAAGAGCTTTTGCCTGAAGAAAGCATTTCTGAACAGTTGACCCCACATCACATTTTGTTATCAAAACAAGGCAGAATCAAGAATTGGCAGAAAGCAGTAAAAAAAAAAAACGAAAATATGACGAAAATTACTTAAATATGGGATTCGCTGAAACAGATGACGATCGACCTCTCTGTATGATTTGTGGTAAAGTTTTAAACAACCGGCTCAATGTTTCCGGCTAAGTTCGAGGATAATCATCCCGAATTAAAATATAAACCATTTGATTTTTTATTTAAAGGAAATGCAACGAAATTTTGGCTTTAAAGAAAAGTATGGATACAGTTGCGAAAACAAATAAGGAAAAAGTGCTGGAATCTTTTTACTTAATAAGTTTCAAAGTCAACTCAAGCTGACAAAGCCCATAACATTGCAGAAACTCTTATTAAACCTTGTGCAATTGATATTGCCAGAAGTTTGTTTGATGAAAAAGCTGCCAATTTAGTTTCCAATATTCCATTGTCAAATAACACCATTGTTCGACGAATTAGCGATATAGGAGATGGCGTAAAAGAAACACTTATCAATCATCTCAAACATAATAAATTTGCCCTAAAAATGGATGAATCGTCAGACGTCGCTGTATTGGTGGTTTTAATAGTATTTGTTCGTTAAATTTTCATTCAGAGCTATCAGCAGGATCTTCTTCTTTGCAGACCTCTAGAATCCAATACATCAGGGAATGAAATGCCATGGCAAAACTGCAAATATATATGCACTGATGGGGCGAAAGAAAAGGTAATCAAGAAAAGGGCCAAACCTTGGCCCCATGTTGGAAATTACTGGTTCGGACTCTTATCCAGCAGATCTTTCTCTGCTCCATAGGCATAAAAAAAACATTAATTTGTAAACCATTAGAGTATCGTGAGATTAAGGAGCTCCGCCTTAGAAGTTCTTCCCAAAAATTGCTCCGCGAGCCCAAAAGTTTGGGAACCACTGATTTATACTATTTAGAGCTCGGACAAAGAGACGGCCGGTCAGACGCACAGACAGGCGTCCACACAAATCGAAATCATAAACACATAAACACATCAATCACACCAACTATGTTGGAAAGTGATCGAATTTTCCACTAATCGACTTTTCCACTATCGACTAATAATCGATATTATAAATAATCGACTAATAATTTAATCGACCAATCGACTTTTCCACTAATCGAATTTTCTAGAACATGTGACCTAGCTCAATGGTCTTCTTGTAACCTAAAACGGTAAGATACAAAATTGCTTCAAAATGGTTTGAGCCATTTTTAACACTTTCGAACCTAGTTGAAAAGTGTTTAAGACTTCGTTTGTCTGCAGTCTGACCGTCTATCCGTGCTCTAACTCCTGTAAATATGCTAGGATTGCCCTGAAATTGTTATGTGTTATTATGGTTATCTGTAGCATGTTCCCTATTTCAACAGAAGTGTGTAGCACTTATAGTTTTTTTACAGGGACAGTCAAAAGTATGCCGTTACATTACAGTCTATGGGGAATAATAGATTCAAGTGCATTTTGATGACGCTACGTCATTTAAAACATAATGAAATTGATATATAATTATGAAGCACATTAAAACATGCTTTTTGTAGAATATGGTGAGCTTAGCATTAATTATTAATTTACAGAGTCAAACGGAAGAATTCTCTTACACATCGTTCTAAGGGGGAAAATCGTCTGCATTGTAATTTAGTGATATTTCACTATTTCAAGCATAATGAAACTTATATGCATTACTGAGGTGCACTATAAATTGCTCTCATGTGTGCATTGCGTTTATTTACAGGGACACACAGAAGATATTGGTTACAGTACGTGTACGATATTTACAGTCTATGTGTGATAAGGGCGTTTTAAACTTAGGTTTGCGTTTTAAGTTTAATTTTTCTTATATATAGTACGTGTGTGTTTATAAACTCGGTTGATCCTATACAGGGCTACACAAGGGAAGTATTACAGACTATGGGAGTGAATTGCTTAAGGGTTGCCTTTTAGCTTAATAGGTGGTGTGTACAAAAGTCTTCATATAATACATGGCTGTACAAAAGCTTTCGAGTGCATTTCGATCGATTGGCGAAAATTGCTAAATGTTAATATTCTAACAGAACTATATTTTATCATGCTATATACCCACATCTGTTTATCCTATACAGGGATGCACAGAATAATTCGACTGCTTTTTTCACACTGGAAGGGAATTTCGAAAACTGTATTTTCAATGGGTTATATGTTTTCTAAACTCTTTACTTACATATCTTCTTTCACCTTATTTAACGGTGAAGTTTCGTTACAGTTTTCTGGCTGTGTTGTAAAGTGTTTCATAATCTATGTTTGACGCATGATTTTCGTTCTTGTTTAATCTACAATAGAAAAAAGAGGTTAATGAATTTAATTTTTCAGTTTGTCTATTTACAAAAGTATTAATTTAAAATTTGTTTTCGTATAAAATGCTAATTTTACTATGAAAAATTAAACTATAGGTAATGTCAAAAAATCGCTGATCTTTTACCAGCAATATTGAATAAATGTTAATAGGGAAAAATTTTAAACTTCCGCTGTCAATCACGAACAATTAAGAAGAGAAAATAACCACCAATGACCCTTTAACGAAGAACAAATATTCCGCGGAGACTCGAAGTTACTTATGCATCCCTTTCATCAATATTGATCTTGATCTTGATGTGGAGGATAACCAATGGATTAGTTTCCGAGATTCCATACGTGACAGGGTTAGGTATTGGCTATTTTTATTACCAAAGATAAGAATATTAAACCGAAAATTAGTTTTATTTTACAGACAGAAGTCATAAAACGAATGAAGGACAATTTAATGTCAAATAATAATTTCAAATTATCATAATTGTGAGAATATCTTGATGATACTTTGTTTTAACGCACAAAAATATACACCGAAAGTGTTTGTTTATGTTTATATACGCTATAATGCCATAATTGATGGGAACTTTGAGTTTTAGACATTTTTTCGAATATTTTAAAATATACATGTCAGATTCTTTTAGGGTTATTAGGATTAAAAAGAACAGGTTTGACTTCATATTTATCAATGTTAATTTGATAAGTAGGACAATTAGGGGACCAACAAAAAATTAAAGAAGAAAAATAATACTTGGGATCACCCTGTAAAATAAAATGCACGAAATGATTTACCGCTACAGAATATACATAGGCAGACATTGTATAATATGTGTACTCATTTGTGTAAGAATAGCATGCATATTAATTGAGATATAGCGATTTTTTTAAAAAAATTAAAAAATTCTTGCATTTTTTTTTGCTTATAAAATACAGGGTTTTTAACCAAATTTAACGTCAGTTTCAGAAAAATTGACAAAATGTAGTAGAAATCATATAGTGTGATTGAAATATAAATATATTAAATATTTAAGGAAATATGGGCAGTTGTATGAAATAATTTTTATCTGAGCATGCGCGAACGATAACAAAAAACTTTTTGCCTAATTTAATACTCAACACTATGGAGCAACTTATAAAAAAAAAGCAGTCAAATATCGTAAAAATTCAGAGAGATATCGGCGTTAGAGTGAGCTGTTTTTTAGTTTCTGACTAAAACTCGCTGAATGATAGGGGATTGTCCACAAATTGATATATTTAAGTTATCTGGCAGCGTTCGGAGAAAATTTTTAGAAAAAACAATTTAATTATAACTTACGCTTATGTTTAGGAAGATTTTGACTCTAAACTACGAGGAAAAGGAAAATATAGTCCATACATTGATTACATCTAGGTAAATTGAGGAGTTTATGGTAAAATTTTGTGAAATTTAGCCCAATACGCAAAACACTCTACAGTAAATTTTCGAGAAATTACGTTTTGCGTATTAGACCAGTAAAATTAGGAAAGTTTGCCATAATACATGCTAGGAGATAAAAATTAGTACAGTTGTTCATTGATGGCTACTGATGACTATGTAAAAAGTCCTGATGGATAGGAGGTGAGTGGGGGGGAGGTTAAAATAAATTACTTTTCTTAGTTTTTTACAAAAGTCTCAGAAACTGTTGGTTTTCATGAAAAATTTACTCCGATATAAATTAAAGAACATAAAATTCTCTACAAATGAGAGTTATATACAGTAGAACCTCGATTATCCGTCAGCCAGAAAACCGGAGATTTGACGGATTTTCCGCAAAAAATTCACTTTAATTTCAATTTTATTTACTTAATGTCGCCATAATAAATGCTACAGAGATAAAAATTAGTACAGTTGTCCCGTGATGGCTACTAATGAATATGTAAAAAGTCCTGATGGATAGGAAGTGAACGAGGGGAGGGAAGGGGGGGGGCAAAATACTTTTTTAGTTTTTTACAAATATCTCAGAAACTGTCGGCTTTCATCAAATAATCACTCTGACATTAAAGAACACAAAATTCATTACAAATGACAGGTATTTACAGTAGACCTTCGATTATCCGTCATTCAGAAAACCTGAGCCTTGACGGATTTTCCGGAAAAAAAAATTACTTTAATTTGATATTTATTTACTCAATGTCTATTCAAATTTATTAAATATTGTTGCAAAATAAAAAGGAACACAGTAAACACTTCAATACTGCAATATTGCATGAAATAATGCCAGGTAAGTTGTTTATGAAAGAAAAATATTTATTATTAATGAAATGTTTATGAATGTGAAATATTATAATTGCGAATATAAAACTTGGAGAAAACTAAAAGTAGGTACATATTAATTTATAATGAAGTAAATATTGTGTAATTATGAAAGTGGATGGATTGTTAGGATTCATAATCATCACCTCATCTTTTTCCTTGTCCTGTTGTTATCACCCTGGTACTGAAGACAAATATTTATATTTATTATTAATAAAATGTTACTTCACGTGAAACTGTGTAAGCGCGACAAAACATAATTGAGAACAATGAAAGTAATACTTTATCATTAAGCAAATACTTACTATGTCATAATGTTCTTTTTTTCTTGACACATCATCATCAACTGAAGTGGACGCTACATTAGAAGGCGTTCTCAGCATGACTGAATCCATAATCACATCTTCATCGTCTTCCTCGTCCTGTTGATCTGTATTTATAGCTATAAGTGTAGCATTCAGACAGTCACCATGGCAAATGTTGCAGATGAGTGTGCAGTTAATGGCTGCTTTCCTGTACCCATACTTAGCTCCACACCCAGTGGTGCATATGCAGAAGATTGTATTTAAGACAGCCTCAGGTGCGATCAGTTCCTTAGTTGTAATAAGAACCAGACGATTCTGCTTTTGTTCCCAGCCCCAGAGTTCGGCATGTTGTTACTGGCCAAACCACAGCTGCACCTGATGGTACACCCGGATAGAATATTTTCTAGCCACTACTTCTGTTGGTGGAAGGATTGAAATGTCAGGTTTGACATTCGATTTAGATTTGGCGAAAGAATGGTATCGGAAAGTATTGAGAGATGTAGATGTGGGAGGTGCTTCATACAATCTAAAGAAAAAAGTTGGTTTCCTGCTTCTACAACAGCATCATAGTCAGCAATTTTGTGTACCTCTTCACATTGTTGAAACAGCTGGAAAATTTTTGTTTTCCACTTTTTGAATTCGGCTGACGTCGTATCACATCCAGTGAATGCATAAAGGTCTAGAATGATGTCTTGTTTCTTGAATTAACTGTTGTGAGAAAATAATATTTTTTTCAATTCTTCCACTACTTGGCTTAACGAAAATTTCTTGTTCGAGCGGAGTTAGGGTGATTAGGAGGACAACAAGATCAACATCCTCACCAACAATTGCCACTCTGCCACTAGAAGAAGATATTTCAATGGCTGGTGTTACAATTATGGTATCTGCATTGCCAGTACTCTCCCGGCAAGATACAGTAATCCCTTAACATTCGCGGATTTAACATTCGCGAGTTTTGATTATTCGCGAAATATAAAATGAAGAACATTTCAACATTCCCGAGTACTTAACTTGGTTATTCGCGGATTTCGTTTTATAAAGATTTTTTTTTTTTTAAGTGAACTTCCTTTGTTTTACCGGAAACATGATTTTATGCTAAAAATAGATTATCCCCCTTTTTTGTTCGAGCTTGGCATTTCTCCAATTTATATTGAAAGACCAAAACGCAAATTTTGTCTTCGAAGTATGTAATGCGCATGCTCCTAAGTTTTGTTTATCGTTTGAATTACGTAAGTCCCCGTAGAATAGATTTGTTCTTTCTATTCGCCTGTCTATTTTTTCTTCTCTGTGTTTAGCAAACCTAAAAAAGAGAAACTTCATCATGTCGCTTACAGCTAAAAGAGTGAAAAAAGTTTTGAACCTTTGCGAAAAAGTTAAAATTTTAGATAAATTGCGAATGGGAGAAAGAGCGTGCGCGGTCGGTCGTTATTTTAATATTAATGAATCTACGGCCCGATCAATTAAAAAAACGAAAAGGCTATAAGAGATAGAGTCTCAGCAAGTGCAACCGACTAGTGCAAAAACTGTATCGCAAGTACGGAACAAGTCATTGGAGGAAACTGAAAATGCATTAAGTATTTGGATAGAAGATATGAACCAGAAGCAAGTGCCGCTAAGTTCAGCTTTAATACGAGCCAAGTCTAAAAAAATATTTGACGCGATGAAAGTAAAGGATGATACTTTATTTGACTTCCAGGCAAGTAACGGATGGTTTGAAAATTTCAAACATAGGCATAGTTTACACAACATAAAGTTAGTTGGCGAATCGGCTTCTGCGGATCATGTAAGTGCTCAAAAATTTCCTGAAGAGCTTACAAAAATTTTTGAAAGAGGCGGATATGTTCCAGAACAAATGTTTAATGCCGACGAGACAGGCTTATTCTGCAAGAAAATGCCGAAGAGAACTTTTCTTACCAAAACAGAAAGCACAGCTCCAGGTTTTAAGGTAGCAAAAGATAGGGTATTTCTTCTGTTGTGTACCAATGCTAGAGGCGATTTTAAAGTAAAGCCTATGTTAATTTATAGATCGCAAAATCCTCGTGCTCTCAGAGGTAAAGTTAAAAGCAAGTTGCCTGTTTTCTGGCGAGCAAATACCAAAGCATGGGTAACAAGCGTTTTGTTTCAGGATTGGTTTAATGATTGTTTTATTCATAAGGTGAAGAAATACCTTTCATCTAAAAAATCTGTCATTTAAAGTTCTACTCCTCATTGACAATGCTCCTGGACATCCACTGAGTTTAACAGATGCCCATCCCGACGTCGAAGTGGTTTTTTTACCCCCTATTATAACTTCACTGATCCAACCGTTCGACCAAGGAATCATAGCTGTGTTCAAAGCTTACTACACAAGAAGATCTTTCAAAATAATTTTAGAATCGATTGAAGTAAATTCAGAAGCCACATCGAGTCGGAAATTTTTCAACATAGCAGATTGCATTGCCGAAATTGATGCAGTATGGATGGAACTTAATGAAAGTTCAATTAATTCTTGTTGGCGAAATATTTGGCCCCAAGTGGTACAAAAAGAAAATCAAATGCCTTCAATTTCCAAACCTATTGAAGAAATTGTGGAACTGGCTCATCAGGTCGGAGGTGATGGTTTCGACGACATAAAGAGAGAAGATGTAGAAGATCTGATAATATCTCATGATGATGGACTTACTGAAGAAGAACTTCTAGAAATCCTTGAAGAAAAAATTATACAACCAGACAATGGCACAGACGATGAGAGCAGGAATTGTGAAAGTGGATGTAAGGGTCTTTTTTTTTTTTTTTTTTTTTTTTTTTTACTAAAATTTCTAAAATTAAAATTTTTTATTGCAGGTGAAATATTTTCTGCAAAAAATGTCGTGGAAATTTTAAAATTACAACAACAACTTGTTGATAAAGCGATAGAATGTGATCCCTCTCTAGTGAGGAGTCTGAAATTTAAAAGAGAAATTGAGGCTGCAACTTTTCCTTACATGGAAATCCATAAACAAAAGATCTCTTCTGCCAAGCAATCACATATTACTAGTTTTTTTCAGCCATCAATCAGCAAATAATCTTTTTATATTATGTTTATAATTGTTCAAACTTATTTAGAGTATGTATTTTTAATATTTAATAAATATACTATTTAAATTTCAAATGTTTTTTCCAATAAAAAAAATCGTAAAACCTAACCCCTTTTATGCATGGGAGAATAGTCTCAACATTCACGATTTTGACATTCGCGGAGATTTCAGTGAACCTAACCTCGCGAATGTTAAGGGATTACTGTATTCCATTCTCCTTCAATTTGGAAGAAAGCACAGCTGTTAATCTTGATTTGTTCTTTTCATTTGAAAGGAAGCTCTTGGTTGACGGAAACCTCTGTGTTCCCCGTTGAAATTAATATCCACGGACTTCTTCAGTGCACATCTTCGGTTTTGCTCTGCTAATTTCGTGCTGTTGGCAATGTCGGAGTAGCCATCAAAAACCACTGAACAGCCTTTTCCTTTATAATGTGTGGAGATTTATACTTCACAAATTGAAATAAAAGTGGAACCTCTTGACAAAGGGACTTTGTGAAGAAAGAAACCACCATCCATAATAATATCACAGTATTGGAAATCAATGGGCTGTTTCAATAGTAACTTTGATGTAATAAATTATATGATATTCTGGCTTGACTAATGTTGTTTGCAGATATTTTTAGTCCTTAATTTCCCTTTAGAAAATTAAACCTGAGTCTAAAAAGTATTAGATATTGTTAAAAAATATTAGACCGCAGTGCGAAATTTTCGCACGGATCCATTGGTATTTAATAAATTTGAAATTACAAGATTTTTTTTTTTTTGCGGAAAATCCGTCAAGGCTCTGATCTCGTGACTGATGGATAATCGAGGTTCCACTGTATATACCT
The DNA here is from genome assembly GCA_963931845.1 of Maratus michaelseni. NCBI lineage: Eukaryota > Metazoa > Arthropoda > Arachnida > Araneae > Salticidae > Maratus > Maratus michaelseni. The sequence goes on along the minus strand of OZ007595.1, from coordinate 316,427,006 downwards.
GTCATTTGTAGAGAATTTAACGTTCTTTAATTTACGTCAGAGTAATTTTTTCATGAAAACCAACAGTTTCTGAGATATTTGCAAAAAACTAAAAAAGTATTTTGACCCCTCCCTCCCCTCGTTCACTTCCTATCCATCAGGACATTTTACTTAGTCATTAGTAGCCATCACGGGACAACTGTACCAATTTTTATCTCTGTAGCATTTAGTATGGCGACATTAAGTAAATAAAATTGAAATTAAAGTGAATTTTTTGCGGAAAATCCGTCAAAGCTCCAGTTTTCTGGCTGACGGATAATCGAGTTCCACTGTATATAACTCTCATTTGTAGAGAATTTTATGTTCTTTAATTTATATCGGAGCAATTTTTTCATGAAAACCAACAGTTTCTGAGATTTTTGTAAAAAACTAAAAAAAGTAATTTATTTGAACCCTCCCCCCCCCCACTCACCTCCTATCCATCAGGACTTTTTACATAGTCATCAGTAGCCATCAATGAACAACTGTACTAATTTTTATCTCCTAGTATGTATTATGGCAAACTTTCCTAATTTTACTGGTCTAATACGCAAAACGTAATTTCTCGAAAATTTACTGTAGAGTGTTTTGCGTATTGGGCTAAATTTCACAAAATTTTACCATAAACTCCTCAATTTACCGAGATGTAATCAATGTATGGACTATATTTTCCTTTTCCTCGTAGTTTAGAGTCAAAATCTTCCTAAACATAAGCGTAAGTTATAATTAAATTGTTTTTTCTAAAAATTTTCTCCGAACACTGCCAGATAACTTAAAAATATCAATTTGTGGACAATCCCTTATCATTCAGCGAGTTTTAGTCAGAAACTAAAAAACAGCTCACTCTAACGCCGATATCTCTCTGAATTTTTACGATATTTGACTGTTTTTTTTTTATAAGTTGCTCCATAGTGTTGAGTATTAAATTAGGCAAAAAGTTTTTTGTTATCGTTCGCGCATGCGCAGATAAAAATTATTTGATACAACTGCCCATATTTCCTTAAATATTTAATATATTTATATTTCAATCACACTATATGATTTCTACTACATTTTGTCAATTTTTCTGAAACTGACGTTAAATTTGGTTAAAAACCCTGTATTTTATAAGAAAAAAACATGCAAGAATTTTTTTAATTTTAAAAAAAAATCGCTATATCTCAATTAATATGCATGCTATTCTTACACAAATGAGTACACATATTATACAATGTCTGCCTATGTATATTCTGTAGCGGTAAATCATTTCGTGAATTTTATTTTACAGGGTGATCCCAAGTATTATTTTTCTCTTTAATTTTTTGTTGGTCCCCTAATTGTCCTACTTATCAAATCAACATTGATAAATATGAAGTCAAACCTGTTCTTTTTAATCCCAATACCCCAAAAGAATCTGACATGTATATTTTAAAATATTCGAAAAAATGTCTAAAACTGAAAGTTCCCATCAATTATGGCATTATAGTGTATTTATAACAGGTTTGTCTACTTTTAATTGTAATATGGAACGTGACAAGCAAATTACTTTTCTTAAAACATTCCTAATGCGCACAGTTTTCAGAATATACATTTAAATATATCAAATTGTTAAATTAAATACAATATTGTGAATAACGTATCACTTACTTTCTATAATAGTTTTTTTTCTTTTTTTACAATTTTTTCACATTCTACAAAGGAAAAAAAACAGAAAGTTGTTAATCAGACATTGCATTTTTGACTAACAGCATCTATACCAAGTCTAGTAAGTATTTGGTTTGTCTGGTCATCTGTCTGTCCGTGCTTTAATTCGCTTAAATATGTTCCATGTATTAATATATGTTATTGAGGTTTAACATGACATATTCGGTATTGAAAATGAAGTGCGTAGCATTTCTAGTTCTTTAGAAGGGTCACTCAAAATATTTTGTCACATTATACTCTATGAAAAACATTTGTTTGCTGTGTATTCTAGTGATATTGCTATGTTTCAGAAATATTGAAATTAATATACATCACTGATACGCACTACAAAATGCTTGCTGTGGAATAGGGTGTTCATAGTTCAATTTATAGTTCATTTACAGGGGCGCACAAAATAATTCAACTGCAGTATTGTCTATGAGAAATAATTGCTTTTATTGCGTTTATAATTGTGTTATGCATTTTTTAATTTAGCAATTTTTTTGAAGATTACTTGTTAGGTATAAATTCTATAGATCATATACAAGGCTGCACAAAAGCATTCGCATGCATTTTCGCTTATTGACGGAAATGGCAGAAGGGGTATTTTCAAAAATTTTATACGTGTTCTAACGAAACTTAATTTTTGCTTACTATATACTATTATATACAAATCTATAAGTAATCTATACACTGTTAAAATTTTACAGCAAACTGTCCAGTCATTTGACCGTTTTTACAGAAAATTTTTACATAACTGTAATTTAAACATATTATTACCTATATTATGGTCGGAATAGAGTTAAATTACGGTTATGTAACCACTTTTTATAAAAACGGTCGAATGACGGGACAGTTTGCTGCAAATTTTTAACAGTGTAGTGTTCAGAAAAAGGATTCGAATATTTTTCCACTATAGATGGTAATTTATGAAATAAGATTCTCAAATAGGTTAGGCTTGTTCCAAATGGTTTACCTATACACCCTCTTTCGCCTGATTATCATCCAATATTTTAATATAAAACCATTTACTTTTATAAAAATAAAAGTTTGTAGTGTGATGCCGTATCTTGGCTAACAAAATTTTCAAATGTGCACGCAAAGGAGTACATTTAATTCATACTTCCGTCACTACTGTATTTCAAGGGTTCAGATTTAAAACATGCTAACTGATATATATATATTTTTTCTGATTTTCTTGTAAAATTATTTAAATTTGTCCTGATTTTTTTAAAATACAAATCATTCTTCGCTTATAAGATTAATGATGTTTCTGTCTTTTTTCCCCTACTATTTCGCATTTCTGTGTTTTTAACTTTTGCCTGCGTAACTAACAGCTCTACTCCAATAGTCCATCTCTGTCGCGAGAAGTTTCTTTCTGACGTAGCTTCTATTGTTCAGGTCTCGAATCTATGAGACACGGTACTCTCTGTCAATGATGGTTTTTTAGACTTAAAGATAAATTATTTTTATTAGAGTGAGGTGTAGCTGAATAAAACATAATTGAATAAACTTTTAGAAAATAACATTTAAAATTTTATTTAAATAATGGGGATGATTATTGCTCGAGAAAGCTTTAATGAACATTAAAGTACTAAAACGTTGGTCATTAATTAAACATAAAAAAAAATATTCCCACCGGGGTGTTAAGTATATTCTCTTCGTAACTTACGCTTGCTAATTTGGATGCACTCCAAATTGTCTTTAACACTCTGAGCGTTTTGAAAAAGGGTAAAATTGTAATGTGGTTTTCTCAGCATTTTCTTTTAAATGCTAAAAAAAATATGATTCTTTCAGCATTATAAATAAAACTTAATTACAAATATGAATGTAACTCTTGAGAGTATTAATCATTCTTCAATGTTTTGAAAATTCATTAAATCTATAGAATTGTATTATCTTAAACATTGCATATATTGCAGTGAAACCTGGAGCTTAGTGAACGGAATATTACGTTCTACACGCTTAGAGGGTTAATGACCCTTGACAATATGAGGCCTTTATCGGAAAGTAGTATAAAGGATGCGAAACGAATACGAAACACGTATAAGATGTAAAAAGGAATTAAAGCTCATAAAATAATCTGAAACTCCTGAAACTCGAATAAAAATATGTTTTAAGTAAAATAAAAATGTGCTGGGTAATTCTGCGAGTTAAAAGTGGGAAGAATGTGGTTTTCTCGTAAAAGTTTCATAGTTCTGTTTCATTCTGTTATTAAATGTCTCAATTCTAAATTCTAAAAACAAGATTTTGAGTAGAAAGTACAAAAAGTAAACATGAAATACATTTGGTGTTCAAAATTTGTACATTTTAAAACGTTTAATAATATATATTCTGATATTAAAATCCCATATCTTCATGTTTAATTTTTATTGTGATATCCAAATGTTTGACTCGAAACTATCAACGATTTATAATAATATCACAATAATATATTTTCTTCAATGTACAGTGGCGGACAAAAAAACTGCATCACCTACAAAAAATAACATTTTGTAATGTTAAGGAGTTATTTTGCTCAAATAAATTAATCTCAATTGCTGCAAAGTAAAGGTAAGATATCAATGTAAATTCCTATTGCATAATATACCCCTTATGAAGTATTGCGTCCTAAAAAATTTTTAACTAGTGCGGCAAAAGGGAAAAACGGTCATTTGTCTTGTTAATTAAGTGGTCAAATGATGGCTTCGTATATTCAATTGACGCAAGAAAAAAATGTGTGTGATACTTGCTTTAGTTAAAGAAGGCTATTCGACACGTGTGATCACTAAAAAAATTGGTTGCAATCAATCGACAGTTTGGACGACGATTAAATTAGAACTTGAAACTGGTAATGTTGAGACAAAGGATGGATCGGGCCGAAACAGGGTGACCACAAATTCGGATGATTGATATCTGAAACGGATGTCTCTAAGCAATTGTCATGCAAGGGCTCCTGACTTAAAAGTCGAATTTGAGAAAGTCTGTGGTGTTAATTTAAGCGCAAGGACTATCCAAAGACGCCTTGTGGAATGCGGTTTGCATGCGTGTCGCCCAAAGACCCCTTTATGTTAACCCTTTAGATATCCGTAAAATTCGACGAAATTATCTTTGATTGGTTCGCCTATCGCCAAATATTTTTTGAGTTACATTTAAAATACTTTCCGCTTTACAATCTGTTTTATAAAGATTAAAAATGAATTTAAGATCAGCAATTCCAAACTTAAAACTTGCGTAGTTTTCTAAACTGCTTGAGAGAATCACTTTGCTATCCGAAGGTGAAATTTATCGAAATATCCAAACAGGATGTCGAAATTGGATGTTACGTTGTAAACTGGTTGGTACAATGTCGATATATAGACGACTCACTAAGCAAATTTTAAATTAAGCATTAATTAAAAGGTTTTATTACTAGTCGATTAGAACCAGTCACATGTTTATCTGATTATTTGTGGTAAGTAATATTGCCCTTTTGTATAGGACTGTGCATACATACATGAAAACAACATTATCAATATTTCTGTGGCAGTGAACGTGTAAGTATCGATCGAAGATCTAAGTTATTTCAACTTATTCGTTTTTTGAAGAATTTTTCTTTCTTCAAACTTTACAAAAGGAATATTTTGAGGGAAACGAATTTCGTTTTTGAAATACAAAACGACACAAGAACACTGCACATAAAAGTTTTTTTTCTCCAAAAACACCCATTTACAACATCTGCCTCTCTAACAGTATTTCGGCTGCAGGAATTTCGCAAAGCGTAAATGTATTAAAATATTTTTTTTTTCTTTTTGAAAAAGGAAAAGGAAAATTAAATAATTTATTATAATTATTTAAACAGCAAGCTTTAGAATGAAAGTTTTGGTAGCATGCATTTTAATATATTAGTAATGTTTAATAGTAATACTTCTACTACTAGAAGTGTGCGAGACTCTATTGAATGTTTTATGATGTTAAGAAAAAAGAAACAAATAAATATTAACTTTTAAGTGTGAGTTTGCTAATTAGATTTCATTTATGACTCAATATGCTTAATTTGTAAACTGTTTTTTTTTTTCAGCATTAATATTCACTACATGTAAGAATGAAAATTCTCATAAAACTATGATGTAGCATCTTTTTCTAACACTCAATACAACTAACGCATATAATTGTGAGCTATACATTCACTTATAAGGGACATAATTTTAATTACTACTTTATACAAGTTATATGGCAGATTAGATTTTACAGATGAGGAAGCCAGTTAGAAACTGTTCAGTCGAGAAAGGAGGGAGTGCCATAGGAACATCGCACCTCTCGCAGCAAATTAAACAAAATAAAAATAAGTGAACGTAATATCTCTATTATGGATGATTGCCATGGTAATTGCTGTCTGTGAACAGAATACCGTTCATTTCGCTTGTAGTGTGCGATTTTTCGGTCACCGAGGCAACATTCATCTTGACAGCTGACCCCTCTTTTCAGTATTGATTAGTAATATCAATTACATATTTGAAAATCAGCTTGTAAGATATGACTTAAGAAAAAATGTCTTCTGTACTAAAATAGGCAATTAATATCGCGACGTTAATCTGCTGATTAACAAGAAGTAACTTCAATGACCATATTTTAGTAGGAATAGAGAGAATTGTTTTCATTTAATACATTCCTATTTTTTTTCTCCTGCCTTCTCTGTAGCCCTACTTGATGCAAATAGATATGAGAATATTATTAAATTGTATTTGAATGAAAAACAGCAGAAGTCTTTTGACGCTAGCAAAGTAAACGTTTGAATGACGAATTGGTTAGAAAGCATAGAAAATTAAACTAAAGACAAAATATATTTTAACATTAAGAACTTTAGTTTGTAAAAGTTTATTTAGTTTAGAGTGTTAGCCTAACTGATTCATCGGGTTTCAAAACACTGTGTATTAAGAGATATACGACCTACAAAGAAGTGTGATGCATGACAAGATACATACACTCACCAAGTTTAAAAGTGTGCCTCGTGCATGCACGAGCATGCACGCTAGATAGCAGGCTAGAGTGGGCTTGTCTGGGTGATGTTCCTCTGTTGCCATGGCCAGCCCATGTCGCCAGATCTCATGGCATGTGATTTCTTCCTGTGAGTTTATATAGAGGACAATGTTTATGTAACCACAATGACAACAACGCTGCAAGCATAGCAGGAATGCATCATTGTTGATGTGACGTATTTTGACAGAAACATGCTATTGAACGTATGGACGGTGCTGGACTACCGTTGGGATGTGTCCCGGGTGACTAAGGACACCCACATTGAACATTTGTTTTATGTACCAGAAACTGGGTGAGCGTATGTATCTTTTCATGTGTCACTCGCCTTCGCAGGTCGTATACTTTTAAATAAACAGTCTTTTGAAATCCTATGAATCATTTTGTCTCACCCTGTATATATACTGCACGGTGAATATGGATTTAGTGGCATTAAATTTTATAAGCCAATCTATAGAAATGAGATGTTCATTCTAAAATTTATGTATTATATAATATAAACATAAAACTTTTTAAATCACAGCCCATGTAGAATGTTAAAGTGTCATCTATATTTAAAACAAGATTTAATGACCGACCCATAAAATACATGAAGTGTTCAAAATCTATGTGAATCAAGGCTATTTTTTCGTTCGGCCATATTTTAGTTTAATATTTGCTATGTTACATACCCTATCAAACCAGGTCCTATTTCGAAAATTTAAGCAAATCTAAGCCGTTAGTCTGTTATGATTCCTAAACAAATTCACGAGAGGCAATTAACATTATTACTGAATATCTCTGGATAATATTTAATGGACTTTGTGTATTCCGAATTCAATTACTTGTCATTTCAATATCATATCCTGTAACTTTATTTCAAGAAAATTCAGACGGAATTGTATAAAATAGTTTGTCTGTCCTCAAAATAGCAACAACAACCGAACACGTGAAAAAGAGACTCATATTTAAATTATTTTTTAATCCAGAAGATACCAACTGTACATTTTTCAGGTTGAGGAATTAGAAAAAGTTTTGAAATAAAAATGCAATTCCTTTTTAAATAAATTTAAGACATGAAAAAAATGTCGTAATATATTTTTGACCATGGTTTCTTCAAAACTAATATTCAATAAATAGTGCGTTATATTAGTGCGTTAAGTTTTAATTAATAAAATGCGTAATAGAGCATATTTATATTTTTACAGTTCTTTATTATGAAACACAATTGCAAACAACATGAAACAAACTGCCATTTCAACATCTTCATTTAATACGAGAAATAAGAGTTGACAAAATTGTATAAACATATAGGAATTCTTTTATTTTTTTTTCAGAGATTATTTTAAGATGATGAAAAAAAGTGAAAAGACTCCTTACATAGAAAGAAGAATAGAATAAGAAAAACAAAACGAAGCAAACTGAAAATATTTCTCTTTTCGGATTCATAAAAATAGCCTCCAGCGAAATTTCGAAGGAAGAAGCGAATCACGTATGCTAGGTCTTCTATCTGATTTGATTGACAGTCATTGTTCTATAAAATGAGCGAGATTTCAAAATATGTTTAAAAAATGACAAAAATGCACCAAATTTATAAAGAGGAACATTATATAATATGACCATTTTTATTGTCCTAAACTGATTTTACATAAATTAATTTTATTAATATTAATATTTATATTACTATAAATATTAATTAAAGTTATATTTAAAAAAATTAACAATATCCACGTGTATAAATTTTAAGACAATGATGCGTGTTACTGCTGTAAGAAAATGTTTACATTCTTGCAACAGTATGATAGGAGATGTACTTTTTAATGCTATTACAGAATGAAGAACAAATAATAATTTTCCAACATAAAATAAATTGTTGATTTAAAGAAATGCACATACAGCAGAATTGTGACTTTCATTACTTTTATGTATTCCGTTATGTTTTAAGGAAAGTTTATGGGATGAAACATATATATATAATTATTACGTAGGTTTATAATTCCGTGATTGGGAAGACAATTTTATCGGTAATCTACACACTACATTTTAACGTGTTCATATACTCCTAATTCTCATAGATCATTGCTAAAAATCATTTAAATACAGCATCTGTTGCTTCACTTTGAGATATTTATCGTTGTCATGCCAATGTGAATGCAATATTTATTCAAATGAGTTCCCTCCCCCCTCTCCACTGTCGGTTATATTACTTCTGTTATATTATTATTAATAATTCAATCTATTCTGCGCATCCTTCTGGTCAGGAGGGGGGTTGAATCCCTGGAATATCCTTAGATAAATTGACTCCTTTATACACGTAATTGAAAACATATGAAATAATAATTCCCATTAAATTCACTTCAGAATGAATAGCGGCGTTACCTGAATCACCGTACATCATCATTTTGTGTATTTTAGTATTTTATTGACACTAGAGGAGCCTTCTGCTGTGTATGCAATGTGCAAAGTAAATCCTCTAAAACTCCATTTTCTTTTTAATTTTTTTTTTTTTTTTTTTTTTTTTTGGGGGGGGGGGGGGGTCAGAGCTTGTTATATTACGTCATCAGAATATTCAGATGTTGTAGAAATAAACTCATGTGACATTCGTAAAAAAAATAGTACTTAAGTAATGAAAAAATAATTTTGGGCAATACCTTACCTAATTTCTTCTATTTCGATCCTTATTTTTGTTATTGGAGGAGGGGGGGGGGGTCAGAGCTCGTTATATTACGTCATCAATAGAGTTAAAGTGACTGTATGTAAGTGTAGGAATTACTATAAATGATGTAAATACATACTTTTAAATGAACGTAAATGAAAAACAATAAAAACAGTATCTAATTTAATTTAATGTGAAAACGATAAAAATCTAGTCTTATAATGAATGATTCATCTACCTTAAAATGTCCACTCAAAAGATAACAAGCGCATATTTAAATCGTAATTTGCAGAACACCGAAACATTTTTAATAATAATAAATAAATAAAAAAAAAAAAAAAGTAAAGAAAATGTTTTAAAAATTCTTCAGCAAGAATGGCAACGAGACAAAATTTCTTACATGCATTTTACGGAGGTTGAAATCGTCATTTCGGTTTTTTAATTGCTTTGTTTCAGTTTTTCACAGCTCTAAAAAGCATCTCTAACTACAATAAATAAAATGACTTGAATTTTATCAAATATCTATCATGTAATTAGAAATATCGAGTAATGTGTTACATTTCGTTCCTCAGCTTATGTATAACAAAAATGAATGAAAACTAATAAAAAATATTATTGTTATTATTTTTATTTAGCTACTACATAAGCATTAAATTACTTAGAAAGCTAGTTAGATGGTTCTTTCTACATTGAGAAGGGCATGGGGAGGTGTTGCCGGGTAATCCCTGTTATATTAAGATCATTTTTGTAAGCTGTTGGAAAAATAAAATTGGCAATTTAATTTTACATGGAAATCACTATACGATTCGTCGAACGTTTAACAACGTAGTTATATGAACGTAGTTATCTGAAATCACAGAACAAGAAAATGATTCCTATTCTCCAACACACAATACTTCTAATTGGTGGGCACGACTGCGTGGTAACGGTGGTTCTGTAACAAAGAAACTTAGAGTTAAAACATTTTAACTGAAAGTGACAAATTATAAATTTACAAAATATATTATTTTTTTTAATCAAATTTTGGAACAAATGTGCAAAATGGGTACTTCTCTATTATCCCGTCGACCACTTTTCATAACAAAAAACTATCGCCAAACTGTAAGGTTAAACGTAAAAAATGCAGTCCCATTTACTGGATGTCAGAAGCATTATACGTGTTTGTTATGTCATCAAGCGGTTTTTAATTCGACATTTGCGTGTATATTTCATTATGTTTTACTGATTTATTAGTTATTTCATTCATTAAAATAACAATTGTGTCCTTAAATTCTTATATTTTATTTATTTATTTATTTTGATATTCCAAAGGCAACGTTCTTCCGTTTATTTGGCGTTACAGTTTGGCGATAGTTTTTATTATGAAAAGCGGTCGACGGGATAATAGAGAAGTACCGCAAAATGTTTTTCCGAAGATATATTTTTCATAAAAATAAAAACTATAAAGACAGATTTAATAATTCAGCAAATAAGTTCATATCTCATCTGGCTTTCAATCCAGATTAGAAGTCGATAGCTTATTGATTGAATTTTCTACCATGTTCACCAGTTCAAAAAATATCTTACTAAGAGAAATTATTATAAAAAATTTAGGGAAAGGTATTTGCTAGACATAAAATATCCATTAGAGTTAATTAGGCACTAAGCAACATGGTGTAGGAATCGGAAAGAAACGTAGAATTTTCTAGGCTTTCATCGAGTGTGTGTGTGTGTGTGTGTTTCTTAAAGGTTTTACAGAGGCATCTTCTCTTTAAGCGAATATTCCAATCTTTTGACGTTAGGTCGTATCATAGCGTATTTCCTAGAATCCTATTTCAAAAGATATTTTTAGATAATCAAATACGAAAATTGTTTCGCAAAATCATTAAATCTATTCCTACTGTTACTTTTGTATTCGAATTCTCCAGTGAGACATATTTTATTTCTCGATCTTTAGTATATTATCAGTCTGTAACATTCGTTCTTTGCATTGTAACTAAAATTGCACGCAACGATACCATGGGGGATTCACATGTTCTCCAAAGAAATTTATACACATCACAATTGAGCAAATATTTAGTGAATTGTAAATGTCACATAATAAAAATAAAATTTATATAAATGATCTTCAAACATATACGGATAGATTTAGATGTATGAGCGAGGAATGAATAAATAACTGAAATATCTTATCTATTTCGGTTTGTAATTGCAAAGGATGTAAAATAAGTTTGGGTAGATTATAGGATTATTCACGAATGCAAAAAAATATATATTGGTCACTGAATCGCTATTATGTGCAGATGATTATTTGGATATATTGAGAGATTTTAAGCTCTAAAAAGGATTAATGAATCATTTCCCCATAAAAATTATAGAAAATTTATTATCCTGGAAATCACTGTAACAGGTTTATCTCTTTTTTAAATATAACTTATCCATTGACTTATCTTGTAAAATTTTAGTACAATTATTGTTTCAGAAATATTATTTTATTTATAGTATTGAATAGTGTTGTCTACGAACATTTGTTTCAATTCGAGAAAATATTATTTATATTCCAAAAAGAAACTTGTATTTTATTTATTTATTATTTATTATTATATTTTTTTTACTATTATTTTTTTTTTACATACAGTCAAATTTTCAAATTTTCAAATACTAAATTCTACTAAAATCTAAATTCTAATAATTGAGGTGGTCGGGGCAAAATAGTGCTAAGCCACATTTTTGAACTTCTGGGATATTTCAATTTGGAAGTTAGATCAAATACTGAAATCAAGATGTATAGCATAAAGTTTTTGCGTCAATATCTTAGTAACATTTGAGATATTCTGTGTCACAATATGGAATTACTTTAATGATATTACTTGTACGTTCTTTCTAAATTAGCTATCTTCATTGGGGGAATAAACGTCTGAGGCAAAAATTAAACCTGGGACATAGGCTGCCACCAAATGACATTAGAAACAAATAGTATTCGATTTGCCTACACGAATGGTCGTGCATGTAACAGAAAAATGCCAGAAAGTTGGGCAGTAAATGAAATCGTAAGACCTGACTGGTTCAGTTCATTTTTAAAAGGAAACCGTAAAATTTTAATTTAGAACTCCGCAGGCCACCAACAATTCTCGAGCAACTAGCTTTAATAGGACAAACGTTGATAGTTTTTTTAATAATTTGACAACTGTGTTAAAACAATCAAACTGTGGGCCTAAGGACATATGAAATATAGACAAAACAGGGGTAACGACGATCCAAAAGACCGATAAAATAGTTAGACGTCGTGGCATTAAACAAATAGGTAAATTAACCTCAGCAGAAAGAGGAATTTTGGTGAAGGCAGAATTCGCTTTAAATGCTGCAGGAAATGCCATCCCACCATTTATGATTTTCCCCTGGGTCAAATTTCACCAACATTTTCTACGTGATGCCCCCACTGGATGTCTACCGGTGATGCGAACACATCAGGTTGAATAGTTGTACAAACTTTTGTTAAGTTCGCCACGCACATTGTAAGCTACGCACGTTGCTCAGAAAACGATCAAGTCTGTTTTTCTAAACAATTAAGATTCCCATCTCTCAGCAGAAGCATTGGACTAATTCAAGGCTAACGGTGTTACTTTGTTGTCATTCCCTCCTCATAAGCTACAACCCTTAGATCGCAGTATGTATGGGCCCTTCAAAAAGCAAACTAATACTGATTGTGATGCCTGGCTGTGCACAAATAAAAGGTCTACGACAATTTACGACATCTCGTCTATTTTGGCTAGATATGCCCCACAGGCATTAACACCGGTCAACATTATAGCGGATTTTAAAGTTTCGGGAATTTTCCCACTGAATCCTGAAATATTTACAGACTCGGATTTTATGCCATCCTACTTTTCTGACAGGCCAGATTTGTGCCAAATCTTGAAAGCACAAACAATCCAGAATACACTTCAAATTCGCCAGAACAATTGACTGTTCATAGCCGTAATTCAAACCCACCGAAAACATCACATTTTTCTACACCAACGCAGTCTAGCACTACCGAAGAAGCTGTTCCTTTGAGTTCCACTCAAACTTTCCCGATTACTTATCAAGGAGGCGTTCCTTGTACATCCATACAAACTTTCCTTACACCAGAAGAAATTAGGCCTTTTGTGAAGACAGTATCTAGGAAGCAAACATGGCGTGGAAAGAAAAAAAGGAAGTCAGCTTTACTGACTGAATCTGCCGTTAAAAATCAAATGAAAATGGAAAAAGATTTATCTGAAAAAAGGAACTGGCAGAAACAATCAGATAAATACGGCGAAAAAAACTAAATCCAATCCGGGCCAGAAAGTAGTTTGGACCTTCGTCTTGAAATGTAAAAGGCATTAAAACATCAAAGCCTAAAAATAAAAAGCTTATATTGAATTGATGAGGAAGATGAAGATTGTCTTTGCGTTTACTGCTTTGACCTTTACTTTAAATCTAACGCAAACAAAAAGTGGGTGAACGACATGCAAGAAATGGACGCATGAAGACTGCGCCAAAGGAGATGTTTCATTTTTTTTTGTTTTGCATTCATTGTGATTCAGACAATGATAACGATTTTCGTTTTAAAAAAATCTGTATTTTTAAAATTGTTAACTGACAGTTTTTGTAAAATCATTAAGTGGCATTTGTTTTCTATATTCATTTAGTTACTCTATTTACTATTATTATGCCTTTTCAGTTTACAATAACAAATACATATTAATTAACAAGCAAGATTTATTACCTGTGTTTACCATTTAAAGTATTGTTGGAAATTTTTCCTCTGTACATTTTTAGTAGGCTGGAAAACTTGCCCCGCATACGTAGCATATTTTCCAACGTAACATGATCAGACCTAACCATTTTCTGTCAAAAACTATATTTAGTTTTTTCAAAAATAATTATGCCAGTTTTAGATAAAGGTATAAGGAATATAATGATATTTTGTTGACCTCAAAATAGATAAAAATAAAAAATACAAAAATAAAATTTGAAAAATTTTCCCCTGTCATGATATGAATGGATATGTCATGGATATGAATAAAGCTATCTCCCAAAAGAGTCCTATCAAAGAACATTTTGTTATAGAAGATAATAATCATGTAAGGAAAAACAGATCGCCTTTCTGCATGGCGAAGGGTTAGTTTATCGATAGTACGAAATAGGAGACACTGATATGATTGTTGAAATCTCAGTGCAAAAACATGAACCATATCCCGCTAAAGGGAATTATACAGGGTGTTTCTAAATGAATATTGGGGATTTAACGCTTTGTAGTATCTGTTATATAAAACTTAAAATTATACTTAATACATAAAATGAAAGAGCAACTCAAACAGTTTGTTGGTACATGTGCATGCGCAAGCGCACGCAATGTTTCTTCCGTCAACTGTTAGAAAGCGCTAGTAGCAAAAATGGCGACTAGTGAACAGAAAGCATTTTGTGTTCTGCAGTTTGCAAAGACCGAATCTGTAGTTACTGTGCAACGTGCGTTCCGGATAAAGTTCAGATGTGATCCCCCAAATTGAGGCAGCTGTTGCAACAATTGCCCACAAACACTAATTTACGCTTGGGAAGAACTGAGCTATCGACTTGATGGTGACGTGAGGACTTGATGGTACCGTGTGACGAAAGGTGTTCACATTGAACACTTGTAAGCTTATAGGTAAAACTGTTTGAGTTGCTCTTTCATTTTATGCATTAATTATAATTTTAAGTTTTATGTAATAAATACTACCAAGCGTTAAAACCCCCATATTCATTTAGAAAAACCCTGTATATTCCCATCAAAATATTTTTTGTATGTGTTTGTTTAATTTGTATGACAGCTATATTGGAATATAAAATATTTTTAAGGAGAAATTTTTTTAATAAACTGCAGTACTTTTTTATTATTGGAAGTTTAAAATAATTATTTTAAACATCCAGTAATAAAAAAGATACTGGATGTTTAAAATAATTCTACACCCTTACAATTGTTACATTTGGTTTATTTAAAATCATTATATTTTATGGAACAATAGTTGTCCTGTTTTTGAAATTAAATGGAGCCAAAAATAATAATAATTAGTTTTGTAATTTAAAAAATGAATACATTAAATTAAAAAAATCTTTTTCTTAATTAATTTGAACCGGGCTGCGCTCATATTGTTTTCATTTTAACAGTCAGAAATTGTTTGAATCTCACAATAAGTCATCTAAGATCATTCTAAACATGTTCTTCAAATAATCCTTTTCCTATAAATTCCTTCAGTTATTTTAATCATATAGAATGATGAAATTGTTTGCATATGACAGAATATGAATATGAATATTGGCAGTGTCCACAAATACAAAAAAAAAATTCAGACTAATAAAGTTTAAAGGAAGCCCTGTTGCAGCGTTTAAAACGTGTGATAAAACTATTTTCTAGGACAAGTTCAATACTTATGTTGTTCGTTATGATAACTCTCAGGAATACTTTAATATGCTTGTATCGATCAACTACATAAATATTTCCGACGTTATAATCGATAACATGTTCATTGTCAGAGATATCTTCTGCATTATAACAGATGCTCAGAAAATCTACTCTCATCCGAGATGCAACAAGAGTCCGTTTGAAGAGATTCGAATGAGATGATATAAGCCGACCTTTTCTTTTAAAAGGGTCCTGGTGTAAGATGCCTTATTTTTTTTCAAAGGCAAAACAAATCTATTAAGTGGTGTCTATAAGTTTAAAGGAGATGTCAGGCACCGAGTGCATAAATTTTTAGTGGCCCTAATGATTTTGTTTTAAATGTTTCTGTACCCTTCAGTTAGCGAAAAAGGACGAAAATATCAATTTTCCAACTTTATGCTTAAAATGTATTTAGACACCCTCTGAACACGCTGATGTATTTATGTAAAAATCGGATGATTATAGATACTTGGGGAAAAATGTTTTTATTGGATTTCTTCTCCTTTCAATGTATTAGAGTTGCAATGTTCCATCTTATTACTTACCCATCATACGTAGTATAGGGTAAATCTTGTAATCGTTATGAAAATCGAAAAATTTTTTTGACGGATTTACACGTTTCAGACACTGGAGATTCCGAAAAACATATTTTTAGAAAAAAAATTTTGCCGTCCGTCTGCGTGTCTGTGTGTCTGTGTGTGTGTCTGTGTATCTGTAAACGCTCTATCTCCCAAACAAATTGAGATAGAGACTTGCAATTAGGTATGTACGTAGTATGTAATAATGGGAAGAAGCCTATTTCATTTCAATAACCTCGATTAACCGGAACAATTTTTTTCGGACTCTCGAAATATTCTTTCTGATGAAAGGTATATAAAATTTTTCGAAATTGTTTATTTTAAGAAATGAATATAAAAGACAATAAAAAAACATAAATTTTGCATAAAGCATGAAGTCGATCGGATAATTAGTTGCCGAGATATTTGGAATCCTATTTTCCACACTCTTCGATTTTTCATGAACCTGTATTTCATCCAAATTTCACTTCAAAGATATATTTTAATTGGAAATTTGACGCTTAATCAGATGCAATAAACCGCTAGTTAATAGGATTATTATTTTTGGAGTTATAAGGATGTTTCTTTCAAGCAATTCAGTAATCGAGCCGTTAATGTTTGTGACGTCATCAAGCCACGATTTTATTTGAATTGCAATGCACTTTATAAGTAGTTTACACATTTTTATTTTAATATTTTACATTATGCATATCCATGATGGGTAAGTATTACGGTGGCCCCCAACGACTAGTTTTTCTGCGTTTGTGTCTTTTTAATGTATTAGTAAGATCCAAATGTTAAAACTTCAACATATACATTTCGAATGACTGGATATTTTTTGCACGATACTTAGGTGCATTTCATATTATTAAGAATCGGATTTTCAGTAATATGAATAGTTTATGTTTTTAAAATAAAATGTTAAGTAAACAGTCATTTTTACAGTATCTTTTACGAAAGCCATATTTTATTTATTTTTAAATCTGTTATTAAGAAGAAGAGTTTGACTTTCTGCGATGTATTCTTAGGTTATGACGGATTGCTTACGGAATGGGGAAAATATATTCAAATGGTGGAACACGAGCACCTCCAAAAGATTTTCTTATGAACCGAATTTTTAGATTTAAAATTTTTAAAGTTTCTTTTTTAAAACAATTTTGGCATCACTTATCTATCTTACTACAGTCAGAACAATAGATAAATACTGGGATTGTGTTACTGTTTTTTTCCCTTTTCCATAATTAAGGTGCTGATTTAAAAATTATCCGTTTTAGAAGAAAAAAATTTTGCTTAATTACTAGTATTGATTTGACTTCGAATTCCGTGGGAAAGAGTGAACTTTTAAGAACTATTAATTTATAAAATTGCTACAAAGGAAACATCATTGCCTATTATAACCTAAAAATACAAGTATAATTTAAAATAAACAGTCAAATTATGAGGTTGATGCATTTAACGCTCTACAAATTCTCTGTGATAATATTTTCATGAAATCGGATACCTCCATTAATTCTTTCAGAGGTTGGGTCCTCATAAATCCTGATTTTGCATTGAATTTAGCTGAATATTTATTGAACGGATTAATTTACAACTGACACTTTTTATTCAAAATGAAATTAACAACTCAAATACGAACAGAGTAAATCAGAGCTTTAATATAATGCTAAAAAGAAAGCAGACTTCCTAGAAAGTATCAAGTATAGAAAATTAATATACCATGGCAATAAAAATAGCCATTAATCTGATTTATGGAAGTAGAAGATGATTGAAGTTATCACATTTTCGAAATCTCCGGTGTAATAAGCGTCAGAGTGTGAGCAAAATTTAAGGCAAAAGACGGAAAATTTTGACTATAATTAGCTACTATGCGTATGCAGTTTCCGTTTAAAAGATTACGTGTCTTCCATATAGAACGCAGACAGAGTTTGGGATCGAAGCATGGAAATAAATAAATTTGTTGATAATATCAGAGATTAAGTAGCAAAAGTTATTGGGGAGAAAATACTGGATTAAATATTGATGTAGATTAACAGAAAAAAAAAGATACACATGAAACGAAAAATATTAACATAAAATATATCATTCTTAACAGTAATATATAAATTTACGAACCCGTTAAATAACTAATTAAGGTACTTTTTTTTAATGCATAAGATTTTTCAGGTTAAGTTTTATTGCTAAGTAACTCATTCTGAACACACTGATTTAATTATTTCTAAAGAGTATGATATTTCTGTTAAGGTGTATGATCTATTTCTAATGCATATGTATTCCTTAATTTTTAATTCAGATGTTGCAGAGATGCTAAAATCGAGATTGAATTTAGGACGTAGATTTCATTTTCTAGTCTATGCAAAGTTGTAATTAAAAATTTCAAAGACTTTGTTATACAACGGTAGTAGGTTAATTTATGCGTAGTTTAAACAAATAGAAAGTGTGTACTGCATTTTTTCTCTAAATGTATTATGAGAAATATACTAAAATGCAACGGAATATTTAAAAAAGAACCTATAAATTTAATATATTGGCGATAAAAATATGTTAGATTTTTTTTATTATTATTAACTTTCTATTTTTTTAATAAATTTCTTTTATTTCTTTTAATGAAGTAAAATTGACTTTTCTAACTATATTCGTCTAATTTTAATCTATACGCAGATATGCTGTTATAGTCGTTATTTTTCTAATATCATAATTAAATTGACTATTTTTTTAAGCATACTAGAGACTTGTTGCTATGTGATTCATGCATCTGATTTTGAAAAAATACTTAACACGAATTAAAAGGAATATACATATTTATGTGCAATGCATAGTTGAATCACTGAATTTTTATAATTCTTAATCATGATATTAAATGCGTTCTTCCAGATATTGTAAAATTTAAATCCAAAAATATAATTAATTTTTCTGTTTCATTTTATTTTATTACAGGTAAAATAATTGTTTTTTTCTCGGTTTTCTTTGATTTAAACAAATGTGTGAAATTATTTCTGATATAAATTTTCATCCAATGAGGGAAAAAAATCAAATTTAGGATAGAATTTGAATCGCTAAATTAAATTCGCTATAATAATAATAATAATAAAACAAATTTTCTTTCGTTTATTTATTAGATAATTTACTTATCACACATCAATATATTTGTTAGTATTTTGATAATTTAAAATCAAAATATATTTATTTTATGCATTGTAATTATGTATTTTGGAATGGCAAAAATGATACATATATTTCTACAATGTAAACTACATAACAAACATTGATGTACACCAGTTTTATTTAACTCAAAAATGCGTTTTGTTGTTATTTCATCCTTTCTGGAGTATATTTTTTGCCTGAGACAAAACTATTACTTTAAATGCTATATTTGAGTATTTTATATTATTATACGCTAGAAAATAGATAGATGATAAAGAAACATAAGGAATTTATTTGTTGTGTCTGTCTGTATGTGTACGTCTACAGTATAAAATCTTGATCCATTTTGCAAATGCTCTATGATGCCATCTTATGGAATGCTTCGTTGAAATATTCAACTTACTTGATTAATATTACACTGCCAAGTTACACTGTCCCCAAGTTGTTTAATAAAAATACACCTCCTAAGAACTGGTGGTCATATAATGGAAATACATCTATGTGGTTATCGTTACCTAAGTGTTATTCGGGGATTATTAATTTTATTACTCCACACGAAGCAGTCGATTTTGTTCTGAAACGCGTAATATATTGTTATCTTATGAGAAAAACGCATCATCTTGAGTGCCGCTCTATCTATAAAATGTATATTACACAAGTGATAAACAAATAAAACTTAGAGTATGATATTTCAGTAAATCATTTTCCTAATTTTATTGCGCCTTACAAGCGCTTCATTTCCATGAAGATACATAAAAATGTATCAAACCTAAGGGGAATCTTTGATTATTCTCATAAAGATAGACAAGAAGTAACACTCACAAATATCCTTTTAATCGTTATTCGAAAATTACTTATTTTACTTTGTTACTATTTAGGTAGTGAAACTGCTTTTTCAGTTGTTTAAAAATCATTGTAAAAATAAAGAAGGAGGAGGAAGTTTTAGACTACAAGGACCTATGATAGTCAATTTTATATTTCATCACAGCATCAGTGAAAGATATTTAGACATACATCAATAATTTACTCATCTGAGCAGGAAGGAATAATGTCAAATGAAGAGAAATTTTTAATCACGTTGTTCTTAAATACTTCAGAGCATAAATGAACAAAATTTTAGAAAAGTTTATTTTAAAAAATAAAAAAAAGCATATTTAATTGTAGTAAATTATAAAAAATTATATTTTTAATTATAGTTAGAAGCCTATTTCCGAAATACTCTCTTAAAATTTACTCACATGTTTTTAAAAAAAAAAAAAAAACATGTGAGTAAATTTTAGAGGAATTTTAGGGAATTAGAGTAAAAATGCTGCTTTGATATTTTTTATTCAAAAATGTAAACAAATCTGACTAGAAAACATATTTTTCTTTTTAAATAAATCGTTACTTTATTTCTGGTTTTTATTCCGGTTTACTCGGTTTATTCATTTATTGTAGGAAGAACCAAACGCTGTTTACCTTCGGGCTTTATTGCAAGAACAGATCTTAAGAATGATATTGGAAATCACCATAAGGAAAAACTAGTCGTAGGGGGCCACCGTAATACTTACCCATCATGGATATGCATAATGTAAAATATTAAAATAAAAATGTGTAAACTACTTATAAAATGCATTGCAATTCGAATAAAATCGTGGCTTGATGACGTCATAAACTTTAAAGGTTCGATTACTGAATTGCTTGAAAGAAACATCCTTATAACTCCAAAAATAATAATCCTATTAACTAGCGGTTTATTGCATCTGATTAAGCGTCAAATTTCCAATTAAAATATATCTTTGAAGTGAAATTTGGATGAAATACAGGTTCATGAAAAATCGAAGAGTGTGGAAAATAGGATTCCAAATATCTCGGCAACTAATTATCCGATCGACTTCATGCTTTATGCAAAATTTATGTTTTTTTACCTAAGTATCGTGCAAAAAATATCCAGTCATTCGAAATGTATATGTTGAAGTTTTAACATTTGGATCTTACTAATACATTAAAAAGACACAAACGCAGAAAAACTAGTCGTTGGGGGCCACCGTAATACTTACCCATCATGGATATGCATAATGTAAAATATTAAAATAAAAATGTGTAAACTACTTATAAAGTGCATTGCAATTCAAATAAAATCGTGGCTTGATGACGTCATAAAAAGCCTCGATTACTGAATTGCTTGAAAGAGGTTTTTCCTTATAACTCCAAAAATAATAATCTTATTAACTAGCGGTTTATTGCATCTGATTAAACGTCAAATTTCCAATTAAAATATATCTTTGAAGTGAAATTTGGATGAAATACAGGGTCATGAAAAATTGAAGAGTGTGGATAATAGGATTCCAAATATCTCGGCAACTCATGATCCGATCGACTTCATGCTTTATGCAAAATTTATGTTTTTTTTATTGTCTTTTATATCCATTTCTTAAAATAAACAATTTCGAAAATTTTTATATACCTTTTATCAGAACGAATATTTCGAGAGTCCGAAAAAAAAAGTTCCGGTTATTCGAGGTTATTGAAATGAAATATGCTTGTTTCCATTATTACATACTAAGTACATACCAAATTGAAAGTCTCTATCTCATTTTTTTCGGGAGATAGAGCGTTTACAGACACACAGACAGACGGAAGGAACAGACAGACGGTTTTTCGGAATCTCCAGTGTCTGAAACGTGTAAATCTGTCAATTTTTTTTTTAGATTTTCAAAACGATTAAAAGACTTATCCTATACTACGTATGATGGGTAAGTAAAAACCTCTTTATTTTCTGAGTCAAAACAAAGCTGTGTTTTGAGGTTCGATTTGGAATTTGAAAGCTTTAGTTGTATAAATAGAATGTCATTGTGGAATATATTGTGGCTTTTTTTTTAGATTTATAATCAAATGTAAATAAGGAAAAATATTTCCAGAATTTTTTTTTTCTGAAGCTGTTAAAAGCATTTATTTATATAATATATATATATATCTAAAGTGGCAAAGAAATAGTAAAATGATGAATTTAATATCAATAATCTATATTTCTAAATTCATATAGTTCTTTTCAAAGAAAGGTATAAGAGTTTAAGCATTTAATTAAATTTAGATATATCGCACATAATTATCTAAGAAGATTTTTTAAAATTTAATTAATGGTAAAGTGGGTTGTTTGTTAAGAGCTTCACGAGCAGGGAAGACCGAGCTATGCTCGGTCAAAATTAAATTTGAGTTCAAATATAATTTTGAACTCAATTAACTCATTATCGAATTAACAGAAAGTGATTGGTCTAATTATGTATGTTATTAGCTTCCTGGGTGTTAATACGGGGACTTTTATATTCCCCTTGCTTCTCGTAGTAACCGAGTTTGGCTGCATTTCCTCATTATATTTGAGTTTTATTTAATGAATTTTTAGATAATATCAAACATGAAACCCGTGACCAAAATGACCCACTAATTGAATTTTCGGAACATGTGACTTAGCCCAACAGTCTTCTCGTGCCCGGAAACCATAGGATGCAAAATTTAGTGTAAATAGCCTGAGCCGTTTTTAAGATAAAATTGCTTGACCCATAATGACCCATGACCAAAATGACCCACTAATTGAATTTTCTCGAACATGTGACCTAGCCCAACAGTCTTCTCGTGCTCGAAAACC
Source organism: Maratus michaelseni (assembly GCA_963931845.1). Taxonomy (NCBI): domain Eukaryota; kingdom Metazoa; phylum Arthropoda; class Arachnida; order Araneae; family Salticidae; genus Maratus; species Maratus michaelseni. Next base: position 316,403,949 of record OZ007595.1, on the reverse strand, counting down.
ATTGGATGCAAAATTTAGTGTAAATTGAGCCGCTTTTTAGATCTTGACCCACAATGACCCAGAAATGACCCACTAATCGATTTTTCTCGGACATGTGACCTAGCCCAATGATTTTATCGTGCTCGAAACTCGTAGGACACAAAATTTAATCAAAATCGTTAGAGCCGTTTTTTAGATAAAATTAATTTGACCAGCGTTGACCCACAAATGGCCCACTAATCGAAAGTTCTCGAACATGTGACCCAGCCCAATAGTCTTCTCGTGCCCGAAAATAGTCGGATACAAAATTTCGTCAAAATCGTTCGAACCGTTTTTTAGATACAATTAGCTTGACCATGACAAAAAATGACCCAAAATGACCCACTAATCGAATTTTCTCGAACATGTGACCTAGCCCAATGGTTTTCTGGTGCCCCTAAACGGTATGATACAAAATTTCGTCAAAATCGTTAGAGCCGTTTTTAAGATAAAATTTGCATATATATATATATATATATATATATATAACCACACACAAGATTTGCTCGTATTAGAATATATGATATGAGGCTCAGATGAAGAAGAACGTTGAAGCAGAAAGAAACTCTCGATTTCTTTTTTGTTTTTACATTCTTTTTATCATATAAAGGATCTCGAGGCTTTAAACATTATAAATTTCCTCAAAATGACTCAAAAAGTGATATGGAAACTCCAATGCGATCACATTATTTTAATATGTTATTTATGTTTCTCCGTAAATTTTACCTTATGCCAACAAACAGGAAGTGATTCGGTCAAATAGTTTAGGAATTATTAAGATGTAAAGTTTAGAAGACCTAATATTTAATTTATTTGTAATCGTTGCAAAATTGAATCAAATGCGATTGGTTTTATAACCATAACTCAAAAAGTACTTAGCATGATAAATTGCAGTTTTGTATTTGCATATTTGAAGTTTCTGAAAATCGTTTTCTGTTTTTAAAAAATCCTAAGTTACAACAAAACATATTTTTTTTTTTCAAAAATTTATATATTTTTAGTTAATTAAAAAAAAATGTATTGTAAGCAATACATTTTTTAACAGAAATAGATTTTTTGATGTTCCAAATATGCGAATTCAAAATTCCAGCTTGTTCTAAAAAGTTATCTTTGAGTTATGCTTAAGAAACTAACCACATTGTGATAAGTTTCGCAGTCATTATAAATGAATTTAATATTATGTGTTCTAAAATTTAAATCTTCATAATTCCGGAACTACTTGACCGAATGACTTTCTGCTTAGTATTCTAAAATAAAATACACCGAAAGGTCTAAATAGGATGTTAAACATAAGTGTTTGCATTGAAAATTTCAGAGTTTGATATAAATTTTTGTTTGAATACGACATCTCAACTTCATATTTTAACATGAATTGAAACAAGACATAATTTCTAGTCAATTGAATATTTTATTTTTTCCCCTGTGCCAATATAAGATTTAAATGTTTATGTGTTCATTTTCATTTTTTTCTTTTTTCGGCCAACTGTACGTGTATTTCCGTTAAAAACTTTTTTTTTTATTCCAATGCAGCAGGCGAACAGACATTATCCTTACGCCGAACAGAGATCATGAAAAAAGAAGAAATGGTGATCTCGGCTGCAAAATTGTTACTCATTTAGTAACACCCCAGGGAGCTCGTGTAGCTTAAGAACTGTTACGGACGCGAGTAGCGTTGCCCCCCCCCCCCCCCCAGTTAAAAACTATCTGACGTAGTTTATTACTTGGTAAAATTATGATGGACTGAAAGCAATATTAAACGTTTATTTTATCTTCATTATGAATTCAATAGAGAATTATCACGTCTGTTCTCTTTGTGTGAAACCACTACAGATTTGAATGGGTTGCTGAATATGCAAAATGGATAATGTAAAACCAGATTGCTACTAAATTGACATCCCGTACTAAATTCTACAGAAAAGTGTGACGCACTTTATTAAACAAAACTAATTGCCGACTATCCCCTAAAGGATGTGCACAAATCAACTTTCATTTCCTACGAATTAATGTCCTCACCTCTACAGCGCTTATCTCTGCGCAACTATTCATCTACTAAAGTATGCTCAGCCAAGTAAGTGAAAAGAGTTATGTAAAAAAAAAAAAACTTAAATATAGCTTCAATTTTATAGAATCAAATCTCAATCTCATATTTCAATTCCAGTCTTTGTATACTGCCTTTTCTAGAAGACCAACTCAACACATTTAGATATGAAGATATTGCCGAATCAAACCAATAAATCTGTATTCTTTAACGCAGTTACTGCTTTTCGCACTCATCTTTTTCGGTTATCTTTTGACTTTGCAACAACAAGTTTCGACTTGGAATGTTTGTAGATTATGCAATGAAATTAAATATTAGTTTATAGCTTGTTGGCACCTAGAAATAGGATAGTTAAAAAAGAGAAGTATCCTACATAATAACGTTTGAAAAAATATTTTTAAGCGTTTCACTGTATATTTATTTCAAGAAGTTATGTAGATTTGCTGTTCTGGTGTTGCCGAAAGTTGAAGCAGATGTAGCAGAGATTGTAATAGAAAATAGAAAATTGTGTTCCTTACGCACGCTGATACATATTAGGTAAAATGATATTGTCATAATATTTTTTCCCGTTAATATTTAAAAATTATATTTTTAAAATTTTTACAGACAGTCTGCAGTTTTATGTCATAGAATAGAAGCTGTTTAGTATCTCCTTAACAATAAAGATAAAAAACAATAATTCTATTATAAAAAATCAGCCATTTTTTTAAAATTAATGTTACATGGTTTCTGATTATCGACTTAAGAATCAATTTAATTCTACTAAATCCTACTCATGCAACAATTACGAATTTCAATCTGTAATCGAACACCTTATATGAATAATTGTTGAAAAAAAATTCTCTTATTACTGAGTCTCATTACAAAATTTAAAACAGTAATAGGAAGGAAAATCTAATAAATCCAACATAAACACGAGATAAGTTAAAAGAGGTTGAACAAAGCATTAAGGAAACACTTTCTCAAGAACTATTTACATTAATTTTTATAATATTACATTCTTACACTCTTCGCGTTTGTCTCATATAAACATAAGTCAGTAAAATCAACAAAAGAAATTCACAGAATATAGTTTTCATTTTTTTCGTGTCTTATCATTTTTAAAACAGCAAATTGATATTAATATATGTTTTTTTCCTATTTAATAAAGTATAACGTACATAAATAATATAATAACCACCCAAACTAATTTTTATAAACATTATCTATTCTACATTTTGTTACTCGGTGTTTTCAATAAGTGTAATGTTTACTTAATCATACATTACAAAATTGTAGCATGAATGTTATAAATAGTTTTTTCAGTAGAAATAGATAGTCAATAGGTAACAAATAGAATTATGTAGTCAATGAATATCTTATAACACTGAATAGATATTTAAAAAATAAACAAATAAGGTAATTTTCTTTTCCTCTGTGAAAAATTGCTTCTATAAACTTTCAGAAATCTTTAATAAACAAAATAGTTATCTAAGTAAGAGATTCCGTTATCGCACGCATAATAAAAATAAATCTTACAAAAGTACGAACAATCGTTCAGATAGGAGAAACGTATTTCCTTAACTTGAAAAAGAAGAGAAAATGAAATATTCAAACATGAACAGAATATCTTTTTTGGCAATAGTACAATATACATAAAATTCACAAACACGTAGTTAAAAGAACATAAAAACATTTCATTTTTGCTCCATAAAATAAGTGATTGAGAGGCGCAGAATGTAAATCTCTTAAGTTAAAATGGCTGCGTCAAAGAACCGTTACACAATCACATATTTGTATGGAGCATTTGCATTTATACGATATTATCCATAAATCTACATATTTAACAAATTATGTTTTTGAATGGTATATATTTTGATATTTATTATTGTTACTATTATTTTATTGCCATTACAGTAGAATTGTTTGCTTTTTAATAGGTAGTTAATATTAAAAGAGAGAACCAAAAAAAGCTATGAATTTTTTATATCTTACATATTTTTATCTAATAGCTTGATTTAATAAAAACAGTATAACTCAGAGAAAAAAGTTTTTTAAAACTGTTGTTGATATTGGTTTAACCAAAAAACTAAGCTGTTTGCCAACAGGTCGGTTACATTGAACAGGTTAAAAGCTTACATTTATTTTTTTCCGATTTTATATCCTCACATTTGTGGCTTTTAAGCTAACCACGCCACTGAGTTAGAGATCATTTACATCTTGTAAGTAACTACCACGCCAAATTTCAAATTTCTAGCACTTCAATATCACAAAAAATCGCACTTTAAAACGTTTTTTGCTCCTTCACACCCAGCCCCCCCTGGGGTTAGTGGCACCGACATTAAATATATCCTATGTTAGAGCAGGGACTGTCATTAGCAACATGCCACCATTACGTTAGAAATCTGTTCGGTATTTCCCGAGATACCATACCAAATGTCAAGTTTCTAGTCCCTCCAGTATCACAAAAATCGCAATTTTAGAACGTTGTTTGCTCCCAACATAAGGTATAGCCCATGTTGGATGTGGGAGTGTCACATCAATTTGCACCATTACTTTTGAAATCGAGACGGTTGTTCCAGAGATTACTCCATGTAAACAAACAAACAAACGTTACTTCTTTATAATATTAACGCAGACAACGATTCTTGTTAATTTTGTAAAATAATTCTTGGAGAATTTAAGAAGTTTAAAGTAATGCTCTATTTCAACAATAAAATGCTTACAGTTATTATATTGTTTCTTCTTTGCGGAGATTGCATGATTGTTACATATTTTAAATTTATACTTTCCCATTACGGTTCCTTGTCCATTTTAAGTATCTTTAAATTTCCCCAAAACTTTCCTGAATAAAACTTAATATTATGTAACAACGATACTCTATCAGCAATATCTTTTTTATGAGTCTACTTAGGCGACATTTATCTTTTTTTATTTACGCTCAAAACTAAGACAATCTGCGATAAATTGCAAAGTCCGATAAACAGAAAACTAGAAAAAAGAAGTAGTTTCTGGCAACGCTTTTTTTTTCTTGCCAATAATGCTTTTATAATGTACGTGAAACTAATATATATTTTTTTAATTTTCAAATCAATATGCTTGTAAATTTTGGTGACATCCACTCATTTAAAAAAATTTACAAAACGAATTACTTTGCCCCTGAACGGGTGAAAAGGAGGCAACAACAATGAAATGCTACGAAATGCTACGAAAAACGGATGATACTGATGCGCTTTTTACTCGTGAACTATTGATTCAATATTCAATATCAATATATTTATTTTTATATATTATAACTAGCTATATTTCGATCGTTTTACTTTTCCTGAATAGTGAATTCTTTTTTCAGTTAAGTTAATTAAAAAAAGTATATAGATGTTAACAAACGTTTAACTAAGTAACTATTAACTTAGAAATTATAATAGTGTAACTACTAAAATAATAGAAATGAAACTATTGTATTTTTCATTTTTATTTCTTGTCGATCAATTAATTTATAGTTTAGCTACTGCAACAATTGTTTTACAAAATTGAAATCGCTTCAGTAATTTCCAAACAAAAGGTAACTTTATGTTATATGTTTTCCACTTGAATTTTAAGGTGTTACTGCCCATTTAATAGACTGCAGTAATAAAAGAAAATAATGGTCATTATTAATTATATTTTTTTATTCAAACATAGTAATATATATTTTTTCTAAGAGTGTGAGTTTATTTGTTTATTTTGAACTACAATTATCGCATATATTTTGTCAAATGCAACACGTATTAAAACTGTGAATACAAAAGGTTTTTAATAATGCTCAACTGTACAAACTGTGAAAAATTATTTTCAACCTTTTCTTCAAGTGATTTCATGTTTGCTTCTTTTCATGAGGATTTACGATACTCGATATTAATGTGTAATTTTTTTCTTAAGATGAGTACAATTTATTAACTTGCTTAGAACTTTCTATTATAAATTGAAAAAAAAAAAAAAAACAAAAAAAAACATGATTTTACCTCGCGTTTTTTTAAGCCATCAAAATAAATTATTTTGTACTTTCTATAAAATACATAAGATGTTTCTTTGCATACTTTTAGGCAGAAAAATTTCATATCAATTACTTTGTATATATAATCCAATTTTGATCGTTCCAATTTAAGTTATGAAAAAGACAATTGAAATTTCAAATATATTTTTATTTCTTACGATAATGCTATAAGTTTCGAATCCCTACTTTTCTTTGAATTCCACATCAGTGCATATTATTTGTTTTATTACTGCCAGTTCACTCGATGTAGAAGAAATGGCATTTGATTTTATGCACGTGACATTTGTATGCGAATGTTTGAAATCCGAAAACGTTCATTCTTCTGACGTTTGTTGCATGCCATTTAAATATGTAAATCGATGTTATTTTCAAACAACTATTCCATTTTGATATATATGACTGATGGTAACATTTTATGTTCCGTTCAACTTTGAACTTTCTGGTTCATTTTTCTTTTTGATTTGCTTTATTTTTCAATAAATCACAATACATATCTTTGTCACCAAAAATGTTTTTTTTTGTAATAATGGTGAAATGCACCATAATTGAATGACTTTTATTTTCTAATTTGTTAGACATTTTAGCAACAAAAATGAGGGACACAAGAATTAAAAGCAAATCAAATACACATATCCGTAATATCCGCAGATCTCAGTAACATACATTTAATTTAAAAAAGTAACTAAAATGTAGCTCCCTACATTAGGATATTAGTCGGATAATCTAATATAAGTTGCTTTCCCTAGTTGATTTCTAAATTATGAAAGTAAAATGTTTTGTCATTCGGGCATTCAGAGTTTAAAATATTTCCAACAAATTCTTGTTTTATTAAGTATTTAATATATTCATTTCTAATTGTAACATAAAATTTCTCTTGCTAATATCGTGAAATTTATTTGAAAACAATAAACATGTTAAATTATTTGACATTTAAAAAAGAGATGTCTATATTTTCATAAATATTTGTTGTATTTTTACACAAATACGTACAGATGCTGTACAAGGTTTATAATATCATTTTTTAAAGATACAGATCATTCCAAGATGTTTACAATGGAGGCGAGGTTCTCCTTAACATTTTTGTATTACTGTTCGTGAAATTATTTTAAAAAAAATCACAAATAAAGCAAAATTAATCGTACAAAATATTTGTAAATTATAATATAATATATTGAAACAATATTAAAAAATATACAATCAATACTTTAAAAAACAGCTTCATTAAATGGCTCATTAAACATCAACGAGAAGCATTTATTTTCACATTGCAACTACTACTTTTATTTTTTAATCTAATTCATTATTTCCGAGAAATTAATGTAACCTTTAAGCCTTGAAAGGCATTACATTAAATCCCTCGAGCGTGTAGAAACAACCACTGCTTTAACCGGCTGCAAATTAATTTCGTGCAATTGAAATTAAAAAACATTTTTGACTTTGATGACGGAAATCTACGTCTCCCAAAATGTAAAATAAGTTCCCTCTGATTTTTATCCGATATGCTTATTGTCTGATATGCTGTATTTTTTGTTGTGGGATAAGATTAAGATATCGGTATCTGCCTTTCAATAATAAAGTTTTCTGAAGATAACTGAAATATATTAAAATGTTTTGATAAGATTTCGCGTGTATTTTATGAAAAAAGAAAGCATTGAATATTTTTAAATCATACATTCATTTTTGAATACCCCGAAAAGAGGGCATAATTAACTCTGAATCAACTCTGAACCTTTTTAAAATAAAAAGATATTTATAAAAATACGTTTGTTTTATATTGCATTTAAAATTCTAAATTTAACTTTTTGGCTTATAAACGAAATTATCGATTCATAAAAGCAAGAGAGTTTTTTTTATAAGAAACTTTGATTATTCAATGCTATTTTAAGCTATTCGAAATACATAGAATATAGCATTTTTTTTTATTTCTATATTTCTAGGGCTTACAGCAGCACATAATATAGCTAGCGTACCATAACAAGTGTTTTAGATGCATCATAGACCTTGAATGTCGAAAGAAATAAAAACTAAAAAAATAAGTACTCATGATTTGCAACAAAATATAAGCAACACATCTATGGAATTAAAATCTAAAGAATTTGCATTTTTTTTCCTTTTACATTTTAAATACCATAATTTAGACAAGGTATTAGTATCACCTTTTCTATCATTACAATTTTTTATCACACTGTCATTTACATAAAAACAGGAATGCCTTTCAAAATAAGGCAATTGAAGGAGAGATTTTGTTCATTTTTATTCAGTCAGTCTACCATGAGTGTTTCGCGTAATTTTGTATACAGGAGATCTCTGGAGATCATCTGTTTTAATGAAATAAAATGTTACTTTCGATTGTGCCATTGGGTCTTTCTTGCCGAATGCAGAATATAAAATACCTAATTAGGAGGGAAAATTCCCTTGAGAAAGTACTTCAAACATTTCTCGACATACATTTTGCGCTGATGTAAAAACGCATTCATGTTATCATTATTTACATTTTACATTTACATAAATAAAACATTCATTTTTATATGCAACACTGATAATGAGAGACACATGGGACATATTTTGTATTTGTTTTACGATGAGTTTACATTAATTCTTCAAAAGTCATGAGTATAAAATGATCTTTGAGAAGTAACATGTTTTTTAGTAGTATATTCTTTTTAGCACTTTTGGACTGTCGTATGAGTAATTTGAAATGAGTAAGTAAGACTTTGGTGTAAGGAAGATTTTTTTGGGGGGCTTTTTCATTTCTTATATTTTCTTAACTGCTAAACAACGAGCGTTTTTACCATAATTTATAATCTTTTATCACCGCCATTTCCAATATAAAATTTTTGACTCATTTAATCACAGGAATTTTGTGATTAAAGAAGGCAAAATTTATTATTAAAAGGTACTGATGGAAATGAACAAGTATACGGAGCATCCTATACTTCACGTGTATGAGACGCTTGATATGAAGGTGTTAACAGAATAAATTCAAGAATTTTTCAGTCGAAACAATAATTTCATTGAAAACTGACATTACACTACTTAACTTTTAAAAGTCAGTTCATTTAGAAATATTTCAGTCAACTGTTTTCTCTATGACGTGTTTAAGGTAGAGACACAAATGGACGAAATGTAGCACTATTTTTATTAAACAGTAAATTAATGTTATACAGAATGTTTCTAACACCTTTTCGAGAGTTAACTAGATATTTATGATTTCATCTCGATGTTTGAATGATGTCTCGTTGACGTAAATACTTTCCTGTTATAACGAAATTATATTTTTACTGTCAAACAACTCAATATAGTATAATAGATGCTCATGTTAATAGGCAATATACCCACCATGTTTCAGTCATGATCCCACATATGAAGAATAGAAAAAGGATTTCTAGAATCTTTATTCGTACATCACATACTTACTGAATTAGGACATATTAATTTTAACCTCATTTAGAACTTACAAAAATCTGGCATTTTTATGTTAGTTGAGCACCAGTGATAACTCGCCAAATATTGTTTCAATTGGCATAATTCGAATTGCAAACGACTAACGATCCATTGGACAACTAACGATACATTTGTAGACATTCTAAATGATATTAAAAGATTTTGGGACCTTATATAACGTAAGTTTCTAATTTTGTGTATATAAAATTAGATACGATGTTTTCATTATGAAATAATCTATTTCTAGTTTATGTTATGTCTTATTTTAACATTTTTGTAATTGACTAAGCCTAATCATTAATAGACTAGTTTATGTGAGATTTTGTTATTTTTATTGATATGGTTGTTTTTACATATTTCATCATGATTATATTTTTGCTATTTTTAAGTAAGTTTTTTAAGGTATTATATTGGAATGTTAAAACATTGGCTATTTGTTATTAGCAAATGTTGGCGAGAATAAAAAGGATTGGCGAGATTCAACAAATTTTAGCAATCGGCTACACATAAAAGTACCAAAAACCCGTTTAACTTTTCATAGAAAATGTTTTTTCTTTCAGCTATATTTAAAAAACAAAATGTTTGAAATAATATCATGTGCAACAGACAATAGTCATATTTTTTAAATGCTATTCAAAAATTACATTGTGTTATGGACATTTTAATTATTTAGTCGTCCATTTCATTTGAATGGAAACAATTTGAAAATTTTGAAATTATTCTTATACATATTTTTGTTTATGAATTTCTTTTGAGTATTCCTATTAAGATTTGAATTTGACATGTCACTTTATATTCATTCTACTTACGTAAAATCATAAATTAAAATGCATAACAATTTTGAAACATTGTTCTTGCACATTAATCACATTTCATAGAACACGGATGGTAATTTAAATATTCTGATAAGTCTGTTTGTCATTCAGCTATTTTTCAGAGGAATACCAGGTAAATGAATATATAGACAAATGATCGCCAAAAATGGTGGCATTCCACCAAATATAGCAACATTACTTCTAAATGTAAGCTATACCGTTTCTAAATAAGTGCTTTTAATTAATTTTATACTTATTAAAAATTGATTTTTATTGTTTGGGCGTTTATTAAGTATATATGACATATGTTTACATTAAGCGATTAAGCTGCTATGCGAAATAAAGTGATATTCAATACGTAGACTTATCGTTTTAAGTTGAAAAATACATTTGAGAGAATGCAATGTTTAAACGAATTGAATTATATATGTTTGTTACAGTGAAATTACAGATTGAATTACCTACGCTTTATTAAAAAATTGAAGAAATATTAACGCAAGTTATTTTTATTTTTTTCTCTTAACATACCACATAGGATATCCATATAATGTGTACACCGAAATGTGAATACAAGGAGATAGAAAAAAAGAGTACATAAATATCAGATCTGCAACTCATTCAAACACATCAAATATAAATATAAGGGTACATTAATATTATGTTGGTTATCTTTATGTTGCAGACCACGATCATTTACCTAAATAAATAAACAGTGTTTGGCTTCAGCAGTCCATGTTTTTATATGTATTATCTAAGCATATTTTCAAAAAATTTAAAAGTGTCAAATTCTCTTTATAAATTTAGACCAATATTAGCATAGAAATACAATTGTTATTCTGCACATTATCGAATAGCGATCTAATATCACATCTAATAGTGATTCCTTTCCATGTTTCAACCCACAATCATCGACAAAAGATTGTAAAACACATCTATATGTAAAATACATACCTATTGTAAATGCCATTAACACGGGACGTTGCATCTGTTTAATGAGAAAGAGCAAATTATCAAAAACTCTGCCGAACACAACTGAGAGCTTTAACACGCGAGAGCTCCGAACAATGAATTGTATTTTAAATTACATACCGCTTCTAATCGAAGAAATGGCTTCAAAAATGGATAGGGGATATTTGTTTCGTTAATTTATTCGATCAGAAAATTTATTTCATAATGAAATGTTTTTTGCTAAATGAATCAAATGATGAGAATTTTATATCAGAAATGACTGCAGATTTAAATATTCGAAAATGATCTATAAAATTGATCAAAATTTATGTTGGTCAAAATGAAAGCAATAAATATGTTACATTTTAAAAACTAAAGAAAAATTGAAACCGTCCCAGATCACTCCAGAACTCCAGAAAACATTTTAATATTTATGAATTGGTTTTAATGTTTGGTTTAAAGCTTTTAAACTGCATTACACGTATTTTGTAATGTATAAATTATTATTAGTTTGAAATGGTTTTATATTTTTATTAGTATACTAAGGTGAATTTGGCGTTCCAACTTTACATATAGAATTTTTTTATATAATAACTAAAGACTTTATATATATATATATATATATATATATATATATATATATATTTAATAAGCAAGTCTCTTTAGGGTTTTAATTTTTTAATTTTTAATTTGTTACAAGTAAAACATAAATATTTTTATATAGTGTCTTTATTTTCTAAACCAATCTAATGAATTAATCTATAATCTTCAGCTGCGCATCCACACAGGCCAGTTTTAAAGTGAATAAATGTATTTATTTCCTAAAAATAAATTTATTTGTTTAGTTATATTATATTAAATAAATAATGTGCTGATATCTTTAATCATGAAACGATATGTAGACTTACAATGACAATTAAGCTCCAGATGTATTAATTACAATCTTTTTTTCACATTGTATGAAGACTACGGGAAAAACCAATCCCGTTCAGGGTCATGCTTAAAAGTCATCAAAAAGAATAAGATGTTTAAACCAATGCAGTTTTTTAAATTTTGTGCATGTGTAGGAGACATCCGTTATTCTCAGGCACTGCCCATAAAGTTAATTTCGATTGGAGATGACGTTTATGAGTACAAATTCCTTCATTTTCCCACTTGTTTTATTTTTCATTCTACACTTACTCCAAACATAACTTTTTCCTGTCTTATCTTGAAAAACAAATTAAGATAAAGTTAAAATGTGTTGGAGTTGGATCAGTATTGAAAAAAGACATTTTGAAAGTTGAATGCGGCTCTAATACAGAGAGAAATTACTTCTCCGGAAATGCCTCAATATAAAGTTGTTTACTAATACATAACATAAGGGAAATTAAAATAATTTCTTTTTCAGTTTTAATACAAATCGTAAGACTCATGTGCCATTGCTTCCCATCCATTACTGGACATAAGCGGCGAAATCTGCGATGAAATCCAGCCGCTACGACAATAACCCGCTCATAAGTACTAAAGAGGCCGGATCAGATTCTGTTCGAAGGAGGAGGTTCGTGACATCATTGCCCCCGGATATTCCTGGAAGCCCATAAGAGCAACCAGAGCCGCTAGAACTAGCCAAGGGCTCTCTCCTGAGATTTGCTATAAGCCCAGTCGGGATCGAGGAGAATATATGGATGTTACCTCTGTCCTTCTTTCTGGGAAATGGACAACACACTCAAAAACTCTTAGTAAACATTTAACTATGACTAAAAATAAAAAATTAGGAAAGGTAGTCTCCCACCACGGTCACGATTCCAGGTGATAAAGCTGGAGACGCCGCATGGCGGAGTAGAAAATGAAGGGAAAAATGTGGTCCGGCCAGACCTGGTACGCCCAAGCCCGTTAGCTCATCGGCGCCAGATACGACCACCTGCTTCCCAAGTCCTTAACCGGCCCACCAACCGACCCCGAACCTGGAACTAACTGTCTCCGGCGCCACCCGACAGGGGCCCAGAGCTCGGCCAAGAGAAGCACTCATCTTGGCTAAGCTCTGGAGTACCGGAAGCAGGACGATTGGGAATCAGTCCGCACGATACTGCATCCAGGTTGAAATCCCCGGAAGGTCCTTAGGAAAAGTTGGCACGTGTGTGAAAGTCGATCACACTTAAAGCCCCGGAAGTGTTGCTATTTTGGTACCTGTCCCAGTCTGGGACCCCGCTTTGGCAAAATCTCGACATCGAAACCGGTCGTTACGGCGTCCTCGACCCGGCTCCCGGTCATTCTCCCACGCCACGCAGAGGCCGGGTTGAGTCGGGACCGGAGGAGACTCTGTCATATAAATCGTAAGTCACAAATAGTTCAAAAGCGTTTAATTCAATATATCCATGCAACTTATCGCTTACTTTTTTAAAAATATCCTTGCGTGCGGAATGGTAATTAAGTTTATAAGTTATTGATATAATCAATTATTTTCCAGACAAATAAATTTAATATTAAAAAAATTAAAAGTCAGAAAGGATATTTTTAACATTGAAACACAATAATTATATATGTAATAATTATATATATCAGTAAATTTAATATAAAAAAATAAAAGCCAGTAAGGATATTTTTAACATTGAAACACAATAATTATATATGTAATAATTATATCAATAAATTTAATATAAAAAAATAAAAGCCAGTAAGGATATTTTTAACTTTGAAACACAATAATTATATATATAATGTTAATTTGTTTTAATATTAATTTACATTCCTCTTACCCATACTGATTTACGAAATAAATCATTTTATTTATTTCTAAAACATTTTGAAATATACATAATTCGTCAAAAGGAAATTTTCTATAATATATATAGACAAATCACTATCATTACATTTATTATTTCCTTACAGGCATATCATTTACTTACCCATATTACAAAACTCTTATCTTTCCTTGAAAAGTTAATGTCAGTCACTTTTTCTTCAAAGAAACGTTCAGTTTGATAAATTACATATTTTGTGATATTAAATAAATAATAATTTAAATTCTCCATAAAAATGTTCAATAAAACACGCATCAAACGAGTAGAATAATTCCTTTGAATCAAGAATTCCACGCGCTTAAAATTATAGTCTAAAATATCACATTTTAAAGTATGTTTTCAATGCTAAACGGAGTTCAGTTTTAATAGTTTTCTATAAAAAATTATCTAAAGATACGAATAAATGAAAAATAATAATTATATTTTTATCTTTCATTGTTAAAATTATTCATTTTCTTTAGGGTGTTTAAAGATAAGCTCTGAAGTTTCACTTAATTTTATAATGTCATACAAGACAAAAAAAAAATTTTTTTTCGTTCTTAATTTAAAAAAAAAGTAACATCATTAATAAATACGCATACTTAATTTTTTTTTAAGTATTTCTTTCTTTTTCATGATATTAATTACTGATCTATTATAATAATAAAATTTCTCAGCTTAATTTTATAATTCATCTATTTGTCGTCTTCAATATTTTTATCAGATGAAAGTATTAATATTTTCTGTTTTCCAATTTTCTGTAGTTTTGGCAGATACATAACCTACAACTGTTAACAACATTTAAAAAAAAATCATTTTATTATCATTAATATATGTTATTTCCTTAAAACTTGATTCAGAAAAATTAAAATAAAATCAATTCATGTTTTTATTTATTTATTAAAACGACTTAGTAAAATTATGAAATGATCATACATCGTTTCCTTCTTATCCAAAATGACTTTGATTAAACTTTGGTTAAAACTTAACAAACTTTATTAAACCTTAACCATATAAAAAGCGAAAAAATACTTTATATGCCCCATTTTATGAAGTATTATAACAGAAGATACATTATATTCGGATGAGAATCGGTAACGTGTTTTTCCTCTCCTCTTAATATGTTATAAGAAATAAATCAGTGTGTGGAGTTTGTGGAAAAACAATGTACCTATTTTTACGCCTGAAACAATTATTTTACACACTGATACTATACAAGTTTTTAAAATAATAACTAGTTTTAATTTTCAATTTCAGGATTGGTTTGTTTCTATTTTGATTTAGGATGAGTTTATATGCTTAGAGTGATTTTCAAGAGATATTCATCAAAAGCAGTTTAGCGAATAAATTCGTTGATTGGAAATAAAAAAAATCCACAAATAAAGTTTCCTAAACTGCCTCTACTCAGTTATTTTTATTTCTGAATATTTTCATATTTCTTCATTAGAATAAAAAAAATCGGGATACTTATATGCCAAAGGAAAATGGATATGATTACATTGATTTGTAACCACCTCCAATTGATATCTAATCCGATATGCAATATTTGCAAAATGAGAATCAAATTTGAGATTGCAGACGTATGGGAGATACATTCTAACTTAAAGTACAATGTCGACTGAATAGGTTGATGTTACGAAATATTAAGCATGAACTTTATATATCACAAATATATTGTAGTTTTGACTGCATTAACATAAATTTAATACTGTATTTAATATTAATGTAATTTAAAGCTAATCCTGATACCGATACACTGTAGATACAAAAGAAAAATGTTGCTTAATCTACGAAAATATAATATACTGACGCACAAAAACTACAATAATCTATTTCGAATTTCCCACGACACCGAAAGGCGCCTCTTTATCTTTAGAAACCTCAAAAACAAATATATTTTGAAGATTTATGTAAAACTTTATAAACAACAGTGTTTATTTTGCTAAAACAACATACGGCCATTTTTAACAATTTTATTATTACACAAAAGTCCAGACCTTAATCTGCTTTTTAGCACAATTTCCGCCTATATTAAGGCACTTATTGTATCGTACGACCACAATTCCAATCACATACTTTGAAAAATCTTCCGCTTGCTGTGATAACCACTGAATCATTGCCTTTTTGACGTCGTCATCGTCGTCGTAGTGACAACTGCCAAGATGCTTCTTTAAGTGCATGAACAAGTGGTACTCATCTGGTGCTATGTTAAGTCTATACGGAGGATGATGAAGTTGTTCCCAACTATATGACACGATGAGATCCTGGGTTCCATAACCCGTGTGTGGACAAAACGGTCCCTCTACTGAGCATGCCACGCCTTTCGTTTTTGATTTCACGACGCTGTTTTTGACGATGGCGACGTCGAAACGGCAGTGATGCATTTGTTATCACATCAGGCACCAGATTTCTATGAGGATGGGGTACAAAAGCTCTTCATACATTATGATAAGTGCCTTAATGTAGGCGGAAATTATCTTGTAAGTAATTAAGGAAATAATCTTGTAAGTAAGATCCACACTTTAGTGTAAAATTAAAATTATTAAAAAAATGGCCTTGTGTTTTTTTTTCATATCAACACAGCACTAACTTAAAAAAACACCCCTTGTATACAGTGCATTATTCAGTTTTCTAAAATAGAATATTGGTTATTAGAATGCTATCAATTTTCAATTAAACATTTTCAATTGCGTAACTGAAAATATAGATACAAGAGTAACAAACTATCCATAATTTTGATGATAATTTTAAAGCTCTTAATTTATCATGTTTGTCGGTAAAACATCTTCATAGAACATGAAAATACTTACTTGGGAATTGACAGCATCCCGAAAACTGATATTCCGGTTTCAGAGAAGTGACCAAAATAAATCGTTTTTATAAATTCGTCTTTAAATTTCGAAAATATAATGGTTTCTGAGGTTTCTAATGAGAAAGAACGATGAATGGCACTACGAAGGATGTGAATAACTTCTCAATTTGCTAAACAGCGTACAACCAACAGAGTGAATATGTGTCCAGAACGGGGATCACTCTTTTGGATGTACGCAGTTTAGCAAATTGAGAAGTTATTCACATCCTTCGTAGTGCCATTTAAAGATTTTTTTGCCCTTAATTGGAAATTTAGAGAAAGAACAATTTTTAAAATCGTAAATAATTCGAAATATATTTTCGTTTGTGGTTATATTATGTTTTTATAGATTAAAAAAACATTTGTCTTTTTGAACAACGTATTGTGGAAAATAAAACTGAATTAAAAATTTCTGTTGCATTCTTTTTTTTATGCTGTTAAAGAAATTAAAATTATTAAATAGATAACGTTTCGAACAGGGTGGATGTATTTTTAATCGCAGATTGTCAAGGCATCTTCGGAGCTCAGTTTATTTTTCATTTACCACTTTATTTTCGCTCAGAGTACAACAGACGAATGACGTTTCTCAATATTTTTAATGAATGTAAAGCAAACCAAGCGTCAAGGTGCTTCGCATATAATTTCTCTTACAAAAAATTGAAATGCTGAACAATTTAATTAAATAAATGAATTATCTTTCTAATTATCGCTTTAAAATCTATTATTAACCGAAGTAAAAGAATAGTTGTTACATTATGTCTAATATGTACTCTGAAGAAAATCTATCTAAACAATGAAAAGTACACAAAGTGTGTGTCGGCTACGGTAAATATATTATTCTTCCAATATTTTTAATTAAATTCTCGCACAATTTATTTATAACCAAGAACAAATGCCTCAAATATGAGCGACCGGGGATTCTGCTGCATACTGGAGACCATTTTCCTAATTCGGTAATGGTGCAGTAATTACACAAAGCACTAGGGCTATTTCTATTTTGGGTGTGTTATCTTTAACACAGATTTCAGAATGAAAATTGGGAGCGTTTTTTAAAAGCGCTTTATAAAGAAAGTCTTTTAATTCATTAGCACATGAAATATTAATTAAATAAACAAATATCATTTAAAATTTCAAGAACATCTCTCTTAATAAGTACAGTAAAAATGATAACACGGGTTTAAAAGGAATAACAAAAAAACTCCATTTTAGACGGGCTTAAAATTTTAAGACGTGTATCATCCCTTATGGATTGTTTTTTTTTTCTGGCAGTCTGGAAAAAAATAATTATTTCAAAAAAGTATCTGTTTTTTACAGGCTCTTTTTTCACAAGTAATACTGTGCTTTAATTGTGAACAACATTTACGCTGGATTTTATTTCTAATAAGAAAATACCACCTGGGTAATAATTTCTAAATGCGCTTTAAAGTGCAATCATATCTAGAGACAAAATAAAAGTGATGGAATGTTTGCGTAGTTTTTAAAGGGTTATTACAAGTCATTTATGTATTGTAATTCTGTGTTAAAGTGATTTTAAAAATATAATTTTAAAAATAATTTAATTTTCTTCCATTTAATTAAATTAATTTTATTTTTATATACGTATGAGTAAGAAGAACACCATTTTGAAATATTTAAAACAACATAACATTTTTTTTAATACCATTAACGCTAGGATTCTTAACACAGCCAAAAACCTCTTCGATAATTTGCATTATTCATAAAGTAATTTTTGGTTTTTAATTCAAGTACTACGATTAAAATGGTGTATCACGTACCATTTTTGAACAAAAGTACCTTTTATGTTACGTAGGACATTGTAATATTGTGAGAGCAATTTCCACACATAATTTAAATTAAATAATAAACAATTTTGAGAAATTTTCTTTTATTAGAAAATTGTGTTGCACATTGCAATAGAAAATTGCTGCTTTGGAGTGAAACTTGGGTATCAGGGTACAGCACGTTCCACACAAAATGTATTATATTCATTTAGAGTGCAAAGGTAAAACTAAATATTTAGATTTTGCAACAGCATTGTTATGGAGGATGTCTAAATACTACACTTATAATTATCTTTTTTCACCTAATGTTATGGTTATATGTCTAATATCCAGAAAGTCTTTACATATCCAAACATGTATCAAATTTAAAATTATTTTTGGAATGGCCATGTATTACTGTGTTTACAACCAGAGATCAGATTTTTATCTCTTACTTTCTATAGAATAGTTACTAATTTTACTGCAAGTATATTAATAGATTGATTGACTGACGTTAAATATAAAGCACAGGAATAGATACTTTAAATTAATTATATTGAAAGAAGTCTTAAAACTCTTCTTTTACATAATTTAAACAAACATGTCTCCGCACCTATTGCACTAGGATCAGTGCAATATAGGATTGCGAATCATTTCTAGCTATTTAATAGTGAAAATATAAAATCACTACATAACAGAAAAAATTCAAAAACGCAGTTTTAATAGCAAAATGAAAAATCAGTATAAGACCACGTTGACTAAGAAATAGAAGTAAATTGAAATATGTTTAAATGTATGCAATATTTATACAAAAATCTTTGTAATTTTTAAAATAAAATTGTCATTTATCATTCATTTACCGTTATTAGGCTCAACTGGCTATATACATCAACGTAGAAGATACTTACGCAGCTTCCAAAATAATCCTAATTGAGAAAAGAAAATTGAGATAACTTTTGGTATTCCAAACATGTGCAGAAACAGTATGATTGTTTTTAAGGTATTCAAAAACGTAAATTTTACCTGTGTAATTTATTAATGATACTTAACTCGAGTAATTCATTTGCTTAGCTATGATAAATAGTAAATAAAGAGTCACTGTTTCTGGCGAATTTTGAAAATAAAATATTTTTTTTGATTTGAAGGAAACTTTATTTTAATACCATTGAAATTTAAACCGGTTACTTTATGTTTTTGAAGATTTGATCTTTCTTCCAGCGTTCGGATTAAGTAATTGCAACTACGGCGACTTTACTTAAGCATTGTATATAAAGAGTGTTAGAAAATAGGCTTTAATTTAAAAGAATGAAAACATTAACCTGCAATATTTCTAAAAATAATATACACATTGCAACTGAATTTTTTTAATTTATATAATTTCATAGTTCCAGTTGTTATTTTAAATATTTTTTTTTTCTTTTATCACAGCGATACTCCGAGAAAAGTTTTTTTACTATATGTTTCACAGAATATTTAATTTTTGTTTTCTAAATTTTGCAAAAGTTCCGTTTTAATTAGACTTTTATTTTTAGTAGCTTAATGAAATTTTGAATTCCTTCAGCTATTTCCTTTTTTGAGGTACATAATTAAAGAAAGTTTTTATGAGGTTTATACATAAATAATGTTTTTAAAGACCATTTTCCTTTTGTAACATAGAAGTGCATATAGATTAATCGTACCAATAAAATGTATCATTAAATTCAAGGTAATTGTTAAATCGAGTACCGTTAAATCGTTATCATACTGTATATATAAAATTCAAATCTCTTTTTAATTTGCTTCTTTATAGATGTCGCATTACATTGCATGAAAAATGAAAAAATTTAATAATACTTTGTTAGTGTTGGAAGGTGCTTCTTAATACAGGCCTAACCCAGCTAGCACAGAACTAACAGATTGGCACAAAAATAGTATCTTTCGTCAAGTACTGGAGGTGTTATTTCGATAACAGCGAATCATAACCAAAAAGTATCGATTCTGTCCACTCATTCGATATCTTTGGCGATACTTTGATGGGTTATCGACATTGCGCCAGAAATATGGCACAACAACGGAAATCGGCGATATAGGTGATACGTAATTGATACAAATACGTAGGAATTCCGAGATTGCAGGCATAAAAATGTTAAAATAATGGCACAAATGTGATATTATTGATATCCAATGGTAATCATTTTGAACTGCATTTTTGATGCACATATGACAATATAGATCTTGTGCCAATCGAATGACATTTTATATGTATGTCGGCGAATACTTTTAATCTATTTAATTACACATTTTGTAGTATGGAAACTGTTTTAACCCTTTCAGGGGCAAAGCACTTCGATTGCTACAATGTTAAAATGAATGAATGATACCGGAATTTACAAATTTGGAAAAAAAAAAAGCTAAATTTCACATGCTTCATGAACTTTTTTTTTATCAAATCGAAATTCTGGTACCATTCTGTAATTAAAATTAAGTGGCTTCATAAGTCATCACCCTTGAAAGAGTTATATAATTGAAAAAATCTTTTATATCTATATAAGTATTCATATGCACATTTAAGTTTCAGAATCTTAAATAGTTGCACGATTTTCTCTAAACTAATTTTATAGTATGAATTAAGCTTATGTTGTCATATTTTGAAATGTTAGGACTGAACAACCCCCCCCCCCCAAGACCTTGCAGTTACCTTATTTTATTGTGTAATACCTAACTTCAATTTTTTTTAGCTTAATACAGATATACTTAGAGAAAGCAATCTTTTTTTTTTAATATTTTATATAAATCTCTTCACTTAGTTTCATGTGTTTCATATTTTTGATCGGCCATGTTCATCATATCCAGTGCAATAAACTAGAACTAAATTTTGAAAAGGGTTTCATTTTAAACAAATATTGATAAATTCTGACAATTTTAATTTAAAAAAAATTATGTTGTTCAATGTAAATATCTCAAACGACATACTTCATTTTCAGTTCATAACACAGCTTCATGGTGAAAAACAATATAATAAACACTTGTTAAATGTATATTCATATGTCTATTATATTTCAGTAGTTTTCAAGCAATAAAGCTTTTATAAAGATAACCATTAGTATAGCATACACTGTTAAAAATCTTCAGCTTTTGCTGCAGACACACTCCACCGCTTTTAGAGAAAATGGTTATGTTACTATATATTACGGAGTGTTTTCATTGGTCAAAATAAAGACAGTCTATAAAAGCAGGGGAGTGACTATGCAGCAAAAGCTGAAAATTTTTAACAGTGTACAGTTGCTAATCTGCTGTTTTTCGATTATTGTCATTCATCCCTTCTAGTTATATATGAGCAAATATTTTTAAAGGGGGGGGGGGGATGATACAGGTTTAAAATCCAATAAAATAGTTAAACATTTATCTTGCACAAATTTGAACACTATGCAAAATGTGAATGTTAACTACTACACACTTAATTTTCCATGATATTAAATTTTCTTCTAAATGCCACGTGTTTCTATTTTATCCCATGCAGACTCAACTTTCCCAATTTATATCTAGAAAAATCCATCCTAGAAATTTCCATTGAAACATCTTCTCTATCTAGAACCACCAAATTCAATCCTTTACAAACGTAGTGATTGTAAATAGCTTAAATTATCAATGAAACTGGAAGAAATAAAATTCGAATTTTTATTAAATTTTTTACAAGTAATAAGTAGTACTCAGTAGTAATCAAATGTAGTGATTGTAAATAGCTTAAATCATCGATTAATCTTGAAGAAACAAAATTCAAATTTTTATTAAATTCTTTACAAGCTATAAATAGATATAAAAGTTTATAAAAATGGGATAGCATTGGGGGGGGGGGGGGGGGAGGGGAATCTGATCAAATTCCTGGCAAGATAGTTAATGCAACTTTCTCTTTGTTAAAAAGAAAATTTAGTAGGAAACTTTTAATGTACTTTTTGAAAGAGTAAAATTGTTTCAATAACAATGGTAATGGCAAGGTCAAAAACATACAAAACTTGATTTTTTTTTCTTTTGGCTGTAGTTTTCCAAATAATCAGATGGTAATTACCAGAAATATATTTAGTATGCAAAAATTCACCTGTTTTATAACCTTCATTAATATGTATTATTTTCGTATCAAATATCTTCACGTATTTACATAAACTAAAACAGTTTGGACTATGATCAGGATGACATATTTGATTTTGCTTCGCTTTTACATAAATTATACATATGCCCCTATAAGAGTGGAGAAATACATTTTAATCACAACAGGCAGGAGGATTTTCTGACAGGGTGAGTGAAATTTTAGGCAGTCTTTGAAAATTAAAAAAAAAAAAAAAACAAGACATGTTTAAAAAAATAAAAGTTACAAACCAAAATATTGTACTTAAAGTTATGTCCTATACTAAACTTTTCCCTCTTGTGTACAATTCAATTTTATAAAAGAAATATTAAATTATTTGTAAAATAATAAACTATTTATTTTTCAGTTGCTTACATCTTGTCATAACAATGTTCAACTGTATTTTGCATCTTGTTGGCTAGTGAAGTAAATCATTGTCGATAAAATCTTCTGATAATTCTCCCACACCTGCCTGTGTAATTATTTATATTTCACTTATGTTCCACATGATTAACTTGATCACATTCATCATAAAATGTACTATAGTCATCACTACAGTCACATCTCTGTTGCTCCACAATTCAACCTTAAGAACACTTAAAAGCTGCTCCAAAACAAAATGCACAGAACAAATTAGTAACAATTGAAGATTTGAAAATATTTATGCCAAAAATAAAATTTGTTTCTCTAAAATGGCATCGTTTACATACTTAACAATACTTTAAAAGTTTAAATTTGTCTTCAAACTGCAATAATATTGCTCGAACTTTCATTTTTATTTTTTAGATTAGCTTCACTGATAAACTATCTTACAATTTATTTTTAATTAAACAGGAAAAACTATTATCAAGGCTATTTATAAAAACTGACTTTTTTCTTTTTTAGTTTATGCAGATAATTTAAAATTGTTGATATACTTAAAAGAAACATTTATGAGAAATAAATTGTATAAAGTATTTTACATTTTTGGCTAAAGTATAATAAACTTTAAAAAAATCCTTTTTTGATATTAAGATCTAAAAAAAAGAAAGAAAGAAAAAAGAAAAAAAAGAGAAAGACAATACAAATACATGGTTATTTATTTATTAAAATCAGAATTTTCTGATACATTAGGTTGTTTTTTTCGACAGCCCAACTCTCTCTCTATCTGTTGCATATTGCAGCCACTTGGCTATCCAGCTTTGAATGTCACTAACAGCAGCATCTTCAAACAGTTTGTTGTGTCTCACTGAAGCTAGAAAATATTTAAGAATACAATATTAGTACATTATTTGCATATAAATTAACAAGACAAATAAATTAGTTTTGGTAAGATAGGGCTTTAAATAAGATTTTATTTCGGAAAGCTACAGAAAGAAATCTGAGACTTTGGTTTTGTCGCAAGTGACTGCCAAATTTCGTAATATATTTCAATGACAGACTGATGAAATCAAGAGATTTTTTTTCCACGATAGGCGAAATATGCATTTTTTTTTTTTTTTTTTTAAACAGTGAACGACTGCCAAAATTTGCAATTTTTAATAATGAACGATCAACACATTTTCTGACGCATTTCAATGACCGACTAATGAAATCAGCAATTTTTTTTTTTTTGCTGCGATTGAATGACGAAATGAATGATTTTTTTTTTTTACAGCGACTGCTGAAATTTGTGACTTGCGACTGCTGAAAATTACAATTTTTAACAACTACTGACTGACGAAATTGGTAATTTTTTGTTATGGCTGACTGACGAAATTGAAATTTTTTTTTTTACAGCGAGTGACTGCCGAAATTTGAGATTTTTTATTAACCAATGGTCGACAAATTTTGAGATTCATTTCAGCAATTGATTGGTGAGACTGAAAAACTTACAGGATTTTTATGATTTTTATCAACTGATCGACAAATTTCCCGATATATTACAATGACTAATTGACAAAATCAACAATTTTTTAATGCGATTGACTGGAGAAATTATTTTTTTTTTACCACTTCATAGACTAAGATCACGATTTTTATCAGCCATCGATTAACAAAATTGGCAATTTTTTTCAATGACCGATAGATGAAATCCATATTTTTTCTTCTGAGATAAATTGATGAAAATCCAGATTTATTTTTAACCGATCGATGAAATTTACAATTATTTTTCGCAATCAAATGATGAAGTTTCCAATATTGCCGCAGACTTAACAAATGAACTTTTTTTTCTTCGTAGGATTGACGAAATTTGTGCAATCACATCTGGATTGTAGAACTTTGCGGCTCACAACTAAATAAAAAATAATTGCGAGGGTAAAGGGCTGAAAAAATAGGAACTTTTTCAAATTTATAGGAAATATAGGAGCACTGCAAGGCCTGAGCATATATAACACTTTCAGAAGCAAAGTAATTCTGCTAATTAAATGCTGAAATGAGATGATCCCTTAGGACAGTTAACTCATTAATTAGTGCAAAATTATCATCAGATGCAATAGCTTTTTGGGCATACCTGCCAGTAAACTTGCTCAACTAGAAATGCTCAAATGATTTCGTGGCCTTGAAAAAGGGAAAGTAGAGTAATAAGGTTCCCCAGGGCAGAAAAATTTTTTGATGGAAGAGAAAAATAAAATAAAATAAAGATTAATTATTGCCAAACTAGTAAAATTTTCTAGTTTTCATCTACAAAGTATGCCAGGCAGTATATTGAGAATTGGTTTAATTTCACTTCAAACCGTCTAACAAAAAAAAAGCCGGAGTCTGAGTCGGCTTGTTTTTTAATGTGATAGATTGGCAAATTTGTAATATTTTGCTCAACTGATTGCACATTTTCTTCTTGCGAGTGAGACAAAATTCACGATTTTCCTTGCATTCGACTGAAAACCGGTCAAAAAATTTCACGACTTTCTTCCCACGACCAATTGAGAAATTTTGCAATCTTTTTCAGTAATAGACCTGTGAATTTTGCAATCCCCCCCCCCCCATATAACTTATATTCCAAGTTTTATCGATATCTGTCAACCAGGTCTAAGCAGGGTAACTTTAATTATAACAAACCTGTACATAACATTTATGCATAATCATACAGTGCATAAATATTTACTATTCTTGCAGCAACCATTCTATTTGGATATAAATTAATATCAAACAGTATTTACTGATAGATTTGTTTCTTAACCCTCCAATAGCACACTCTTAATATGTAATTGTATTGCCCAAAAAAGAATTACCATTTTTCGAAGAAATTTGTTTTTTGAAGCGATGATCAAGTCCCTCAACTGACTGACGAATATTTTCTCATGCCCGTTCAACAAATTTTGCAAGGAATTTCCCACGACAGATTGACAAAATTCGCAATTTTTTCCCCACATCCTTTCGACAAATTTTGCAATATTTTTTCATGAGCGATTGACAAATTTTGTGATATTTTCCTCGACTGATCAGTGATTTGCATGCTTTCTTTTCCCAACATGATTTACAAATGATTTTTTTCTTTAGTGTTCATCTGAAAATATTTGTAATTTTTTCCCCCTCGAGCGACTGATTGACAATTTTGCGATATTTTCAAGAAACCGCCCAACAACATTTATGATTTTTTTCCAAAGATAGATTGAAGAAATTCACGATTTTCCCCCCACAACCGATTGGTGAATTTCATGATTTTTTCTGACTGATAGATTGAAAAAAAATTAACATTTTTTTTCGCTGCATCCGAATGAAAATTTTTGGGATTTTTCTTCACAACCAGCTCACGAACTGAGATATTTTTACGCATCCAATTGACAAATTTTACGATTTTTTTCCATGATAAATGGGCAATTTTTGTGATATTTTGCGCGACTTATGATGCACGATTTTCCTTGCGTTCGACTGAAAATTTTCGCGATTTATTCCCTCCCTCCCTCCCAAAACCAGTCTAAAATTTTCACGACCAATTGACAAATTTTGCGATATTTACCAGTGACAAACCGGTTAATTTCACATCCCCCCCCCCTTCCGAACAGATCAACAAATTTCGAGATTTTTTTTTTTCCTGTGGCCAATTGACTAATTTTGTGTTATTTTCCCCGTGACCGATTAACGAATGGTGGGGTTTTTTTTTGCAACGGAGGCAAGTAGTTAAAAACTTTTCCTGCAACAGATCGATGAAATACATAATTTTCTCCATGAAATCAATCAACGAATTTTGGGTTTTTTTCCCCCCACAACTGATCAAGTAATTTTGGCAATTTTTTTCCTTGACCTATTGACATTCCGACAACCAACAGTATTTCACGATTTTCTTTTCTGTTACCGAAAAAGGAAAAGAACCGAAAGGGCAGTAAGGTCCACCGTGCTCTGCACCCAACCAAATTTGCCTAGACAGCACTAAGCAGAAATGATACAGATATTAGAACTGTAAAGAACTTGTGGTGTATATGTAATTTTTTTTTTCCTGAACTTTAAGGAAACATTTAAAAACAACAAACTAGTTTATCCTTGCAATTCACAGAAATTAGGACTTGACAATTTAAAGTAGTTCTTATATTCCCTGGTCAACAATGCTAAATTTTCTGACTCATTTTTAAACATAAAAGGTACCTAATTGGCAGGCCTGACTATTAAAGCAATTTGGAATCGAATAGCGTTTTTGGATAAATAAATTACTTATCAACTTGTACGCAAATCTTGTTACGTGACGATATGTTTTTTCCCTGTCTTGTGCGTCAGAATTAGGTTCAAAAAGCTGACATTGACTTTTTTCTGAAAAATCTTCGGCCTTTACCAAAAAAAATGGAAAATGACTTCTGAATACATAGTTTCTGAATAAGAACACCTGGCAATTTCATGTATTTGCAAACAAAAATGAATTTAGAAATGTGTCAGAAAGTAGTTCTTTTGGATTTGAGAACAGCTTTAAAGTCAAACAGAAAAAATAAATTGACTGTTTCCCTTTCAAACTTTGGAGATCTATTTAAAATTTCAATGCATATAGAACCTAAGAAAATACCAGGGATTCAGGTTTTACCTATATTTCATTAAGGATATAATAAAACAATTTTATTCAGAAATTGATATTGATGTCATCACCCTGAATATGTATTTTTCATGCAAGTAGTTAAAAATAAAGACACATAAGATTTTGTAAAGTTTCTGAAATTTTTTTTAAAGAGAACATAACTATAAGTTTCCAATATTTTCCAAAGTTATAAAAGTTGCTCTTGTGCTGGCCTGTCACAAGTGTACCTTGTGAAAGACTCATCTCCAGTGCACAAAATCGAATAAAATCAGAAATTCATTTAGCAACCCAATTGTTAAAAGGTCCATAACATTGATGAGCATTGAAAAATATAGAGATTGTTGTGTATATACATAGAGCTCGACTTTCTTCCTTTTTTAAAAATATAAATAGACATATATATACACGTATATAATATATATAATAATCATGTATAATAAATAAACATGTACATAATTATTCTGAGTTCTAGATTTCAATTTTTTAAAAGCTTTTTGTCATGTCTGTATTAATGTGATTCTTCAAATAGCATATAAAATAGTGGGATAGATTATTTTTCTTCCTTCCAAACAGTTAAACTCCCCTCCATTTATAAATGTTGGGAGGGAGACTACCCTCCTAGGAAAATTTGAATTTCAAACCTTGTCTATAGATAAAGCAATTCCAAATAAAAAACCTGGCGGTAAAATATGAAGACATAATGAGTAAATAGACAAATGTTACCAGAAACCAAATTAAATCCTTTGGTGGATTAGTACTTTATTTTAGCAGCAAGTGTCAATGGGGATAAAAATATACGACTTTTGACCATATAGAGAATAGACTGTAGCTGAGGTTTGTTGTTAAGATTTGCAAATCACACAGCAGAACAAATTTTGCACCAAACAACAAAAGTTACTGCCACAAGATTTACAGAATGACACACCCTGCCCACCTCTTGAAGCATCGATTTCGCTACAAAACTTATTAAAAATTAATACTTATGTCAAGAAGTTTTAGGTAGGCAGACTTGACACGCTCTGAAACCCAAAAATCAGATTTTATTTCAGAAAGCTTTTTGGTAAAAAAACATTTTTTAAAAATGCAAGCATGTTTAGTAGAAGTTTAATTTAAAATTGTGCTTGGATGTCTTAGAAGATTAACTATCATTTTTACTCAAGAAAAAAATATATACTACTTCTTAAATGTAGAAAAATTCAAGCATATCATATTTAGATTAACTACGAACTGAGGAATTTTTTTTTTCCTACATAATCCCATACAAAACAAAAGTGAAGATTTTAATTTTTATTTGAGGCAGCTTTTGATAGTCAAAAGAACAGAGTAAGAAAATCAGAAGAAATATGTCAAAAATCAGGAATGCAGGAAAATGTGTGAAAATTAGGAGACATGTCAAGTCTCGGTAGGTAGACAAACCTGCAACAAGCTCGATGACGTGCTTGTATTCATGGAATGAACATTTTACAAAACTTCCGATCCCATTGTACTTCGTGTCTAATATATTTGAAGTTAGGAACTCATTTTCCTGGTTGCATTATGGGCATCTTTGCTATCATAGGCTGAAGTAAAAGAGAATCTGAAAAAAAAAAGTTACAAATGTATTTTTATCAAAGATCAGAAGAAACAGTTTTTGCTATTTCAGATACAAACTAGTGTAAATAGTTTGTTTAAATTGCAATATTGTAATTAAATTTTATTTTGAATTTAAAATTATACACCCTTATTAAGAAATGTGATTTATGTTACCAGCATACAGGTAAACATCCATCTATTCTATGTGCAAGCTGAATCAATTTGTGCATCAGTCAACCCTTCACCCTTACGGTTAAGATGCAAAATTAAACCAAAAATGGTATGGTTTTATGATTTGATCCATTCCTATTACACACATTTTCAATATGCAGCTTAAGTGAACTTTTTTTAAAAGAAAACTTGACCAAACATGACATGCATCAACAATTGCAGCAGTATCTCGTTGAAGAATATCTAATCTCCAAGGTCAATCTCCAACGTTGTTAGTTTTTACTTCTTTGATTTTAGTTCCCATTATTTTATACAAAGTTACTTTTACTTTCAGAACCGGTTCCAAAATTAAAAATACTCGCTTATAAAAAAAACTGCAACAAAAATCGAAAAAGTAAAATCTTGGAGATTGATCTCAGCTATCCTAACAAAAAAATAGTTTAAAAATATTAAAATGAGAGCGAGAAATCGCTCTAGAACCTTCCCATAGACTTAACATTACCTTGAGCGTTTCTTCCCGTGACTAGTGTAGGCTCTTAACAAAATTTATGATCAACTAATTGAAAACAGCAGACACAATTTGCTTTTTACACTCACAAAAAACAAACTATTAAGATTTAGTAATCAGTTTAAGAAAATTTTATGTTTTATACAACAAAATAATTTGTTTTTATTGTCATATTTCAACATAAATATGGTCTGCTTAGCTGAACAAAACGAAAACCAGAAAAAATTATTTGTAATGTAGCTGCAAGTTTATCTAAATTACATAGTTTAACTTTCAGCAGCTTTTATAAGTATTGTCCGACATAATTATTGATTCTACATTTAAAAATTCAGCTTGGTAAAGTTTGAGGGAGGAGAGCTAAAAAAGACACTATAAGAGCAAAAATTCTTTATCTACAGAACGACATAGCCAATAACAGTTAAAAAATTATTTTACATTTGTTTTAACTGAAAATATCAAAAATATTGGATATACATCCCTGAACCCTGACGAAAATAGAAACTTACATTTATATAAAATACCAAAATCTATTAAAATCATTTAGAATGTAAAATTTTATCTTTAAAAAGCATGAATTATCATTAAAAACATGCATTAACAAATAACAACAATAAAATAATTCATCAAAAAAGAATTAGGCAAGTTTTATTAAAAAAATTAATTATCATGCTGCAGTTAACCAACCGTATCCTCTACAAATAGGTTTCAAGAATGTATTTGTGCATTTTATTTAGAATTTATAGATTAAAGTCTATCCAACTCTACTAAATAATTCCTTTAATGATATTTTATTAAAATTAGGTTTTTGAAGTGACAATTTTAACCATATTTAAAACGAGTTTATGCCACCACATTAAAAAAACTTACCAACCCTGATTTAAGCATATATGAGGCATTTCATGTTTTTACTGCATTAAAAATCTGATTAAAAACAAGTCCAGAAAACCAAAACTTTTAATTAAAAAAATATATACCTACACAAAAACTTTATATTTATCATGTTACATAATCAAAATAAGATCCTTCCCCATTAACCGCTTAGCACGAAAAAAAAAAAAAAAAGATATATCACCACATAATGCCCAATAAACAACTGGTGGGGGGGAGGGGAGGGTATTGTGAAAACTGAAAATTCCCCATAACTTTTAATTATGAAACATATCGAATCTGTTTAAAGTTATTATTACTTCTAGGAAAAGGGTCGAAAATTTATGTATGACAGATTTTTGATATCATTAAAAATGGCCTCAAGAGGACGGGGGGAGGGGGGGAATTCATAAGATATCAAATCCGCTTAAATTTATTATAAATCCTCTTAATATTATCTAAAACTTTCATATTGACAAGTTTTTTATAAGACCAACCTTTACAGGAAAAAAAAAAAAATCGGCCAGCTCTGCCTACTTGACACAGGTAGATTTCAAAGTGGGCAGTTCCAACTGCTGCATCATGGTAAAAAGGTCATTTCTTCTGCAATTCCTAATAAACAGACGCCCCACGGTCTGCATCTTTAAAATCTACCTGTGCATGTAGGGGCCGAGCCGTCAGAGATTTTTTTTTTATAGTTGTGAATGTGCCTTGTCCGTTTTTATATAGCTGGAAATGTGCCAAATTATTTTGAATTTGCAAAAATTGCTGGCATTAATTTCACCAAAAGGTTGCAGGAAAATATCGCAAACTTCAACTATCGGTCACGAGAAAATATGACAAACTTCATCTGTCGGTTGCGTATAAAAATGCAAAATTCAGCAGTTGGTTGTAGAAAAAGAAATTGTGAAATCCATCTACGATTGCAAGAAAAAGCCCCTTAAGTTTCACCATTAAGTTTAAAGGTGAAAATAAGGAATTTCGCTTAGTAGCCACTGGCCAGTAGGCTGATTTTTGCGTGATCAAATGCGTAAAAGTCACGAATTTAGTCTATCAGGCACGTAAAAATTACGAATTTCATCGACTGAGCATGGAAAAATCACGAATTTTATCGACTGCTTGTGTAAAAATCATGAGCTTCGTCGATCGAAAGCATAAAAATCATGAATTTCATCGATCGCCGCCTAAAAATCACGAATTTCATTGATCGTGCGTGTAAAAAATAATTAATTTCAACGATTGGGTGCAGAAAAATAATGAATTTTGTCGATCGACTACGTAAAAAGAAAATTTCGTCATTCGGGAGTGTAAAAATCCTGAATGTCGTCGATCGAACGTATAAAAACCATGAATTTTGTCGATCGAATGGATAAATATTATGAATTTCGTCAATCGGGCGCGTAAAAATCATTAATTTTATCGACCAAGTGTGTAAAAATCATGAATTTAACGACCAAGCGTGTAAAAAATCATGAATTTTATCGATCG
Organism: Maratus michaelseni; assembly: GCA_963931845.1. Lineage (NCBI taxonomy): Eukaryota > Metazoa > Arthropoda > Arachnida > Araneae > Salticidae > Maratus > Maratus michaelseni. The sequence goes on along the minus strand of OZ007595.1, from coordinate 316,371,633 downwards.
CCGCATAAAAATCATTAATTTTGTCAATCGTGTGCATAAAAATAACGAATTTCGTCGATCAGGCGCAGAAAAACAATGAATTTTGTCGATCGGCTATGTAAAAATCAAATTTCGTCATTCGGGAGTGTAAAATTCCTGAATTTCGTCGATTGCCGTGTAAAATTCCTGAACTTTGTCGATTGCCGTGTAAAAATCACGAATCGGTTGCCGCATAAAAATCAAGAATTTCGGCGATTACGCACGGAAAATCGTAAATTTCTTCGAACGGACGCGTAAAAGCTATGAATTTCTTCGAACGGACACATAAAAATTACGAATTTCATCGAACGGACGCTGAAAAATCGTGAAATTTAGGGAAAAATGGTAATCGGGAAATCCTGCATTTGGCCAGTTCTTTCCATATTTTTAATCGTCAGTTTTTAAAGTTTAATCGACGAGTGGCGACTGCATATTTTTACCTTTAATTAAGATGCATAAAAAATCGAGAAATTTGTCTATTGATCGCAAGAAATCCCCCTTCCCCCAGAAAATTTACTTATCAGTCACAAGAAAAACTGCAAAATTCAGCAATCGGTAACAGGAAAATATCCTGAAATTCGTCAGTCATGGAAAAAAAATAGCAAAATTCATCCATTGATTGCATGAGAAAAATCGCTAAATTTGTCAATCGATTGCAGCAAAAAAAAAATTAGAGAAATTTGTATATCTGTCACGAAAGAACATTTATTTATCTTGGAATGCTGTATTGAAATTTGTAAAGTAGCATAGAGAGAGGAAAAACGACTAATTCGTGTTCCAGAATTTTTTTTTTTTTTTTTTTTTTTTTTTTTGAGATAGTAATTATTCAGATATTTTTAAATAAATTATATTATTTCAAAAGAAAAATGTTCCTGAAATAAATGGCTATTTTTTGGAAAGGAGGGGGGGAGGGGGGATAGTACTAGATAGGCAGCATAAAAAAACTTTAACGTACAAATTGATCAAGGAAATGTATTTTTTGGAATAATAAATATTTTTTTAAACAAATTTTTTGAGTAAAAAAAAACTGAAAAATAAATACAATGTTGTAAATGACCATTAACATATAAAATTGAAATTTTCATACTACAGTAGAACCTCGATTAACCGAGCTTCGATTAATCGAGGTTTCTGTTAACCGAGCCAATAACGAAGTCTGATTTTTTTTATTTTTAGGTAGATTTCGTAAGAAATATATATATATGTGTGTGTCACTTTTTTATAGACACGATAACTTCAATAATTCTGCACAAATCTCTTCCAAACTGATACATAAAATCAAGGGGCATAAAATCTCGGTCAAGTTCGTTAATGTGCAAAATCGAACTAAGGGGGAAGGAATGGGGGGTGGAGGCTTTTTGAGAAAACAGAAAAAAAAAACAATTTCTTAATTATGATACGTATCAAATCCGTTAAAGTTATTATTACTTTTAGGAAAAGGGCCGAAAATTTATGTATGGCAGATTTTTGATATCCTTAAGAATAGCCCCAAGGGGGGAGTGCGGGGAGGAGTAGAAGAAAAAATTCATAACTTCGTCAATTCACAACACAAGATATCAAATCTGCTTAAATTTATTATAAATCTACTTAATATTATCTAAAACTTTTATATTGACAAGTTTTTATAGGACTAACCCTCATAGCAAAAAAAAAAAAAAAAAAAAATCCATGCCGGCTCCGCCAGCAAACAAGTTAGGTTCCGAAGTGGGCGCTTCCAATTGCCGCATCAAGACAAAAATATCATTTCTTCCACAATTCCCAACAAACAGGTGTCCCACGGTCTGCGTTTTCGAAATCTACCTGTGCCTGTAGGCCGAGCCGTCAGGGATTTTTTTATTTTTTTCGTGAATGAGCCTTTAAAAAGACTATAACTTTATATAGGTTTATTTTTATAATTTAAAAAACGTTCTATTGTTTTTTATTCCAAGAGATGTTAAATTCGCGAGTAGGGTGAGTTTTTATGCACAATTTCTATTAACCGAGATTTCCGATATCCGAGGTACTAGCAGTCCCAATTAGCTCGGATAATCGAGGTTGCACTGTACTATCAGGGCTGTGTTTTTGCCGGCAGAAAGTGGTTTCTGCCGTGCCAGTGGCAGAAAATGGTTATAACCGGCAGAAACTGGCATAAATACATTTCATGTCAAAATCTGGGACTTTTTCAGGTAGTACAGTGCAACCTCGATTATCCGAGCTAATTGAGACCGCTAGTACCTCGGATATCGGAAATCTCGGTTAATAGAAATTGTGCATAAAAACTAATCGTGGTCGCGAATTTAACAGCTCTTAGCATAAAATACAGTAAAACGTTTTTCGAAAAATAAAAATAAACATATATAAAGTTATGTTTCACAGCTGAACAAATTTAAAAAGGAAATCAACTAAAAATAGTAAATTTTAAAAAGCAAATTGAAATGTTTTTAACTATTCTAAATTAAGTCCAGATTTTCTATCAGTGGCTGTCCGATCACGCCAATTTTTGAGCAGCAGAAGATCTATCGGTGCAACATCGCTTCTTTGCTCCAAATATTTTAGGGCAGTTGTTAGTGCTTGAACACCTTCAGTATGACTTATAGTCCTTGAATCCTCAAAGTCCTGGTCCTCATTGTCAGCATCATTAATGTTCAATAGGAATTAACGGCTTGTATAATTTCTTCATCATTAAGGATTTGAAAACTTGGATGTTGCTTTTCAACGTCCAGCTATTCGGAAATGTCCTCTTCCAAAACTTTTTCACACCTCTTAATGCGATTAATAATCTCAAATAGTTCTCCGTCTGTCGGTGGGTTTACCCTTTGCTGGGATTCATCCTCTCTTCTCTTTAGAATAATTATGTAGCCTGCAGCATGGACAGTGAACTAAAACGTGTGGTATTTTTCAAGGCTCATTCACAAAAAAAAAAAAAAAAAAAAAAAAATTTAAAAAAAAATCAGACTTTGTTATCGGCTCGGTTAACAGAAACCTCGATTAATCGAAGCTCGGTTAATCGAGGTTCTACTGTATTAAATTCCTTAAGTATATTTTATTCAGGATAAATAACAAATAAAATACTGTGGATAGTTTTAATTTAAAATAAACATATTTGTATTAGAAAAAATGAGTAATGTAACAGATAAAATTTGTTATAATATGGTCGTGTAATTTTATATATAAACAATTATTAGAGCATTTGAAATCTCAGTTTAAAATTCAAAATAGAAAACTATATCCAATACTTACTCAAAATACTTTTCTGTAATTTAACATAATTTAATAACTGTAAAAAACCTTTCTCATAGAAATGTTATACAGCTCCAAATCAAAAAATTAGAATAATTAATTCCATTTGTATTTGGAATAGCATTTAGCTTTATTTCACTGTAGTACAATTGAAAAAAAAAAAAAACAGCGGTGGATGTTTTAATGCATTTGCATGTTGTTAAGGAAAATTAAAACTGTAAAATATTAAATTTTGAGTGAATATTTAATTATTGTAAAATTTCATTATTCAAAATATTAGAATACTAAAATAGGTGGTTCGAAAAATTAGAATACTTATGAATTTTCCTGATTTGTTCAGAAGGTTGCATAAAATAAGCATTTATGGCACAATAGATATTGCGCCAAAAAACAAAGTTGAGCTTCTTTCCAGCATAAAGTTATAAAATGTAAAGGTATTACTTTTTGTATAAGCGATACATAAAAAAACCTTTTCTTCACAATTCCTTTTTTTCTATTATTCTAATTTTTTAACTTGAAGCTGTAGTTATATGTGGATCTTGTAATTCTGTGGATATTAAAAACATTCCATTTAAATACAGTATTCAAAGGAACAAATCTGACATCTTTTTTTAAATTTAAGACTGTTAGTTGAAAATGTTCTAACCATATATATATAAACCATATTCCATATAGTTGATAACCTTTAAGTTATTGCATTATATTATTTATTTAAAAATTCTCTGAACAGTGATTTGTTAAAATATCATAGAATTTTTTGTAAATTTCTTTCTTGTTTTACTTTTAAATAGAAATGTAACTGCAAATAATAATATTAATAGTTAAACTTATATAACATCAGATTACCATTATGAAAATTTCTGTTTTTCAAGTAAAAGAAAATTAGTATTATATAAATAAAGTATATTTATATGATCATTTTGAAGCATTTTGCTACTTTGATTAACACTCGTTATCTTTAGTGTTAATTTTTAATTTGTTTACATATCAAATACATGTGTGAATTATGAATCATTGCTGCTAAAATTCTTCATATTTTTCTTAGTTTCTGCCTTGCCAATTTTAACCGGTTATAACAACCCCGGCAGAAACTTGCCAGCCCTGACTACTATCAAAACAAAAACATACAATTTTTTGCAAGAAAGTAAAAAATATATAAATAAATTAATTCAAGCTCTTAGCAGTTAATTCAGATTATCACTCAAAAACAAAAACAAAAAAAAACTCATGAAACTGTGAAACAATTTTCTGCCAAAGATTGGTTTGATTAAAAGAGTCAACAGTAACATAGATTAAAAAACATGCAAGGGGAAGTTTAAAAAAAAAATACAGGTTATTTTTTTAAAAACCAACTTTTACTACCCTATATTTCATTTTGCTGACTAGTAAAAACTGGTCTTTGGCTGTTAAACTACTAAAAACAAATTTCCACTCTTGTGCATGTATAAGAATTTTGCACACGAATACAACAACAAAAAATTTCTGGATGCAGTGAAGTAGTTGAATCTCAAACGAAACGAAACGCACAAGAAATTTGGAAAAACTCGATCACTAAAGTATCAAGTATCAGTAACTTTTAACAATAAAATTTACTATATAACTATTAATGAAAACAAAAAATAATCTTTGATATTTATTCACTTAGTCAGAGAAAGAAATTAAGTGATTTGAAAGCAGATATTAAAAAAGCATGCATCACTTATCATTTCAATATGTAATTCAAGCTAAACAAGTACGTAACCCTAATTACATGTTTTTATACGTTCGCAAAAGATTTACTTCAATAAGATGACTTAAATCATTATAAAAAAGGAAAGATACAAAATTTCAAAGCTAAACAGCTAAAAGATTAGAGAAAAAACTTACTTAAACTGGGATATTCTGCAGACCATCTTGATGTACACAAACAAACTAACGCGCGCGGCCATTGAAGACAGAAGTGAAGGTCGAGTGTGTTGCCACTACGGTTTAGATAAATGCCTAGACGACAACAATGATAGTATATGGATGATTAATCGGTGGGCGTTAAAAAATTATCATATCCATGGCGTCAAATGGATTTTGCTTTTCGATAAACTAGTGGCGCGACGCAACGCTATCCTTTGTAGTCTAGCTATTGGATACCTAGTAATTGACACGGATTTTGTGGCGCGTAAGATTATCGCCATTTTTTTACAGTACAGACACCACTTATTTGATAAAACTTTAATTTGCCATGAAACATTTATCGGAATGTTACATGAAAATCGATGTATCTGACAATAATGATATTACTTATACCAATTCGTGACATTTCTGACAATTCTGTGTTTGCTGGGAATGCATTATTTCTCATAGTGGTTTTAAATTAAAATGATCAACAATAAAATATTAAAGACATGACATGTTATAAAATAAATCCGCATGTAATCGTATTTCTACTTAATTTGGCCAGAATGTAAAGTTAAAGAAGGAATGAAAACCATTTTCTATTATCATGCTCTCACAATAAACTTATTTAGCACTTTTTATGAACTCTAACTGTCCCTCTAGGCTAAGATTCTCAATAAAATTTCTACAAAAATCAAGTTTTTTGTGGCGTTTTTTTCCTTACTGAATATAGCTAGAGATTATCGGAAGTGCTTTCAGAAAATAATTTTTTCGCCCAGATACCTTTTCTCCCTTCTATCCGGATATTCAGTTCTCCATCCTCTCGGAGCATTCCGCACCATTTCTTCATGGATGTTTAGAAGAATAATGGTGGGGATAGATAGATTCAACACGATACTGCAGCTATTCCTAAACTACTTGTGATACGGTGTCAGAGAGAGATAAAAAAGAACAGTATAATTGAGAATGATTAATTTTCCTAACAATAAATTAAAATCTAGAACAATAAATTACTTATTTCATATACTTATTTCAGTTATAAATATTCTCGTAAAGAATCGCATACTATGTACAGCCAAAATATCTTCTGCTTATTTTCCTTATTATTTTCTTAACACGTTGACGGACACTTGCGGCTATAGCCGTCAAAGCGAAGTTCACTATGTGGCATGACGGCTATAGCAGCACAAATGTGCATTTACCGGCGTACAAGTAGAAGCCCAGTGTCAATTTTCGAACTTCACTTGTTCCTACTGTCCGTCAATGTGTTAATTTACAGCACTAGATGTGACACATAATATTCGATTCTGAGAATTAAAAATATTGAATTCAGATATATTTGCCTTTATAAAACATTTTAGTTATCATTACTTATTAAGTGTTTATTTAGTTAATGAAAAATTAAAAAAAAAATTGAAATAGTGTACTATCAAATGCCATTATTCTTCCAAATTCATGATTTTGCGGCGCATCTGGAACATAAGAAACATTATATCTAATGGTTGGAGTATCATAGTAGAGATTTTTTCCAACAGAGCGAAAATATGCCGGGACCAGGACTCGAACCTGGGTACTTTGGTTTGCCGTACCAACGCTCTTCCAACTGAGCTATCCCGACGATATCCTGTACTGGCATATCTCACTCTTATTTGTTGGTCACTCTTATTTTCGCGCAGTTGGATAAAATCTCAACTATGATACTCCAACCATTGGATATAATTTACCTAGTTGAATATACTTTCCTCTATTCATTATAAGAAACATTGTTTATGTTAGAAAGAGTAATAAAAACCATAATATGTTTTGTGAGACATTGTAATATCTAATGACATGCAGTTTTAAAATGACAGTTTTACGAGAAATAAATTTCAAATTTCACCTTTAACACAAACTATCTGTGAATAACATGACAGTATTGTCACATAAGATTCACTCTTCAAATCTCTAGCATGTAAAAAAAAATTAACTGTGCTTTCCTATTTAATTCCTAAAAATATATTAATTGATTTGTTAACCATTATGACGATTTTGAAATTTTATAAGAGGTCTTATCTGTGGTTAAACCGTTCAACCTAATTAGAGAATAAATTAAAAATATTTCGACTTTATAAATATTAAATTAGTACTTTCAAAATATGTATTTTTTATTTTAAATGATTTTATATTTTAGCAAAGTAATGTTGAATAATTGATTTTCTTTACTTCATTTATCTGCTATTTATGTTCTTCTTATATGGTTTCGTAACATGGACTGAATAAAAAAAAGTTGCAAATAAAGTGTGACAGCTATTCAAATAATTCCTGCAGGAGAATCAAATGTGAAGTCAGAAATGTATCTACTGCGCTTCCTAGTTACAGTTCTCACTATCCCCGACAGATGACAGTGTACTATATCAAGCTGTTAGAACGTTAATCGAATGGATAAAGTCGAATTAACGTCCACTGTTCTGTTTAGCTGTAGAAACGTAAAAAAAATGGCCTTTAAAATTTCACAGGTTTTTTCTTTTAGCCATATTTCAGTTTGAAACAACATCAAACGTTCAGTGTTATCCATCGTTCATATTTGAAACTAAAACAAGGATGAAATTCCTGATTTTCCGCTTTACTCTCTTGCTAGACTAATTCAATACCTGTCACCATTTACTTGTAATTGAACTTTTAAAATGTTCAGACCATTTTTAGACACCCTGTATCACTTTTCTCTTTAAAAAAAATCTTTTAAATGGCAACAATTTTCAAGAATTTAAAAGTCACGATATCTTGATAGTATTCTTTTTCAAGTTAAATATATTTTACTACTTAATTTTTGTTTTTGAACAACTTATTACCATATAAAATGCTCGATGTTCGATTTAAATACGTAAGAATAATTATAATCGTAAATGCTATTGTTTATTGAATTAACCAGAGAGCGTAACCGGGATTTCCAGGTTACTGAACGTACTTCCCTTTGAATATAATATAGGTAAAAGTTATTTTTTTTAATGAAGACTCTAAAATCAAATATCCATTTAAATAATAATGATTTTAATATACTAAAAAGGGTATTAATTTCGTATTAGCAGCATGACAGTGATTACTAGCCAAAAATTGTACCTATGCATAGCAACCTTTTTTTATTATGATTATTTCAGTGTTACAGTGCGTGATTTCATTACACACCTGTTAAACTTGTGTTGTATTTATTTATTTACTAACTCTCCCGCCAGGTGTTGCCCGGGCCCAAAATTATAATTATTCTTAAAATATCTAAAATTAGTGTTGAATTAAGACCATTTTTCTCCGGAAGAAAGTTCTACAGTTCTCGGGGGACAGGAGGTCATTGTAGTGTTCTGGGTGTTTTTTTAGGGTTGGTGCTCCTAGCAGGCTTTTTCAACAAAGTTGGGCTGTTTTTCCTTTAGGACCTCAAATTTTCTTTATTTTTGTATTTTTAAAGAATCTCGATTCTAACAAATATCTTTCCAAACGAACCTAGAATCCTTCCAGGCCACGCGTAAGTCAATTACAAACTGAAGAAAAAACCGAAAAATATGAAAACGATAACCAAAAAGTATTTTTGAGCTTGTAAATATTCATATATTTTTTAATTAAAGACACCGTTGAAATCAGAAAAGTGTTTGCTATAAGCAGTTGTTTTTGTCTTTTTTTTTGTATTTCTGTCCGGGTAACTGGAATGACAGATTAAACCTGCAGAAAAAACTGAAAATATGAAAACGACTGTAAGAAAAATCGCGCGTTTTGAAATAGTAAATATTAATATTTTTTAAACAGAAGATACCTTACAAACGAGAAGGTAACGCAAAAACGTAATTTTTTTTTTCATTTTATTACTATTATTATTATTATTATTTTGTAACTCCACGTGGGCCCATCGATGACGATTACAAAATTCAGAAAAATCGCCAGTGTTGGAAAAATCTCGGATTCACCGAATATGCCCAGATGAGATTGTCGAGACAATTTTGGCAAATGCTCAATTCGATGAACTCCAATTAAGACAATAGTTTTCAGAAATAACACGATACTTTGTAGAGTATCGTAAAGTAATTTTGTGGTAATTCTTATCACGTGATGTCTTTAATGGTTACCAGTAGCAGTTTTGAGACCACTGCTGTTCTAACTGCCAGTAACAATCAGCTATTCTGACAGTAACTTTTTTATATTCAAAAATCTTTCAGTATATTTATGCGCAAAACTCATCGTATTGCTGCTTATACTTTTAGAATTATTCAATTTTTATTTCTTATGTCTTTTTTGAATCACTCTGTATTTTAATTACATCGAAAAAGCAAGCTAAGGAAGGCACGTTTTGGAGTAAAATAGTAATTTTTAAAAGCAACCCTTTTACTAATAATTGTGCTCAGGGCGATATATACTATTTCACGATTGTTAATAAAAAATAAATAAACATAAAAAAGTTAGTTTTCACATTTAATTTCTATAATTAGATTCACTATGTTCTTAAATATTGATAGTTTTTAAGCAGTATTACAGTTCCTCAGATATAAAATTTAAAAGACTCAAACAAACTATGATGCATGTTATTATGTTAGCACAACAATTTTTGAAGCACGCTCCCACTCATGCACAATGAGTATCATGAAAAGGATTTTAAACTGTTATCTCTCCAAATTGACTGCATTACAGGACGTTTATTGGTACAATAAAGCAACTTAATATTGTACAGGGCAGCATTTATAATTTATTCGCAGGCACATTCAAAATAATTCCGTTAGAATAATATCTATGGGGGGAAATTGTTTGAAAAGTATTTCAATGACGTTACACTACTTCACTCATAATGGAAATATTATGCATCCATGAAGTGAACTGCAACCTGATTTTTATTATAAAGAGTATGGTATAAGTAGCATTTATAAATTGTTTGCAGAGACGCGCCAATGAATTCCGTTACTGAACTGACTTTATTTGCACTCTGTCTGTTTTCAACTGTGGTATACATTTTAAAACGTAACTCGTTTTTAGTTATTACATGATATGTGTAAATCATAAAAAGGGGCATTTGAAAGAATTCGCATACATTGCCAGCATCGGACACCAATTCCTGAAAATGGATTTACAATGCCTTATGTGTTTTTCAAATTATTCATTTAGATATCTCGTTTCATTGTATGGAAAAATGAAATTTCTTAACATTATGTAGATAGTGTTGAAAAATGTTTCATAATCTATGCCAGATGCCTGCTTTTTACGTGCGTTCGTAATTATGTAAATACGTAGCACCTATTGTCGTCGTCTGGTCCGTCCGTCTGTCCGCATAGAACAGCACAAAAACTACCCAACCGAATAGTTTGAAATTTAATATATAGAATCATTGCATATATACTTTTTTCGCGTTATTTCAAATTTTATGAAAATCGAATCCAAACTTAAAAAGATATTATTAAAACTTTTCTTCATTCTATTAAATCCTGTCATACGTAAATCTATATATGAAAAGAGCAAGTCATGTGACTGAGGAAAACAAATACGGGTTAACCACATCTTTTTCCATATGCCAACCGACCATTTTTATTCAAAATTATTTTTTGAATAAAAATGAACAAAAGTTACATTTTTAGAAAGATTGTTCAAAAAAATTATTTACTTGAGAGGTGAGTTACATTAAAAAATGTATACATTCTGAGATAACTTCAGTGAAAATTATGTTAACAGCCAAATATCTCAATCCATTAAAGTAAATAAACAAAAGATTCCTTCATCGTGAGTCATAGAAATATTAAACCATGGAGGTACTCCTTCGCAAAGCAAGATCTAAATGGCGAATTTTACAGCGCTGTCTGGTGTCGAGAAAAAAAAAATACATCTGTAAACATGGCATACGCAAAATAAAGGCATCCTCATTTCGCTCATGGCAAACGATATAATGTATTTCACTGAAATAATAACGATTATTTCTTTTTACATTGTAAAACTAGTTATAGCATGTAACGAACGCACCTAATTTGTCACGTTTAAGGTACAATCTTCAACTTGTTTGTTCTTTTTATACATGTAGCACAATGCATTTCTTAGGTTGATAATGATTTTTCCTATTCCTTGCGCAAATTTGAATTACGAGCTACTTTTCTATCCTATAATCTCCGATGTAATCCAACGTAAACCCCAAGTAATCCAGATTCTATATTGGAAATGACATGTCTGATTTATCGAGTCGACTAATTGTGTATGAGATAGACTCGCCGCATTCTTTTGAAATGGACCGATGTCTCTAAGCGATATCTAATAGGAAAACAACTAAAGTCCATATTTTGGGAAATATTGGGAATGAAGAGCATTGAATAATAATTATGAGAGTGATATTGAAAATTTGTTCCATTGCTAATTTTACTATTAGTTTTATTTAATACGTTTAAATCGTAGCAATTACTATCATTTTTATAAAATACATTATTTCAAACATAAAAATAGAGATATTTTGATAAAGTAAAATTATTTATTTTATTTTGCTAGCGCCATAGAAATTAATATTTACGATCTGCTTATAATTAAATATATTTAATAAAGGGAAAAAAAGTTTACATCCTTGAATTTTATTGAGTGTTTATGATCCTAGATAAATAAACAATCTGTAATAATTATGCTGATAAACTACTTAAATCAGATTAAATTAGAAAAAACATTATATTTGCTCTTAAAATTATCTCGTAGCGTTCATAGCTAATGTTCTGCAATATTAGAAAAAAGAAAACGGTGCTATTATTTTTGTTTCAACAACAAAATTTGCTGCATAAAAAATGATTCATTATTTTCTTTTAACAATATTTTTTATGTTGGATAATTGTCATTAGAAAAACTATTTATTTTAATATTTTCAAACAAAGTATTTAATGCAAACTCGTTACATATATGTTACAAGGACAAAGCAAACATTACATGTAAATCAAATGCAAACATATTCTTTCGTCTTTCTCTTACAAGTGTAATTTTACTACTAGACTGGTGATTTGCTTTTTCACTTTGCATGCATAAATTATATAACAATTGAGCTTATATCCCAGAAATGTATGTCTTTCAAATTCAGAATCTGTGATTTGTATAATTTTTAGTAAATAAAGTTCTAATGAAACATGGTTTCAACTTCATATTTTGTCTGACTGCTATCCTGCACTGTAGCATTAGATCGTAAGAAAATACATTTGGCTTGACCCCACTCGATTTTCGAACATTTCAGAGAACACAGTGTGTTCAATTAAATTCTGCTCTACTAAATTTATAATTATAGTTGACTGGTATTGGTGTTACATGTGTGATTATATTTATTAAGCTGATTCACACAATAACGCGATTTTCAGAAGCGTTTTTTCGAGATTTTGTACTGTCAGAATACCTTTAAAATTAGAATTTTTAAAATCCATTGTTGATCATCAATTGAATCCTGAAAGTACTCATGTACGCATGTACTCAGGCCAGTCAGTACCTGATATTAAAGAATTAAACACAATATTCATCGTTTACATCGGTCCGATACGCAATGCCTAATTCTTTTATGCAATGATATCTTCAATCACACGTCCGAGTTCTGTGCTCTGAATGTAATGATGATATACCATACAACTTACTGTCATCGACATTAAACATTATTACAAATATTCCCCATACATAATGCTTGCTAGTTTATAGATAATACATGTTTATGAAGAGAGTTTTTTATTGCAGTGAATTTCCCAAGTATATCTCACACAAGTATATCTCACAATATCACAAGTATCAAGTAAAACTGTTGCACAAATCGTGATACTTTCATAAAAGTTTAAGGCAATATAAAACATCTAATTTTCAAACATTTATAAATAATTTTGATATATTTCTTAGTTCTAGATAAAAGTATAATTATTAGTATCAAGGATGCAAAATGACTGTCGTGATACAAAAGCTCAAGCTTTAGAAAACAGCATCTCAAACTATTCCCCCTCTTCATAGACCTAATATGGTTGAGATTACCTCAACAATAATCCAACATAAATATTTGGTATTAACAGCTGAACAGTTGGCCTTTCGGTTTACTTTAAAATCATCAGTTTTCTTTTATAAAGAACGTTAACTCAAGCTCTTCACAGATGCTTTAATTATTGATTGAAAAATATCTTGTAGATAATTCTAATTTACTAAATATAAAAATAATTTTGCTGAAACCATCTTATTTCTTTAAGTGTTATTTTTACAAATAATTATGTGAACGAGCGCACATTAACTGAATATTTTAGCATATTTTCAAGCTGATAATAATTATTATTATATCTAATGATTATCCTAAAATTATCCATATTTACAGAGAAAAATATATATGTTGGTAAATAGTTAAGTATTCTGACTAAATTCATTAATCCTTCTAAGAAGTAGCTGATTAAACTCTAGCAATGCATCCACTTAGGTTAACCTTCATTTCTTCAAGTTATTAACGTGATAATCAAAATATAAAATTATCAAAAGATATTAAATATTTAAATATAATTATTAAAAACAAAAACCTTAATATTTTTTCTTAAACTGAACATTTTTTCAAGCTTGGAAAAACGCATAGATTTACAAGCATGTATTTTGGTGTTTTAATAGTTTGGTGAGAAATATAATAATTTTATTAACAATAACTGGTACAAAGTTGTTGGATTCGATTTTATGTCGGATGGTTTTATTGTGACATATCACTGAGAAACTTTAAGCAGTATTGCATTTAATTCTCCTTTCTTAAACTAAAATTAAACTTTAATAAAATTCATAATGGTTATAAATGAAGAATTCATTTTATTTTTATTAAAATAACTCAGTATTATGATTCATTATAGTAGTGAAGAAAACATTTCCGTATAAAAATTTGACAAGAAGTGGCTAAATTACATTTTTGCTATCCGTGGACAATGTGCATGTTATATAGTGTTACTTAAACAGATATATGAAACAGAAATAGGTGAACAATTAATTTCAGTGTCAGTTACTAAACAATTTCAATCTTGATCGGAAAATTGACAATTAGCTACAAATAATTTAAACAATAGATTTTCATACGCATAAAAAAGGTACACAATATCGGTAAGTGAACAAAAATATTATGTTGTTAATTTAGTTTTAATTTACAAAAATATATAAGATAATTAATAGATATTAGAATAATATAATTAGACATACACTGTGTATACAGTAATGAAACACTTTTCGGATATTGTAATAAATATTTTAAAAATAGTTAGTATAATTTAAAATAACTTCCATATTTTACTTATAAGAAGCTATTTTATTACATGTTAAATTATTACAACATGCTATATAAAAATATTCCATATAAATTCATAGGTCATGTTTCTAACAATTTGTACCCGTTAAATTTCTCTCTATGGAATTTATACGTAATATTTCTGCTTTTTGAAACAATCCTTAGGTTTTTACTAAGATTTCAAAAAATTGTTTTTGAATGGACTAATTTCTGTAACCAAAGATAACAATCAATCTTTTCATATAAATCAAATAAACAGCATTGATCGCACCTAGAAAGTATCTTTTTACATCATAATGTTTGTGTGTAAAATTCATTTTACTTTGAAAGTAACATTAGTATATTATTTTCATACAGAAAGATATTAAAGGGTAAAATGGTTGATACATTTACTTAAAATAATGTCTAAATATTTTTCATTCTATAAAACAGACACCATAATATGAAAGGACTATAAAGAATACATTAATATTTACAAAGTTTATATAGTTTTACAAAGATTTACTAAATCATGTTAAACTACTTCACCTTAATTATTTTCCTTTGATCGTAGTTAAACTAATGATTTTTGGGAGGATTCAAAATGTCAGTTAATAATACGGTATTACAGGTCCCGGAACTAACATTACTAAATTTCCAAACAGACTTTAATCCACCTAAATACAAACATATTATTAGATGAACGATGAGTTCCTATTAGAGTCAAATTAGCACCTCGATAATGGTGTCGGGAACTGTATTAGAGTTATCGAATGTTAATATTAGTTTCAAGTTGTTCTGGTTGATTGTAACTAAATGAATCGTGTAATAGTACTATTGTTGAAAAAATGTGCAAAATAAAAACCGTAATGTTTAATGCGATATAACATTATTAAACATTAAAATATGAACAAGTAGTGAAATGGCACAAGGAATATTTCTTTATAGCAGTATCTCTGTATCACTTACAGACTTCAGCTTCTTTTGAATGTCAGTTTCTGAATCTCTTCAAAAAAGAAAAGTTATCTGTTTAATTAAAATTATTTTAGAATTTAATATTTAACAAAAGTTTTCTTCCGAAATCTCGATTTTTAAAAATATTCCGTATAACCCACATACTTTTATATAAAAAAATATATTATTTAACAAACTAATAATGTTTCGAACAATTGAAAAAACATTTTCGGGTTTCTGCATTTGAATAACGCAAATATTACAATTTGGAAAGAGTGATATTCCAATTTTTTGACACAAAAGAACCCTATGTATAGCATAATCAAACCATTCCAAAAGGGTGTTCATGGGATAATATGAAAAATAAACTCGTTCTAAAACAAGAAAAACTATATAAATATCTATGAAACTGATTATTCCGCATTTTTTTTTATGTGAACAAACATTATAAATGCGCAAATTAATGTTGATATGGACATGTGTTTTATAAGATGATTTAAAATCTGTGTAGTTTCATATTATCAGAGATACATTTTTTTCAAATAATAGTAGAAAATTAAATAATTAAAACACCAAAATTATATTTAAGAAAATCACATAACACTAAAATCATTTAATATTTTAAGCTTTGTCTAGTGGAACAATTTTAATCTTACATGTATAGCATGAAAACTTAAAATTGCATAGATTCTTAAAATTATTCTGTAATTAGGTAATTAATAGCCAACGATGATTTAGTACAGTAATTAAATGCAGTTGCCCTCCGCAACAATTTCTCGCGTAAAACTGTCCAAATTACGTCGTTAGTTTTAAATCTTCATTAAGTAAATCATCTTTTCTGCTATAATATTAATTAATACAACATCGTGTTCCTTTTGTAAAAAGGCTCCATTCTTAAATATTATTTCAAAATGTATAAAAAATAGATTATTTTTAAAATTAATGTATTGTTAAATTTTCCATTAAAACTCATGTGAATATTTTTCGACATGTCTTAAAAAATCTTTCAGGTGATTTAACACTTGTAAAATTGGACGTTTTCATGTAACCATTTTTTTTAAGAATGAAAATGTTGATTATTCACGAAAATGTTTATATTTAAATGATAACCTTGCTTCTAAAAATTATACTATTTTCTAAGTTGTTAAATAACAAATGTAATATTCTGAACTTGTAAATGAACAAATATATTTTGAATATCCTTACAAAAGTCTTTTTAATGAAAAATTAAAAAAAGTGTTTTTTAATGAAAAACTAAGAAAAGTATTTTTTAATGCAGTTTTTCAAAAATATTCCTAGCTTTTATTTAGTACTTCTTAAAATAAAAGTTTATGTTTTAATGAACGAAAATATGCTTAACATGTCAATGAAAATGTTCATAAAATCCAGGGTTTATATGACGTTAATAAAATTCGGGAGATCCAATTCTTGCACCTCCAAAAGATTTGCTCACGAACCGAATTTTTAGATTTAAAGATTTTAATGTTTCCTTTTGAAATCAATTTTGGCATGCCTTAGTAGAGTCAGAACAACAGATAAATACTAGGAATGTTTTTCTGTTTTTTTTCCTATTTTATAATTAAGGTGAATTTTTTAAAATTATCTGGGGAAGAGGAAAAATTGTTATGAGTATTGATTTGACTGCGAAATCCGTGGGAAAGAATGAACTTTTAAGAGCTATTAATTTTTAAAATTGCTACAAGTAAAACATCATTCCTTGCTCTAACATGAATAAAATCCCGTATAATTTAAAATAAACTGTCAAATTATGAGGCTTATGAATTTAACGATCTAAAAATTCCCCTGTGATAGTATTTTCTCAAAATCGGATATCTCATTAATTATTTCAGACGTTTGGTCCTCATTACTTCTGATTTTACATTCAATTTAACTGAATACATATTGAATGGATTAGTTTTGAGCTAATCCCTTTTATCGAAAGTGAAATAAAGAGATCAAATGTGAACAGAGTAAATCTGGGCTTTAATATAATGCTAAAAAGAAAGCAGACTTCCCAGAACGTATCAAGTATGGAAAATTAATACAATGTGACATTAAATATAGCAAATAATCTAATTTATGGAAGTATAAGATGATTGCAGTTATCAAATTTCTGAAATCTCCGGAGTAATAAAGCGTCAGAGTGTGAGCAAAATTTAGTGCGAGAGACGGGAAAATATGACCATAATTAGCTACTAAGCGTATGCAGTATCCGTTTAAAAGATTACGTGTCTTCCATATAGAACGTAGACAGAGTTTGGGATCGAAGAATGGAAATAAATAAATTTCTTGACAATATCAGAGATTAAGTAGAAGAAGATATTGGGGATAAAATACTGGATTAAATATTGATGTAGATTAACAGAAAAAAAAAGATATACATGAAACGAAAAATATTAGCATAAAATAGATAATTCTTAAGAGAAATACATAAATTTACGAACAGGTTAAATAACAAGGATACATTTTAAAAAAATAAATAAGATTTTTGCAGATTTCTTGCAAAATGAATTGCAAGATTTGTTGCTAAGTAACTTATTCTGAATATAGTGATTTAATTATTTCTAAAGAATATGATATTTCAGTTAAAGTGTATGATCTATTTCTAATGCATATGTATTCCTTAATTTTTAATTCAGATGTTACAGACATGCTACAATCAAGATTACTTTACGACATAGATTTGAATTTGTAGTCTATGTAAAGTTGTAATTAAAACTTTGAAATACTTTGTTATACAATGGTAATAGGATAATTTAAGCGTAGTTTAAACAAAGAGAAGGAATGTACTGCATTTGTTCTCTAAATGCTCTTAGAGAGTATTATGAGAAATGTACTAAAATGCAACGTAATTTTTAAAAATAACCTATAAATTTAGTATATTGGTAATGAAAATCTGTTAGTGTTTTTTTTAAATATTAACTTTCCATTTATTATTTATTAATTTTTTATTACTTTTAATGAAATAAAAATTATTTTTGTAGTTTTATTCGCGTAATCTATACGCATATATGCTGTTATAGTCGTTATTTGTCTAGCATAATAATTAAATTGGCTATTTTTTAAAGCATACTACAGACTTGTTGCTATGTGATTCATGTATCTGGATTCGAAAAAAAGACATAACACGAATTAAAAGGAATCTACATATATATATGCATAGTTGAATCACTGAATTTTTATAATTTTTAATCATGATACTAAATGCGTTCTTTCCGTTTCATTTTATTTTATTCCTTTTTTGTTTTTCAAACAGGTAAAATAATTGGTTCTTTCTCGCTTTTCTTTGATGTAAACAAATGTGTGATATTATTTCTGATATAAAGTTTTATCCTTTTTAATACACCGATGAGAAAAAAAAATCTAATTTAGGATTGAATTTGAAACGCTAAATTAAATTCGCAATAATAACAATAATAAAAATAATAAAACAAATTTTCTTTCGTTTTTTATTAGATAATTTACTTATCACGCATCGATATATTTGTTAGTATTTTGATAATTTAAAATCAAAAAATATTTATTTTATGCATTGTAATTATGTATTTTGGAATTGCAAAAATTATACATATAATTCTACAATGTATACTACATTATCAAACATTGCTGTACACCAGTTTTATTTAACTCAAAAATGCGTTTTGTTGTTATTTCATCCTTTGAACTTTGAAGGGGGGGGGGGGGGCTATGAGACCTATAGCGGCAAAGGCTGTCGTCTCAAATGATCCAAAAAAAACCCACAACTGGTGTAAACACCGAAGCAAACCAAAACCACACTAAAGTGCTAAAATCGATCTATGCTCAGAAGGAACCTCAAAGCTGAAACACGAAAATCTCTGGATGAACAAAATTTACTAACGAAACAAACGAACTTAAACCACCACTGTTCAACACCCTATAATCCCAGCAACTACTGCGATGAGACTGGTACTTCAAGCAGGTAAACAAAATGTGCTCCAAAGAGTCAATGCAACCACACCTACTGCATCTGCCATCCGGAATCAAGTGGAAACGCGCTAAAACCTCAGGGGTGATCAACATTCTACAGAGAAGCCGGGAAATCAACACATCCTCCCGTCTGTTCCAAGCCCAGGACGAGGTAAGTCTAACCGAGGGAATATTTCCAAGCGAGACACTGTATTTGGAGGCATTGTAATCGAGATCGAACTGACTTGCCGCTTCACGTTTGTGAGCGCTGGTAACATCCTCTGGCGAAATCCAGTCAACCAGAACGTCAGAATAGGTGACGCCCTTGGCCAAACTATCTGCTTTTTCATTCAAAGGGACACCCCGGTGACCCGGAACCCAAAGGAAGAGAATATTCGAGAGAAATTTAACGGAGCGAATGATTTTGTTATGAAGCCAAAGGATGACCATAGGAGATTTTATAGTTATAGTCTGAAGAGCAGACAGCACCGACAAGCTGTCAGTCAGCATGACGACTTGCGACGACGAGTGCGCCAGTTCGTCCAGAGCTGTCCCAATTGCGAGGGCCTCCGCTGTGAAGATGGAATTTACATGGTGGACTTTATAAGCAAACTGATTCGTTGAATTACAGCCAGCTATAGAAGTGAGGAAAGTGGTCTTCGAAGCATCGGTTGCAAAGACGTGCCACCCAGTGTACTCCTGGATGAACTCAGCAAAATATGGAGCGATCATAGCCGCGTCAAGATCTTTATCTTGGAACGGAAACCCAGCAGTGAAAAACCTGACAGCTTCAGAATCCTGGGGTAATGGGACTTGGAATCGAAGGAGATGATCTGGAGTAATCCTGAGCTTTGTCAGCATCTCAGAAACATAGGGTATATCTTCAACAAACAGGTCTAGACCATCTGCCCGAATGTCCCAGAGGGGGGACCAACTACCCAACGAAAGATGTTTCACCCAGAAGTTGAACGCTAAGACTTTGATCCTGTCTGCAAGTGGGGCAGCACCGGCATGTCTTCTAAGCACAATGTTTGGAGTCCACTTCGGTAGACCTAGCGCGATTCTAAGGGCACTGGTTTGGAGAACTTCTAATTTACGAAAGAGAGAGACCCCAGCCGAGTTGAGAATTGTCGCTCCATATTCAATCACGCTGCGAATAGAAGAGGAAGCCAAAGTTAAAAGGTGGTGGGAGCGAGCGCCATACCGTTTCTGTGCCAGAGACTTGAGAATGTTAATTCTGGTGAAGACTTTTCCCCGGAGGTACTCGATGTGCTTCCGGAAACCACCACGCCGTGCAATATAAAAACCTAGGAACTTGATCTCCGTACACCACACGATTAAACCTCCGTTGACGCTAAAGTCAAAGTAGCATTCAGCAGAGCGTCTGGACAAGTTGATAGCGTGACATTTATCCGGCCGGATGGAAAGCTTCCAATGTGTGCACCACTGAGCGACTAGCCTGAGCGCTTCTTGTAATTTGAAACGGCAACTCTCCAGAGAGCTGTTGTCACAGTAGAGAAAAATGTCGTCTGCATAAATTAAGTATTTCACCCCAAGACCCTCTAGAACCTCGAAGAAATCGGCCAGAAAAATAGTAAACAGGATGGGACTCAGCACCGCTCCCTGCGGGACACCTCTATTGATATATCTGAGTGGCGATGTGACATTCCTCCAGGTCACCTTGATGGACCTCCCAGAGAGAAAGCGATGGAGCCAGCGTAAGATGCGACCAGTAATGCCAACTTGGGCGCATCTGAAGATAAGTCCGTCCACATAAACAGAGTCATAAGCAGCTTGCAGATCTAGAGATATGCCCAAAATATAATTTTTCTCTTTCCTTGCAATTAAGAGGTCCTGATGAAGCCGGGTAAGTGCGGCCTGGCTATCTCTGAAGGGTTGAAAGCCAAAATGTCTACGGTCCAGTATAGTATTCTCAAGGAGGTGATAATTGATACGTGTAGATATCATCCTTTCACAAATTTTGCAGACTACAGAAGTAAGGGCGATGGGGCGGTAGGAAGCAGCGAGTTTCTTAGTTCTACCAGGTTTGAGGATCGGCAGGATAATCGCCGTGGTCCAGGATGATGGGACGTCCCCAGTGAGCCATATGTCGTTATACAATTGAAGCAAGACTCTAAGCGAATGGTCATTGAGACCTTTAAATAATGCAGCACTAATCTTGTCCTCACCTGGGGTCGAAATTTTTGTCCTGCGGATGGCGTCTTTGAGCTCGGCAATAGAAAACGGATTGTTTAACTGGGGACTGGCTTCTATGCCATATGTGATAGGAATGTGTTCATGATCCCCCTCCGCAGTGAAAACTTTTGCGAAAATTTCCGCTTGGAAAGCCGCATCTGCGCTGGAAGTGTCCCCTACTTGAAGAACAAGGTGTGTATCTATGGGAGAGCTGGAGCGATTTCGGATTTTGCGGAAAACCTTGTGCAGAAGCCTGGGATCCTTCGCGTCAGTGCAAATCAAGTCCCAAAATCGCTGCTTTGATTCTTTAATAACTTTTCTAAGTTTGGCAGACACCCTCTTGAATTTAATCCAGTACGCGCTGGAAATCAAACACCGGGCTTTCTTTAGAAAAAACTTCTTTTGCTTGTGGAGATTGCTGCATCGCGCATTCCACCAGGCAGGGAGGCATTTGTCAAGCCTATTACGGGAGAAGCTGTGATTTTGCATCGCACTGTGAACCAACTGGTAGAAGGAGTCATAATCTATGGAGGAAACCTGTTTCAGCCTGTCATTGACCTCCCGACATATGTTCGGCCACTTGTAAAGAATAGGGCTAGGATGGGTTGGAGAGAAAAGCTCGACCGAAATAATAATGGGGAGATGATCACTATCAAACAGATCCTCCTCCACATGAATTGAGGACTGAGTGAAGATTTCTGGAGAACAAAGGGACAAGTCTAGCAAACAACAGGAACCACTAGGAGAAACGTGAGTGGGAGTGTCCAGGTTCATGATACAGTAAGGGCTGTCCGAAAGCCAATCCACAAACATTTCGCCTGCCCTTGAGGACACCGGGGCGCCCCACAGCTGATGATGGAGATTAAAGTCTCCGAGTATGAGAGTATTACCTGGCAGGCCATTCGTCACCTGCTTAAGATCGTCAACCACCAGACCCGAAGGCGAGTAAAGATTTAATATGTTCAGATGATGTGAACCAAGAAAAATGCGAACCCCCAAAATCTCATTCGAGAGGTTGAGAGCATCAAAGTTTAGTTGAAGGGAGGACCAAGCATATTTAATTGCAATGAGAAGACCGCCACCAGGGCGACCCAATCTGTCCAGCCGATAGATCACCTTTCCTGGGATAGTCAGGGATTTTTCAGCAGTTAGAAACGTTTCTTGTATGACCAGGATGTCAGCAGAGGCGAAAGGGGGGCTATGCAGCCAGTGACGTTTATTTAATATACTGCGGCAATTCCACTGCAGGACTGAGATACCCATTAAGACCAAAAAACAAGGGGGGGGGTGAACACCAATAGAAAAACACAAACAGCCCCGGCAGAACAGAGAGCAACTAGAAAACGTAAAAGGAAAAGAAGGTTTTTTTTTTTTTTTTTTTTTTTATGGAGGAACACCACCTGAATGAGGACGTTTCCGCCTTTCTGGCGAGGAGTCACAAAGCTTTGCGCACCAATTAGACAGAGTAATGGTGAGGCTGTCAATGGCAACCTTCATTTCGGCAATGAGGGCCTGAGTCCTCTCATATTTCTCATTTGCATGGTCAACGATAACTTTCAGCATGACGTTGGTCCGGGTTTCTAAAACTTTTTTCAGAGTGTCCAATTCGGTATTCTTGGAGCCTGTTATTTTCGCATACGATGTAGATTCAGATTTACGAGAAAACTGCCGTCTGGCTTCAGTAAAAGTGAGGAAGTGTGAGCATTTATATCGCAAGAATTCGCTTTCTTTGATGCGGGCTGGGCATTGGTTAAAGTCCGACCGATGTTCTTCCCCACAATTTCTGCATTTGAGAGGATCGGTACATGCGCCAGAGTGAGCCAGTCCACAGGTGGCACAAATTTGTTCTGATTTACACTTGGATACAACATGATTAAACTGAAAACATTTTGAGCATTGTCGGGGACGGTCGACAAATTGCTTTATTGACTGGATGGAGAACCAGATTTTTACTTCCCGCGGAAGGGAGATGCCTAAAGTTGTTATTAGTACAGGAGAAAATTCATTTCTGCTATCTTTCCTCAGAAATCTGCGTAGCTCAAGCAAGTGGAAATTATTGTTGCTTAGTAGTTCCTGACCAACTTCCTCAAGAGGGATGTTTACCGGGACGTTAAACAAAAGAAATTTATTTGTTATGTTCTCCCATATGATTCTGGGTTTAACTTTAAGACCAAGAAAATTATCTATTTGACATATTTCGGTCGCACACAATACATCAGACGTACTGATTATGATGCTCCCTGACCGTGTAAAACGTATGTTGTTTATCTGCTGGAAATGGGCGACTTTTTCCTTAATTTCTGCCTGAACAGAACGAGGGTCTCTTTTTGGTAACGCCGAGGACTCTAGACTTGTTAGAAAAATGTTAAATGCCTTACCTCCATTTTCCGCCGCCATTTGCAGAAGCGCATCCATTGGTAACGAAGAGCGAGTCACGTTAGGGTTGTCAGTAGATGACAAGAAGTAGCTATTCTCATTTTCCACCATTTCAACGTTCACAGGCACAGTTTCCGAAATGGGGTCGGAAACGATATTAATTGTGGAGCTGGCCATAGTAAATGTGCAGGCGTTCCACTCAACTCCTTGAGAGTGGAGCCAGAATAAACAAACACACGAGGCAGCAAAATGAAACTTGCTACGCCAAAGAAAATAACAAAGATTTAATACGCTTACCCCAGGGAAAGAGAAGCTTCAAGAAATTACAAAATCCCAGTAACACCAGGCTATACGGAAAAAATAACAACCTAAAAAAGCACTTGACACAAAACAATAGGAACTCTTCGAGACGACAGCCCGCCGCGCTACTCGGTCAACGCCCCTCGCTAAACTGAGGAGCACGTACTGCTGCCATTCACGACCAAACAATTCCTAAAAACTATTTCATCCTTTCAGGAGCATATTTTTTGCGTGAAACAAAACTAATACTTTAAATGCTTTATTTGAGCATTTTATCAAGCAGGGCGGTCGCTCTGCCAAGCCAAACTATGAAAAAATACGCCAAACAAACAACGCCAAGAACTGGAATACAAACCGCTACTGCTTACTTACAGGAAGAAACTTCACAATGTTAAATCGACCAAAAATCCAGATTTAAATATCAGATATCAAATGAACCAAGCGTCACAGTAAAAAAAAAAAAAAACGAAAACTAAAAGAATCTAATGAAGAAATTCTTCAATTTGAGACCAAAATCATCTTCATAAGTGATTTATAAACAGAGATATAGATTTTTTTTTTAAAAAACGTCGAGTTACTTAAAATAATCACTTTTTTCTTCGTCAAACTTTTTTTTTTCAAACAACCTACAGACAAAAATATAGGGCAGAAATGAAAAAGGATTGCACTTTTGGACAAGTAATAACCTAATCTACGCGCTTTTATAAAATCCAGTGAAAAAATAAATAAATTTCTATCCTTAATTAGCAAAAAACTGTTAATTAACTTGGCAACTAAAAAATTATGCCAAAACAGAGATAAAACTCTGCCAACAACCGTGCACCATCTGTATTATAATAGCACAAATCAGTTACGGGTTAATCATATCAAATTTCATCTGCAAGTCAGCCATTTTTTCTGAAGATATTTTTTTAAATAAAACTTCATAATTATAAGAACACACATTTTATCAGACAGTTAAATGTGATTTCAAATTGTGGACGATGACTGTTTCCAACAGGAATAAGAATGAGAATCTGCCAGTTTAGGATATCGATCTGGGTGGCTTATTGGCAAAGCGTTAGCACAGTACGCTGAAGGTCCCGGGTTCGAGACCTGGCGCAGGTGAATTTTTCACTCATGTTGGTTTGGTGCATTTAACTGTCTGATAAAATGTGGGTTCTTATAATATTGTAAAATAAAGTAATCAAACGTAGTGTTCATGCTTTAATATATATATAACTTCATAAAATTTACATTTTTAGAAAGATCTTTAAAAATAAAATAATTTTTGAGAGATGAGGTTTCACTTCTAAAATGCATACATTAAGAGTTATCGGCATTTAAAATTTCTTTCCAAACGTAAACAAACTTTTCGAAAAGGAATTAAATGTGATCAATTTATTCATCTAAAACCATGGTAAAGGACAAGCATTTCGTTCGCCGGCTGAGAATTTTTTGACATCATTTTTCTATAAATTAATGGAATTCAGTTGTTAAATTGCTTTGTTTTAGAAGTTTCCATTTAAATTTATTGTAAGAGTACAATGTTTAATTGAATAAAATAATATAAATTTAAGAAATTGTGAAGATATTTTGTTACTTTTCACCATTAACTACATTTTATAAAGATTCGCCAATCAATGTGATTTAACGCTAATAATAAATGAGCATTATATCACGTTTGATTTCAAAAGCAGCGCTGTCGCGCTATGTACATATTCCATTTTTACTCATCTCATGGATTAGGCAGTGATATTTTTTAACGAAGGATAACAAGTATTATAACAAGCTACATTTAATATGTTGTTTTTAAGAGTGTAATTAGTTTAATTGAAAAATCTACTGGTATTTCTAGTTAACCCTTTAAACAATAACTGAAAGTAAAATGTAATTTTACATAACATTCTCATGTTAATTTCATGGAGTAGATTATTTAACTGTATAAAATGGCAAACTTCCTCAATTTCTTGTAATTCCGTTTTAGCAGGTATTAACTGTTTATACTTTTCACAACAACTGTGTACATTGGTTTAAAAGTTGGATAAAAACAAATTAAATTCAAAATATTAAGATCTGTCTGTATATAAAATATCCATTACTAGTTTTGAATTAATAAACTTTCAATGTTTGATAATTCAAAACTTTCTTCCACATTATCATTTAAAACATTTAGCTTATATAATTTTAACTGTGAAATCTACATTTTAAAACACTTTTAATTTACTTTAAAACCATTTAAAAAGAGAAACTTTGTGATAATATTTTACTAAAACACAATAATATTACGCAAACCTTATCGTGAAATCTCATAAATGAAATTACTTATTTTAAAACACTTTTAATTTATGTTTAAACCAGTTAAGGAACACATAACAAATTCTGCAGTTTATATTAAATTTAAACAAAAGTGTAATCACTTGACATAATTCGTTTTCAAAAAAATTATTTGCTTTTTTTATATAGTGATTTATTAAAATAATATAAACTACAGAATTTTTTTAGACAAATTTTAACAATCATTGGTTTAATATTTCTTCAAGTTTTATATATTTTATGCAGAAAAGAAAAGAAAAAAAAACTAAAATAATATTTTGTATAATAGCACTTATATTTTTGTCATGTCTGTTGTTGTTCATATTTTGATTGTTAAAATACTATACATATTTTTTTTAATTAAAATGCTTAAGAAATGCAATGAGTTTCTAAGTATTTAAAAAAATGTTAGTTTATTATAATTACACAAACTTGCCTTGCTCCTCCTGTCTGATAAAAAATTCAATAAATGAAAATACTTGAAAGAAATTTAAAAAAAAAGAAAAAAAGCATGACATGTATCTCCAGCTAAAAATACGTTTATGAAATAAGAAAAAGAATGTAGAACAACATTTAGTTTTTATTAATGAGTAACAAATATTACGCTCAACAGAAACATTGCAAAGCGCTTATTACAAAACTGTTATATATCAAAGCTAATTTTGAGTCCGAATTCAAATATATTTTGGTGCATAATTGATATACATTCTTTTTTAACTCTGTTCCAGACGGATTTATATTTGTCTACCGAATGAATTATAGTATTAAAAAAAGTGGCTTACCTTTTCCAAATAGGTAATTCAAAACAATTTTTAAATACTGAAGTTTACTAATAATTTATGGCCACTTTCTACACCTGCTACAGAAAAACTACATTTTGCTTTTCAATTTTAATTTATGCTGTAACCCTATATTTAACATGTTGCACTCACACGTTATTTTTAAAAGTCTTGTATATGTAGAAAAATATAATTTCAACGTGCAGCATCATTGCATGGATAGCTATAGCAGTGATTATTATTTGTCCGTGAGATATTTTTTGCCGATAATACCAGAATTTTTGCAGCACTTCGATAATTTTCTTGACACAGTGGGATTTAGTAAGAGTACCCCATATTTGATGTACAAATATTTCGTATTCAAACAGGATAAACATCAGTAATAATTAATAATTAATAATTACATCAATTAACAAAACCAAAACATACACTGTCTTCGAACATTCACTGTTCGTTTTACCTGCTTCTTGTGACGTAGCTGACGTCAAAACAAAGCGTGTCTGGGCTTTCTCCATTATCTAGGGGGTGTTGATACAACCCCTCATATTTTTGCTTCCTTTCGGGAACAACGGATTTCGAGCTTATTCCATCGACGATAATTTTCAGAATTTTCCAGCTATGATTTTGAGACTTTCACAAAAGTTGCTCTATATACTTAGCTAATACATTATGCATATTATATTTTGATTGTATTCGCGCATGCGCAGTGAAACATTTTTTAGTAAACCTGCTCATTGTTCATCCAATTTTTATTATTTTCTAATTCTGATTGCAGATTATTCTGTACAATGTTGTTTGTCATATTTTCTGAAAAGAACTTTTTTTATATTAAGAACTCTACAAATTATAAGCAAAAAACTAGGCGAAATTTGGGACTGTTCTTATAAAAACCTCCATTTCTCTACGAGTATACACGCTATCCTCATAAAAATGAACACACTATATTACAATAAGCCACTTATTAATAATCTCTAGTTTGGACGCATTTGCTACAATAGTTTTTACAGGGTAATCCAAAAGATATTCGTTCTTTTTCAATTTGTTGACAGTCCCCTATGGGGTTTCGTGAAAAAATCATCGCGGAAATATATAACCTATACTATACTGTTTACACACCTGCAGTTTCAGGTTAATTCCTCATGTATTTTTCCAGACAGTTAACAAAACGTCTAAAATTGCAAGTGACCGGTCACCTTTGGCAATATAGTGTAGTTCAGAGCATCAATGAACAAAATTTTAGAAAAGTTTATTTTAAAATATAAAAAAATGTATATTTAATTGTATTAAAATATAAAAAATTACATTTTTAATTATAGTTAGAAGCCTATTTCCGAAATACTCTCTTAAAATTTATTTACTCACATGTATTTAAAAACAAAACAAAAAAAAAACATTTTATTCTGGGGAATTAGAGTAAAAATGCTGCTTTGATATTTTTTATTCAAAAATGTAAACAAATCTGACTAGAAAACATATTTTCCACTTTAAATAAATCGTTACTTTATTTCTTGTTTTTATTCTGGATTACTCGGTTTATTCATTTATTGTGGGAAGAACCAAACGCGGTTGCCTTCAATTGTTTATTGCAAGAACAGATGTTAAGAATGATATTGGAAATCACAATAAGGAAAAAAAAAAAAACTTTATTTTCTGAGTCAAAAGAAAGCTGTGTTTTGAGGTTTGATTTGGAGTTTGAAAGCTTTAGTTCTATAAATAGAATGTCATTGTGGAATAGATTGTGGCTTTTTTCTTTTAGATTTATAATCAAATGCAAATAAAAAGAAATATTTCCAGAATTTTTTATTTTTTTCGTAGTCTGTTAACAGCATTTATTTATATAATATATACATCTAAAGTGGCAAAGAAATAGTAAAATGATGAATTTAATATCAATAATTTAGACTTCTAAATTTATATAGTTCTTTTAATACAAAGGTATAGGAGTTTAAACATTTAATTAAATTTAGATATATCGCACATAATTATCTAACAAGATTTTTTAAAATTTAATTATTAGGAAAGTTGGATCTTTCTTAAGAGGCTTCATATGAGGCTCAGATGAAGAAGAACGTTGAAACAGAACGAACCTCTTGATTTCTTTTTTCACATTTTTTTTTATCATATAAAGGATCTCGAGGCTTTAAACATTATAAATTTCTTCAAAATGACTCAAAAATAGATATGGAAACTCCAATACGAACACATTATTTTAATATGGTATTTATGTTTCTCCGTAAATTTTACCTTATGCCAACAAACAGGATGTGATTCGGTCAAATAGTTTAGGAAATATTAAGATGTAAAATTTAGAACACCTAATATTTAATTTATTTGTAATCGTTGCAAAACTGAATGAAATGCGATTGGTTTTATAAGCATAACTCAAAAACTACTTAGCATGATAAGCTGCAGTTTTGTATTTGCATATTTGAAGTTTCTGTAAATCGATTTCTGTTTTAAAAAAATCATAAGTTACAACAAAGCATATTTTTTCCAAAATTTATATATTTTTAGTTAATTTTTGAAAAAAAAAAAGAATTCTAACCAATACATTTTTTAACAGAAATAGATTTTTTGATGTTCCAAATATCCGAATTCAAAATTCCAGCTTGTTCTAAAAAGTTATTTTTGAGTTATGCTTAAGAAACTACCCACATTGTGATAAGTTTTTCAATGAATATAAATGAATTTAATATTATGTATTCTAAATTTTAAATCTTCATAATTCCGAAACTACACTGACCTCCAAAAGTTAAGGTACAACATGTTTTTGAAGCTCACCAGACAAAAAATGGCAGTTAGATTAAACTTCATAGTTTATATGAATGACAAAAATAAGCTTTAAAAAAACTTACGCAAAAATTACAGCTACCACTTTTATTTTATAGAAAAGAATAGGTATTTGTGAATGAGAGAAAAATATGCAATTACGAAGCTTTCGTAATTTCGCGTGTAAGTTTTTTGTATTTGAACTACTGTTGTCAGTTTTGTTCACAACAGCCAGTAGAGTCTAGAAATGTCTAGAAAAAGTCGTTTTCCCGATTCATTAAGGTGGAGGGCAGTAGTATGGATGGAAATGGGGTTCCACAGGCCGATACTGCTAGACGTCTCAATGTGTCTTGCAGTGTAGTCCAACGACTCTGGGATCAGTATGAATCCGAAGAGATTGTGTCCAGAAGACATGTTCCAGGCCGCCCACGTGTTACAACACCTGCAGAAGACCGGTTTCTAGCTCTTTCGGCCCGAAGGAGAAGACGCACTACTGTGCCGCAACTCATTGCAGACCACTTTGCAGCATCAGGGAGAAGAATATCCGCTACTACAGTTCAAAGACTCTTCACAATGCAGATCTCTATGCAAGGCGACCAGTTGTGTGAGTCCCCCTCCTAGAAGGGCCCGCTTATGTTGGGCAAGAGAACATGTTTCCTGGACCAGACAACAGTGGGCTTCTGTACTCTTCACAGACGAGTCCGGATTCACACTGGAGAGCGATTCAGGACGTCTTCTGACCTGGAGAAAACAATGCACTCGATACCATCAATCAAACACTGTCGAAACACACAGGTACAGAAACGGTGAAATCATGGTTTGGGCAGGGATCTCACTCGCTGGCCACACTGACCTGCATATGTTCCATAGAGGAACTGTGACTGGTGCGAGATATCGGGATGAGATCCTTGATTCATATGTGCGCCCATATGCCGGTGCTATTGGCAAAGGTTTCATTCTAATGTATGATAATGCGAGACCACACCGAGCTGTGGTTGTTGAGGATTATTTTGAGGATGACGGTTTGGAGAGAATGGAATGGCCAGCTCACTCTCCAGACTTGGATCCAATAGAACATCTTTGGGACTATCTTGGAAGACAGGTTGCGGCTTTAAGTCTTCCTCCAAGGTCATTAAATGAACTGGAACAAGGCTTACTCCAAGTCTGGTCAGCTTTACCTATTTCGGTGTCCGACAATTTAATTGAAAGCATGGAAAGTCGATGCCACCAATGCATTCAAGTCCGGGGTGGACATATTCCGTATTAAAACCAGTTTTTTAATGTTTCTGTCACATTTTACTGCATAATACTGCGATGTACTGATTTCTCCAAGAATGGAATTTTCCACCATGAGTGCTTTTTTGTTGTAATTTCATTTATACGTTTAACTTAAGTAAATATCTATGTCGCATTTAATAAATAACAGTTTAGCGCACATTTCCTCCAAATTTGTTGTTTCAATATTCATTCATTTGCAAATTAGACGCAAAAAACCGGTTGTACCTTAACTTTTGGAGGCCAGTGTATTAAGATTTGTTTTATATTTTTGGATTTAAGCTGATCTCGCCTGATGTATTTATCTACTTACCTGGAATATTGTGAATTTGTATTTTGAGTGATACTGTGAGAAGTCTATATTTTTTACTGATAAATTTGATAGTAATTTAATCATTTGCATGAAAACTATTAAAATTAACAACAAAAATTAATATTACAAAAATGTACATTTAAATGTACCTAAAATATTTTTATTTAGCTCCCAAGAATTTCAAATTAGGTCGGAACTGATGTCGTTCATCCCAACAGTAATTAATAATCGTTTTGCATCCTTTTAAGATCTTTCAAGTAATTTCTTGAGCATTCGTGAGTAATAAAAAGAAACGCCAACAGCATCCTAATAAGCGAACATGCGTTAGAAGAAAAGCTTAATACCCAGTAGAAAATGTTCCATTTTATATTCGGTTAACGACAATTTAAATTCTTAATTGCTCATTAATAGCAATTGTGAGCAATAGCATCTCTTTTATTAGGGATTTGTGTATTATTTTTTCATAAAACTAACATTATTTTGAACTGATAAGAAAGAAACCACAAGTAATCATTTATGTTCTGAAGAGATTAATTCAGTTGAAAATAATGATTAAAAGTAGAAGAAACTGAAAGTGAAAGAA
This sequence comes from Maratus michaelseni, assembly GCA_963931845.1. Lineage (NCBI taxonomy): Eukaryota > Metazoa > Arthropoda > Arachnida > Araneae > Salticidae > Maratus > Maratus michaelseni. Next base: position 316,339,549 of record OZ007595.1, on the reverse strand, counting down.
GTATAAATATCAACATATAAAAGTCAAGTATTGTATATCTTTAAAAAAATCGTGATAGCAAAATTTAATCGATGATTTAAATATTCAAATAGTTGATTATTTTCAATTTAAAGCACTAATTTAATTCTTTGCCATTTAGCATTCATTAGTATTTATGTAAATCGTATTGCTTCTGTACAAAAATCAAACTGAACTTATTTCGACCTATGTCGACACCTTGTTTAGCATTTATAACATCATTCTACAGTCCGATTGGGTCTCTAGTGTGTTACTATCATGCATTGTTATGGTTACACATATACTTGTTGAATTATGTGGTCATTCCTCAAAAGCTACTTTGCAAATATAACATTTATAAGTCACAGGTTTTAAAAAATACTTATTTTATAACAGATGTGACTCATTTGTTTGCCTTAGTAGCAGGACAATTCGGGAAAAGTTTGAAACCCCGTACACTTTATATTGAGTTGTTTGAAACGTTCTGAACATTTTTTGGCAAACTATTCATCCAACGAAAATAAACTAAAGATTTTATTTTATATTTCTAAGCACCTTATCTTTCCAATTTATAAGCCAACTTTATAGTTCGGAAAGTAGAACTCAGCTGATTTGGAGAGAAAAAATACCCACATAACTTTTAAGAGAATCTCTATTGGCAAATGATTTCCCAATTAAAGACTTTTGGAAAGAGTGGATGAGAATGAGTAAAAATGAAATAACACAATTCGAAAACCCTTTTTATTAAGCATTATTTGTTTAATATATAACCATGTGCAATATATTTAACCATTATTTATTTGCAATTGTTACAAGTAAAATAAAGTTTTTTCATTTTTGGTAATATAAATTGAAACTTAGTTTGTATATTTCCTGTTCCTTTAATTCGATATTAAATTGCACAATTTTCAGTATATTCATCTTTTCTTTACATAATACTAAACATTTTTTTTCTTAAATTTTTCTCCGTTGATTGTTTTTGTATTTTCACTTTCTGTTGTTTTCAAATACAGAAACGAAGGATCGGTTAATTTATTTAAACCTACCTTAAATGTTGTGGTCAGTTGAGTCTTCCAAAAATTCATATTTTTTTTCTACAAAACTATTATAGAATAACAAAAAATCACCTCTTCAAATACTTTCACTCTGCTCTTAAATACTTTAGGAAAATACCTTAGAAATTATAATATATATTTCGCTTTGATTTATTTTGGAACCACGGTGAAATTGAAATCCCCTTTTTCAGAATACATTAATTAAAAAATGACAATTAAGCACTGGTAATGCCATTTCAGTGAATGATTTGTTTAATTTATTCATAAATAAATCTGAAATAATTTAAAAGATTAATTCGAATAAATTGAATTTGTCAATGAAATAAACAAAAGACACTTACTATTGAACTTGAAAGGATTATAAAGATTTATAAAATACGCCGAAAAGATAATTAAAAAACATTAAAACCGACGCTGAATTAATTTACGTTTCTTTCCAATTATGTCAGATTTTGTTTCTCGAATTCAGGTATATATATATTTAAGAGCCATTAATTTCATTCTGTAAATAACTTTCAATGTGTTGAAAAAAGTTTTAATTTTTAATATGTAACACATATTCATCAAGTTTAAGAGAGAAATAAAGTCGATGATTAAGAGAAATATAATGATTTATGCAATGATACGATCCAATTTTACTTATTTCAATGATTTGTGATTTTTTTCGTCTTAAACAACTTAATTCCTAAGTATGTGCATGAAAAAGAAGAAAAGTATGTTTGAAATATCCGTCGGTATTCGAAAGTAAATTTTGTTTCAAATAAATTTACTTGAAAATACTTTTATTGGATTAGCAAACAAGTCGTTGGGGGCCACCGTAATACTTAACCAACATGAATAATCATAATATGAAATTGAAAATAAAACATGTGTAAACGATTTATAAAATGCATTGCAATTCGAATAAAATCGTGGCTTGATGACGTCATAAACTTTAAATGCTCTATTACTGAATTGCGTAAAAGAAAAATTCTTATTTAAATTCGAAATTGTATGTAGAAATATTTTGATGCACATTATGTTACTTTTTATTTTTAATTGTAACGATATCCAAAATTTTTAATTAAAAAATGAATACATCAAAGATTAATTTTAAAAAACATATCAAAAGTTGTGTTTTTCAGTTTAGCATTAATATGAAATATAGATAGTTTTTTTTTCATTAAAACAGATTTCATAAATCGGTATTTATAGCTATTTTTGTAAAATATTTTCAAGAATAATTATATTAATTAACAACAAAAATACTGTTTTGGAAATCGAGCATTCTTAAAGAAAAAAACAATGTAAATAAATATAGTGGGATCCTATCTGTAAAATGGAAATGTTTTTGTAGTTGCAATACTTTTATATAACCCCTTTTCCATAAGAGAAAAGGTACACCTATGTGAATGGTTGAGAAAATAACTTCTTTAAAAATTATTTAGCTTCGATTGCTTCGCTGTCCTTTCTATTTGTGATGAAACAAACTATTTTGAAAAGTAAAATCTACTCTTGATAATAGATTGATTAAATAAATTTTAAATTAAATTTTCTTTAATGATACATAAAAGTACCATGAGATCATAACGGGTTAAATTCAAAACTCCATATTTCTATTCAATGGCATTAGTAAATCTAAAAAAATTTAGTTGTCTTTATGTATGTCATTTTTCATCATCTAATGCAGAGACTCTCCTTCAAATGTAAAGCAATACTGACAGAGATTTCGCAAAAAATATAATTGCCATTAATTAAAATATAATTTAATTAATAGTTTCGATTACTATTTTTCTGGGCATTTTAATGAAAGGTTATTTCATTAAATTAAATTTAATTACCATTTACAATTTAATACATTTTCATGAAAATAATTTTTTATGCAATCCTATTGTGAATTATGTTAAGAAATATTTTAGGGGGTGACTTTTCTCACAATCAAACTGTACTTTTGAATCACATGTTGGGAATGGTGTGCTCAGCACTCCGTTTATTTACATTCGTTTGTTTGTTTTCGTTTAATGTGGAACGTGAAATGGAGCTTTCGAAGTTTTTTTCTTATGCATGACATATTCTTGTCATTACTTTTCACTTGCTGATAATTAAATTGTAAACAGCAACTATTAAATTAGCTCTCTATCAATGAAATTATTAAATAGTTATCTTCTCAATTAAAAGACAAATAAGCATATACATTCAGAAATAAATCTACATAAACAATGATTACAATAAATGGATAGACTAGGATCAGAATATTTCTTAAGTAATATTTATTCATAAATTTTTCGCACATTTCAATCCCATCGCAGAAGAGAAATTCCTAGTAATAACTGATGGGAATGTTTCATCCTGGTCACTAGAGACCTCTTTCCTAATTCGGTAATGTTGTAATTACTCAAAGCACCAGTCCCGTCAATTTAGGGTGTGTTATTTTAGGTACAGATTTTATAATGGAGGCTGGGTTTTTTTTAAACTGATGTTTCATTGATGAATGAATTATTACATAAATCATCCAATATTACTTTACTTAATTATTAATTAGATTATACCAAACACCTTCTCCAGCAAATATGGAATGTATTTTTAGGAAACATTTCACTCTGGGTTTCTTTTAGAGGACAGCACAATATAGTTGAAAAGGTTTAAGAATTAGGTCTGTCTGTCTGTGCTCTAACTCGCGTAAATATACTCGGATTCACATATGCTAATGTTTTTCACTATAGAATGTTTGCTATTGAAAATGAAATCTGTAGCATTTATAATTCGTTTACAGGGAAACACAAAAGAATTCCGTTATGTGGTGGTCTATGGGGAAAAATCGTTTACGGTACATTTTATTTAAATTGTTTATTTAGATATCTCATTTCATCGTATGAAAAAATTAAATTTCTTAATAATATTCTGTTAGTGTTGGAAAGTGTTTCAAAATCTATGCCTGATGCATGATTTTTTGCTCTTGTCATTAATGTAAAATATGAATAAATGTTTAGAGATTGATTTGAAATGAAATGAAAGAATTTTACCAAATTTTGAAAAAAATTCGGGGGGCAACCACTGGCGACTGCTATTTAAAAAAAAAAAAAAATTCTCTGCGATAACTTTCCAACCAAAATAATCTATTTCAAAGATTAGCAGAAATCTACCATAATGATTATAGCTTGGAAATAGTGATGGACAGAAAAAAAATCCCCGACGGCTCATCTTACAGGTGTAAAATGTGAATAACTTTTCTACAAAATTTTCTAATTTTTTTTAATTTCTAATTAGAAAATTATCTTATATTTATTTAAATATATGTTTTAAAATGCATACATATGCTAGGCAAAATAAATTGGATGTAATATTTAAGTATTTTTAAAAATAAATAACGTATCAACTAAAGAATTATTTATATGTTACACTTCTAAAGAGAAGATATTGCACAAAATAAATAAAATCGGGAAAAGGATGTAATTTATACTATGGGATATTTTACGGTTAATTACATGTATTTATTTTTCTATATTTTATAACAAGTTCGGTAATAACAGCGATCGATTCAACTATTAAACAGGGCATTGAATTATTCAAATACTTTGAAAGCAAAAACTAATATTTAAAGATACATAACCAAACGAATATTCCATGCTCTTCTCATGATTGTAAAAAAATGACCAATTTTAAATAACATAATTTATAAGTACTCATAATTTAAATTAAAATAGTAATCTTTGATAATTTTCAGCTTTCATTTTTATAAATTTTACATTATAAGTATAATGTAATCACTTATTTCTAGAATTGTTTTTTGTGTCAGAATAATTAATAACGTCTGGACACTGGAATTAGAAAATATATAAGATAAATGTTATTAAATATATTTCGGTTCAAAAGAATTATAAAGTTGTCTTTCAAACTTTCTTAAAGTATCATCAAACTTTCGAACAAGTTTTTTTTAAACCTCATGTAATGACAAAATTACGTCTAGTTCTTCTTTAAAAGAATTATTTGAACACGACATTAAAATAATATTTAATCTTTTAACTAACATATTAATTTTCTGAATTTCTCAAAAATGTATTCAATTTATTAAATGCATTTCCTTTTTTTCTTTTTAAATTAGTATTATTAAAATTTATAATTATACATCTGATAAATAATTACCGAACAGTTTTTGTATCTTAGCGAAATGATTGTTATAGAAAATATTTCGGTTTTTCTTGGTGCATTGTCATGAATGAGAGAAATTTAAAAAGAAAATAATTTTTAGCCATTTTCCAAAAAAATAAATAATATCTTATTTAATTGGCTGTAACAATAAATATTTCAGAATGTTAATAAATATTTTTTTTTCATTTAATTACCTCTCATGACTATATATTTATTCAAAACTTGCGACGAAAATTTTAAATGGTTATTTCATTTTTTTTTATAATTTCTCAAAAACATATTTAATTTATTAATTACGTTTGTTTTTTCCCTTTTTAGGCAATAAATATTTTTTCATTTAATTATCTCCCATGACTATATATTTATTCACAATTTGCGAGGGAAATTTTAAATAATTATTTCATTTTTTATAATTTCTCAAAAACATATTCAATTTATTAATTACATTTCCTTTTTTCTTTTTTAATTAGCATTATTAAAATTTATAATTATCCTTTAGTTAAATAATAAACGAACAGTTTTGTATCTTAGAGAAATGATTTTTTTAGAAAATATTTTGTTTTTTCATTGTTAAGAATGAAAGATAGTTAAAAAGAAAACAATTATTCGCCATTGAAAAAAAAATAAAGAATCATTTATTTAATTGGCTGTAACAATCAATATGAAGAATGATGATAAATACTTTATTCATTTAATTACCTCTCATGACTATATTTTTATTCACAACTTGCGAGGAAATTTTTAAATGGTTATTTCATTTTTTTTTATAGTTTAAGTTTGTTTTTGAATTTAATATGAAGTATATTTTAAAACATTAATTTCGAAGCATCTAAGGATCTAATGTTTAAGCATATAAAACTCATAAAGTTTTGTGAAAATAGCTTCATAATTTTATGAATATTGTAGACAGAAGATTTGCTGATAATAACTCATGAACAGCATACATTTCAGAATTAAAAGACAGGAGTCTATAAAACTCTGTATTCCTCTAAATTATTTTTCCACTGTTCCATGTATATGAATCAGTGGTCTATCAATTATACAGCGTTCATGCTTGACAACTCTTTTTGAATCGATGTAGATTTTGTCCTCAAATATCTGTATAAACATCTAGGTTCTGCTGTCTGCTGTCGCATTAATAGCTTTGAGATGGTATAAGTAGAATTTATTTATTTTTAAAAACCCCTTTTCTTTGCTTCCTGTTTTTCTTTTTGCCAATAGTGACGATATTTAAACTTCATACGCTCAAGTGACAAAAAAAATAAATAATACGATACTAGTTTTAACAACAATGAAACTAATATTAGGATTAAATAACACTTTAATGTATTGTGCTCGTTTCGGTCTGTCCTGAAAACATTAAATATATTTATTTTTGATGATATTTCCACATTAGTGTCATTAAAGTTTTAACTGTTTTCCTAACATCAATATGTGTCTTATAAATACTGCTTCTCTATACGAAAGTTAACAGAATTCTTTATCGAATCTAGCGGGTGCATCCAAACCAATCTATTTCACTTTATTGTATAAAATGACAAAGAATGCATTTGAATTCGGAAAGGCTTTATCACAGGAGGTTAATGCAAGCCTAGACAAAATGAATGGTCAGAAAAAAAAGGAGGGGACATCATTTTGAGGTTGACACTCTGATGTGAAAGCGTCCGCTTGAGTCAATAATTCCGCGTTCAAAAGCTGGATACATCTGTTACACAGAATATGATTACTGGCCGGCTTCCAAGAGTGCTCGTTTTTTTTTTTAAATTAAAGTTTAGTCTTGGGAGTTTTGTTTCTCTTAGGTTTTCTATAAGTTCTTATGTTTTGAATACAAATTGGTTTTGTTGTAATAATATCGTTTATAGTGTGTTATATGCTAAATGTGCACATAAAGCAAAAATTTATATATATTTTTAAAAATAGTGATTTAAATTTTAACAATACATTTCATTAAGTATAATTTTAAAATGAGTGAATTAAGGCTTTTTGTAAAAGAGTTATAAAAATAAAAATTAATACGGGTGGTCATAAAGTCTTTCCCTGATTAGAAAAAATATTACGAAATAACCATTGAATGTAATACTATAAAATTTTTATTATGGAAAAGTCACATACTTAAGTTTGTTTAGTCCATCAGATTTTCTGGAAGATGCATCGGACGGGATGGACCAATACCATGGCCCCCTCGCACACCCGATATTACACCTCTAGATTTTTTTCATTTGGGGGTTCAAAGGACAGAGTGTTTGCAACACCATTAAAACATATTGAAACACTCAAAGGTCTGGATCACAGATTCAAGTGTGACAGCCCAATTCAGTCAAGTGTGACAGCCCAATTATTGGGCAACACATGGAGATTAATGGAATACTGCCTTGACAATCTTCGAGGTACCAAGGGTTCTCACAAATTTACTGACGTAAGTACTTATATGAAAAACTTCAAGAATGTCTTTAGAATATAGTAAAACAAGCATATGTCTAATTATATTAGTATTTCTGCAATATATTATTGTAATCAGGGAAAAATTTTATAACCACCCTGATGACCTTTGTATTAAACCTGTGACCTGTATACCCTGATGACCTGTCGATTAAATAAAATGTTGTGAAAGTGTAATTAACGTTTGCATTATGTGATTATTGTCTAATTGTTTAAAACTTCTGTCTATTTATTTTTAAAAGTGGCCTATTCAGTCTTTGAGAATAATCTCTTCTAAAGAAAATATTACACGTTTGACACGTATTATGCATTCTTTCCACACTTTAACGCAAATCCGAAAAATTCAGCGGCTATACTCGCATTCTGCAAAAACTGCTTATAATTATGTATAATGCAGACATTCAGACACACTATGACATGTATTAGATTGAAAACAATGGTCATTTTCACGCAAATTAGGGTGCAGTTGTGTTATGTTTTTCACTGTTTCTGTGACAGCTATATGTTGGCGTCTATGGGAGGAATTTCATCAAATATAATATTTACAATATATATTAAAAATTATGTTGATTCAATTTTGGCTTCATTAACTTGGTAGAGAACTTATATGCTATTTTTTGCGACAAACATTATAGATGTAATAACAATTTCTATTGGCTAGAAGTACAACATATTTCATATTTCAACATATTGATTAAAAATATAATGTTTGTCCATCAGTGTATTCGGATATTTTACACCAGGCGCTGTCGAACAGTTTACAGTTTTCTTTTTGTTATTCGTAAATCCAAGTTACATTTAAAGAAATTCACTGCGCTTCGTAATTATTTGTGTGTAACAGTGCTATTTAAATTAATATATTAGAAAAATATAGTGGATTAACTACTTACACTCATACATATTCTCTCTGGTGAAACCAACTCACTATAAGTTTTGTGATGGCCATAGCATACTATTTTTGTATTATTTTCCCAAGATTTAGTGATAAAAAGTAATTTTATCTCGGCTCTCATAACACACAAATGAAAAATTAATTTTATTTGGACCTCCCCAGTAGGGTGGGACGAAAATAATGGTTAATTTTTTTTCCCGTAGAAATTTGCTATAGTCGGCAAAAGTAGCCTTTTGGGATTAGAATGAAGAATATGAAATTTTTTGCTGTACTAAATTATTTTCAGGTGCCGCAAAAGCCTTCAAAATTGACTTTTCTAAAAAAAAAAACGATAAAATTTGCATTAAAAAGTATTTTCTTGATCTTTAAAGTAATATACATATATTTTGTAAACAGAATATTCAAAATGTGATACTTTTGCAGAAAACATACGCATTCTATGTATTACTAATTTTTAGATGCCATTACAGAAAAAATGATTTTGTAGAATTTAGTGATTTTCATCATATTAATTTTTAGTGATTTTACAGTAGCATATTCTTATAGTACTATAGTGAAATGAAAGAAATTCAATGTTTAATTATCGTACTTTCAAATCACACTTATTAAAAAAATTAAAAGACTAAAACTCCTGATTAACGAACACTTATGGGACCAAAAAAAGTCTGAATAAGTGAGGTGACTGCAGGAGATGAGTTGTTAATTACAACGAGAGGTTAATTATAGCTGGGAAAATTTAATTTGGCTGCAAGAGAGGGGTGACCGTATATAAGGGTGTCCGTTAAGAGACGTTTGACTGTATAATGTTTCTAAAGGCAAACCATTATTTTTTTCAAAAGTCCATAGTACTGACACATTGGATTGTCTTTTTGTTTAAAATTTTGGAATTATCTTTTGAAAATTTGTTTTAGTTTCATCAATTCATCTCTTGGAGAAGTGCTGCAAATGGACAAGGATGACTCGGTATCTAATTTAACAATCTTTTCAACTGCTTGTGTGTGACGTGGGGAAAAATTGAAGTCATGAAGTTGACTTTCATGATCATATTTCTTTGTTTGTTTTATTTACTGCTGTAATTTGTCATCCGAAATATGCATCGTCATAGGAGGTTTTGTTACTTTCACATCATGACATTGAATCATATCAATTTAATCCGTGGCATCAAAGTTTATACATGAATTACATTTTTCTGATGCCAACTTCATTTCCAGACCCTGCTTTTACAATCCGACGTAATGCAAACCGTCTTACATGACTTCTATCACCTGATAGCATACAAAGGAGGACATTTTCATGTATAGCAAAGTATGTATTTGTTTGACTGATTGGATCAATTACATTTTTAAGAATCTAATTGAGATAACGTAAATAACTGACAAGTTTTCACAAGTGCTTCGATCCATACATACAAGATAGTTTTAGCTTTATGTTAAAAAAAACAGTTGCATACACTTTCAAACTCACTACTTTTTTGTACTCAGTCAGTATTTGGAGATTTTGTGGTGGATATTCTGTTCTCACATACAAGCGAAGTATTCTATTTGCTAAGGCAAGCCATCGTGAATGACTAAGTTTTTCTGGTTTCTTCATAAACAACTCAGAAGAGCAACTTCCAACGGAGATTGTGATACACATTTCTAACAAATATTTTTGTTCCCTACAGTTAATTATCCTTAATTTTTAGCAATGGAATGTTATTTTCAATAGGTGAAAACTCAATCACTGGAAGTTAATAACACTTTTCTAGTTGTTTTTTCTTATTTTATCTCCAAATTCATTTGGATCTTTAGTTTTTCTATCTTGGAAACAAAATAGATGACGTTCGGGAAGTTTATTTGCATGAAATAGACAAATCAAGCACTGCAGTGGCTCTCATAATTCTTTTTCCAACAAAGCAATAGCTCCATTATTCAATCCAGTGTTCGGGGCAGTTTCATCGTATACAATTGCAGTAATGTTTAAGTATTTGTTGTTGCCATTGAAAATGGCTTTATGCTGTGTTTTATACCTTTTCGAGTATCAGAAATCAGTTTTAAGTATTCTAAAAACTTTGATACAGGCTCTGCAACAAGTGATATATGTTCTTCGATAACAGTTCTTTTGTAATATTTAGTTACTTTCTTCTCTTGAACAGTAGAGTTGCCTTTTCTTACATCACAAAACAATCACTTTCTGTAACTAGTTTTTCAGTTTCTTCTACATATCTCTGTCGGTTCTTTATTCGTCTAATTCTCGTCTAATTTTCATTTTGACAATTACTATACTTATTACTTCCTCACTAATCAGTCCAACATCCCTCAGAGCGGCGGTTGAAATTGTTGCAGCAATTTTATCTGATACTCGGCTTCGATCAGAAGTTGAAGCCACACATCGCAATTTCATGCGCGTTTGACTATGATTTTGATTACTTGAGGTTTAGGAGACACTTGACGTAGAGGCAATAGCAAAATTGGCAACTAATACTGTGTCCTCTTCAGAACTTGTTTCTGTTTTTACTTCATTGTATACTATTTATGTTTCATTTTCTTTTATTAAAACGAATTATGCTGTCAGTTTAGCATGTTTTCTGTTTAAAAACAATGTGTAAATGTTTTTTTTTTTTTTTTTTTTTTTTGTTTGTTTTTGTTTTAACTACAAGTGTATTTAGGACTCAATTGTGAATTTCAACATAATTGCGAAATTTGTCAATATTTTTATAAAAACCCTTCTTGCGGCATCTCTAAACATAAGCCAATTACGCTGATATTTAATTTCCGTCTTTATTTTGATCAAAGGCAACTTGTGAAAACTATAGCACATTGAAATATAATTTAAACATAATTGAGGAATTTGTCAGAATTTTATTAAAAATCCAAAGTTTGTCCTTCTTGCGGCACCTCTAAACCTAATCCAATTACACTGATATTTAATTTCTTTCTTTATTTTGATCAAAAGCAACTTTTAAAAACTATAGCATATTGAAAAATAAAAAAATTAGCATTATTACGAAAATTGTCAAAAATTTAATAAAAACCTAAACTTTACCCTTCTTGCGGCACCTCTAAACATATTCCAGTTACGGTAATATTTAATTTCCGTCTTTATTTTGATAAAAGGCAACTTTTAAAAACTACAGCGTATTGAAATTTAAAAAAAAAAAAATCGTTCCACCCTAATATACATGGATGCTCAAATGATCTTACGTGCATTTCCATTTATTGACGGTAATTGCTGAAGCGAAATTTTCAATTGTACTATGTATTTCCTCACTGAAGTAAATTTTAGCGTACTGTGCAGTATACATACAAATCTATACAGAAAATACAGGGCTGCACAAAACAATTCGGATATTTTATTTGACTATTTGTAGTAATTGCTGAAATTGCTTTTTCAAGTATATTATCCCTTAGTTGAGCTTAAGCCGAAATGTAGGCCTCCCAGCCTAGTTTGACTGTGATCTTGTTTTCTTAGTAGTGCGTGGTCATTCTGGCATATCTGGGAACGAACATGCTGATAAACTGCAACGAAACCGACACAAGACATCTTACAAAAATTCAACCGCTTTCCACAATCACATTTAAAGAGTATAACAACTAACAACATCAGAATTAATAAGATCATAGTAAATGGATTGGGAACTGGGAACAACGGGTCGCTTTACTCACGCCGTAATCCTAACAGTATCAACAGATCTTCAACTTCAAAATAGGCACCACTGCATCTTTGCCGCAAACCTTGGCCTATTTCCTCAATATCTCAATAAATTCGTCAAGGCATCGTCACCTAGATGCACCTGTGGGAAAAGAGGTACCTCCTTACATTATATCCTAGATTGTATCCTGGCTGCCCACCATCATATTAGAAAGCCATTACAAATGAATCTGTCGGCCTGGTTTGCCTACGTGCTGAATTATAAACCTGCCACTCATTTCATTTTAAATACTTAACTTTAATCTAAAATGCTTATATTACATAAATTTAAAATACTTCACACTTTTCATTTAAAATAGAACATAAATAAATAAATAAGAAATAATATCATAAATCAAAACATTTGATTTCAAAATCAACGTATCGTTTCTAATTTGTACACGCGATAAGTAAAAGCTGTATTAGCGATTTTAAAAATGCTAAAAATCTGATTCATTAAATATTATTACATGAGTTCAATTTACGTCAAGAAAAGGTCCTGAAGGAGGTTGAGTTGTATAGCACATAATTATGGTAAACTTTGATTGTCTCACTGGTGCGAATTATCTTTTTGACGCGAGGCAGCGGTCCAAAAATTCATTCGCGGAGAGCTTGCTTTGCGAATGATTACCTCCATGATTTAATATTTTAAATGTTCACGACGAATCAATCTTTTTTTTTTTTTTTTTTTTTTTTTTTGTTTACTTTCATGAATAGAAAATTTGAACTGCGAATCTAATTTCGACTGAAGTTATTGCAGAATATATGCATAATTGAACGTAAGTCATCTCTCAAATATTAATTTATTTTGAACGATCTTTCTTAAAATGTAACTTTTATGCAGTTTTCTTCGAAAAAATAATTTTGAATAAAAATCGCCGCCTGGCATATGAAAAAGTGAAACGGTCATCCCGGAACTGTTGATGACAGCCACATGACTTACGCTTTTATTTTAGAAGATTATTATTTTTTATTTCAGCATCTTACAGTAGTTTTACATGGTAGTATTATTGCTCAGTATCACATAATAGTAGTATTTAGTACTGCTCAATAGGATTTGAAAATTGTATTTTCAGAATTTTTGTATTTCTGGAATTTTGTATTTTCAGAATTTTTGTATTTTTGGAATTTTGTATTTTCAGAATTTATATTTCAGCATCACATAGTGTAATTATTGCTCAATATCACAAAGTATAATTTAGTAATGCTCAGTATAATAAGGTAAACAAACCTACTGGGCCGGGCTAGTTGAGCTTAAGCCTAAAGGTAGGCCTTTCCACCCGGTTTGACCTTGAACTTATTTTCTTAGTAAACTGTGAAGTTTTGTAAGACTATTCTGAATGTCATGGGAAGTGTTTCATCAACTATGCTGAAAGCATAATTTTTTATTATTGTTGTAATTGTAAAGACATTTTTCAATTTTTAGCGTATATCATATATTCTAATACGAGCAAATCTTGTGTGTGTGTGTGTGTGTGGTTATGCAAATTTTATCTTGAAAATGGCTCTAACGATTTTGACGAAATTTTGTATCCTACCATTTTGGGGCACCAGAAAAACGATTGGCCTAGGTCACATGTCCGAGAAAATTCGATTAGTGGGTCATTTTGGATCATTTTGGGTCATGGTCAAGCTAATTGTATCTAAAAAACGGTTCAAACGATTTCGACGAAATTTTGTATCCAACCCTTTCCGGGCACAAGAAGACTATTGGGCTGGGTCACATGTTCGAGAACTTTCGATTAGTGGGTCATTTTTGGGTCAACGAAGGTCAAATTAATTTTATCTAAAAACGGCTCTAACGATTTTGATTAAATTATGTATCCTACGAGTTTCAGGCACGAGAAAATCATTGGGCTAGGTCACATGTCCGAGAAAATTCGATTAGTGGGTCATTTCTGGGTCAAGCTAATTTATCTAAAAAGCGGCTCAGACTATTCACACTAAATTTTGCATCCTATGGTTTTCGGGCACGAGAAGACTGTTGGGCTAGATCACATGTTCGAGAAAATTCAATTAGCGGGTCATTTTGGTCATGGGTCATTATGGGTCAAGATATTTTATCTTAAAAACAGGTCAGACTATTTACACTAAATTTTGCATCCTATGGTTTTCGGGCACGAGAAGACTGTTGGGCTAGGTCACATGTTCGAGAAAATTCAATTAGTGGATCATTTTGGTCATGGGTCATTATGGGTCAAGCTATTTTATCTTAAAAACGGTTCAGACTATTTACACTAAATTTTGCATCCTATGGTTTTCGGGCACGAGAAAACTGTTGGGCTAGGTCACATGTTCGAGAAAATTTCATTAGTGGGCCATTTTGGTCATGGGTCATTAAGGGTCAAGCTATTTTACCTTACAAATGGCTCAGAGGATTTGAAAATTTAGCGTCCTACAGGTTTAAGGAACGAGAAGACTATTAGGCTAGGTCACGTGTTCAAGAAATTTCGATTAGTGGGTCATTTTGGTTATGAGTCATTATGGGTCAAGCTATTTTATCTTAAAAATGGCTCAGACTACTTACACTAAATTTTGAATCCTATGGTTTTCGGGCACGAGAAGACTGTTGGGCTAAGTCACATGTTCGAGAAAATTCAATTAGTGGGTCATTTTGGTCATGGGTCATGATATTTGAACTCAAATTTAATTTTGTCCGAGCATAGCTCGGTTTTCCCTGCTCGTATATTTTTTATTTTAGCATGCTACTTAAAAAAGAAAAAAAAAGTCTTATTTTATTTTATTTGAAATAGGTCCGTTTTTTTTTTTCAAATATTGTAGCCTAAATGAACACATATTTAAAAAGATGCATAGAAAAAAAAAATAATTATTGAACTTTTGTCTTACATTAAAATAACACTCAGAGCGTTTCGATATCAGATAATTTCGATCAGTGCGTTGAAAAGCCTTTTGCTTTTAATGAAATATCCGAAAGAAAGCGATATAGTGCTTCTTCTAACGTAATAAAAAAGGATTCAATCTCTATTTCCCTGATCAAATGAAAACCCGTCTTCGAAGGTGTTTTCTCAGCTAAAGCTCAAGTTAGTAAAGATATTTTTCTTTTGTAACATTTAAAATCAATGAACAACACTATTAAATAAAGCTTTATAAGGAAAACAATTGTTTTTTTTCTTCTCTTTCATATGGTTTCATTATATTATTTATAGCATAATCAGATATAAATGCGCATATAAATATTTCCTAAACTCCACACAAAATACTAAAGTTTTTTTCTTAGTGTTTAAATGAACAGTTTAACAGTGTAAAAGTTTTTAACTGTTTTTTTTTTAATCAAGCAGCAGTTATTGCTATCAAAATGGCACTAAAAATTCAAAAGTTTTTCGATTTAATACTTATATGTACCACCGTAACAAATCGTATGTCCGTGAAATAAACATTCCCCCATCTGTTGATTTAGGGTATGGATATCCGCTGAAATTGCAAGTTAATCTGACACATCCCGCACACCGATCTCAATAATCCGGTCTTCTGCTAAGTTGATGATAAACCCCATTCATACAATAACATACCGGTAAGTACCATCGATATCTGAGTGTTCCTTGAGGATTATGACACATTGGTGTGTTTTCGTCTAATAATATAGGATGTTATTGGAATTCTTAACTTGGTATAATAGTTCTAAATTGCCAATTGCTTTTTTGATAAAAAATAATTCGATGCTACTTTTTTTTTTTTTTTTTTTTTTTTTTTTTTTTGGTGGGTGGAGGAGGCGAAAATGAACAAGTTTTAAAAATACGCCAGTTTGCATAAATTCTTTATATTTTAGATGTAGGTCAGTTTTAAATAGTGCTCGCGAATATAAACCTAATACGCTCAAAACATATTGTAACCGGTAACGATTTTGGATAGGTATCATATGGAAAAATGGCTTAACTACTTATACGTTTATACGTATATAAACGTATATTCGCGAGTACTAGTTTTAAATTGTTCAGAAATAGTTTGTAAAATTTTAAAAGAATATTTCAGGCACAACGGTAATGGATATTATAAATTTTAAAACAAATTTGAGAACATAAGATAAAAAAAAAATAAAAATAGAATATAGAATATAGAAGCGAGACTTGGAGGGTCAAATGTTAAGCATTATGAGAAACGATTACATTTTTTCAGTATGCAGTCTGTTTAAAGATGAGTGATGACAGTTTTAAATATTGGAATTGTTGTTGTAGATGTTGTAAAAAATAGTTTAATAGTTTATTTAAGTTATAAAAAAGGGATAATTTTTTTCAGGAAAAAATTCATTTCCTAAATCTATATATTTAAAAAACAAAGCGGATCTTCATGATCAATTGTGGCATATCTGAACATGCGCAATGCACACATTAGAGTGCTATTCGGTCATTAAATAGAGAGGAACACCTGTTTTGAACTGGTTTCATTTCTTGGGAACGTTAAGAGACGTCCGGATGTATCAGTCGAGTAATGCGACATAAAAAAGAATTCTGGTTCTCCAAATGGAGCGTACGTTCTAATCTTTCACCTGGCATTAGATGTTTCTCAGATACCGTTACTGTTCTGATAGCCCAGTTCAACAATATAAGTTATTTTTTATTTCAGGAGGAAAAGTTGTAGAATTTGTGTTTTTATTGATTATTATTATGAAAAAATTACTATCCCCAATATTGTTTAAATTAAATATTTTGTATTTCAAATTTCAAATATAAATTTTTTCAATTAATTATCGATCAAATACATTTAAATGATCAACAATTGGGGGTATATATATATATATTTTTTTTAATTGATCGATAAGGGATACATATATATATACTAAGAAAAGTAGGTGATTATTTTCCGTAAGGAAAAATAAGAATGAAGGACAAATATTTATATAAAAAACTGTACTCAATCAGTGCCATGATTGGTATTTTAATGTAGTAAAATGTTTATATATGAGAAAAATAATAAAATATAATTTTAAAAATGTCTTTATTTGTAATTTTGTTTTTGTATCTGAAAGTTAAAAAAAAAAAAAAAAAAAAAAAAAAAAAAAAAAAAAAAACCCTAAAAACTGAATTCTTACTGAAATATTCCGTTGTTTGTATCCGTGTAAAGAGAGTTAATATCGTGCTAGCATCCAGCCGAAGCCTCTGAGATGGTGCTGTATGCTCTTTTTACTTGGTCAGACACTAGTATATGTGACGTCACAAACGAGATACTGTCCGGTCAATCTTTCGCGGCAAAAATATTTAATAGATAAGAAGTTTTGAAATTCCGCTCATATTATTTGTGATTACATAAATAATATCGTGGTGAATTTCATAATCGTGAAAAATAGAGAATTAATAAACTTATTTTATAAAAGGAAATTAAAAGTTTCAATTTAAAAAATGCTATGATAAATAGAGTTGACTGAACACATTGACTTGCCTTTTCCTAAAAACATTATTTTACAATAAATATACGTACCAAAAGTATAAGAAGTCTGACAGAAACTTTATAAAATTCTACTGTTTTTACCACTATATACCATAATTTAACTGAAACACAATAAATATCAATTTAAATAGATAAATAATTACTTTTAAAATATAGAGGCTTTGGCATATTTTTTTAAAGCTTGGCGCAATTCGAGCTTCAGAACTTGTTGCCAAATGATGCAAACAGCTAAGAAATCAAACCTAATATATATTTTTTTTTACACATGAATTTGTATAGATAAACAATTTATTTTTATATATATTATAGTTTTTTATATACAAATTTCTTCTGTTTGTATATAAAATGGGACACTTTAAGAACCACTTGTTAAGAATGCAAAAAATATACATATATATTATTTGGTTTTGAAAGCAAGTGATTACATATTTGAAAATCTTCTGCTTATTTTATTGTAATTTTAGTTGGAATGTAGAATTTTTTTTATATTTTGATTTGGTTCTGTGAAAGACACTACTTTGGAATTTTACAAATATAATTCTTTATCTGCATCCAGATAGAATGAAATGTATCTTCGATGTTGCAGATACATTAAATTTAAATCTTTGATAAACTTAAGTACCATTCAGTGCATCATACAGTTTAATATTTAAGCAAATCAGTTTGACTAATTAATCAGTTCGACTAAAATTAAGACATCGATAAAGGTACAGTATAGTAAAAAGTATTTTTTCTAAGTTCCCCCAACTTTTAATTGAAACAAAACTAACTATGCCGAATAAATGTCCATCCAAAATTATTGGATGAAAGATACAAAGCAAAGTGCAACTCCTACCCATCTAAATGAGACACAAAAACACATTAATGTTAAACTAAAAGTTACTTTTGTAAAAATTATGGAAAATAAAGATTTTGAATATTATATTTATGTCGAACCTTTTCTTGAACTTATTAGTAAATTTTCACAAAAAAAAAATCAGATAAGACCAAAGTAAATTCTAAAGAAATAGAACTTACTTCCAGTACTGAAATATAGATGTGGATACGTTACGGTTTTGAGGTTTAATGTTACTACCACATCGTATAAATTGCACCACTCTTACAAAGTATACATAATGGATATTTATTTATGCTTTTTACTAATCGGTTTTAAATGTTTAATTTTAGATAATTTTTTTTTCTAAAAATAATGAATTTTAATTCAAGCGTCAAATTTAGTGGCCTGCCTGAGCTTCTTTAACGTACAACTCCATGAAACAAATCGGCGACTTAAATGCGCCCCAAATAGTTTCGATATTTTTAGAGCATTTTACAAAGTTACTTTTACATGTAAGACGTTATTTCATACTAAATATAGATTGCTCTACATACTTATAGTTGACATTTTTCGTAATCTCTCATATATTCCGAGATAGGGTCGAAAGTTTCCACATTTTACAACTAGGGTTACTGTAACAACTCTCCAATGAATGCGCATAGTCATTTTATTGTAGGTAGACATTTGTTCCATAGTTGCAACTTTATTCGTTAAATGTACATTTGAGTGAACCGGGAGTACTTTGCAGTACTTTACACCCAGCCAGCATCCCCTGTGCCAGTTTACATGGAATGACCAAGTTATTTCTTATACATTTGTGTTATGCTTTCTGTATAATGCAGTGTTTTCATTTTTTTAGATTCTCAGAGACATTTTTAGAGTCAATTTCTACAGCGGATATAGATGCAAATCTCACAAAAAAGAGTTTTGAAGATTGGTTTATTTACCTTATACCGGATAGGCCCAAAATGAAACAAAAATTTTCCTGTCAATTAAGTTGTGTTCTTCCGGTGATACTGACTGTAATGAAATCAGAAATTCCCTTTTTAAATTATAGACTTCTGAAAATGGGGTTGATATTATGATTTGTTTTAAGGGATTTCAAAGAAGAATAAATTAATGAATATTTAAGCAGGAGATAAATAAGTTCAGCATCTCTGTGACATATCCATTGGTAAAGTGATAAACTTTTCAAGGATTCTGTTCTGTAGTTACATATTCTTAAAGTAAGGAGTAAATTCATTGCGACAGCCTGTATGGCCTAATTTGAGGCTAAGTAATAATGAATGTATGGATTTGTGATACTTAATATTGAAATTATGCTTTTTGTACTAGATTTTCATTTTTGTACATCTATTTTCAACAAGTAAGGTTACTTGCATCATGAGCAATAACAAGGCTGATGCAAGAAAAAGTTGATGATTTCATTGTTTTGCTGAAACTGTGAAATAGTGAACTTTACAGAAGGACCCCTAGTGACCCAACCATACTACTTCTGACTCTGACAGTTTCCATATGTCCATCTTAGACCTATATATATATATATATATATTAGCGATTGCATTAAAACTGAAGGTGATCGAGCAGCAGCCGCGTCCAAATTTAGGCCACTTGAGATGGAATGACTCATTAACTATTACCTTCATTTCTTGATGAAAGTTTACTTTATATCTATTGTATGTATTAGAAGTTATGATATGTTTGTTATGGACGTATATAATGTAAAATGAATACACGTCTATAAATTAAAAAAACACATTATGAAAGTAATTTATATTCTATTATTATTCCGAGATAATTAATGTTCACCCAAACTATACTCGCAAAAAACGTTCATCAAAAACAGTAAAAATTACACACAAAATGGTTCCAGAATACCCCTAAAACTAGAAAAAAATTATTTATTATTTGAATAAATTTACTTCTTCTGAGAATATCGGGAAATTTTGAGTTTCGGTGATCGAATTTTTCGTATTTTGAGCGGGAAAAGGACATATGTAAAAAGTCAGTTTCTGATACGAAATAATAACATGCCAGGGCTCCCACTGGTCCGTTTTTTGAAAACCAGTATTTTTTTAGAAAGAAAGTTGTGGTAATTATTTGCAACAATTGCAACCAAAATGAACCTCTAAGTTAGTTTCTACAAAATTTATAAAGAAAGTTTTTCTTTGAAAAAAAGTGGTGTTCAAAAAACGGACCGAGTTGGAGCCCTGTAACATGCAGAACAGTTGCCGAAAGTCCTTTGTGATTTGACAAAAAAATGCAGAATTTTAATGGAAGATTTAAGGTAATTTTTACGTTACATCGTTACAATTCCTGTATATTCGGTGAAATCATGGAAATCAAAGTGGAAAATTTCGTGTTTTAACGAAAAAGTACAACAGAAAGAAACCTTCAATTCACAGATATTTTTGAAAATGTATACTAC
Source organism: Maratus michaelseni (assembly GCA_963931845.1). NCBI lineage: Eukaryota > Metazoa > Arthropoda > Arachnida > Araneae > Salticidae > Maratus > Maratus michaelseni. The sequence goes on along the minus strand of OZ007595.1, from coordinate 316,318,721 downwards.
TTGAACGGTTAGAAATGCTTCCGAGAAAATAAAGCCTACTACAAATTTCCCTTCCTGTCAGAGATTCCAATTCATCGACATTTTTGTTGCACGTGTATTATATGGACATTGAAATACATTTGTATTTTTTCCCCTACCGCAATATGCTACTCGCAATATTAATGCGAAATTGGACAGGAAATTTTATGTCATATTTTGTATCTAATTCGACAATATACAGGGTGGTTATAAAAAAACTATCCCGATATATGAGCCCCTAACTATCATACCGTTCACAGAAATGGAATGAAATTCTGGCCTAAAGTATTTTGAGGTCTGCGCTGAAGAATCATGTGAAAAACAACAGTTAAATTCTAACAGTTACGGTTACAGTGACAAAATTTCGAAAATTTCAAATGGCAATACCTACTTTTTTTTATTGGAATGTGATCTTCGTAGTGAAAAACCATAAAAAGTATTGGAACGGTACCTGTAGCACGAAAATCGCCGGCGCTAGACAAACTAAGAAGAATAGGGAAAACTACCAATAAGGACAGAGAAGCAACAGAAAACAAAACATTTTATTGTGTTTCATACATTTTCCATTTCACACACGACGACACTTTACATGCGGCAGATGGTGGATAGCACTGAACAATAAAATGTTTTATTGTTCAGTGCTATCCACAATTGCTGCATGCAAAGTGTCATCATGTGTGAAGTGGAACATTTGTGAAAAAAAATATAATATTTTGTTTTCTGTTGCTTCTCTGTCCTTTATTGGTTGTTTTCACTTTTCTTCTTAGTTTGCCTATCGCCGGCGATTTTCGTGCTACAGGTACCGTTCCAACGCTTTTTATGGTTTTTCACTATGAAGATCACATTCCAATAAAAAAAGTAGGTGTTGCCATTTGAAATTTTCGAAATTTTGTCACTGTAACCGTAACTGTTAGAATTTAACTGTTGTTTTTCACATGATTCTTGAGCGCATACCTCAAAATACTTTAGGCCAGAATTTCATTCAGTTTCTGTGAGCGGTATGACAGTTAGGGCTCATATATCGGGATAGTTTTTTTATAATCACCCTGTATTTATTTATTATCAGTTAAAATGTGTCATACTTGATAACATTATTATTAGAATACAGCGCAAGAATAATTAATGAAGTATTCAGCCCGAAGTTAATTTGAAAACTAAAATGCATTTATAAATTGACAGAGCGTAAATAAAATAGGCCAAAAATGTATATATCATAAACGATAAAATTCCTTTCCGCATATAAATTAACATTTATATTGAGAAACATGCGATTTATTTTTTTATTAGTACGAATTATGTATGTTATTTATAAATTTACATTGTGGTAGGCCTTTTACAGAAATAATATTTTTTTATTAAATTTACTTAAAACGGGAGTTGTACTTAATTTTTCATTTATTATTTTATTTGGCTTAATTTATCTTTATAATCATTAAAATTGCAACTACTATATTAACAAAAAGCTTAAAAAAACACATTCATTAACAAGAATTTTAAAAAGAATGTTAATGCTTCAGACGTTATTTCGAGCAGTTAAAACTTTATTTTTTTTATTCTTAGCTATCCTTCTCTGTAGTTCAAATTTTAAACGTAAAAGAACAAAAGCCGTTTCTATGGATACGAAAACGAGAGGAACATCGTGTTTAACGAGCTTTGTTTGCCAAAGGATGGGTTTCGTTTCCTTTGAAAATATTTTAAAAGAGATAGTGTTATATAATTAAGAAACAGAGTTTTTCCATGTTATCTTTGAATAGCTTTACTTTTAACGAAAAGTATTGTCTGCTTTTCCAAACTATTTGTGATATATTATATATTATATATTATTTCAGATATTGTGTATTTTATATATTTTCAAAAATCATTTTCTCTTACGAAGCAAATTACTATAAATGGTTAAAATTATCTACATATTTGTATTTTGTCAATAATTTTTCAAGATAATTCTTTTACATATAAGTCTCCAAAGACATGTCTTATCGATCAATTATAACAGATAAATCATAATTTTTATCATATCCTAAATAACAACTTTATTTTTATAAATACATTTTTCTATTATTTCTGTTTTCTAAAGAAAGTTGTGAATACATTGAAGTGTTATGGATAGTAGCGTTGACAGTCACAGTCCATTTAATAAAAGTTATTCATCGTTATTTATTTTACGAGCATCAACTTTTATGGTTTTTACCACTTTGTTTTAATCTTCAGCTGCATTTTTCAAATTGTTGCTCTCATGTTTGCCTCGAACCAAGGTTATCAAACGCTTCTCGTAGAGATGCTGTTCGGGGTACGCATAAGATACGTATCATTTTTCAACTTTTATTTCAGATATTACACCGATAAAAATATTAGTATTCAGTTCGTTCACGTCAATCAATTAATTCGTCAGTGACAAAAGTTTCACAAATTGACATTTTTAAACTGATTTTTCTATTTCAAATTTGTTTTTCATTCATTATGCCAGACTTTTTTTTTACAATATAATACATTAAAATCTAGAGAAATGCTTAAGTGATACAAAAAGAAACAACAAAAGGTTTAAAAAAAACTTTTAATGATGGAAATTTGGATTTTCGAAATTTGCGAGAATACTTTGTTTATCGTTATATTTCTTGAAAATGGTGCCGTATGAGCGTTGAAACGTATATTGGTCATTAAAAGGTTTTTTATAAGCCTTTTGCTGTTTCTTTTTGTATCACTTAATCATTTCTCTAGATTTTAATTATATTTAGTGATCTTATTTTGTGATTATGTAATATAATACATATGTTTATGTTAAATATTCAGTTCATATTTCGTAGAAATTCTGAAATTGAGATAGAATTTAAAGCTTAGTTAATCTCTGCATTGTTTTCTGAAAAAAAAAAAAAAGGTAATCGTCAAAACATTTGTTATAAAATTGTTCAAAATATCAATGCCAAAGTATTTTTTAAAAAGAGAAAGGTTACTTTTAACATTTAATATTATGGCATACAATATCGCGAAGTTTCCTGTTCCTTATATTTTACAACGAGTTTTTCATTATTAATAAAAAATAAATAAAATAGTCACAATAAATAAAATAGTCACAAAATAAATTAAATAGTCACAAAAAATAGTTTTCGTAACATATCTTATACTTAAATTTAAATTTAAAAAAAATAAAACAACGTTTGGAATTTGAATAATTGCACTGCTTTGATAACTGTTAGTCGCAAAATGTTGTAAAAAGGCGAGAAAACAAGTATTTTTTCAAACACTAGTTCAAATATACCTCTCATTAATTTCTTACTTCCATTCAGATTATACAGTTTGCCCATTTATTGTGAGAAAAAAACAGTTGCAGTGTGCTTACTAAATTGTACTGGCAAAAGGTTTTTGGAATAGCTTTGTGCAGCCATCGCAAGTGGAAAAATGAGAGCATATTTGGATTTCCTTTCGGGCAAAAATCTGAGCAGTGTATTGAGATTCGGTATAGAATCAGAAATGTTAGAGGTGTATTAAGGATTTCATGTAAGATTATGGAGTTCTATCACATATGATCTGATAATGAAAGGGAAAAGAATACTTCCGAGATGCAATGTTAAAGAGATTGGAAGGCTGGTTCAGTAAAGAAAATACAACGTTTACTTATAACTTATTATTCACCAATTATTTCTGCGATAATTTATTTTTGTTTCATCTTAGTCAATGGAAGTTAGGAAAATAACTAATTTAATAACAATAAATTAAATTTTAAATTGTATTTCGTTAATTGAATTTATAAATACAGTGAACTCTGCCTAAGACGGAATCAATCCGGACCAAGAAAATTTTCCTTCGTAGACTGTATTTCACTTTAGACAGGGATTACTGTATTAAAAGTCGTTATACAAGGCTTCAAAAATTTTCCGCGTTAGGTAAATTTCCGTATTACACATAGTCCACATTAGACAGAGTTTAGTAGTTATATAATTTTTTAAAAAAACCTAATCTTATACCTCTAAACACATTGAGACATTAAAATTAAACAAATAAACACATTTAATCATTAAATTAAAATCTTACGAAACATGTAATTTTTAAATAACACTTTCTCATTTGTAGTGTGGCATTAGTTCCATCTGTTCTTTAAATGCTTATTAAACATTTTTCTTTCAATAAAAAGCTTTTATTGAGATTATGAAACTATAAAATAAAGAAGATATGCAAAGTTGAACATAAGAAATGGTTTTAAATTCTTCCTAATGTACTTAAGCATAAAGATGTTGTACCTTGTGCTTCATTGAAAATGTACTTTTTTTTATCGTTATTGTAGTGTGACCAAAGGGCAAGACAGGAATAAGGTTTCTTTAATTATGAACACTTGCACATATTTCATGTTGCATCATATGTTGATTACGTTGTAATAGAAAACGTTATAGGATTCAAATGTATAAAGAACTCTAAAAAAATATTCACTAACATTTCCTGAGCACTTATTTTTGTTGAATTTAGCCGGGAGAACATACTTGTTTATAATTTTTAGACATGTTGAAAAATGCATAAATTTTCAAAGATAGATTTTGATAGCCTAATATATAATATCGTATTCAACAATAATTACAAAATTTTTAAACGTTTAAAAACACCTATATTTTTATGTTTTTACATAATTTAGTTCAGAAACTACATAAATTTATGTGTTCTGAATCTAAATACATAATTAAAAAAAGGCTGGCACAAAGCTTTTTTACTAGACTGTTTTTTTTTTTTAATAGCCATTTGAAGACAAATATATGTTAAAAAATGGACACTGTGACCAAAATAAGCATTAAAAAGTCCTTTTAATTTTACAAAAATCGGTGTTCGTTGCTCTACCTCCAAAAAATAAATAGAAAAGTTAAGAAAAAATTAGCCGAGAAGGAATTATGAACGTTTGCGGAAATTATGCTACTTAGAATAAGCGTTGTCAAATATGTAATTTTTCGGAATAAAACTGTACTTTTCCTTTTAAATACACTGCTCAAAACAATTAAAGGATATTTGAAGTTTTATATAAAATAAAGATATAAACGAAATTTTTTTTGCCGAAAATAGAAGAAGAGAATCACAAATGCAAATTTTTCTGGTTTTCAAACTGTGGAGTATGCAAATTTTGAGTTCGTCGTCAAAAACGTCGCTTCAACGGCAGCGAATGAAATTTTACTTTCAACTGGATAAAAGAGAATGAAGACAAGGATGATCGGCATTCAGTGATTGCTTTGTTTCGATGAGTACGATGTCTCAGCGAAGTCATTTGACAGATTCAGAAGCTTGGAGAATTGTTGGTAGGTTAGAAGGGGGCCAAACTCAAGTCGAAGTAGCGCAAGCCATTGGAGTGTCACAAAGTGTCATTTCCAGGATCTGGAACCGTTTTTTGGAGAGTGGATGTGCAGGCCGAAGACCAGGGAAAGGTCGTAGACGGGCAACAACGCCCAATGAAGATCGGTATTTAGCGTTAACAGCTCGGAGACACCGAAACATGAACGCTACCCTTCTCCAACAACACCTTCGCTCGGCTACAGGCACCACGATTTAAACTCAGACTGTCCGAAACCGGCTCCATGCTGTAGTTCTGTATGCTCGCCGACCGATGGTATGTGTTAGATTAACATCAAGGCATCGTCGCGACCGCAGGGAGTGGGCAACCGAGCATGTCAACTGGAGGAGAAATGAATGGAGCAATATTCTGTTTTCTGACGAGTCCCGTTTTTCTGTGCATCCGGATAATATGCGTATTTTCATCTGGAGGGACCGTGGCAGTAGGAATAATCCTACGTTCGTGCACGAAAGTGTCAGATTTGGCGGTGGAGGAGTGTTGGTGTATGGTGGCATCTCCATTGACGGGCGCACTGACCTCTACATCATTCGAGATGGAGCTCCGATTGATCGCCGATATGAGGGATGAGATCCTCAGACCTATTGTAGTCCCTTACGCTGAAGCAATCGGAGATAACTTCATTTTAATGGACGATAACTGCAGGCCACATCGTGCAAACCTGGTGGAGGATTTCCTTTTCGAGGAAGGAATCGTTCGAATGGAATGGCCAGCGTGTTCTCCAGACATGAATCCAATCGAGCACGTTTGGGACGCTCTAGGAAGACGAGTTTCTGGCCGCCAACAACCCCCACAAACTCTCCAAGAACTGGAAAGAGCTCTTCTGGAAGAGTGGGGCAGAATACCCCAACTCGTCATTAATAGCCTCATTGAGTCCATGCCTCAAAGGTGTTCAACGTTGCTGGCCGCCCGTGGAAACCATACCCCCTACTGAAAATGATTTTCTTTGAAGAAAACACCTTTTCTTATTCTTTTTTTCTCATATGCACAAATTGTGTTTTTTTCCTTTTGTACACAAATGCGCAATAAAATGCATTTTTTTCTGCCAAACATGTGTAATTTATTCTCATATAACCTACTATGTCTGTCGACCATGTATCAATCAGCTAAAAAGTTTCCCAGATACAAAATCCACCTAAAACTGCAATATCCTTTAATTGTTTTGAGCAGTGTATGACAGCTCTTCACCAGCGAAATCTATAATTTATAAGTGTAAATTGCACGTAATTTGCTGAATATTGCGTGAATTTCACATATAAAATCCAAACATAAACCCTCATGTATATATATATATATATATATATATATAACTTAAAATGAAAGATAGATTTAAAAAAAAACATTTTTAACCATTGTTAGGAATTGGTAAATTAATATTTTTATATGCACGGCTTTAGAAAAAACGCCGCTGTGATATTTTATTTTATTTGTTAAACGCTGTTCGTTGCTAGGCAACTACAAAGTTTACTATTTAAAAATTTAAAAGTACATTTCTGATTAGAAATAATGAAAGCCCAATTAGGCGTGAATGTAGCTTGATAAAATCATTTTCAGGCAAGTTCGCAACTGAAGCATTAAAACTTAATTGGATTAGGAGTCGAAAACAAAAGTTTTATATTAAAAAAAACTGTATAAAATTTGGAACTTAAAATAACACTGCATGTATGCAATAAATTTTAAGACTACCAAAATTATTTTGATAATTTAATATTTTGTCTACATGAAGCTTCAGTCGAAAGTAAAAAGAAATAAAAAATTAAAGGAGATGATTTCCGTTTACGATAGTTTTTCATTCAACATTTATAATTTTTACGAAATATATACTCTTCGAATAAACATGAAAAGTATTTTGAATAATCCATTTTTTAAAACATACTGAAATAAAGAATTAGGAAGAGGTCACTAGACCCAGTTTTGCTTGTAAACGTGTAAACACGTGAATTTGTTTTTTTCTGAGAGGCAGTTTAATGCTTTGCTGTTGAAAAATAATTGTTTAAAACAAACTTCCTGGAAACATTGAATTAATTTCTTCTTTTTTTTTAAGCAATACATTTTTCAAACATTTGGACAGTATTGAACTCTTTTCGTATTTAATCATGGATGCCTGTCTGTAAATAAAGTAAATATTCCTACTCTGATAGAGTGGTAGATATTTTGACTAAAGAATGTCCTAAATTCGCAATATTGACTTACGTTTTCATGTCGGGTATGTTGTCATTATCAAATAGCGGATTTTCCGTTATTATATCATCACTTCGACGCATCCTGAAGTAGAATCTTCTACATATATACACAATAATTTTCAATGACTACAATTTCCGTTTTCGCAAGAAACAATGACACGTGAAAATTCTTGTGAATCGAATCTACCGGAAGCGTGAACTTTATTAATAATTACATGGAAGGAAATAAAATTCGAATGATTCGCATTAATAAATTTTGCTTTTTGTCGAGGTTGCAGTACATCCGACAATCAGGATTCATTCATTCATTCATTTCATTTATGTATTTATTTGTGACCTTCGAGAACATTGAAAGTTCTATACTTTTAATGAAAATTAAATTGTGGGTGTAAATAAAAAATGCAATATATATATATATACTTCTTGCTGCAATGAATGACACGTGGAAGCTTTGTAATTGGAATTCTCACTTACCTCTCGATTTTACGAATAAACATATAACAATATGTTGTATGGTTTAAAAGCTATGATCGTTTTGCTAACATATTGCGCATGCTCTAAAAATGTCAGGGATTAAGTCAATTACAAATATATATATATATATATATATATATATATATATATATATAAAGAAAGAAAATAGTTGGTTGCATGTTTGACAACGGTGACTGTGAGGGGTTAAAGTCTTGTGTTATGTCGTACGATTTCCAATGCTCAACGTTTTGATCAGCTATCGAAAATATATTTGAGAAATTTCTTCAACTCACAGATTACTGAATATGCTTATAGAAATTCTCTCCATATTTAGCAAATTATTAGTGACCGTCACACTGTTGGAATATAAGAGCAAGGGCGTAGAACTATGTTAGATTTTCACCAAGCCGCTCATTTTAATCCATTAATTGTCCTTATCCATCATGACTCTCCTGCCAAGAATTTTGTGGGTGTCATAGCAACTTCATGAGGTCTCTTCGTGCATGCATTTGTAAAGTAATAATTACAAATTTTGATAACTACATTTTTATATTGTTTTAAATACGTTCTGTTAAAAAGTGTAGATAGATAAAAAAACAATTTGTATGTATTTCGATTATTGAATTTCATGCGCAAAGAATTATCCAGGGACTTGTAAATTTCGTTTCATTACTTTTATTTCGCTTCATCTTAAATTATTATCATTACAGTAATCTATTTCTTAATTTCACGGTATTTCAAAATCATTCTCAAAATAGTTCACCAAAAAAAAAAAAAAAAAAAAAAAAACGTAATTAAAAGAATTACTTAATTAAAAAATATTTAATTAAAACATTACTTAATTAAAAAAATTAATTAAAATTTCTTCATGATCTTAATTAGTAGCAATAAGTCTGGATGACACGTGCTAAATCTTTGCATCCTACTCTCAGTAGCGTGGTTTTGTCATCCCCTCAGGTGAAATAGAAGCAACAAATCAGAGCGCCGATCGCAGCGTCCCCTAGGATGATGATGTTATAACCCGTGTTCATCGGTATACTTACTATATATTTTTAAAGTTTAATTTGTTAAAAGGAAAATTCAACATTTCATTTTTTAAACTTGAATTGCATCTCTTTGTATGTGATTGCATCATCCCTCGTGCAGAACTCACGCATAACTGGTGAATGCGTCGTAAGTCGTAAGTCGTCTGATTGTTGTAGAACATGACATCATCGAACCACTTTAGGATGGTCGGTATTGCCATCCCCTCAGGTGAAATCGAAGCAACCTATCAGAAAGCATCATTCGCCTCGACCAATCACAGCACCGATAGCAGCGCCCCCTAGGAGGATGATATCATAACCCGTGTTCGTCGGTAAATCCCGTTCAGTTGCCCACAGGATTCCATGATAGAGGGTGGTCTGTGCGACGCTCTTCCGTAAATATACCTTTTTCCTACGATCTCACCGCTTTAATCTTCATTAACCTTCTCATTAACAATCTCATTAACCTCATAAGGCTTCTTATCTTATCTATCACCTGTCACCTACCCATCATCTTTAGGCCACGCCGTTCTGCCTCCTCCCTCCTTATTCCTCCTGATGGCGCAGAACCCCCATTTTTCTTCTACTTATATTTATTTTGTCTTATGGCCCTTTAAAATAGTAGGCTATGTCAATGGAAGAGGATTGTGGAAGATTAGTGGAATTAAATGAGAATTTCGCCAAATTCGCCAACTGTCGCCAAGTTGGTTTCATATATGGGAACTTATTTTTATCGCCAAAATTGGCGATACTTCGCCAAGTTGGCCGAAATTTGCCGATATTGTGGTAATCCTGTCTGTACTTTTCAACAAATACACATTGTATTCATATGTATTTAGCAATGCATAGTCATTCATATATATTTCATACAAATGATGATGTCGTAATGGTGCGGTCAACAACGTGTTTAAAATGGATGAATGCAGCAACAATGGAGCTATTTTTTTTCAATTAATTATAAACAATCGCAACGTTATTTCTATGGAGAAAATACAAGTTTTGGATCGTCGTTGACCCTCCTTAAGGATCGAATTATAAAACATAATGAACAATTCACGTATTGCCCTCGTGAATACAAATAAATACCAAATTTCAAAGCCCTATGTCGACAGGAAGTAGGTTAAAACGAGTGACAAGATTATACTGCCACATAACATGCAGAATTATAAGCTAAAAGAAAGCATGTAAAAAATGTTTTTTTTTTTTTTTTTTTGCTTTTTTAAAAATTGTAAATGAAAGGATCGGGTGTAAAACATGGTAACCGACATTTTTGAATTTTGTCTAATTTTCGAGTAAAATTCTTTAACACCATCCTGACAAATTTTTTAAAATAAAATGTTTGGCATAAGTTTAATGAAATAGCATCACAGAAAAAACAATAACCATAAGATATCTGAAAGTCCAGGCTTAACAAATCAGATTTCTTACAAAACTCAGTTAGAGAATATCACGAAACTTTATTTAACACCAATCATTTAAAATGTCGAAGATTCAAAGATGTTTTCTTTCTTGTGACGCATTTTGTATTAGACTCCAGAACTATTTTGCCAACTCAGCCATTTCGGTGTGAAATCAAGCAAATATTTTTTTCTCTTGTCTATCCCTGGAAAAAGTTGTTTCAACCTCTAACACCAAATCTAGCCCATTTTAATGTTGCGTTTCTAAAATACTTCCAAATCAGAAATAAAAACAGGGTACAATGGAGTAAAAATGGCTAAAAAGGAGTAGAAAGTGTTTAAAATGTTCTGAATTCAGCCTTTTTTTAATCCTCTAAGCGTTTTGCACGTATTTTATGATTTAACAAAAACAACTTAAATTGGCTCTAGAGATTTAATTTATTGCATTTTAATATATATGTAAAATAAATAGATATGAAGTGTATTTTAGAAACAAACGAAGAAAGAAAATTTAAATTATTTTAAGTTTTTCAACTATTTTTATGAAAACGCTGGAAATCCCTCAGACACTCAGAGGGTTTTAACGAATTTTCTTCCTTTACTTTCTTGATCAAATGACATCACTGCTCCTAAATATCATCTGCAATCGAATCTCTGCAAATAATCTTATGTGAATAGTGTGTTCATGTCGTGGTATTCTCAATCCTTTTTTTTAAACTTTTTTAAGTGAAATATTGGAACTTCGTTTTATAAAATTTCTAAACGAGATTTCTAACTACGATATCCCATTTCTATAATTAGTGACTTCAAAGTCGTCATCAGAAATATGTTGTCCTCTTTTGGACGCCTGCCAAAAAAAAAGAACACAGCTGCTACTTTTATTTTATGTTTTAAGAATAATTAAAAATGAGTAAACATGGTGGCAACTATATGGGTTATTGCTTTCGTTTTTATTACTCAATCCTCACTTTTAAATTTCTCATAAATTTAATTTTTGCATAATCCAAAAGGAAAAAGATGTATAATCGAAATAAATTCGTTTCAAAACAGTAGCTACATGTAATGACTGTTTATGCCTTTTTAAATAATTTTTAAGTACGATTTTTTAAGAATATTTTCTCATCATTTGATTGCTACAAAAAGGGAAAGTAACATTTGCAGCAATACAAAAATTACAGAACTAAGCAGAAAGAGGCATTGTTACTACAACTGGTAGCTGAATGCCTGAGTTTCTGTTTTAATACATTCCTCACAAAATCAAATATAAAAATCTCTTCTTCCGGAATTGTTTTTCTTTCCTGCATAACTTTATTTCCAATTTGTTATAAAGATATATGCCATTATATACATATATGCAGTTTCGTTTGAGAATGATAAGCACTGGCATATTTTCTTCTTCAAAAATTTCAAACAGATCTTGTGAAATCCTTAGTCTAAAGGATCACAAAAATGTTTCGTAACAAAAAGGGGAGAACTTTTTCTCTTTTGTTTTCGTTTTGCAGTGCTACCGTTCGTTTGTCAGTACCTATTAAAGAATGCTGAATGCAACAGTATTGGTTTAACGGAAATTTCTTTAACCTATTTGCAAGATTAGCTTTGATTTCAGTAATTTCATTTTTATTCAGAAACTCCGAATTCATACCAGAAAATCCATAAAAAGAATTTTTACTTCATGAAATCACTAAACGTTTGGCATTAAATAAAGGAAAATTACTATTTAGAATTTTTGGTATGAATTGGTAATTTGTGAATAGAAAGACATTTACAGAATTCATGCATGTATGTGCTAATGCTGAAAGTGTGTTAAAACCAATTTATTAATTAATATTTATAATTATTTTTTACCTCTTAAATTGTACAGCATTATGTTTTCAATATGGTTTATAACATAGCAAATTTTATTTGCTATTTGTATTGTTTAACTAATTTGGCAGTCATATTTCCTATTAGGAAAAAATGTAAGCAGATACAACTAAAAAGATCGTAAATTCAGTAATGGTCCTGAACATTTTATCAATTGATACATTACAAAAATAAATGTTTGTACAAATTTCAAAACAAAGCAAGAGAATAAAACAAACATAATATGAAATAGTAAGATAAAAACATACTGATAAAACAATTACACTGTAGAAATTTGAGCTTATAATAATGTTAAATTTATATAACAACAAGACAACAAAAAATTTTAATTTAACAAATGAAGTAATATGCTTTTAATCCGAAATTCAATGCACTGAATAGGTACTGTCATCGACAATGGCCCTTGCAATACATGAATAATTTGTTCTCCATAAATATTTTGTTGTCATCAACAATGACCTTTACAATACACTCACATTCGATTGTGAACGACAACGGTTCTTACCATACATGAATATTTGCTAAGGACAATGAACTGAGGTTTGAAGAAAATCAGTTCGATGAAAGTGGGTCTAAAAATGATTGATTGAATATTTGACACAAACAGTCAAGCAAAAAAACAAACGAAGTTATTTTAAAGAGTTGTATAAAATAATAGTCCGTTCTTCTTCATGTCACCATTTGCGTGGCGTACTGTTCAACTGAGGCACATAAAGTTCTCAATATGATTTTTCTAACATAGGTCTATGTATAATCCAAATTTTAAAATAAATTATATGATAATAAAAAACGTAGAAATCGTTTTGCATTAAATCTTTTCACAAATTTATAAAAATAATTAATAGATCTTGACGGAAAACAACCCAAGTTCTAGTATAAGCCATGATACGTCCGCTATCCTTTTCTTCATGTCTATTTCAAATGTAGTTTTGGTATTCCAACACTTAAAGCTTAAACAAGCAAGAGTAATATTAAAATTAGAAAGAGACTGCACACAATCAGAACTACACAACTCATGATAGTGTAATAACACATATCTTATTTTGTAATTTATTTTTTTTAGTAAAGCGTTTTATTAAAGTATTTTTATGCAAATTTAATCTTTAAACTCCTAGATTTTTTTTTAAGGAACATATAAATGAAACATAAGGAAAATTGTACATATAAATGAAACATAAGGAAAATAAAACCTTTGTTTTTCATGTCACTTCACTAGCGTAAAAAATTCTATGTCTCTCAATCATATAACACAAATCTTCGTTCCTGTAAAAGTACCTGTTGCTTTTTCAATCGTAAGTTTCTAGTTTTGATTATCGTTTTAAGTTTTGCAATCTCTCATGCGGAATATAACATATTTTGGATACTTAAGTTTATTTTAAAGGATAAAACTCGGTGCCTGGTAATCTTAGCAAATAATTAAAATGAACTATTTTAAATCTATTGATCTATTTTATTTGCAATTCCATAAACATAAAGCAATTTTTGCGTGTGTCTGGTAGGTGTGCTTTTTGTATCGAGCTTACGTGCTATCCTGTACTCTGCTATTTGATGTAATCTGGTGTGAAGAAAAAACCTTTATTCTAATTCGTTTATTCTCTGAACAAGCGAACTGTTTGTTCAATAAAAAGGAAACATACGATCTCGGACTCTAAATCTTCTTTACACAATTGTTTCATTTATTATAGTGGCTCATTTAACTGTATTTAATAATAAAATTAAAGACATAGACAATCAGCAGCAGCAAATCACGGGTTAACTATAGATGCTGGGCATTGCTTCTACTCCTTTCTTACTTTCAATTCATTATTTTTTATTTTAAAATATGAAAATAACGTTCTTTAGCAATTTTAAAACAACTTTCTATTTTTTTTTATTGTTACGTCTATGGACTTTTTTGCACCCTGTTTATTTTTTATTTTACTCGACAAGCATTAGTGAAGGCATAAACTGTATAATTTACATTCCCAGGTTTGCTTTTGCTTGTGAAACAATACTTTATGATCACACTCTTAAAAAATTGATCTTGTTTTATAATTCCGACACAAAAAGGAAAAAATTTGTTGTCGTACTTAAGTGAAACGCTCCATTGTGGAACGTCTTTCGTATAAGATTTAGTTCGATCTCTTGCGGCCCTTGTATGCTTTTTATTAAATAAACCATTTGTTTGTTATCAGAAATCTCTCTCAGTTGGAAGTTGTACCTGGTGGCGGGGGTAACTCCAGTGGGAGCTTTCACGTCTTTCACCAGTAAGATAAACTCGTCCTTCACTTCTTGGAATGACAAAGATACCCCAAAGAACATTTCTAGGTGTCCCGATTCCGGTAATCGTTTATTGGAATTGAATGTGACGCAATTGTGGACGATGACTCTAGATATATTCAGACATTCCAAATCGTTTAAGGGGCATTCTTCAATAACATGTCTGCACATGCTGTAAGGAAAAGGAAATGGAGTGTGAGAAATATGCATATGTCAATAAATATAATTAAAAAAATCTATAAAGATTATTTTTATTTCCATATCAGTTATTGACCCGATGCAGAGTCGTCACAAACCTGGAGCAAGAAAACAAAAGTCAACTCGAATTATACGTATCGGATTCGGGTAATATCTGTTCACTTGATCCGATGCAGAATCCTCAAAAATGTCAAAATTTCCACATTGAAGTCACACGCTGATTTGACAAACTGGTCGCAGAGTGCCGTCGCAGAAAAGCTGAAGATCGGGCATAACGACTTCACATTCATGTCCCGTGACATCACGTCGACGGTCACAAAGTCACAGTGCGATGGCATTGAGAAGTCCCCATGACGTTACAATGTTTTAATGAAACCTTTACATCGAAGACATTTTTTGAGAAAAAAAATCTTTTCTTAACTTGGATAGAATTTTCGCTGAAATATATTAAAACTTCAAATTATCCACCTATAAAGTTTATGAAATCAACTATTCAGTTGTTGAAAATAAAAAGTGAAAAACAAATTCTATGTAATATATTTCCTCAGAATTTTTAATATAAAGTTTTCTATACAAATAAAGCTTGCATAAATGTACAATTAGAAAATGAACGGTTAAATAGTTAAAACAATCATTTTAATTCCAATAAGGTATATAATACACTGCTCAAAACCATTAGGGGAGCATGTGGTTTTAACGAAATTACACAAATACTTACACCAATAAGTAACTGAAATTAAAACATCCATAATTTAAAGCACAGCAGAAAACAGAAAAATAAAACTTCATATGCAAATCAAAGTTTATGACGTCAAAAACCAGAAAAAGGAGATAAATGCAGAAATGGGGATTTCGCGAGAAATGTCCGTTTCACTGTCTCAGTTGCGAAATTCAATTGCTCAGAATTTTGTTTTGAGAAAAGGCGATTTGAAAATGTCACAACGTGATTTATCGGAATCCATGGCTTGGCGTAATAGAGAGACTCTTTAATCCGGGCAAACACAACGAAGTGTAGCGGACGTTGTTGGAGTTGCAAGAAATGTCCTTGCAAGGCTGTGGAATCGATTCCAAGAAACAGAAATTGATAGATGTCGACCGGGGATAGGTCGAGCACTTGCACCACAGCAACTGATGACCGATATAGCGTGTTAACATCTCGTCGAGACAGAAAAGGGGATGCTACTCAGCTGCAAAGACAGTAGCTCTTTGTAACAAGAAGAAGAGTGTCTAGCCAAACAGTGCGAAATATGCTTCATCAGGGTGGTCGCTATGCACGTAGGCCAATTGTCTGTATTTCGCGGCGCGAAGAAGATGGGCTGCTGAACATCAAGATTGAAGGTAACGGACTGTAGTCAAATGCTGTTTACAGACGAGTTCCTATTCAGTCTGGACCGAACAACTCGGTCATCATAAGTGAAAAACTAACTGTTGAGTTGAGTTGTTGTCTCTTCGCGTTTTCTTGCTTGCCCAGAATAAACTATTTTACTTCAAGGGTTTGGAATATAAGGTGTGATGGGAAAGGTAATCAATGATGTATTAACTCATTCCAGACTGCGTGGATATCATTGATAATACATCGTTACATACTATTTCTTTTTTAGATATTATTTCTAGAGACTCTCTTATGATAGCTTCCAGGTGATTATAAAACTATCATAAGACAGTCTCATTCGCAAAGAGCTCTAGAGCCTATTGCTGATATGTCCAGTTCTGTGTGTTCCTAGCATCATTGAAAACAACGTCTGCAATCGGCAGGAATTAATAAAACACACCGTACTGGTCGCCGTACAATTAAAACAAGTTCGTGTAACCTCTTGGCCAGGATAAAACTGATATCGGGTGTCCAGTATTCCGTTGCATGTGTTTTGCAATTTCTTCCACTCTCTGATGTCTGTCTCTTCTCTACTGTAAGACGATATATCTGTCGCCCATTGCCATGGTTGCATGTGGACAACCATTACAAAACCCTCTGGCAGCTGAACCTGTCGCTCTTGAAGCTCGTGAAGCGATGCTGTGAGCTATGCCGAGCTCCTCGGCCACACTAGTCACAATTCGACCTTCCTCTAACTTCCCTATGATCTATCGCGGATACAATCGTCCAGATGTGGTCTACAGAACTGCCGGTTGGACATATAACACTGAGGCAGCAACTCGATGTCGTTCAAACCGATGTATACCGTATAAGAACTTTCACAGAAATGCTCAGCGTCCCCCGTGAGCTTGTTTTATACACCTATTATTATTCCTACAGTACCTCATGCTGCATATATGCACATGTCCTACCGTACCTCGCCCTAGTTCATCTCCTGGTTGGCCTTTCGGTTCATTATGCCTTTTCATTCAGATGTTATGCTAATTTCTTCATTTCTTCCTTAATTTAAGATAAAGCCAGGAGAGTTGGCGCGTCGGAGAGATTGCGCACATAGAGGTTCGGGGGAAAAGAGTAGAGTGAGTGCGCAGTGACTCCAGGTAGTTGTACAACAGCAATAGTGAAGTGTCTACTTGAAAGTGCACGTTGATTGTTTTGAGCGTCTAAGATAAAGCATTGCTATTTTGTTTTCTTTTCCCAAAGTAAGTGCTTGACGTTTCATAGCTATTCATCAAAATTTCTATACAATGTCAGTAGTACAAAACATTTTAAACTTAAACGATTTCTCATAAGCTACTAATCTAGACTAACAATGTGAACATCAAAGATCCGTTTTAGTTTCGGCCATATTTAAATAAAAGTCCGCGCAATCTCTCCGCGCCATCAATACCATAAATTGGAGAGTTTTCGCATCTGCTACTTAGGAGAGATGGCACACTGTTCCCATTAGTTTTCATGCTAGGAGAGATTACGCAGCTTATTGGTAAATTTGCATAAAAAAATGAAAAATGAAAATGGACTAATTTTAAGTTAAACGTCTTATCAAGTAATTTAATTTTATTTTGTAATCTTATCTGGACTTGCTTTTTCTGATTCTTTAATTTATTTTCCTTTAATTACAATTTTTTAATCGTTTTTAAAATTATTTCCTTTTTTTAATTCTTTAATCATTAGGTTGAAATATTCACTCCTAATATAACAATATTTGTTAACGAAAACCTTACAACAATGACATTTAAGTGTAATTATTATTGCTAACAATTTAATTGTAGTTATTATTAGTAACAATCTCTCCTACCCATGTGCGCAATCACACCAACCCTGCAAGGACAGATTGCGCAAAATAACTTTCTTGGTTTTATTACAACTGCTCTATCAAATTGCAACATAACAACAAAATAGCAATGGAAATGAATAAAAAACAAATGAAGTAAAAATTATTCATCGATAGTTTAGCAAAAAATTAATATTTAGATTTTTATTGTTATTTTTTTTAATTGTGCGCAGACTCTCCTAGCTTTACCTTATGCACACTACTCTATTTATCTATCTTATCCAATGAAAAATTCAACAACAATTTAAAATTTTGCTACATAAACAATTCTTTTCGTCAGCTTTATGATAGAAAAAATCACCAAACACTCATAAGTTTATATAGACACTTTAAAACAATAGAACAATGGATAGTATTCAAGTGGTAAAACCAACAGAATAAAATAATTGAGATAAAATTCATTTCTAGTTTAATACTTTCGGAGAAGAAACAGTTACTTACTGTCCATAATCGTAATCTCTCACATAATTTGGTGGACATGCATAGCGCATGCATTTGTAGCCTCCACCCCAGTCCATGCAATGTATTTCGTCATGTTTCTCACACACATTCTTCTCCTGATCTTCATCAATACCTAAATAAACAAAGACAGAAATAAATAAAATAGTTAAAAACTTCTGATTTCAAATACTCTTTCTCTCCATAAATACCCAAAGCTATGCTCGAACCCGAAACCTCTAGCATGATTTTAATTATTTGTTTACAACATTTGCTAGGCTTCTAATTATTATGCGAATTGATAGAAAACTATAAAGTATAATTTTATAGTACAGATAGCTATTATATTGTATCATGTCTATATGTAATTTTAGGGAGGTTGTGTTATCGATGAATGTGAAGATATAAATGTCATCAGTATCATATATATTATTTCTGTTGTCAACATCTTTTTTTTTCTATAGATTTACAGAACGCATTCTGTAGGTTTTTGAATCGGCTTTTGACATAGTATTCTCACATTTCGTTAAAACATATTGTTTTTTTAAAAATGTAAGTTAATTAAAAATTAAATCAGCATTGTTTTCATAAATGAAACGAAAAGTTTTTCTGAAATCATTGTTGCCATAAAAATAAAATACCGCATTATATGGCACTCAACAATGATTATAAAAAAATTAATAGCACAAAAAAGATAAAGTGGGACGTCCTGCACAAGTTTATTTTATATCATATATATTATTTCTGTTGTCAACATCCCTTTTTCTATGAATTTACAGAACGTACAAGAATAAATTAGGTATCATTCGCTAGATTTTTGAGCTGGCTTCTGACATGGTGCACTCACATTTCGTTAAAACAAGGTTTTGATTGAAATTGCTCTTAATGCGAAATTAAATCAGCAAAAGCAAAATTCAAATTCGATTGATTAGAAGAAATAGAAGCCATCGATCGATCGCAGAAATGGTATTTCAAGAGTAGCCTAAAATGTATGCTTTGTCATATCAAATTAAACAGTATGTTATGTGTATTGAAATTAATTTTCATTGTCCGGTGTTTTTGCCGAAGCGGATGACGTCATCCTCCAATGCAGTTAAAATAGGAATGTTATTTTTTTTTCTCGCGCCTGCCTTTTGCTATCTTTGATCAGTTTTATGCTGTAAATTCGATGGAATAAATGAGATGATATTCTGGACTTAAAAACCTTAAATATACCCAAAATGAAATTGAATGTTTTAATACATTTAAACGTGTATCTTTCCAAACAAACCTAACGTTTTATTCCCAATGCCTCCGGCAGCGTACACCATCGAATATGTATGGTTTTACATTTATTTTATTAAAAATTTATTCAAACGCAATAGAGTTGAGCTGCAACTACATGCGGCAGCGTACACCGGACTACGCATGCTCCGGGATGTTTTAATGTTATACTTTTAAACGAAAATATTTACAAACGTACCTAATCTGGGAAGTTACCAATGTCTTCGCAAGCGTACATCCTCCAGTTTCTACGATGTTATGTTTTTAAATGAAAATATTTCCAAGAGACCGAAATCAAGTGGTTTAGCTGACTTCGGCAGCCTTCGGAAGTCTATTCTGACCATATTATTGCCTATATTATGGTTAGAATGGAGTTAAATTACGGTTATGTAACCGTTTTCCATAAAAACGGTCAAATGACTGGACAGTTTGCTGCAAATTTTTAACAGTGTAATTATGAGGTGCGCACTGCCTTGGGAGGATAAATCCTCAAATTTGTAAGATTTTATATTTTTAAATGAAAATATATCCAAACGAACCTAGAATTGGAGGGCACACTGCTTTCGGAAGTGTATGCACATCAATTTGTATTATTTTATATTTTGAAACGAAAATATATTCAAACGAACTAAGGGGTCAAATTCTGACATTTAGATATAATAAACTTTAAATTTTGATCTAAATGTTTCGGAGAACACATAAATAATTTAAAATGCCCTGTCCCTTCCTTTTTTAAAACATGAATTTGATAAAGTTTAAAGATGTATTTCTAACATACCACAAATGTAATTTGTGAAGGTGCTGAGACAAAAAAAAAAAATGCGAATTTGTAGAAGGATTTCTAAAAATAACTTTTTATAAATACTAAATACTAATATTTTTTTTTAAACCAAACAAAAAAAAAAAAAAAGACAGAAAAGAAAAGGTATAATTTATAAGAGGTTTTCTTTATTTTTTCGAATTTTGTTCGGAAAATCGGATGCAGTTTTTATAATTAAAAAAGAAAAAAAAATCCCAGAAACTGCAAAATTACAGTAGTTTTTATTGAAAGGTTAATATTGATATATTTTTTAACAGATGTCACCGTTTTAACCGAAAAACTGTAAGTTTTTTTTATCGTATTTTGTTCAGGAGAATGGATGCAGACTTGTAAACATGCGGAAGAAGAAAAAACACTAACTCAACATCCGCAGAAATACTTTTGTTCGAAAAGGTAAATATTGATACTTTTGTTAATTGGTAAAACCGTTACAACCGAAAAAATGCGATGGTTTAGTGGGTATTTTTTGTTTTTGGTATTTCGGTTTTGTTGGGATACAATACCAGTTTTGTTGGGATGCAATATACCTTAGCGTCCTAACATTGATAGCAAATATCACAAGATTTAGAGCAAAACCCCATTCCCAAATACAATTAATATTATTTATATATATATAATAACGAATTTTATATAAAATTAATTATTTATATAAAAACAACCACGCACTCAAAAATTAAGGTGTAAAGACATTTGCAATCGTGAAAGACACGAGAACAATAAGCAAAATCAATTCATTTTATGATCTTAATTAGTTCGTGTCAATTTTCACTAATAAGTGCAATCACGGACTTTTACGCAAATTCCAAGTCAATAGGTACCCAATAAATACAGATTACTTACGGTTGTTGCCAAAATTGGCAGTGGCAAATAATAGTAATGAGAGATAAATTTATATAACTGCAATTTACAACCGTCACCTTTGACCTGCAGACCACCTGGGCGGTGGCATGCGAGTACAGACAGAAGCCGACTCGCAGTATTCCCATGCGAGACAGACAGAACTCGGTCCATAGCATGCAAATTCGGAGCTATAACTGGAGGAGTTTTGCCACCATCGACCAGAGTCCTGATTGGTAAACAAGAAACACCGAACAAAAACCAAACTATGTCATTTATATAATTTTCTTCCAATTTTGTATTGTATGTAAAATATTGGAAATGTTTTATTATAGTATGCATTCGAGTTTTACTTCGAGAGGGATATAATCTTCTTTTGTTAATCGCTTTAGAAGGTGGTATCCAGTCGACTAGTGCATTAAGATGTAGTTATTTTCCGAGACTCTCTTAGAGGAGTTCCTATGCCGAAAATGCTGCTTTGCGCGGTGGCGCTTTTGAGATATGATTTAAAATAAGAGAAACGCATATACCGTAATTTGCGGCGTATAATCCGCAGCTCAAAGAGTCGTTTTTCGACCCAGAAATTTTATTCAATAATTGTAGTTAAATATTTACAGCGATCTTTTAAATTACATTTTATAAAATAATATTTCTGGGTCGAAAAACGACTCTTTGAGCTGCGGATTATACGCCGGAAATTACGGTACTCTGCAACAATTTGATCCAGGTTTAACACGTTTCGCACCAGAAATTTTTTTAAGAAATGAAATTAAATAAATTCCACGTCGAAACCTGAATTTATATAAATGAAGATTCATCCAATAATTTTTCTAGTTTGGTGCGTTGTTAAATTGGGTCAGATTAAACCGCATATTACGGAAGATTAGTGGGAACTTGGCACCTCTGTTTATAGACACAGAAGTTCCATTGTACCCAGATAACCTCTAAAAAACACTAATAATGCTTTGCAAGTTTTTTTCTCGCTAATTCGTGAAGGGTTAACGCCAATTTTAATAAAGGAAAAGATAATTTTCTTTTTCAATTATTTCAAGATTCTGAATCATTTTCTTATACTTAAGCAAGATCTAGTAAATAATAAAAAATCTGAGAAAAAAGTTATACTGGAATGTTTTATCGAATCATTCGTTACATTGGATGTAAAAAAAAAAAAAAAAAAAAAAAAAAAAAAAAGGAACTGACTCATGAAGTAAGTGTCAATGTAATGAGCAATCGCTGTGCACAACATTTAATGTACATCAAATGCGCATTTGTTCTCAATAAATTTGAATTTTTTTTCAACTCCTTCATATGACCAAATAATCTTCTAAATATAACAAAACGTGGTGTGTTAATTTCGGTCCGAACACATCCATATTACAACAGTGCATTAGTACTTCCATTTTTGCTGTGAATAAAAGAAAAAAAAGAAAAAAATTCAGATACGTGGCTTTTTTGGACGTTTTTTTTTTTTTTTTCAGATTTTTGCACGCTTTTATAAGTGAAATAAAAATTCGTATTTACTGGGACGTCGCGAGAATATTGTCTATTGGGTTTAAATTAACAAAATATCAATGATTTGCGCAATCGACAAGCCGTTTCAAAAATCGTGTTTAATTTTAATTATGCAAGCAATGAGCTGTGTAGCGAGTCATTCATTTTTTGATTCATTGATTTTTTTTTAATCGCGCGTTGAACATTTTAACTTCTGTAGTATTAAAATAGTTAAATTTCGTGTATTTTATTAGTTCATATCCAAATCACCGTGTTTAATTCTGTTAAGCTAATCAAATGTAAACAAACATTCAGCTCTGTGGCAAGTTATGCATGTTTAACTTTCGTGCACTGAATATTTTTACTCCAGTAACATTAATATTTAATTTTTGTAAATTTTAATAGTTCATATCAAATCACGTGATCAAATTTGCTGTGAACAAATAATGAGATCAGAGTAATTCATTCATTTTTGAGATTCAGTTAAAGTTTTTTTAAATGATCTGACAACGGCAACACTGATAGATTAGTTTCTTTTGAAATGTTTTTAGATGTTTTGTGTGCTTTAACTATTTTTTTTGCTTATAATCTACAGCGAAATTTGCTTTTTGCATAATTTTTTGTATACATTGCATATGTTGCAACACCTCTTGAAAGGAGACGCCGCGCCATTTATATAGAGACAGCAAGCGATGCTAGAAAAATAGGGTCAGAGATGAAAACCTGAATTCCACTAGGCAACAAATAACTGCTTAGAGTGGATATGCCGTTCCACATAATGTTGAGCATCATTACTCTCGTCCTATGAATATAAAATGACAGTTTTGCAAAGCATTGCATTTTGAGGTTGAAAAACTGTCACTTGGTATGTTTAACTTTTGTTGTCATAAAGAACGTGAAAAATTAATGCCTAGACTCACATTATTACCTGCCTCTAATTATTCTCAGCTTCTTTACAGAGAAAAATGAGCAATCCACACGAACCAGATTACAAAAATGTTTGAAGAATCATCTGTCAATATAACAGTTCAATTTCTTTTGCTTCAGTGGGTACTGAACTTGCCAAAAACTCACCTGGACATGGACCTTTTTGTTTTAGAGTACAATGTTTATTTTACCATCTGTCTTCGCATTTGTATCCAGGAAAATGTCAACAGAGAACATATTGGTACTTCTCCGTTATAACAACACCATTGTCGACAAGCACAATAGTTGGTGCAAAATGAAATTGAAGTGAAATAAATCATTTGAAAAATAAGATTGTTGGCAAGAAATTGAGCATTTAAAAGTATATCATTTGAAATTTACATACTTTCACGAATTATTTAATTTAATCGATAAAAATCTATGCATAAAATAAAAGGATGAATAAATATTATACAATAAAATAATGAAATAAAACTCACTTAAGCTGTCTTCCATGAAATTATAAATGTCTTTTAGCATTGCGGTTCATTATTTTTTGAATAAAAACATTTTATATGTATCAAAGTCCTGAAACAATTTTACTGCAGTTTTTGCATCATCACGTAGCTGACAAATGGTACACTTCATCTCACCGTCAGCTAAAAATGAAAATTATAACTCAATAATAAATACTTTCGATTTAAAAAATAGTAAATTAAAATGTTTTGCAAGGTTAGGATTCAATAATAATAACAAAACAAATGAATTGTATTCAATGAATAACAAACCATAATTTTTGGCACGGTTTGCGGTTTGATCTTTGCTTGGTCAAGGTTGAAATAAATGGCGCATTAGCATACATTTTGGCAGGGTGTTGGTATAACGGAAAAGTACCAAAATAAAAGATACAGCACAAGCTGTACAGGAACCGCTTAATAACGACCACAATGAAAATTGTTTACTGTATATTTTAAGCGAATTAAATGAAATTATGAGACGCAATCCTTTTGCACAAGCATATAAAATAGTTAATGAGTTTGAACGTGAACAGCAGAAGCATGTTGGACGATATCAATCTAACAAAATACCGTATTTACCCGCGTATTCGTCGATCCCGCGTATAAGTCGACCCCCCACTTTCCCGATCAAGAAATTTGAATTTTTTTAAATCCCGCGTATAAGTCGAACCCCCACTTTTCCGATCAATAAATTTGATTTTTTTTAAAAATACATTATTCAAAATCACCTGGAAAAAAAGGAGTATACTAAATATACAATAATAAAGGAACTTTATTTTTTTTCTTTGTACATTTATTCAAAATCATCTGAAAGTACTAAATATACATTAATGAAGATAATATACAAAGTTAAACTGATTCAAGGTCCGATTCAATATCGGACTCGCCAAACAATTCACATAAATCCTTTGTCGTCATCGGCTCATCATGATAGACGTTTTCAATCTTTGTATCGCTACATTCTTCGTCGTCGTTATCACTTTCGAAAATGGCATCATCGTCTGTGCCGTCTAGTTCGTTGCTTATGCAGCAATTCTTGAACGATTTTATAATCATTTCGGAAGGAATTTGATTTCACGCATCTTTAAACCACTGAGCAATTAATGCAATGTCGGGCTTTCTAATATTACCACCCTTTGTTAATGTTGGACAACCGGATGAAATCCACTCTGAAAAAAAAAAATTAAGGACCCTCGCATAAGTCGACCCTCTCAACTTTAAAGTCTTTTTTTTGTCCAAAATTTCTCGACTTATACGCGGGTAAATACGGTAAATCTTTCCTTATTGTTGATGAATAGTAATATTTGAGTATATTTATTAGTTATTTCAAAAACAAAGTAAAAATCACTATTTCTAAACATCGTCCTAGAACGGGCATTTACACTAGTTAATACTAAATTAAAAAAAAAAAAACATGTCACCTGTAGACGCAGATTGGTTGATGCATGTCGGTACATTGAATGTCCACTTGCCCGATACTTGGCAGAACAGATTTGGCGTGCCTTTCAGATTGTAGCCCCGGTCACAGGAATATTCCAGATGGCTGCCTTGGATAAACCCTCGGAGGGTAGGCAATGTGCTTGGACGTCGGATGCTGTTTGCATTGATTCCTGGATCTGGACAATATATCAAGACTTCGTGTGTTCCTGAAGAAGCAAATGGGCAATGCACAAATATTACACGATTAAGAGACTTAAAACAAATAAAACGTAGTAAAATTGAAAATCAGTTTTCATGATTCCAAGAAAAGCCTTTAGTTAAAATAAGTAAATTAAAATTTTAAATTATATTAAAATATGCAATCACGATTTAAATTTTATGTGTTTTAGTATTTTTGTTCCATAATACTGTAACATTATACTAATGAACATTTAAAAACTATCTATCGAAAAAAGTAATTTATATCATTCATTAAAATTACAATTTAAAAGCACGTTATTCATAACAGTCAATAATATTCATTTTAATAATTATTTTTAAATTTAATTTAAAAGAAAAAAAACTTTTTTCAACAGTAATTGCGTATATTTAAAATTGAAATACAATTGTCTTTAATTTGACACAAAATTTATTCCGAGAACTAGAGAAAATTCTAGAGCGAATAATAATTGACAGAAACTGAGAAATACTACATGAATAATTACAGCTTATTACAAATTAAAAAATATTATAAAAACAAAATAAAAAATATAAATATTTTAAATTATAAATATTCCATTGTAATAAACTATATATATACATATTAAATTTGAATTTATGAATGGTATAAACTGTTATTTTCTAAAATATTTGGCAAATTGATTATGAATTTGCTAGGACATTATTAAAAATGATTATTACAAATGTGTGAATTGTTCTTTATGGCAAATTGAAACTTTATTAAGTTGCTCAAAAACTTTAGACTGCCTTCTTAATGTCACCAAAGTACAAATCTATGTCACAAAATATTTGTCAAAATATTTGTCAAAATATCTCATCAAAATGTATGGCAGTGCATACCAAACATACGATTTACTTCAACATTTCCAGAAAAAGATAAATCTCTGATAACTCATCCAAAAAACAATGAAACTGCGAAAAAAACACTAAAAATTATTATGACAGCTGAAAATGTATTTTCTTTCGGGATATTAATTTTCAAGCAAAAATCTAAGTAAGCCGCAGAGATTTTTAACATAAAAGTAGCGAGAATTCAAGCAAAAGTTGATGAGGACTTGATTCAATCAGATGTAGTTAGAGCTGTTAAATATTAAAATAAAAAAAAATAATCATCAAATAAGATCCAAAAGCCTAACATAAATTTACTAAAGCATAAAATAAAATGTAGGGAAATCATTACAATAAGAAACTGGATGTTAGATAATTAGGGGAATCTCCAAATTTACTGGTCAAGTAATTGAAAATATTGACAATGAATTACTCATAATCAAATATTAGAATAATGTCAGGAATAGATGATAATTACTTATTTCCTAAAATGCATAAAATTGATGAATCTGAATTTTGTAAAATAATTAAAATTCCAACACATCTAATATTATCTAATCGTGGGAATAATACGTTTATTAAGTGAAATTTGTTAGATGTAAAAAGTAAATTATTTCATAATTATCTAAATATTTAGTATTTAATAAGTATTTTAGATGTTATATCTACTTTGTGTAGTGTTTTAAGCTACTACTTAGCATTATCCATTTTACCGCATCCTATGGGGTAAAATTAGTGTACATTCAACTTTAAAAAAAACATTGCTGTCACGTTAAAAATGTAATAATTATTCTTTAAAATCAATTTACTTTAATCGAAAAAGATGCAATATAAATAATTTAAAAAAAAATATTTTCATATAAGATTTATATAGATACATTATTTTCCAAAAGAAATTTGATTTAAAGTTTTAAAAATCTCATTTTTATACCCATCTTATCCCCGCAGACCTTGTTTGTCTGGTATGCTATTAGATGGTAGGAACCTTTCCTATATATCAGTGCTGTATATATATACGTATATATATATATATATATATATAATTTGTCCGTTTTTGTTCTTCCTCCATTATCATGTGTTTACTACAATATATGATACAATTCTGCATTTAACTTTTCTACCTCACTTTTCTGTTTATTTCAGTTTTGTACTCAGAAGCACTTCATTAATTAAGACTTGAGAAAACTTTGCTCTGTTATGTACATGTACCACATATTTTTCCTCTAATACCTGTTAGTACGAAGGTAGATCAGCATGTGTGACTTTATAGTAATGTCTGCCGATTAAAAGTTTTTTTTACGTAACCTGGATGATGTGTGTGATTTGCTTTTCACATGAATGAAATATAGGTATTTCTTATAATTTCAAAAACAAAAATTACTTGTAGTCTCAACGCATCTCGGTGGACTCGCTGTCCATTCGCCCGACGACAGGCAGTTTAGACTACTTTCGCCTTTTAGGTCAAAGCCCTGCTCGCAAGAGTATTCCAGTTGGCTGCCCGAGGAAAATCCGTCGCAAGTGGGCAGCGTGCTCGGTCGTCGAAAGCTGTTGGCATATATTCCGGGATCACGACAAAATATTAAACCTCTGTCTGATGTTCCTGCAGGAGAAATATCAAAGAACAGAATTGTGAAATTTTGGGAAAATTACATTTATAATGGCATTTATAACTAAAAAAATGATTTAAATAAAACAAATATATAAAAGTTTAAATGTCATTATTTAAAACTGAAACGTATGCGTATTCGTTTGCGTAATCGCGTAATCGTTTGCGTATTACTAACGCAGACGATTTTCAATTCTTACACGTTTTGAAAATTTGTATTTTCATCAATCAACAACCTGAAGAATTTCATATGTTACCATTTACTTTACTCTTACCTCCATAAAAATTCTACTGTTCACGTTCAGGTTATGAAGAAAGTAATTGTGCTATCAAATGTTCTATAAATATTATGCAATTTTGATTACAGTGTTCCGACTGTAGGTTTCCCTCATTTAAAATGGAAATCAAACAGTCCTTAAAAAGACACAATATTTACTTCTACAAAATTTCAAATAGAACTGGGATTTAGAACAGTAGAAAAATATAAACATTTATTTCCAAAGAATTCACCCTATAGCGATTACAGTGTTTGGAACTTCTTAAGTAGCATATTACGATAAGCCAAATAAACTCCCTTCTATTGGCAAAGAATGAAACGTGAAAGACTACAATCATAAATTCACCCCATAAGAAGTAACCCACCCTCCCCTGTAAGATATTACAAGGAATGTTTCATCTTTTTCAATGGATTTGTAGCAGAAAGAAATTATGAAGGAAAATTTGCCGTAAGATGTCGCTGATATTTTCCCTGAACTAATAAGTATTCTCGGAATTTCATAATAAAGTATGATAATTTCGATCTGTTTTTACGGAGAAATTTTATTGATTATCTTGGGCATATCACAAAGTACTCTAAAGTACAGTATTTAGACACTTGGTGAATTTTAAAGGAGATCGATGACTGATTAATGAAATGTGGATTCACTGATGCTGGCAGGAGAAGCATTACAAAGCAGACACCAAAAAACTTGCACATAAACATCTTTGTAATGTATTCCTACTTAATTTTGGTAGGAGAACTGAAGTTATGAACTGCTGTCTGTGAGTATGATGTATAAACGCTTAAATTTGCGATAACTTTACATTAAATACCATCAAGAATGGGACCTGTTGTAAATCTGAAATCTCTGAATAAACATCTTAAAAAATGCATTATCATGAGGTATACGAGATATCTTAACAATTCTTTTTGTCTGGCCTATTGGTGTTATTACATATTTAGGATTGTTGAACGTTTCTGAGATGTATTAAAAAAGTTTGGCCTTCACTCCAAGCTAAGCGGAGCAGTTTATCCTCAAGGAATTTGATATTCATAGCGTACTGCTCGTCACTGGTCAGACATAAAATTTCCAATACTGTGGTATTTAGTTAAAGAAGTATCTTTGGAATACACTGTAGTTTTGTGTTGAAATTAAAACTTTAAGAAGCAAAGGAATTTGTTAACAGCAGAGTAGAAAAGTGTGCTTGAAAACTATATACGTGAAATTACCTCAGTTTTAACAAATTTGATTATAGGAGTTTTTCTTTTAAAAAAAACGCAGTCTATTTACTACTAAAATTTGACTTGTTTCTAAAAGAATTTTTTTCTTTGTAGGTGACTACTATTTATCCAATTTCAAAACTATATCTCACAGACTACCTGGAAGAAAATAATGACACTTGCAAATTACACTGCTCAAAACAATTAAAGGATATTTGAAGTTTTATATAAAATAAAGATATAAACGAAATTTTTTTGCCGAAAATAGAAGAAGAGAATCACAAATGCAAATTTTTCTGGTTTTCAAACTGTGGAGTATGCAAATTTTGAGTTCGACGTCAAAAACGTCGCTTCAGCGGCAGCGAATGAAATTTGACTTTCAACTGGATAAAAGAGAATGAAGACAAGGATGATCGGCATTCAGTGATTGCTTTGTTTCGATGAGTACGATGTCTCAGCGAAGTCATTTGACAGATTCAGAAGCTTGGAGAATTGTTGGTAGGTTAGAAGGGGGCCAAACTCAAGCCGAAGTAGCGCAAGCCATTGGAGTGTCACAAAGTGTCATTTCCAGGATCTGGAACCGTTTTTTGGAGAGTGGATGTGCAGGCCGAAGACCAGGGCAAGGTCGTAGACGGCCAACAACGCCCAATGAAGATCGGTATTTAGCGTTAACAGCTCGGAGACACCGAAATATGAACGCTACTCTTCTCCAACAACACCTTCGCTCGGCTACAGGCACCACGATTTCAACTCAGACTGTCCGAAACCGGCTCCATGCTGTAGTTCTGTATGCTCGCCGACCGATGGTATGTGTTAGATTAACATCAAGGCATCGTCGCGACCGCAGGGAGTGGGCAGCCGAGCATGTCAACTGGAGGAGAAATGAATGGAGCAATAATCTGTTTTCTGACGAGTCCCGTTTTTCTGTGCATCCGGATAATAGGCGTATTTTCATCTGGAGGGACCGTGGCAGTAGGAATAATCCTGCGTTCGTGCACGAAAGTGTCAGATTTGGCGGTGGAGGAGTGTTGGTGTATGGTGGCATCTCCATTGACGGGCGCACTGACCTCTACATCATTCGAGATGGAGCTCTGACTGGTCGCCGATATAGGGATGAGATCCTCAGACCTATTGTAGTCCCTTACGCTGCAGCAATCGGAGATAACTTCATTTTAATGGACGATAACTGCAGGCCACATCGTGCAAACCTGGTGGAGGATTTCCTTTTCGAGGAAGGAATCGTTCGAATGGAATGGCCAGCGTGTTCTCCAGACATGAATCCAATCGAGCACGTTTGGGACGCTCTAGGAAGACGAGTTTCAGGTCGCCAACAACCCCCACAAACTCTCCAAGAACTGGAAAGAGCTCTTCTGGAAGAGTGGGGCAGAATACCCCGACTCGCCATTAATAGCCCCATTGAGTCCATGCCTCAAAGGTGTTCAACGTTGCTGTCCGCCCGTGGAAACCATACCCCCTACTGAAAATGATTTTCTTTGAAGAAAACACCTTTTCTTATTCTTTTTTTCTCATATGCACAAATTGTGTTTTTCTCCTTTTGTACACAAATGCGCAATAAAATGCATTTTTTTCTGCCAAACATGTGTAATTTATTCTCATATAACCTACTATGTCTGTCGACCATGTATCAATCAGCTAAAAAGTTTCCCAGATACAAAATCCACCTAAAACTGAAATATCCTTTAATTGTTTTGAGCAGTGTATATACATTTTACTACATCGAGTGAAAAGTCCCATAACTTACTATTACCCGACAGCACCAACAGATTATCAAAGACATTTCTAGCATGTACTAGTCTTCAAAATATTAATATCAAATTTTTATGAGAATTTAGCCATTTCATTCAGAATTATAGACGTGTAATTGACACTACTTTAACTTTTGTCGAACAAATGTATGAAAGAGAATTATGTGTTTTGATTAAACACTGCTTTTAGGTAAAACAAATACAGTCCAAAACCAAAAATAATTGTGAAGCATTACGACATATATGCTCCATCAAAAACTACCTTCGATCTTGTCCCATAACCCAAAAATCTATTTAAAGTATTCACTTTTGTTGTACTTTGAGAGATTTTGTTTCTTTTTTATTTTTAAGGAAAGCATTTTTTCATTCATACGAACCTGGGTGAAAATGTCTGATCTATTTTGTTCCAATGGAGATAATAATTATTGCGTGATTCTGTCAGAAAACACTCAATTTGAATTTAGTGAGACTTATAGATCGTAAAGGAAGAATATCCTTGGATAATTACCTGACACATTTTTCCAATTCTATTTTTTTAAGGATAGTCTTTTAGGAATGTTCCGTTGAATTACATTATCAGAAATTGTGTTCTTAAAATTTTAAAACTTTTGCTCAGAAATCAATTTGAAATTAAAATGATCTTAATAATCAAGCTTCACTGTGCTTCAGGATTCTGTTGATACCCGAAACACTCAATTGTATTGTACTAATAGGACCACGGTGTAATATAACCAATTTTTGTTTATTT
Organism: Maratus michaelseni; assembly: GCA_963931845.1. NCBI lineage: Eukaryota > Metazoa > Arthropoda > Arachnida > Araneae > Salticidae > Maratus > Maratus michaelseni. Next base: position 316,286,424 of record OZ007595.1, on the reverse strand, counting down.
CAGGTATCACTTATTCCAAAAAACAAAAGAAAAAGTAGATGGCATACAAAAACATGTGTTAGTGGATCTATGTAGAGATATCTAACTAAAGAAACAATATAAGGATCTTAAATAAAGTGTCAAAAATGTGTGTTACCCTTTGTAATATTAAAGTACAACTTTACTATGTAGATGACCGCTATTTCAAAATTTACATTCACATTCGAACATTACACATGATTTCAAGTCAAGCAATACCTTTCGCATGTTTCTGTGGTAATTTGTTGACGCAATAATCTTGGATAAGGCTTTTTGTACCAAGAATGTACAATATTTATTATATCTATTGTAATCTTTTTTCCACTACAAATATTGCAATACTGTCTAAGAGGAAACTATCATTATTTAATCCTCCAACACAACATTTCCTAAAAGCAGCTTTCTTTCCGTGATCAGGTGCGTTTATGTTAAATGACACCACGTATTTTGATGATAGAAAGCAATAAACAAGCTTCACTTACGAAAAGAAATATTTAAACTATGAAATGTATACTTGCCCTTAGGTAGAGTGCAGAAAGGACCCTCGAAACCTTCTGGACATTTGGAACAGATGTTTGCGCCTTCCTCGCAACTCTCGCATTTCGACAGTCTACTGCACACCTCTGCGTAAACACTATTATCTGAGACACAAACACTGAAAATAGTAATTTTCATTTATTGAAACTTTTCAGACATAATTTATCTGCATTTATTTGAAAATAACATAAAGTAAAGCAATGCATAGTCTTAAAGCTGTTAGGAAGCATTTCATATACAATATTGAATGAAGAAAAAAAAGAGAAACCAATAAATAAAATACAGAGAATAAAGATTGGCTTATCTCTCAAAAGCTAGATTCTGTGCAATGTGGTGTACCAATTGATTGCCAAAACAACAAATTTTGTTGTTAACCGACTTCCAACGAAGGAGGTTATACAGCACGTTTGTACGTATTCTTATGTATGGCCACGGATTACAGGATTTAATGATTTTCGTGCTTTCTACATTCTTCTAGTTGCATAAGAAGAACGAATTGGATTCGTGAAATTTTTTTACTGTTCTTTTTTCGATTGATTTGCATGTTTCGGAATGTACTGAACACGGTTTGATTATTTTTCTGGAAAACGTCTGCAATCTGTGTCTGTCTGTGTTTGACGCAAATATTTGAACACTCTGTCATCAAAAAGTAATTCACGGAATTTAACCAAACTTCAGATTTAGACGTAAATAGCTGCTCATTAGATTTATTGTTTATCACCTACAGGTGGCGCTCCTATGCTATATTATTCACAATTTCCATGAAATCTATATCTCAAAATCCCGGAATTTCATCCAACTGCACATTCACTACCTGGATATAAATATTTTACTGATTTGTATCGGTGTTTATCGCTCTATTTGTGTCGCAGCTATGCTGTGTTTCTTGCTATTTCCGTGATAACTATATCTAAAAAATAAATGCAAATAATTACGTCTTGACATTCGTTAATGCGAACTTAACTTTCTTATGTATCTCTCAAAAGATGGCACTTTTACACTGTTTTATTAATGACTTGTGTAACATATCTACTAATCTTCCAATTTTATTCATTCAGAGATTTTAAACAGATGTTTTAAAATAAGTGAAAAATAAGTTCCGAGGTGAGAAAACTGATTAAAAACACTATAAAAACTATACTCGAAAACGTTTCCGAATATCAGTAGCAAAAAATAAAAATTGTTTTAATAAATGCATCTTTTAATCTTGAAGACATATTCGTTTCTGAGTTTTCTAAAGGAAAACAATTCGTTTTGGAATCATGATGAACTCGAACGAGTTTATTATATATTTTGGTTATTGGTTGTATTATTTTTTTTTGGATTAAGAAGCAAGTGCTTTTTTGAAAGTGCAGCTTATTAATATTGTGAACAAATGCATCACAATTTATATTTAGATTAATGATTAAAAATGTACATGTTGATCAAATTTTAAATTTTAATTTCCGACAGAAAACGCCCTCATTTCCATGACTTTTTTTTTTCCACTTCAGTTGTAACTTTCTAACTCTACTACTCTTAAACTTTTAGTCCCTCATAACTTATTATTATTATGTACTTCAGTAAAATACGATGTAATTCAGCTGGAATGGTTTGTGATATAAATCGTGACCTTATGAATTAGTTATAGATCACAATTACAGCTGATGAATCCTTAAACTTGTTCAAAAAAGCTGTTCTATTAAAAAATAGTTTGTCGCGAAATCAGCAAACTGCTGTATCTTAACTTATCAGCGGAAATTTCCGGGATCGAAACCTGTGATCCTTGCCCTGTGTTATAAGATCCTTGCCCTGTGTTATAAATTATTTGTCGTTAATTGTGATTTTCGATGGAATCTTTAAGCGCCACAGCCTGGTACTTCAAGCGCCAAATATCGTAATTTTCCAATAAATGTTAGGAAGAAAGACAATAATTTGGTGGCTTTTAGCGTTACTTCAGCTTTTTCTCAAACACGTTGTCGAATTGCAGAGTGCTTTCTGTCAAATTGAAGTCCTCCGTAATTTAGCGGAAAAGAACTGAAATTTCGAAGTATTTGCAAAAGGTTCAAACAACATTCACACGCACGCCCAATAATAAGTGTACATAAATCATAATATTGTTTTAAACCAATTTTTTTAATTCAGCACGGTTTCACAAAAAATCAATTTGATTTAATTGTTTCCTCTATTTGCGCCAGAGAACGCTATAAACGTAATTGCGCGAAAAAGATCTGAAATTTCAGTGTATTTGCAAAAGGTTCAAACAACATTCACACGCATGCTTAACAATAACTGTACATAAATAATAATATTATTTAAAACCAATTTTTAAATTGAGCATGGTTTCATAAAAAAATAAATTTGATTTAATTGTTTCCTCTATTTCCGCCAAAGAACGCTATAAACGTAAAAGAAATTCTGTACTACCTATTTATATCTTAAGTATGGCTGTCTTACAGTGAAACATAAAAAAAATCAATTTTAAATATATTTGGTTAATATACTTCTAGATAGGTGACGTTTACAGGAAACAAAAAAATTCAGTTGTATCTGTCCTAACTAATTTTAACTTGGGGTATATTTGCCATAGCAGAAAACACAAAAGAGTCAATTTTTAAATTTTCACTCACCCCTTAGTATGTGTGGATTAAAGCTGATATGTAAACGCATAAATTTTGCATCATATCAATACATTTATTAAACGATGTTTATAACTTATAGAAGTATAGAGGTACATTTATAAAATTGCAATAAAATTGTATTTTTATTTTAGATTTTTGAATTAAGTAGATGGTGTTAAATCAGAAGAAATAGTTATGAACAGATATCACTAATTTCTTGTTTACATGTACCGGTTGAAATAAAATGACGTGTAGAACAGAGTATATGCATATGACATTCATATATAGCATTTAATACGTACATTCATTACGTAACTAAAAGAACTAAAAGAACTTACCTAACGACCTCTCCTTTATTTCCGCAAGGACATTTCACGGATTTCAGACACTTCAGCTGATCTTCGCAAGTTATTGTAACTGCGAAAAATATTATAACTGCATAAAAAAAAAAAAAAAAAAAAAAAAAAAAAATTAGGCTAGAAATACAAAATCATAATCACATGTGACATATTAAAATAGTGCATGAAAAATAATTTATATTTCTATATTCGATAAAATAGTAATTAATTTTGATAGACAAATTTTACTTCTTCATAAATTCTAATTTTCCCTAATATTAGATTCAAGATCAAATAGCTACAAAGTGATCGCCAAAACAATACTTTCTTTCCGTGATCCAGGTACTTTTATCAGGAAAAACGAGAATAAATATAGTGTGCTTGTATCATAGCGATGTTTATTCAGAGATTGAAAGCCGTATGAAATGTTTTTTTTTTCAAGAAAACCTTTCCTAGTCACCTTTTTGCTACAAATTTCGATACTATATTCTTAATTTTATCTTATTTCCACACACTCACACACACACACACACACATATATATATATATATACACTGTTAAAAAGAAATCCGTTAATTCACGGTAAATCTACGAGCAGCAAAGTTGCCAGACTTTTTCCGTTTTGAAAGATAACAAAAGAGAAATCTCCTTTTGAAGAAACGGTAACTTTCCGTTATGAATGACCTCGGTTAAAAAAAAAAAACTCTCTGTTTGTACTGCCATCTGTTGACTATAACGGGAGTATATAACATACTTTAAGAATATTTTCCGACTGACCTTGGGGTTCGAACCAGGGACGGTAGCGCCTTGATCCAAGTGTTTTACCGCAAGACCAGTGGGCCCTAGCTAGAATAAGGAATTGAAACGATGACACGGGATTTCTTCAAATCGCGGCTTGAAGCTTAAACAATCTGGGGTTTAGAAACCTGGTAATTTTGAAATTAATTGTGGGGATATTTTGTTATAAAATTATGACTGAAAACTTTAGTACTAATAGAGAATTAAGACATGAATTATATATATGCTTAATTTGATTTTTAGATGCAAAATATTAATATTATATTTTGAAAATAACTTCGATAAATTATGTTTTGCTTTTTTGAGAAAATCGAATTTTTTCAACTAATGTATATTTTTTAAATGTGTTCGGTTAGAATATATTTTCAATGAGACTGTTTTTTATAACTTTATAAAACAAACTGCGAATAATTTCAAAGGAATGTTAAAATTATTCGTTATTTTTTTTAATTCGAAAGCATTTTTTTTGTTTGTTGCTTTTTTGAATAAAATCAACTTTTTTTTAACTTAATTTAACTATTATATATATATATATATATATATATTAAGCTATCTGTATAGAATATATTTTAAGTGTGAATATTTTTATATAAAAAATAAATTGCTAATAATTTTAAAAACATGGGAAAATTAATTGTTGCTTTTTTTAATTCGAAAGAACTATTTTGTTCTTTTAAATAAACTCGAAATTTTAATTTATTGAATTTTTAGTTTTTCTGTGCTGCAACATGTCAGTTTTTTAAACATTGAAAATAAATATGCAGCAGTTAACGGAATATCTCCGTATGCCACAGTCGTCTCTGTCTGTTCCGTTGTTTTCAGGAAATATGGGGAAATTTTCTGTTTTTAACGAAAAATGCCCTTTTGTCGTAAAAAGGGACTTTTTCTCTGAAATTCAGGAAAAAAATACCTGTGAATTTGAGATTATTTTTAACAGTGTATAGATACATGTATGTATACTTAGGAACTCTCCCCTTGCGCCCTTCGTAATCCAATTCCCGGACTTTGCTCATTGTAAACTTGTTTTTAATTCATCCGTTGGTCGAAACCCACTGCAACATACACCAATATAAAAAATTAAATTAATGGAATTAACAGAATTTTGGACAGTAGCGACTGGCCAGTAGGTAATTTAATTCTTCAGTCGGCAACATCCGAAAAATGGTTACAAGGTTACTTTTATTTAGTAACCATCTACTGGTCAGTGTTATTACTTTCATTAATCGTTCCAAAATACATAGCTACCATTTGAAAACTGAAAAATTAATATATAGAAGTTATTTAAATTATTTTTGTTTAAATCGTTGTATGTACTTACATACTTATAATAGAACGCATAAGTATTTACATGCAGCAATGTTTATTACATGTAAGACATATTCCAAATTTTCACCAAATGAATGAAAATAATAACTAATAATTAGGTATCATTTATAATGATAATCCACAACACAACGATCGGTACAACGATGGTTTTTGTCCGGGATCATGGTGCTTTTAATTTTTTTTATAACACATAGTCCTTCACTTAATGTAAAACTATAAAAAAATATATAGAAATATAAATTTTACATATCCTTCAATCTATCTCCAAATCTCAGACGTCAAATATTGAATTGATTATTTTAACTAATGCTTTTACAAACTTTTTTAAAAACTGAAATAAAAAATATTGAAAAATACACACACACACATATATATATATACTATTATAAAATATATTTTGCGCACTCTTGCATAAAAGGAAACACATGGTACAGTTAAAGAAAATATATCTATCAGTTAAGACACTGATATTGAATGACTTCACCTATGATGTAAAAAAAGAAACAGCGAGAAGAAACACATGCCTTATTAGCAGTCTTTTACTTTCCAGATTGTTGCAACAACCCTTATTTTAACCAAAAAAAAAAACATTAATTAACTTGAAATCTTCTGTATTTCTAATTCAGAACATAGCAAACACGCCCGTGTTTTAGCATGATCGAAGTGCTTTTTAACACTTTCCAACATAGTTGAAAAGTATTTATGAATTCGGTTTTTCTGTCTGTCTGTATGTCTGTCCGTGCTCTATATACTCGGATTCCGAGGCAATTTACATATATATTTTAAGTTTACAATGGAATGTTTTGTATTGAAATTGAAGTGTGTAGTACTTATAGTTCAGTCACAGGGACTCTCAAAAGACCCATTACTTTACTGTCTGTCGGAAAAATCGTTTGCGGTGTATTTTAATGATGTTACACTATTTTAAACATACTGATAATGATATATATCACTAAGTTTAACTACAAAATCCTTACTACAGAATATGGCGGGCATAATATTCATCGTTCATTTACAGTTAAACACAAAATAATTTGGTTACATTATGGTCTATGAACAATAATTGCGTTTTCAATTGTGGTATAAATTTGTACATATTACCTGGTGTGTATAAATATCCTATATTATCCACCTGTATCATATATAGGGCAGAACAAAAGATATCGTTCACATTTCGGATTATTGCCGGAAATTGATGAATGTGAATTTTTAATTGTGCTAAGCGTTTCCTAACTGAAATAAATTTTTGCATACTATGCAGTATATATACAAACCTATAGATCATATACAGGACTACACAAAATAATTCGGATAATTTTCCGAACATTGATAGTAATTAGTGAAATTTAATTTTCAAATGTGTTATGTGTTTTCCAAGGGCTAGTTAAACTTAAGTCGAAAAGTAGGCCTCCTAGACCTGTTTGACTTTGACCTTGTTTACTTAGACATCATTTTTCAGCTTATTAATTGGCGAAATTTTATTAATGTTTTCTGGAAGTGCTGGACAGTGTTTCACAATCTATGCTTGACGCACGATTTTTTCGTTGCTTTTGATAAATCATATGACGCTTTTCCAGTGATTCAATAACTAACTTTCACACGTAATACTTTTATACGATTCACTTTTAGGTAGCTTTCAAATACAAAAAAAGTATAAATCTACCTCTTGCAGCCGTTCGGAGGAAAGCAATTCCGGAATATTTTGATATATTTTTACCGACCATGAACCCCAGACCCCAAAACTAACCTCCGTCCAAAAGTTGATTTATATATATATATATGATCTATGTCATACGATAACACTTGTATTTAGAAATCAATTTGGATGAAACTAATTCTGTGTATTAAGCTCACAATTATTATGCCTCGACCGAGTTCGTTGGTCAGCTTGGTCCACCATCTTGTTCCAAAATGGCGGCCACTGAAAGATTTAAAACTAAAATTTAAAAAAATAGTTAAAAATTCAAATTTATTTTTTGATTCAGTGTTAGTCCTTCATACAAGGATTCCGAAGCATTTTTGTTTACCTCTATCTTAAAAAATGGCTCAGATAGAGCAGTTTGAAATTCTAAGGTGGCTGACATTTTGAAACAAGACAGCACATTACAAAAAAACCAACGATTAATTTATAAGTTTTAGTGAACGCGATTTCTTGCGTTCACATTTTCGCGTTCGTCAAACTTGGCGATATTTGCCGAAATATTGCAAAATTTGGCGATCATAATAAGTTTTCATCAATGAAGCCAACTTGTCTATAGCTCAATAATTTGGCGAATATGTTATTCAAATTAAGTATTAACGAATCTTCTGTAATCGGTTTCTTTGAATTTTTGCTTGCTGTTTTCGAGTAACAATAGCTAAACTTTTAAAATGAAAATATAGGAGAGCTACGTTTTCCTCCCGGTACAGGCCGGAAGGACTTTTTTAAAATTATTATTATAAAAAAGGTATGTTATGCGCGCTTCTCCACCTGTAAATCTACAATTAATCTGTTTTTTTTACTGCTTTCAGTCTCTGTCGGCCAAGAAAACACATACACAAAACATTACGATTCAAAAACAAAGAAAAGTACATTCTAAACTTCAGAGCTTGATTACCGTCGAGGCAAACTTGCACAACTTTTTAAAAGTATATTTTGCTTTGTTTAACCGAAGTAAACTGTGACCAAATAAGACGAGAAAAACTTTTCTAAACAGTGGCGTGAATATACCTAGACTGTAATCAGGCCGTGGACATATTGATTGCATAATTATTATCTCAATGTTACCTTTATTCATCTACTAAGAATAGAGAAAGTTTAAATAATAATAATAAACTTACTTGCAAAATGTGCCATTTTCGCCAACATATGCTCGCATTAAATAATTTTAACGCAATTTTTCTAAAACATCCAGTTAAAAAGATGATATATCCGTCATCGTCATAGGATGTTTCGTAATTCGGTTCCTGAGTGTTTCAAGTGAATGAACGAAACTCTCATTGTATCTGTAATCTTTTTCCATCCAGAATCCAGGTTTTTTAGAGGTAACACAACATTGAGCGGTTATAAATTTTGATGTATTTTTTTTGTCTCTTCATATACTATTTATACACACAAAAGTCGGATTTTATAAATGGGTTAGTTATAAATTGATTTATAAGTAAAAGTGAAATGATACAGAGATGTAGAGCGCACCTCAATAAGTCAACAATAAAATAATCTATATATATATATATTTTTTTTTTTTTGTCAGAACGGCGTTTTTAAAACAGTTGGACACTTTACTCAGCCAATTTTGAATTAATCAATTTCAGCTTTGTGAAAATAATACTCACGTATTCTATAGTGAAACATATAAGTTTCTTTAAATGTTGATATCTTAATTTTCTATATACCTTTAACATCTGGGGATCAAAATTTTATTTTTAATGAATATTTTTCCTGCAATGTATATTTCTATAAAAATTACTTTTCATATAAATATTTTTGGAAAAATATTAAATTAAAAAAAAAAAGAAAAACTTAAATTTAAAATTTATTTAGTTTTTGATATAATGCATGAACTATTTGTCCGATTTCATTATTTTTTTTACTATTGTGTAAAGAAAACTTTTCTTTTTTAATTTGTCTTCCAGATTTATAAAAATATTACTTAAAACAATTACAATAATTTTAAAATTAAAAAAAGAGGTTTTTCGTGAGTGATTATTACTTTGATGAATACATTTTGAAAACTTTTACCTGAAAATAAAAATTCTGAAGAGAATGTTTAAAAAACATAATATAAAAATCTGTACAAAATTTCGTACACTTATCTTGCAAGAAAGTCTCGATATATAAAATGAGTTTTCAATTTAACCCTTTCACCCCCTGCGGGGTTTTCTTGCGTTTTCATAAGTAGGCTTGCAAATCGCAGGATACAAACATTTTTTAATCGCAGTTTGATGATATAATATATTTTATATTCCCTCACTCTATATACGAATCAAAACAGAATTCTGATTTCTAAAAACAGAAAAAACACATTCCTAATGGTGAAAAGGTTTTAACTACTGTCTGACAGATTTAATTTCAGAAGATAGAAACATGACCTTTCGGCAAGCGGTGTTTAAAACTCGATTTCGGATGGAAAGAGACTAAACATGCAACGACAATTTCATTTATTAATTTGAAGCAGCCCGGAACCGGATCTGGAAACATCCTTTGACGGTGAATCCGGACATGATGCGATTTTCAATTTCTTTCACTTTTATGTTTTAGAAGAGCTTGTGTTAATATCAAATCATACAGGCATATATTGCAATACAAACGTTTCTTGAAATCGCTCAACAGAAGCATCCGTTAAGAAAAATGGCACTTATTGCAAGTGAGTTTGTTAGAATTGATCTGTTCTGGAAATTGTTTTATAATTTCTCTCTCTCATTAGTAGATTGATATCAGTTGCTTTGAGTTAGTAATGATATGAAGGATATTCAAAGTTATTCACGTCTTATTTAGTTATAGATTATGCGATTAAATAAAACAAAAAATATATTTTTCAACAGTGATGCGAATTTGTCCTGATGACTGTCTCGCCCGTAATAAGTTTCGTACGTACTTTCTTCGTTATTAAATTATAAGGCAATGGACCTATAATTTCTTGGCTGAAAGAAACCTTTTGTTAATTGCAAACTGAAAACATAAAAAAATTTGGATATATCTGCAAAATTTCTAGACGCATTCAGAGTGTATTATATAATGTTTAATGTAAAAATTAAAAATAAATATCAAGTGCCAAAGTAACTTATTGTTTTAAGTCGCCGGGAAAAAAAGACGCGCGCCACGTTAATATAAAAAGTGCTTCGACGATGGAGAATAAGTAATTGTTAGGTTCAAGATAAGAATTAGGGATGATATGAAGGTAGTTTTGTTTCTTGAAAAAGGGTGTTGTTATAACAATCTGGCGTGTAAACATATATCCTAATAAGGCATTTTCTTCTTTGTGTTTTTTATTACTATATAATAAACGAAGTCATTTCATAACAGTGTGTGTGTTGTTAGAAATTTTGTCTTAATTTTTAATTGAAATGTAACCTGTAAAGCTGCAGAAGGTAAAAAGTAAAGTTGCAGAAAACTACAAGGTTACAAAATATATCTTTTGCACATAAAATGTAAAAGTTAAAATGTATTTATTTTCAATATTTCTGATTTAAAAAAATTAAAACAATTTGTAAAACAAGTAGTTAAAATTAAAGATTAAATATTTGACATTCAGAGTTTGGAGTTACATAAAAAATATTAAATTTTGTATTTCTGTAGATTTTTTAAAAACTTTTTATTAAGCGGCAAACTACGTGCTATTAAATATAAAGCTGCATCGATTATGTACCGAACTACCATTTTAGTGATTGTTGCGTTCTGGATTAGGATTATGGAAGATTTTGCATTAGTTATAATTTAAGGAATGTTCATTTGTTGAATAAATTTTTATATATCTCTTATATGTAATGCGAATTGTTGTATATAATTATGTATGCGTGCTATAAAGTGTAAGGTAAAGCTAGGAGAGTCTGCGCACAATTCAAAAGAATAACAATAAAAAATCTATATATTAGTTTTTTTTTTCTAAACTATGCATGAATAATTTTTACTTCATTTGTTTTTTATGCATTTTTGATAGTCCCGGTATATCGGGACAGCCGGTGCATACACCAAAAATGCTGGCTTCTAAAATTTAATTAAATTATAAGCAGAGTATTGGAAGCTGAAAAATAAATGGCAGAGTGAAAAATAAACAATGATAAAGCAAGTTAAGTTTTAAATAAACTAAACGTTTATTAACAAAAAAACATTTAAAAATAAATTCAAACAGAATATAAATAAACTTAAAGTATGAAAAATAAACTTACATAACAAAATATTTTTAATGGCTGACAATGACAATGTGGCAAAAAATATTCAGTCTCATTTTCATAACATAAATTAACATCTAATTCTGGAAAACGATGTTTGTATAAAACTTATAATCCACTTGATAACTCTATAGAACATATGTAGCACAAACATCTTTCCCTATTTGTAAAAACATCTTCTACTTTCAACCAAACAAAAAAAGGAAAATGAATAACTACAGCTGGAAACATCTGGTCAAATAAAACATCTAATAAAATGAAACTCCATTATGCTGACAAGGCAAAATGGTTTCTTGAACTTCTCAAAAGAAAAAACAAACAGATAATGATAACGTTGTGTTTCAATCTTTATACCCCAGTCTAAACCAACAGCTGAATGAAAGTTGTAGTACTTAAAAAAGAGGTGTGTCATGTTACGTCATTCATTCATAGAAGCCCTCTTGTGGTTAAAGATAACAAACATGCAATCCAGCAAAGCTAATGACTTTGGAGGGGAAAACAACTGCAAGCTGATATGATGTTTTGGAAAGCAAAGTGACGTAATCGCGATCTCTGAAAAGATCGATCTAGATAAACACTGAGATTTGAATGGAAAATAAATAGCAGTTAGATTAGGGTTTAAAAAAGGAGTTTTAAAGAAAAGAAATGAAAGCATTTGATTATTGTATAAGTGATCAAGGAAAGCTTTATATATGCTAACATTGCCCCCCCCCCACCACCACTTGTCACTTATACTAGAACTAAAATCGTATTCAAATTGAAAAAAAAATTCTCGCTTCATACACCAAATATTTAAATCTACCACCTTTGATAGATGTATAAACACAATTTTCAATAATTAAAGATTTTCATAAAAAAAACACTTCAACATTAACAACAAATATATATATAGGACAATACAGTATAACAACCTACTTAAGTAAAGAAAACTTTACAGTGAAACACACAACTTCACTTCTGAAAACTCAATCCTTATGAGCTTTGTATAATAGATTCGGAAATATACAATTAAAAAAAAATACATCAGAAATTCTACAAAGTCCTATATTTATGCAAATAAATTTGAATATCTCAAGTTGAATCTTAACATTAGTAAATGCAATCGCATTTTGAAGAGTAAATTACATGGTGATCTTGTACATTTTGTCTTGACCTTTGAACCTTGAAATTGAACAACAGATTTACCTCACCATATTAAGTATGGCAACACTTTTACCTTCCCTCACCATAAAAATGGCTACATTTTACTACAGGATGCCTCACCAAAAAATGGCTACACCTTTTACCTTACCTCACCATAAAAATGGCTACATTATATTATGCAAATCACTGGAGAAAAGTTACACATATACTATAAAAATTATTGAAATAAACACTTTGATATACAAGCAATCATATGACATATATATATATGTAAAAATAGATCAAGTAATTAATGGCCATTAAAAAAAACAATAAAAATCAATATTCATATGTAAACGGATATCATATTTTAACAGACATACAATCCATTCAGCTTCCATATGTGGGCCCACATTTTTCATACCAAACACTCAATAATATGATACAAGTAACAAAAATAGAGATATAGGTTAACCTTAAATAATTCAATACATATAAGAAATATATATATAATACTAGGTAAGTTTAAATTTTATGTATAAAGACTTGGTATTAATTATAGCGTGCTAATTCAAAAATTTAACAACAACATGTAACAAACTTAACAATAAACTTAACAATTAACAACTTATTACATCTCAAAATTTCCATATGAGCGGGACCTAAATGTGACACTTCCATAATATATAAGGAGGGACTTACAAAATAAAGAAAACGTGCCCGCGATAAGGCCTTCCTGTGGCCAGAACACCCAAGAAAACCGCTACCCCCTGCAGGCCACTCTGGCTGATTACATTTCTCACCCCTGCGAGACGCTTCCTGTGGCCGCTCGGACCCCGGAGGATGAACTAACATGGGGTCTGAACCACATTCCAGCGGGAAATTAAATGCTCATTGGAAAGAAAGAGAGTAATAAGACTTTTTTTTTTTTTTTGAAAAAAAACTTTTGTATAAACACCTTAAATTCAAACAATTTATACAAAAAATTTTATATTTTGCCAATTGAAACTCGCAGGTTTCAGAAAAAGTTAAACATCAAAGTTTAACATAAAAAAATTCATACCGAAGTATGTGTTTATACTTAAATAATATGTGAAGTTCAAAGGAGGACTTTAGGGAAATGACAATGCAAGAAACCAAAAGAAATTTTATGATTTAGAATTAAATATAGCTTCAATAAATTTATTCAAATCAAATTTTGTAAGGGGCTTAGTAAAAATATCGGCTAAGTTGGCTTTACTATTTATGTGTTTAACAGTGAAAAGTTCTTGGTTAAGTAAATCACGGACGAAGAACAACTTTATGTCAATGTGTTTGGTTCTATAATTCTCAATGGGGGATTTAATGAAGTCGATAGCAGCCATGTTATCCACTGAAAGTGTAGGTTTAATTTTTTGACCTGAGAATATGCTCTTTTCGTAACATTCATTGATAATCCTACTGAACCACAAGAGTTCTTTGGTTGCCTCAGTTAAGGCTACAAATTCTGATTCCATTGTGGATAAGCATATGGACTTCTGCTTAAATGCCCTCCATGTTACTGGTGATTTATCTAATAAAACCATTTGCCCACCCATTGAGGTACTATCGTCCCGGTTTGATGCAAAATCTGCATCTGTATATGTAATTAGATTGATTTTATTACATGTTAAGTCAAGTTTTAGGTGTTTTGTTTGATTTAGGTAACCCAGCAATTTCAATAATCCATTCCAATGTACAATTCCAGGATTACTTTGGAATTGGCTGAAAATATTGACCGCATACGATATATCAGGTCTAGTACGACTTGTGATGAATGCCAAGCATCCTAAGACACTTCTGTATGGATATTGAAGCATTTCATTAATTTCATCGTTTGTTTGAGGACATTGAGTTTTGGAATAAACCATACCCTTACAAATTGGTAAGGAAGATATAGGAAAATTAAATTCTTTGAATCGGGAACATACTTCTTTTATATATTGTAATTGATGGATCAATATTTTACCATCGTCTTCTTCAAACTCTATTCCTAACAATTTCTTGGTTTTTCCTAAAATTTTTATGTCAAAATGCTTCATTAGGAGGTTAACTATTTTATCAATATGCCTCTTTTCGTTACCTAGGATTACGAAATCATCAACATATAATAGTAAAACAATATTTTCATTAAATGTATAGACACAGTTGCACCAACTTAATTTTATAAAACCTAAACTGATTAAAACCCTATGTAATTCTAAAAACCATACACGGCCACTTTGATGTAAGCCATAAATTGCCCTTAGCAGCCGACAAACTAAATTTTCTTTACCTTTTTGTATAAAAGCTGGGGGTTGCTTCATGTAAACCTCTTCTGTTAATGGAGCGTACAAGTATGCTCCTTTTACATCGCACTGCAGATGAGTCCACCCTTGAACTGAAACTAAGGCTGAGAAGAAAAATCTAACTAGGCTGAAGTTGACGACCGGGTTGAAAGTTTCTTCATATGTTTCACCCTTAATCTGCTTGTATCCCTGAGCAACTAATCTAGCCTTTTATCTTGCAATTTTTCCTTTATCGTCATATTTTATGGTGTATACCCATCTGCATCCAAGAGGTTGTATCCCTTCTGGTAGTTTCGTTAAATGCCATACTTTTCTATTATACATTATGGCCATCTCCTCCCCCATTTCACCTTTCCACTGTTCCCATTGTGGTGATTTGAGTGCCTGTTTATATGTGTTCGGTATGGTTAGGTTTTCTAGTCATATATCAGTTTGGTTATTTTCTGGAATTTGACCGTATGTTTGTGTATAATAAGGACTGGAGCTTGAACTTGAACTTCCCGATTTACCTTGAACTAGGCCTTCATATTTGTCTGCCCCTTTAAAAGAAAATAGATATGGTTCAAATTTGATACCGTTACGAAGACAGTACTCCTTCACATCTTTTATTCATCTTAGTCTTTCCCCTTTTCTTTGTTCATAGTAATAAATATCTGTTCGTCCCCCTACTGGTCTAGTTTTAGCTTTTCTTATCCAAACGGCTTCCTTCAGTGTGCGGGTTTCTTCCTCACCTTCTTCACTTTCGGAAGAATGATCTGAAATTTGAGGAGGACGTGAGAGAGATTCATCTTGGTTTTCGCTGTAAGGATCAATTTCAGGAGTAGTAGAGTTTAAGATATAAGTAGGGCCCAGGTCGTTTCCACTGCGATTATCTAAAATACCAAAAGGGTCATTGTCAGGTGAGTTTAAGGTGTAAGCTGGTTCTTGTTCAGCCTTGTTACGATATTTGGGAATAATGGCTTCTTCATTGAATGAAACATTTATTGTTTCAATTATTTTATTTGAATCTGGAAGCCAAATTCTGTAACCTTTCGTAGACATAGCATATCCCACCATAACTCCCTTTTTTGCTTTTGGATCAAATTTTGATGTTCTAAGTTGTTTTGGGATCCCTACATATGCATCTGTACCAAACGGTCTCAAATGACGAACAGAAGGTTTTCGACCTCCGTACAATTCAAACGGGGTTTTATTTTGGTACTTATGACATACTCGATTCCAAGTATAAACGAAATACAGGACTGCTTCTGGCCAAAATTTTAAACTCAATTTACTTTCATTTAGAATAGCACGAGCACCATTTGCAATAGTTTGATTTAGACGTTATGCAACGCCGTTTTGTTGTGGGCTATACGTGTTAGTGAATTCGTGATGTATGCCACGTTCCTCAAAATATCTTGTGAAATTTTCATTTTTGAACTCTCTTCCGTTATCACTACGAACAGACTTAACTTTACGATTTAAAAATGTTTCTGCCCTTTGAATGTGGTTTCTAAAAACTCTGAATACTTCAGATTTGTGTCTTAAAGGGTAAATTGAGGCTTTTCTTGAATAATCGTCCACTATTGTTAAGAAAAAACGTTCCCCTCCTCTACCTGATATGTTGGTAGGTCCCCAAACATCGGTATGTAAAAGCTCAAGAGGGTGTTTAGATCTTATTTGTCCTATTGGTTTAAAGGATACACGCCTGTGTTTGTTTAGTCTACAGGTCTCACAATGAAATTCCTTGTTTGTGATGCGTGGTAGCCCCCTAACTCCACTACACTTATATGTACCTTCAATTAAACTAGGACTAATGTGACCCATACGCCTATGCCATATTTTTAAATCATCTTTGTGGACTGTCGATGCCTCAAATTGTACCTTTTTGTGTTTATTTTGTGACTCTGGGTAAATATAGTAAATCCCGTTTTTAAGGTTTGCCCTGAATAGTGTGTAATCATCCCTGTAAGCCTTTACTCTACCATTGCCTCCTTTGAACTTAGTCCCCCTAGAATCTAGTCGGGACCCGGAGATAAGATTTCTCCTGAGACTAGGACAATACATTACGTCGCCGAAGCGAACATTCTTCCCCTCTAATTTTAAGTCAACCATACCAGTCCCTTTTATAGGAAAAGTAGCACCATCAACCGCTACAGCCAACTCATGATTGTTTAAGGGTTTAAATTTAACATAAAGACTTTTGTCTTTGCAGAAGTGATGAGAAACACCTGTATCAAAAATCCAGACACTCTCATCCTCCTTTACTTTACTTAAATTTGATTGAACAAAGTAATGTACCTGTCCTTTATCATCCTTGCAGTTTGGCTTAGGTTTGTTCAAGTTACCAGGCTTTAGGTTTCTCTGCAGGCGATGTTGAGGCTTCCTAGGATTGCGTCTAGATGGGGATGATTCACGGGATGCAGAAGTACTGGAACAAGAGGAGTCACAAGAAGCTGTCGTACTGGATACTGACGAGTGTTCAGGTCTAGATCTGGTAGATTTGCACCGATTCGCATAGTGTCCAGGTTTTCCACATCGAAAGCAGGTAACTTTCTGGCGTGGTCTAGGTTTGGTGTAATTGGCTTGGGCACTATATCCTCCATTCCGGTCACTGTCTCTCAACTTAAGTCTGGACTCTTCTGCTATCAGCTCAGTTAAAATGTCTTTGAATTTAAATTTATCATCCGGCCAGCGTAGGATTGACTGCACCAGGTTGTCAAATTGCGGTGGAAGATACCGTAAAATTTGGAACGATAAATAATCTTCCTTCATTGGCTGCTTCATAGCTGTTAATTGGTCTGAAATTCTTTGTATTCTAGCAGCAAACATGTCAATGGACTCTTCGGGCTCAATTCGACAGGATAAGACTTCCGAAAACAGCTGCATATGTCTCGCTCTATTGCCCGGGTGGAAGTGCAGCTTCAGTTTATCCCAGGCATTTTTTGGGTCATCAATATTCTCGATGATACGTCTAAATTCATTTTCAACATTTAAATAAATGATCGTGAGGGCAGAACGTTCTCTTGTTTCATAATCTTTCAATGCAGTAGCCTGAGATGCATCTGGTTTGGTTTCTGTACCATTCACAATGGACCATGCATTTTTATCCAATAATAAATATTTAACATCAGATGCCCAGTTTCCATAATTAAGAGCATTTAATCTTGTAATGCTGGCTTGAATGGTTGCCATTGCCGCCAAAAATTTTGGAATAGTAAAAAAAAACAAATTCAGAAATTTAAGATTTTTTTTTTTTAAGTTTAAAAAAAACTAATTCCAAATAAAGCCTTTAAAAAGACTTTAATTTCATAAAAAACCGTACGAAACAATTATAAAAATGTCCGAAGAAATTTTTTTTTTTTTTTTACAAATTATTCTAAGTCCAAAATAAACATTAAATTACTTAAAATAAAACAAAATGCTCACTAATATTCATTAAATGTAAGAAAAAAAATGCGCCCCCCCCCAACTAAAATTTACTGTGAGGTATTAATGGGCGCTAACTAATCACTTCTGCCAATGTATTCTGTCAAAGTTATGTCCCTTAAAGGGTTAAATTAACAAAATAAAAGACTCTTCTCCGGGCCCATAACCCGTGATAGTCCCGGTATATCGGGACAGCCGGTGCATACACCAAAAATGCTGGTTTCTAAAATTTAATTAAATTATAAGCA
This sequence comes from Maratus michaelseni, assembly GCA_963931845.1. NCBI lineage: Eukaryota > Metazoa > Arthropoda > Arachnida > Araneae > Salticidae > Maratus > Maratus michaelseni. Next base: position 316,267,852 of record OZ007595.1, on the reverse strand, counting down.
GAGTATTGGAAGCTGAAAAATAAATGGCAGAGTGAAAAATAAACAATGATAAAGCAAGTTAAGTTTTAAATAAACTAAACGTTTATTAACAAAAAAACATTTAAAAATAAATTCAAACAGAATATAAATAAACTTAAAGTATGAAAAATAAACTTACATAACAAAATATTTTTAATGGCTGACAATGACAATGTGGCAAAAAATATTCAGTCTCATTTTCATAACATCCATCAACATCTAATTCTGGAAAACGATGTTTGTATAAAACTTATAATCCACTTGATAACTCTATACAACATATGAAGCACAAACATCTTTCCCTATTTGTAAAAACATCTTCTACTTTCAACCAAACGAAAAAAAGGAAAAGAATAACTACAGCTGGAAACATCTGGTCAAATAAAACATCTAATAAAATGAAACTCCATTATGCTGACAAGGCAAAATGGTTTCTTGAACTTCTCAAAAGAAAAAAAAAACCAGATAATGATAACGTTGTGTTTCAATCTTTATACCCCAGTCTAAACCAACAGCTGAATGAAAGTTGTAGTACTTAAAAAAGAGGTGTGTCATGTTACGTCACTCATTCATAGAAGCCCTCTTGTGGTTAAAGATAACAAACATGCAATCCAGCAAAGCTAATGACTTTGGAGGGGAAAAAAACTGCAAGCTGATATGATGTTTTGGAAAGCAAAGTGACGTAATCGCGATCTCTGAAAAGATCGATCTAGATAAACACTGAGATTTGAATGGAAAATAAATAGCAGTTGGATTAGGGTTTAAAAAAGGAGTTTTAAAGAAAAGAAATGATAGCATTTGATTATTGTATAAGTGATCAAGGAAAGCTTTATATATGCTAACAATTTTCATTGCTATTTTATTGTTATGTTGCAATTTAACAGAACAGTTGTAATAAAACCCAGAAAGTTATTTTGCGCAATCTGTCCTTACAGGGTTGGTGTGATTGCGCACATGGGTAGGAGAGATTGTTACTAATAATAACTACAATTAAATTGTTAACAATAATAATTACACTTAAATGACATTGTTGTAAGTTTTTTGTGAACAAATATTATTTTATTAGGAGTGAATATTTCAACCTAATGATTAAAGATTTAGAAAAAGGAAATAATTAAAAAACGATTAAAAAATTTTAATTAAAGGAAAAAAAATTAAAGAATCAGAAAAAGCAAGTCCAGATAAGGTTACAAAATAACATTTGGTTACTTGATAACACGTTTAACTTAAAATTAGTCCATTTTTATTTTTCATTTTTTTTATGCAAATTGACCAATAAGCTGCGTAATCTCTCCTAGCATAGAAACTAATAGGAACAATGCTCCGTCTCTCCTAAGTAGCAGATGCGCAAACTCTCCAATTTCGGTAGGAGGGATTGCGCGGCCTTTTATTTAAGCATGGCCGTTACTAAAACGAATTTTTGATGTTCACATTGTTAGTCTAGATTAGTAGCTTTTGAGAAATCGTTTAGGTTAAAAATATTTTGTACTACTGACATTGTATTGAAATTCTGATGAATAGCTATAAAAATTCAAGCACTTACTTTGGGAAAACAAAACAAAATAGCAATGTTTTATCTAAGACGCTCGAAACAATCAATGTGCACTTTCAAGTAGGCACTGCACTACTGCTGTTTTACAACTACCTGGAGTCGCACCGCTCTCACTCTACTTCTTCCCCCCGAACCTCTATGTGCGCAATCTCTCCGACCGTGCCATCTCTCCTGGCTTTACCTTATGTCAGTTTTAAAATGAATGTAAAGAAAGTAAGTTCCATGTATGTAAGTATGTAAGGTATGAGCTGAGAATGACTGTCGCAAAGTCTGACGTGGCAGCTTCCCAAGGGCCCCCAACTCTAAAAAGTGCCCCCAAAGTTAAAAATCAGATCTATAAAAATGATCTCAAATTGTAGATAGAAACGTGTTACAGAGGCTCCCAACTGGGTCATTGTCAAAGTGCTTTATATAGGGGCAGTCTATTTCTAAGGTTGGAGTTTTAAGTCTGAAGATAATTCAAAAGTTGAAATATTAAAAAGTGTTTATGAATCTTAACCATTGTGGCGCTAAAAGAGTCTTTCATAGACACAGTTCTTTTAATTTATTTTTACTTTTTCTCGAAAGACACCTTAATGTTGAAAAAAGTATTATTTACTCTTTCAGAAATAAATCTAAAATTTGTAAGAAGATAGAAATGTTTTTCAAAAAACAGCACATTAATATTCCTGTTAAGAAATAATCATTTTATACCTCTTCTCCAAGCTAGAAATTTGTTCAACATTCAAATTTAGTATTATCTAGTGCATTATTTTTCCAGACTGTTCATGTAATAATTGAAACTGTTATCCATTTGTCATAGTGGTAAGTGCTTCAATTTTTATTTTTATCCCAAAATAGTTCAATGGCACTCTCTCTGACAGATATTTATCGTTGCTGTGTCTTTATAAAGTATAAAGTTTCATAAAACAAAAGCATTACTGTTCCTTTTACATACTTCATTCACCATTACAAATGAGAAAGTTCCACAACCGTTTTTGTAATCATGGACTAATGCAGAATGAAAATGTATGCTGAGTAGATTGGTGTAATGAAAGTATCATATCAAAATATTTGTAATATACGACGACAATTTAAGGGTCGTCTTACGATAATCGGGGAACACTAACTATATAAAACGTGGTGTAAAGTAAATGATAGGAGAAAATTTAGAAGTGTTAGAGTAAATTACAGCGAACAATTTTTGCAATCCATTTTTTCAAAAATAATAAAATAGTCCCGCTTTGAGACCAAACAGGATTTTTGTTCATACTATAACAACATAATGATATCGTAATGACATTTTTCGACAGACTTAAAGTTATATTTAGTTTTTTAATATTTTTTTGTAATTACGAAAAACTATCGGAATATTTAACTATCGAAATTTTACAAATATTTACTACTCAAAAATTACATAAAGATGTATGCCAAAAGAATTGTTTTTAGCATACATGTCTAGTTTTAAACATGGCAAATAAATAAAAAATTTATTTTTACAAATTTTTAAGAAAACTTTATTCTTATGAATAAATTTTATTTTAAAAAATAAATTTTATTTTTATAAGTAATTTTTATTTTCAAAAATAAATTTAATTTTATTAAGGATTTTTTCATGTAAAGGAGATGGGTATAAAAAAGATACATTTCAAGGGAAATAAAATAGTGGGAAACATATTTAAGTATATATATATATATATATATATATATATATATATATATATATATATATGTAGAGATATCTTATGTTAAATATGCTCCGTTGTCTAAATGGGTATAAATAAGTCCACGGGAGATTCTTAAGGAAATCTTACTCATTTTAATGTTCTTGGTTATATGTAAAATAATTACAAATATTTACAGGTTTACAGATAATATTAACAACATCGCAGCTCGTGAAGGCCGTTTTCCAATAAGCCGTTACTCAGCTCAGCTCACAAAGGCTGGCCGCGGAGATCTTAGAGCATCTCTCCGAGAGTCCGTCTGACTCCGTCTCTGGACTCCTTCTGTTCTCACGCTGTAAAAATTACTGCACTCATCAAAACCAAATGTTCGCCAGTTCATGTCTTCATCAAGAGCCTCATTAGAGAATTTGCTGGCTTTGCGGTACAGAGTCCACAGAGTCCATTTCCCAGTCACCACATTTTGGCCTACCTGACCGGGCTGGGTCCTCCCAGTCATCATCTACCTTTTATACCAGAGGAGTACCGGACGACTTTTCAGAACGTATAAGATACAAAACAAAAAAAACACACACACAAACATAAAAATAAAGCAATAGCATGATAAGTCACTAAATACTACTGAATAAAATGTTTTTAGTCCTTAAATAATATTTTTGGAGTTTGGAAAGTTCTTTTTTGTGTTTGTCACTTGGACGCAGTTCTTTTCACAGTTTATTTATTAGTCAAAAAAATATCAATAAAACACAGTTAAATAAAAAATATATAATAATAATAAAAATAATAAACACAAAATCACCTAAAAGCACATTTGCTTTGTTTCAGACAGTAGAAGTCCATGGTTTTATGTGATCTGCAGCACTTGAGGTCGTATTTGGACCCTCATGGTGTCCAAATTTGTTTACATTGTACCGATCGCCTCTTTTTACTGCGGTAATCTCGTAAGGTCCAAAAAACTTAGGCTTTAGTTTGGTACCTGTCACAAACTGCGTTTTTTGAATCGCCACCAAATCACCGAGTTTATAGGTGTTGGCCGTTTTTCTATTTTTATTATAGGTTTTACGATTATCTTCCTGTATTTTTAAAATGTTCTCTTTTGCAATTTCCCTATTGAAATTTCTTTCTAACATAATCGAATTTATATGTTCTTCGTCTAACAATTCTTTTATTTGCAAATCGTTTTTATGTCGCAATTTAACACCGGTTAGAAGCTCAAATGGTGAAAAATTTGTACTCCTAGATATAGTGCTGTTTATAATTCGCTGTACCGATGCTACGCATTTGTACCATTTAGTGGGGTCTTCTATGCTAAGTTTCGCTAATATTGGTATCAGGATTCTATGCATCCGTTCTATCTGGCCATTTCCTCTTGGAAAACCTGTCGTTATTGGGACATGTTGTATTTTTTGTTCGCTACAATATGCTTCAAAATCGTCGGATGTAAAAGCGGGTCCTTTGTCGGTTATTATTTGGGACGGGTTTCCGAAAATGTTGTGTTGTAATTTTAATTTATCTATAACTTATACGGCAGCAGTAGTTTTAACTGGGTATAACCAGACAAATTTTGTGAAAGCATCTACGACGGTAAAAATATGATTATAATTTTTGTGAGTGGATGGCATTGGTCCTATATGATCAATGTGATAAGTCTCAAGGGGGATATTTTGTTTTGGAATTGGGTTCAATAAACCTTCTCCTTTTCCTTGCTTTTTATTACACAAAATGCACTCTACGCAATTCGCAATGACGTTTTCTATTTGCTTCCTTAACTGCGGTATAAAATAGTTTTCTTTTATAATTGCTTCGGTTTTTGCTATCGCATAACGACCTTTATTATGAACATTGCGTATTATTTCTTTTGCATATTTACGGGAATCATCAACAATTCTCTGTCGTTTTCATATTTATACAGTATGTCGTTTCGATTAAAATATTCCGAGCTTTCATTTTTTTCTATTAACTTTTTTATGGTTTGAATATGTTCATCTTCTTGTTGCGCTAATTTAATTTTTGCTGTTAATTCGTCATAAGAACGTGTTACTACCAATACCATATTTCTGTTTAGCGCGTCGACATGCTTCATTTGATTTCCCGCTCGATTGACTATTTCATAATCAAATTTCTGTAAGAATAGCGCCCATCTTGCTACTTTTGGCGTAATGTCTTTTTTGTCCATAGTCTTTTGAAACGCGGAACAATCTGTCACAATTTTAAATTTCGTTCCTAATAAGTAGTTTCGAAATTTTTTGACCGATTCTATTACCGCAAGGGTCTCTAATTCGTAACTCTAAAATTTTGCTTGAGTAGGTGTAGTTTTACGGCTCATGTAATGAATAGGATGTAAGTTTTTGTTCTCATCTTCTTGTAGTAGGACACTACCAAAACCTATGGCGCTTGCATCGGTGTGCAATTCTAGTCTGGCGCCTCGTCGGAATACATGCAATACTGGGGGGTTAACTGATTTTTCTTTAAGAGTTTCAAAAGCTTGTTTTTCGGGTATTCCAAATTTAAATTTATTTCCCGCTTTTAATAAATCACTTAAAGGTCTCGCTATAGTTGCATAATGTGGAATGTATTTTCTAAAATAAGAAGTTAGACCCAGAAAACTGTGTAGTTGTTTAAGGGTACGGGGTTCAGGAAATTTCTTTACTGCCTAAGTTTTGGCTTTCGAGGGTCTAGTAGTTCCGTTTTCGATAATATAGACTAAAAATTCAATTTTTCGTTTAAGAAATTGACATTTTGCAAAATTTAATTCAAGTCTGTAATCCGATGCAACTTCTAGGACGCGTTTCAGTTTTACCAAGGCTTCTTCTTCAGTTTCCGCAAGTATTATGACATCGTCTAAGTAAATTAATATTACCTTTTCTTTAATTAACTGTTTAAAAACAGCTTGAATATATCTTTGAAACTGTTGAGGTCCAACCGATAATCCGAATGGGAGCTTCAAGTACTCGTACTGTGAGTTATGCGTGACAAATGCTGTATATTTCCTACTCTCCTCTGCTACGTCTATATGAAAAAAACCATTTTTTAAATCCAATGTTTTGAAAACCTTTGCATTCTCAATGTTATCTAAAACATTTTCTATTCTTGGCAAGTGAAAATTATCTCTAATTATTTTTTTATTTAGCAATCTATAGTCTACGCAAAGTCTCCAAGAATTATTCTTATTTTTCGCTAACACTATAGCATATGCATAATTCGAGTTGCTCTCCGTTTTAATTCCCGTTTCCAACCATTCCTGTATTTGTTTGTCCACAAAACTCCTGCTCCGGATACGCTAATCTACGCGGTCGTTGCGCAATCGGAATATCATCAGTTAATATTATATTTACTTTTAACTCTATTGTCCTTAACATTGTTTGGTTTATAATTAGTAATCAATTCCGTTAACTCTTTCTTAATAGTGTTGTTTGTAATATGATTCAGTTCAACTTCCTGAAAATTAATAGAATTTGCTGTTTCAGCTAAATAAATGTCTGTGGTTTTCGTTAAGTCTAACTGTGGGATAGAACACTGTTCGCTTTCTAATAAACAACTTTTCTCAGTACTTAACTGCATGTTTACTTTTTCACTAAAGTTAAAAGCTGTTTCATTTTGATTAGTTTGTTCCTTTCTCACTAATTCAGCTGTCGAAATCATTTTTCCTATCGTGGGATTGTTTTGCTTTTCTGACCGCAACATCGCATGAAATCTGGGTGTGACATAGCTGACGAGTCTGATTTTCGTCATGGCTGTTTCTTGTGGGAAAGCAGTGACGTAATTTACCCTAACTTCTTTTAACTTCCGTTTTCCCATAATTTGCAATCCTTTTTCTGAAATATTGAAATTTAACTGTCTCAAATAGGTATTCACTAAAATTATAGATTGATTCAAAATTTTTACGATGTATAGATCTGAATTTACTGTATAACCATCTATTTCAATGTTTACGGTCGTAAATCATATGGGTGTTATTTGGTTTCCACCAATACCTGACAAAATCAAGTCATTTTCATGTAGTTTAGAGCATCCCAGGGCAATATAAATATCGTTATTCCCCATATTTACGTCGCTCCCTGTGTCTATCAAGGCATCTATATTTTTTCCTAAAATCCTCACGCTCTTTATTATTTTATCTGCTGGATTAGAGTTGTTGCTTATGGCGGCATTTGCATTTTTAGGAGAATTGTTTGTACACTGGTCAGACCTGTGGCCAGGAATTTCACACTTCCAGCACACTGGGCCTTCTTTTTTCCGGGGACAATCCCTACAGCGATGAGAAAATTCATTGCAATTAAAACAACGGTTTTTTGTATTTAAATTCTTTTGAGGGGCATTTACGTAATTTTTTCATATGGTACGCGGCTAATATCATTTCGGTATAACGCTCTATTATTTTCAAAACCTTGACGTTTTCGAAATTCCGTATTTGGGGACTTAATTTCAGCCTTCCGTAAGTTAATTCGAGCAGTTTCAAAATCATCCAACTTATTAGTCATATCATCTATATTCGTAATTTTGGGTAGTTCATCACAAAAGTGTTCTTTCATTTCTAAAGACAATTTTCTCTTGATTTGGTCAATAATTAAAATATTTTTTAATTGTTCGTACGTTGATATTTGCAAGCCAGATAACCAATTATCCAAGAAATTTGAGAGTTCAAACGAGAAATCTTTCCACGAATCCGAATTTTGCTTTCTATGCAAGAAGAATTTTTGCCGAAATTGCTCCGGTGTAAGTCTAAAGCGTCTTAAAAGTATTTTTTTTACATAGTCGTAGTCGCTGGACTGTTCCTCACTTTCGCGATTTATTAAATTAACTATATCGGGAGGTAATAATGCGAGAAGATAGGTTACCCATTCATATTTTTCTATCTCTAACCGCTTTGTCTGGCGTTCGAAAAGGGTTAAGTATATACTGATTTCCTCCTCGTTATTGTACCTATTTAACAATTTTAAAACGTCGGAACCCTTTCCGGCGATTGTAGGTACAGAGTTATGTAATTGGGCTTTTTGTGTATTTTCCAATTGTAATCGTTTTAATTCAAACTCGCGATTCTCAGCTTCTTTTTGCTGTAATAATCGTTCAGCTTCTTCGCGCTCACTCACAATTCCCTCTAACAAATTTGTCACTAAATCTTCATCATACCCTTTGGATTTTACAATTAAATCAGTTAATTGAGTTTTATTGGGCGATTCTGGTGGATTTAAGCCTAATTCGACTGCCACAGTAACCAGATCGATCTTTTTTAACCTTATTAAATGTGTCATTTTTATCATAAACTAATTAACACATAAAAATAAAATATATCATTAAATAAATCAATAATATACGTATTTTCACCCGATAAATCAAATATATCAATACATATAATAATACGTAACAGTTATAAAAACACACTTACTTTCATATCTTCACCCGATAAATCAAAATAATGCAACAACTTTATAAACACTTTCTCTAAATATTCTAAATCGCATATATATTTGTTTCTCTTCACATAAAAAATAACAAGATAAAAAAATATATCTTTATACACCACTTAACTCTATTCTAGAAAAAAGAAACATTCAGTTAAATGAGGAAGCAATAAAATTGACACCTTCCTCTCTTTATAAGCATACCAAAAGCAGAAAAAGAGAAAAAAAAACACGAAGCACTGAACCTTTCTTTTCCAGCCTGCAAAAAAAAAAAAAAAAAAAAAAAAAAAAAAAAAAAAAAAAAAAACCGCAGACGTTTATATTTTCATTCGAGCATCACCACTACTAGACTATTTGCTGATAACGAACGACACATTCTCTTCTTGCGTACACTAAATAAAATCAGAAGAAAAAAATATATATCAGCAGGAGATAAAAAAAATCACTTTCCCCCCACCGCGATGAACGCAACACTTATATCGGCACACACGACGATCTGAATGGGTCAGACTTTCTCCATCGACACTCGAAACATTTTATTCACTCTTTACCGAAAGCACTTTATCGGTTTTTCAGTGATTTATCGCATCTTTCAGTGATCATAGCACTCACATAATAACCACTCACACACACTTGGATGTGTAGTAATACGCAGATGAAAAAAAATTTCGAAGCACATAAAACTTTTCGTGAAAACATACTTGAACACCTCACTCGTGAACACCTCACAGGAACTTGATGACAAATCTTTTTTCTTCTTATACGCACAAATTCATGTAGATCCGATACGCACTGGAGACACACGCATAAATCATTTTTCTTCTTTATTAGAATTTCACGTAGATCACGTTAATCACGCACAAATCATGTAGATCCTAGATCCAGGCCGGTAGCCTCCAAATTTTGTAGAGATATCTTATGTTAAATATGCTCGGTTTCTAAATGGGTATAAATAAGTCCACGGGAGATTCTTAAGGAAATCTTACTCATTTTAATGTTCTTGGTTATATGTAAAATAATTACAAATATTTACAGATCTACAGATAATATTAACAACATTGCAGCTCGTGAAGGCCGTTTTCCAATAAGCCGTTACTTAGCTCAACTCGCAAAGGCTGGCCGCGGAGATCTTAGAGCATCTCTCCGAGAGTCCGTCTGACTCCGTCTCCCGACTCCTTCTGTTCTCACGCTGTAAAAATTACTGCACTCATCAAAACCAATTGTTCGGCAGTTTGTCTTCATCAAGAGCCTCATTAGAGAATTTGCTGGCTTTGCGGTACAGAGTCCATAGAGTCCATTTCCCAGTCACCACATATATATAAGTTTTTGTTATAGGCGACATTAAAAAATTCTATATTTATTGAAAACGTCAATTCTGAGGTATTGTTTGCCTACTCCATACACTATGTCGATGTAATTTTCTTACTCCATATAGTGCTACATTGTACATAGTATATAAAAACAAAAGTTAGAGTGATGCACCTATTAGAAGTTCGAGTTACGATTATTTTACGAATATATGTGAATAGTTTGCAGTAATGCTTATGCGAACATAATTATTAAGCAAATCTATATAAGTATGTGTTATTCTAATCTTTTGGCACTTTCCAACAATTGAAACGTTTTCGTGACTTCGATTTGTCTGTCTGCCATGGGGGCGAACACTATATAGCGAAAATATACTGGGATTGTCATGTGACTGGTATATGTTATTGAGGTTTTATATAACATGATTAGTTTTGAATATATATATATGTTGCATTTACAGGAGCCATCAGAATTATTCCGTTACATTACGGTCAATGGGAAAAAAATTTAGAATGAAATTTAATGATGTTATACTATTTCAAACATAATTAAATTGTTATGTATTTCTGATGTACGCTAAAAGATTGTTACTATAAAATATAGGGAACATAGCATTTGTCATTCATTTACAGGGAGACACAAATTAATTCGGTTTAGTGTAGTATGTATGAGCGCTAAATTTTGAAGTGCGTTTTCACTTGTTGTATGAATTCTTCTGTTTAAAGATTTTTTTTACATATTACGTTGTGTGTAACTTCTATTATATATAGGGTTTCAAAGTAATTCGTAAATATTACTGTCCATGGGCGTGAATTGATTAAGGAATTTTTTTATTCTGTTATGAATGATCCTGCTGAACTTTGTTTGGCATATTAAAAGAAGTTTGTGGGACATAAATAAATTGATATGCAGTATTATGCAATGAATGGGATGCTTTACCGTTTGTACTTGGTAATTGTTGGAAGTGCGTTTTTAGTTGTGTTATGTGTTGTTTACATGAATTACATATTTGCTTAGTATTTAGTGCGTACAAAAGACTGTAGATTTTATACAGGGATGTACAAAACAATTACAAAGTAGTTCAGTCTATATGTGAAAATTGCTAAAAGTGATTTTTCAACTACGTTATGCGTTATTTTAAGAACTATTATGTTTAATTCATTCTATATAACTGAAATGTATTTTAGCATGTTATGTAGCTTATAGATAAATCTATAGTTGATATACTGGGCTGCATAAAATATTTCGACTAATTTTCCGATTACGAACGTTAATTGCTAAAATTGGACTTTAAATCTGACATGTGTCTTTTAATACTGTTTACTTGCATATCATCTTCTTCCACCTTATTTACCGGTGAAGTTTGTTTTGAATGCCTAAGAGGGACTGCTCAAACTGGGAACCAGATCTGTAGAGCATAGATGTCCCTCCCGATCCCTTTATTAAGGTCTTAAAAAATACATATTTCAGCTGGAGCTGAACCCGCCAGAGAATGCGACAGGGGGAGGGATGGAAATAGACATGCTAAGGTGATACTATCTTAATGTACATTACAGGTAGTTCACTACCAGAGACATACCTCCATCGCGACACTGGGCAGTGAAGATGGTTTATGATTGAATGGTGTTCATACCAGGAATGAAGTCCATATCTCAGGAGCGGATCAAGTTAGAAAGATCCATCAAGAACTTAAAGATGTTTTTCAGTTTATTTAAAAGTGCTGGGCGGGAAAGGATATTATCTAGCCAACCACTAGGGGGAGAAGAGTGGCGACGGATGTGCCAGCGAGCTGTAAGGGGGCAGTTAAAATAGAAGTGTGAGGCTGACGCCTCTGCGCCACACTCACAGGTGGGGGTTCGGGCCCTTTTAAACCTGTTTAGATATGACCCGAAAGGGCCGTGTCCCGTTAGGAAGGCAGTGGTTGAGGGAGTTAAAGTAATAAAGATTGCAAGATACCGCCGGGACTATGTCATAGGTATATCTACCTTTCTCTGAGTAGTCCCAGTGGTCTTGCCACTGCTGCAACATGCGCATTTTAAGGGATCTTTTGATATAGGATTGGGGCGCAGGTAGCGAGATGTCTATGGATGTTTTTGTCGTTGCTTCCTTTGCTAGCATGTCCGCAGATTCATTGCCGAAGATCCCCTTGTGTGCTGTCACATGACCTAGCGAAGTTTTATGTAGCAGGTTACTAAGTTGGATTTTAATTTCGTGGATTTGTGGATTGATGGTTCTAAAGGCGTAGATTGCCTGCAGGCTGGATAGGCTATCACTATAGATGGGGATTGCAATGGTTGTTTGTTGTTCCGAAATCCATTCTAGAGCTTTGTGGATGCCAAAGAGTTCAGCCTGATATATCGAGTTGAAGTTGTCTAATCTGCAGGCCCACCGGTGAGTCAGCACTCCGCCTTCCGTAGCACAGAAAGATGCGCCTACGCCGGTTTCGGTGCGTGAGCCGTCGGTGAAGACTGTTAAGCGGTGGGAAGGGGAGTAGGAATTGCATTTAGGGTTAACTGGGAAGTGGGAAGTTTCATCAGCTGGGTGAATTTGCCAGCTCTGTATCTTGTGTTGAATGGTTAAATGTGGGAAGTGGATTTGTGTTATGGCATTATTATGTAAGTGTAAGATGTTATTCATTTGAAATTCGTATAGAATGGTAAATGTGATAGGAGGGATGCCGGTAATGACTGCTAAGGCATCGCTAGAAATAGTTTTATATCCTCTAGAAATCTGCAGTAGGAACATGCGTTGGATGGATAATAATTTTATTTGTGCTGCCTTGGTTAGGTGGCCTCCCCAAATTCCTGCACCATAAGTTACGATTTTTTCTGTTGTTGTGTACCATATTTTTAACATTGTATTTTTAGTACCCCATGATTTAGATGTTAATTTAGTGGAGTTGTGGTAGTAGCGGTGAAGTTTGTTACAGTTTTCTTTATGTGTTGAAAAGTGTTTTATAATCTGTGCTTTATGCATAATTTTTAGTTTGTGTTTTTCTTTTGCAATGTTTGCACTTTTGCGGAGATTTTGTTAAAATTTTGTGAAATTGTTTATTTTATTATCATTATTTTTTAATATTATGTAAGATGTAGGAGATGTTAGGATCGTATTAATAAAGGTATAAAAATTTTTAATTACTTTTGTGTGTGTGTGTGTGTTTGTGGTGGATGCATATGTTTCTAATTTAAAAAAAATTAATCACGTTAATTAAAATCATATCTTAAATTTATATATGACATTTGATTGTAATCTGTAAAATGTCAAAAAACAGTAAACAATATATATACATGTTGCGTAAAATTAAGCATATTTTGTAGCAAAAACTTAGCTTTTAAAATTTTCTAGAGGAAAAAAATACAAAATTCTAACTAAATAACTGTTTCTGCTTTGAATCACTCGATAAATCTTGTTATGATAAAGTGGTTTATTATGATGCCAGCACCAAATATGTGTGTTCCTTACTCATGATAAAACAACCTGATCACTGAAAAAACCCATAGGCGTTCAAGCTATTTGGATTTGAATCCAATGTTAGTCCAAAATAAGAATTATGAAAAAGTACAATTTGAGTAGTGAATCTAAAATTACATTTTTAACCATTTCCGAAAAAAGGTGTTTTGTTGCTCTGTTTTAATATGTCACGTGTAACTATAGTTTTGCATTCCAAGCCTGCATTATTACATTTTCTTTTTCTTTTTTTTTCTTGTGCAGCTTTACTGATATTCTTCGCATAATACTACCACAAATTTGTAACAGTTTATTTCGCTTTATTTAACTACAGAAAAATTATTGCAACTTATTTGAGTAAACAAAGCGGTTACGAATTTTGTGTTTAAAAAATAAATAGAAATTTTCTTATCATTAATCGCTGTGCGAGACTCCCTGGAAATTTCGAGTAATGTGCGAACCTTGAATATGTCACATGCAACTATAATTTCGTACTCCAAGCCTGCAATTTTATTTTTCTATTTCTTTTTTGTGCAGCTTTCCTGATATTCTTCGCAGTAACAGTAAATTGCGAAGTAGCATTGAAGTGTCTGAATTCTGTTAACTGTCCCTGTGGCAATACAGGGGAAAACGTTAGGTAAGTTCGTCCTACTTTACTAACGCTACGTAATTTATTTAATGCCGTATATCTATAAGAGGTCCCACAAGTACTTTTCTATCCGATATTTTAATTTAACAGAACTATTTAAATAAGAAATCATTCTCATTTTACACGATCTCATTTTACATTTAAAACTGTATAAAATAAAGATTTTATTGCAATTTTATAAATAAACCTCTAACCTTCTATTCATTAAAAACAACGTTTGATTGTAATAAAATACACCGTTTATAGGCTTATGCCCTATACACATCTATAGAATGAATTAATCATAATAGTTCTTCAGATAAACTTTAAACCATCACAAAAGCAGCTTTTTCCCAATCATTTGAAATACGGCAGCTAAAAATAATGTGTGTCATGAATTGATTGCATTTTATTTTAAGGGATAAATTTCTTTTTTACGTAAGATTAATGCATGTTCCACCTTTATAAAATTAATCTGCAAGACACCTTAGAGATAATATATTCTAACAAGTAATATTGTATGGGTTATTTCAATATTTTGCTGTTTTTAAGATTAAAATTTAAATGAAATTTCTTCATATATACAACTTGTGTTTTCTACGATTTCTTCGGAGACATATTTATCATGTAACAAATAATTTATTTCTAACAAAAACGGAAATATAAAACTGATTTAAATAGACAGTTTCTTATATATGTGTTTTTGTAGCAAATATGTATTATTATACCCATTAGAGTCCTACACTCGTCTGGTTGTACCCGAAACAAACACGAAAATTATAGTATAATCTAACATAAAACTGATGCACTGTAACCGGAAACCTCAAATGAAAAAATATATATATTAAAGCATCCCTGATAGCATAACACCCTGATAGCATATATGTTACCATCAGTGTTGCTTGTCTGGTGAGATTTTTATTCAGATTTCGTAACTGTGGTCGCTTTTTTTAAAATATTAATATTTGCATTATTTAATCACAGGCTAATAAAGGCGACTATTAGGGCTTCAAGAAAGTTATGGCAATCAATCAACATGAAACCCACCCATCTGACAACTCTTACGGCAACAAAATTTGATTAGAGTGTTAATTAAATGATTAATATATTATCTGTAATAATATCTCTAACATAAATGTTATTTTTTACATAGAAAAAAGAATATGTTTATATCCATTTCTATTCAAGTTCATGTCTTTCAACTTCAACAATATTGTTGACATTCGTTTGTGAAAAACAGGTTACCAAATGCGACATGTAGGTGTTAAAATTTCTCGAAGCAATTAGATTTAACTGTACCGGAGTCCGAACCGGAACATGAAAATGTGTTGCCATCCCAAACCTTCCCGAATCGTGGAACGTATGTATTTGGATGAAAGAAATCGTTGTACCTGATCTGGTAAAGGATTCTAACCAACATTTCTTTTAAACCTCAATATTGTCCATATCGTCTATTTTGACTAGCGGGAACCTTCCCGAACCGTGGAACGTATGTGCTTGGATGAAAGAAACCGTGTTACCCGATCTGGTAAAGGATTCTAATCAACATTTCTTTTAAACCCCAATATTGTCCATATCGTCTATTTTGACTTGCGGGAACCTTCCCGAACCGTGGAACGTATGTGTTTGGATGAAAGAAATCGTGTTACCCGATCTGGTAAAGGATTCTAATCAACATTTCTTTTAAACCCCAATATTGTCAATAGCGTCTATTTTGACTAGCGGGAGATGATGATTTATTACATTATTTAAGGTGTTCTAGTAACTGTAAATTTTGCGAATGTAAAAGACATTTTGTTCAAATTTCATTGAAAAGAAAATTATGACTGTGTGAAAATGACGAAATTTTTCATCATGTTTCATTTCGTAATAACAAAGATCAGAGCCTCTCTTGATAACTTCATCATAATTTCTTATCGTGATTACATATAATTGATTACTCATATGAAAAAAGTTAATTTTTTCGATAATTTTAAAATTTGAAATTAACGCAAATGGCATTTGATAACTTTGGTTAAAAATGATAGTTATTTTAAAAGTTAGATTATAGCCAATGTAAGATTAATTTTTACTGTATTGGTTATTGTAAATTTAACCTAATATTTCCTTCTTATTCCTTATTTTCCTTTCCTTCATTTTCCTTAGTGGAGTTTCAACACGTTTGACATTGTTTTTTTTTTTTAAATAATCATCTTCATTTAGGAACACATCTTCAATACGTAATGCTGTGAAAACATAAAAAATATTTCTCATTTGATGATTCTTGTTTTATAGTTCTGAATTTTGTGTTTTCACAAAAAATGCCCTCAGAAGAAAATTAAACTATGCAATAATCTTAACACACAGGCAGTTAAATAAAATATATCAATAATATACTAGTATTTATCAACACTTAAGAGTCTGGGGAAATTTTTAAGGTCGAGTAAAAATACCCATGTTTGGGTTATGGAATTTTTGCAAATGCAAAACGATTAATGTAACAAAAAGCCACTCGATTGTGAACTGTGAGGCGATGATATTAAAAAATAATTGTAAAACAGGGGAAAATTAACATATTTAAATTCCGCAGTATTTTATGTTGGTAAAAAGTATAAGGTCGTGACTGTTTTTTGAATAATATGCAAATTATATCATTCTGCCCATGCTTTAAACCTGAAAGCATCAAGAGTGCCTGGAGTAATATAAATAACAAAACCGTATCTAATCTTACTACAACATTGTCAGATCTGTTGATAAAGGTATTTGAAAAGAAAAGGTGAATTTATAGGATATTGACTTAAAAATGTCATTAGTTATTCAGCATTTCGCAATGCCTGAACGGTTTGTTTATGATGTTGACAAGAATGCCGAAACATAAGCATTTGCCTGACAATATAAGCATTGAAATAATTTGGAGTGAGTGAGTCTTCTTTTGCAAGATCTGTAGGTGAGTCAAAATTTCTGTCAATGATTTTTTAAAAAATCCTTCAAATTACGGAAAAGCCTTGCTCAGAGGTAGACTATGCTTGCTTTCATGGCTAACAAAAACAGGCGCATTTCAATTGCTATGTGAGAAAAAAAAATATTCGTCTCAAATAGTTAATGGTTTAAACTTTCCATGCATCAGTCGAACTGTCCAAAATGCTTTAAGTTCAGATGGAAGGGCAAATAAACTAAGAAAAAGTAAGCATAAAATTGCTCTCGTGCAGTTTGTCAAAAATAGGCCTTATGGGTTTACGAAGTAGTCATGATATTCGAAAAGTAAAGCCGTACTTCTTTAAGAGCCATTTCGAATGTGTGTCCGTTTTCTAATGGGTAGCATTAGCAGCAGGTGGAACCTTATCCTATGTCGTAATTGATTATAAAATGAACGAGAAATGTATCAAGACAAATTGGAGTACATTTGCTACCCAATAAACCACTTGTAACATCTAGAGAGTGGATATTTCAACAAGATAACGACAGTATCCGTCAACAAAATCGTAGTTTGAAGCTAATGTCATCCAATATCTTGAGAGGCTTTCCAAGGGTCCCTGTCCTTAATCCATTGGAAAATCTTTGGGGTATTTTAGTGCAGTCTGTTTATAAAACTTTTCGACAATATCGAACCAAACGTGAACGCATCAATAGCACCAAGAGTGCCTGGAGTACTGTAAAAAACAAAACTGTATCTAATCTTGCTGCAACAGTGACAGATCGGTTGATAAATGTATTTGAAAAAAGGTGCATTTATAGGGTATTGACTTAAAAATGTTATTAAAAATCGTCGACTCTATACTTATTTCCATAATAAAATGTGTCAAAAATTTAAATATGTCATAATTTTTGAAAATGTAATTTGTATAGTTTTGAAAACGGTATTAATTTTGACTTAAATAAACTGGAATCCTTAATTCTTGTCCTTATATCCTCTAGAAATTTTTGACAATTATTTTTTACACCACCTTAAACTTTTTCCATGGCCTCATCACAACCATGGTCAATATCTGTAAAAAGTTAAGGTTCATATGGTAAATTCTTATATTAAGATTATGCATTAACATAGCTGCCAAATTATATATATTATTTGTTACCATTATTTTAATAGACAATTCGAATTATTCAGTGGCAGGAAATCTGTTATAAGTCATTATTTTCTATTGAAAATTAGTTGCGATTGAAAAACGTAAATGATGGTATCACATTGGATTTATTGCAGTAAACTTTGGTGAAACCAGACTCTTCGCACAAAATGTTTTTCATTTTCTAATTAACCTAAAACTGCATAGGCTCATTGCAATGAGCCTGTAAATTATCAAGCTGATTGAGGAACAATGGGTCATTTTCCAATTAGCCTGAAGATGTATAAGTTCTTTACAACAAGACTGAAAAACTGCATGTTGATGGAAAAATTGTGGATGATTCGCCAATTAGCCTGGTTCCTTGCAAATAGCCGGAGTTTCTCAATGAGCTTTTCACAAATACACGAGATTGCACAAAATCTAATTTTTGAGGTACAAGCTTTTCTGTATTGTGTATTTTCTTAAGCTTTCCTTTATTGAGTTTAGATGAAATATTTCATTTCATCTTTATGACTTTATGACGCTTTATTTGTTTTACATTGAAATAAATTAACGAATTTATGAAGTAATTTCCATGTAACATTTTCTGATAGGTTTAAAATGACTACTTTCAGTGTTTGCGTCCCAGATGCTAGTTTTTATTCGGAGGCGTGCACTAGACTGTCCAAGTGCCAGAGTTGCGAGGACGGATCACACATCTGCTCCAAATGTCCAGAAGATTTCGAGGGTCCTTTTTGCACTCTGTACAATAGCAAGTATACATTTCATAGCAATATATTTTTGTTTTACTTAAGAAACACAATTCCTTATTGCTTTCTATCGTCAAAAACACTTCTTGTCATTTAAGATAAAAACACCCCGATCACAAAAAAAAGTCTGAGTAGGAAATTTTGTGTTGCGTATTAAAATAATGGAAAATTCATCATTAATAACTATTATTGGAATATTCGGAAAAACGGATTAACTTCGGTTTGTCTGCCGTATGGCCGTCTGCCGTCTACCGTCTGTCCGTGCTCTAACTCCCGTAAATATGCTCGGATTCCTCTGCAATTTTTATATGTTATCTATAGAATGTTTCCTATTGCAACGGAAGTGTGTAGCACTTATAGTATTATTAGAGGGACACTCAAAAGAATTCCGTTACATTTCGGTCTATGGGGAAAAATCATTTGCGGTTTATTTAAATAATGTTTCAGTATTTTAAACGCATTGAAATTTATATATATCACTAAGGTGCATTAGAAGAAGCTTAATATGGAATAGGGTGTGCATAGCACTTATAGTTACTTTACAGGGACAGTCAAAAGAATTCCGTTACATGCCCAACAAACACAAGATCTGTGGCCACCTTCTGTGAACATTAAGGCCAAAGAGACTTGGGGCCATTTGTACCCAGCCACCGTTGTATTTTAAATGACACACCACAACATCCGCTGACCACTGTTTCATTGATAACGGGCGAGCGAAAGTAAAAGTAATTGATTATCAGTGTCCAGCAGCCATTGAAGATGTGTTTCTGGCAAGGGTATAAAAGCCTGGCATCAAATAAAAAGAAAAGGGCTAATGCCATGTATTTGATACATTAGTTATAAGATATAAAATATTTTTTCCTTCACTCTTTTCAACATAATTTTCGATATTTAAAATCTGTCATTAGATGAAAGTTTTAAATGTGATGCAAGATAATTTTTTTTTCTAACTTTTACGGATTTTTTATAAATTACAAGTAAAAGCGTCTTGAGTCTAAAATATGTATATGTACATAAATAATTTTTATAAGCACATTACAGTGAAATTGAATATATGTTAATTTCAATTCATATATTTTTTTAATTGCAAAGATAAATAGATACAAAAATTAATAACAAACATATTACTACTTTTGCTACTTTTGTATATACCCCAATTACAGCTCTGTTTTCCTGTATTATAATATTTTAAATTTGTTTTTAACATGAAATACGATTTCGAAAAAGAACTTCCATGTAATGGTGATGAAATAATAATTGTTAAAAGAAAATAAATACAACAGAAAAAAATGGGTGTTTTTGTGAGAACTGAAAACTGTATCAAGTTGTTTAAAAAATCACACAGTATATCTTAATTTTCCATATGCCCTTTTAAACGATACGAAATTAATTGGAATAAACTGCACTGTTTAAGCATACTTACTATATAGATATGTAATAAAATTTTTAATGATAAATGTCAATTTATTGATATATTTATTTTCAGTTTCAACAGAATAATATTCACCCATAAAGAACAAGTGAAAAGTATATGCTACCTTTGTATACACCCCCAATTACAGCTCCGTTTTCCCGTATTATAATATTTTAAATTTGTTTCTAACATGAAATACGATTGCGAAAAAGTACTTTCCATGTAATGGTGATCAAATAATAATTGTTAAAAGAAAATAAATACAAAAGAAAAAAATGGATGTTTTTTGTGAAAACTGAAAATTGTATCAAGTTGTTTAAAAAATCACACAGTATATCTTAATTTTTCTTTTAAAAAAATATTGTTTTTTTCAAGTGACTTAAAAAAAAAAAAAAAAAAAAAGAATATCTATTATATCATATCGAATCATATATTCTGAAGAATATATGATTTAATAAAAAAAGTTATTTTTATTTATTGTACAAGTCATTGGCTCATAAAAGCCCCCTCCCCCCCACCCCCTTCCCGAAACAAATTGTTTCAGTCACAAGTAAGCAAGTTTTTAGACCAGCAAGCGGCTCAAGGTCAAGCCGATTTCAGGGTTGCGATAAGAGAGAGGGAGACTTTTCCTGGAATTTCCTGCCTCTTTTTTGCTCTGTCATTCAGGTCTCAGGTGTACGGTACGGAGTGTCATTTTGGGAAAGCAGATAGCAGTGAGCAGACGCTCCATTTCAATGTCGAATGTAGCATGAAAATATTATGTCCATCTGTAAGTCTTATTTATGTTTATTCGTTACATGTTTATTAATTTCAATATAATCTGATTTTGCATCATTTAGAATGTTTATATTTTACGTTTTAATAATACACAAGAATGCTTTAAACATATTTTCATTTTCGGCAAAATAGTGTAAAATTCAATTCAGTAGTTTATTATTATTATTGCGTAAATTATTTTTAAGCATTATAAATATCTATCAATTTATTCTTTAAAATAGTTTGCCTAGCTTTAAATATAAGAAATATGGCTTTAAAAAGAAAATGATTTTGTTTTCTCCTTCTGGGTGAAGAAATTTACCAGTTTATACTCAAGAAAAATTCAGTGACAGTAACAATGGAATAGAGTTTCTTACATTTTTTTAGTTGTTAAAAGGCGTAAAATTAACAGTAAAATAAGTTTTATTAGACTGTTGACATGTTTCGGCTCCATCGGAGGCATTTTCAAAACAAATAAGAATATTCTACAATTGCACGTTCTTTGAAGTTATTATTTAAAACGCCATCATTTAATTTTTAACTTCAAAAATAGTGCAATTGTATAATATTCTTATTTGTTTTGATAATGGCTCCAATGAATCCGAAACATGTCAAGAGTCTAATAAAACTTATTTTACTCTTTATTTTATGCCTTTTAGCATTTAAAAAAGTATATTATTACACGATGTTATAATTTATTATATTTTTAATGGAAAAGAGTGTAATAAAATTTAAGAAAAATGTTGTTGACATTTAAAATTACTGAAAATAATTCTCAGGGATTTTGTAAAGTTTGAAATAATGTATTTTTTCTAAAGTTTGACTATTAAACTATGAGAGAAAAATCTAAATGTTATGATGCAAAAAGATGTAATATGTTTCAGATTATATTGATTTAATAATACTTAAAAGAATAAACATAAATTACTGGTAACAGACTGTAAAAACCAGTAAAAAAAAACAAAAAAAACATACATTAATTATCATTTGCCAAATATAAAATATATAACGGATCATGTTACTATAATACACATAAAGAAAAGATTATTTAAGCAACAATTCAAATTTTATTCTGGAAAAAAGAATGCTTTTTAGAAGTTTATTTAAACAATAAAGTGTTTTTGCGTGCAAAAAAAAGTACTAAGAATTATTTAGGTACAAATTTCAAGAAAACTATAAGTTCAACTTACCTTGATTTTTTTTTTCAAAAATTTTCCAAAACAGAATACTTGACGTAGTGAATTAATTAGTTTATTTCTTTTAATTATATACTTTTAAAATTTATATGAAATGCAATAATTTAAAAATAGCATATGATATAAATTTTTAAAATATATAATAGAAAAAATAAACAAATACTTAATTCACTATGTCAAACATTGTATTTTTTAAATTTTTGAAAAAAATCAAGGTAAGTGAATTTATAATTTTGTTGAAAAGTGTACTTAAATGATTATTAGTACTTTTTTCACGCAAAAACAATTTATCATTTGAATAAACTTCTAAAAAGTATTTTATTTTCTAAAATAAATTTTGATTTATGCCTAAATAACCTTTATTGGGTGACAATGGCTGGGTTTTGGCTAGCTTACATTTATAAAAGACATAAAAGGCATTTTTATGGTCAGTTTTGGGCTGGATTTAATTCTTGAAAACCACAAATGGCGTTGCTACGGCAAGTTTGTGGCTAGCTTTTATTCATTATGATTTTTAATGGCCTAGCTATGGCAAGTTTCCATTAATAATTGCCATTTAAAGTATAATTGTGGCCAGTTTTAGGCTATCTATCATTTATGATTAACCGTTAGTGGCCTAATTATGGGGATCTAATTGTATTTCTGGCCAATTCTGTTGCGGTCACATTGTGGCCAGCGTGACAGTTTTTTTAAGTTGCCATTACGGCCAATGATAGCGGCCCTCCATCTGACAGTTTGGGCCAAAGCTAACGTAGCCATCAGTGGCCCGAAAGTTCTGTGTTCGTTGGGTGACGTCTATGGAGAAAAATCGTCTGCGGTTTATTTAAATAATGTTTCACTATTTTAAACGAATTGAAATTTATATATATATATCTAAGGTGCATTACAAGAGGCTTACTACAGAATAGTGTGTGTATAGCAGTCATCGTTCATTTACAGGGACACACAAAAGAATTCTCTACTGTCTGTTAACACTAATTCCTGGAAGTGCGTTTTAAGTTACTAAACGCGATTTTAATTTTAACTCGCTCTTTGTCTATTACGTGGTGTGTATAAATTCTGTAGATCCTATACAGGGCAGCACAAAAGTTCGCGAACACATTTCCGTTTATTGACAGAAACTCCAAAAAGATAATTTTAAACTGTGCTACGCGTTTCCTAACTAAACTAAAATTTAGCATCCTAGCATATACAAATCTATAGATCATATACGGGGCTGAATAAAAGTATTAGGATATTTTTCCCAATATTGTATCTGTTGGAAATTCCTGCAATTATGTTTTTAAATATGTTATGCGTTTTCCAAATTGTTTACTTAGATGTTATCTTTTAGCTTATTAAACGGTATGTTTTGTAAAATTATTTTGGAAGCGTTGGAAAGTGCTACATAATCTATGCTTGATGCATGATTTTTCGTTCTTGTTTTTCTTTTTTTTTTAATGATTGGAATTCATTTATGAAAAAAATGTAGTCGTAATTCATGATTTTTTTATATGAATTTACTATCATAATTAAAAATATAATTTATAATTGACAATAATCCCTGGAATGTGTTCGGGTGCATTTATTTAGCTCAATAAAAAAGAAAATTTCAATAAGATGATTTTATGGTAAGATATTTTAAAGTTTACCACGTGGATTCAACATTATTATCCAGATATTATAATCCCTGCAGACGATTTAAAGAAAGTTATATAAGCTATAATTGTTCCCCGCAGCATTGATTCAAATAATTCAAATATTGTGTCTAAAGGTGGATATTATTATTTGAAAATTCGAATAGGGTGCAATTATTTATATGTAGAAGACTTTTGTTTTAAAAATTGCATTCCTATTCGGTAGGAAGAATCAATTTTAGCGTATCTGTAAAATTCACATCTCAATGCAATAATTTTACCCTAATCTAACATAGTGTGGTTTATTTTTTTCCACTGTATATTGTTTTCAGAAACTGTGTATGCATGTTTAAATGTAAATGTAATTATGTAACATATTTGCTAGACATGTTATAAAAAATCGGGTGAACGCCCAAGCCATTAACAAAAAGAGCCTTGAAATACTAAGCTGTATCTGGAACTGGATCCTACAATTATTATAATTACTAGACCTTCCCCTTCCCCCCCCCCCCCCTTTAAGGAAGAATCAGTTTCATGTTTTGCTTCTTTTATTCTACGAATGTTTTATTTATTTTTTGTTTTTGCTGTAAAAATAAGTGACCCATATTGATCTCAGGTTTAAGGTCTTGCCCGATTCTTGACACATCGGATCTCGGAAGTATAAAATGTGAACAGATCAGCAGCGAAGAAGAGTAAGTACGTCATACTGTTTACAATTGTAACGGATATTTTTCATAGATAAGCATTTGTACAATAATAGAATTTTGAAAGTTTGCTACTTTGATGATAATTAACAACAGATGACTTCTTAAAAACACTTATCCTCTATGAACAACATGATCAGACATGCTTTTCCTTAATGACTGGGGTACACAAAGCGGATAAATTCTTCATTATATAAGAAATTCAAAATACGACCTTCTCCTTTAAGTACTTATGAGAAGACTATAAAAGTGGACATTGAGACGTTCATGCTAATTTTAAAGCTTATCATAGAACATATATTACATAATAACACGCAATTAAAATAATTTATAATTACTACTTATGTAACAAATATTAAAATTTAAGCAAAAATCCAATATTTACACTTCATACATGTAATTTATTTTGTTGTATTAAATAAATATAATTTTACGCAGATATTTAAACTTATATAAAATAGATATAAAAAACTTTAATAAAATCAAGTTTATTTATGTTGTAAATTTTTTCAAAGTATGAGCAAATTGGGGTACCAGCAAAGTTTTAATATTTTATGAAACGTTAGACTCATAACATATCTGTATATCTAAAATAAAACTGTACCTTATTTCGCTTTCTGTGAAAAAATAGATAAATTGGAAAAAATCTTAAAAAATAGCAAATTATTTGATTCAAGGAAGTAAAATAAAGTCTCAAAAGAAGGTGTTATCATTTGAAAAATAAAAATTGCTACAATGTTTAATATATAGACAACAACTATTTAATAATTTGCAATATTATATCGAAATAAGACATCTTTTACCGCTAAAAAGTAGCTCTTGCATTTTTGAGACAATTTGCTCATAAAAAATGTTTACTTGGTATAATATGCTATTCATCGATTTAATCTAATTCATCATTATAACTTCTACTATTTAAAACTGCACCTACCAGACCGGACATGTACAATCAAAATGACTATTCGAACCAAAATTCGTTTATTAAAATAAGTTAAATATTAACCACGGAGAACTAAATTAAATAATAAATAGTTTTGAATAAACATTTTGGTGTGAAAAGTTTTTATAAAAGTTGAGTAAAATTTCCGGTAGTTCTAGGGTTACTCGCGACTATTAATTATGCATTGGAAACTGCCTACATAATAATATACTTTAACAAAATTTTAAAGTTTGATTGACAGACCCAGTTCCTACAATACAATTTTATCCTATGTTTAAATTTTTAATCAGATGCTATATTTCAAAATTTTTGGTTTATAAGTTTAGAAATAAAAATTATTTAAACTTAACTTTCTATTAAAATACTTCTATGTTTTCCGAAATAATAACCTTAACATAATCATTATTTGTCTGAAATTACTACAAAAAAAAGCATCTTAGCCTTGTAATTTTCAGTATTTTAGAATATAAACTATGAATAATGAAATTAATAATCTAAAAATATTATGAATTTTTTAACTAATGCGTATTTTAAAGGAAATCGTTTTTCAAAATCTTCAAGTATGCAAATACAAAACTTTTAGCTCATCCCGATGAGGTTGTATTTACATTGTGATTTAAAATCTCTTACTACAGTTTGAAGATACTGTGAAGGACAGAATATTTGATGAAAAAATTAGTATTCTTATATAAAGTGTATATCAATAAAAAAGCGTTTGATAGAATATGTAATTGATTTTTTGCATGTTTTCTAATGTATAATAGTAATATGTATAATGTATTAGTATAATGTATTTAGTAATAAAATATATTAAATAATTTATTGAATCTGAACTTTACATTAACGGATTTGACTTTTGATACTGCTACAGAAGAATATTAGGTTTCAATATTGCGTTTATTCGGAACCAGTCACATAAACATCGAAAACATTTTTTATGTATGCAACTAAAAGGTAGAATATATGTTTTATAGCATGGAAATTGGTGATTTCTATTGCAAAAGTTAATGTTTGTATTTGTTTTAATGCATATAGATAAGCATTAATTATTTGTTAAATAAATTAAACGTTATACCCAATTGAATGGTACCAGTTACATTTTCATACAATTATTTGTGGCGCATTTGAAAATGCATTTATATCTATTCATATTTTTCTGTGAAGTAACTCTTTTTGTGACTATAACCTGCGATTGATATTATGTTTTCGCAGAATCTGTACAGGAAAATGTCGGCTAGATTTCTACTTCAGCCTGACGGATTTCGAAGATGAAATTACCTTGACATGTCGCAAAGGTGTTTGGACACCAGCGGGTTCAATCCCAAAATGCAGAAGTAAGTTTTTCAACTGATCTGTGTGCCTTCAAACTTCTACTTTTATTGTATGATGCAAAAACAATATTGTTACATGTTGTTGAGAAACGTTTTTCATTTTACAATAAATAGAATTAATTTTTTAATAAATATTTTGATATTTGATATTATAAACCTATTTTCAAAAGAGGAAAATTATGAAAAGTTAGTCAAAATTTAAAAAAACTCATTTAAGATTCTCCTGGTGGTGTAAAGAAATATAGACGCAAGAAAAATTAAAAGATCAACTATAAAAAGTTACTTTATGTTAATGTTAGTATGTAAAGTCCAACGAAAGATAGTTGGTTGGTTATCCAAGGTAGAAGTTACCATGAAGTCCAATGGTATCCAGATTCGCTACACAGAAATATGCAAATTCAATAAAAAGTTACACACGTGGAAGCTGAAACAATATTTCTTTGAGAAGCCATTTGACGGATTGTGGGAAATGGCGTTTAAGTGGGAGAATGGAAGAGGAAAAGTAAGCGTATAAAGCTTGCATTTCAGTCACGGATGTTTACATAGCTTGTACATTAATTCTACGTATCTCTCAATAGTTGTAAAATCTAAAACATTCCTATCCCGTTTTGTATCACAAATCGTATATTTTTATTTTTATTATTTTCTTTACAGAAAGAGCAATTCTGAAAATACGCCAGAAAGACGAAATAAAAATCTTGTGCCAGCTGCATGTTTTTCGCTACTTCAAGTTTTTTTATACTTGTCGTTCTTTTTCCTGCTAGTGTATGAATACGTTGTAAGATAAAAATCGCATAAATATAAAACTATTAAAGCGTCCACTACTAAATGACATATTTTAAAGACAGTGGTATGATGGAATGTTCAATGTATTCTTGAAATCAACTTTATATGTAATTCTTTTTTTGAAACATACATGTCATTACATCCTAGCTGATTATTCCCTTGCTTATCGTTGACTACAATTTGGGCTCTAAACACAATAATAGCTATTTATACTTAATAATACAGTTTTAAATTAAAATGAATATGTTGAAAGCAAAAAATTGGATTTACATAAACTTACTATCATTTATAGATCTTTCATACTTGGGTCAAGAGCAATTTTGCACTTTTTATGTTGCATGGTTTGGCGTCAAACTAAATGCATTCTTGTAAAGAGATTTGTTTCTTATGAGGCAGAAATATAATGAAATACTTGATGATAATATGTTTACTTATCAAATATTTGGACTTTGCTTTGGACCTGATTATGGAATATAGAGTCCGTATATCTACTGATCCGTTTTTGAAATTAAATGTTCAGTCATAATCTAAAAATATAATTGCTACTGTCATTTACAAATCTTATTTAGACCTTTAGATCGCCTTAAAATTTCATAAAATGTTCAATTAGTTCTCGAGTTTTTAAGTATTGAAAGGTTAATTTATTAATTGATGCTGCTGGATTTTTCCTATTTTTTCAAAAAATATTTTATAAATAGGAATACGACAAACACTGGATATTGTAGTCAGACTTATTCTGTTTATGACCTTGAAAAGGGTAGCGTTTGTTATGCAACTATTTATAAGCCTATTCCGGACAGACAGACAAAAATAATTTTAAATGTCAATTTTTACTTTATGTGTCTTAAATAGTCAAATGAACATAGAAATAGGTGTTTTTTATGAAACACTCCGGACACTCCGATTTTATATATATATATAGATGCAAGCGTTGTATGAATTTGATTATGGAATATTGGGCACTTATACTTAACAATCAAGTTTCTTAATTAAAATGTTCAGTCATAACCTGAAAATCCATTTAATAAAAGCGTAAGTCATGTAACTATCATCAACAGTTCCGGGATGGCCGTTTCTCTTTTTCATATGCAACGCGGCCATTTTTATTCAAAATTATTTTTTCGAATGAAATTGCATAAAACTTAGTTGATGGAACATTTTTAGACAGTTCGTTCGAAATAAATTAACATCTGAAAGATGACTTACGTTCAATTATGTATATATTATGCAATAACTTCAGTTGAAATTGGATTTACAGTTCAAATTCTCTATCCATCAAAGTAAACAACAACAAAAAAAAGATTCATTCGTCGTGAACGTTTTAAATATTAAACCATGGAGGTAATTATTCACAAAGCAAGTTCTCTGCGAATGAATTTTTGGACCGCTGCCTGGTGTCAAAAAATAATTTTCACCAGTGAGACAATCAAAGTTTACCATAATTCTGTGCTATACAACTCAACTTCCTTCCAGAACTTCTCTTGACGTAAGTTGAACTCATGTAATAATATTTAATGAATCAAATGTCAAAACGAATTGTCAGTTTATTTGGTAATTATGTATTATACATGCCAGGAAGGGAGATCACCGAAAAAGATTGTTAATCGCCAATAATATTTACCGATGTTAGTGACCAACCGCGTTCAAAACTGTAATTTAACATACATTTATAAAATACATAACATCATTATATACTTTTATGTTAGTTGAGCGCAAATCTCGCCAATACAGGTTTTATTTTTCGTGTGTGCAAATTAGAAACGATACTTTGATTTTGGAATCAAATGTTTTGATTTATGATATTATTTCTTATTTATTTATTTATTTTCTATTTTAAATGAAAATTGTGAACGGCGTGCATTTTAATTTTATGTAGTATAAGGATTTTAAATTAAAGTATTTAAAATAGTATAAGTATAAGTATAAGTAGTATAAGTATTTTAAATGAAATGAGTGACAGGTTTATACATTAAAATTAAATTAATGCAGTATTAATGATGGTGATGGGAATAATATTTGTCGATTTATCATTGGCTCCCGGCTAACAAAAATATCCATCATTAAAAATAGTAAATAATATAGAATCAAACTAAAATAACACAAAAAATATTTTAATATGCATTTATTAAACACATGAAATCATATTCCTGGCTTTTAGCTTACATATCCTCGATGGTAGTTTTATTGGTGGTATGTTATATCCTCCGGAATGAACATGATATATATATATTCTAATCACATACTATATACCTATGAATATAATATACATATCTATATATATGTCAATAAAAGCGTTTGTCAATTGTATTTAATGCTTCTACTACATAATAATAACTACAGAACTATAATATACAGAGAAAAATCGGGTTGCTGTGATTAAAATTATATGCGGCAATGTTGGCGCTGCGTATTTAACTGTCACGGATCTTAATAGTCAGTAGAGATTAAGCAGTAATGCGAAGTAAGGGAATTACGCAATTATGAAAACTCCTGAACTGTATCAAGAAAGGGGAGTAGAGAAATACAATGCCAGACAGATATCGGCATCTAGAAGGAAGTTCGGGAATTTTAATCAGATTTTACACCACTGGTCAAAAGCGCTGAAAGCTAATATGGCTTAAAGGGAATGTGGTTGAAAAACTGGCTTCCAAAACTTAAATTTTTCACCAAACCATACTTGAAAATTGCGTGTAATAACATGCAGCCCAATTATGGCACATTATTCAAGACGTTTTAGATGAGAATAATGATGGATTTTCTAATCTTCCGTAATCGAGTCTACGTTAGCGAGTAACAAAAAAAAATATTAGCAACAAAATGGTTCAGTGTGAATGTGGATATCATTAAAGGATTTTCACAAAAACACTTCCTTACATCAAATCGTATTAAGCAAAATACGCCATTTGGCAATGGACCCAATTACAGAAAATTACTTAATATGTTATTAAATATCCTCATCAGCGTATGTATTGCAACTGATAAGCAAACGGACATGAAGCATAAATGCTTAAGTGAGTTAAAAGTTTTTTGTCAAGAAAGATGAAATACATAACAACAAAAAATATGTGAAATGCTACCATAATCGCAAAAGTTAATGAATTGTTTATCAGAATCTTCCGATTTGGCGAAGGATTAAGGAAAAAAATAAATTATGAACAAAAGTAAGGTATTGCAATGCTTAACATACATTTAGGGAGACCAAACTGGTCGCCAGTGGCATCTAGTGTAATTATACTCATTTAAAATTCTTAATTAGATTTTCCATAGATAGCATTTTTCAAAAGTTATCATTTAATTCTCGAGTTTTGAAGAATAAAAATATTTGTTAATTGAGTTATTCTCCCAGTTTTTCACTATTTTTTCACAATGTATCTCAGGTATTCGAATGCTACAAACTGCAGATTGCAGCCAGAAACATTCTCTATCTCTTTTTGATAAGCTTAGGATTTGTTTCTGCAACCGTTTCTGAGTCTGTGCCGAACAAACAGAGAGGCAGACAGACACGTAATCTAATTTGTCAAATGAACTTAGTAATAGGCGGTTTTTTTTATCACAGACAGGCACTCTAATTTTATATACTGTGTATTTCGACGTATAACACGCAATTCTGATACACGAAAGATGTTCGAAATTTACAATTGCTCGCTCTATGGCAGTTATTGAAATAAAATATTAAAAAATAGGAAAAAAAATAACATCATAAGATCTAAGATTTTTATGTTTATGAACGTGTTACTTGTTATACAAAATATAAGATCATAAGATTTAGGATTTTTATTTTAACAAACGTGTTACTTATTATACAAAAAATAAGCTTTCACTAGCAGATTAAATGAAAAGTAAGAGTTATTATACGTTACAATAATCTTTGCTTTATTTTTTTTTCAATTTATCTTATTGAGGTTTCTTTGAAAAAAGGTAATGTATGTTAATGATGATTATACATAAAAATAGTAAAATAAAATTTTAA
This sequence comes from Maratus michaelseni, assembly GCA_963931845.1. NCBI lineage: Eukaryota > Metazoa > Arthropoda > Arachnida > Araneae > Salticidae > Maratus > Maratus michaelseni. Next base: position 316,236,334 of record OZ007595.1, on the reverse strand, counting down.
AGTTTATGTTTGCGTTATACGCTTGAATAAACGGTTATGTATAGAAAGTTTCGTAATCTTATAAGCTCTGTTGATTTCGAATTCTTCGCTTGTATGGCACCCCGTCAGGGAAGTGATCTATTGTCGAGATCCCGGAATTAATACCAACAGTGTCCGGCAGCATAGCTCGCCCTCCATCCATTGCAGCTTTCCCCAGGGAAGTCGACTCATGTATTCCTGCGTGCAGGGTTACGAACTACAAGAAGTACGAAATCTCTTGTGCATGCCCTCGGGCGAGTGGTCAGCCAGTCTATCGACATGTGTTCCAAAATCTAAAACTACAGGTAAGATTTCTTTAGCATTGAAAGAAATACCCCCTTTACAGTTTTGTTAAGGAAAAGTTTTACAAAACAAATATTCAGCATTATTCATGATATTTGCCAATTTTTATTCAGAAAATATTAGCATAAAATGGTGATTTCGAACTAACCAATATGATAGATATGTCACGCGGAACATCATTGAGCTTCGGCATAAGTGCCGCAATAGTGCTGGTGCTGGCGTTAAGGTCATAAAAATTGTGAAGTGGGAACATGTGCTCCACTTATCTACATCTATAAACACAATAAAATGAAAACAGAGCCTTATGAAGTCCTTATCAGCGAACTGCTTCTAAAAACAAATTTAAAGGATATATGGAGATAATTCCAGATTTCGTTATACTAAACACCGATTGATGTAGGAAGAATAACAATGATGCAGTACAAAATTGACATTCGAAATTATGCTCTCATAAAATAGCATCTCAGGCAAAGACCATCTACTATTCTGAAAAATGTGATTAAACATCTACAAATATAGAGTACCATAAGGCCATTGAAATATCTTAACAAGTCTTTGGATCGACCGTATTCGTTTAGTTCCGGAAAGAAAGGGTTTAACAGGAGTGTTCGTAGGTTATAGTCGGTTAAATGGCGTCATGTAGTGAAATACGCCTTTTTCAGGAAATATGAGACACCAAATACTTTGTCCAGAAGCATATATTTCTTGTGAATAAAATCTTGTGTGGATAAATATACTAAAAATACCAACGTTTGACACACAATATCATCGTACAATAAACAGACGCACGTTTCATGAGTAGCTTGGACTCACTTCCTCAGTGTAAATAAAATTAAACCCTATTGTATCCTCCCAAAGACATGAAAATGAATCTAAAATCCTAAGTGAAAAACAACAACACACCGAGAAACTCATCACGCATGAGCCACCAATCAGATTAAGCCGGAAGTGATTCACTATGACAAAGTAACTAAACCCAGAAAGGTGAGATGTAAGGTACACTTGAAAAATCATTGACCAGGGAGTTACCAAATTTATGAATATAAACTGCCTCAAGGAAGTCTAAATCTAATGGAGTGTTACATTTCTTAATAATAGTGGCTGAGTCGAATATAAAATTATGTCCCTCACTCCAACAGTGACAAGCAATAGAGGATTTTTGTAATTCTTTTTTCTTAATGTAATTTCTGTGTTCATTGAGTCTGAAACGGAGTTGTCGTTTAGTCTGTCCTATATAGGACAAACCACATTGACATTGGATATTGTAAATGCCCCAAAAGTTTTGATGTGAAATTTTATCGTTTAACTGTGAAAATTTTAGTTTATTAACTGGCCTAAAAATAAAATTTTTTACATCTATTTGCGTCTGTTTATTGTACGATGATATTGTGTGTCAAACGTTGGTATTTTTAGTATATAGTTCTTGCTTTCGGATATGAAGAGTGGTTACGGAAAAGTAGAGATATATTTTGCTTTCCACGAAAAAATCGTACTTAATCCGGAAAAAGAACTATGGCATGTTTAATGATCTGCAGAATTTGAACGAAAGATGGATAAAATACTACGAAAGTTCTCGTATAAATGCGGTCTGAAATATTTAGATGATATCATTGTTGGACACATATTAAAAGAACATTTGAGAAAATATTAATGAAACCAAAAGTAGTCCAGTATAATGATTAGACCAATCTTACATTAATATATTACACTAGCTGATCCGTCCGACTTTGCCCGGAATCAGTAACTTTCTTTTGCGGTTAGTCATTTTCGAAAATATTTTAGCAAAATAGTCATTTAAAAAATAGTCATTTTCGGGGCGCATTCAGTTATTAACAAACCCCTTTCTGAACGAAACTCCGGCACTTGTCACCACTGTCTACGGCATTGTATATGCTACGCACGCGCGGCAATTTCGTTTAGTGTAAATTACGCTAGATGGCGCTGTGATCATTTTCGGCGCGCATTCTGTTCTAAACAAACCTCTTTCCGGCTGTAGTCCCGGCTGCCTACGGCATTGTGTGGCAGGTGTGCTACTCACGCGTTTCGATATCGTTTAGTTTCAAGTTCCACCGTTAGGGGTTGCGAAATGATCTTACTTAGTTATCAATATCTTAAATATTTTATGTTAAATTTAATGAACAAATTCCTGTTGAAGTCGGCCAAATATTTTTAGGACACTTTGATCGAAATATGAAAATGCCCAAGTATACTTTATGCCTCCATATCTCCTACACCCTCACACTACCGACATGCAACCACCATAGTGCACGATGGGAGACACGAGGCTACTACCAAATACAAACACCAGTGGTCTGCGGTGGATAGTTGTGGCTGCAAAGTGAAATATAGGGACACTCACGTCTATTTATATATATATATACATACATACAGGGTGTTTCATAAAAGATAAGCAAAACTTCAAGAGGTGATAGTACACATCCAAATAAATAACTTTCATCAAAGAACGCATGGTCGAAAATAAAACGCAAAGGTGCTGACGCATTTAGAATCTTGGTCAATACAAACGCTAAAGCTCCATTCCTGTTGCGAGTTATAGGGAGATAATGAACGACTTTATTAGTATGCGAATGTGATATGGGGAAGAAGAAGAACGCGTATGCAAAATTTCGCCGTGATTAATACATAAAAGTCGCTGATCCGAGTGTGAAACTGTCAATCGCGGTAGGAACGTATCGGAAGATGTTGCTCTTCACTAACAGGGAAACGGCTATTTTATCTACGGAACTGCAAATGGAAATAGTTGAGAGGCTCAACGATTGTACGGAGAGCGGTTTCCCAACAGGAGGTTATCTGACGATAAAACATTTGAGCGCTTGCACCAACAGTTGTGTGAGACGGGATCCGTTCTCGCTTCCGGGCCGGATGCAGGTCATGAAAAGACGGAAGAAATTACATGTATCACACTCCGCGACATGGCGAGTGCTGAAGGGTGAACGTTTGCATCCTTTTCGTTATTAATGAGTTCAGTAACTAACTCAAAGGGGTTATCCTCATCTTGTGGAATTCGCCCACTGGTTTCTGCAGCAGAACGCGGTAAATTCAGATTTTGGGGAAACTGTGCTTTTCCCGAATGAATGTACCTTCACACGTAGAGATGTGTTTAACACCCACAATCAACGTGTATGACCGGATGTATATCCATATGATCATCAGTGACGCTTTAATATGAATTTTGGGCAGGAATAATCAGAGACCACCTACTTGGACCTTATGTTATGCCAGAACGCCTTGACAGGAAAAATACCTCACGTTTCTACAACAGGTTCTGCCAGACATGTTGAAAGTCATTGCCCCGCACATCCGACGGTAATAAAGTTTAAGCAAGATGGAGCACCAGCCCATTATGTACGAGACGTGCGAAATTATCTGTATATAACAATTCGCAACCGATCTATTGGGCGAAGCGGTCCTGTAGCTTGGTTGAACACCGTGCTCGCCAGATCTTTCATGTCTCGATTTCTTTTTGTGGAGACAGCTGAAGGCTCGTATGTATGAGATCCCCATTGAATCTGCAGTCCTCGTCTCCAAACTTTCAGCTGCTAGATGTGAAGTGCGCGATATGCCTGTTGTTTTTGAGAAAGTTTGCCAATCCTTTCTGCGCCGTTGTACCGCATACATAGACACTTCCGGTTACTGTTTTGAACACTTATTATAATCACATGTCTTTAAACTTGCTTTTGTCACTTAATCGTTCTTTGTGGGTTTTTATCCAGTACAACAATATCACCTTCGGCGCCTTCTAGCGCCGTTGCGTTTTAATTCCAACCACGCATTCTTTGATGAAAGTTCCTTGTTTGGCTGTGTACTACCGCCTCTTAACGTTTAGCCCATCTTTTATGAAACACCCTGTATATATATATATATATATAATGTAAACTTCTTTAATTGTATACAGTTTTTTATGTAGTTGTTAATTTTATGTAATTTATCCCGTTTAGAGTTTTGGAAAATGTATTTTTCAGTTGTTGTTGGAGAAAAGCAGGAACAGTCTTTCAAAGCTTTCTTTAGGGGTACAAAAATTTCGTGTGATCTTGCGGTGAATTCCTCAGAAGCAATTTATAAAATTTTATTCAAGGACAGATTTAAAAATTAGCCTAAGTGCAAATTGATGATAATGTGTCTCACTTCGAAAAAGTTGCGATAAAAAGGTGTTACCGAATATTATTACTAGTTATTGAATTATGTGAGTAACGTTTTTATGTAATGCTAATGTTTCTATTATAATTAAATCTGAGAGAAAAATTAGCTTTTGTGCAATTTCAGATTTTTTCCTTTTAACTGTGACGATTACTATAGTCTAAAACACCTAATTCCTGGAGAGTAAATTTCTCCACCAAAGGTGAGAAAATTTCAAGTTACTATATTTCTCAGATATTTATTCACATTTTTCAACTTTGAAAATAGCCATAGTTGCGATAATTTTAAGATGACGTCATTTCTAAGCTATACATCCCCAATACAGTAACTGTATGATAATTTCGGTTCAGCTAACAAAATCAGAAAAGACTGCGCTATAAACTACTTTATCTGAGTCATTTTAGGTCTCTGTTTTTTTTACATAGCCCTAGGAGTGTGAAATTTTAATTATTTTGTTTTTTATTTTCGATCTCTTTTAAAATTTCTCAATTCTCCGATTGAACGTACTGGTTCATTTTAGAGTGATTTCTGGCATGCAGTATCTGTTCAGTAAAATTTCACAGTAAAAGGAGATTAAAATTATTGCATTTAGCAATGAAATCGCAAGAATATTTTCAGTAAAGAAAAAATATCATCGACATATTACCATCCTAATTTGGTACCGCCAATCATCCATATAGGGAATTATGATTATGAGACATTTCCTGTAATAATTGACTGGGGAATGGGTATTCTTCTTATGAGATGAGTTTAAGTTCGATTCTATTGGCGTTTCATTGATTGCCAATGAATGGATTTCCTTGGATCGACGATATTTGATACTAAGGCTTTTCAAAAATATCTTTTTGTAAACACGTAGCAAATGTTTGTAATAATATTTAGATATTCTGATAAATTAAAGTTTTATCTGATATTTTGTAGTAATAAATATGTCGTTTCAAGGAATGTTCGATTCGAATTTTAACAATGCGAACCCCATATTTGGAACATTATAATGAAAGATTCATTCATACAAAACCAATTACAACGTTGTAACGCACAAATATAAAAATTGAGACAAAAAAAACACATACGGCCGTTTTCCCTTCCTCAGTGTGAAAAATAAAATGCTAAAGCAAGAGCTCTTGCTTTAGCATTTTATTCAAGCCAGTACTCGGGGCTATAACCGAGGGGTTCTTTGAATCCATTTTTATCCTTTTTTTTCACACTGAGGAAGGGGATCGATGCATCTTTGAAACGGCCGTATGTGGTTTTTTTTTTTTTTTTGTCTCAATTTTTATATTTGTGCGTTACAACGTTGTAATTGGTTTTGTATGAATTAAAATTCGCACAAAGTTTTCGATTTATAGAAAGATTCATTCATTTATAGAAAAATTGACTGCACAAATGCGTTTCTCAGAGTCTGTATAAGAATAGCCGAAATTTGCATGCATTTAAAAAAGAAAAGAAGTTTGTAAATGTGTCAACATTTTTGCATATTTTATTAGGGAAATAAAAAATTCAGAATGTTTATGAACAGAAAATAGCTTTCGCTAGTAGTATTTATATTTTGTATTTTCATATTATGGCATTTGAAAACTTTTATATGCTTATTTTAATTACATGATTCTTTTGGAGTCATGAATGCCCTTTCATACGTTGATAGACAGTTTTCTTTTAAAATTTCCATAATAATGTATGTTATCTACATTATACGTTTTTATTTTCTGCAGGGACACCAGACACAGGTTTGATATTTTGTAAAGATCCTGGAATAAATGCGAACAGCTTACGGAGACCGAGTACGCTTCCCAGATGCCGCGGGTTTCCAGAGTGCAGCCAAATTGATTACTCTTGCGACCCGGGCTACGATCTGAAAGGCGAACAAAGTCTATTCTGTCTGTCGTCGGGCGAGTGGTCAGCGAGTCTACCGAGATGCGTTCAGACTTCAAGTAATTTCTGTTTTTTGAAATTGTAAGAATTACATATTTCTGAATCGTGTGAAAAAGGATTTACAGATTGATACTGATACATCCAGATTATTTTTTAAAATGTGCTGAGAATGCCTTCTCCCGTCAAATTATATACCAGACAATCCAATTTTATTGGGGAAAAATGAGCATGAAAAATTATTTTTGAAGTTTTAATTTCGACTGCAATTTTGAATAGAATATATCAATATATTAATTATATAATAATTAACATAATAGCAATATACGATGACGTAAAATGAATAATGCTTAATATTAGCTTTAAACATTCCTTAAATTAGAAATAACAACTGAAATTCTTATATAAAAAATACATTTTAAGGTACTTATGACATAATCATTTTCAACACTTAGTTATGAGTAATTCATTGTCAATATTTTCAATCACTTGACCATTTAATTTGGAGATGGATTTTCTCCAAATTAACTAGCAGCCAGTTTCGTATTGTAATCCAATTTTCGAGTTTGAATTTTTTTCTGATTAATACTCATAATAATCTGATATTCCCATATTTTGCAAGTTTATTTACTCTGTTTTAGAATTTTGCTTCTGATTAGATTCTGCCAAGTCATCGTCCGCTGTTGATTGGATTCGATTTCTTTTCCTTTTGAAAATTCTATGGTCTTATATGAAAATTGTGATTATACTGGTAAAATTCTGCACATTATTGTTTTTAACATTTTTACTGAAAAAATAATATCATAGAAATTTTATATTTTCAAACGTTATATTAGCTTGGTTTGTTTTCACAATTTTTTGTTTTGTAAAGTGTTATCGCATTTTTCTCCAAATGTTGAATTAAATTATCTGTTTTCAAGGCACTTTCTGGAATTTTGTTAAGATACTTTAACAGATTTTTATTTTGTTCGTCAGATAGGTATTTTGATGAGATTAAGAAACATATTGGACTTTTTTACAACTTATTGACTTTAGAAGTTTCCATAAACGCCAATTCACATTTTTAATTATTTGGCATCAAATTAATTATAAATTTATTAAATATTAAAAAAATATATGTTTTTAATATTAATAAATTATATCAAATAAAATGCAATATTAATGTTTAGAATGTAATATTAATAATTTGAATTATTTTTATTCATTAGTTTGTTATTATATTATTATTATTTTGTATTGTACTGTGATTATGTACCTAATAGTGTTTAGCTCCTTCTGTACAATTTTTTCTTTCTTGATTTTCTCTACTTCTAGAGATAAATTTTGTGTCGCCTTATTGGTTATTGTATTCAAATTTCAACTTTACTCATATTAAATTCAGAGTACTACAAAACAGTGGCGTAGCGTGTGGGAACGCTTTTACACTCTGCAGCCCATGGATAAATTCAAAACCTACGTTAACAAATAACTTTCAACTATTTTATCAAATAACGGGTTTTTTGTTATATGTAATTCTTTATAAAACATAACGTAAAGACAAAGGTATGTAACAGTATGTTTCTGAGTACGGAAGAAACGGAGAGATCGAACTCTCATGAACCAAATACGTCCTCGGGAATGCTAGAATCCTTCAGATTTTAATCACCATGAAGAAAGTCTCAATTTCGTCGTCTGCGCATGTCCGTGTAAAGAAGACCCTTTCGAATTATGACTAAGGGTTTCGGACTGCTACGGCGGTTTGTAGTACTATTTCATTCTGTTTATTTGCGTCCTGTTTTATCTCTAAAAAATGGCGGTTGCTCAAAAGATTTTGGAAGATGGTTTCTTGTATAATATTTGCAAAAGACTGTAGAATTGCAAGACATAAAAAAACGGTTTTTGCGAAGATTACTTTGTAGTATTTAACGGTTTTTGGGAATTTATTGTTATTATTTTCTTTAATTTCCATTTATTGAAATTTGAAATTTTTTGCCCATTTAGAAAAGAATAAGTACCATTTTTTTTTCAATATCTTCGATGATGGAAGGGGGGAAGGGGATAAAATCTATCTGTCGGATAAAGATCTTTTAAAATATTTCGTCATAATATCAGGAAGTGCCTAGAAAACACAAGATCTATTTCATCATTTGCAGAAAGATATAGATTTGTGATAATTCTTTCAAAAACAACAAGAACAAAAAAAATGGAAACAAACCAAGATAATATAACATCTGAAAATCAATATTTCTGTAATATGTGTTTGTTATTCGAAATGTTTAATCCGGATGCCAGATTATTGATTTCTTTTTTCCTGTCTTTACTTTTTTTTTTAATTCCTATATTCTTAAATGATTATTCTTATCAATTTGCCTTTTTAAAAATAGATTTTAAAAATTAAATAATAAAAATGTTAAAAATGTTGCTCATTGATTGTTAAAAACAAAGGAATTTTATATTATTATTTTAATAGATTTAAATTACTTTATTATGTAGATGTATTTTAATTTGTAAATTTGATGTTTATTGTTTTTATATGATTATTTCCCATTGTATTAAATCCGAATATCATTAAAAGTTGATATTTAGGTTTTAATCCCGATGTCAAATTAAGTGCGCCACCTGTGACTTTATATTTAAACAAATCGTCCGTGTTACTAAAGATTAATACCTCCTAGGCAAATTCTAATCTTTAGTCAGTAAGCGAGATCCACCATGTAAAACAGATAAAAAATTTTCAACATACATAAATATTCCTCTGAGAATTCGTTATGATTTTACATTAATACATTTCTTTCTTTCACAATCACATTAGCCTCTGCTCATTTTTTTCATTGTTACTAAGCGTTTCTGATCAGGTTTCTAAAATTGCTGTGATGTAATGTTGGCATGTTTTCAGTCGTCCTAACTTATCATGTTTATCCTTATACATTCAGAAGTCTCCGTATGTTAATAACTAACGGATATTTTCTGATTCATATATTATCGCCATATTAAATGTGCCAATAAAGTCAAAGGAGGAATTTGTGGCGTAATATTTTCATCATTTTCTGGCTCTCACCACTCTATCCATCAACATGTAGAGTTAAACATTATATGCAAATGTTCCAGGTCCCACTATCACCGAAAGCCGTCATGCATCGAACATAAATAGTTTTCAGTACCTGTTCTTTATGATGGAAACCTGGGCAGTTAAAGCATTTAGATCTAATCCTAATTTGTTAGTCTTGCCAAGTACGTTTTTTGCGCTTACCAGGATCTTTGTAGAATATTTTTAAATATAAATTATCAAACTGTATAACATGCATGCATTACATTAAACATTTTGATTACGGGCTAGGACTTGTGATTATTTTTATTTTCCATTCCTACCACAATTAACAAAAACATTCTTTTTGTTAGATTTCTGTTGAAAGTATCGTAATATAAGTGTATGGCAGAGATTATTTTTCAAATAGGGGTATGAACAGAATGAAGAAGTAGTCTCTGGGACGACATATGTCCCAACCCCGTAATCAAAGGTTTAAAGAAAATTGAAAATTTCTTCTGTACTTTATAGCAGAGATAAGAGAACCGAAAATAATGATAATGAGATTGTAAATCTGTCAAAATGTTTCCTATTGCGGCTCGGGGACAATAAAAATTTTAAGAAAGTTTTTAAGAGTTGACGATATTTCACTTGTAGTAAATGCATTTTTTCTTTTCATGTAATGTGATTTCAAACTTTACTATACTAATTATTATTATTAAAACTTTTTCTTGGAGTCTTGAGAAATGATTTCGGTTTTGGTTAGAAAGTTATTCGGTTTTCACTCTCGTAATCGTTTGTGCATTATCCGCTTTTTTTGCAGGAACACCAGCTACAGTATTAACATATTGTCCAGATCCCGGTATTAATGAAAACAGCTTTCGACGGCCAAGTATGCTACCCACCCTCCAAGGATTTATCCAAGGCAGCGGACTTGATTACTATTGTGACCAGGGCTACAATCTGAGCGGTGAACGAAGTCTGTTTTGCCTGGCATCAGGCAATTGGACAACCAGTACACCGAGATGCATTAGCCAATCTACGACTCCAGGTGGTGACTGTTTTCTTAATTAATATTTGAGTAAAAGGTCGTTTGAAAAGCCTTCAAGTTTATTTAAAACAAATGCGTAATTTTGACATACTTTATACGCTGTATAAAGCGATTACCCGTTACAGCCACACTTATGACGCACATTATGACGACGGTTCCAAGAAGTCCCTTCCCTCACAAAATTATTTTTCCATCCAATGTTACAAACGATTACACAAAATATTTCGGTATAAAAAATTCTTTCAGTTTTGTAAGCAATATTAGGGCAGTATTTCTTGAATTAAAAATAATCTTTTAGAATCTTTTAGAATTGCAGCGGTCATTTTATTCATCCGAGCTATAACTATAGCATTTTACATGATGAATGTGATATAACACGGAAACATTGAAAACAACGTTGCAGTTCGCACACATGTCCAACTAATAAGAGTGAATTATGCTGGCCAGATATCGTTGGGATAGCTCAGTAGTAAGAGCGTTGGCACGGTATTCCAAAGTACCCAGGTTTGATTCCTGGTCCCGGCATTTTTCGCTCTGTTAGAAAAAATCTCAACTATGATACTCTAGCCATTGAATATTATTTACCTAGTTGAAAAAATTTCCTCACTGCATTATGACCTAATTACATGGTATACATGAATTTTCGTGTTATATCACATTCATCATGTAAAATAGTATAGATATAGCTCGTATGAATGAAATTAAAGACGCAGTTTGTAGCCATGTCCAACAAATAAGAGTGAATTATGCCAGCCACGAAATCGTTGGGATAGCTTAGTAGGAAGAGCGTTGGCACGGCAAGACAAAATACCCAGGTTCGATTCCTTCTCCCGGCATTTTTCACTCTGTCAGAATAAATGGCAACTCTGATGCCCCAACCATTGAATATGATTTACCTAATTGAAAAAAAACTTCCTTCTGTTCATTATGACCTAATTACATGGTATACAGGAGTTTCCATGTTGTATAATGCAAAATGCTATAGCTATAGCTCGGATGAATAATATTGGCGCGGCAGTTCGCAGGCATGTCCAACAAATAAGAGTGAATTATGCCAGCCAGGTTATCGTTGGGATAGCTCAGTAGTAAGAGCGTTGGCACGGCATGCCAAAGTCCCCAGGTTCGATTTCTGGTCCTGGAACATTTTGCTGCATTATTATAAATTTCAACTATGGTACTCCAACCACTGAATATGATTTACCTAGTGGAAAAATCTTTTATCACTTCATTATGAGTAAATATATTTTTCCGTCCTATAACTGGTGTGTTATTGATCGGTTAAAATATTTAGTAATCGTTATTAACGCCTTCAGAGATTTCCTGGTTAAAATGGAACTTCTGTGTCTTTAATGTCTATACTTATTGTAAAGGTAATTTCACATGTAATGCTTTTATGTAGATTGAACGCTGAATATTTAGGAAATGGTATGCTTGAACACACGCAAAAAATAGTTTACGACAGCTGCAAATAGTTAATGGCTTCATTCAAATTTAGTAATTATTGTAAATGTATTATGCCAGTGTTTGGATGCACGCTTTATTTATATAACTAGCCAGCCTTCACCTGTCTAGCCGCTCGTTACCGGGTTATAAGCATTCTAAAGCTTATAACCCTGATTTCGCTTAAGGCCCAGAAAGTGCATTTTATATGCATTTTATAACAGATGGACCTTTTAGAGTGTTATGTACTGGTCGGTTTATGTATTTACCCTTTAAGCTTACACTTGATGCCACGGCTTAGATGTATTGTATTGTATTGTGCTGTATATCATCACTATGGGTGGTAACTATGACAACACAATCCCCAATGACGAGATCAAAACAATTTGTTTTTACACCTCATTTGTAGACACATACTTGTTTGTTTGTTAGGAAGAAGAATATAAAGACACTTAACAGAAATGGCGTCTGAAAAATAGGTTCGGGAACTATTATTTTATTGCTAGTAATGGAAACTAACTCGGGTTGATGCGTGAATTCGACTTCGTTACTTTAAAGATATATTTCATTAATTAGTTTAGAAACTTGTGATATTTTGTAAGAAAAAAGCTTACTCAACTACCAGGTGCCTTAATGGATAGAGCCATTCTTGCGAGAGAAGAGATCCTGCTTTGTAATTCGGATCGGGACGAAATCTTATATAATGCGAACTAGTCCTTCAATTAATTATCAATAATTTTTATATAAAATATTCTGTGTGCAACATCCAATGTATTTATGCGAAAGATTTATAGAAATTATGAAGATAAATGCTTTTAAATCCTTGGATATATTTGAAAACCTTTTCCAACGACAATTTGGTGCCTTATTTACTAAAATAAATAGCCATTTTATTTTCAAAATAATGCAACTTATCCTTCATACTAGACACTGGACAAAATATTCCCTTGCAAAAAGGACACTAAATACTATCCAGCTAAGAGTATTCTTTTCATATGATGTCTTATACTGCGAATTTGCAAATTTGAGAATTACCATTCTTATTAGAATAAACAAACTTTTAGTATTTTGAGTATATTACTGATGTTCAGTATCAAGTTGGATGTAACGTACATCAAAATATCCCGTTTCTTTTTGCTCAAACAGATTTGTTTATTTTAGTTCAAACGATAGTAGCATAAAAGCTTGGAATTACTAATTCTAATATGATGTTTCAGGGGAACATAACATATATATATATTTACGATATGTATAACTTCCATAAATTTTACCGCATTACACCATAAGGTAAAACCAGGAGAGATGGCGCGGTCCTAGAGATTGCGCACATAGAGGTTCGGGGGAAGGAGTAGAGTGAGCGCGCAGCAACTCCATGCAGTTGAACAACAGCAGTAGTGGAGTGTCTACTTGAAAGTGCACGTTGATTGTTTTGAGCGTGTAAGATAAAGCATTGCTATTTTGTTTTGTTTTCCCAAAGTAAGTGCTTGAATTTTCATAGCTATTCATCAGAATTTCTATACAATGTCAGTAGTACAAAAGATTTTAAACTTAAACGATTTCTCATAAGTTACTAATCTAGACTAACAATGTAAACAAGAACGGTTCGTTTTAGTAGCGGCCATGTTTAAATAAAAGGCCGCGCAATCTCTCCTACCGAAATTGGATAGTTTGGGCATCTGCTGCTTAGGAGAGATGGCGCATTGTTTTCATGCTAGGATAGATTACGCAGCTTATTGGTAAATTTACATAAAAGAATTAAAAATGAAAATGGACTAATTTTAAGTTAAACGTGTTATCAAGTAACTTAATGTTATTTTGTAATCTTATCTGGAATTTTTTTTCTGATTCTTTAATTTTTTTTCCTTTAATTAAAATTTTTTAATCGTTTTTAAAAGTATTTCCCTTTTCTGATTCTTTAATCATTAGGTTGAAATATTCACTCCTAATACAATAATATTTGTTCACAAAAACCTTACAACAATGTCATTTAAGTGTAATCATTATTGTTAACAATTTAATTGTAGTTATTATTAGTAACAATCTCTCCTACCCCTGTGCGCAATCACACCAATCCTGTAAGGACAGATTCCGCAAAATAACTTTCTTGGTTTTATTACAACTGTTCTATTAAATTGCAACAAAACAACAAAATAGCAATGGAAATGCATAAAAAACAAATGAAGTAAAAATTATTCATGGATAGTTTAGCAAAATAAATTAATATTTAGAATTTTTATTGTTATTCTTTTGAATTTTGCGCAGACTTTCCTAGCTTTATCTTATATTATAACACATGTCTGTGATATAAAATTACATATATTAGTTGTTCATCAATAATTCAAACATCAACGAGAAACACAGAAAATTGTGCAAAGATATTATTAAAATCATTCTAGAAGTTTGGGACATAGGTATGGATTAAGAAAAATAATATTTGAACTCAGAATATATTTAAATATTATGTTTATTTGTGTATTTATTTTATTTATTAGATATTAAGGAACGTCAAGGGAAGACAGCTTGTGTCAAAAATGGCCAAACACTTTGCATGGATTGGGGTGGAGGTTATAAATGCATGTACAATGCATGCCCACCAAATTATTTCAGGGATACTGAAAATAAAGAGTAAGTAACTGTTTTCTGCCCCGATAATATTAAAGTGGAAATTACTTTTACCTGATTTATTTTAATCTGCTGCTTTCGCTTCTTACATAATATTTATGTTTTTGGTTTTTTTAAATAATTGAAATCTAAAAAAAATCAACTTGTATGTAGGTTATGCCTTCGTTTAAACTGAGTATACATTTGAACCATTTTTTTCTAACATAAGAATGACGAATAGAAAGTTTATGCAATTTTTTTTTTTAAATTGCTATTGAATTTTTCTATTGGATAAGATGGATAAATGTATATTGAACTTATATACAAATCTCCTTATACTCTAAAAACGACATTTTCAAAACTGAGCAAATAATACTGAAATCTGAGTATGTCGCATAGTCAAAATATCTCCGTATCAAAATGACTCAATTTTGAAACATGTATATACTCATTTCTGAAAACTCGCACACAGTCAAGAAAAAAACACCACGTGCTCCTATTTGAGTCTGTCCATGTTTCAAAAATGTGTATGAACAGATTCTAATCATTTTTGAGTATGTCCACGTTTAAAAAATGAGTATGAACTGACCTCTATATGCTCAGTTTTCAGTATCTCCATGTTTCAATTTTTTGAGTATTTCTGGTATTTCAGAACTAAAACCATTGGGTCGTCGTATTTGAAACAAAAAGTTTCAAAAGAAAATGAAAGCATCGATTTACTCAGATTTGAAAGTGTCATTTTTCTCTGTGTATTCGTACTTGGTATAATTATCAATTTATGACGCGTAACACTCATATGGAAAAATTATGTTGGGGTAATGTACCCTTGGGTTGAAATAGAGAAAACAACTGTTTTTTCGTTTTACATTTAATTTAGGGATATGCACTAAGGCAAGGAATAAAACTTCGGACTTTAGGCTCCATGTGTCAAAGCTCTACCAACTGAGCCATTTCGGATAACTCTGGTCCGACATAATTCACTAAAAAACTATTGGCATTTTGGCAATAATAACCACTGTTCACTATCGAGCAGCTCGACAAACGAAACGTCAAGCCTAGGAACACTGTTTACCATGAATTTGTAACCATGTTATTTAATTTTATCGCAATCACAAAATAATGAATTCAATAAATGCAATTCTCTCGAAATAAATTAATAAGTGAATTTTACTCGTAATATGTCATTAATTCCGGATTCAGACAAAATGAATCAAAGCAATTATCATGTAAGATTTTATCAATTTATGATTGAGATAAAAAACATTTGATATTATTAGTTTCTGTTTAAAGATTTTAAAATACGTTTGAAAGTGCTATTTATGGTGACCTGAAATTAATGATATCTTTAAACGAAGGCATCGTTGTCAAACCGTGTCGCGACAAAAATGTGTACCACGAGAGAGGCCAAAAGTGTATCGTAAAAACATAGTATTTTCTTCTGATATTTTCAACAGGCTCCAGGATTTTAAGCATTTTGCACATTGCAAAAACTGCTTCGTAACATTTGTAAAAATTACAGGCAAAACTTAATTGTTTTAAGAAACATAAAACTGCACATTAAATTGTATCAGAGATTTCAGGCTTATTCTTTTCCCACGGTTTCTGAATGTATAATATAGCTTTTCGAAGTGATCGTTAATTCTGCAGTTTAATATGTTAGATTTTATTAATCAATTCTGCTTACATGCAAAAAATATATCGGGATTTTTATAGTGCACTGACCAGTCGGGGTCAGAAATAATTATGTCTAGAGGCAACACGAAATTTTTTTTGTGTCATTCATTATTTAGTATATAACAAAACGTAAATTGACAAAATGAGAATAAGAATAGAACGAAAAAAATAATATTAAAATAATACTTTTAAAATATTATTTCTGAAAAACGCTTACTTAGAATGCTGAACCTTTTCATGTAAGATAGATAATATGAATGTAGAAAATTTATTTAATAAAAAAATTAACAAAAGTGTGGATGGTATTTACTTGAATTCATATATTAATTAAAGATTTTGGTCTGTGTTTGTTTATTTTATTTATTTTTAAATTAGTTAGGTAGGAAGGTAAGCTATTAGGATAAGAATTTGGGGTAAAATCATTAATTTTCAACTAATAGAGAAGCCTTTATTTTTTTTTTCTAATACCTATGTACGTAAATCGTTATGTTCAGTAATATACGAACTGAAACACGAGTCATCTTGATAAGCAGTTTATTTTAAAGATAATTACATTAGGTTTAATACAAAGTAAACAAATTGGTCTTACGCCTTCTAAATTGCTATTTTCTAGAAAATATATATTATAGGAAAATTTCAAATTTCACTTATTAAATGTAATGGACGTTTATAAGAGGTAATTATAAAAATAATGTTAAAAAATCAAATAATAATTTAAAAATTACTCAGCTAACAAAGTAAACATCTTCGAATTATTCAACTTGAAATGGAATAATTTTAATATGTTTTAATAATAAACTGAAAAAATAGCAAAATATAATAATGGTTTTTTTATTTTCAAACGGCCACTATTTTTGAGCGAATTGCCAAATGTTCTTTATTATCGAACTCATCCAATATATTTTACTTTCAAAAAAAAGAAAAAGAAGCAAAATACACTTTCACCGAAAATATTTATATAAGGTAACCTTAAAATGCACCGCAAACGGTTTGTCTCCATAGACCAAAATGTAAGCTACTTAATAAATAAAATTACCTTGTAGCATTTTATCACTTTATGATTGAGTTAAAATTAATTTCATATTTTTATCTTGTTTAAAAATCTTAAAATATGGCTCAAAGTGCCATTTATCGAGACTTGTTATTAATGATGTATTTAACTTAATTACCGAAGTGATCCGTAATTCTTACAACATTAATTCAATTTGTACCAATTTGGTTAGAATTAGTTCTACAAAAATACTTCCAATCTCAAAAAAGTTCACAAATGTTGTAAAGCTTTAATATAGTGCATTTATGTTACAAGGATCTATAAAGATATTAAAATATGGTATCTGAATTTTATAATTTTCCATTAGGAACAAATTCTTCATACTCATATATATATGTGTGTGTGCGTGTGTGGGTCATGAAATTAGTACTGTTGATGTCAAATAATAAATCATTGACATAACCGCCAGTCCAAAATTACATAATGCAATTAACCACTAATGAATCAAGTCGAGTAAAGAGTGATACCCTTTTAGAGTTTCCACAAATAATCATTCCAGGACAATTAACAAGCTTTTAGTTAGTGAAAACGTGAGCAGTAGCAGACATCATTTTCAGAAGATCACATGATATTTATTTTTTTAGTCAAATGCAAAAAATAAAAAAATTGTCTCCTGAACTAGAGCAAACTGTTTTGTTGGCATTACGCAAAGATACATGATTCTTGAAAAAATGAAATACGATAAATGATCCGAACCAATGAAAAGCTCTCTCATGGCAGAAGATGGAAATCAAATGCTTCGGTCATGCATTACGCAGAAATAACGCATCGAAGCGTCCTCATAATAATACAAAATAGGTTTATTGATGAAAGGAAATGTTTTGAAGTCGCACGAATTCAGAAGGGAAAGAAAAGTTGCAAGGCGTCAAAGTGAAAGGAAATTGAAAAAAGAAACGAAACACAAAATATTTTGAGGAGAAAAATAGGATATTAAATATATATATATATATATATAAACAATGTGGTTGCAATATTGTCTTTTTCTAAAGAAGCAAATTTCGTCAAGCAAACATTGTTCGCATGATGACATCACGCAGTTTGATCATTATTTTAAAATGAATATTAAGATTACTTTTGTCCGTTATCGCTCCATACGTTGTATAGTATACCAAGGATTGTGCGCGCGAGTTTTCGTTTAAAAGTTTCACGTTAAGTCTATTGTACTTAAGATGTATAATTAATAAACAGGTACACAATTTGTGTCATTCATTTCTAATCAAAGAGTGTCGGCCATGGAAGCTATCACCGTACTGCATTTGATTGGTCACAGGAAGAACCGTTTAGGAGGAACAGCCTCACAAAGAACCTTTGTCGTGAAGCATAAGAACTCTTTCTGAGCTCGATAATTAAAACTTAGAAATATAATTTCTGGGCAGAAATAATTTCATACTTCTTTGTGCATTATTTGCGGCAAATGTAACTTAAAAACATGAAGGACACGAATATGATGAAGAATTTGTTTTCTTGAAATTCTTGATATATATATATATATATATATATATATATATATATATATATATTATAACTTTTGCAGTTTTAAACTATTCTTTTCTAATAATTAATAAAAATGTAATTTTCTTTAGTTGTTTTAATTAATGTAATGTGTCTAAAATCTGCAATTTTCCAAAATATTTTGGAAAAAAAACTGATTTTTTTTTTAATTTAAGGAATTTAAGGAATAGTTTTCTGCATTTGTTAATGCCTGTAATAGAAACTCGATAATTTTTAGAACATTCCCGAAATCATTTTTATACGTAAAATGATGAAATTTCCAGGTTATTTTATTTAGAATCCATGAAGTTGAATAGCATTTTCTATTTTTTAATAAATGCAGAGTATGTTTTACAAAATGCAGTCAAATTTGGCATATGGAATCAAATGCCAAATTTGCCCCTGAAAGATCGTCATAAATCAGGAAAAACTTATATATCAAATTGTAATATATTTATAGAAAATAGAAAACGCTACACTATTAAAAATACTTCAATAATTATGTCAAGATATTTCATGATTTTATATTCAAAAATTGCGATTTTGAGTGCCGAAGTTTTCTTTATTTTTTAGATGCGCCTTAGATTCAATGATGCATCGTATATTTAAAAAAAGGTTAAACCGAATGAAATTGCGAAACTCTCGCATGTTTTATAATCAACTCTTTATATCAGCTTTTCTATGAAATTCTTCTTCTTATATTAAAAAGTTTGGTTTGAAATTCGTAAATTCGATTCTGCTCCATTTGAAAACAGTAGAATAGTAAAAGTTTCTTTATTTCTTTATTTCTTTTTCCTCAGAAATTCATTTTTGAAATTGTTATTTGGCAAAATATTTTGTATATAATAAAAATAATGAAAAGTTAAATAAGTACGTACTGGAAATAAAAATGAATTCAATATTAGCAATATCCGATATCGGAATTTAAATAAAATATCTTTATAGAATTTTTCATGATAATACTTATTGATTTACGAAGATTTTCTCTTAATTCATCCAGTTTCTCTTACAGTGTTTGCACATATGTTGATCCAGCATGCCCATTCAATGATTTGGATTGTCTCAATGCACCCAAAATAATCTCCTACGGCTGTCTCACATTGAAATCTAATCAAGTTATGCCGGCATCGGGACAAATGAACCTACTCCGTTCGATGGATTCACCATTCAGCGATGTGAAATACGAGTTTATCTTGCAGGTGAGTGACGTGAAGGCTCCCATTGGAGTCACACCTGCTACAAGGGACCACTTCCAACTGCGAAAAACTTCCGAAAACATGTACAGGGTTTCTTTAATAAAACGTGTACAAGGCCCGCAAGAAATCGAACTGAACTTGATAAAAAAGCTGTTCCGCAATGGAACGTATCGCAGAAATACAGTGGGTAAATATTTTATTTTTGTGTCGGAATTTTAATAGAATATAAAATTTTTGAACAGTATGTGTGCCAGGAACGATCAAATTTTTGTTTTCAAAACAAAGCAAATATGTGATAGAAACATTTATGTTTGCCACGTACAAAAATAATATTAAAGATTTCGTAAAAGTAACAATGAAAAAATATATATTTGTAGTTGTTTCAAGGTTCGAAAGAACGCAATCTCCTAATTATTAAATAGAAAAAAAACTTATAAAGCAATAGAAATAACAAGCCACCCTCTATAGTAAGTACATGGTTTGGTGTAGCTGCTTTCATGTATCTTCATTTTTAAATCCCAGTCAACCCGTTTGCTGCCAGCTCAAATTTTGTAAGTTTATTCGTAACTTCTGTAAGTTCAACTTTATGTAAAAGCATAATTATAATTCTAAATAAAAGTTGAATTTTTGTTGTAAATTATTGTGTTCAATATTATTTTCAAGCTTCTCACACTGCTGTATATATATATGTAGATAATGAGGATTGCCAATGCGAAACGAGTATACTCGTGTTGGCAATCCTTTACACCCTGACAACCATGTAACCTCGTAGTTGGCAGCGAATGCGTTAAACACGCGTTTGAATTCTTAAAACAGTTGTGTAAAGAAATTTTGGACTCCATATCAAAAGTCCCCTTTTTAGGGTTTCGTTCATCTCAAGAAACCCTATTCGTCCCGCTAAGTTGTCTGTCCGTCACCGAGTCAGTTCTCAGAAACTATATAACTTACAGAGTTGCAATAGTGTGTACTTATTGTTGAATACCTACTGTGAAGCTGAAAATCATAAAATTTAAAAGAATCGCATTATTTTAATACAGATTGATGAAAAAACAAAAATTTAACAGCCTTTTCCTATTAAATTTAAACATTTTTCGTTATAGCAGTTGCCAACAAATAAAAATCCACACTAAAATTCTTTCTATAATAATTAATTTTCTATTGAAAGATTTCCACTTGAAAAATGAAAATGAAATAAAAAGTTTTACCCATTGAAAAAAAGATTAATATGACGTCATATTGGTAATAAAACAGAAATTTTCAAACATTTCTCAATAATACAAGTAGTATGAGTATGTGTAAGTACAGAAAGCAGGTTAATATGATGTCATTAGAGAATTAAAAAGAAAATTAATCTGACGTCATATTGGAAGTTTAACGGATTTTTCAAATGTTTGAAAATAATACAAAAAAAGTATCAATATGAGTAATAGAGAAAGCAAGTAGTTATGACGCCAGCAAGTGATTATGTCGTCATATGAGTTTGAGGAACGTATTTAATCGTGATAAAAAGCCGATTATGGAAATATTGGCATATTTTATCATTTTGAAGGTCTCTATACAACATATTTAATTTTGAATTTTTAAAAAAAATATCTTATTTAGTCCACATGACCGATATTATTATGACAAAGTATAATAAACATGACTTTTTTTTTTTTTTTTTTTTTTTTTGGGAAATGAAATTTATTTGGATCTATTAAAGAAAGGATAAGGTGCTTTGAAAAGAATATTAAAAGAAACCTTTGTGCGATCTTTGATCACACTTATTCACTTGTTTATTGATTAAAAAGCTGTCTTATTTAGATTCTGAAAGTATTAATTTGAGGGATTTTTGACAACAGGTTCAGTCCAACAGCAGAGTACAGGGTAACTCATAAATTTGACTTAAAAGCTGGGCGGAACCAAGGCATCCGGCATAATTAATTTATACTCGTATAGTTACGAAATCGCTCATCATTAACATTATAGCTAATGATGCATCTAGAGTAAGTTTTCCTTTATATCCTTTCATTTGGAGATTAATACCAGATCATGTGTACGAAAAATGCAAGGTTGTTTATTCTAGAAAAATTAATCATTTAAAATATGTGCTAAGGTCTCTCAGGCGTATGTGCTTACCTTTTCAAAATAAGTTATATTTTGGTAATGAGATATACCAAAAAAATTATATGCAAAACTAGAAACGTTCGATTGGAAAGCGAACTGCTATTTTTACAAAAATGAAAATGTATATTAAATGACTGAGACTACATCAAATTTGTAGCGCTAGTGAAGTTGGCATGCAGAACAAAGTTTTTGTTTTATTTTATGTTTTTCTTTTCGTATGTAGACAATCATAGCTAATTCGTTGCACTGAAAGAAATTCGCTTCGTGAAGACGCAATTATGCATATAAGAAGAAAACAAAATTATTCCTTGAAATAAAATCTAGGTCGTTAAATATTAAATTTTGATGATAACACATTAATACTGTTATTAAAAATGGAAATTGGAAACATATACGATATTGCAATATTAACAGTTATGCAGCAATTTTTCTAATTTAAATATTCCCCCAGCTTACTTTATGTGTTAAGTAACTGAATAGCAAAACTGCATTTGTAATAGATATTGAGAAAAGAAGAGTCTTTTCATGGCTTATAATTTAAAAGAAAAAGTAAAAATATTAACATTTTTGGGGTCATACATTAGTTTTATTTAACAAGAAAATTAAACACGATCCATATAGATAATAATTATACGAAAACATGTAAAATATTATAATACATTTTTTTTATCCCTCTGAAAAATTACGATATATTTTCTTAACATGGAAATCTATTGTTTTGTTTTAAATATGTATTTTTATGATATGCCCTTTTGAAATATTTATCTGAAAGCGAGACATAGAAATCCAATTCAACACCATCCTGATATGAAATATCCTGAAATGATATGGATGTAAAGAAAAGATCAAAGCTATAATTCGGAAATAAAATTTTCTTTTCTTGGGAAATCTTTCATTTTGTTTGTTTGGAAATATGTTGATCTAGGAATTAGGGCTAATATTTTTGCTGTCATCTCTTGAAGATTTTAAAATTGCATCCTATCTATATGAAAATCAGAAAATTTGTAAAAAAGTAATTTGTGCCTGATATTTCATTTCATAAACACAGAAATCATTGTATTTTAAATAAGTAACGTCATACACTCCAAAATGTTCCACACTTTATTTTAGTAAATCTATGCTGAATCCGCTCTATTTCTTATTTTATACATTGTTGAAATGTACTAAGAGCTTCATAAAACTTTCCCGAACAGTGTTAAACATTAAATTTTAAGAATAAAATAATTTATGCAACTACTGATTTTTTATTTGATATCTATCTATATTATAAAGGACAAACGTGTCCGTGCGTAACGCTGACGTCATTTTGCGAATGGCAACAGTTGACGATGAAATTTCGGTTTTGCGATTTTTACTATTGCAATTTTTTAAAATTTCTAAACATCTCACATTTTTAATTTTTACACCGTTATAATTGCAAAAAATCTACTTTGAAATGCAATTTATTTGAAAACTGTATCTTAATTAGCTGATTTATTATAAGCTTTTAAAATTTAAAAAAAATGGTATTTTTCACTTTTTTCGTGTTTAATGGTTGCCATTGGTAATATTTTTCCCTCTTGGCGACCGCATATTATCGTTGATTAAAGAATTGAAATTACTATTATTAGGTGAAAATTAATTCAGACACCTTGAAAAGAAAAAGAAAAACTTTTACTGATTTTATATAAAATACAAAATAATAATAATAATAATAATAATGATAAACGTTTTGATGAGTGATAATTTTACAAATCAAAATAATTTAATTAAAAAATTAAAGGAATGTTTGTGATACATAAAAATATTTTTCAATTGGAACTCAAAACAATATTTGGCTATTTATCGTTTGCGCCAAGAATATCACGTTCAAAAATCAATTTATGATGAAGTTTCGTTTGCTGTTTTGAATGAAAATTCTAAGGTTTATTTTATTAACGCGCCAGGACTGGTAAAACATTTTTACTTAATGCAATTTTAAAAATGGTGAGATCATATAATATGGTTGCGTTAGCTGTTGGATCTTCTGGGATCGCAGCTTTGTTATTAGATCAAGGTAAAATAACACATTCACAATTCAAAATACCGCTGAATTTGAACGAATCATCTATGTGTGCCATTAGTAAATTAATAGTCTGGGATGAAGCACCGTTGATGAGTAAATTAGTATTTGAATGTGTAGACCGTACGCTTAAAGACATAAAAACGGTGATTCACTATTTATTGGAAAAGTAGTTGTATTTGCTGGCGACTTTAGACAAATTTTGCCTTGATTCAAACATATAGAATTTAAATTCTTTTACTAAATTTTGATGCTAATCTTACGTAATCGGGTCCATGTCAAAGGAGAGTTAAACATAAATTATGTTATCAAGAATATGGTTTAATGATAATAATAATCTTATAATATAAACCAACACATGTCTGATTATTGCTGAAGTGATGTTTATGGTAACAACGAACTGACTAATAAATTTCCCTTAAACTGCATCTTTTTTAACTTCTAAACATCGCACAATTTCCATTTCTACACCGTGAAATAATAATTTAAAAAAAAATGCAATTTCTTTGAAAACTGTATTTGAACTTACTGATTTTTTATTAATTATGGAATAATTTCCAAGCATGGATTAATTTTAAATCTATCTCTATCACGCGCAGTCCGATTGCAAAAGATTAATCCGTTTGCAAAAGCAATATTAAATATTAAAACAATATAAATTGTTCCGCATTTATTCCCGGCTAATATTACAGAAGGAAATTAAAATTTCATCAAAATATAAATATAAATAATAATATAATATCATAGAAACTTGACAGAGTTTCTCGCCAAGCATAAGAAACAGCAATGCATTGAACCGTAAATGAAAGGAATTTCCACCAATGGATGCCAAACGATTTTACAAATTTTTTTTTAACTCTATCTAGTTTATATTTTGCGGACGGGACAAAACGGGTTTTTGACACATCTATATCTCGCGTTCTATTTATGATAGAAACAAAATTTTTGATTTTATGTAATGGGGTGTGCCAAATGACTAAGAAATCAAAAGAAAAGCAAGATCTGTCGGATAGGTTTTCAGGAAATGTGATTTTTAAAGTGCTGTTTTTTGCACTTTTTAAATCTTGTACAGACCAAAAACTGTTGACAGGGCTACAGCAATGTGTAATTATCGGATTTTTACGTGGTTTGCGTCATTTGAATTGTTTTTATGAGTAGTTCAAACCTTTGTAAGTTTCATGAAAGAATATTAATTAGTTTTTGATCTATATCAGTTTAAAGTTATTGATTCCTATACTTAACATAGAGCAAAAAAATAATAAATTACCCAACTCTTTTAGAAATGGTCGTATACACATGATATTAAGATATGTTATTACAGTCGACCCAAGTAAGCTCCCTATTATAAAAAAATAGTAACATTTAAGGTTCGTTTACAGGTTCTCACAAAAGATCTTTTGATATAGGGTTAAAGAATTGTGTAATTATCCGATTTTTACGCGGTTTGCAGCAATTGCATTGTTTTTATAAATAGTTCAAATGTTTAATATTTTGTGTAAAAATATGAATTAGTTTTTTTATGCATATCACTTTAAAGTGATTTATTCCTATACTTAAGATGAAGCAAAGAAATATTAAATGGTCTAACTTTTTTAAAAAAGAACGTATGCGCAGGATGTTAAAATATGTTACTACGAACGACGTAAGTTAGCTTCCTATTGTAAAACAGAATTGTAGAATTTACTGTTCGTTTACAGGGTAACTCAAAAGATTTTTTAATAGGACTAAATAGTTGTGTAATTAGCGAATTTTTACGTTGAAGTACTTGATTCCTCAACACAGAGGAAAAACAATAGTAAATAGCACAATTTTTGTCAAAGTGGCTATATACACAAGATATTCAAATATGTTACTACATTCGATTCATTTAAACTCTCTATTGTTTGTATTGTTGAACCATATACATTTCGTTTACAGAGTCTCTTAGAAGATCTTGATTACATTACAACCGATGTATATTTACTGAGTGAGATGTATTTTAATGATTTTATACTGTTTCAATCTCTGTAAAGTTTTATTATCTTGCTTTAAAATTTCATACGAGTTCATTTTGTCCGCCTGAAAGCTCGTCGATGTTAAGCTCTAAATCTATTAAAATATAGTATTTTCATCGATTAAAAAAAACTGTGTTTATTAATAAATGTATGAGGAATTGATTGAAAAAGCGATTAAAAAATTCCAACTTTACATTCATGCGCTGAGTAATAGAATGTAAAAATATTGCTACCCCAAGATTAGAAGTTTTGCGTTTAAATATTTGCCGTTCATCGAATCTCTGGCTATGACGAATTTAAAATGCTCTAAAAACGGGCCGAGAGCACAATGAAAAGGAAATAACTTCTTAAATTCCCCATAAAAATTAAAAATGCTATATTTCGTATACAATAGGTGATCGGTAACGAACTGTTCGGTTTACGAACAAATCGGTTAACGAACACTATTTCGCGTGAGATTTTTATGTTCGGATAACGAACACATGTTCGGTTAACGAACACTTTCAAGAGATTTTTATGTTTGGAGAACGAACACCTCACGAAACAAAGTCATGATGAAGCAATGCCGTGTTTCATATTTGCCGAGCTATACTTATTGCTTCTATTGTCGACTTTGGGAACATTTTAACAGTTGCATAAATATGTCCTAATTAATTCATGGACTGCCGGGGATCGAGGACCTATATTTTAGGATCCCCGAATTGGAATGGACAGACTAGAAACATTAATTATGTATTTTGTGTCTTTATGTATTTTGTGCATTTAGTAAATATAATCCTTTTTGGTTTAATCACGCTCCTTTTTAAAATCTAATTTAAAGCTTTATGATTTATCAGATCAAAAATTTTAATAAAATTTTACATTTTTTTAAACGGTTCATTACGGAAACGCGTTAGTCTTTGTGGTATATTTACAAAATCACACAAAATTTTGGAGTACTTGTCATCCTACGAACATTTTCTATTTTGAAATCACTTTAATAGTTTTTATACTTTTGCAAACGTTGCGAATCTAATATTTTTCCAATTCTCGAAACGTAGAGTTAAAAAACTTAACAAATAAAAAAACCTTTAACGTGCTGAGTAATTTTCAAGAATAATATTTAATATATTAGTATAAAAATCCTTGTAAATTACAATGGTTCGTAGAAAAAAAAATTGATTATTCTCGGTAAAGAATGCTCCATAAACTTATTGTTTTAATTGACCAAAAAAAAGGTGCTTCTTATTTTACCACATTTTTCTGAAACTGCAGTATTTTAATTACTTTGTAAACTATTGTAAAATTTTCTATTTTTTGTGTTTTGAATGTATATAAACGGAAGAGTGATATAAACTAAAGAAAAAGGAAAATAAACATGTCATAAATAATCTGATGAATACAATGTAAGGAAATGAATATAAAAGTTTCCCGTTGCTATGGTAGCGACATGTACATTGGAATAAGTCACTCAATTAATTTTATAATTCTGATGTACAATTCTGTTTATAGCATCACAATTATTTTTTATTTTGCCCCTTTCATCTTTCTTTTACCTTTTCTTTACGGAATAAAAATGGAATCTGTGTAATTGAAATTAAATACCTTACAAAAAGGAGTGATATCTCATCAAAAACAACTCGTTGTAAATGATCTCGCCAAGCCACAAACTTAAAACGTCAGCCATAAAAAGAAGTGATATCACATAAAAAGAAGTGATATAGAAGTGCATACTCCGAGTCCCGTGTAAAAATCTATCACCACTCATAATGTTTCCAAAAGATTCGGAGTGAGGTACAGTATGTGAAAACTGCTTGGCAACCTGCAGGCTTTTATAATATATGCAGTATATCAATTTTGAAAATCGAAAAAATAAATTTTTAATTTTTGTTATATCACTTTTATAAATATTTTTGTATCGAAAGAACTGACAGAACGGATTTTTCCCCAGACTTATGCGATTCCGCTTACGCTAGAATTATTGCAATATATCTCAATTTAGTTAACGTTTATTATAAGGTGCATTGTTATTAATATGCATATGATCATTATATATATATATATATATATATATATATATATATATTACAAACTCAAAATCTTTACATGTTTACTTAAGAAATCTTCTTCGTAAGAGTGGTGTTTCTAGTTTAAATAATGGTAAATAAAATCAACAAATTAATTTTTCAAGCTCATAAATTAGAAAAGACATGCAAACAGAGAAGCTTCAACTTTTTACAATTTTATGGGAGCAAAATAATTAAATAAATAAAAATAATATAGTCATATGTAATTGCAGGAAATGCGAACATTATAAAAGCCTGCAGGTCGCCAAGCAATTTCACATACTGTACCTCACTCCGAGTCCTTTGGAAACATTATAAGTGGTGATAGATTTTTACACGGGACTCGGAGTATGCACTTCTATATCACTTCTTTTTATGTGATATCACTTCTTTTTATGGCTGACGTTTTAGGTTTGTGTCTTGGCGAGATCATTTAGAACGAGTTGTTTTTGATGAGATAAATAAAATGCAAATTAAACAGACATGTTCTCGAACTACGCGCTTAAGCAATTGAAATTTTCAGAATGCTTTGAATTTTCAGAATTTTTCAGAATTTCGCTGCAGTAAGCAGTGAAATCTTGAACAATTCCTTTGGCCGTTCACTCCTGGCATGCGGCTAATACAAAAGTATCGCTTTATTAAATTTCGAAATTTTATTTGAATATATTATTGATATTTTTCTTATAAAAATTCTTTGCTACGTTGTTAATTAATCAGTTAAAAAAATATATATATTAAATATGAAAAATCTATTAGAATTCGAAAAAAAATGTTTTCGCTAAGTTTTGTAACCCGGGAAGCCCGGGTTCAACTCCCTAGTTCATTTAATAACGTTACAATACTAAAATGGAGAAAGCAAAAATACATCCCGATACATTTGTGAAAATTAAGTAAATAAGTATTTAACTATTTAAACGTTAAAGTATGAAAGGAAACTTGAAAGGAAGAACCCTTTTATCTTTATTATTTGCCGATTTCAATCTTTGGGTGTATTCTATGATGATACTCGTATTTGTTTAAGTCAAATAAAATTAAAGGGAAGTCCTTAAACACTGCAAGTTTTAGTAATAACAGCAAGAAACTTTTAGTTTTACGAATTTTGATTGTTATAAAACGAAAGAAGATACAGTCGAACCTGGTTAAGGCGCGTTTCCAGGAACTGGTCAAGAGTCGCATATTAAATGTAATTCCAGGAACTGACCTTATTTACACACCTAATCGTCTACATGAACTTTAGAACTTTCGCTTGTATGTTTAAGGTCAAAATTCGTGTCTTTTACGTATTTTTATGTCAAAATTTAATTGTATTTAAGTTTAAGACATTGTGTTATTCTAAGAACGACTAAATGAATAACTGAAAAAAATATGGATTCAAATATGATTTTATTGACGATTAATATATAAAAAAATAACAATAATAAGAATAATTTTCCTTCTAGTATAATTTTTTTTAACTCAAACCAAATATATCAAATATTTGCAAAAATGTTATTAAAATGTATCATATTTATGTATTGTGATAATGATTAACATCTTTCATGCCTTGTGATTGCATGATTATTCTCCATATTAACAGAAATTTTGCGAAAGCTTCACAACACAATAACAACACGGCACCATGAAACACATGGTGTAAGTAACACACTGGCCATTAAAAAAATAGAAGGCAGAAATCAGAAGAAAGTAAGGAAGAAATAGAATTGAAATGCTTTCTCTTTCTCTTTAAAAGCACATATGTAGGAAGGCATTAGTTACTACAATGTACGAGAGGGAAAAACGAAAATTGATAATCCGCCTAAAGAGCGAAGAATAAATAATAAAAAGCGTTATAAATAAAAAATAATCTATATTTTTCTACGTCAATAAAAGCATGCACAAAGCGATAGACAAAGTATATTAGGACGCGTCATCAAAGACGAATTCGACTGTTGCTAATTTACCGAGATTTTTTTATTCAAATTTTTACCAATATTTCCGATTAGTAATATTCGCATTAATTTATCTGCCATTCAATATAGCGAATATAACTATTCGGAGATAGTGGTATATATCCGATCAAAAAAATTTCGCTAAATTGGGAACACTGGAGAAGACAGAAACATTCGCATCTTGCACTATGAATTCGCTTATTAAGCGAGATTTTCTTGCTTTAAGAGACAAAAACTTTATCACGTAGTAAGCGGGATTACGTAATAACAGTTCGCGTATTAAACGGGATATTTTTACATTAATCGTATGGGCGATGTTCAAGAAACCAGAAGAATCCGCTCATTAAGCGGGATCGCGTATTAACCGAGCGCGTCTTAACCGGGTCTCACTGCAATGGATTCTGATTAAATATTTGTTAGTTTTAAATTGGCTTTTTGTAAAAGTAACAGTTTTTATATTTACTTAAAAAAAAGATT
Organism: Maratus michaelseni; assembly: GCA_963931845.1. Taxonomy (NCBI): domain Eukaryota; kingdom Metazoa; phylum Arthropoda; class Arachnida; order Araneae; family Salticidae; genus Maratus; species Maratus michaelseni. The sequence goes on along the minus strand of OZ007595.1, from coordinate 316,205,887 downwards.
TATTTTACTTTTCGGACATATTTCAAAATAAATATTTTCTTTGTTAATTTTAATGTGCATCTGTATTTATTTTTTATCACCTATCGGTTGTTCGTTTATGTTTATATTTAGTGTTTTATTTCTAATTTATCAAAATAATCTCTCTTTTAATACTGAAAGTATTGAATTTATTGGAAAACGTTTTAGTTTTACTGAAAAATTCATGTATAGTGTGCTATAATCAAAATGCGGAGATATTTGTATAACACTCAACTGTTCCTTTTTTGAGTACCACATTTTCCGAATAGTAGTCATAGGGGACGTATATTATTACGTCACGTAAATTTAGTGTTTTGTTTCTACTTCCCTCAAATCACAGGTTGTCGTCACACATTTACTACAGCTATTACGCTTACTACAGTTTAGGGCTATATCTATGCAAAAAATGTTGCATACCATCTATCACTTTTAGATGTAAATACTATAAAACCATCAATACGTTGCATGTCTGCATTTCAAGTTTTTGTAATTTAAAAAATAGACTAGTCCTATTTTTTCCTGTTTAAAAATACATTTTTTTTTAAATTAAGAACTTTATTTTAAAGCTTGCAAATATCTATTTCATTTTACATATTGGATATGACGTCACAATTTGTTAACACACACACTTCTCCATTTCATACCGATTATCTCTTCCGAATTCTCTTCCCAGATTCTTTTCAAGCGAGATGCAAATTATCGGCAACTCCTTAGTCGTTTTTAATCTGACATTTCTGAAAGTCAATATTTTCAAATATATTTATTTGAAATTACTGGTGCATGATAATGGGAATGTTGACAGCTATAAAAAATACTTTCTCATTTTTTTGATTGATCTTACGGGCATTTTCATTTGATGCTTTTTAAAACTTTTCAAATATGAAATGCATGTTTTTAAAAAATGCAGAGTAAGATGCACTCTTCATTTTCAATATCAAATGTCCCTTCAGTTATTTCACTTCGTGACAATGATACTGTTGCTGGTATATATATATATACTAGCATATAACCCCCGTCAAAAATGACGGAATGTTACGTTTCATTTACTTCATACAAACAAACAGCATTAAGATGTTATGAAATAATATTCAATCCTTTGATATAAACAACGCCATTCCCGAAGGAAATAAACTGTTTTGATTGAACTTCAATAGTTTAAAGATTTCACTATAAAAAATTCTGTAAAGATTAAGAACGATAAAATCTTTAAAATATTATTTAGATCAACAAAGTTGTTTAAACACCCATTGCTGGTTAACACATCTCCGGGCCCGCTAGCGGCCCCCTAATTACATCGGGTCAGTGCCTTGCATACAAACCTCGTAAAAAGCTGCTCTAATACTTCAGGAGGCAGCGCTGCAAAGCATATTTTTAAGCAACATTAAAAATTTCGAGTCATTTCAGCAATCTGCGTCGTTTTGACCTTTTAAACTGCCCTGCTATATCAAAGTAAACATTTCATTATTCAAATTCCAATTTCACAACTGTATACAACTGTAATAAATTTCGATGATTAAAATAATTTATTTTATTTTATTTCTTGATTAAATCGCATCTATTATTTGTATTAATATGACTGATCATTTTTTTTTCACTACAAAGTTACTATGTTAAAATTCAAATTTTTATCTGCATTGATATAAGTAATACTTGTTGTACCACAGTATTACATTATATTCCTTATATTTTAATTATGTTTGATATAAAATATTCATTTTATTTACAATGCAAGCAAAATTGATTAAATACAGAACAAAGTGATAGCCAAAATAATAATTAAATAACTTAAATTTAAAAAAGTTTATCTCAAATTAAATTCTGATTTTTTATAAACATGCCTAAAGAAATTTGTGATAAATTTTGATCATTAAACATAATCTTTTATTAAATAAGTATTTTTTTTAATCTCTTATTAAATTAAAAATTCATTTTCACTACAAAGTTTCTACTATGCTAAAATACAAAATTTTATTTCATTGATATAATTAATAAATGTAGTACACGGTATTACAGTTACATGTTCCTTATATTCTAATCATTGATATAATTAATATATGTAGTACACAGTATTACAATTATATGTTCCTTATATTCTAATTACATTTTATAAGAAATACATTGACCTCTCATTTATACGCGATGTTCAGTAATTACTTTTTGTACCACTATTTTAAAACAGTGAAATTTGATTTATAAATTCTGCGATTAAATAATGAGAAAATTATTTTAAAAAGGAACTGGTGCTGAAATATAATTACAGTGTATCGCGTATAGGTGAGAGGTCACTGTATTCAATTTAAAATTTTGTTTATATTAATCTCCGATAGATGGCGATAAAGGCTCACAACGAATGAACGAAGTAGTTTAGCGAGTATCACGGAGGAAAGTAACTTCCTCCGTTTGCGATCGCTTTAACGAACGGTTGCATTCATGGTTTAATATTTGAAACGTTCACGACGAATGAATCATTTGTTTGTTTACTTTCATGCAGCAATAAACCTAATTTCAACTGAAGTTATCTCAGAATATAAACATAATTTAATGTAAACCATCTCACAAACATTAATTTATTTTGAAAGACGTGATTTCAAGTAGGGTAAATTATCGTTTAGTTATTATATGTTAGAACAGAGTCTTCATTAAGCCTAACATGGCGTTTAGCTACGGTCAATTCGCAGATCAGAGTGGTCCAGCCCGGATTGGTTACAGACACTTTCTCGCTTTTGGATTTTATTATAAGTAAGATATATATATATATGCAAAATAAGGTTATATTACTCAGATATGTGAGAAGGGTTTTATTCAATAGGGTAAGTAAAGTTTTTGTTGCCTTCAGAGGATCACAATTAGTAATTAAAATTAAAGAAGAATTATAATATATAATCCTTGACTATTGAGATTTTTTTTGTTTGCCTATCCTTAAATACAATTTTTCTTATATTGGAAATAAGTAATTTTGAATATTTCTCCATAATTAGTTCTGATAAGTCGTAACAAAGCTTCATATTTATATTATAATTTCAAAATATATGTATTTTTGGTCCCCACTGTGATATAGCTATCACATATTCCTGTCTAATTAACAAGTCAGCTCATACTGTCCCACTTTTCATTAATAACACTTAAAAATTTTATTTTCCCATCGATTATATTTTTTGTTGTACAATTTATTCTTTAAAAATCTGATAATATGAATGTTTTATATGGAGTATTTGAAAAATAAAAAAGTTTGCAAAATTATCCGCAACATTGACACATTTTTTAAATTCTCAAAATATATATACTTACACAGACTTTACATCAGTAAAGCGAGGACACCATAGTCTTAATGCTTAACATTTAGTGATTAGTGATTTATACCACTTAAAAGAAAAACATAATTTATATTACGCTTGGCATCATTATTAATTTGCATTAACTACACCGCTGTCGATAGTAGCTATCTCAATAGATACATATTGATGGATAATAAAACTCAAATATCTACATGCGACTAAAAGTACAATGAAAACTAAACTGGGTGTTGCAAAACGGGAAAAACAAAGTTCTACTAGAGTGGGAAACGATGTCGTGTTTCAACCAAAGCCAAGTCAAACGTAACAAATCCCATTCCTCTCGTATTCATTCATCTAGGTTACCATAACTGTTCTAAAAAGATAAGTTACTTTTATTAAGTGGACTGTCTAGAATGTATTTGGCAAAAAATGACGAAAATGTAAATTTTCTACTTTTTGGCTGGAAATATAATCAGACATCACTTTTACATTCAGGCAAAGTTACACGTAAATATCAGAATATTAAAAATATATGAAAAAGGCTTTTGACGACATCCATTTCTCTATCAATGATTCAGAATTACAATAACTAAATTCAATTTCTCACTTTCTTTTTTTACTACATTAAAATGTTCCGAATGCTAAAACATCCACATTTATTTCTAAATTTAGTTGATAATTTTGATTGATAATGCTTATGGTTGGTTTTATGAAACTAAAGAATAGATTTGAAGTAATATAATTAATTTATTAAACAAATTAAAATATTCAGGAAAATAGTCTTGATGCTATGTTTAACTTTTTGAAAATATGCAATTACAATTATAGCGAACAATAGGAAAAAATGTATGAAAGGTATGGGAAAAAGAATCGCAAAAAGCTGAAAATTATAGAATAAATGTAATTTGAAAAAAAAAATGTTATTTTTAAATACAAATTTCCCATTTTTACCATTATTATGATAAAAATGTATACAATTATGTCTTTCACCTTTCATCTCTCTCCGGCTAACGTATAACGCAATGCAACTTTTTTATTTGTAATCGCAATCGCAAACCTATTATGTAAATTATTACAAAACTGACAATTCCTCAAATGTGTCTGCCAATACTACAAAAGATGAATTCTTTCCAAACAAAAGCGTTGGCGAGATCAGTGCAATATTATGGTTCTTGAAAACCACTACAAATAAATAGATAAATGAATGAATAAATAAAGTATCTATTATAGTGTCATCCATTCACAGTTCAGTAAAGCCCGTGGTTCCACCAAAATGCCTATTAATGAGTGCCGACATTTAATTAATGTCAAATAAAATAAAGAAATGAATAAATAAATAATCTTCCATCTAACACATGTTATGAAACTCTTCCCAACACAATTAGAATGCTGAAACAAAACTTCGCCTTATAATAAGGTGAAAGATAATGTCTAAGTAAAACAAATAAATGAATAAATAAATAATCTTCCATCGAACACATGTTATGAAACTCTTCCCAACACATTTAGAATACTGAAACAAAACTGCGCCGTTTAAGAAGGTGAAACATAATGTCTAAGTAAATCATTCGGAAAACTCATATTACATTTGAAAACTTAGTTTCAGCAATTACTATGTATACTTTTTTCAGTGAAATTTATTCGGAATCGTTAGTGCAGCCCTTTATTTGATTTCTACCTTTACATATATACAACACAGTATGCCAAAATTTAGTACAGTTGGGAAAGATATAGCACAGTTGTAAATTATCCTTTAGCAATTTCCGTCAACCAGTGGAAAATTATACTCGAATTCTTTTATGCAGTCATGCATATTATGAATGGAATTTATACACATCAAGTAATATGAAAAAGTAGTAACATTTAAAGACGCATACCACAATTAAAAACGCACTTCCTGGAATTATTCCTGGCTCATAGCCAATGTAACAGGACTAATTTGTGTGTCCCTGTTAAGGAACGGTAAATGCTGTGCACGCCACATTCTACAGTAATGATTTTGGAATGCACCACAGTGATTTTTATCACTTTCAATATCTTTGAAATAGTACAATATCGTTAAAATACACTGCAAACGATTTTTATAATAGAACATGATGTAACGCATTCTTTTGAGTGTCCCTATAAACAAAATATTAATGCAACACACAGCAATTTCAATACCGAACAAGTCATGGTGATCCTCAATAACATATATCATTACATGGCAATCCAATATTTTAACAAATTAGTGCACGGACAGACAAACTGAATTAATCAGCACTTTTCAACTATCTTGGAAAGGGTTAAAAAAAACTTCAGTTTGGCTGTTAGACTATAACTAACCGCTTAGTGTTAAGGGTATCATCCTCATCATGGTAGTTTATTTTTTCCACTTTCTATATTTGAATAAAATTGCCTCTAGACGAAATGCTATTTTTGTGCATTATCTGAACAAAATACTATTATCTCATATGTTGCCAACTGTAGCTGGGAGTAAAACTTTACAATTCCTATTATCCTCTTGAGACCAGTTTAAAACTCGCGCTCATTAAAATAGGCAATTTAATTACGTAAGTTTCACACAGGTTCTTGAATTTCATAGCACTGTTTATGAAAAGTAATATTCGCGGTTTTTATTAACAGAAATTTTGAGATTTAATAAGAGAACATTTTCTCAAAATAAATACTGGTATTAAAGTTTAAGGATCCGTGAAAACTTTGGTTTTTTTTATTTATTTTGCTTTCAGCTCAAGAGTTTATACACGCTAATATCCATATCCCTCACATTTTAAGAGATAATGTACTATATTCTTAAATTTATCAATTTAAATTTGTTAAAAAAAATAAAACTAAAAAATAAGACTGCAAACTCCAACCTGTAAAAGATTCATCAAAACATATCATTGTTGTAATCAATTTGATAACTAATAAAGCAACAATATGTACTTATTTCGGAATTACAATTTTCACCTGATGACTGAAATAGAATTACTTGAAAGAGCATTTTTTCTTATGGTGCCCTGTTTCAAAATAGTCTCCTTTATGAATCTACTCATATATTAAATGCATGACTCATCACCTCTAATATTTCATTTTCGCATTTTATCAAAAATGTCAAGCTTATATAAGTTTTAAATTAAACTTTAGTTCATCATAAATCTTCCTCCTTATTTTTAACTGTAATATTATGCAACATTAAAGAAGTGAATATAAAACATCACATATTTTTACTGAATGGTGTATACAAATTATATGTATATTATGTATATATGTAATATTATGTTTGTAAGTATCAACTTTTTAATTGGATATTAATAAAGGAATTCAGAACGAAAAAAGGGAATATCCTTGTGCGTATAAGTGAGAACGTGTCATTAAAAAAAATCATCATTGATTAAAAATGGAAGATCTACTGAGTTAAATAGCATGTAGACATATACAATTTCTTTTATAAATATCAATGCATTAAAAAATGGATTTATCTTTTTTTGAAATATAAGATTCTCCGTTAAACACTTCAAAATATTGAGCATTGTGAATGTTTACAATCAATTACATCTGTTTTTTGGTTCACTGAGCTTACAATTTTGATGATATTATGATACATACTTGCTGTTTAATTCTCATAATCATTCAAAACTTCTAAATTAAGTTTATTCTACATTAGTTACATAGACTGTGAAAAACAACTAATTTTTCGGTGATTATTTACTAATAAATTTTTAGTAGAAATATTTCGCAAAAAGTCTGTGATAGAACTTCCAACTTCAAGTTCCACTACATAATAAAAAGGAAATAGAAGACGGGAAATAATACCTCCTTATTCCTAGAATAATCAGACAAAAATAGCAAAAGGGAAATATCGAAACGTGATTTATGTGGACATGATTCACAACGAACAACATGCAGATGATTCACAAAACGAAAATAAACTTTTGCACTTCTAGTTGTATTTTTTCTGGGACTTCGTATTTTTACAGAGCATAAAATTGCTCATAATGCATTTGAAAGTGTGCTTTTTAGTTTTTTAATATAATTTTTTGTAATAAATATTTTAAATCGTTCACTTTGTGGCGGACTGTTTGGTCTCGTCAATTAAAAAGTAGCCATGACACAGAAAATTACCAATAACAATGAATTATTTAATGCAATAATGGCGATGCATGACAGTGAAGTTGATATTTTTAAACTGACAATTATAAAGTAGTCTCTTGAAACACTAAATCTAAGTGGTTGAAATGCTATTCTTACGAAATTCACAAAAATAAAACACTAATTTGCAGCAAAATGGCTACTCTGGAAAAGTCTACCTCACATCACTATAAGTACTGTAATTAGCACTGTAAATTTTTACTAAAAACACTAAGACTGTCCTTTTACAATACTGCAATAGCACTAACTAGAGAATCTCGTGGATTCCATGTTTTTTTGATTTAAAATACCAAGAATCAACACAACATCATTCTGTACAGGCTTTCAGTCGAAGATTCAACTCCAAAAAACAGCTTATAATCGACACTGGCTATTCAGCCATTGGCAAGTTCTACCTCCAAAATCATGAAACAATAAAACTCAGCTCCCCACAAAACAAAGGACGTGACTAAAGCCGCTGGATCTAACTCCTAACGTTCTATATACATCAGCTACACGACCACAGATACCTAATTACCCCATTATCTTTCAAAGAATCCTTCAAAATCAATTTTCCGGAGATTCAATCACAGTTTGCGATATTTAAAGGAACGACATTTTAGGTGTCTTTTTTATGTAAAAATGTTAGGTACAAGACGACACGGTCGCACACAAAATTTAAAAATCCACTTGTGCCTAGACTACGTTCGTAATAGAGTAGCTAAGTTCTTATGCTACCATATTTGTGCTACATCAATTATACATATTTAATTAAAAAAAATTATCTAATAACATTTTCATGTCATGATTGAGATATTATTGTGCTGGATTTTTATTTGCATCGATCTATATTTGCCGAAAAAGTCAGTTGCGCCTTACTGTGGAGACTCGAAAAGTTTTTCGTGTCTTTCTACTTTCTTCTATCTTTACAAGAAAAAAGTATTGGATTCATGAAAATTTTCGACTTCCGGTTTCCGACGAATTTATACGCTTTAGAAGGTCCTGAACACGATTTGACCATTTTTAGAAATTGTCTGTCTGTATGTCTGTCTGTGAGTCTGTCTGTCTGTTTCTCTGTCTGTCTGTCTGTATGTGACAAACATTTTGTGGGCGCTCTATCTCAAGAACTAATGCACGAAATTTAATAAAACTTTATATTCTGTTAGTCCCTGATATAGATTGGTGCTGATTAGGTTTTGTTGAAAATAGCCCAACAGGTGGCGCTGCTATGCTGCATTTTTCGCGATTTCCGCAGTAGCTCTATCTCAAGAACGAATGCACTCATTTTCATAAAAGTTCAGATACAATTATACCTAAACATAAACAGACGCTGATTGCGTTTTGGTGTGTATATATACTAACAGGTGGCGCTGCTATACCACTTTTTTCATGCTTTTTACGATAGCTATATCTGAAGAACTAATGCACGGAATTTCATCAAACCTCAGATTTTGTTGGACCAGGGTATGCATAGATGCTGCTTATGTTTTGGTGTAACTAGCCCATCAAGTGGCGCTGCTATGCTACTTTTTCATTATTAACAGGATAACTATATCTCAAGAATTAATGCACGGATTTTCATCAAACTTCAGATTCAGTTAGACGTTGACTTGACATAAGTTGTTATTGATTAGGTTTTGATCTAAATCTCCCAAGAGCTGGCGCTGTTATGCTGCATTTGAAGGATTGACACGATTTTAGCAATAGACCTATCTCAAGAAGTAATTCACGGAATTTAATAAAACTTTAGATTCAGTTAGACCTTGATATAAGTTGGTGCTGATTCTTTTTCGTGTATGCGAAATCTGTGTGAGATAGAAGAAAGTTTTGGGATTTTGAGGATCGATTGATAGAAGAAAGTTTTTGGACAAATCCGACTAGTTTTATTTATTTTGCTTCGATCTCAGGAGGTTTTAAACGCCAATATCCATATTCCTCTCATTTTAAAGGAAAACGTACTATATTTTTATATTATCAACGTGATTTTGTTAAATAAATAAGGAAATACAACTGAAAAATACAACTGCAAATTGTAACCTGTAAAAGATTCATGAAAATATATCATTGATAAACTAATCGCAATTTTTTTCTTCATGTGATCACGAATTTCTCTTAATGACTGAAGTTGAATAATTAAAAATGCATTTTTTTCTGATGATACACTCTGTCAGAAATAGTTTCCATTATGTACTTACTCATATAGTATGAATATGTAATACATGAGTCATCACAGCTCTAATTTTTCTTTTCGTATTTTGAAAGAAAAGTCGAGCTGAGATTACTAATATTATAAAACTTTACTCCATCATAAATCTTTATAAATAGGCCTAAGTGCAGGATAGTATTTCAAAGTATCAATTTATGAATTCGATTTTAATCAAGGCATTTAGGACGACATATAGGTAAAATTCCTGTGCTTATAAAACTAGTAAGAACGGGGCATTTTTAAAAAATAATTTTTTTTAACAATAAAATGTATTAAAATACTTCTTTTATTGTGACTTTCCCGATTACAAAAATTTAATAAAATAAAAAATGGCTAATCTTCCATAATCGGTAAAATAACAAGATTGCGTCAAACATGAACGATTTTAACAACAATATAGATTGAATTAATAGAGATAATATTAATGGAATGTCACAAAAACCAATCTAATGCGAAAAATCACACTTGGCATTTCTCAATGGACCTGATTATAGATGATTATGCTAAAGGTTTAACTGACTGGTCATAAGTCAATATGTTCAATTAAATTCCAAGTGGACATTTTGGAAGAGAATAAGTTAAAAAAAGAATACATAAAGTAGTTTTTGTCAATCTCTGTTCTGTAAAACTGAAACACATAACAAAAATATGTACGAATTACTTCCATAACGGAAAAATACACTTTCTATCGCTATTGATTTGTCTCGATTTGATGGGGGATACAATAAATAAATTGATTTCAGAAAATATCATGTTGAAAGGCATTGTGTGCATTAAAGGTAGACCAAGTTGTCCACCACAGAAGAATATCTAAACTAAAATTATAATATTTAATTTCCAGAAAAGCATTTTGAGGAATTGCATTGAAACACGTTTAGGTTCATTTAGATTAGATTTGTTTTCTGAATTCTCTATAATAACAGGTTTTTCCAATCAAAAATTATATAAACATCATATTTCTAAATTAGATATATGTCTCGTATGGCCAATATGCCTTTTTATAAGCAATTTGTAACATGAGGTTTTTTTCCAACTTCAGAAACAAATACATATGTTTCGATGTCAGAATTTCATTTAGATAGAATAATATTTTCTGTATCACGACAAGTTTACAGCATACACGTATATATACAAAAATCTTAAAATAGAACGGTTATTGCAAATTTCAAATATAAATACGGGGCTAAAACTGGAGGTTCAAATGGGCAAAGACCCTCTGAAGGTGTGTACATTTTTATTCTAAAAAGGTCCAACGATAAGCCGTTGAAGAGCAAGTGCGAATTTTATTTTTGAAGCATATTTATGAAAGAGCGAGGTACTTTCCCAGATAATTGCATATATGGTTTAGAATTGTAAATTTATCATGTAAATGAAAAATTTAATGTATTAGAATCTAAATGAGATAAAAAATATTTGACAATTCTTTCCAGTGTAACGACATATTCGGATGACGACTTATCAAGTATTCACTAACTACAATTCAGCGATCAATGGCGTCCCTTAATGAGAATATAAAATGTCTCTTATCAAAATATAATCAATTATTAATACAAGTGGATTGATTTCACTCTTCCGGAATCTGGGTATTTTTCCGTCTGTTACCAAACCATATATTTACTTCCCGGACATATAAATTCTTGTTTCCTTAAATCTCAAGGTAACAATGAAAATAAAAGGATAAGTGTCATCGAATGATTCCATGATGTATCCCTTATTCATCGAAATTCACCTGAAGATATCGAACAGTTTCATATCACGTACACTCGAATATAAAGTAAAAGCAGGCAAATTTCTTTTCTGATGATTTCAATTATAGAGTTCAGCAGTTCCTGTATTCAACAGAAAGTAATTTTTTTGTTGTGAAGCTATGCATTGTTAACTATTTATATAGTATATATATCAACTATTTGTTAATAATGTTCCAATATTACTTTCCAATTTACTTTATATTAGTGATTTGTACATTCATTAAAGTAAACTGTGGCATTCTATATGAACACGAGACTACAGAATCAAATATTTTGTCGAGTGTTGAGCCAAGGAGAAAATGTGGACCGACGTCTTGCACATGTGCTGATTTCCCCCAGTGGGATGGCGTTATCTGCAAACATGATGATAGACTTTACTTTCCTATTATAGGTATCTGGAGATTCAAGTATTTGCCTGAAAAAATGTTCGAAGGACTTCTTGTGTATGGTGTATATTTGTGGGATCCCGATGCGACTGTGGATGAAAACGTTCTCGAGGGATGCCTTGGCTTACAAAGATTTGTAGTGAATCAAAGTAGCATTCAGGTAATTTGTTTAATTATTTTAAAAGTTATTGAAAAGTTGTCTTCCTTTACAACATTTTCATTTTTCTCTTTATAGCAATATGCTAATCTTAAAAGTGACAATCTATTAATTTATCTTTTTCAGTTCTATCAAATCAAAGTTCTCTCCTTTATACATAATGTGGCAATTTCTGAAGTAATAATCAGTGGATTGAGCAAATACCATTCAGAAAGAGTATTGGGGCAATATTTTTTTACTGTGTTCTTTGTCTGCGGTCTAATTTATTTTATTTTGAAGTAAAAATAACTGAAAAAAAGTATGCAATTACTTTCCAATTCTTCAAATGTAAAACTTGCTCTTCGGCCGCTGAAGTGCAGGTAATTATAATCTAAAGTCCAAGATTCATCAATATTTTGTATGGACAAAACGATAAGACATTTCATTGAAAAAACGTTATTCAGTAAAATAACGGTAAAGTAAATTTTGTAAAATATATTGCCTTGAGTCTCTTATTTCTCAATGGTACATTTAGCTGCATTTTCAAATCACTAAAAACGTTTTGAAAACGTTGTTCAAAGACACAAAAAGTGCAGAATACTGTCGTTGGTTTTAGTATTCTTCAGCGGTATTTTAATGACGTAAAAAAACATTTAAAAAAACAGGAATATGACAGATATACTGTCTTGTTAGTCGTGCAATTTTTCAGCAGCACTTTAAATGAGTAAAACAGGGGAAATTATTCCATAATATTGACTTGTTAGTTTTAGTATTTTTCAACCGCATTTTAAAGACGTAAAAGGCGTTTAACAATAATAATATGAACACAATACTGTCATATTAGTTTCACTATTTTTCATCGTCCCTTAAGCGCCGTAAAATACACCTAAAATATTCATATGTTCAGAATACTGTATTATGTTTATTCAACGGCATTATGATGCCAAAACAAAATTAAAAAGATGCTATTCGACCGGAATATTGTATTTTTATTTTCACTATTTTACAGTGGATAATGCGAGAAAGTACGATAAAAAAGAAAAAATGTCTTCAAAACTGTCTTGTTAGTTTTAAAATTTTTTCAATGGCATTTTAATGCCGTAAAAAGTTAAAAAATAGGAATATGTCAGCAATGATGTCTTGTTGGTTTCACTAGTTTTCAGAGACACTTTAATGCCGTAAATTATGCCTAAAAATAGTAATACCTACGCAATACTGTCTTGTTAGTTTTACTATTTGCAACTGCATTTTAATGTCGTAAAAAAATTAAATGTAGAAACATGTCCGCAATACAGTCTTGTTAATATTACTATTTTTTAGACGCGCTTTATTGTTGTAAAATACGCTTAAAATACGAATATTTCCACACTAATGTCTTGCAGTTTTACTGTTTTTCAATGGCATTTTAATTCCGTACAAAATTGTTAACAATAGAAATATATATCCGCATTTGCTACTTTTACTATTTTACAGCGGTTCTTTAGTGCCATAAAATACGCCTAACAATGGGATTATGTCTGCAGCATTTTCTTCTTAGTATTTATCAACAGCATTTTAATGAAATAAAAACATTGAAAAACAGGAATATGTCCACGATACTGTCTTCCTACTTTTACTATTTTTCATCGGCCTTTTAAGGCGGTAAAATATTCCTAAAAATAGGAATATGTCTACGATACTGTATTTTTCATTTTACTATCTTTCAATGGTATTTTAGTGAAATAAAAAAATGTATTTAAATGATTTTATTAACTTTATTTTTTACAGCCAAAGTTGATATAATTGTTGGCGAATATATACATATATGGATTCTGAAATTAACCCTAAAAGTAAAAAATTAATGTTTTAAATATTCTAAAAGATAGATTATTTTCGGAAATAAAAAAAATATGCACATTACATGGGAAAAATTTTGCATATTGTTTTTGTTAGAAAAGTGATTTCTGGAATAAACATTTCATCTCTTATAATGAGTCAACATATTTATCCTCTGATTTCAACGTGCTGCTGAAATGGAACATATGCGCTGACAAAGTACTTTTTCTGTTTCTGTGAGATTCTCATTAAAGAACTGACACGTGTAAACTCCATAAGTTCAAGGCTAGATGACGTAAACTTGACTGTGTATTTTCTCATCTGTGAACTAAAAAACATTTAGTCTCTAAGTGTCAGTCTTCGAATTAACAACTTCAGAAAATTATATGGAAATAAACTTTAACCTTTTATTATATTTTAATGTAAAATTTAATCATGTAAATTAATTCCTTTTTTCTCTTTTAATAGTAATTAAATACTTAAATTAGAAGTTATATCTCGAAGCCATATTTACTTTAACAAGATATTGTGTTTGTTAATCTCTTCACATCATTAGAAAAGTATCTACTTCAAATGTGTCTTTTATCGCTGGATTAATAATTTAAATTGGATTACGCCACACCTTCGCGGACTTTACAGGTAGGCCAAACTTGCATTACCTTATATTACTGTTATGAAGTATTTAAAATTGAATTTAAGAATAAATTAGAAGAAGCATCTATAGCCGTAGTTCTTAAAAACTTACAGATCATGAGACTGAGGTTTGAACACGGCAAAACCGCTCTCTAATGAGAAAAAGAAAAGAAATAAAATCAATAACTATATTTTAAATAATAAACTATTGTTGTTTAAGGATTAATAAAAACAAGTTTAAATCAAGGTATTAATAAAATTAATAAAAATACAACATAATGGCTTCAAATACGAAAGAAATATGTAACATTGATAAACTGAACTCCAACAATTACGCGGTTTGGAAGTTTAAATTAGAAATGTTATTAATGAAAGAGGATTTAATCAACCAGATAACTGATGATCCGCCAAACCCCTTAACAGGCGATTGGACGAAGAGAGACAATAAAGCCAGGGCTATTATAAATTTGAGCTTAGAAGACTCCCAACTGATTTACATAAAAAACGAAACATCAGCTAAAGCTACATGGTTAGCATTAAAAACAATACATGAGCGCGCGAATTTATCTAGTAAATTATATTTGCTAAGAAAACTATATAGTATAAAACTAGCTGAAAATGGTAATATGAACGACCATATAGTTAAAATATTAGAAACCGCTGATAGGTTAAAAGCAATAGGAAAAGAGATTAAGGACTCTGATTTATCTGCACTTTTGTTGTGCTCCCTTCCACCTAGCTATGATACTCTGATCACGGCATTAGAGGCCCGATCAGAGACCGAATTAAATTCCGAATTTATAAAAGGAAAACTTAAAGATGAATTTCAAAGGAGACAAGAAAGCTCCAATTCATCGCATGAAAATTTATACAAAACCTTTAATAAACATAGGGCATATCCAAAAAAAGAACAAAACCTTTTTTGCACGAATTGCAAAAGAAAAAACCATGTGCGGCAAAATTGTTGGTTTCTTAAGAATAAAAATTCTAAGAACCAAACAAATGAAAAATACAGACAAAGTTCGTCTTTATGCTTTGAAGCAAGTGATTTTACTCCGGGAACAAAAGCAGAAACAAACACACAAAATCAAGAGAGTAAAAGCGAAGAAAATCAAAACACTTTCGAAAATACAGTGTCTCAAAAGCAATTATCATTAATCGCACATAATGAATCTAAATATACTTGGATTGTTGATTCTGGAAGCAGTTCACATATTTGTAATGACATAAATGTATTTGTTGACATTGACAATAACAACAAAAATACTGTCACGATAGCAAACGGAACAACACTAGAATCGCACGGGACAGGTACAATAAAATTACGGACACAATCAGATGACATAACTTTAAATGACGTTTTATATGTCCCTGATATTCAATCAAATTTAATGTCGGTTACGAAAGCCACAAAGCACGGTTATGAATTCATGTTTGAAAATAACACCTGTAACTTATCCTATAATGGAAAAACTCTCTTAGAAGGAAAAAAAGAGAGAAAATTTATATGAAATTGACTTATACAAACCTAAGCAAGAAATCTATGTCAATTTTGCTGAACAATGCAAGAATAAAAACTGCATTGACATTTGGCATAAGAGAGTAGGTCATAGAAATGTTAATTCAATTAAACAACTGTTATCGAACAATTTAGCAACAGGTTTAGAAATTCAAAATTGCAAAGATGACATAATTTGTGAGAGTTGCATCAAGAGTAAACTCACAAATGCACCGTATCCAAAAAGGAGTGAGAACAGAGTTAAGAAGGCGATCGATCTGGTGCATACGGATGTATGTGGTTCGATGAAAACAGAAAGCATAGGAGGGAAGAAATATTTTCTCACATTAACAGATGATTATAGTAGGTTTACTATGGTCTTTCTTTTATCGAAAAAAAGTGAGGTAGTTACCAAAGTGAAAGAATATGTAGCCATAACGAAAAATAAATTCGGTCGCACAGTTAAAGAAATCCGATCAGACAATGGGGGTGAATACACTAGCGAAGAATTAGAAAAATTCTTAAAATATGAAGGTATTCATCACCAGTTCACTATTCCGCATTGTGCACCTCAGAACGGTGTTTCGGAAAGAAAAAACAGGACTTTAGTCGAAATGACAAGGTGCCTATTATCGGAAGCCCAGCTTCCAAATAAATTTTGGGCCGAAGCTTTAAATACAGCTGTGTATCTTATAAATAGACTTCCAACGAAGTCACACAATTCAACTCCATACCAGCAATGGACAAACAAAAAACCGGATTTATCAAACATAAAAGTATTTGGCTGCAAAGCTTATGCTTATCTCGATAAATCCCAAAGAGGAAAACTCGATGATAAAGCAACAAAGGGTACATTTATCGGTTATGATAACAGATCAAAAGGATATAGGATCTCTATTGGTAATAATAAGGTAATAAGGGCAAGAACTGTGAAATTTATAGAAAACTCTAATTCAGATGAAAATGAAAAAAAATCAAACATTGATATGAGAGAAGAATTAGAAGTTCAGAAACAACCTGAAAAAGCAGGGGGAGATTCCTCAAAATTCTTTATAGACATGCAGGAAGATAAACAAACAGACAATGAGGAAAATTTAAACGAAAACGAACCTAGAAGATCTCAACGATCAAACAGGGGAGTTCCTCCCGATAGATTCTCTTATATTACTAAAATACAAAAAGAAAATATTGAACCAACAGAGTGGAAAGATATAGCGAAAATCGAAAACCCATATGATAGAAACAAATGGTACGAAGCGACTAATGATGAAATTAATTCATTAAGAAAAAGCAAAACATGGGAACTAATTGATCCACCACCTGGAATAAAAGTTATTGGGAATAAATGGGTATTCACCAAAAAATATAATGAAAATAATGAAATAGAAAAATATAAGGCACGTCTTGTAGCCAAAGGTTTTTCTCAAAAATACGGAAGCGATTATTTTGAAACCTTCGCTCCAGTAGTAACGTATACAACAATAAGAGCTTTTCTAGCATGTGCAGCGTATAAAAATTTAGATGTAAATCATATAGATATTAAGACTGCATTCCTCCACGGAAATTTAGAAGAGGAAGTTTAGATGACACAACCAGAAGGGCATGTAATACCGGGAGAGGAAAATAAAATTTGCAAACTAAAAAAATCAATTTACGGATTGAAGCAATCCGCACGAGCATGGAACATTAAATTAGAAGAAAGTTTAACTAAACTTGGTTTTGTGCAAAGCACCTCCGATCCATGTCTCTTCACACGAAAATTAAAGGAAAGTACAACATATATCATTATATATGTTGATGACTTATTAATTTCAGGGGAAACTAAAGAAATAAATGAAATAATGGAACAACTAAAAAAGGAATATGAAGTCAAAAATTTAGGACTTGTAAATTATTATCTGGAGATAAACATAAAACGAAGTAAACAAGGAAATTTCGCACATGATCAAAGAAACAAAATAAAAGAACTGATCGAAAAATTCGACTTAAAGGAAGCGAAACCCTGTGATACTCCGATGGAACCCGGGTACTTAAACATAATTGATGAGGAAAATTTACTTTCTAATAACAGTAAATATCGGTAAGCTATCGGAACATTGTTACATATAGTTACAATAACCAGACCAGACATAGCCGCCGCTGTGAACATTTTGAGTCGTAGAAACGAAAAACCCAGAGAAAAGGATTGGAACGCAGTAAAGCGGGTTATTAGATATTTAAAAACAACACAAGAACTAAAACTAATTATTAGTGTAAAGAAAATGAGCCAATTCTAACAACATATGCTGACTCCGATTGGACAGGGGATAAAAATGACCATAAATCAACAACGGGAAATTTATGTAAATTAGGAAATACAACAATTTCCTGGTCAACTAAGAAACAAAATTCAGTTGCCTTATCATCCGCTCGCTGAGGCTGAATACATCTCAGCAGCAACTTCAGCACAAGAGACAGTTTGGATAATCAATCTTCTAAAGGACCTTGATCTACAACAAAATTTGCCCATAACTTTATTCGAATTTAATCAAGCGTGTATAAACATGGTTAAAAATTATAAACATCATTCAAAAACAAAACACATTGACATCAAATATAACAGCATAAAAGATCTTAAGGAAAAGGGAATAATTAATCTACAGATATTGCCCAACCAAAACTATGACAGCTGACATTCTAACGAAGCCCCTTCCCAAGCTGACTTTACAAAACACAGAATAAGTTTAATTCTCAAGAACATTTATACTTCAGAAAACAAGCAGGGGTGTTAGAAAAGTGATTTCTGGAATAAAAATTTCATCTCTTATAATGAGTCAACATATTTATCCTCTGATTTCAACGTGCTGGTGAAATGGAACATATGCGCTGACAAAGTTCTTTTTCTGTTTCTGTGAGATTCTCATTAAATAACTGACACGTGTAAACTCCATAAGTTCAAGGCTAGATGACGTAAACTTGACTGTGTATTTTCTCATCTGTGAACTAAAAAACATTTAGTCTCTAAGTGTCAGTCTTCGAATTAACAACTTCAGAAAATTATATGGAAATAAACTTTAACCTTTTATTATATTTTAATGTAAAATTTAATCATGTAAATTAATTCCTTTTTTCTCTTTTAATAGTAATTAAATACTTAAATTAGAAGTTATATCTCGAAGCCATATTTACTTTAACAAGATATTGTGTTTGTTAATCTCTTCACATCACTAGAAAAGTATATACTTCAAATGTGTCATTATCGCTGGATTAATAATTAAAATTGGATTACGCCACACCTTCGCGGACTTTACAGGTAGGCCAAACTTGCATTACCTTATATTACTGTTATGAAGTATTTAAAATTGAATTTAAGAATAAATTAGAAGAAGCATCTATAGCCGTAGTTCTTAAAAACTTACAGTTTTTCATACATTACATAAACTATAATATAAATTACTCTATGATGTTTAAACAATGCTTTAAATGATTTTTATTAGTCATATTACAGTCAGAGACGATGGGCCCCGCTAAATGATTTACCAGGGTCCCGGGCGATATTGCGCCGTTCTTGATTGTAATTGTATTTCAAAGAACAGGACATAAACTCAATCTGATTGTTTAAAAATGTACATCAGAGGGAGCTTATACAGTTTTGCAAGGTTTTATTTACCTCATTTTTTATGTAGGTTTGTATGGTTGGAATATTGCAACCTCTCCTTACTAAGCCATTGACCTGAAATTTGGACACGTATAGAACTTACATGACAATACAATTAAAAAATAACTTGTCTCGCGCATTAAAACTCAAAAAACGTCACTTCGGAACAAAACTTGAATTTTTCCGATAGAAATAACATTGTGATTAATTATTTTTAATTGAGAAAATAGCTCCATTGTTGCAGCACTCATACACTTTAACCCCATTATTTCCCGCATCAATTATGTACTTTAGTTAATGTGTACCTCTTCTATATTGAATATTTAACTAAATAAGATAACTAAATGCTTACATGTGATGTATGAGTAAATCATAGTAACTAGAGGTTTAATATACAAATCAACAACACAACATCAATACATAACTACAACATCCGGTGGCTACTGCAGTACAATCAAACAAATGAAAGATCTTAAAATTACTTTGCAGTGCTGCCATCTAGAATTTATCATCTGAAATACTAACACTAAGTATTTCTGTCGGATAGGAGCTGTATTTTCATTTCTGGGAATTTCTGTATCACTTTCTTCAGAATTTGTATTATTAGTTAACACTAGAACGTCCGTTGGTGTCATTTCGACACCAAACCAAATTTAGATTTATCTCTCTATCACATTTTTTTACCTATATTTTTCAAATTGAATGAATTTTAATCAATTTACGTAATAAGTACACTTTCGAAATTTTTATTATGTGATTCGATTTTTAAAAAAATTACAGCCCAATTTACCTAGAACGTCCGCTGGTGTTATTTCGACACCAAGCAGAATTTGCAATAAATCATCGTTCATTTGTGAAAATATAACAAGATAAGCTTAATTAAAGCACAATTACGCAATGTAGTGTTAATTTAGAATTTTATAGCGTCCATTTATCATACATAAATTAGTGGCGTCGAAATGACACTGGCGGCTGTTTTCGGATGTCGAAATTGTCCGCCGTTTTGAATTAATGTATTTTTCCGTAAAATAAAGCATCGTTCTTTTGTGAAAAGTTAAAGATACAAGCTTAATTAAAGTACAATGACGAAATATAGTGTTAAATTAGAATTTATAGCGTCCATTTTGCAAAATTAATTTAATAGTGTCGAAATGACAGCGGCGGTTGTTTTAAGATGTCAAAATTGCCGACCGTTCTAGTGTTAAATGTAATATCGAAACTACATTAGTTATCTGATCAACATGTCTTTCCAAATATTCGAAACAACATGAATTCTAAAATGTAACCTGCCCTCTCTTGCAATAATACGACCAATTGTGAGCTTGGCTTCAGGATCTGGTTAATTTTAAATTATTTTACTTTAGTATTGGAATTTCTCGCATTTTGTTTATCATAAAAATATTGGTAACGTTTAGAAGTATAAATATTTTTGTTTTTATATGCCGCTTTAGAAATAGAGATGCAGGACTCTCCCCCTTTGTAACATGTAGCATCATTCTATACTGTAATAGAAAGTTATTTAATTTCATTTGTAAAGTACCAGATTCTGAGCATAAGGCTTTTAATCCACGTGAGGATTTGCACATATCCCTCAACCTGACCATTTGTTGCTGGATTGTATGGAGCAATAAACATAAGTCTTACACCGTGATTCTTTAAAAGTGTCTCAAATTCTTCTGAAGTAAGTTGTTTAGCGTTATCAAATATCAAAGATATGGGATACCCGTATCTAGCAAAAGTGAGGAAAAACAAATAATAATATGGTTTGAAATTGTATTAGGAACAATGAAAATTTCTGGCTATTTCATATGAGCATCAACAACAAGAAAAAGCATTTTACCCATAACGGGACCAAAATAATAAGTATGAATTCTTTGACCTGTAAGTCATTCCCAATGATGAATATCTACCTTTTGCGGATTATTTTTTAAATTAACACAAGTAGTTCAATTCCGTGCAAGATCTTCAACATCTTGGTCAATTCCTAGCCACCAAACAAAACTGCGAGCTAAGGACCTCATTTTCACTGTGCTGAAATGTCCAAAGTACTAATCATGTAAAATTTGTTTTCTATGAATTTCAGGGATAATTATTCTACATCCGTTTAAAATACAACTATGTTGAACAGTAAAATTCTTCTTGCTTTCCGCAAAAATGTAGTTTTTTTTTTTAAATTGGAGAACCAGAAATTAGATGATGAAAAATTTGACATAATAAAGGATCAGATTTTGTAGCTACAGGAATTGTTTTGAAATTTAAAGGTGAAAGTAGAAATTTGGTTAATGTAAAAAAATCATATTACATTATTTGAATTTAATTGTGGAGGTAAATCTTCACTACCCAATAGAAGACGTGAAAGAGTATCGACATTTTCGAGTTCAGATGTTTCTTATAGCGAATATCATATTAAAATGCTTGCAAATATAATACATATATTTGCATTCTAACAACTGAAAGTACAGAAATACTCTTAGTAGTAGAAAAAATATACACTAGTGGTTTACTGTTCCTAAATAAGTTAATCGGTTACCATAGAAATATTGAAAAAATTACTTTACACCAAAGATAATAGCTAGTACTTCTTTATCTACCTGGCTATACCATTTTTCTGCATTACTTAGAGTTCTGGACACAAAACCAATCGGTTTTTGCACGTTATCTTGCATCACATGCGAAAGAACTCCAGATATACCATATGGTTCGGTTGCTAAGACATAGCAGCCAACCTCCCGATTTTTTTCCTACCACTATTTTTATCTAAAAATATTTGTTTTATTTAATCGTACAATTTCTGCAATGTAATACTGCGACAATTTTTGTAAGATTTTACTGGTATTCAAAAATTCGGGATGTTGGCAACTATGCTAACACTAAAATTAATTTAGGATTGAAATGTGTCAGAACGCTTTTAGAAATAATCCCGTTTTTTATATTTTTAAATGATTGTTCCCAATCAGCAGACCATATAATATTCCCAATAATTTTGAGGAATTAATTTAAAGGATGAGAAATTGTATAAACATTCGGTACAAATTTAGAATAACATGTTACTAAGCTTAGAAAAGCTTTATTCTGAGGTACATTTATTGGTCTAGGAGTATTTAAAATAACACCAATTTTATCTTGAGTTTTATGAATACCACCTTTATCAATTTTATAACCATAATATTTAATTTAATCAACCATAAAATCGATTTGTCTTAATTAAGTCTAAAATTATATTCACGTAATTTTTCTAAAACTTTTTTTAACCGTTTCAAATGAATTTCATCAGTTTTACCTGCAACTCCATCAATACCACTTAAATTTGTTCTGCCGACTTAAAATTTGTTCAATTATTCTTTGCCAAATGGCTGGAAAACTAGTAAGACTATTCTTTGTCAAATAGCTGGAAATAGTAAGAGCCATTGGTAATTTTAAAAATTGGAATAAGTCCTTAGGAATGTTTATAGTTAACAACTCTTGTGATTTTTTTTCTGCAGGTAACTGAAGATGCGTGGTTTAAATAATTTTTTCTAGAATGTATACCACCACCTAATCTAGCCAGCATATCTTCTGCCCTAGGTAAAAGATATTTTTTAATCTTCAAAAACTTATTTACTGTAACTTTAAAATCACCATATAAACGAATTTTACCATTAGACGTAACCACTGTAACTATAGGAGTTGCCCAGTTACTTCTAGTGACAGGTTTTATAATACTCTCATATTGTAATCTTTAAATTCCTTCATTTACTGTTCCACGTACACTGTTAAAAATTTGCAACAAACTGTCCAGTCATTTGACCGTTTTTGTAGAAAACGGTTACATAGCCGTAATTGAACTCTACTCTCACCCTAAAATGAGCAATAATACGATCAGAATATAGTTAAATTACGGTTATGTAACCGTTTTCTACAAAAACGGTCAAATGACTGGACAGTTTGTTGCAAATTTTAACAGTGTAGAGCATAAGTAGCTGTTCTAGCTTTACAAAATATGGGCGTAGAATCGTTTTCTAGACCAAGTTCTGATTTCAAATATTTTATCTCCCCATCTTCATTTATACTCAAATCAGAAAAATCATTTAATAATACTTTAAAATTTACAGCAGAATGCACAATTTCACTTATATATAGACATTCCAAATTAGAGAGAAACATATTAAATATAGATACCCAATCTCTTCCAAAAAAAGTGGAAAATTATATTCTTTAATCAAATATAATTTAAGATGTTTAACCCCCTGACCGCCGAGCAAAAGGGCAAAAGTGTAATGTTGTTTTCTCTGTATTTTTTTAATGCAAAAAAAAAACATGATATTTGAAACATGACATGGAAAACTTAATTACGTATATAAATATAATACTTGAGACTTTTAAAAATTACTTAATGTTTTGAAACTGCATTATATTTTTAGAATTATATTAATTTAAATAATGTTAATATTGCAGTGAAACCTACAGCATACTGAACGGATATATCAGTTCACGGCAGTGAGAAGGTTAATTTTATGTTCATAAGGAACATCTATATTTACATACCAAACAGGATTTAACATTTCACCAGATGCAGTTCTTATCTGAACATCTGTTGGAAAAAAATATAATTCGGAAAGATTCTGGAAAAACGTTTTACAGGTACAGCCAAAATTTCGAAAGCGGTATATGACTCCATTTCACATTTAGCCTTATTCTCAACTAAACCAGATACTTTTATTGGAGTAGTACCCGTATCCTCACTCAAAGATAAAATATTAACTGTATGCATTGTTATTTGTACTTTTACGTACTTTCCTCAAATGACCCTTTTTCTTAGACTGATTGCAATTTGTATTAATATATCTACATACATTAGCTAAATGTGATGCATTTTCACATCTGTAACACTTTAATTTAGTTTTATTTATCTAAGAATTTTCCTTATTTTCATTATTTGCAGGATTGTTAACTTTCAGGTTTTCAAAATTATTTGAAAATTAGTTGCGTTGTACATTTTTGGTACACGCAAGCTTATTTGCATTCAAATTTTTATGCTTCTGTTCAGAAATATCAATTTCAGCATTTTGCAAAATTGTTGCTTTTACAATGTTTTTATAAAAATTTAAATCACCAACTTTCCTAATTAATTTATTCTGAATATATAAATTTTTTAAACCTCTAATGAACAGCCTCAAAGATTTCATGTTACTTATCACCAGAAAATACAAAAAACTTGTCATTTTTTTTAATCTAGCAGAAAATTCTAGTATAGATTCATTTTCATTTTCATAAGAATTACGAAATTTAATCATCTCAAAAAAATTATTAAGAGCGGGGCTTATGTGCTTCAGCAGAGTATCAGCAATCTCTCCATATGATAATATTTCAACAACTTTAGGAAAAGATAAATTACATAATAAATTATATGATTTATTACCCATACAAGAAATAATAGCAGGTACTTTCTTTCGGTCTTTAATGTCACTACGTATAAATGACTGTTCCAGACTTTTAACGTACGTTTTGAAAGTTCCAATGGAATCATTGAATTCTTTAAAATTCCAGAACATTATAACACTTTATTCAAGTGAGAAATGGAAAAACATGTAGACTTTCCACCACGTTAAATGACAAAATTTTTGCAGAAATTAAAATTGAATCCCACGTTAAGTAGCATGTAACATGACGTAATTCCGTAACGAAAACAGAAGTTGAGCCATTTTCATTTTGGCGCATCACTTCTTTTTCAAAAATTTCTGGTGAGAAAATTTATTAACCTACTCTCTCGTCGTCATTTATTCTGTATTGAATATTTAATTAAATAAGTTAACTAAATGCTTAAATGAGATGCACGTGTGTTTTACAGTAACAAGAGGTTTAATATACAAGAGGTTAATTAATAACAAGAGGTTTAATATACAAAACAAAAACACATAACGTCACAGCACTTCAAAACATAACTACAACATGCAGCGGCTACTGCAGTGCATTCAAACATATGAAAGATAGGTGGCGCTAGCGCACAGAAACCTTACAAATAATTTGTAGTGGTGCCATCCACAGTTTATCATCCGAAATACAAACACTACAGTACCCATTGAGTATTTGAATATATTTTACATTACTAATAAGTGATATTAATTTATTCTAGGTTGTTCCTGATTTTAGGATGGTAAAACTGTTCATTACGGAAATATCAATTACTTCAAGTCGTCTTACATCTTTAGAAGGGAAACATCTTCAAAACTTGACTTCTGTTGAATTCCTGTCGTTCTTCAATAATTTGATCCGATATATAGATCCAGATGTTTTTTTGGTAATCAGTCATTTAATAATTTCTAATTAAAAGTAGTAAGAGAAATAAATATGATGAGGACTGCAGGTGTACAATTATACTTAAAGCAACAGATATACAGTATTTCCTCGACTAACAAACATAATTCGTTCCGTAATTACGATCGTTAGACGAAGGTAATTTAGGATCCAATTTTAATACCACGCTGTTGTGTTATGTTAGTGACAGTTTAAAAGAACATTCGTAAGTCGAATCGTGCCATCATCGGTGTAATTTAAAACTAAACAAACTTTCCTAAAAACTTTATTTTGAACGGGTGGATTTTAAAAAACAAATAGAGAATATATCCATTAGTAAAAGAGGATTGGGGTTTGAACTGAAAAATCAAAGAGCTAAATGGAGCTTAATAGATACTTTCAACAGTTCGACTTTTCTATGTAGATCACTGTACTTCATCGTTGTTAAATCCAGTGGAAGTGATTTCAATTTCAGTTTAATCAAAACTTTCCCTGTGAGGGCGTCAAAATTTCACTTTGAACAATTATTGGTAATATTCAAAATATATGACTAGCATGCTGCGATCATCAAATGTTTTTACAAGATAATCCTTTTTTCTGTCAACGCTAACAAAAGTGACAGTCAGTTTCATAAACTGATATTCAGATATAAATATTACGGCGTTCTTTTTGTAACCATAGAAAGCACCATAGAAAGCAGTCAGGTCAAGCAGTTATGGAACTTGGACACTGACAATAATAGATGATATATCTTTTTTTTTAATACTGATATCAGAAATGGCAAATGACGGAATTACTGAAATTTAAAACGTGGACTATTTTCAGTCATAATAGGCTAAAATCATTATATCATATTTTTTACATCATCTCACATCATCCGCATTATGCCTACACATTTTTAAAAACATGAGTATTAATTTTAATTTTGTATTTTAAATTTAAAACAAGGAGATCCATATGATCAAGAACAAACAAGCCAGTTCTACAATGATACTTTTTCTTTGTGGCATTTTCTCCACGATTATAAAAATTTTGTGGTAACACGTTTTTCTTTCGAGGAACATACTGTTTTTTACATTTAATGCTCAACTCTTGGATACCAGTATCGGTTATAGAGAAAAATACTTATTTTTTTATAATTAATAATTAATTATTAAAGTATATTTGCATAGAGGAAATTCTTGTTAATGCGGACCTCCAAGTTAGGCCATTTTTATTCACACTAACCAAAGTCCGTATTAAGAAATGTAAATATTTGAGTGGGGAAAAAATCAATAGCGTTGAATTAATATAATTCAGATTTTTAAAGAAATTAAATGGAGAAATTAAAAAATATATATATTAAAAGAAACAACTCTTTTTACTTTGCGACACACACCAAAATTTGGTCTGTTTCATTATGTTTACAGAGTTTGATCGGTAATGTCAACGAACATCTGGCAGCATTGTTTGAATCTCTCACATCGTCGATTTTGTAGAATGCTGTCTTTCTATTCATCAGTATCACTAACAATTTCTTATTCTCTCTCTAACTGATGTAGCACCAAACTTACTTTTAGGAAAGTGATGCACATAACAAATGCATGGCTGTCAACTTCTACGCTTATTTTGAATGAAATAATTGTTTTAGTACCGGAATTTTCACTTAACAAACGCAATGAAGTATAAAGTACTGCATGTCATTCAATAATTTCAGCATACAATTTAATAAATATTTTTCTGGTTCCAAACATGAATATTTGATTTAAAGAGGCGTAGAAGTTGGCAGTCCTGCGAATGCACGGTAGATTGCGAAAAATATGCACGCATTATCCGATGAGAAGTACACATTAAGCGACGTTCTTAATGTTATTTTCAAACGGAAAATGATGTTGAAAACATAATAATTCTTATTAACCAGAGGTACGTCTTAAAAGAAGACGCAATATCCAGAGTCAACTGTATTTTTTTTCACAAGAAATGTACAATATGTCGATTTTTGACAACATTTTTATACGAATCTGTTTTATTTTCAGTGAATTAATAAATAATTTTGCTTTAATGAAACAATTGAGATAGTTAAATTTTTAATTCTTATCGATATTATGGAATTTGATATTGTTTCAATTGAATAAGAATGATGTGAATCGAAAAAGTAAAAACAATTTGTGATGCTTATAACATATATTTATTGATTGGTGCTGAAATCATGACATAATATTTTGTTGATTCGTATTCAAATTGCATTGATGATTAGTGGGATTTTATAATATGTTATTATGTTCAGAGTTCACAGATAATAAAATTTACCTATAATCTGTATTCACACATCTAACGCAATAAAAATTAATTCGTGGCAACATGGAATTCAGATGTAAATTTCACAAATACTTGAGCTATTTTAAGTATTTCAGCAGACTGTAATCCACTAAACATTTCCGCTGTTATTAAAACAGTGATTTTTAAAACCTCACAAAAATTATAATTAAGCGAAACATTCATTTCTGCTGAATTTCACTCTTTTTGAAGAATAATGAACTCGAAATGAGTAATTTCATTTAGTATATTGTGATTTGAGTGCGAAATGACTCGCATTTAATGAAAAGAATCTGAGTGGGCTTTCAGTCAGTTTGCTCATGACTGAGAATAACTGCAAGCATATGATTTATTTTTTCAGAAAAGCTTTTCTAATAATTTTGCCATTATCTAAAAAAATCTAGTAGATCGAGAAACACAAGACTTGTGTATGTGTAACACATACTATAAATGTTATCACCAAAGCGACATGTGGTCACTAATTGACTGTGTTTTAACAGCTGCAATACGATATATCGGGAACATCGTCGAACAAAAAGAGGCCATTGGGAAGAAAAGTTATAGACATTAAAATATGCTTAAAAGGTGACAAAAGAAGTTAAAGAAACGTTAAAATACAATCTTCATCGAGGATCAATCATCTTCAGTGGGGAAATTTTTCCCCACTGAAGATGATCGTGTTAGCGATCGAAAGGTGTAAATGATTGTATTTTAACGTTTTTTAACATCTTTTGTCACCTTTTAAGCATGTCTTAATGTACCGGGTGATTATAATTAAAGTTACGATTTCAAAAATCGAGAATTTTAAAACTACTGGTAAGAATGACTTGATATTTCAACCCTTTCCGGCATAGACAAATACTGTTCGTAAAATGCAAAATTACTGACTGACACCGGAATTTACAAAGGACTTTTTTAGAAAATAGGAACTCCTTATTTTAAGCTTTCGTTTCAGAAGCAAAATTTTATTAAAATATGCCTGGTGCCGAATGCAAGTTTGGACAAAGTTTTGGTACAAATTCATTAAATAAAATTACTGGTGTCGAAACATCTCAAAATTTAGCATTTTTAGACTACGTGCTTGCCCTCTAAGGGGTTAACATAACAATCGTGAGGCAATGGAATTTTGTTTGGCGAAGGAAAAAATAGTTCCAAAAGTATCGATAGATGGCGCTGTCAGGGTTCACATTGTCTATAGATATGCAAATCACTAATATGTGACATGCGCATAGCAGACCTACCGTAATTTCCGGCGTATAATCCGCAGCTCAAAGAGTCATTTTTCGACCCAGAAATATTATTTTATAAAATGTAACTTAAAAGATCGCTGTAAATATTTAACTACAATTATTGAATAAAATTTCTGGGTCGAAAAACGACTCTTTGAGCTGCGGATTATACGCCGGAAATTACGGTAACTGCCATAAAAATGCGGAGCACCAGCTCTTTGCCTGAATGCTTCATCATGACTCTGACTATGAAGGATCGCGCCCTGCTCTTGAAGCTTTTTTATAAGAACGATGTCTGTGCATTTACAGCTATTAGGAAGTTTCGGACATTAAAATCCATAAAAAGGGGTCCAATAACCACGAATGATCATTGTTAAATTCGAAGAGATCAGTTCATTTGACGTTAAACAGGGTAGAGGAAGGAAACCAGTTTCGGCTGCGGCAGTGGAAGATGTGGCTACATCATTACAAGAACAGACTAACAGTGATGCTGGACTCAGCAGTGCACGGGGAATTTGCCGGTTGCTGAAACCAAACAGCACGGTGCGTAGTCCTACGGAATATCTTGCGCTGTTATCCGTATAAAATAACTCATGTGCAGGAGTTGCTACCTGCTGACCTGGAAGCACGTCAATCTTTTGCATTACAATCTCTTGCCCGGATGGAAATGGATAGCGGATGACCATGGAACATTCTGTGGTCTGATGAAGCCCACTTACATTTTCAAGGTTCTGTAAGTACGTAAAATTGCAGGATATGGGCGACCGAGAATCCGTCCCAGCTACAGCCATTACCTCTTCAGTCTGAAAATATCAATGTGTGGTACGGAATAACGGCAGCGTTTATCGTTGGTCCGTTTTTATTCGAGGAGATCATACCTGCGGGTCCTGTTACCTGCACCGTTACTGACAAGCGGTATGAAGCACTTTTGCGTAACCATGTTCTTCCGGCACTTCAGCAGCGTCAGTGTGTGGATCCCACAATATTCATGCAAGATGGCGCTCCCCTGCACATTACTACTCCTGTGAAGCAGTTACTGAGTGCTAATTTCGGAGATGATAGGATCATAAGCCGCCTTTCTCCAACAACGTAGACGCCACGTTCCCCCGACTTAAACCCGTGTGATTTCTGGCTTTGGGGGTACCTGAAGAATGTTGTTTACATCGGGCGGATTCAGAATCTAGCCAACTTGAAGACAAGCATCACACACCACACCTATTGCAGCAGTACAGATATCCACCGATCAGTTGTGGAGCATGCCGTTTTGTGCTTCAAATTAGTATCAGAAAAAAGGCGGAGGGCATATCGAACAACTTATGCCTTAATCATCAGTAAGGCGTTTGTTCCATGAAGCTCTTTTTTTTTTCATTTTTTGTCATTATCGCTGTTGTCGCTGTAAACATGTATTCTTGTATTTCTGTTAATAAATTTTTAGTAAATCCATGAACTCTATTTTTTCCATATGGCTAACAACATTCCTGTGTTAACGAATAGATTTTTGGTCTTTCTCCTGACATTCCCCTGACAGCGCCATCTATCGGCACATTTTGGAACTATTTTTTTCCTTCGCCAAACAAAATTCCATTGCCTCATGATTGCTCTGCTAAAATATCAAGTCATTCTGACCAGTAGTTTTAAAATTATAGATTCTTGAAATCGTAACTTTAATTATAATCACCCGGTATATTTTATTGATTTTAAATACAAGGTAAATAGTTCATTCCACTTCAATTTCGTTTATTTCCAATTTTTCTGAAAAATTATATATTTTCTTACCGCTGTATCCATTGTAGATAAATTTTATTGACGATGTAAAATACCATGATTATCTAGATGTCCGAACGTCATTATCAAATGATGTCGTTATCAGATGACGTCATCTAATCGGTATAACGATACTTTTAAATTAATTAATTATGACTGCCTCTATTATTCCGTATATATACAACCAACCGCGCTGTCGGAATTAATTCTACAATATTCAGCGTATATTGCGCAAATGCAGTGCTTAGTCTTCAATACTCACAAATTTAACAACCTCAAATTTTTAGTATCTTTCACTGTTAACAGCCAAAAGAGTAATATGCATAAATTATACATAAATCATTATTATACTTTAATGTTAATTAACATTATTATACATAAATCATTGGAAGAAAACACTTAGTAATGTAGTAAATACATTTTTTAGGGTACAGATAACGTTGAGCTTCTTCATCTCTCCTATAATAAATTGACGTCTATTCCACCGGAACTGCTCAACCCCATGAAGAAACTAGAAACGCTTTATGTTGCTCACAATAATTTGCTTCATGTAGATAATCTGTTCTCTGTGACGCATCCACTGGTAAGTTCCCATTTTATATTGCATTTTTGAGTGCTAAATAATTGCATTGAAATAAGGGGAACAGGCCCATCCTGGGAGTACTGCTATTTTCAAACAGTAACCTCCGCCTTAATTAAACCCAGGATTTCCGTTTTAAATAGCTCAAAACTTAGTGTACGGATATAGGGATGAATTTGTGCAACTCTTTCCAAAAGGATATTGTTAGGCCCTGTGTTTTGACTTTTCAACAGCTGAAAAATTGCTGTCAACAGAAGAAAGAAGAATAAATAAAATTTATTTTATAAGTCATTAAATTTCATTTAGTCTATATTGAAATGAAAAATTGGGTTCAGCAATAACGCTGACGTCATAACGATAAAATGGTTAACAACCTGCTCTTTCTCATTTTATTTTATTTTTATTCGCCGTTAAATATTGCTTTTTTAGCCGCCCACAGAGAGGCTTATTCTTTCAATCTCTATCATTTTTCATGTTTATGAAAAGTCACAGCAATCCCATCGTTGCCACAGGTTAATCTCGGAAAATGAAACATTTGAAGTTACTGAAAAAATTAATAGCTCAAAAAGTATTTGTCATAAAATTGTTAGACAAACTGCGTTAGAAAGAAACAAAATTGTATTTTTCTTGATATAAATTTCAAATTGAATGATTATGCCGTTTTTCAATGAATTTCAAAAATTACCAAACTTCACAATGAAGTACCATAACAAAACCTTCACGCGTAAAAAGATAATGAAAACGATTGTTGCTTTCGGTCGAGAATGGACTAAACGATGTTCGCACTTTCCTATTTTAACCGTTTTTAACGAAATTCTGTAACTTTAGAAGAATTTTTCTTTGAATAGGCAATAGAAATGCATAAAATCGTTACAAAAATGTTAAAATTACAAAAAAAGGATAGATGCAAATTATCAGATAAGAAAAATAAAAAAGAAATTTGGTAGCAGCCACCAAGCATGAAATATTTTTGTTTCTGTTTTCATTAATATATTGTAAATTTGATACTTTCGTGTTATAGCGGCTTCCAAGGATGAACTGCCAAGCAGCCAAGATTTATCGCCAAATTATAAAGCATGTATGACATTATAATAATATATGATATATATATATATATATATATATATATATATATATATATATATATATATATATATAACATTCCTGTACGTATGTGGCCAAGTTATAGCCATATATGATGCGTATATGATGTATATACGACATATAAAAAATAAATAATATGTGTATAATGACGTATATGGTACATATAGGAGTGTTTGGAATATATATATGCGTATATAGGATGCCTATATAAGCTTTGCGATGATCTTGGCGAAATCATAACTGCAACCTTGGCGTAATCATGGGAAAGGTTCAGTAAGAGCTTTTTGGTGCTCCCCCCAAATGTAAACCCCATGTAAGCCCCTTCATGTAACACCTCGATAGATCTCGTCAAGCACTATGGTCTGCTCCAACTCACCACCTTTCACTCCCCCCTCCATTAAGAAACATAGTTTTCTGTTTAAACTCTTTTTTAATTTTAGTTTTTCACATCTTTCTCAGCCTCTTTAAGCCCCACAGAGGACGTAGGCTTCTTCTAAAGGATCCAACGAAGTTAAAATCGTCGAGGCCGACATTTCTAAGAGGGTCCCGAGGCCCTATCTCCCATAAGACCGGAGTTACCCCCCCTCACGGGGGAGACATTCAAGGTGTTCAAACCCCATCATGTACCATATCAAAAGTTTGATCTCATCAAGAACTTTTGTCTGGTTCTACTCTCCCCCTCCTTCTCTCCCGTCTCCTGTCAAGAGCACTTTTCTTATTTATTTTTTTCAATTTCTCATATTTATTTTAGTTTGTCCCATTTTTCTCTGTTCCTATGGGCCGGACAGCTCCAAAATTAGCTGTAAACCGCCTAAAGGTTCCCCCCCCCGCGTCTTTTGGCGCCGTCGGTTTTTACGTATCTCTCTAGGGGGGGTCCGTCAGAGGGGCGAAAAGGGGGATCCCTTTTAAAGTCCCATCTCTCAATTGCAAGTGAGGATTCATTTTAAATCGGGTCTCGTAGAGCACTTGTGTTTTGTATAGCTCCCCCCTCCCTTCCCCCCACCACTTTCCAAGATCCCGTCAATTAATGTTAACTCATCATTTGTTAAACAACTTCTCTTAGCTGTATCCATCATAAAAGCCGCTATCATAGAACTTTTCATTACCTTTTTTAGGTTATCTATTAAGTGCTAAAATGACTTGAACCATTAAAAACAGTTTAAAGCGTGTCATTAAGCCAGCACATTTGTAAACAGCAACTACCTCGCCACGTCTCAGCCCATTGGAGTCACATCTTTTTACTATTATATTTATTAAAAATACTTCTAGTCACCGAATCTTTTTAAAACTTGGTGTGTTCGTGCCTAATATGTTCCGCCAGCCTCACAAAAAATCTTAGAGCGCTAACTAAATTCTAAAGTGGAAAAGCTGGCTTATGCTAACAAACGCTTTTTTTTGACGAGTTAGACTTGCCTGAAAAAATCTCAACGATAAAAGCCGTGGGTGGCCAATCTATATTCTGTCGTAAGGTAGAATTTTTCCCACTTGTTTTTTTTTTTTTTTTTTTTTTTTTTTTTTTTTTTTTTTTTTTTTTTTAGAACAAGTAATGTTCTTCAAAATAAAGTTTATTCGAAAATAGCAATACAACTTATCGAAATTTTGTATATTTAAAAATAATTGTCAATCTTGTTTTTAAAAAAATATGTCAATCTTGTTTTATCTTGTTCAACAAAAATATTTTTTTGCTACCATAATGCAAATGTCAATTTTCTGTAATATGCAGAACAAGGAAAAAATAGTAGTTTTACCAAAATTGGCAATAGATTTTACTTGGGAGAGCTAATTCTTTACCTTTCTCCCATAACCAAACAAAATTATTTTATTTCATAAAAATAAAAAATAAATGGCTGAACAAATTTCTTTGAAACTTTGCACGTAGAAATGTCATAAATGGGATAAGGACAAGTGCTGCAAATTTCATTTAAGCATATCGATTTTAATACATTAAAAAAAGTTTAATATTTGAATACATAATTGTTAAATTTCATATAAAAATGCCCTTTTTTGTAATTTGTAGGCAATATATATGTATATATATATATATATATTTAACTGCGTTCTGTATACCTGGTAGTTTGTTCTCTCCCTGTGTTTGACCTCTTTGTGTGGTTAAAATGGATGAATTCGGTATGTTTGGCAGATAAGTGTTTAGTTCGCGAAAGTGACAGAATCTTTACAGGCATTAAAAATATAAATATTTTAATTGCGTTAGTGATTAACTTTTTATTTTATTTGTTAAGAGTAGCAATGAATTTAAAAATTTTTAAAGATTTCAATATTCATAAGTTAAAGTTGTATTTGAATTGGAAACAAGTTTAAATTCTAAGTAATCACAGACTCTTGGCTGGGAAATAGTACTCCTGTTTTATACAGTATTTGAAAGTGGGTAAATGCTTCGATAATTTTTTTTGTTTGTTTGTTTGTCTCTTCTTGATAAATATGTTTATTAATCAAAGGTTTAATTATTTCCTATCAAAATCTCTCAATTATAGAAAATTTTAGAAGATGAACAAAAGAAGTAACTGTTAATGTGTTGTTAATATTTGAATAGGATTTTTCTCTAAATTAATGAGGCAAGTTGGCACTATATATATTTATCATGTACTTTCAGCGACAAGTTTGGCAATGTTTTACCAAATTTTACCGAGATATACAACCATTGGGTGACTTTTTTCTTTACTTCAGATTTTTTACTAATACAGTCTCGAATAGTAGGCTAACATTCAGTCAAAATGAAGTCATTTGTATAATCCAAGAATGTAGTTAAATTTTAATGTCTTTGTAAACCGTTCAAACAACACTGAAACGAACTTCTCACTATTAATGTCCAAAATCAATATTTTTTTCATGGTTTTGGAGACGAAATATAAATTACACGCACAACATTTTTTGGAGGGAACATATCGTTGCTGAATACTACAGAGCTGCCAAGTATGCGGCTTTTTGGATACCAGTATTTCAGTACAGGAAATGTTGTCTTACTTGATCGGAGCAATCTGCGATTTGAGATAACAACAATTTTTCTAAAAAAAAAATACTAGTAAGCAAAATGCCGGAGACTTGGCAACTCTAATACTATGTACGTTCCTTTTGAAATAATGTAATGTCATTAAAATACATATCTCTCAATTACCATATATAGATGCTAACATATACGAGTTGTATTGTGTAATCCTTTAAAATAAATATCGAATGAAAAACATAAACTCGACCAATTGTTTAAAGATCTCATTAAAACATTTTTTTAACAGAAAATTATTTGGAATCTAAAATTATGGCAATTTCTTTTTCTATATTGAATTCGGAATCTTGAGTTTAATAAGCAGGGATAGTATGTGATGAATGCAACTAACTACGCTAGAATTTATCATCTTTTTTAAAAAAATCTAAATTAAGAAGGGATTTTCTGGCTAATTTTCTGTAATAAGGTCCGAAGCCAATTTGCGTATTATAATGAGTGTAATTCCGTGTAAAAGTTATTTTATTAAACCTCTTCAATGGTATTCTTATTCACTGTAAATGATATCGTACCCAATATCAATGATGGTTGACGCAATGCCTGGAAGTAGTTCCGATAACAGAAGATTACATGAATCAATCATATTTTATACAAAAATTGTCCAACCTGATTATTTGCTTTTAACAGATTTTCTCGCTGCTCATTATTAAATATTTGATTCCGAGTTTAAAAAGAAAAGCAACTTGCCGTCAATTAGATTTCAAATATGTTTTTAAGAAATTATTAAAAAGAGAGTAAAGGGAAAAGTTACAATTTACCCATTGCAAATGCCAATGTCACAGAATCACCAATAAGTGATTAAAAGAGATCAAGTATAATACTGATTTTACCAAGATTTTTAACAAAGTGGCATATTATCGCCAAGTTGTACGGCACTGTTCTCTATACTTATACGTACTCTATACTGTTACTTATTTTTAGCGCCAAATTTGGCAATAGTTTGACTAATATCGACAAAATCTTCGATAATTTGGTGACTTTTAAATTGAGTTTTATTTTTCGGAATATAGGCGTATACGACAGTTACAATCAGGTATACACACACTAAAATCAGATGTATCTCTCAGGTGAGTAGTTTAAATTTCTGTGTTTAAAAGCGTAAAATATCATATATAAATTACAAAAATTAAAAACTATGACTTTTACACAATTAAATTTCACACAAAAAAGAAAAAAAAAATGTATATTTGTTTTCAGTTAGCGAAAATAATGAAAATATTTCTTTCACAATCCTCAGATTTTTACTTTTTTAGTGAGACTATACTATTTACTTCTAAATTAATTTTAAGGAAGAAAATGTAAAATATACTTTATCTTTTTATCACCTTATACTTTATCAGATTATCCAAATATACTTTATCCCCAAATTATACTTTATGGAAATACTGTTGTTCACGGTCACCACTCCACTTGAAGTAAAAATCTTCGCGCTAAAACTAAGAATGATACCATTGGCAAATGTACACGCGAAGATGACTTGGGTAAAAATTGGAATGGCAATCTTAGTGAAATAAGCAGTTTTTCAAACTTGGCATTTTTGTGCAAAAGTGTAACTGATGTTCTTCTAATGGAAAAGTACCTGAAATGCTCATTGTTAATCAAAAATAAGAGAAAAACAGGGCATAATGCTTTCTTGTATTTCAGAAAATATTCTTGGGTTGGAACAGTATCGCAAATTTCAGTTTGACGCAGAATGCGAAAAATTCTCGTTGGGACCACATAGCTTATCTGGATCTGAGTTACAATTTTATTAAAGAAGCATCCTTGTCCCTTTCTGCGTGTAATATAAATCAAGGTATGTATTCATATTTCTGAAAAAAATTTTACAGAGAAAGAAAGTTAAAAAATTCATTTGTATCTTTTTTAGAATGTATACACATAGTGTTCGCAGGGTTGCTCATATTTCGATACATCGTTGATTGAAAGGGCTCGTTTCGGTATTTACCCCGCATGACTTTCACTGGAATAAGTAATTGAATGTATGTTTTCCTATTTATTTTTTTGTCTGTACGAAATCGAAACTTGCTTCGATTATGTTTTTACTTTCTTCTATCTTTACAAGAAGAAAGTATTGGATTCATGAAAATTTTTGACTTCCGGTTTTCTACAGATTTATACGTTTTAGAAGGTCCTGAACACGAATTGACCATTTTTAGAAAATGTCTATCTGTGACTCTGTCTGTCTGTCTGTCTGTATGTGACAAAAATTTTGTGGGCGCTCTATCTCAAGAACTAATGCACGAAATTTAATAAAACTTTATATTCTGTTAGTCCCTAATATAAAGTGGTGCTGATTAGTTTTTTGTGAATATCGCTCGGAAGGTGGCGCTGCTATGCTCAATTTTTCGCGATTTCCGCAATAACTCTATCTCAAGAACTAATGCGTTTATTTTCATCAAACTTCAGGTTCAGTTAGACCTTGACACAAAGTTTGGTGTAGATATCCCAACAGGTGGCGCTGTTATACCACATTTTTCTCGATTTTTACGATAGCTATATCTCAAGAACTAATCCACGGAATTTCATCAAACTTCAGATTCTGTTAGACCTTGACATAAATAGATGATTTTTACGTGTTTGTGTAAAATGTCCAACATGTGGCGCTGCTATGCCACCTTTTTTCATTATTATCACGATAACTATATCTCAAGAACGAATGCAGGAATTTTAATCAAACTTCAGATTCAGTTAGACGTTAACATAAGTTGTTGTTGATTAGGTTTTGGTCTAAATCTCCAACAGGTGGCGCTGCTATGCTGCATTTTCGAGGATTTACACGATTTTTGCAATAGTCATATCTCAAGAACTAATGCACGGAATTTAATAAAACTTTAGATTCAGTTAGACCTTGATATAAATTGGTGCTGATTCTTTTTAGTGTATGCGAAATCTGTTGGAGATAGAAGAAAGTTTTGGGATTGGCACATCCGACTAGTTATTAAGGTATAGAGTACTAACTTACATTTTCAAAGTACAGTACGTTTCATGTACACAATATTTTTACACAGAAGTACCAACAATTTTAATAGACGATTAAACGTGAGCGATGTGTCCCAAGGTATATTTTAGTGAGAGCGGTTTTTAAAAACGAACAGTTTTTACGGCAATTCTTTATTGATATATACATTCACTTGAAAGATCACTGGGGCTAAAACGCTCGTCTTCGTCATAATCATTAGACAATCGTATCTTACAATTTTGATGCATCTTTTTTAAATAAAAAAAAATGCACGATACGATATCTATTTTAAAAATACGAGACAACAAAGAAAATGAGCCATTTTTAACAAAAACATTTTTCTTAAATCAGACCATCAATTCAAAAATTATGTTTGCACATACATTTAAAAAAATACAAATGACTTCATAACCTTCTTTGTTTGAAGTCTGTTGAAAAAGTAGCCTCCTTTGACAAATCGCCTTTGTTAAAATACGGCATCTGGCGAACTCCAAGTTGGTTTTATCTTTTATTGAAAACTTAAGTGTTTAAAGAAGTTTTAATTAAAGCATGTATAAGGATTAAATGAGATAAAAATAACGAAACTGGTTGCGTAGATTAAATATTTGTAACAATCTCTTCAAGGCTGTATGTTTAAAAGGGGGAAATGACACAGAGTTTGACAAGCTCAGCAATTTTTTTGAACAAACAGGTTAACAGTAAAGTGCAGATACGTAATTCAGATGGTTCGAAACTAAGCTCCATTAATAAGATCTAGAAGAAGGAAATACTTTCCAAAATTTATAAAATTTTAAAGCATTTAACTCAGCTTATAATGTCCCAGCAGTTTGCTTTGCCAGAAACTAAAGCAGTCTGCACAGAACATAATGATAAATTCGAATTGAATTTCATGGAGTGTAGAAAGATCCAACTTACCAAACAGGTTACAGTCGTAGCCGTGATGTTTCAATCGCTACTAATCCAAATTGAATTTATACACCAAAACAATATCAACAAGGTGAGAAAAAAAACAAGGAAACTAACTTGCCGATACTTAACACTTATAGAAGAGATCTGTTTGAAATACGAAGCTACTTCATAAAATAGCACTGTGTGCATATATGTATATATATATATGAAACAAATTTAAAAAAAAAAAAAAAAAAAAAAAAAAAAAAAAAAAAAAATTTCGCCGTTGACTTCATTAAGACTATAATTCTGTGTAAATCCCATTATTCTAAATTATTTTCTCGCTCCAGTATTCGATTGTCAAAATTACATCTAGCGAAATATATAGTTTATTCCAAATTCATTCTCTTAAAAAAATGGCACTGATAGAATGTTCTATTAAATTTACGCACTTTTATTTTCTTTAAATAAAAAGCATCCTAGAATCTAATAATTCAAAAAATACCCATTTCCCAGCTAAAAATATTTTACTCTTTTGAAATAACAACCTATGAATTTCTTTTCTTTATTTTTTATTTCCCTACGATTCCTGACAAAATATTACTTTTCAAATTCTGAAAGATTTTAATCTCAATGTAAAAATTATTTTGGCATATTGCCATACTTGATAAAAACATATGTACTCCTTTTCTCTCTGCTTTTATTTATTCGAAGGAAGTAGAAGGCACGAGATTGTTCTAGAACATTTTTTGGCGCGCTTTTGCCAGCTTCGGTAAGTTCACTTCGATATTAATTCGCCGAAGAAGTTAAGCCGTGAGCGTTGATTGGCCTAGAGGCTTTTTAGATAGAATGTATTCTGGCGCGCTCGGGAAATGATATACGGATTTTTCCCGCGTTTAGAGCAGAATGTTCCGGGATTTCGGTGGTGGATGCAACTAGTCATGTACTTCCTAATCTTCGAAGGTTCTCCTTGGCCGCCGATTGATTTTTAAAAAGAATACCTGCCTGTACTAACTAAGATGTCTTCTTATATTTAAATTTAAATCATCAAGTTTCGCCACGACCCTAAATTTAGCAGTGCATGGAGTGAGTTTTCAATAGAGTAAAGCTTAATCAATTAATCTTTAAATTTTTCGAATAAAGTGTGAACTGGAACGAACTGCCTCTTCTCTGTAGCTTATACGTGCACAATGAAGTAAGTCTCGGTGCTCGACTGAAAATCTCCTCGGAGAAACCTCCCTTGCCTTGAATAGGAGTCTACAAAAGTATGGTGACTCCAGTTAAATCGTCACATATTGAATTTTTTTAGTCGACAGGATGTTGACAGTATTCTTACATTAGACGAACATGATTTTGAGACATTTTTTGGAGTCTAGCGAATATGCTACAAGTTGTGCTTTTGTTCAAACATTTTGCCGGTGCGTGCAGACAGCAACTGTCGCGACGGATGGAACGATGTTTTGGTATGATGTAATCAAGATTGAAATATGTGTGTATAGCGGATTTGAAGTGTGTATCATCGAATTAAATGGAAATTTGAAAAGACTTATTTTATGAGTTGCGGCAAGTAAATAAAAAAAAAAAAAAGAAGACGTGGCAGTGTAAGTTATTTTTTCATGATTGATATTTTATTTTGTGACTTTATGATATTTGAATATTTTTATGTGTTTTTTTTTTTATTTTATTGTTTATGATTATTTAAAATTCTATTGTTATTTAAATGATACTTAGATCGGGGCTTTGTATAGATAATAGAGTACCTTCTTATATTTATATTGGTAAAAGTAATAAGAATATGGATGAAATTAAGATGATTGCATTTGACCCTGATTCGGGAATGGGGATTCAGCAGTGGCTAGAATATTTCAACCAAATTTGTAGAAGAGAAAATAAGAATGAGGAATGGAAATTTAATCATATATCTCAATATCTTAAAGGTGAAGCTCTTAAAGTGTATGTTAATGATTGCTTAAACTGTGATAATTATGAACAAATTGTAAATATTTTAATAGAGAGATTCATTGACTTAAAATGTCCAAAATTTTCTGAATTTACTACACTTAAACTTGATAAATTGAGTGATTTAGAAGCATATTTTAGAAAAAAAGTAGAGATAGGTAGGCAGTTAAAATTATGTGAAACTATTCTGTTACAAGGATTGACGGATGGATTACGACCAGAATATCAAAATTCCATCAATGTCAATCATCCTGAAAATACCACTGACTGGTATAGAGTTGTGAAACAATTTGTTGAAGTTTCTCCATCGCTCAGTACTCGACAACCAATCAATCAACCATATCGTCAGCCAAATTTTTCTGCTCCCCGTTTCCCAATGCAATCTTTTCGGCAAAATTATCAGCCTTTCCGACCACCTAGGCAAGAATATGCTCCTCGGAATTGGCTGCCAGCACGACAATTTAATCAGAGATCTCCTAATTATAGGAATCCTGTACAAAACAATCATTTTCAAAACCTTTATCCAAGCAGACCATGCAGAATTTGCACCAATAAGGGGGTCAGAAATGCTTACCATTGGGAAAGAGAGTGTGTTTTTATAAGTAATACTACTCCCTCTGATACTCAAAATGCTTCTACTTTTAATGGTAATCCTGGTAATGAATGACAACTAATAGTGTATGGGTACACCCCTAGTTATAATTTACCTTGTATTGTGGATAGTGGTTCAACAATTGCCATTTTACCATTGAAATTTGTAAGAAAACTTAATGCTAAAATTGAAAAAATTCCTACTACTATTATTGGTCAGGCAAAAGGGTTTATGGAAATTAATCAGAAGTGCAGAGTGCTCATCAGGGTTGGGAAAATTAGTAAATGGATAGATTTTCTAGTATGTAATATAGATCTAAATTATGCAATATTGGGGTTAAGAGAATGTTCAAAATTTGATTTAACAATTAATTGTAAACATTGTATTGTCAAACAAGGGAAAAGAGTTGTAAATAGAGGTGTAGCCATACAAAATGAGAAAGCTTTGCATTTTCATATTGTTGATGTTAATAAAGTACAAGTGAATAATGAAAGTATAAAATGTGAAAATGACAGTAGTAATTTTGAAAATAAGTATGATCATTATAACAAGTTTAATTTTTATCAAGTAAATAACAATTTTGAAAGTAATGAAGAGCATAATGATTTGGATTTTTATCATGATGAACAACTAAATTTTGAGAACTGTAGTAATAGTATAATTATGCAGTCAAATAAGGAAAATAATGACTATGAAGTGCAACCAGATTATAGAAGACTCATGACTCCTCAAATTTCTCGCGAAGTTAATATTTCTAATTGTGAACTAATGGGGGAGATAAATTTGATTCAAAATGGGGATTTAAGGGAATTAATTCAAAATTACATGGATATTTTTGCTAAACATAAATATGATGTGGGTAGAATTAATATTGAACCACAACGCGTTTATCTTAAATCTGACCTACCACTATCTTTGAGGCCTTATAGAACTTCACCAGCTGAGGAAAAAGAAATTCAAAATCAAATTCAAGGATTGTTAGAAGCAGGATTAATTAAAGAGAGCAATAGTCCTTATTCGGCTCCTGTCACTTTGGCTATGAAAAGAGAGGAAGGCAAAAAGACTAGGTTATGTATTGATTATCGAAAATTAAATGCAATAGTAAAAAATGATGCCGAACCATTACCTCGTATCGATGGGATCTTGGATAAATTGAGTGGTGCTCAGTATTTTTCAACTTTGGACTTAGCCTCCGGCTACTGGCACATACCCATACATCCCGCAGATACTGAGAAATTAGCTTTTGCTACTAGCTCTGGGTTATTCGAATGGTTAGTCCTCCCATTCGGGATAAAAACGGGACCCCCGATTTTCAATAGAACTATTAGAAGAATCCTAAATAAATACAAAATAGATTTTGCTTGCCACTATTTCGATGATATTATAATTTTCTCCTCCTCTCTAAAAGAACATCTTGATCATTTAAATCAAATATTTAAAATTTGTCAATCAGAAAACATTAAACTCAAATTGTCCAAATGTAAATTAGCTCAGACTAAGATTAACTTTTTAGGATATGAAATTTATGATGGAATTATAACTCCTGCAAATGCAAATATTGAAACTATAAAGAAATTAAAACCCCCGACAAATATTAAACAATTGCAAAGTTTCCTAGGATCAATAAATGTTTATCATAAATTTATAGATAAATATGCTCAAATTCGACAACCTCTTAATAAATTACTTAGAAAAGATACAATATGGAATTGGACTCCAGAATGTCAAGATTCTTTCAATAAATTGAAAGATGCTTTAATCCAAAAACCTATTCTTAAAATTTATGATGCAAAATTACCACTTCATATGTTTGTTGACGCCTCACAGATGGCAGTAGGTGCAGTGCTTAAACAACCAGATAAAGAGGGGTTTCTGCATCCAATTGCTTACCATTCAAGGAATTTGAAGAGTTATGAACAGAATTACTTCATTACAGAGTTAGAGTGTTTAGCAATTATTGA
This sequence comes from Maratus michaelseni, assembly GCA_963931845.1. Classification (NCBI taxonomy): domain Eukaryota; kingdom Metazoa; phylum Arthropoda; class Arachnida; order Araneae; family Salticidae; genus Maratus; species Maratus michaelseni. The sequence goes on along the minus strand of OZ007595.1, from coordinate 316,161,799 downwards.
CACTCTTGATAAATTTTATCATTACTTTCATGGAGTCAGATTTACCATCCATACTGACCATGCATCTCTAGTTTGGTTAAAAAATGTTAAGAATCCTAGAGGAAGATTATTTAGGTGGTCTTTAAAATTAAGCATGTTTGAGTATGAAATTAAGTATGAAAAGGGGTCAACAAATGTCGAAGCTGACATGTTGTCCAGAAACCCTGTAACTTTTTTCAACCAACATATTAATTTATTGTTAGATAAAGATGAAATAATAGAGATGCAGAATAAGGAAAATGTAAATGATAGGAAATATCGATCAGAGAATGGAATAATCATACTTAAAAAACATGGATTTCGAAAAGTGGTAGTACCAATGGCTTTAAGAAAAAAATTATTACATATTGCACATGAGAATTATGGACATCTAGGTATACAAAAAATGCAAAATTTAATTTCTCCAAACTATTATTGGCCTAATATGACAATAGATATAACCCAATATGTAAAACATTGTGACACTTGTCAAAAAAATAAAAAACCCAAAACAAAAAGATTTGGCTTACTACAAGCCCTACCAGCCACAGATCAACCTTTTGAGTGCCTCTCTATTGATACTGTGGGTGGATTTAATTATTATAACTCGACAAAGAAATTTTTACACATAATAATAGATCATGCCACAAGATATGTCTGGGCTTTTCCATCAAAAAATGTTACATCAGCCACATATATTAATTGCTTAAAACAAATTTTCAATAGTCAGGTTCCCCAAATAATACTCAGTGATCGGCACAAGGCATTCCGGTCACCTCAATTCAAAAAATTCCTCAAGACACATAACATTAAACAAAGATTTACCTCTTCACATCATCCACAAACGAATGGGAAGGTTGAAAGGGTTAACCAGACAATAGTCACTAGATTAAAATGTAAAGTAAACTCAATCTCATCTAAAATTCCATGGACTCGATTATTAGAGCATGTCATTCAAGAATACAATAATACTCCTCATTCCATAACTAATTTCCCACCAGCATATCTATTTTATGGCAAATTACCTTATAACTCTCCTTTAAATCAAAATTATTATCCACCTGTTCAAGAAGCACTAAAAATTGCTAAAAAACGTACTAAAGAATTTCATTTCAAAAATAAAAGGTTATATGATAGAAAATTTGTTGAGTGTCCTTTAAAAGTAAATGATTTTGTAATTTATGAAGAATTCAAATATCCCAATACTAGGAAATTAGAACCCACTTTTTCAGGTCCATACAAAATTATAAACAAACTTTCAGAAGTGACTTATGAAATAGACAGATTTAATTATGAAACTAAAGCCAACTCAGTAATTGTACATGTGTCTAAATTGCGACAATATTATTTTCCAGATGACTTCAAATTATTTCATGAAGATACACAAAAACCAGCACAAACAACTTCACATACAGGTTCACAAAATCAAACTAAAGTAAAAACAATAGATTAAACTCAAATTCTTTTAAATATCGCTTATTACCATAATTTCAACATTATCAGGTATGTTCTTGGGTCGACACAGGAATATTACTTGTTTTTGAAAGTTTTTGAGGTTAGGTAGACAACTTATGCAGGCATAAGATGTGTATTATGATTTTAGGAATTTTCAAATTGATGTTGAAAAATGAAATTAAAATTTATATATAATTACAGGTTTTAGTAAATATAAGTTATATTATTTAATGGATTCACAGAAGCTATATTTATTTTGTTTAATACAATAAAGGTCTTGAATTATTCTTGAATGCTGATATTCTGTATTAGTCAGAGTTGATATTGTGATGTTGTAGTAAAATGTTAAGAGAGATTAGTTGAAATTTAAGGATTACAATAGTATAAATAATAGTTTTATATTCCAATTCTCTGTCACCTATCTATCTAACAATTATTATTATTATTATTATTTTTGCTTATTACTTAAAAAGTGTAAAAAGAAGAAGAGGATTCTACACTTAAATTTTGGTAATTAGCTATACCCGATTATGTCATAGATTTTTTAGTAGTCAAAAGAAGAGTATCAGAAAGGGATATTATTGTTCACAATTGTTGGTTGAGTGAATCCTATCTAAATATTTGGGCATCTAAATTATTTAGTATTGGAAAATAATGTAGAGTTAAATTTTTTTTTATATAGATTTCGGCTAGCAAAAAATTATTTCCTTATCCTTTCAAGTAAGGAAACAAACATATTTTGCTATGTATTTTTTTTTTCCTCAACCAAGAATTTTATATTGAATGTAATATTTACTGTGATATATTATATTGTTAGAGTAGTTATTGAAGTCTGTTGATATTATTTATTTTGAAAAGATTTATTAATGTTATTATTTATTAAGAGAAAATATTAGAAAAAATGTTGAGAGAGATTTAGAGTTAATATTAGAGTTATTAGAGTATTAGAGTTTTATTTACAAATTGAGTAAACTGCTTACAATGAAATGTAGTTATAAAATATATGATGAATTAAAATTTTTGTACCAAGGTTGTGATATTTCAAAGTAGTATGTATACCATGTTGTGCAATATGGACATTTATTAATTCAAAAATTTTACTGATTGCGACAAAAAGGATAGCTATCGAATGAAATGAATTAGCTCTGGTCTTCAGTGTGACCACAAAAAGAGTGGCACCACAGATTAGAGTGGGGGTAATCCCAAAACCACAATGGAGAAAGACTGAAATTTAGTCAGAACTGTTTTGAGACTGTTGTTGACTGCTGTTGTTGTTCAAACAGTGACTGTTTAAGACTATTGAAACTTCAGTATTCAGTTATTCAGTATTAGTATGATTAAGTTTTTCAATAGTATTCTGAAGAATACAGTTTTTTCAATTGGTAATATTCTTCAGTTTTCAATGTAACTAATTTCCAACTTTATTATTTATTATATTATTTATTATATTGATTTATTATTTATTATTATTATATTATGTTGGTAATATTATTTATTATGTTAGTTATTTCTTAGTTTATCTTGATGTATCCCATTTATTTACACTTGCAAAAGTAAGTGTTGCTGTAAACTTATGTATTTGAGGTTATGCTTTACTCTAAAAATATTTTATTTTCCATTCTTCCAAAATTTAAGACAATTACTTTGTTTGTGATTCTTGATGATTTAAAATTTTTAGAATTTTATATTTTAGGAAAATTCTCTATTTTTTTTTCTTATCTGAACTGCTGTTAGGGAACTGCTATTCAGATAAGCTTGTTTTTTTTTTTTTTGGGGGGGGGGGATATTGAAACAAATTAAAAAAAAAAAAAAAAAAAAAAAAAAAAAAAAAAAAAAAAATTTTTCGCCGTTGACTTCATTAAGACTATAATTCTGTGTAAATCCTATTATTCTAAATTATTTTCTCGCTCCAGTATTCGATTGTCAAAATTACATCTAGCGAAATATATAGTTTATTCCAAATTCATTCTCTTAAAAAAATGGCACTGATAGAATGTTCTATTAAATTTACGCACTTTTATTTTCTTTAAATAAAAAGCATCCTAGAATCTAATAATTCAAAAAATACCCATTTCCCAGCTAAAAATATTTTACTCTTTTGAAATAACAACCTATGAATTTCTTTTCTTTATTTTTTATTTCCCTACGATTCCTGACAAAATATTACTTTTCAAATTCTGAAAGATTTTAATCTCAATGTAAAAATTATTTTGGCATATTGCCATACTTGATAAAAACATATGTACTCCTTTTCTCTCTGCTTTTATTTATTCGAAGGAAGTAGAAGGCACGAGATTGTTCTAGAACATTTTTTGGCGCGCTTTTGCCAGCTTCGGTAAGTTCACTTCGATATTAATTCGCCGAAGAAGTTAAGCCGTGAGCGTTGATTGGCCTAGAGGCTTTTTAGATAGAATGTATTCTGGCGCGCTCGGGAAATGATATACGGATTTTTCCCGCGTTTAGAGCAGAATGTTCCGGGATTTCGGTGGTGGATGCAACTAGTCATGTACTTCCTAATCTTCGAAGGTTCTCCTTGGCCGCCGATTGATTTTTAAAAAGAATACCTGCCTGTACTAACTAAGATGTCTTCTTATATTTAAATTTAAATCATCAAGTTTCGCCACGACCCTAAATTTAGCAGTGCATGGAGTGAGTTTTCAATAGAGTAAAGCTTAATCAATTAATCTTTAAATTTTTCGAATAAAGTGTGAACTGGAACGAACTGCCTCTTCTCTGTAGCTTATACGTACACAATGAAGTAAGTCTCGGTGCTCGACTGAAAATCTCCTCGGAGAAACCTCCCTTGCCTTGAATAGGAGTCTACAAAAGTATGGTGACTCCAGTTAAATCGTCACATATATATATATATATATTACTCAACCATTACTCATTACTTTATTTTTCGGAATATAGGCGTATACGACAGTTACAATCAGGTATACACACACTAAAATCAGATGTATCTCTCAGGTGAGTAGTTTAAATTTCTGTGTTTAAAAGCGTAAAATATCATATATAAATTACAAAAATTAAAAACTATGACTTTTACACAATTAAATTTCACACAAAAAAGAAAAAAAAAATGTATATTTGTTTTCAGTTAGAGAAAATAATGAAAATATTTCTTTCACAATCCTCAGATTTTTACTTTTTTAGTGAGACTATACTATTTACTTCTAAATTAATTTTAAGGAAGAAAATGTAAAATATACTTTATCATTTTATCACCTTATACTTTATCAGATTATCCAAATATACTTTATCCCCAAATTATACTTTATGGAAATACTGTTGTTCACGGTCACCACTCCACTTGAAGTAAAAATCTTCGCGCTAAAACTAAGAATGATACCATTGGCAAATGTACACGCGAAGATGACTTGGGTAAAAATTGGAATGGCAATCTTAGTGAAATAAGCAGTTTTTCAAACTTGGCATTTTTGGGCAAAAGTGTAACTGATGTTCTTCTAATGGAAAAGTACCTGAAATGCTCATTGTTAATCAAAAATAAGAGAAAAACAGGGCATAATGCTTTCTTGTATTTCAGAAAATATTCTTGGGTTGGAACAGTATCGCAAATTTCAGTTTGACGCAGAATGCGAAAAATTCTCGTTGGGACCACATAGCTTATCTGGATCTGAGTTACAATTTTATTAAAGAAGCATCCTTGTCCCTCTCTGCGTGTAATATAAATCAAGGTATGTGTTCATATTTCTGAAAAAAATTTTACAGAGAAAGAAAGTTAAAAAATTCATTTGTATCTTTTTTAGAATGTATACACATAGTGTTCGCAGGGTTGCTCATATTTCGATACATCGTTGATTGAAAGGGCTCGTTTCGGTATTTACCCCGCATGACTTTCACTGGAATAAGTAATTGAATGTATGTTTTCCTATTTATTTTTTTGTCTGTACGAAATCGAAACTTGCTTCGATTATGTTTTTACTTTCTTCTATCTTTACAAGAAGAAAGTATTGGATTCATGAAAATTTTTGACTTCCGGTTTTCTACAGATTTATACGTTTTAGAAGGTCCTGAACACGAATTGACCATTTTTAGAAAATGTCTATCTGTGACTCTGTCTGTCTGTCTGTCTGTATGTGACAAAAATTTTGTGGGCGCTCTATCTCAAGAACTAATGCACGAAATTTAATAAAACTTTATATTCTGTTAGTCCCTAATATAAAGTGGTGCTGATTAGTTTTTTGTGAATATCGCTCGGAAGGTGGCGCTGCTATGCTCAATTTTTCGCGATTTCCGCAATAACTCTATCTCAAGAACTAATGCGTTTATTTTCATCAAACTTCAGGTTCAGTTAGACCTTGACACAAAGTTTGGTGTAGATATCCCAACAGGTGGCGCTGTTATACCACATTTTTCTCGATTTTTACGATAGCTATATCTCAAGAACTAATCCACGGAATTTCATCAAACTTCAGATTCTGTTAGACCTTGACATAAATAGATGATTTTTACGTGTTTGTGTAAAATGTCCAACATGTGGCGCTGCTATGCCACCTTTTTTCATTATTATCACGATAACTATATCTCAAGAACGAATGCAGGAATTTTAATCAAACTTCAGATTCAGTTAGACGTTAACATAAGTTGTTGTTGATTAGGTTTTGGTCTAAATCTCCAACAGGTGGCGCTGCTATGCTGCATTTTCGAGGATTTACACGATTTTTGCAATAGTCATATCTCAAGAACTAATGCACGGAATTTAATAAAACTTTAGATTCAGTTAGACCTTGATATAAATTGGTGCTGATTCTTTTTAGTGTATGCGAAATCTGTTGGAGATAGAAGAAAGTTTTGGGATTGGCACATCCGACTAGTTATTAAGGTATAGAGTACTAACTTACATTTTCAAAGTACAGTACGTTTCATGTACACAATATTTTTACACAGAAGTACCAACAATTTTAATAGACGATTAAACGTGAGCGATGTGTCCCAAGGTATATTTTAGTGAGAGCGGTTTTTAAAAACGAACAGTTTTTACGGCAATTCTTTATTGATATATACATTCACTTGAAAGATCACTGGGGCTAAAACGCTCGTCTTCGTCATAATCATTAGACAATCGTATCTTACAATTTTGATGCATCTTTTTTAAATAAAAAAAAATGCACGATACGATATCTATTTTAAAAATACGAGACAACAAAGAAAATGAGCCATTTTTAACAAAAACATTTTTCTTAAATCAGACCATCAATTCAAAAATTATGTTTGCACATACATTTAAAAAAATACAAATGACTTCATAACCTTCTTTGTTTGAAGTCTGTTGAAAAAGTAGCCTCCTTTGACAAATCGCCTTTGTTAAAATACGGCATCTGGCGAACTCCAAGTTGGTTTTATCTTTTATTGAAAACTTAAGTGTTTAAAGAAGTTTTAATTAAAGCATGTATAAGGATTAAATGAGATAAAAATAACGAAACTGGTTGCGTAGATTAAATATTTGTAACAATCTCTTCAAGGCTGTATGTTTAAAAGGGGGAAATGACACAGAGTTTGACAAGCTCAGCAATTTTTTTGAACAAACAGGTTAACAGTAAAGTGCAGATACGTAATTCAGATGGTTCGAAACTAAGCTCCATTAATAAGATCTAGAAGAAGGAAATACTTTCCAAAATTTATAAAATTTTAAAGCATTTAACTCAGCTTATAATGTCCCAGCAGTTTGCTTTGCCAGAAACTAAAGCAGTCTGCACAGAACATAATGATAAATTCGAATTGAATTTCATGGAGTGTAGAAAGATCCAACTTACCAAACAGGTTACAGTCGTAGCCGTGATGTTTCAATCGCTACTAATCCAAATTGAATTTATACACCAAAACAATATCAACAAGGTGAGAAAAAAAACAAGGAAACTAACTTGCCGATACTTAACACTTATAGAAGAGATCTGTTTGAAATACGAAGCTACTTCATAAAATAGCACTGTGTGCATATATGTATATATATATATGAAACAAATTTAAAAAAAAAAAAAAAAAAAAAAATTTCGCCGTTGACTTCATTAAGACTATAATTCTGTGTAAATCCCATTATTCTAAATTATTTTCTCGCTCCAGTATTCGATTGTCAAAATTACATCTAGCGAAATATATAGTTTATTCCAAATTCATTCTCTTAAAAAAATGGCACTGATAGAATGTTCTATTAAATTTACGCACTTTTATTTTCTTTAAATAAAAAGCATCCTAGAATCTAATAATTCAAAAAATACCCATTTCCCAGCTAAAAATATTTTACTCTTTTGAAATAACAACCTATGAATTTCTTTTCTTTATTTTTTATTTCCCTACGATTCCTGACAAAATATTACTTTTCAAATTCTGAAAGATTTTAATCTCAATGTAAAAATTATTTTGGCATATTGCCATACTTGATAAAAACATATGTACTCCTTTTCTCTCTGCTTTTATTTATTCGAAGGAAGTAGAAGGCACGAGATTGTTCTAGAACATTTTTTGGCGCGCTTTTGCCAGCTTCGGTAAGTTCACTTCGATATTAATTCGCCGAAGAAGTTAAGCCGTGAGCGTTGATTGGCCTAGAGGCTTTTTAGATAGAATGTATTCTGGCGCGCTCGGGAAATGATATACGGATTTTTCCCGCGTTTAGAGCAGAATGTTCCGGGATTTCGGTGGTGGATGCAACTAGTCATGTACTTCCTAATCTTCGAAGGTTCTCCTTGGCCGCCGATTGATTTTTAAAAAGAATACCTGCCTGTACTAACTAAGATGTCTTCTTATATTTAAATTTAAATCATCAAGTTTCGCCACGACCCTAAATTTAGCAGTGCATGGAGTGAGTTTTCAATAGAGTAAAGCTTAATCAATTAATCTTTAAATTTTTCGAATAAAGTGTGAACTGGAACGAACTGCCTCTTCTCTGTAGCTTATACGTGCACAATGAAGTAAGTCTCGGTGCTCGACTGAAAATCTCCTCGGAGAAACCTCCCTTGCCTTGAATAGGAGTCTACAAAAGTATGGTGACTCCAGTTAAATCGTCACATATTGAATTTTTTTAGTCGACAGGATGTTGACAGTATTCTTACATTAGACGAACATGATTTTGAGACATTTTTTGGAGTCTAGCGAATATGCTACAAGTTGTGCTTTTGTTCAAACATTTTGCCGGTGCGTGCAGACAGCAACTGTCGCGACGGATGGAACGATGTTTTGGTATGATGTAATCAAGATTGAAATATGTGTGTATAGCGGATTTGAAGTGTGTATCATCGAATTAAATGGAAATTTGAAAAGACTTATTTTATGAGTTGCGGCAAGTAAATAAAAAAAAAAAAAAGAAGACGTGGCAGTGTAAGTTATTTTTTCATGATTGATATTTTATTTTGTGACTTTATGATATTTGAATATTTTTATGTGTTTTTTTTTTTATTTTATTGTTTATGATTATTTAAAATTCTATTGTTATTTAAATGATACTTAGATCGGGGCTTTGTATAGATAATAGAGTACCTTCTTATATTTATATTGGTAAAAGTAATAAGAATATGGATGAAATTAAGATGATTGCATTTGACCCTGATTCGGGAATGGGGATTCAGCAGTGGCTAGAATATTTCAACCAAATTTGTAGAAGAGAAAATAAGAATGAGGAATGGAAATTTAATCATATATCTCAATATCTTAAAGGTGAAGCTCTTAAAGTGTATGTTAATGATTGCTTAAACTGTGATAATTATGAACAAATTGTAAATATTTTAATAGAGAGATTCATTGACTTAAAATGTCCAAAATTTTCTGAATTTACTACACTTAAACTTGATAAATTGAGTGATTTAGAAGCATATTTTAGAAAAAAAGTAGAGATAGGTAGGCAGTTAAAATTATGTGAAACTATTCTGTTACAAGGATTGACGGATGGATTACGACCAGAATATCAAAATTCCATCAATGTCAATCATCCTGAAAATACCACTGACTGGTATAGAGTTGTGAAACAATTTGTTGAAGTTTCTCCATCGCTCAGTACTCGACAACCAATCAATCAACCATATCGTCAGCCAAATTTTTCTGCTCCCCGTTTCCCAATGCAATCTTTTCGGCAAAATTATCAGCCTTTCCGACCACCTAGGCAAGAATATGCTCCTCGGAATTGGCTGCCAGCACGACAATTTAATCAGAGATCTCCTAATTATAGGAATCCTGTACAAAACAATCATTTTCAAAACCTTTATCCAAGCAGACCATGCAGAATTTGCACCAATAAGGGGGTCAGAAATGCTTACCATTGGGAAAGAGAGTGTGTTTTTATAAGTAATACTACTCCCTCTGATACTCAAAATGCTTCTACTTTTAATGGTAATCCTGGTAATGAATGACAACTAATAGTGTATGGGTACACCCCTAGTTATAATTTACCTTGTATTGTGGATAGTGGTTCAACAATTGCCATTTTACCATTGAAATTTGTAAGAAAACTTAATGCTAAAATTGAAAAAATTCCTACTACTATTATTGGTCAGGCAAAAGGGTTTATGGAAATTAATCAGAAGTGCAGAGTGCTCATCAGGGTTGGGAAAATTAGTAAATGGATAGATTTTCTAGTATGTAATATAGATCTAAATTATGCAATATTGGGGTTAAGAGAATGTTCAAAATTTGATTTAACAATTAATTGTAAACATTGTATTGTCAAACAAGGGAAAAGAGTTGTAAATAGAGGTGTAGCCATACAAAATGAGAAAGCTTTGCATTTTCATATTGTTGATGTTAATAAAGTACAAGTGAATAATGAAAGTATAAAATGTGAAAATGACAGTAGTAATTTTGAAAATAAGTATGATCATTATAACAAGTTTAATTTTTATCAAGTAAATAACAATTTTGAAAGTAATGAAGAGCATAATGATTTGGATTTTTATCATGATGAACAACTAAATTTTGAGAACTGTAGTAATAGTATAATTATGCAGTCAAATAAGGAAAATAATGACTATGAAGTGCAACCAGATTATAGAAGACTCATGACTCCTCAAATTTCTCGCGAAGTTAATATTTCTAATTGTGAACTAATGGGGGAGATAAATTTGATTCAAAATGGGGATTTAAGGGAATTAATTCAAAATTACATGGATATTTTTGCTAAACATAAATATGATGTGGGTAGAATTAATATTGAACCACAACGCGTTTATCTTAAATCTGACCTACCACTATCTTTGAGGCCTTATAGAACTTCACCAGCTGAGGAAAAAGAAATTCAAAATCAAATTCAAGGATTGTTAGAAGCAGGATTAATTAAAGAGAGCAATAGTCCTTATTCGGCTCCTGTCACTTTGGCTATGAAAAGAGAGGAAGGCAAAAAGACTAGGTTATGTATTGATTATCGAAAATTAAATGCAATAGTAAAAAATGATGCCGAACCATTACCTCGTATCGATGGGATCTTGGATAAATTGAGTGGTGCTCAGTATTTTTCAACTTTGGACTTAGCCTCCGGCTACTGGCACATACCCATACATCCCGCAGATACTGAGAAATTAGCTTTTGCTACTAGCTCTGGGTTATTCGAATGGTTAGTCCTCCCATTCGGGATAAAAACGGGACCCCCGATTTTCAATAGAACTATTAGAAGAATCCTAAATAAATACAAAATAGATTTTGCTTGCCACTATTTCGATGATATTATAATTTTCTCCTCCTCTCTAAAAGAACATCTTGATCATTTAAATCAAATATTTAAAATTTGTCAATCAGAAAACATTAAACTCAAATTGTCCAAATGTAAATTAGCTCAGACTAAGATTAACTTTTTAGGATATGAAATTTATGATGGAATTATAACTCCTGCAAATGCAAATATTGAAACTATAAAGAAATTAAAACCCCCGACAAATATTAAACAATTGCAAAGTTTCCTAGGATCAATAAATGTTTATCATAAATTTATAGATAAATATGCTCAAATTCGACAACCTCTTAATAAATTACTTAGAAAAGATACAATATGGAATTGGACTCCAGAATGTCAAGATTCTTTCAATAAATTGAAAGATGCTTTAATCCAAAAACCTATTCTTAAAATTTATGATGCAAAATTACCACTTCATATGTTTGTTGACGCCTCACAGATGGCAGTAGGTGCAGTGCTTAAACAACCAGATAAAGAGGGGTTTCTGCATCCAATTGCTTACCATTCAAGGAATTTGAAGAGTTATGAACAGAATTACTTCATTACAGAGTTAGAGTGTTTAGCAATTATTGACACTCTTGATAAATTTTATCATTACTTTCATGGAGTCAGATTTACCATCCATACTGACCATGCATCTCTAGTTTGGTTAAAAAATGTTAAGAATCCTAGAGGAAGATTATTTAGGTGGTCTTTAAAATTAAGCATGTTTGAGTATGAAATTAAGTATGAAAAGGGGTCAACAAATGTCGAAGCTGACATGTTGTCCAGAAACCCTGTAACTTTTTTCAACCAACATATTAATTTATTGTTAGATAAAGATGAAATAATAGAGATGCAGAATAAGGAAAATGTAAATGATAGGAAATATCGATCAGAGAATGGAATAATCATACTTAAAAAACATGGATTTCGAAAAGTGGTAGTACCAATGGCTTTAAGAAAAAAATTATTACATATTGCACATGAGAATTATGGACATCTAGGTATACAAAAAATGCAAAATTTAATTTCTCCAAACTATTATTGGCCTAATATGACAATAGATATAACCCAATATGTAAAACATTGTGACACTTGTCAAAAAAATAAAAAACCCAAAACAAAAAGATTTGGCTTACTACAAGCCCTACCAGCCACAGATCAACCTTTTGAGTGCCTCTCTATTGATACTGTGGGTGGATTTAATTATTATAACTCGACAAAGAAATTTTTACACATAATAATAGATCATGCCACAAGATATGTCTGGGCTTTTCCATCAAAAAATGTTACATCAGCCACATATATTAATTGCTTAAAACAAATTTTCAATAGTCAGGTTCCCCAAATAATACTCAGTGATCGGCACAAGGCATTCCGGTCACCTCAATTCAAAAAATTCCTCAAGACACATAACATTAAACAAAGATTTACCTCTTCACATCATCCACAAACGAATGGGAAGGTTGAAAGGGTTAACCAGACAATAGTCACTAGATTAAAATGTAAAGTAAACTCAATCTCATCTAAAATTCCATGGACTCGATTATTAGAGCATGTCATTCAAGAATACAATAATACTCCTCATTCCATAACTAATTTCCCACCAGCATATCTATTTTATGGCAAATTACCTTATAACTCTCCTTTAAATCAAAATTATTATCCACCTGTTCAAGAAGCACTAAAAATTGCTAAAAAACGTACTAAAGAATTTCATTTCAAAAATAAAAGGTTATATGATAGAAAATTTGTTGAGTGTCCTTTAAAAGTAAATGATTTTGTAATTTATGAAGAATTCAAATATCCCAATACTAGGAAATTAGAACCCACTTTTTCAGGTCCATACAAAATTATAAACAAACTTTCAGAAGTGACTTATGAAATAGACAGATTTAATTATGAAACTAAAGCCAACTCAGTAATTGTACATGTGTCTAAATTGCGACAATATTATTTTCCAGATGACTTCAAATTATTTCATGAAGATACACAAAAACCAGCACAAACAACTTCACATACAGGTTCACAAAATCAAACTAAAGTAAAAACAATAGATTAAACTCAAATTCTTTTAAATATCGCTTATTACCATAATTTCAACATTATCAGGTATGTTCTTGGGTCGACACAGGAATATTACTTGTTTTTGAAAGTTTTTGAGGTTAGGTAGACAACTTATGCAGGCATAAGATGTGTATTATGATTTTAGGAATTTTCAAATTGATGTTGAAAAATGAAATTAAAATTTATATATAATTACAGGTTTTAGTAAATATAAGTTATATTATTTAATGGATTCACAGAAGCTATATTTATTTTGTTTAATACAATAAAGGTCTTGAATTATTCTTGAATGCTGATATTCTGTATTAGTCAGAGTTGATATTGTGATGTTGTAGTAAAATGTTAAGAGAGATTAGTTGAAATTTAAGGATTACAATAGTATAAATAATAGTTTTATATTCCAATTCTCTGTCACCTATCTATCTAACAATTATTATTATTATTATTATTTTTGCTTATTACTTAAAAAGTGTAAAAAGAAGAAGAGGATTCTACACTTAAATTTTGGTAATTAGCTATACCCGATTATGTCATAGATTTTTTAGTAGTCAAAAGAAGAGTATCAGAAAGGGATATTATTGTTCACAATTGTTGGTTGAGTGAATCCTATCTAAATATTTGGGCATCTAAATTATTTAGTATTGGAAAATAATGTAGAGTTAAATTTTTTTTTATATAGATTTCGGCTAGCAAAAAATTATTTCCTTATCCTTTCAAGTAAGGAAACAAACATATTTTGCTATGTATTTTTTTTTTCCTCAACCAAGAATTTTATATTGAATGTAATATTTACTGTGATATATTATATTGTTAGAGTAGTTATTGAAGTCTGTTGATATTATTTATTTTGAAAAGATTTATTAATGTTATTATTTATTAAGAGAAAATATTAGAAAAAATGTTGAGAGAGATTTAGAGTTAATATTAGAGTTATTAGAGTATTAGAGTTTTATTTACAAATTGAGTAAACTGCTTACAATGAAATGTAGTTATAAAATATATGATGAATTAAAATTTTTGTACCAAGGTTGTGATATTTCAAAGTAGTATGTATACCATGTTGTGCAATATGGACATTTATTAATTCAAAAATTTTACTGATTGCGACAAAAAGGATAGCTATCGAATGAAATGAATTAGCTCTGGTCTTCAGTGTGACCACAAAAAGAGTGGCACCACAGATTAGAGTGGGGGTAATCCCAAAACCACAATGGAGAAAGACTGAAATTTAGTCAGAACTGTTTTGAGACTGTTGTTGACTGCTGTTGTTGTTCAAACAGTGACTGTTTAAGACTATTGAAACTTCAGTATTCAGTTATTCAGTATTAGTATGATTAAGTTTTTCAATAGTATTCTGAAGAATACAGTTTTTTCAATTGGTAATATTCTTCAGTTTTCAATGTAACTAATTTCCAACTTTATTATTTATTATATTATTTATTATATTGATTTATTATTTATTATTATTATATTATGTTGGTAATATTATTTATTATGTTAGTTATTTCTTAGTTTATCTTGATGTATCCCATTTATTTACACTTGCAAAAGTAAGTGTTGCTGTAAACTTATGTATTTGAGGTTATGCTTTACTCTAAAAATATTTTATTTTCCATTCTTCCAAAATTTAAGACAATTACTTTGTTTGTGATTCTTGATGATTTAAAATTTTTAGAATTTTATATTTTAGGAAAATTCTCTATTTTTTTTTCTTATCTGAACTGCTGTTAGGGAACTGCTATTCAGATAAGCTTGTTTTTTTTTTTTTTGGGGGGGGGGGATATTGAAACAAATTAAAAAAAAAAAAAAAAAAAAAAAAAAAAAAAAAAAAAAAAATTTTTCGCCGTTGACTTCATTAAGACTATAATTCTGTGTAAATCCTATTATTCTAAATTATTTTCTCGCTCCAGTATTCGATTGTCAAAATTACATCTAGCGAAATATATAGTTTATTCCAAATTCATTCTCTTAAAAAAATGGCACTGATAGAATGTTCTATTAAATTTACGCACTTTTATTTTCTTTAAATAAAAAGCATCCTAGAATCTAATAATTCAAAAAATACCCATTTCCCAGCTAAAAATATTTTACTCTTTTGAAATAACAACCTATGAATTTCTTTTCTTTATTTTTTATTTCCCTACGATTCCTGACAAAATATTACTTTTCAAATTCTGAAAGATTTTAATCTCAATGTAAAAATTATTTTGGCATATTGCCATACTTGATAAAAACATATGTACTCCTTTTCTCTCTGCTTTTATTTATTCGAAGGAAGTAGAAGGCACGAGATTGTTCTAGAACATTTTTTGGCGCGCTTTTGCCAGCTTCGGTAAGTTCACTTCGATATTAATTCGCCGAAGAAGTTAAGCCGTGAGCGTTGATTGGCCTAGAGGCTTTTTAGATAGAATGTATTCTGGCGCGCTCGGGAAATGATATACGGATTTTTCCCGCGTTTAGAGCAGAATGTTCCGGGATTTCGGTGGTGGATGCAACTAGTCATGTACTTCCTAATCTTCGAAGGTTCTCCTTGGCCGCCGATTGATTTTTAAAAAGAATACCTGCCTGTACTAACTAAGATGTCTTCTTATATTTAAATTTAAATCATCAAGTTTCGCCACGACCCTAAATTTAGCAGTGCATGGAGTGAGTTTTCAATAGAGTAAAGCTTAATCAATTAATCTTTAAATTTTTCGAATAAAGTGTGAACTGGAACGAACTGCCTCTTCTCTGTAGCTTATACGTACACAATGAAGTAAGTCTCGGTGCTCGACTGAAAATCTCCTCGGAGAAACCTCCCTTGCCTTGAATAGGAGTCTACAAAAGTATGGTGACTCCAGTTAAATCGTCACATATATATATATATATATTACTCAACCATTACTCATTACTTTATTTTTCGGAATATAGGCGTATACGACAGTTACAATCAGGTATACACACACTAAAATCAGATGTATCTCTCAGGTGAGTAGTTTAAATTTCTGTGTTTAAAAGCGTAAAATATCATATATAAATTACAAAAATTAAAAACTATGACTTTTACACAATTAAATTTCACACAAAAAAGAAAAAAAAAATGTATATTTGTTTTCAGTTAGAGAAAATAATGAAAATATTTCTTTCACAATCCTCAGATTTTTACTTTTTTAGTGAGACTATACTATTTACTTCTAAATTAATTTTAAGGAAGAAAATGTAAAATATACTTTATCATTTTATCACCTTATACTTTATCAGATTATCCAAATATACTTTATCCCCAAATTATACTTTATGGAAATACTGTTGTTCACGGTCACCACTCCACTTGAAGTAAAAATCTTCGCGCTAAAACTAAGAATGATACCATTGGCAAATGTACACGCGAAGATGACTTGGGTAAAAATTGGAATGGCAATCTTAGTGAAATAAGCAGTTTTTCAAACTTGGCATTTTTGGGCAAAAGTGTAACTGATGTTCTTCTAATGGAAAAGTACCTGAAATGCTCATTGTTAATCAAAAATAAGAGAAAAACAGGGCATAATGCTTTCTTGTATTTCAGAAAATATTCTTGGGTTGGAACAGTATCGCAAATTTCAGTTTGACGCAGAATGCGAAAAATTCTCGTTGGGACCACATAGCTTATCTGGATCTGAGTTACAATTTTATTAAAGAAGCATCCTTGTCCCTCTCTGCGTGTAATATAAATCAAGGTATGTGTTCATATTTCTGAAAAAAATTTTACAGAGAAAGAAAGTTAAAAAATTCATTTGTATCTTTTTTAGAATGTATACACATAGTGTTCGCAGGGTTGCTCATATTTCGATACATCGTTGATTGAAAGGGCTCGTTTCGGTATTTACCCCGCATGACTTTCACTGGAATAAGTAATTGAATGTATGTTTTCCTATTTATTTTTTTGTCTGTACGAAATCGAAACTTGCTTCGATTATGTTTTTACTTTCTTCTATCTTTACAAGAAGAAAGTATTGGATTCATGAAAATTTTTGACTTCCGGTTTTCTACAGATTTATACGTTTTAGAAGGTCCTGAACACGAATTGACCATTTTTAGAAAATGTCTATCTGTGACTCTGTCTGTCTGTCTGTCTGTATGTGACAAAAATTTTGTGGGCGCTCTATCTCAAGAACTAATGCACGAAATTTAATAAAACTTTATATTCTGTTAGTCCCTAATATAAAGTGGTGCTGATTAGTTTTTTGTGAATATCGCTCGGAAGGTGGCGCTGCTATGCTCAATTTTTCGCGATTTCCGCAATAACTCTATCTCAAGAACTAATGCGTTTATTTTCATCAAACTTCAGGTTCAGTTAGACCTTGACACAAAGTTTGGTGTAGATATCCCAACAGGTGGCGCTGTTATACCACATTTTTCTCGATTTTTACGATAGCTATATCTCAAGAACTAATCCACGGAATTTCATCAAACTTCAGATTCTGTTAGACCTTGACATAAATAGATGATTTTTACGTGTTTGTGTAAAATGTCCAACATGTGGCGCTGCTATGCCACCTTTTTTCATTATTATCACGATAACTATATCTCAAGAACGAATGCAGGAATTTTAATCAAACTTCAGATTCAGTTAGACGTTAACATAAGTTGTTGTTGATTAGGTTTTGGTCTAAATCTCCAACAGGTGGCGCTGCTATGCTGCATTTTCGAGGATTTACACGATTTTTGCAATAGTCATATCTCAAGAACTAATGCACGGAATTTAATAAAACTTTAGATTCAGTTAGACCTTGATATAAATTGGTGCTGATTCTTTTTAGTGTATGCGAAATCTGTTGGAGATAGAAGAAAGTTTTGGGATTGGCACATCCGACTAGTTATTAAGGTATAGAGTACTAACTTACATTTTCAAAGTACAGTACGTTTCATGTACACAATATTTTTACACAGAAGTACCAAAAATTTTAATAGACGATTAAACGTGAGCGATGTGTCCCAAGGTATATTTTAGTGAGAGCGGTTTTTAAAAACGAACAGTTTTTACGGCAATTCTTTATTGATATATACATTCACTTGAAAGATCACTGGGGCTAAAACGCTCGTCTTCGTCATAATCATTAGACAATCGTATCTTACAATTTTGATGCATCTTTTTTAAATAAAAAAAAATGCACGATACGATATCTATTTTAAAAATACGAGACAACAAAGAAAATGAGCCATTTTTAACAAAAACATTTTTCTTAAATCAGACCATCAATTCAAAAATTATGTTTGCACATACATTTAAAAAAATACAAATGACTTCATAACCTTCTTTGTTTGAAGTCTGTTGAAAAAGTAGCCTCCTTTGACAAATCGCCTTTGTTAAAATACGGCATCTGGCGAACTCCAAGTTGGTTTTATCTTTTATTGAAAACTTAAGTGTTTAAAGAAGTTTTAATTAAAGCATGTATAAGGATTAAATGAGATAAAAATAACGAAACTGGTTGCGTAGATTAAATATTTGTAACAATCTCTTCAAGGCTGTATGTTTAAAAGGGGGAAATGACACAGAGTTTGACAAGCTCAGCAATTTTTTTGAACAAACAGGTTAACAGTAAAGTGCAGATACGTAATTCAGATGGTTCGAAACTAAGCTCCATTAATAAGATCTAGAAGAAGGAAATACTTTCCAAAATTTATAAAATTTTAAAGCATTTAACTCAGCTTATAATGTCCCAGCAGTTTGCTTTGCCAGAAACTAAAGCAGTCTGCACAGAACATAATGATAAATTCGAATTGAATTTCATGGAGTGTAGAAAGATCCAACTTACCAAACAGGTTACAGTCGTAGCCGTGATGTTTCAATCGCTACTAATCCAAATTGAATTTATACACCAAAACAATATCAACAAGGTGAGAAAAAAAACAAGGAAACTAACTTGCCGATACTTAACACTTATAGAAGAGATATGTTTGAAATACGAAGCTACTTCATAAAATAGCACTGTGTGCATATATGTATATATATATATATATATATATATTACTCAACCAAAGTAACTAATTAACATATCTTCACAAAAACCAGTGACTACTGAATCGCAGAGATTCATTCGCATTATATGAAATTTAAAGAAAAACTTACTGCATTTCCCATTCACCCAGAATTGTTAGTAACACATAACTGTGCGATTGCGAGCAAAAATACATCGTTTAGTAGAGTATCCTTATTAAATAATAGCTTAGGATACTGCCAAAGAAAATGTGGTAATATACAATAACATTTAAAAAAA
This sequence comes from Maratus michaelseni, assembly GCA_963931845.1. Taxonomy (NCBI): domain Eukaryota; kingdom Metazoa; phylum Arthropoda; class Arachnida; order Araneae; family Salticidae; genus Maratus; species Maratus michaelseni. The sequence goes on along the minus strand of OZ007595.1, from coordinate 316,142,368 downwards.
GGCTCAGTTTTCTGCTATTAAAAAAGACAAAATTAAATAACATTGCAAAGTATTTAAATTAAATTTAAAATTTAAATTTAATTTAATTATTCACAAAGTATATAAATTTATATTAATAATATTATATTTTAAGGTACTCCTTTTATATAAATTTATATGAGAACATGGGGTAAAGTTGTTATTGTAAAATAATGGGACTGATAACACACATTTTAGAATTTATTACATCACCGAACAGGTTTGATTTTAAATACATTAAAACGAAAAAGCTTACACAGCTAAAACGATGAAACATTTTTGATATTTGAAGCTTGTTTATCGTGCAGGTTTATCTTGTAGGTATGTTATTGCTTACACAAGAGAATATTAAAAATAAATCATATCTACCCGGGTGATACTTCGTTTTGCAAATAAATTTATATTTTGTTTTGACTATTATAAACATGAATGAGTCCCTGCATATAAATAAACGACTATTAATTTTCAATTACTTAGTATTCTGACCGCAAAATAAGATATTTCTTTTAAAACATTGAAGCAAAAAACAAGCAGCAAAATCAGTCTATCAAGCAATATTTAAAATGGTTTATCATAATTAATATAAATAAAATTTCTTCACAAATATCTGGAAAAATCAAAACAATTTTTAATTTATAACCGCTAATTAACGTTAAATATATATTTTTTAAAGATTAATGCAGAGTAACCCCCATCTGGTTCAAAGATGATTCGAATTATGGTATATTTTCCTGCAAAGATTCAAATACTTACTTCATTTATACTAAACATAAACTTTTTAAAGATTATTCCATGTTAACATTCACGTAATGTTACTACTCTACGATTGTAACCCATTCTCATTAATCTGATAGCTCCAGTAAGTCTTTCATAAGTATTTCTCTGACACGCCAATGATTATTTTCTACACCAGGGCTGTCCAACTTGGCGGCCGTATCCACCAGAAAATTCTTACAGAAAGGTTTCCATCATTCAATCTCCGAATATCTCCAATTAAAGAAGACAAATATTTTTCTAAGAATTTTCTGTTGAATAGCGGACACCATGTTGGACAGCCATGGTCTTTGTTAAAAGATAAAACTACTCTCAGTAACTTTTAGCATATATCAAGGTACATTCAATTGTCATTTAATATTATTTTATTGCTTTAGGTTCTGTCCTCGAGATTCGCAACCTGTATCTGAATGGAAACAATCTACAAAATTTAAATGACTGTCTGAAGTGCGTACAACACAAGAAGTTGGAAGTTAACGGAAACCAAATCCAATATCTCACTGAAAAAGACTTCACATCGGTTTATGAAATTGAGCGGCTACTTCTTCATGATAATCAAATACGTCGGATAGATACTGAAACTTTCAAAACATTCAATACCTCTCTACAAGAATTGGTTTTGAGTTACAACGAAATAACATCAGTCAATGGAAGTGTCAAATATTTATCTAATCTAAGATGGTTGAATATATCTCATAACTCAATACAGGTAATTTTCCTATTTATATATTATTTTTCCAATGCATTGTGTCGCCGTGATAATCCCGCTTTGCACCCAATGTTAACCCTCTGAATGAGGATGTATCATCTCGTTCAATTAGATAACATTTCTTTAATGAAATAAATATTGATTTTATTTATGGATTTATATTTTTTCCTAATTGATATATTCAAAAATTTTACTGTGTATAGATTCATTAGCAATACGATACTACACACACACACACACACACACACATATATATATATATATATATATATATACAGGGCGGTCATAAAAAAAACTTTGGCGATATTTGGATCTTTAGCGGCCGGTCCGTTCAACCGATCGAGGTGAGATTTCAGATATAGTTATTAAGAAGTATGAGCTCGGGATTCTGTGAACGGAAACAAAGTGGTGCTCAGGGTTACGGTTATAGGTACAGAAACTCGAAATTTTCCAATGACAGCGCCCATTTTTTTTTGTCGCAAATTGGTCAGCGCATGCGAAAACCCTAAAGAGCGTTGGAACCATACGTGTATTGCAAGAAACGGACTCGTTATGGACGCACAAAAACAGCTCTGCGAATGGCAAAAAAAAAAAAAAAAAAAAAAAAAAAAAAACACGGAGGAAATTTGCATATGACACAGAGTCAGTACACCAATCACTGATTACAACACAGATCGGAGAAGAGAAAACTTTTATTTTGATTACACATTTTACGCACGGGTGCCATCACAGGCAATATATTGCATGCGGGTGACTGTGGACAATACAGTCGAACGTAACATCGCATGATGGATGTTTGCAATCTCACGTTTGATAGAATCTTTCAAATCCGGCAAAGTTTGCGGATTGCACGTGTACACTCTAGATTTGAGATATCCCCAGAACCAGAAATTCATAAGAGTGAGGCCGGGAGATCGCCGAAGCCACGGAAATGGAAAATGGCGATGACACGGTCGCCAAAATGCTGTTTCAGGACCCTGCGAACAGACTTCGCTATATGTGGAGGTGCACCATCTTGCATACAAACGAAGTCATTCAGTGCATTTCGCTGCAGCAATTCTGGTATGACATAATTTTGCAGCATTGCTGTATAGCCGGAGCCTGTTACAGAGCAAGTTACAAATCCCGTTGGTGTCGCTTCCTCAAAGAAGTACGGTCCGAGTATAATTGTGCCTGAAATGCCGCACCACACAGTAGCTTTGACGTCATATAAAGGTACTGGTGTCACAGCGGGCGGATTCATGTCTGCCCAGTGCCCACAATTTTTGGTGTTGACGTTGCCAGTTAAGGTGAAATGTACCTCGTCCGTCCATAATATGCAAAGAGGCCAGTCGTTATCTCCATGATATCGGATAAGAAATTCATTAGCAAAGTCTATACATTGTTGACAGTCCCCCAATTCCAACATCTGGACGCGCTGGTACCGGTAAGGAAACAGGCGGATTACAGATCGCAGTAGCTTTAGGACCGTTGATTGTGGTATATCCAATACACGAGATGCGCCTTTTTCAGTTTGCATGTGTCCTGTAGTCACTATGTGATGCACTTCCATAACGGTATCCTCAGGAGCAGTTGGTCTTCCGTATCGCGGCCTATAACACGTGCAGCCAGTCTCTTCGAATTTCTTTACTAAATCACGAAGAGCTTGCGGGCTACATGGGACATGTATTTGGCGATGGTTTCGACAGTAAATACGCAAGGTGTTCGCAGCATTCATCCCATTTTGATAATAGAGTTTTACCAATTCACCACGAACTTTCGCTGGAAGAGTAATTTCGTCGGCATGTGCGAGCTCCCGACTGAAGAACTAACATTCTCACCCCAGTTTTTATCCGTTTTCTACGCCGACTATCTGGCGAACGGTGTTCCGGGATTTGTGTTTTGCCTCTGTCATATCTGATATTGCGCCCTGATCGTGTTTTTTTTGGCCGTTCGCAGAGCTGTTTTTGTGCGTGCGTAATGCATCCGCTTCTTGCGATACACGTACCGTTCCAACGTTCTTTAGGGTTGTCGCATGCGCCGATAAAAAAAAAGCATTGTCATTTCGAGTTTCAATAGCTATAACCCTAATTGTGAGCGCCAATTTGTTGCCGTTCACAGAATACCGAGTTCATACCTGTTAATAACTATATCTGAAATCTCATCTCGATCGTCTCGGCCACTAGAGTTCGAAGTTTTTTTTATGACCACCCTGTGTATATATATATATATCTACCTATATTCTATATATATATATATATATTAGGGTGGATCGAAGAATCGAAATGTGGGTATTTGAATTGGAGTGGGGTGCAAAAGTTGTCTTTTTTGCATATTATTTATATGTTTTTTTTTAAATCTATTTATATTTTTCAGTGCCCCAAACTCCCCCAAAACAGCTAAAAATTGAAAGTTTTATGAAAATTCATATTTTTTTTTGCTTTTTTAATTTTTTTTTTCTTTAATTACTTTTGGTTCGGGATCGAGAGTTGTCTTAAGCATACGAGAATACACTAAAAGAATTTTCACCTTCGATAAATTTCATCCGGCGCCCCAAGACACTTAAATATATGCCGAAAATCAATTTTTATGAAAGTTTTGAACTAAAAATTGTAAGTAAATATGAACAGTTGAATAATCATTTGCATATCATAAAAAGTAAAAGCCAAAGGATGAAAAATTGTTTATCGTTTATTATTAAATGTATAAAATTATTCTATATACTATATTGTTATTTACGAAATTTTGGATATAGCAGATGCTTCAACTGCCGGTGCTGTTTTACAAGATATTGGAATTATGCACAAAAGAGAGACTTCGAATGGAGTAGATCGCATCAAAATTCGACGACAGCGTACAAAGGTTCGAAATTTAGTTGCAGAGACGACGAATTTAGCAGCGTCTCTGTCTATTTAAACCTGATTATATTTTGATGTGAGAAAAGGCAATGCAAAATTGATGAAGGGCACAATGTACCACATAAAAACCACAGAGGGGGGACATTATACCAAACGAACCTGACTCTCTGTATATTAGCCACGTGGCAGCTGCAACAGGAGAAACTAAACCCAAAAGAAGCAATAATAAATTGTTTTATCAAATAACATACAATTAATTGGGCTTACAATAATTGGATGCGACGGAACAAATGTAAATAAAGGGGGCACAAAGGAGGAGTTATTCAGCTGATAGATCTGGAACTCAATAAATCCTTACAATGGAGCATTTTTTATTTCATACAATTGAGTTGCCTTTACGACATTCACTAAATTCTTTAGATGGTGCAACAATTGGTCGTACAGTCTTTTGTGGGCCAATTGGTACAGCAACCAAAATCTGCGAGGATCTACCTGTAGCTTCCCTTTTCTTCAATAAGTGTGGAGAATATGCCAGATAACATGGATAGAATGGTTCTCAGAAATGATCAGCAATATTTATATGATATTTGCATAGCAGTATCACGTGGTGAATGTGGTTCTGATCTCGCATTAAAAAAAACCCTTGTCCAGTTGTTCACTCAAGATGGCTAACATCTGCAGTCAGAAATTTAATATTGTATGTGGCCATAAAAATTCCATCTAAGAATTTCATTATTTTTACAACGCATATTATGAAGGTATGCACCTGTGTGGTTCCATATCAAAACAATGCCCTACATAACAGAAGGAGAGCAGCATATTTAGAAACATCACATTTTCTAGATATTTGGAATCCAATCTAAGAAAGATAGTAGACGCTATTGTTCAACGAAATAGCTTAATTTATCATCCTGAAAATTTGTTATTGTCAATTCTCTCAGATAACAGATAGTATATCAGGTCTTTAGCAATACGAAATCTAATGTATGCTATATATGAAAACAGAGGATCAACAAAAGTAAGAATTTTTCAAGTACGAAAAATACACTTCAAAGCAAAAGATTATTATGAACTTATTGACTGGCAACGACTTGGATGTCTTGAACCACCTCGTTTGTTAAATGTGTCTCGCGAAGAAATTGAGGCCATGGTAAACATAGGAAAAACGGTGGAATGGTCAAAATATCCATGCCATACCCTATCTGTTGAAAGATGCATTCGCCTAGTGTCTGGGGCATCAGAAAGTGTATCTGAACAAGAAAAGTAACACGGTTTCATATTGAATAGATTAAAATCAAGAAGTCATATCAAACATTTTAATACCAAAAAGGATAACAAACTTTAGGAATATGTAAATATTCAAAATAAAAGAAGTAACAATTTTTTTACGTAAGTTCAATTTTTATAATTTTTAGGATTTATTGCTTTGATTTTTAAAATTATACTTCATGTACTATTTTAGAATTATTATTATTTATAAGTTTATACTATATTAACTAAACACTTTGCTAAATCTGTAAATATTTTTTGTAAATTAAAAATAATAATAATACATTTTATTAAATATTTCAATCTTTAACTACATTTGGAACACCGGAAGATATGAATGGATTTCGATAAAAAATTATGTAAACTACACAATTATGAAGTACACACAATACACAACTTTCTCACCCGGCGCCAAATGGAATTAAAAAAATAAATACATAAATTTAAAAAATTAAAAATTTTCATAAAAGTTTAAATTTTTAACTACTTCTGGGGTGCTTGGGGCACCGGCTTGGGGCATGAATGGATTTCAATTTAAAAACACATGTAAACTATTATACATAAAATACAACTTTTCATCCCGCGCCAAAAGTAATTTCGGAAAAAAAATTCCTATACTTTTCGATCCACCCTAATATATATATAATATACTCACTCCAAAAGGTAAGCTCGCAGCGCTAAAATGCGGAAAAACCAACAAGTAATCCTTAGATTTGACACGAAATGCTGTTGAAAAGTAGCAAGCAAATATGTTTATGCATGAAACAAAAGAAATAATTCCAAAGATGAAAACAATGCTGAAATTTCATTAGTTATAAGATGAAGTAATATTGGAGTCATAAACAAAAACATGTTTAAACTCAAAACAAACAAACAATACTGACATTAATAGGGTATATGAGCACCCATCACATTTATACAAAGTTTACAGTATGTGACAATGCTTTAATGAGGTGATCAACAAAAATAGAATAAAATAATCGCCATTCCTCCTGTAAAGCATTTTGCCACTCTGTGGCTGCGATGGGAAGCATGTGTACACACAGCACGGCCGAGGGCATCCCAAAGATTGTCAATGGGATTAAGCTGGGGAAAGTACGGCCACCACTCCATACGTGCAATCCCCTCACTTTTCAAGTAGTCTTCGACGAGAAGAGCTCTATGGGGACGCGCATTATGATCCATTAAAACGAAAGTAGGAATCAACAGCTATAGCGTACAATCTCACAGTGTGGTCTAGGTCCTCATCCTGACACCAGGCAGTCATCATAGAACCCCGTCAAAAGATGTGCAAATCAGTGCGATGTCCCAACGAAGTCCCTGCCCAAACCATGATGCTTCCATCTCGGAATGCGTCGTGTTCGGTGATGTTCTGAGGTCGATTGCGTGTGCCTACTTCTCTCCAGACACTTACACGCTTGTTTTCTGGTTGCAAGGCAAATCTTGACTCATTTGTGAACATAACGTTGCCCCAATCAGACCCACAGACACAGTCCAATTGTTATGTTGCCGAAAGCACTTTAATTGTGTCCGTATAGACTGGGGGGATAGATTAACACAAACGCGGGTCCCCGGCCATGTTCATGTGTAGCTTTCGCCACACAGTATTAGCAGATATCATCATCCAATGGACGCTGCAACCATAATTGTCACACGTTTGGGCGTCGCTTTTGGATTCTGATTCGCTATAACAGCAATATATCGATCTTCCGCGGGATCGTAACCATTGAACGACCAACCGTAGGTCTTTGGACAGCTACTTGGATGGTGAGAATTTGTTTCCATAATACTGAAATTTGGGAATGAAGAATGCCGAAGAAAATCGCAACATATGTGATTGATTACTCTGCTTTAAAGAGTACAATGCCACGCCAAGCCAACTCTCTCAATGTTCTATTCATCTTCTGGAAACCATAAAAATACATCTGCCTTGAAAACAAAAAAGTCCTTCCGGCCTGTACCGGGAGGAAAAGGAAGCTTTCCTATATCTTTGTTTTAAAATTTTAGCTAATGTTACACGAAAAGATCAAGTTAAAATGCAAAGAAACGTTTACAAAAGATTCCTTAATACTGAATTTGAATAAGAAATTCGCCAAATTATTGAGCAATAGCCAAATTGGCTTCCTTTATGAAGACTTATATTGGTCGCCAAATTTGGCGATATTTCACCAAATGTCGCCAATTTTGGCAAGAATTTGGCTCTAACGGATATCAACATGAAGTTTTATGCGTATGATTGGGAAAATTGTTACAACAATAAAAGAAAATAATTTGCGAGTAATCGCGTTAATGTGCTGCTTTGTTTCAAAATCTCAGCCACCCTAGAATTTCAAACTGATCTATCTCAGCCATATTTTAAGATAGAGGTAAACCAAAAAATGCTGTGGATTCCTTGTATCAAGGCCTAACACTAAATTAAAAAATATATTTGAATTTTTAACTTTTTTGTATATTTATTTTAGTTTTAAATTTTTAATTGGTCGCCATCTTGAAACAAAATAGCGGACCAAGCTAGCCAACGAACTCGGTAGAGGCATTGGTGAGCTTAATACACACAATTAGTTTCATCAAAATTGATTTATAAATACGAGCGTTATCGTATGAGATAGGTCATATATATATATTTTTTTTATATGGATATATATATACACATATATATATATAAATCAACATCTGAACGAAGGGTGGTTTTGGGGTCTGGGGGTCATGATCGGTGAAAATATATCGAAATTTTCCGGAACTGCTTTGCTCCGATCGGCTGCAAAAGGTAGCTTTATACTTTTTTGTATTGAAAGCTACCTAATATACGAAATTACTAAACGCATTTTTAAAAAAACTTATATGCAACTCCTGTAATTCCTTACAATGATGGTTTCTAATATGATTGCATTTTTTGCATATTTCTCAACGCGAAACCATGGTTGGCTGTTATATAACATATTTGCATACTTCCATCTAACTACGCAGACAGTTGCATTGTTTCCATTCAGATTGGCTTCCAGATATTAACATTTCCCTCTGTGTTTTTTACTTTTGGCAATGAGTGCACATACAAGATGGATCTGTGATACATGCACGTCCCCATAGAATAACAAACGAGATCGAGGCATTGGTGAGCTTAATACACACAATTAGTTTCATCAAAATTGATTTATAAATACGAGCGTTATCGTATGAGATAGGTCATATATATATATATATATATATATTTTTTTTTTTTATATGGATATATATATACACATATATATATATAAATCAACATCTGAACGAAGGGTGGTTTTGGGGTCTGGGGGTCATGATCGGTGAAAATATATCGAAATTTTCCGGAACTGCTTTGCTCCGAACGGCTGCAATAGGTAGCTTTATACTTTTTTGTATTGAAAGCTACCTAATATACGAAATTACTAAACGCATTTTTAAAAAAACTTATATGCAACTCCTGTAATTCCTTACAATGATGGTTTCTAATATGATTGCATTTTTTGCATATTTCTCAACGCGAAACCATGGTTGGCTGTTATATAACATATTTGCATACTTCCATCTAACTATGCAGACAGTTGCATTGTTTCCATTCAGATTGGCTTCCAGATATTAACATTTCCCTCTGTGTTTTTTACTTTTGGCAATGAGTGTACATACAAGATGGATCTGTGATACATGCACGTCCCCATAGAATAACAAACGAGATCGGACAGTTGGGGATATCCGAAATATTTTTAGACACAAAATTTCGGGGTAATTCTTAGACGCATTTGGTGTTTAAAAACTTAATTGTATTTGCATTTTGTGTTTGAATGTAATTGTTTAAACCTCTTTTCTCATTGTAAAAATCTTTTTAATCTATATTTCACATGTTAGAATGCTTTCTATTCCACTAGAAAAATACCTCTAAAATTTTACTTTCAACACTTTCAAATTTATTTATAACAGTTACCTATTTACTTTAGTTTCAGGTTTAAAATAGTATTCAAGAAGTAACTGGTTCAGATTGAACCTATTAAAAGAAAATCTGAGATGAGTATAGGTTTGGATTATTAATAGGTGATATATATATATGTATCGAGACTTTTATTGTCGTTAACGTCTGTTCTACTGTTTTAGTAAAAAATGTAGCTTATTCATTTTTGTAAAAAAAAAGTGTAAGAGATAAAATTACGCGAGTAAATATGCCTGTAATCTAAAGATAATGTGCAAGAATGCACACTTGATTCATCCAAACTTTTGTTTCGGAACTACTTGATCAAAGAAGTGTATGTTTTAGTTATTCTTTTTTAGATGAAAAATAAATGTGAAATTTCTCTTTCAACAGTCCTTGGCGGAAGATGAATTTACAGGACTTCAATCACTTTACGTGCTTTCTATCGGACATAACCAGATCAAATCTCTCGGGACGACGTTACAGAAATTAGGAAAGCTGGAGTTTCTAAATATCATTCACAATGATATCAAATTAATAAAGCCAGAACAAATACCCAAGATTTTGGGATACATTGAATTAGCCGGTTAGTATTTGTTATTGCATTAAAGAATAAATTCAATCATTTTCTCTACGAACATAATATAAACATAATAATCAGAAATAATTAATTGCTGTAATATTCTACTGAAATGGGTATGGCGGCTGTAATCTTCAGTATAAAGAAGCACTATTTCTTTGAAGCAGTTTATCGCAGTAACGCAATATTTATTTGTATGTGTCCGTTTATTCTGCTTTCATTGTAGTCACATGCAAAGAAACAATCAACGGCATAGGTAAATCAAAACAATCATTTATAAAATGCTTTGGGAATTGTCACAGAATAGGAAATCTTACACAAACTTCTTTTGAAGCTGCACTGGTCTGAAAATAAAGGCATTTTATTAACTGATGAATCTAAAGTACTATGAAAATTTATATAATCTATATACAGGGTGTCCCACGAGGTACGCAGCGTCTGATATGTACAGATTCGGATAGAGCACGTCAATATGAGTATTTTGAATGGTAACAAGTGGGGTCTCCGAATATAGCGTGATAGTCTAATTACAGAATGAATGTTATCATAGCTGCCAATTTTACGCTTTTTTCTTACCACTAAAATTTTATAGTAAATTTTACCTGAGTAAATCTCCGAAATCATGGGATTCAATAAGGTAAAAATTTCTATAAATTTTTAGTGGTATCAAGCTATACGCGCTTTTAGTGTCATTGGTTACCACAAATTTCCATAATCATCTGGGGAATCTTTCATGTTGTACACATCGTTATTTGGAATACCCATTATCGGATTCGTCAATAACGTCATAGCTGCCAACTTTTACGCTTTTTTGATACCACTAAAAATTTATAGAAATTTTTGCCTTATTCAATCCCGTGATTTCGGAAATTTACTCAGCTAAAATTTACTATAAAATTTTAGTGGTAGGAAAAAAGCGTAAAATTGGCAGCCATGATAACGTTCATCCTGTATTTAGACTATCACGCTATATTCGGGACCCCACTTGTTACCATTCAAAATACTCATATTGACGTGCTCTATCCGAATCTGTACATATTAGACGCTGCGTACCCTGTGGGACACCCTGTAAATATAAGGAAGGATATAAACATAAAAATTATATATTGTCAATAATTAGGTTTGTGTTCAGTTACCCTCTACGCATGTCATATTTATTTGTAATTATGATTTATACTAAAATATCATATTTTTGTCTGTTAGTGTTTCCCAGAATATAACATTTTGATTATAATTTAATATTTAAAGCAATTTTTAGGTAATTAACACTTTGGTGACCAGCAATTTTGTATGAAATCTGGATTTTAAAACAGTAGACATTCCCCTCTCTTCTTCATGTCTTTCGTAAAGTGATTTCCTAGATAGGGTCCTCAAGATTATGCATCAGTAAATATTTTTCAATATACGGATCAAATACAGATTCAATATAAAATATTTTACAATCTAAAAAAATAAATAAAACGGAACATACTAATGATGTTACTGTATTAGCTGCAACGTTAAACCACGCCTTTAGCCAATGATGTTTGGGTGAATAAAAACTTTAATTCTCGTTTCCGGTCGTGAATGAGATAAATATTAGTATATCAAAAAGTTTTCTAGGTCGTTAATCTCAATATTATATATTACACATGTTTCATACAATAAATAATAGATAGGAAAATGTACAGTATTTTCATTATTGCTATTATAATTTCAACGCTGCTTATTTACTATAAGGCACATGCACTTTTTTTGTTGTCTCTAATTACTTACACTCATTGTACAAAATTACCTTTACTGTACATAATTTTAACAATAAATGACCAGCAATTAATGACAGTTATCATTTAACAGACAATCCTTTCAGATGTGACTGCAATAGCCTGCCGTTTTACGAGATGCTTAATCAGTCAATGAATAAAGGGTTTTGTTTAAGATCTGAACTTGTAAAAAGTCTACGAAAACATCTCAACTGCCCAGACGTGTGCTCATGTAAATGTACTGAATACGGAGATGGTGTTTCCATGTTTGTCGACTGCAGCTCAAAGAATTTATCTCTTGTTCCACATTTTAGGCAGAATAATTTAGCACTGTGGCAAGTAAGTGTTAACAGATTGCATTAAATCTAAAATAATCTTAATCTCTTATGACGTAGCGTTGACGAACTGACAATTAGAGAACAGCTCATAAGTTGCAATTACAGAAAAAAAGGAAATAGTCACTTGTCTGGAAATGTCTTCTTTAATATATGTTAAAAAAAGCTTAAAGAGGAAGGGAAGTTTCTTATTACTTAAATTGTACCGAACGCTGAAATTTTCAATACGTACTATCACTTTTGACAGGATATTTGGCTGATCCGGGATATTGTATTTTAAGATACAAAACAAGAATAAATTCGGTCAAATTGTTTAGAAATTATTGATATTTAAAGTTTGGAGCTAATAATGTTAAATTCCTTCTTTATCTTTTCAAAACAGATTGCACGTAGCTTTTAACCCTTTTAGTGCGGGAGTCGACAAAAGTCGACATAAGGGTCCGAGTACGGGAGTCAACAAAAGTCGACATAAGGATCCGAGTACGGGAGTCGACAAAAGTCGACATAAGGGTCCGAGTGCGGGAGTCGACTAATGTCCACATCTAGGAGTTAGGTGCTGTAGACTACACTAAGCTTCGACAAAAGTCTCCTAGGCGTTCACAGCGTGTATTGTGCTCATTGTAGTGCGTCATGGGATTAGCAGAAAAAACCCCCCAAAAAATTCCGCACTGAAAGGGTTAAAGAATAACAGAGAAACTACTAGCGGAATGATTTGTATTTTTGGATTCAGATATTTGAATTTACTTAAAATCAATTTCTGTTAAACGTTTTACGGGTAACATTCCATATTTATTTCGAAAATCATTTCAGACTCTGTATAATTTCGAAATGAATTTTCGAAAAGAATATAAAGTGTGACCTATGATTTCTTTAACATTAATAGACTTCTAAGAGCTCTAAATATGCCAATCCTAAATTACAGCTCATTCCACTAGTAGATTTTGAGTTATGCTTTTAAAACTACCCACATTGCAGTCTTTTTTAAATTATTAAAAATAATTTTTCCTTAAGATTTTTCTATTCAAGTACATCGAAATTTTGTTCACGATTCAAAAGTGATTTAAAAAAAATTATTTTGCAGAGTTTTAAAGAATTGAATAACAAAAGGTTTCACTATCAGAGGTGCACTGTACTCACAAAGTGAGTGTATATTATGTCGTTTTACTAGCATTCTTAGTTAAATCAACATAATTTAAAGCATGAAATTGTTCGGTTTTGTAACATTTACAACCATATTTGAAACCGTAACATTTTGTTTAATTAGGTATTAGCTGTAATTAATAGTTATAATTTTACTTTATATTAACTGGTTAAGTTTCAATATTTTTTTCAATGACAGTTTTATTACTATACTATTTCAATAATGACTTGTTTATCATTTAAAAATGGTCAATTAATAAAATGTTCTTAATTGTTCTAGGTTGATGAAATGTACTCTTCCGATGACCGGCGTTACCGTGTAATGTATCAGAATATTGATCCTTTATTACACTTAGAAGATAATGTCTTAGGAATCAGTTTAGAAAATAATAAATTGAGTATTCTGGATGAAGCACAGCTACCTCCGAATCTCGTGCAACTTTATTTATCTAACAACCTGTTGAGGAGGTTTCCCCAGTCTGTGATCGACAATCAGCTGGATCTCAAACAAGTGTCTCTATCTGGCAACCCGTGGATGTGCGATTGCGATGCATTGAAATTCAAGAAATGGCTAACATCCAACAGCCATATCGTAAGATTTTACTACATATAATATATATTTCTTATAAACAGGCTGTTAACGTTACTAGAACTAAATCAGAAAGGTCAATAAATTTTCTTAATACAAGCAGAAAGTGCAAAAACGTTCGGTGATACACTTATGTATAACCATATTGAATACTCACAGTACAGGCAAATAAATAGAACATGAAGAAAGACAGCTCCCGTAGGGCTAATGTAAAACTGGAACCCGTACATTTCCGCGGGTAAAGTGTTGCTGCAAAACAAACTTTACATGGATGAAGCGCAGCGATGCATGCGCGCGCACTTAACTCGAAACCAGAATAAAATGTCTGCGCTTTTTTCATGCGCTTTTTTTGTTTAATAAAATTGTTTTTCATTACAATTTTTGAAAGTCAATAAAGGTGTCATAATTAGAAAAGAAATTCCTTTTATTTTTTCAATAAATAAATAAGAAAGCAAACTATAATTTTAGAATATTTTTCTTTTTATTTACAAGTTGTAAAAAATGTAATGGGTTGTTTGAAAATTTTTTTTCTTGTAAACCTTGGAAATAGAAGATGAGAGTATTACTATAAAGTTGATTAGTAAAGCTTAAAATGGAATAAAACACAAATGTTATCAACTGTACATTTTTGTTTTATTATAGAGAAATTTATTATTTTTAAAATTATCAAGCTTTAATGTGCTTTCGTAATGGATATTTATATAATTTGTTTACTATTGCTATATTTTTCAGTGTTATTTACCTTTCTTGTGCTCTCTGTATAACAGTCCGCTGCACATATCCACTGTTAATGTAATTTTTTACTCTTTGTTCACATACAGTTAATGTCATAAACAAAATTATAGAAAATAGTGATTAAGTATTTTCATTAACATCTTCGAATCTCATGAAATAGTAAATTTACTTATGTGAAGTCAGCATATTAATACCGAAGTAGCAAAAGACTTTTAGAAAACTTTTCCCCTTTAATTTAAATATTTTATGTTAATAATAAATGGTTTTTCTTATACAGCAAATTTAAAAATGAAATGTAACATTACAATAAACACCAATTTTTCTCGAGTAAAATATTACAAGTAAAATAAACTTTCATTTTCCTATTTTAAAAACAAGTATTTTCCTTTTTGCACTAATTCAATCTCCCTTTTAATTTTCTTTAAAGTTTTGCATTCTAGTGCTATTAATATTATATAATATTTATATTAAGTATGTTTGAGAAGTTCAATAAAGATTTCAATTCAGTTTTATTAAATTGTTAAACTGTTTAATATATCATTTAAATAGAGCGAAAGATTATTTTATATCAAATAATTAAAATATTCTAAAGACCTTTTCAATAAAGTATTTTTTGCACAATGCATTATAAAGTAATTGTTTATTCTTAGAAATACTGTATAAAAAGCATATTCAGTTAAAATAATTGGTTACTGATACATAATTGTCAGTTGTTTTATTTCCAAAAATGATTAATTAAACATCATTATAAATAATTACAAAATAACACATTGAAACAAACAAGGAAAGATATCTTGGAATAGTAATTTTTTATTTAAGATGGCATTACAGCATAATTTTCTTCACTTATAAGGAAGATACTGGAAAAAATACAGTGTATCAAATTTTAAGATTAAATTTAAACAAATCCAAAATCAGGAAATGAAGAATACAGATACACGTTTACGATTAAAACAGTACAAACTGCATGGGTTGTTAAACAAAGACTACATATAAGTTGAGGTTTCATTAATAATATATATATATATATATATATATATATATATATATACATATATTTACTTGCATAAAAAGTAGTGTATGCATATGTGTACATATATTTACTTGCATAAATATCCCCTTGCATAAAAAGTAGAACAATGACATATATATTTAAGAAGTTTAACAATATGGGGTGAAAAAAAAGGATGGATTTCTTTCAAATGGTTAGCAAAATGTTGAAATGCATCAGAACAAATGCAATTCTAAATAAGTTTTTCAGCAAGTAACATTTAAAGGGGGGGGGGTTAACAATTCTACTGATTTTTTTTCCCTTTCTGTTGCAAAATTCATACCAAGAAAAGGTATAAATTTTCTATTCGTATTTACATAAAAATGTCTTTCACAATTTTAATGCATTTGAATTTAACTAACTTTAAATAGTAGTGTACTTTCAAATTATTACGCACAATTCATATATATATATATATATATATATATATTAAATGTATTTTTCTCCAGCTATGTAATTTTCAAATTTCATATACATGTGGGATCTCAGAAAATTACAGCAATCATGTTATTAATAAAATATAAAAAAGCATATAGTAATTTACTAATCTTTAATAAAAGGTTCATACTAATTACAAAAAAAAATTAATAAATAAAAAAATTTAATTTAATTAACAGTGCTTAGTTTTCTATATAAAATATATCAAATATAGAAAAAGAGATATTTAATTTCAACCCATTGATCTTTTTTTTCTGAGTTCAAATATTTCTTAGTTTTTTTAGTCTTAAGAGCAACTTCTCTAATAAATAATATATTTCTTTCATCATTAATCAATTTCTTATTTATTTTTATCAGTGTTAATGCTATATGGATAATCTTCCATATTTAATTATAGATGTCATAACCACTGATTTCACACTCCTTCTAATTCAATGGAATATGCCAGACACAGAACTTTAATTAAACAATTTTCTGTTGAGGTTATATTTAAAAATAATCATATTGATAGAAAAACATTTTCTCCAGATTTTAAAGAAAATGTAAATTGTTGCCTGAGATTTTAAGACCAAAACATTTCCCCTTATTTCCAGGTTCTCCCTGCTCTTTTGTATGAACCCTGTAATGGTAAAAATATGCTTTAACCTGCATTACTTTCAGTTTATTTACCTGAAAGTTGAGAGCGGGCTTTTCTTATTGTTTTCATCTAGAATGCGCGCGCATGTCAAGGTCGTCAGAGGTTTAGCAAAGTTCCCGCCTTGCGACGTTCAAGCCAGTTCATCCTGTATGGTTGCTTTCTCCTCATATCCCTATCCGAATTTTATGATAAAGGTAGCGATAGATGGCGACAGTTACGCTTTTTCTGAGCTGTAGTTCTTATCTATTGTATGTTCTTTGGTACAGGCCATGAGAAAGATCATCCGTATATGCAATAAATCATCACATGATTATTCCGTAGATAAGAATATTAAAATTAATAAAGATCGTTCTCCACAAAACCGTAAAAGTGCCTTTCGTGTTATTTGCAATCTATGATATAAACACGTGATCCTTGATTAGCTGACTAACGCTCCAATACTTATAGGACAAAATATTTTCAGTATAGAAGAAGAAACTCGTCGATAACGCAACGGAGACGGTTGAGTTATGACGTCGCATACAAAAAAGACAGTGTTCGTTAACAGGGGCCTCCAAGATAAACGTTATGGAAAATAATAATTTATTTATACCTAAGGTGATGGATGTATTGGCTTTTAAAAAATGGAACTAACATTTTTCTTAACGGAGCCACTATACAAGGTTTAAGTAAACTAAATTCCACTATAAACTTTAACTGTAACTATACTTTAAATTTCACTAAACGACATTTTAAAATACGTTGATGCAGCACCTCAGCAATACTTCTGCAATAAAGATTAAACAAACTGTCTCAAATCTACACAACAGAACAAAAGTTTGACTCTTCTTCTTAAACAGATGTTAAACCTAAGCAAAGCACTTGTAGAATCATGGACTTGAGATAAATGTTTGTTCAAAAGACTATTCTAAAATTATCGTACCAATCGCTAAAGTAAACTTCTAAATAGCGCATAGATCTTTATCAGAAGACATAAACTCCCGAAAAGTACATCCTACGCTCGAATATAGGTATCTTTGTACTGAAATAAAGTTGGGAAGATGACTATCATGTGCATAGGCACAGTCAGTGAAAAATGTATTTTTAGTTAGAATTCGTACTTTGAAAGTTCGAAGAAGTCTAATAATAAAACGTCACTGCTTCTACCAAAATACAACTATTTACTAAAACGTGGCACGTCTATTTGAAATTCATTTTGACTTTGTATTTTTTCGAACAAAACTCAAAAACGACATTGAAAGTAACTTTCGAGAAACTCATAACTTGCCACAACACGGCCAGAATCTCGTGGACTAACTGAGTATGTGGTTATGTTAGAGTAGCATTTAAAAACTGTACTATTGCATAACAACGATTTCAAAACTAGCTTCGACAAATACATGAACTCAATGTAGACAATCATTCTCTTTTCTTAATTTTTTTTAAAATAATACCGAGTATCTTTTAACATTGAAAAATTTATAAAAGCATTATCATAGGTATACATTTTTAGGATTCCTTTCTCGGAAAGTTGCCAAAAATGCCTCGGAAAGAGGTCTCAGTGTTGTTCAAGAAAAGTCACCTGTCAATCATATTTGACGCCAGAGTAGACAATTTTAAGGTGATTTTCAAAAAAAAAAAAAAAAATTCTCAACAACGCGATACTAATATATATATATAAATGAATTATATATAGAGCTATAACTGACTTTTAATATCTTGGAATTATTCTATGAATTATTTTTGAATAATTGCCTTCAATAATTGAATTCAATTGGTAATAAAAACGTTTAGTATTTATCACCATTATTCGTCTCACCTAAAACAAGACCTTGTAAAAAGTAAAGTTTTCATTATGCCAAGCGCGCTTCTGATGAAGGTAGCAAAGTGTCAACACCGCCTTAGTCCGTGCCACGTTTTTCTAGATAGGTTTTCAAATAACATCTCGGCTACTTACCGACAAATGCTTTCGAAAACCTTTTTCAACAATTCTTGTATGATTCTGCTTCGATAGGTACCTTGAGCGCCTCTCAACACCCTAGCTGAGTGCACATAAAGTTTATAAGTAACTAAAAAATGCGATTTTCTCAAAAACTATGTGACTTAAGATAATCATTACAGTTTTTCTGCAAGTGTGAAATATATTCCTACTACACCTAATTTTATAATAATTTTATTTTCAGTAGATTCGGAAATAAGATGTTAAGACATGTTTTTGCAGTGCATTTTCGACGATATCTCTGAATGCCTAAAATTAAAAAAATATTTTTTTTTAGTTCGGTGTTACTAGTTCTTTCGAATGATGTCCACACGATATATAAAAAAAGATTCTCTGTTTCAAGTAACATAATTGCCCTCCCCCCATAAATTAATCCTAAAATATTTGCGAATGACTAATAATCTATGCATATGTGAGTCCCAATAGCCTTTATAATTCCGCCAAGTTAGATCTTTACCCATGCCACAGTTTTCGAGAACAATGGTTGTGATAGACGGATAGCAGACACACGAATGATCCTATAATGTTTAAGTTTCTAGTTTTTAAGTACGCAACCCTGCAAATAACACAATATTATTAATGATTTTCAGATTTTTGCCTTTACATGTTCTATAAGACTTTCCTTCGTGTCAAATTTTAACGTTATAGTTCAACCGGAAGTATCCCATAGGTTTTGAGAGTAAAACCTATAAGATACTTCGAGTTGAATGCTTGAGTAGGTATACTGCAAGCGATCGTATCATTGTTTTCGCTGTTTAGAGTTCTTCTAGGGACTTCAGTCGATATCTGTAGTCGAGTATCTGTAATGTAGTTCAGAAAGAATTAATCGTATTCCTTCTACCATACAATTTGACATGTTTCTTGTACTAAAATTATTATGATATTGACTTCTGCGCATGAACAAGAAGTCTCGTGGGAATGTGGAGGAACGCCATTCTGGAGCGACCACGTGAATCGGATTCATTGTTCTTAGCATACAGGAAGAATGACTCTTCTTTTCAAGATTTCCATGTACCGTTCAGAACTCCATCCGTGACATCCGCTGATTAATAACTTACGGATACAAGATGCCATCAGCACAAAGACAATACTAGAGTATAAACTTTGATTAACGTTTGACTTAAAAATATGATTTTCAACTGTATATAGTCCATTTAAAAAAATATTTTTTGACAAAATAAACAAAGGATTACATTTTCTTTTGGATTATATTTCCCTCAGCGTATTAGAAAGCTTGAAGATAGTAGATCCGCACTTTAGTGACCCGTAAGGTATGGTGACGTCACGGCGACGTCACTGTGAAGTCACACTGTGACTTTGTGACAGTCGTCGTGACGTCAAGTGACGTCGATGTGAAGTCACTGTGACCTAAATGTGAAGTCGTTATGGCCGTTTTCAAGGCTTTCTGTGACCTCACAATGTGACTACTTTGTGAAGTCACCGTGCGACTTCAATGTGTCAAATGTGACGAATCTGCATCGGATAGGTTGACCAGATTTTACCCGAATCCTATCCGGATTGTTCGGTTCAACATTTTTTTATGCTACAAGTTTGTGACGTTTGTGATGACACTGCACCGTGTCGAGTGACCAGATTTTACCCGAATCCAATCCAGAAAGTTCGGATCGATCTTTTGGATTTGTTTGGCTACAGAATGGATTTGGTTTAGTGGTCGAGTGACCTGATTTTCGTGAACTCGATCTGACCCGAGTCGGGTATAATGTTATTACTGTAAGTCTTGTTCGGAATAGAATCTTGCATACGACCGAGTAACCAGATTTTATCAGAAATTGTAATACGACACAGTTTCATATGTCGGATGGGATCTAGAGTCATGCACGAATCCGGTTATATACTTCTTGAAAATGACTGAACATGAATGATGGTTGACTGAAATTATATTTCGATTCAACCCGTATTCTTACCCTAACCCAACAACAACAACAACAAAAAATCTGTTGGCCCTCAACCCAACAGAACCTGATAAATGATTTCGCATAGATTCGGATAACAAAATTTTACCAAATCACGATAAAATCAACGATAAGGATTGGATCGGCAATAATTTTTTTTGTGCAACTCGTATTCAAATTAAAACTCTGCATCTGATTGGGAAACCGGCTGATGTAGTCGTTAAGCAAGAAAATTATATATGTAAAAAACGCATACTAATATAAAAATAATATGTGAATATTTCAATAATATGAACTTCTATTGCGCAAATAAAAACTTTTAAAATTAACTTCTACTTCCATTTGTTTTATGTAACCACCAAAAATATTGACAATAATTAAAACTATGCTATTTTGCTGTTTGAAGTTTTTAATTGTGTATACTTTGCCATATTTCCCCTCGCTCAGTATCACGAAACTTTCTGACACATTTATGAACAAATATTTAAACGCAGGTCACTTGCATGCCTGATTATTAAAGCGATTTGGAATGAATAGCGTTTTCCATTTTTAGTTAAATGAAATACTTAAGATCAATTTCGGTCACGTTTTTTTTCCGTTTCTGACGCTGCGCGTCGGAAATTCGGTTCAAAACACCGACTTTGCTAGTGTTTTCTGAAACATCTTCTGCCGTTACCAAAAAATGGAAAATGGTATTCTATTAAATATATTCTGATTAAGAACACCTGCCAATTTCATGTGTTTCCGAATAAAAATGAATTCAGAAATATGTCAGAAATTAGTTATTTTGAATTTGAGAACAATGAAATATTTTGATAACTATGGAAAAAAAAGAAACAGCCTTTAAGAAGAGTACACGGAAAACAGAAGTTAAAAATATTAATTTCCTGAGGAGATATTTTAAATATACGAATGCGTCCTTCGCCCATAGGTTTAACATTAGCGAGGGCAGTAGGAAAGTTCTCTGAAGAACAGCCTTAAGAATTGTCAGAGGAAACACAATGCCATGTATTCTGATTCTCCGAAAAATGTTCTCATTTTTATATATATATATATATATATATGTGTTACGGTCAATATGATTAATCCGGTCATTATTAATAATAATGGCCGATTATTATTAATAATACCGGTTATTATTATTAATGACCAGATTAATCATATTGACCGTAACATATATATATTAAACTCCATACAAAATCATTGTCTCAGTAATCTTAATAAATGTACTTCTCTAAAATTTAGTATTTTAAATATGCTATCGAAATACATAAAGTATTCATCTTGTGATAATAAAAACAATTAGCTTGAACAATTAATTTTTAACATAAATATTTGATTAATTATTGATATCCTAATTGGTAAATGTATTTTAAAACGAATATTGTGTTTATTTAGTATAATTTCATTAAGTTCAGATTCGAAACGCAATTATAAAACAATTACCTATTACTTTTTTATATGAAGTCCATTACTGGCACAGTGGATGTCCAGTACTGGAATGGTGGATGCTCGTTGCTGGAATTTTAAGTATTTTCCTTTATTTCTATTAGTACAATTAAATTTACATTTACAAGTGGAAATGTGACAATGAGATTGGTTACATATTGTAGATATATTCATACATTGAATTTAAAAAGTGGAATATAATAACGATAACTAGTAATTAAAAACATATTTTTTAAAGACGTTACTTAAAAGTACCCGTTACTGGAAAGAGTGCCATATTACTATAATATAATTATAATTATTTTACATTAATCCCTCAGACGTAAATTTCTCTATTAAATATTTAAAATTTCCAAGTACTTCCTTACGTAATAGCCATCGTGTTATTATCGTAATGCTGCAAATTTCTATATTAGATATTAATTCCTAATGTTTAATAATAAAACTCATATTTTATGCAAGACCTTTCATATATTATTAATAATAATTTTGATCAAGTCTCTTTAAAATGAAATACATTACGAATAAGAAATAATACCTGTAAACAAATCTATGGAAATTCACAAAATCTTATATTTATGTTTAAAAATCTATTAAGTCCTAAAACATAATAAAATAAGAATATATCGTTTCACATTATGAATTAAAAATATTACAAATAATTAATTTAAAACAATGTAAATTTATAACTCTTAAGTATAGACAAATTGAAATTAATTTTAGAATACTTTGTACTTACCAAATCTTAATGCATATCCATTTAAAAAATCTTCGCGTGTTCCTTTATCCATTTTTAGCAAATTGTTAATGATGTCATATTAGAGGGAATCTTTTCCAGCAAGAAATTTCGGATAACTGACACTTATATGTAACACAGCTACCACGAAATTCCCCAGCTAGAATTCTTCAAAATTTGAAAATAAATTAAACAAAAATTGAATTCATCTTATGCTTACAACACTTTGAATAAATAATCCTTCCGATTTCCGAATGAAACAACCACTTTTCAAATTTATCTTGACCGCAGACGATAGACGAGTCCATATTATAAATAATGAGCAGCTGCCCAATTTCTTACCAAAGAATAAATGTTTTCTTCTTCCTTCCCCCCTCCGCCGTTCAATATGTATATGTTGTTTTTCAGGCTTCAAAATAACGCTTTGCAGATGATACAATGAAAGACTTCCGTTTATTTTATTTTATGTCAAGTTTGCTAAATGCAATTTTTAAATTAAAAAATGTCGAGATTTTTTTTTTCCAAATATGGGCTAGAATAGCTATAACAATTATATTGAAAATTCTGGAGATAAAATAAAATGAAATAGTATTTTCCTTCTAACAGAAGAAAATTACTTATTTTATATGTTTATGATATTCATAACCAAATTCATCCATAAAGAAACGAAAACAATTTAAATAAAGCCCTAGCATACAAAAAAGAAACTTTGCTTTTCTGAAAATATCGGATTATCTCTATTCACATTTTGTCTACATTTTAATAGCACTTCACAGTGAACAACACTTCCCTCCATTATATTATTTTTCTGCCAGTTCCGATGATTACAAGTAATTTATAATTGACAAAATTCTTTAAAGTTATTTTAACACAATTATTAATTTTTCCTAAAAAATAAAACTTTTATATTTTTTAAATTAAAAAATAAGTTTAAAAATAAATTTAAAAAATCACATTTTCTAGTTTTCATAAATAAGTATGTTTCTATGATAATTTACAATTGCATAATTAAAAAGATTTTTACATATATATATTATGCTGATAATTTTATTTTAGTTAGATATATGAATAATTGAATATAAATTACTTTCCAAGAGGCATAATAAATTACTAAGGCTCTCAAATGCGTAAAGATTTGACACTATGTATGTTTCTTCTCATTTTCAAAGATTTTTTAAATTCACATTTTTGTCACAGTGTGAATTCCCAACATGTTAGTACTTTGGTCGCAGCTGTGACGTGACATGCGTGATTTACAAAGACGTCAAAGTAACGTCACAAAAATTAAAAAATTGCCTAGAAAAGTATTTTTACGATGTACTTTTACTTACATGTTTGAAATAGCTTTGTATGTTTTTTTTTTATAATTTTCAAAGAAGTCCACATTTTAGTCACAATGTGACTTCACTCAATGGTGGCATTTTGGTCACAGAAGTATCGTGACAACTGTGACTCGCATTGACGTCACAGTGACGTCACTGCGACCATGCATGCTATGAGGGGAGTTATTCAGCTAATCATTTAGCGAAACATATTGAATTACATATTACTTAACTGTGTGTTCCTTTTCATGTATTCACAATATACACGATGTAATTTTCTTTTTTGTTTTATTAATTAATAGAGTGCATTGAACTCTGTAATTCCACTTTTTCTGCTGAACCTCCAATAATCTCTAAATTTGAACCGATTGCACATACTTCATTCAACATTTACATACGATTTTTTATATCGGTTCTTTTAAAAGAATATACGAGATAAAATGAAAAAAGTAATGAATTCACTTTCTCATTATAGTTGTATTTTTTCTTTTAATTTATTTTTAAATATAAATTTAATGTATATTTTTATGATTGATATAGATCAAGGATTATGACAATGTTCGATGTGGAACAAGCGATATAGGAGGAAAAAATCTCAATGGGACGGTTGTATGGGAGCTCAGTGATCTCGATCTTTGTCCTGCGACAGACTTAACATTGATTTTTGCAGTGCCTTTCGTAACTCTGTGTAAGAATTTTTCAATTTATGGATTATTTTGTAATAGTCTTATTAGCCACATCTTCAAACAAGGAGAAAATTTCAAGTAAAATATGTGTATTTTACTGAACTTTAATATATACTGTCACAAAGCTTAGTAATAAATATACAGGGCCATTCATAATTCCCTCCGGGGTTTCGAAACGTTATAGTAAAAAAACGAAGACGAATATGAAAAAAAGAAACATATGAAATTATTCCGAAACTATTCAAGTTTTACTTACATACATTACAGGTGTTCTATGTGTGAACCCTTGGTCACACGGCATACATCCATGCGATAGTCCAGTTCCTACCATACTCCGTTTCTTTAAATTTCCGGTACCACACATGAATTGTTTTGTCAGTTGGTCCCTGTTTTCGATATTTATTACGAAAGACCCGTTGAACTGACACCACTGATTCAGATTTAAAGAAACGGAGTATGGCAGGATCTGGACTATCGCATGGATGTATGCCGTGTGACCAAGGGTTCACACATAGAACACCTGTAATGTATGTAAGTAAAACTTGAATAGTTTCGGAATAATTTCATATGTTTCTTTTTTTCATATTCGTCTTCGTTTTTTTACTATAACGTTTCGAAACCCCGGAGGGAATTATGAATGACCCTGTATTATTTTGCGTACAAAACATCATATAAATAAAAAAAAAGAAAATGCGAAAAATTAAAATTTTTAATTTCCGATTTCATTCCTGGCAAATAAACATCACGCTGGGCAATTTTAGTAAGATATTTTTTATTTCCGATGTCTTCCTTATATTTTCAGAAAGCAATAGCACACTTAATAAAATGTCTAATCTGATTACTGCAAGTGCGCTATTGTTTTTTATATTAATCTCTTTAATATTTCCTTCACGAACTGGGACTGACTCAAGGCACTATGATTCTTACTTGCCTTTCAACACTCCACTGTTTCGAAAACGCAAAACCAAACTATTAGTGGTAATAATAACAATAATAATAGTAATATTTATGTGAATATGAATAATATGGATGTGAGATTCTGATGAGTAACGTGTAATTTCAACACAACAAAATTTTTCAAATACAAATACAACCAATAAAGCTTAATAAACAACGAAATGTAATACTGAAGATCCATATGTAACAAGATTATTATTAATGAACAATCAGAACTTTACTTCTTACAATATATTCATACTTCTCTGTAAGCCTTTTGTCATGAACCACCCAACTACTTTTTCTAAAATTTTTGGAACTCATTCTTGCGAATTTTCATTCTTATTTAGCGGGGACTCAAATTCGTGCTTGCATTTATCGTAGCTTGTGGTTATTATTATTTCATTGAGTTCATACAATTGTTGCTGTTACTTCTGATTGTTACTTTTCATTCCCACATTCTCGGTCAATCTGACGGTACTGGTTATGTCCTCAGTTATTAATTATCTTCGTTTAAATCAGACACAAATACAACAAATATAATAACAAAATAACAAATAATCAGAGTAAAACAAAATATGTGTCGGCAAACTCATCATCTACGTAAGGAATTTCTATTTTGATTATGACTTGAACAATAGCTATTATCATAAATGGCTCCTCTGTGCTCATACGCATTGAAAGTAACTGGAAATACATAGTTACATTTGACCTCGCTCTTAATACATCCATTATTTCTTCCATCAACTGTGCGAATATATCCTTTGCAATGAAATTATCTGTAAATAATGGTTTGTGCTTGACATCACGCAAAAAGTAACGACTTTTACATCCTTCCCGAGTGTTTTTTGATTTTTTTTCTAAATCGTCATGCTGCCCGTACTGCTTAGGATATCCGTGATATCTACCAACAAACTTTTCTCTTGTATAAAATGATTTTACTTTATTTGCATGTCTACAATCACGTTTCCTTATTTTTTTTTCATTTCTTCTTTCTGTATTATTATGTTTCTTTCCTCGTGCTCATTGAATTATAATATTTTTTGCTACTCGTTATTTCAATTCCATTTTTTAATTAAGTGGCTGAGACGGGAGGTGCTGGGTTCAAACCCCTGTAGCGCTCGTCGACCTAATAGCTCGAAGTTTTCCGCAGTTTTCTTCGAACCTGGCCGTAAATATGGGTTTAAATCCCTTAGAAAGACCCCCACGGAGGGCACTCCCCCTAGGGCCTATATCCCTCGAGTAGATAATCGGCCGTCTTGAATAAACCAACCAACCAACCAACCATTTTTTTTATTTTATTTCGTGAGTCGAATGAATTTTATCCACTTTCACTGCGAATGCTAATTTTATCTTGAAGTTATATTTTGAAGTATTTTTATTTATAATTTCAACATTTCGGTTTTGTTCACGTGGACTAATTGATTTTGATATCCTCACTTTATTGTATGGATTGGCAGCATAATTAATTTTTTTAGCGAAATTCTTCACTATTTTAAGGAAACCTACTTGAAAAGTGTTGCTCATGCCAACGATTTTAATTTCGTCGTTGTTTAACGCCACATTTAACTTGCTAATCACATCATATTCTAATACAAAAGTTTATGCGAGAGATTCCAAAACATAAAATTTTGTTGATATAGTAAACACATCAGAGCGTATTTCATACACAAAATCTCCAATTAGGGTTACAGTTTCTCTACGGATGCCAGTTAACGAGATTTCATCTGAAGACAAATATGGCGGCTCAGTATTGATATAACATTGATAACTCATTAAAGAATGATCGCTGCCCTTATCAAATAAGAAATTTGGGTACTTTTCGGTCAGCCGGGCGCCAGTGACATATGTACATATACAGGGTGATTCATAAAAGATGGGCAGAACTTTAAGGGGTTATAGTACACTTAAAGACAAATAATATTAAATAGGAGACTAAGGGTCCCAGACGTATTCCCAAGGAGATAGGGGGCATTAAAGTTTAGGGTCCGAAATTTCAAATGATTATAAAACATGGAAAAATTGGTCGATTCGTTTGCGGTTTTTGCAAAAAATTTTCTTTATGCCAGTATTTTCTTGAAATAAAATTTTAAAGTTCAATTTCAAAAAATGCCGATAGGGGGCGCTTTAGACTTTGGAGTAACAAACAACTATTTTTTAACGTTATTTTTTGTATTTCTTTAAATGATTTCGAAAGCTTAGACTTAAACTTAAATTTTGATCTAAAAATCTGAGTCCTAACGAGTAGTTAAGTAGCGTAAACTGAAATTTGAAATTTGAAACCCTTCTCCCCCCAGAACAAAAATCAGTTATTCCCGATCTTTGTGTCGTAGATTAGGCTCTAACTACTGCCGCGTTTTGCTAAAATTATTCTTTATGTCAGTATTTTCTTGAAAATAAATTTTAAAGAAAATTTTCAAAAAATTCCGATAGCGGGCGCTTTAGACTTTGGAGTAACGTACAACTATTTTATACCGTTATTTTTTGTGTCTCATTAAATGCTTTCTAAAGCTTAGACTTAAACTTAAATTTTCAGCTCAAAATCTGAATCGCTGAGCGTGGTTCAGTAGCGAGGGGAGGGGGTTCAAATTTCAACTTCTGAACATAGTTCAGTTTGCACTACTTAACCATGCCCAACGATTCTGTGCTGTGATACGAGGCAAAAATACAACTTTCGTCAAGGACTGCATAGTCGGAATTCACTCATAAAGGCACTGGCACAGTTGGAAACGTCGCTCATGCAAACGTTAAAGCTCCATTCCTGACGCTAGTCACCGGGTGAAGAAGGAAACAGAAAGTATGCAAATGTCAAATGGGGAAGAAGAAGAACACGTATGCAAAATTTCGACACGATTCAGGCATAAAAACCACTGAACGGTGAGTCAAGTGTAAGTCGCTGTAGTAATGAATCGGAAGATGGTGCCCTTCACGAATAAGGAAAAGGCTGAGATGCATTTAATTTACGGAGCGGCAGATGGAAATGGTGCAGAGGCACAACGAATGTACGGAGAGCGATTTCCTAACAGGCGGTTGCCTAACCGCAAAACTTTCGAGCGCTTGCACAGACAGTTGTGTGAGACGGGATCATTTCTCGCTTCCCGGTCGAATGCAGGTCGTGCAAAAAAGGACGAATCAGTAGTTGTTGCAGAAGCCATTCTGGATGTAGTAGCGGCGCAGCCAAATACAAGTACACGAACAGTGGCTAGCCAGGTGGATACCTCACAGTCCACGACTTGGAGGGTACTGAAGGATGAACATTTGCTCCCGTTTCATGTGCAACGAGTCCAAAAACTGTCTCCAGGGGATTATCCAAATCGTATTGAATTCGCCCGCTGGTTTCTGCAGCAGAACGCGCTAAATCCACATTTTGGACGAACTGTGCTTTTCACCGATGAATGTACCTTCACACGTGAAGGTACATTTAACACACACAATGCACATGTATGGGCGGATGTCAATCCACATGCTACGTATCCACATGCTCATCAGAGACGCTTTTCCATCAATGTTTGGGCAGGAATCCTCGGAGACCACCTAATCGGACCGTACCTTCTTCCTGAACGCCTCAACGGTAAAACATACCTCACATTTCTGCAACATGTGCTGCCAGACCTGTTAAACGTTGTTCCTCCACGCATCCGGCGGGTCATGTGGTTCCAGCACGATGGAGCGCCAGCCCATTACGTACGAGACGTCCGCAACTATCTGGACATCACATTTCCGAACAGATGGATTGGTCGAGGTGGTCCTGTTGCTTGGCCTGCTCGCTCGCCAGATCTTTCACCCCTCGATTTCTTTTTTTGGGGACGATTGAAGGCTCTTATGTATGAAACACCCATTGAATCCCCCGAGGAACTGGTCGCCAGACTTTCCGCCGCTGTAGGGGAAGTGCTCGAAAAGCCTGATGTTTTCGCGAATGTTCGCCGTTCCATTCGTCGCCGTTGTTCTGCGTGCATAACCTCTGGTGGTCACAATTTTGAACATTTATTGTGATTACATGTTAATAAATATGCTTTGGTAACATAATCCTAATTTGTGTCTTTTTACCTCGTATCACAGCACACAATGTGTGGACATGGTAAACTGAACTGTGCTCAGGAGTAGAAATTTCAAACCCCTCTCCCCAGAAACTTAACCACGTCTAACGATTCAGATTTTGGGCTGAAAATTTAAGTCTAAGCTTTAGAAAGCATTTAATGAGACACAAAAAATAACGGTATAAAATAGTTGTTCGTTACTCCAAAGTCTAAAGCGCCCTCTATCGGAATTTTTTGAAAATTTTCTTTAAAATTTATTTTCAAGAAAATACTGACATAAAGAATAATTTTAGCAAAACGCGGCAGTAGTTAGAGCCTAATCTACGACACAAAGATCGGGAATAACTGATTTTTGTTCTGGGGGGAGAAGGGTTTCAAATTTCAAATTTCAGTTTACGCTACTTAACTACTCGTTAGGACTCAGATTTTTAGATCAAAATTTAAGTTTAAGTCTAAGCTTTCGAAATCATTTAAAGAAATACAAAAAATAACGTTAAAAAATAGTTGTTTGTTACTCCAAAGTCTAAAGCGCCCCCTATCGGCATTTTTTGAAATTGAACTTTAAAATTTTATTTCAAGAAAATACTGGCATAAAGAAAATTTTTTGCAAAAACCGCAAACGAATCGACCAATTTTTCCATGTTTTATAATCATTTGAAATTTCGGACCCTAAACTTTAATGCCCCCTATCTCCTTGGGAATACGTCTGGGACCCTTAGTCTCCTATTTAATATTATTTGTCTTTAAGTGTACTATAACCCCTTAAAGTTCTGCCCATCTTTTATGAATCACCCTGTATAAAT
The DNA here is from genome assembly GCA_963931845.1 of Maratus michaelseni. Taxonomy (NCBI): domain Eukaryota; kingdom Metazoa; phylum Arthropoda; class Arachnida; order Araneae; family Salticidae; genus Maratus; species Maratus michaelseni. The sequence continues at coordinate 316,111,735 of OZ007595.1, read as the reverse complement.
ACATATGTATATGTATACATACATATATGTATATATATGTGTATGTATATATATGTATATGTAGATATGTGTACATATGTGTGTGTGTAATGTATATACATATCACTGGCGCCCGGCTAACCGAAAAGTACCGAAATTTGCTTCTTTGCCGTTGATATAAACTATTTTTCTATCCTATTAAGGTTAGACTTATTTTCATTCGCAGTTGCGCTAATGTTAGCTTCTTTCTATACACAAAAAATACAGGGTTATTCTAAATGATGGACCCATTTTCAAAAAATTGTATTTATTAAAGTACAAATCAAAAATGGACAATATTTACACCAATGAAAAAAATAAGTTTCAAAGTTAATTTTAAGACATTATAAATGTTCAGTGTGTCCACCGTATGCTGCACGGCAAACACCTACTCGATAGCCAAACTCGTTCCACACACGTGAAACCGTATCTGCTGTTACTGAGTGCGCGGCTTTCAAAGCGATGATAGTTCCAGAGGCGGCTTGTAGAGGTCGCGCGGCAATAGGTCGCGATTTCGTTTCACTGTCAGTTGTGAGTGAGATGGCTACTGTGGGACACAAGGTTTTCTGCGTCCTTGAGTTCGTTCCATGCAGCAAACTGTGGACACATTGAACATTTATAATGTCTTAAAATTGTCTAACATGTGTAAATGTGTCTAACATGTATAAATGTATCACATAATGTCTAACATGTGTAAATGATAATATTTAATTTTTAAATAGTATGTTATTAAATTTTGAACTAATAAATATCTTAAATAACGTGAAATAAAAAAATATATATATATATTATAATAGTAATAAATACGGTTATAATAATAATATACTAGCAGATGATGAACAGATGATGTCAATTGAAATGCTGTTTAAATTCATATATTTAATTTAATTGATATTCTTTTCTAATTCATATATGTAACATCAACGGACAATTTTATGATAATATTCATAATTCCTAAGTTATTCATATTTCTAAAAAAAAAAATATATATATATATATATATATATATATATATATATATATATATATATATATATATATATATATATATATATATATATTTGAAAATAGTATTTCATTAAATTTCGAGTGAATAAATATATTAAATAATGCGAAATATAAAAAATGTAACAAAAATAACTAAATAAACATTACAAATAAGTACAAAATCATATTTTCATTTATAAAAGTTTTTATACTCTCTCGCTCGTTCACGCATATCTTTTATCGACCCTATTGCTTGCTTTTAGGGAGAAGGGACGACGTTTTAGCATCTGCCAGACGTCGATAATCAAATTTGCGTTAGTTATTTCCGATGTATTCCATTTTGTTTATCATTAATTAAGTAATATCAACCACATTGTCGAAATACTTTAAATGACGTTATTTCTTTAGCAAATGTCTGTCTCATTTCCGTTTGCCGTTTTTAAAATTAACTTATAATAATTTTCTAATTATTGTATTTAAAAGATGAATCTTGTTTAAGTAAATTAAATGCGTTCTGTTTTCTAGAATTTAACAACTAAAGCTTTCCATAAAGTGTCTGTTTTTGAACTGCAAATCCGTAATTTTAAATTCATCGCACTTTTGGCACAACTCAGCAAATTTTTAATCTTATTAAAATACATCTAAAAATATCGCTATTACTCCGTATCTAAAGCTTTGCATGTGGAATAAAATTTTGAAAATCCATTTACATATATTTTGTACGTATATGAATTTCACTGCTGATCTAAAAATTAGGGTCCTTAATATGTATAGAGTAGTGGTAAAATTGTGGAAACTTTTTGAGAAATATACTTTTTTTTAAGGTTTGATGGCTCATAATAACAAATATTTCTTAGTAATACCATAAAAGCTATATATGACTGGAAAAATAATTTAATCAGGAATAGCATGCAGGGCATTTTGTTCAATTATAATAATTTTATCAAACGTTACAGCCAAATAATCAGAAAAAGGCAATAAAATATGGTTAAGTTGAGGATAAATTATTTTTCTTTTTATAGAAAGAAGTCAATGCATATGAATTTTTGGAGTGACATACAGATTCGATTGATTTGGTATTGTGTCAATCAAAGCTAGGATAGGATTTACAAAAATACCACATTTTGGTATTTTTAGAAGGACTTTTATCACTATTTTATATGATTGCTATCAAGTTGCTAAAGTTCACTGCCACCTTTCAATTTTTGAGCTAGTAAAGCATAATAAAATTAAGAAAACGTCATAAAGAGTTGATTAGTTACCCAGAAATAAATGTATAAGATTATTTTTAATTGTAGAAAGTTATGGTTATGAAGAAAAATTCAAGTAAAATTGGATGTAAATTAACAAAAGAATGTCTAAGTCAAGAAAAATAAGACTTGTAAAGGCAGGAAAGTGGGCAGGAGAGCAACTGGAATCTGTATGTTCTTCCAAACATTCATATGCAATGGCAAATATTACAGAAATCTGATATCCGTAGCCCTTGTCAAGCGTTAAATACCAAAAGGCGGATGATTACCAACGTCAATGCAGGTACGTATGATAGCAAATCATTGCTTTGAACCAAAGAGGGACTATATTTTAAGGGCGGGGGAAAAATTGAAGTGCTGCAGTCTTTCCGACATAGGGTTTGAATTATACTTTTAGAATAAAATAAGAAAAAGAAAATGGTACAAAATAGATAATTTAAATAGAATATAAGTCGACGTTTTAAGATTTGAGAAATAAAAAGGGTTTTGAAGAAAAATGATTAAGGGAAATGTTTTTTTAGAAAGTGTTTGAAGGTAAAAGAAAATATTAAAATACGCATTTTAAATAGAAAAAAAGTTAAATAAACGACATGAATGGAATATTGTTTAAGATAGGAAATAATTTGATAAACTAGGGTTGTAGAATAAATTTAGAAGAGAAATTTTTATGAAGCGTGGGAATTTAATTTTTGTAATCTATCTATGTACATATATACTGCACAGCACGTTGTTTTAATGTTGGGAATTGAGATGTACCTGTCATTCTGAAAACCAATGCATGTTTATTTTCAGCTTTCGTTATATTTTGCTTATTTGGCAAAGTGATTTACACAATATATGAACTGAACATCAAAGTCTTTCTTTACTCCCACGGGATCACTTTTGTGAATGAAGAGGTTCTTGATCATGATAAAGCCTTCGATGCCTTTATCTCCTTTTCTCACAAGGACGATGAATTTGTCATCAAAGCCATCGTTTCAGGTAAGACGATTTTCAAAACTTCATGCACTTAAGCTTAGTTTTTTTTTTCACTTAATTTAATTTTACCTGATGGTATGTTTAGACAGTTGATGTTCAGATGCTTCAAATTGTCATGGAAAGTAAATGCAAAAAATGAGCGTTGAATAAAATCAGGGTATCGAAACATAATATTTTTTGTTTCGATAATCATCCCAGCAGAGTTGACATACAATATTTCATTTCGATTTTTTTCTGTTGCCTTATTATCATATCAGTTCTAATCAGATTTGTTTCGAATATCTGAATAAAAATTTTGATTATGTATTCTTATTTTGAAGGTGCATACCATTTCCATTACATTTTATTCATTTTTTTTTTTGTGGGACGGTTGGACTAATAATTGTTAATGCGTATATAAATTTAAAATAAATTTTAAAAAATGAATGTAAAAAATAAAATAAATTAAACCTCTGACTTTGTTTTAACTAAAACGCTTTAAAATGTAGAAATTAAGTTTTTTTTTAATCCATAAGTAGAATGGTATTTTTAAAAAGGTTTTTTTTAATATTTTCAATATATTTATATATTTTATCAGACATATAGATTAAGAATTAAAATCAAGGTATAAAATATTTATTAATGTATACTTTTTGACAGCAATTTTTTATTAACATCATGTGAAAACGAAAAATCTCATTAGATTTGTTTAGTCAAAATTGTATAATACAAATTTCTCACACTACTTTTATAATATGTATGAAATGTAAAAACGTAGTAAATAAATGGAAGTTTTTAATAATAATGAAAATTATTCATTTTAATAGCTAGGAGAAAAAATACTTTCTTAATTTCAGTTCGTTTTAGTTGAATAAAATTCTTTTTTTTTTAAATTTATATTTTTTTATAGTTTTTCAGATGTGAAAGTCAATTGCAACCAAATATTGTTGGTATTTACTCTTTATAATCATTAATAAAATTTGATTTCATAAAAATTTTACACTTAAACAACATTCAAAATAACTTAACAGACTTTTATTATGCTGCCTTCTTCTATTTGGGAAGTAGCTTTCATTTTGTTCTTGTACATATGAGATCGACGTCTGTCAAGTAATTTCTAAATAAATCTTAATGTCTATAATGAATTGCTATGTCATCATATATTAATATATTTTATACATTCTGACGTTATTATTACTCTGAACCATATATAAAATATATCTAGATACCATATAGATATATTTCATATTAGATATATTTCATATTAGGGGTATTAGAAGCACAAAATAAAGTTGTCTGTGTAAACTATTTTTAACTTCTCCCGCACAGTAAAATAACCAAAATTATTTTTATTTAAACTTGATTAGTCTATCTCTGCTGGGGGTAATATTGACATAAGATAATTCGTGTTGAACCTGTAATGAAAACTTGTGTTTGTTGTAAGAGAAAAATATGCTTTTAAAATTTTAATTATGCAGTATACCACCAGGGGCTCTAAAATCGTAAAAAATTGATCATGTGAATGTTTTTAGAAAACATAAATTTGACTATGGCAAAAGATTTTCTCTGTAGATTTAAGAAATCATTAAAACAATTCAATATATTAACACTAGTTGTGGATTTCCTAGTTAAAAAAATAAATAAACAATGTTATTAAACAATTTAGCCATAATGTGACTTACATTTTTTCTATATATTCGATGGTGTATAAGCATAAATCGTGCGGTGACGTTTAGAGGTTAATAAATTTGACAGTGAAAATTATTAATGAGGTCGTTGACATCATCAATATAACGTCAGCGTTACTCAAGAACATGTTTTTCCTTTATAATAAAAATTTGACAACACTGTGTGAAATATTGCTATTACAGTACTAAAAACGTATTCAGAAAATGTTCATATTTAAGATAATTTACATTCATTAATCATTAAAATAATAATTTCAGAAGTTAAATAAGACTTTGTGTTACGTGAAATCGGAATGGTAAATTCTTTACATGTCTTTCATTTTTCTTTCCAGAGATTGAAATTCGAGATCCTAATATTCGCTTGTGTCTCCATTATCGGCATTTTAGACCCGGTGACCCCATCACTGATAACATCACACACGCAGTTCAGAAATCAAAGAGGACGGTGGTGATTCTTTCACGGTATGAATGTAAAAGATTTTATAAAATATATATTACGAAGTTTGTTATCACATTATTTATGATAAAAGATTTATTATGTATTTTTGTGCCTCCAAAATATTTTCAGAAATCAATCTTAGTCTGTATCTGAAATTAATGGAAGACACGTTGTTTCAGTTTGTAAAGCTCTTAAACGCTGAATGGCAAACCTCCGACAAATGTACCATAAAATATTGATGAAGAAAACACAAAATATTAAACATACGATGATTTAAGTTTAATTGGACCTGGGTCACAGCCGATTGAATATTTTGCCCTTTGACTCACAAACGGCGGCTGTCTTTGGCAGAAAATTTCCAGCGTTTACATGATCCTTTGAATTTGAATACTACTATTATTTTAACAGTTTTTTCTCTTTTTCCCCTTGATTAAATGTGCCGAAGGAAACTGGCATGGGAATTGTAATATTAGAATTCAATGGACCATGTAAACGCTGCAAAAAATCTGTCTACGTCAGTATCCATTTTTGAGTCGACGACGTGTAGGCAATGTGTTTATTTACATTCCAAACAGGAAACCCACACTGCATCTATAAACAGAAAAATGTATGGAAGAAGGAATGAATTTCATTTTCTAAAATTAAACGCAGATAAAGCAGAGTTAGCTTTCATCGTATCCTGATTAGCAGAAAATTAAGTGTGATTCTTTAAAAGAAGAATGACCGCACATATACAAGAATGAATGAATCCGTTTTATAAAGTGTGGCAGATAGTATAATAAGATATGTTCCGGTAGAGACAAGTGAGCTATTCTGAGATATGACAGAATTCTATTAAGAGGAAATTACCTTTTATCGGCCAGAAAAGTAGGTCAATTTCCGGATTTTGTTTTCACAGAAGTAAAATAACACAAAACTGAATTTCCCCACTTAATAATCATAGTTTGTACTGTAATTTTTTCTCGTATAATAATTATTAAAATTGATGAAGAAACTATCAGTTGCATATGGGTATGCTGTATGCGCATCATTGTGAGACGTAGAGTGCGTAAAACACATCTAAAACAAACAAAATCTTTTTTTTTTCAGAAATAAATATTGAATTTGGAGGGATGGGGGTTTTTTAATGATATTGAACGAAATTTCGTAATATAGTAGACATTTGAAAATGCGTCCTTTTTTTCGCCTTTTTCCTGTAATTCAACGTGTTTATTTTTTTTCCTTACATATGAAATGTTCATGCACCACAAAAGTAAATAATCTTTCATAATCATATAATAAAATCACTAACTATCATTAAAATATTGATATAAATGGTTACGGGATACAAACAGAACACAAAAAGCCTTATAAAAACCTTTTAACATAATGATATAATATCATTATATTATAATAATGATATAATGATATAATATCCATTCATAATGATATAATATCATTATATTAAAAGGTTTTTATAAGCCTTTTATCCATTTAAAAATTAATTTTTAAGAATAAATATTGGAATTTTAAGGGTTAAAACAAAATCCTGTTTATATTTTTTTATTAATAATGTCTCGAAATTTCCTTAACCTTAAATATGGATGCGTATAATGATATCCGGGTGTTAAAAAGTATTGTATAAAAGAAAATGTAATTAAATATACATAAATAACATCGAATTGCGTCACGATAACGAACGTTCTCATTTAACATTAATTGTTGCATTTTTCAATAATTTATATTTTTCTCGTTAATTATTGAAATTTTATTAAACTTTGTACTTTTGTATGTCTTATGAAATTATGTTCTTTCTATTAAACTTTTTAAACATTTGTTATAGCCTTAGCCTAAACCTTTGCCAGCAATATGTGTAGATGACACGCAAAAATTATAAATGCCTAGATTTAAAAAGGATGTATTAAGAATTAAAACGAATCATCCGTTTTTACTTACTTTCTTTTATCTCTAGAATTATTTTTTTTTTGTTTTCTTCTACCTACTGTAACAATTGTGTATTATTATTATTATTATTTTTTTTATATAATGCACATTTTTTTTTTCATTTCAGTAATTATCTTGAAAGCGAATGGTGCTTCCTGGAATTTCAGACGGCGCATAAACAAACCCTCCAGGATAAAGTCCATCGCATCATTGCGGTGAAGATTGGGGAATTGCCGAAGACAATTGATCCAACAATTAAAGTTTATCTGGAGAGTACAACCTACTTGACGTGGGGAGAGAATAATTTCTGGAACAAATTGCTCCATGTCCTTCCTTCCCAAAGTACTGTGCAAAACCCTGTCCTAAGATTTGTCGGCGATAACGAAACTATCTTTAACTTCTCATCTACTGAACTTTGAACTAAGACTGAATGATGCGTGGTTAGACAAACTTCGTAAAAAATACAAAATCAAACTTTTCCTAATTACTACGTATGGAAATTTTCTTTCAATATAACGAAAGCTAGAACGTATAAATTATGAAACATCAACATTTTTCTGAAATATGTTCGTTTGACAATTACCGTCTGTATCCTTTATTGGTAGCGTACACATGTTAAATAGGTATGCACTACTATCTTATTTTATATTTTAAAAAATGTTGTAAACTATTTCATTAAAGTCTACGATTTGTGAGTTGCAAAAGTTTTAAACTCTGATGCATCTCAAGAATTTCTATATTTTTAACGCAAAAAAAGAAAATTTTTTCAAAAATTTCAACAACTTATTTTTTGTACATAAAATTACATAGTATCATATTTGTGTATGCGTGAGTATTTTCAGATTATTATTTTTTATTTTACTACTTTTATTAATACGTTACGCACTTTCCGCTTTATTTTACTAGTTTTCTCAGATGGAAAATTCAATAAAGCGTTAGTACTATAATATGTGTGGAGTATCATTTCCTTTTTTATATTGAATTTTTATAATTGCAGTTACATAGTGAGTTGTTATAATATAAACAAGTGTTTTGAAAATGCTGAAATTGAATTTTTTCTGTTATTCCTTCCCCCTTACCACTATTTATTTTATATCATAGTGAAAAAAAAGATTTGCGGCCATATTTTATTCAAAATAACGATTCATTTAAATAACACAACATTTAATTGTTAACTTAAAATTTTTAAATGCCACAAAAATACATATATTTTAAATGAAAGACGAGAATAACTGAAAAAATCATAGAAATCCAGCCACAAAACTATGCATGCAAAAAGAAAGATTTAAAAAACTGCTATATTTTTAGGGGGAGGGAAATTAAAATTTATAACTTATGGTAAAATCCTTGATTGGCTTTTATTACCCATTTTAATTCTAAACAGCATTGAATAAACTTCGTTTTGAGTGAGTAAAAGTAATATTTCCTTTTACTCTTCGAAACGCACATTTGGAAAGAATTCTTATTTTTGATGACCCGTTTTCTACATTATTAATCTAGGTAATTCCATAATTGATCAATGGGACGAATATTAGAAAACTGACGAGATCTTTGTGAAACGTTTTAATCCTTCTTTCGGAAACATTTCCTGTAGAATTAGAGCTACATGCTTTGTATCAAAGTATTGTTGAATTAAGAACTCTCAAGTATGAATATAAAGGAAGCTGTGATGTAGATCAACTTTCTAAATATTTAAGTTTTTGTACTATTTTGTTTAGTCTATTGGCAATTACTCAATTGCATATTCCATATACAGTTATACATTCCCAATGAAAAAAACAAATCATTTTTAGTGTTTTGTAATTCATTTCATATTGTTTTAATTGAAATCTGCCTTTGAATTTATACAAGTTTTTAAATGTACGTCTATTTCCATATTGCTCAACTTACGCTCATACAAAAGTATCACAAAATTCTTAGGAGCCGGTACTTATTTTAATATTCTATAAAAAATTTTCTTACTAATTATTCTGTTCTTTAGCAGTTCTATTTCGTATGGTCCGACAGTAATTTTCTGAATTTTTTAACTCAAGGAAAGTTCTTTAAGAATTGTATGACTTTCCAAAATTATCTTTCACACCAGCTTTCAATTTAAATGCCTTAAATTCTTAATTGTCGGACATTTTTTTATAAGAACTAGCTGGCGTGGCGTAGCAACCTGGTGTGTCGCATTTAAATTACATGAGATATCTTTTAAATCTTTTATTGACAATTGAAATCTAATTTTATAAAATGATTGGGAAAAAAAACTATAATATTAATTGTATTAAAAATTAAATTTCAAGAAATAAAGCATATTTACAATATACGTTAAAACAGTATTTCTTTAAAATGCACGGTGTCAATGATTAATTTGTCAAAAATATTTTTTTTTCTTTTAAGAATTAGCTTCTAATTTCAGAGCTAGTGAAATAAAAATAAAGTTCTTTGGACGCAATTATACAAATATGATGTCATTTGGAATAATTTATTCAAACGTTTTAGTTTTATGAATGAAAATAAATACTTGCTTGCCATTTTTCTAGCTATACCATTCCGCTTTTCTGAGAAAAATTTAATTGGCGGTTTTAACATTTTTCCTTTTTCAACTTAAATTTTAATAAGGGCAATAATTTTCTAGTTTAATTCAAGGAATTTAAATTTGATTTTGTTTAACCTCCGTTATTGAATGAAAAAAAAAAACTTGCTTGAAAAATGTAACGCAATCAAGTTACAATTTTACCGTCTTTTTAAATAAAAAAAATTAATATTTTTTAAAAAAATGACGTCAATACAAATCTAATAATTCTTAGCATTTCCCATCATTTCCCCTTTTCAACCTTTTGCCCACAAAAGTGGAGTAATGTAGTTGCCACCATTGTAGAATGTCATTAAAAATTACAAAAAATATAGTCAGGAAACTAATTCAAATTTTGTTAATTCTGCGTGTTATTTTGACGTCCTCAGGTCCATGCGAATAACTGGTGTTAATTTCATCGGTAAATGTTCCACATTCTACGCAAAGTAGTTCAAAATACAAATAGTAAATTCTTTAATTGGGGACTTCAGGAAACTTTATTAGTCGCACATGAAGACTATTTTTTATTACAATACATATTTTCAGGTAATTTTAAGTTTCGATTAAACTATAATAAGTATTTATTAGAGTGGAAGAATAACTTATAAACAGAATCAAACCAAAAACAACTGAAGTATATCCTGTGCTACATACAATAAAAATTTCTGTTTTGATCATTTTCTAACTTTTAAATGATAAAGAAAGTTCGACGATTTCAACGTACAGCAAAGTAATGTAAAAATCAGATTATTTAGAAAAATGTTCTCTAAGATTGAGTGGAAGTTAAAATTTACAGATCAACATCCCTTAGTGATGCAATAGGATCAATTTGCACACTTCTGTCAAGAGCACGGCATTTCGTGTCAGGGCGGTACTTAATAATATTGTTATTGATATTATTATTATTATGAAGAGAAATAATGTTTATAATGCGTTATATGACTCCTATGCAGATAATACGACCTGGAAAACTCGGCAGCTCGAGCTCTCTCGGTCTTTTGTCAACTTTTGGAACGTCTCCACCTCCAGCTCTCTAGAGACAAAACACAATCTCTAACATTCGCAAAACCCAACAAACTTAAGCGCAAACGCATAATGAGAATTTATGGGAAAAGCGTTTCACATGTCACACACTTAAATTACTAGGAATCGTCATAGACCTAGTAAGGACAGGAGCTGGATGGAACACATCAACACCCTCAAGACAAAACTAACTAAGTATCAACACAATGTACGCAGATTAACTTCTAAGTCTTGGGGAATTAAACCTGCAATGTTAAAAATCTGGTACCACGCAATCATAGAACCAATCCTCTTTTACTGTGTGGGCGTCTGGAGAGGAAATCTCACCAAGGCAGTCAAGGAAAAGTTGGTTTCGATTCAAAGGATGTTCTTGCTGCAAATGGTGAGAGGGTATAGGACAATCTCAACGGACTCACTCACAGTACTAACGGGGTTCCCCCCAATCCTAATATCACTAGAATACGAGCACCAGAAAAACAGAATCCAGCACCTAGAATATAAACCAACTACTACGCTACACTCTCCAAAAACAATAATACAGAGAAATATTCCAAGTTGGCACCTTCACCCCGCGGAGGAGACATCACAATTACAGGTATGCATCGCCAAGAACAGTCACAGACCCTCGCAGCATCCGACAATCTACACTGATGGGTCGCGCACTGAAACTGGCGTGGCCGCAGCCTTCTGCGCCATGGTAAATAGAGTGCCGACCTATGAGTGGGCCTCCAGAATTGGAGACGATAACTCAGTATATCAAGCTGAACTGTTTGCAATTCTGAAGGCTTTGGAATGGATTGCTGCCTCCCCCACGCAGGAAAATTTTAAAATTTTCAGTGATAGTCTTTCTGGACTTCAAGCAATTTTTGCCCTATGGACAAAACACTCTCTCATACTGGAAATTAAAATCAAACTTCACCAACGGTACAAAAAAGTTACCCTTGGCCACGTCACTGCACACATTGGTATCGCAGGCAATGAGCTGGCGGACAGCCTTGCAAAAGAAGCCACCAAACGCCAATCAGTAGACTTCTCTCTTCCGGTACCCCCATGTTTTATTTCCAGAAAACTCAAATCTAAAATACTCCCCAACTGGAAAATCTACTGGGACACCTCCACAAAAGGTAGACACACTTACAACCTAATTCCAAAAGTTTCCAGAGAGCTACTTAACCTCACTCCTTATACAAGTGCTTTCTTATCCGGGCATGGCCCGTTTAAAAATTACCTCTTCAAATTTAAAATTTCACGAACCAATGTGTGCGAGTGCGGCGATAGTGGTACCCCCATGCATTATTACTTCTCCTGCCCACTGACTGTTGCTTGGCATCTAGGCCTGCTCCTTCTAACCCACCTCATTCTTGGCTGCTGAACATAATTACGCGTCCCATCTTAACTCATAAACTTTCAGAAATTTACAAATTACTAACACACCAATCTAACATAACTTAATCATTCAAAGCAGTTTTCTTTCTCCATAAATTAATAATAATAACTCGCTTATTTTAGTCATTAACGTAATCATTCCGTATTTTTTTTATCTGCTTAGCTTTCTCCATTTAGCTGTTTTGCAGCTTAATTGTAATGTTCTCTTCCTAGCAGGGGCTGAGTCCCCATTAATTAATTTATTCTTATCGGGAACCGCAAATTTAGTCAGAAAGCAACGTATCGTCACCTTTAACACGAAGTGCATCCAGCCTCCATCCAGTGTGAGGGTTCCATCGCAATTGTGTGGCGCTCCTTGTCGCGTGGGAATCTCACACTGGCACCTCCACATCTCAAGTGCCGTCATTTACGAACTGTACAATTGGTACAGTATTACATAAGAACTGCACCCTTCTACCAAATTAGCGGACTGTACACTTGGTGCAGGCGCACCTGTGGACCTCGTCTACCCTGTCTGTCGCTCCTTGTCGCGCAGGAACGCTGGTTCCAGCGACAGACCCTGTATTAATTTTTTTGTATGTCTTTAGTTCCTTCCACCTGTCGCGTGGGGATTTGCCTGGCAGGACCAGCCATTGGCGAAGCTTGTACTGCCACGTTTAATCCCTGCGTGCCGGGGAGCTAGCCGGGGAAGACATTAAAAGCTCAACGGCTGGGTTCGCCCTCAGCCGAGTGGTCTTCCTCAGGCATTAAAATTAAAATTAAAATACATACAGTTTAAATAAAGATTTATTTATTTTCGTTAAACGAAAATGCTTGCAATAGATTTCAAATGTTATTGAACTACAGTTAAACTAGTCGGATGTACCAATCCCAAAACTTTCTTCTATCTCATACGGGTTTCACATACACCAAAAACGAATCAAAATCAACTTATATGAAGTTCCAACTGAATCTAAAGTTTAATGAAATTCCGTGCATTAGTTCTTGAGATATGACTATCGCTAAAATCCTGAAAAGTGCAGCATAGTATTGCCACCTGGTGAACGATTTTCCTCAAAACATAATTAGCAAGAACTTATTTAAACGTCTAATTGAATCTGAAGTTTGATAAAAATAGTTCTTGAGATAGAAATGTACTATGATATAAAATTGAAATGTACTATGATATAAATACTATGATATAAAAATGTATCATAGTAGCATGTTGGGATATTTACGCCAAAAATGTAATCAACACCACCTTATGTCAACGTCTAACAGAATTTTGATAAAATTCTGTGCATTAGTTTTTGAGATACAGCTATCGTGAAAATAATAAAAAAAGTAGCAAAGCAGCACCACCTTTTGGGCTATTTACACTAAAACATAATCAGCATCTATTTACACCAAGATATAACAGAATCTGAAGTTTGGTGAAATTCTGTATATTAGTTCTTGAGATATAGCTATAGTGAAAGTCGTGAAAATGTAGCACAGCAACGCCACCTGTTGTGCGATTTACACCAAACATTAATCAGCACCAACTTATATCGAGGTTTAACTGATTTTAAATCTTTATTAAATTCCGTTCATTACTTCTTGAGATAGAGCACCCACAAAATTTCGTCACATACACTGTAAAAAAAAAAAAAATTGCGGGCAGAGGCCGGCAGCAGAGATTCCAGTCATACCCCGTAAATAAAAATATCCATGCCCATCATTTTGTGCAGCCCGTATATTTACGGGGCAAACTAATATAGCATTATAATGCACAGGATATAATGCACTTTAAAACACAATAACACTTTGCTTACTGTTCCGTAGCACGTAGCACGTTAGATAATCATCACAGATTCGCTGTTTTGGCGGTTTAAAATTTTCGAAACACGACTAAAATGAAGGGTTACACCCTAGTGGAGGACAATGTATGGGGTCGTACCGTATTTTTGCTAACATATGGGCTAGAACTGTAAGAATATGTGGATTGTTCTTAATTTTCTAAGTATCTAAGGGATAAGGCCGGTTATTTAGTGGATCAGACCGTTTTTCATCAAATAAGGCTGTTGCCGTGAAAATTGAAGGGCAAACGCTGATAAATTTACAGTTTTTTCTGAGACATTTTCTAAGAACAGTCAAATCGTGTTTAGCACCTTCTAAAACGTATAAATCTTTCGAAAACCGGAAGTCGAAAATTTTCATGAATCCAATCTTGTAAATCTGTCAATCTTCTTTAAAGATAGAATAAAATAAAAATAATTCATGAAACATCTCTTTTTCCAGTACATCAGTTCTTAAACAAAGATATCACTCATCTTTTGAAACACAATTAACAGTTTTCTTCAAAAGAAATTGAGAATTCTATGTATGCATTCAGGACTTAGATTTAAAACGAATGTATTAAGTTTTTCATAAATTATTTCTGTTATTAATTATATTTATAATATTAATTCTATACTACAAAATAATTAATATTACAAATTAAAATCAATTACATTTGGGTTTATAATATGCAGTATATCAGACAAAAATCAGCATGATAGGATTATATGTTAAGGAAGTATTGAAGGACTTGAAAAATGAATATTGTATTTTTTTGAATACTTTTTGAATTGAAAATTTTAAGTCCAAATGATTTAAAATTTACCCTGTAAGATGATGATAAAATAAAATATTTTTATGAGGGGTTGCTATTGGAAAATTTTACAGATTTGAGCAGCTCAACATACAAACACAAAGTATATCATAAAATTGTATATCAATTAATGAAAGGTATTACTTCAAATTGATAGATAGTATAATTTTTGTGTAATTATAGCAGGAAATGCACGATTTTTGTTTCGAGACTGTTTTATATAGAAAAAGATGACACCAAGGTTGTGTTTCATTTTCTTTTTGAAACTATAATTGCTAATACTTCAGGAAATTAGTTCTAAAAAAGAAATTAATAAATACATATATCGAACAAATAAATTTTAAATAGTGCCATTTTTAGTTCTTATATCCAGACATTGATCCAAGATCAATAGTATATAAAATATATAATTTTACCTAAATTTATGCAATATGTTTGACGTTGTCAGAAAATTCAAAGTGTGAGAATGTCAATAAACAGGATAAGCAAGTTTAAAACACTGAATACTTTACATTAAATCTTCGATAAAATATGATGCTTTGATGAGCCTTCCTTTTCATATTTTATTTATATGTTTCAATATCATAAATTTTAAAATATAAAAAGTTCGTTAAAAAGGGATGTCTTCTTTTCTCTGTACAATTACTTTAAACAAGATTTTTTTAAAAATTATATCGAGAAACTGATTATAGTAAGAAAATCACTTATTATCACTAATATAAAATATAAATGTACATGCAAAAAGTGCATTTGTTATAAAAAAAAGTCTTAAAAACATTTTAATGACAAAACCATTAGCTTCGTGCACTTCCAACGGTAACTGTCTTAGCAAGCAAACATCTTTCTCGGTGACATGAAGATGGGAATACTCGCTAAGAACGGTTTCCAAAAAGTTCGAAAGTTAAAGGAGTGCAATAATCATGATTCTTTCAAAATTAGTTCAAAATTAGGCTTACATCAGAATTGTAAGGACAATTGATTTGAAATTTCACATAGCAGTTGCTTGACGTATATGCCTGTTAAAAACTGTTTCTTACAAATTTCAAATTTTAAAGAGTGCAATGAGTAAAAAAAGAAATTATAAAATTATAATTATTTTGGAAATGCCAAACCGACTTCAAAATTTCTTTTATGATAATGATGGTGATTTTTCCTGTTAAAAAATGGGGTATCTTTTTTCGCTATAAACATGCTTTCAAAGAGGTGTAAACCGGCAATCGTTTTAAATTTACAATTCTTCCCAATACATCGAGGCTAGAAAAATAAAATTTGACATAGTGTTAATTTAGGATGTAAATGCTGTCTATAAGCGATAGTAGGAAATTTCAAAATAAAAGTGGATGACATGAAATGAAAATGTTCTAAAACACAATAAATTACGCTTCCTTTCGAATTGTTAGAGGTAAAAACGTGAAATTTCAAATATTATTTACTTTTAATACGTAACATCTGACAGAAAACCATTTCTAAAAAATAAGAATTTAGTAGGGTGCAAATTGGCTTGGGGTTAAGCGTTTGTCAGCTAAATTTGACTAAATGCTATACATTACATTTTCAATACCGGACATAATGTAGTAATCTCAATAACATATATTTTTTACATGTCAATCCGGGTATTATTACGAGCGTTACAGCATAGCCAGCAGATAGGACAACAGAAAACGTAAACAGATTTCAACTAGGTTCGAAAGTGTTGAACAAGAAAGAAAAATCATACATCGAGAGTAGATTATGAAACACTTTCTGACCCAGAATGCTGCAACAGAACCAGATTTCAGCAATTATCGTCTATAGCCGGACAGGCACTAGAATCATTTTGTGCATACCAGTGTATGATCTATAGATCTATATATAAATTACATAGTATGCTAAATTAAGCTCAATTAAAAAATACATAGCACAATCTAAAATTTATTTTCAATAATTTTCACAAATTGGATGGAAAATTCGCTCGAATAATTATATTCAGCCCTGTATAATATATGCACTCCTCATACGAAATTAAAATTTTATTAAAAAGAAAAGCAAACAACAGAAGTGAAAACGTACTTTCAGGAAATTACCAAACATCTACGACAATGTATCCAGTTCTTTGGGTACCTGTATATATATTTAATATATAATATATATATTTAATATATTTAATACATAAATATATTTTTCAGCATCCTCTAGGGATGAATGAGACAATCCCATTCATCCCATTTGAAATGTCCCAATCATCCCCATGATGCATATATTCAATTGTCAGCCATTTTGTCTCAAAAATTATTTTGTCACAATGGTTAATATTCATTCATTTTAATTACCAATATTGAGCCTTGAAATAAAAAACTACAACATATCTTAATTGTTTACATTGCATAAGATATTTAAGTAACTTTAAATGCAAAAAAAAAAATACTTTTAAGCAGAGTTTTCAGGAAATGATAATTTGAAGGAAATTGAAAACAGCCATGTGGTCTTGCTTTTGGTTCTGAAGTGAAATCTATGAGGATAGGAAACAACTAAAAAAAATATCATTGCCTGAAATCTGAAATATTGAGAACGTCCCATCCATCCCTTGTCCCATTCATCCCCCATCTCCCCTACCCATAAATATCAATATATTTATAGTCTACAAAAGTATTTTAGTGTACTGAATATAGTTCAGCTGGAATACGAATAACTTAATTAAAAACCATCCTTAAGCGGGTCACGCTCACTCACAGTTTAGCTTACGAACACAGTTAACTTACGAATTCTTTTGTGCTATCCGGTAAATGCTCTTTATAATTTATGCACACCACGCAGCAAGCAAAATGTTTGATTAACATAAAAACGCGTACCTCCTCTAAAAACATTTCTCCAGGTTTTATTGCTCATACGCGGCACTGTAACAGAAATCTTTTGTGTGTCCCAGTAAATGAATGATAACATATATGCACGTCACACACTGCATCCTGTAGTGCACATCAATATTGTACATAAATTTCATTTAGTGAAATAATCTAACAATTAAAAAAAATATCTGCATTTTCCCGTAGACCATTATGCAAATGAAATCTTTTGAGCAACCCTGTAAATGAATAATACTTGCTGTGCACACCATATTCTACAGAAAGCCTGTTTTGGTATATTTCTTAAATACATATCAATTTCATTATGTTTGAAATCAGTTCAGTTTGAATTAGTAGAACGCAAACATTTTTTCACCATTGAGGATATTATAACGGGATTCTTTTGAGTGCCTTTGTAAACGAACTATAAATACTGCAGGCAAAAAGCAAACAAGATTTCATTGTAACCTTTAATAACATAAATAAAAAAATATCAATCCGAGATATTTACGACAGTTAGAGCACGGAGTAACAGCAGGCAAACAATAGACTGACAAACTGAATTAAATAAAGCTACCGTTGTAAAATTATTCTCATTTAGTGAAAAAGCATCGATTCAAAACAAACTTTAAACCAAAAATGCCTTTACTTAAAATTACACAGAAGAGCGCGAAATATCAATATTTCGAAAACATTCTTATGTGTTTTAATAGAAAAATATAAAACAGAAATAGAAAAATATGTGACATTTGTAAGTTGATTGGTGGAGATTTAGTGACCGCCGCTTTCCATAAGTCTGTTCTGAGAAAAAAAAACGTTTAACCCCTTGGGGACGAGCGACACGTATACGTGACGCTTAAGATGCTCAGAATCCTAGATTATTCCCACCAGTTGTTTTTTATTGTAAGCTTTGCCTTATTTAATGACAAAATTTCTGCGATTCAATTAGACGAAATTTTCTGTTTTGAAAAACCGGTGGTAAAAGATTAAAAATTCTGTTAAAGGACGCTCGTCGCAAAGGGGTTAAAGCTCTCATTACTGGTTCCGTTACTATCACCTGCTTTATTTCTATATTTCTGAAACTGCTCTTTCACTTTCGATACAGTTGTTCACCTAATAAAATATTATTTGAGTGTGTATAAAAAATAGTTGAGAGGAAACAAAAGAAAAAATCAAAATTTTGAACCGGTCAAAGGGGTGATTGCAATCGTTCATTTTTAAAAATGAATTCCTAGATTTTCTCTATAAGGGCGCGGGTTTTCTGTCGTCTGCAACAATTCCTATCTGTACTTCCCGGAAATGAAAATTCCTGTTTTCGCAATACCAGCATTCGACAATTGTGTAACTGCAATGAAATTAGAAGAAAAAAGTGTCATCTGACATTGATTTGTTGTATCCGTTATTCAACAAAGTTCGACTGATAAAATCAACAGTCTCATATCACGTGCATCCAAATATACAAAAAGTGAAAGCAAGTTACTTTCCTTTCTGAAGATTTCAGTTATAGAGCTCAGTAATTCCAATATTTAATTGAAATTTGTCGGCAAGTATAAATTCGTGTGTTTGTGACTACAAAATTGTAATAATACAACGTTATGCCTTGCACAATGCGTTTAGTTTTGCTTATGAATATTAAATATGACAATTCATGCAAATTTTTCGCATACCGCTTGGCATACATTCATTATAACACAGTTATGTGTTTGTGACTAAAAAGTAGAACAGTAGACTTTACAATTTAATGCCGTGAGAGCAAAGAGTTTAATTTTACTCATGTCATAATATGCAAAAATACCATATTTTATAAAAGTTAGTTCAAGTGTGTAATGGTATACAGATTTCATGTACAGAATGCGATACATATTTACCAGTAGACGTTGCGTATGAATTAATCTTCGGACAAATATTTTAAAATCAAAATTGGAAGGTATGTAAATGTTTCATAATATTTGTCGACGAACTTTTAATTTTGATTATAAAATTACTAAAAAGTCTCATCATTAGATGCAAAAGCTATTTTAACCCATTATGACCGCAATTATTTTTGTCTTAAAAAATGGAAAAAAAGTGTATTTCACACCACTTTATTTTAGAATAGAATATTGATGTAATATTTTATAGACGAGTTTGCGTCGTCAAAGAAATAAAGTATTTCGCTTCAGAATTACTGGTGTGAAAACAACAAAAGTGGTTTTAGTTATGGTTGTGCTTTAACGCAACGCTAGGCTAATATGGGTTAAAATTTATAAACGTATTTTAAAAACCCTTTGCACGATGTTAAAAAATTTAATTTTGTTTTTTAGATATTAGTTTCGTGATCTGAATTTATGATGCGATGACACGCTTATGCTAAAAAAGTTGATATAATATAAAATATATTGTAATATAAAGTGGTATACTTACATATAAAATTATATTAAAATAAATATACATGGCTATTTGAAATTCCTTTTACTTTCCAAGTTATTTTCCTAGTCAACGTAAATATTATTTATGAATGCAAATATTCTATACCAACAATAACAATTGAAGATCTGGTTTATTTAAATAATTAGTAAACTGTATCAACGAATATTTTGCGCTAGATCATAAATTTTAATTTATTTTACTTTGGAATAAAAATAATTTCAGAGGAGATTTTGCTCTTTCAAATTTAGTCACAAAAATCCGCCATAAAGTTTATTCTCAAAACAAACACTGCAGAAAGAGCAGAAATCGATGTCAATTCATGCTTGCTTAAAGAAGAAGCATAATAATTTTTTTAAGTTTTGTTTCGATTGTGCAGATAATTTTGTACATAAAAATAATGATTAAAAAGTAATTTTTGAAACTAAAGTGAATTTAGTGGCTAAAATATGCAACCAAAAACAATATTTAAAACAATAAAATTAATACACAATATTTAAAATAGTAAAAACAATATATGGCATTATTTTTTTCTATCGAATAATTTTTTTTATTTTTGAAATTAAAGTGAATTTAATATCTAAAATATGCAACCAGAAGCAATATTTAAAACAATAAAATTAATACACAATATTTAAAATACTAAAAACAATATATGGTATTCTATTTTTTCTATTATTTCTTTCTATCAAATATTTTTTTATTATTATTTACTGACTTCAGTAATTACGTTTTTGGTATTTGGTACTACTTGCGTATTCACTCTAAGTGACAGATTATTTAAAAGATATGTCACAGGAGAGTATAAATTGTGCCTGAACTGTAGAAACATACAGTAAACTGAGTAATACGAATAAGAAAATTTATAAACCTCTGAAATTTAGATGCTTAGTTATACGCATGTCTGTATTTAAAATAAAATATTCCTGAATAACAATTATTAAATTATTTTTCAGAAATAAATTTTATAAGGAATTTACTGAACAACCAGAACTATTCGACTAACGAAATTATTAAATTTAATAATCAAGTGAAATATTTAGAATATAATTTTCCTCCTTTTTAAAAATAAAATATTTTACAAATAATGCTAGTAATCGAATTTTTTTTCAAATAAATATTTATCTATTAAACGGAACACTTTATCTCATATGTAAAAGTTAATTCAAAATTTTGAAAATTTGTAAACAACAATGTTGCAAAATTTTGTTCAAATGCACTTTTTTATTTTGCTTTGTGTAACATTTCAATTCAACTACGGCATTTCACAAGAACATTCAGCCGAAGAAGCAGCACATTTGACGGACATTGGACCTATAGGAAAATGCACAGACAGGTATTGCACATGTGCCGAAATTCCTCAGTATAATGGCGTTGAATGCAAAGCCGATTATTGGTCCGGGCTTCCATTATTGTACTTTAAGAATTTCAAACACCTACCAGGCAGAATGTTTCAGAGACTTCGTATTCATTCAATGTATTTATGGGACCCCGATTCTACCGTTGCTGAAAATGTTCTTGAAGGAATCCTTGGTTTACGTAAATTTCTAGTGGAACGAAGCCACATTCAGGTAATTTATTTTCTTATTTACCAATTTTTTTTCATCTAAAGTGACATGCTATTCGAAAAATAGAAAAACTATCTATATATATTTTCTAGTTAATTCAAGTTTTAGTTATAGCCTCCAACTATAATGGGCGACATCGTCACCAGCTAACTAGAACATAATAATTCAATTGATTCCACAACTATTTCCTAGTTATAAAACAATGTTCGAACAATATTGCTTTTATATTTCCTGTATATTGGCACTAATTTGCCCAATATTTGAGTGATAATGACAAGAAGTACTGCGACATTTATTTTACAATATTTCCGATTATAAAAACAATATGTTCCATTTCAAAACTTTCACAAAGACACTAATATAATAAGAATTATTATTAATGTATTAATGCAGTATTAATGTTACACGATAAATATTATTAAACAAATACTACTAGAGATTATTATTTTTAATTGGCAATTTTCTTATTTAAAAAAAGAAAGAAAGAATCTGGAGATAATAACTCTCACGATATCAATTATAACAGTAATGGATTAAAACAAATAAAATATTTAAAAATAAATGTTTTTTTCATTCCTCTGCTGACAAAGCCAATAATTATGTTATCAAAATCCAGTTTTAGATTTTTATTTTATTTTAGATACAGAGTATGATTAAAAAAAATTCAGCAATAGAGAAATAAATTAATTTTAAAATATAGATGTTTTTCAAATAAAGAAAAAAAGGGTACAGTACTGCTAAAACGAAAACTTTTTTCTAAATTTGGAATTCCTGAATTATGGCGGAACCGAGAATTGTGCCACTTGTCTATGCTGATATCAAGTAAATTTATTTCAACTATTTTTAACAATTGTAAAAAACAAAAGCAGCATATTTAAAAAATCGTCTAACAAATCCAACAGTTTTTCCATTTTTAGGTGAAGGCAGTTATTTCTTCTTTTCAGAAAAGGTGGTTAAAGCTGGCATTTTGAACAGTAATTTCTGTACGTGGCAAACCAATAAAGGTCACAGTGGGAAAATAATCTCTTAGAAATCAAGATGTGATTCATTTGTCAAAAAGTAAAAAACAAAATTTATTTCAAATAATTTGAACTGTTATGCTTTTATCTTTACAAATTATTCCGTAAATGTGTCAGAAAGGTTTGCGTTATTCAGCAGGAATAAAAATTATTTTTATTTTTTAACTGATAAATTTAGATACTATAGATACTAAATGTTATATTAAAGCATCTTTAGAAAAATGTTTTTATTTCTGCTCTGAGTTACTTAAATTGTGTTTTCTTGGGCCTAAAAAACTTCACTCATATTTTCTGGTACCCTATTTACTCTTTCCATCTTATGTTATAAATGGAAAAAAAAATCTTCACTTTCGAAAATTGTTTGAGTTTTTGTCTTTAATTTCAACACCTTTAAAATCTCTTTATGTTAAGTTCTGATACTACAATTTTCATGTATCTTCCCCAAAGGCGGAAAAAACGGAAATTTATTTTTTATAATATGCAAAATTTTCACTTAAGTTAATAAAATTTATATTTATTTGTTTCTAATAACAAAAAGAAATCTTATAAAAATATAACCTACTTTCCATGAAATGTAACAATGTAGAAAGAAAAAAAAAAGCCTATCGCAGAAATGAATATCCGTGATGATTACTTTATTTATTTTTGCATTGTTAAAATTGCAAAGTATTTTTTAACTTTAGAATAATACATGTCAGTTTATCAGTACTATTAATAGTTGTAGTATTATAAAATCCAATAACTTAAACATGAATAATAAAGTAATTTTTTCCGAAAACTTATATTTCATACACTTTAATATTTCAAAATGATGAGCCAGTTTCAGAAAAATTATGCCAGTTTCAAAGTATTTAGTAATGTGTTACTGAAAATGAATTTTATTATATACTTTTATTTTAGTAATTTCAAGAAAAATCTAAAGATTTTTTTAACAAAAAAAAATCTGTAAAATTGTTAATATAATTGGCACTCTTTTTAAGTCTACATTCTAAAGAACATTTTGATAAATTATTCTTGAAACTTTTTGTAAAACCAAAAAAAAAAAAAAAAAAAAAAAGATTTTGTACACAATAAATTTTATACATATTTTGAATAAAATAGCGTTAAAAGGTAGGCCAAATATCTTCAGATATTCTTAAGTTTTTTTTTTTTTTTTTTTTTTAATTAAAAAATCTTAAGATTATTTCTAACAGGGTAACACATTCTCGTACTTCTGAAATTAAGGTCCATAATCGAAAATATTCAGCAAATATTTTATATTCAAGCAATACGGAGAGGGGGGGGAAGGAAAATGAAATTTTAGTAAATTCTTCGCCATTTAAATGCATTGTTTCATGCATTTTTTGGTATTATCAGGAAAACCGTAAATTTGGTCTAATGAATGAAAGTAAACATGCTTTTAAATTTATAAACCTGGGGATTTTATATCATTTCGTGGAAGTAACATCCTTTTCTTCTAATAGTTGTTTTAACGATTTATGAGCGCAGTCAGAGTACAGTCATTGTGATCGCTAGCTTTATTTTAGAATATTAGTATTAATTTTAATTTTTCTCAACCCAACCCCTTCATTAACCCGTGCAATGGTTACCTCAAACAATGCTGTGTGGATCGGTTATTTCTATATGTATTTTTTTTCATGAATGTGGGCTCATTCTTAGGTGCAATGGAAGCCAAATTTTAACTGTTTGGTGCGCGGCTTTAGTAAATGCTGGATCAGAATTGTATTTCTCAGAAAATTACTGCCATTCTTGCTATAAACTCGCATTGGTTGATTAAAATTGTGAATCTGGTCGAGTTTATGCATATTAATTACGGAGACATAGCAAATATCTATGATTTTTTTACATGCACGTAAACTCCCTTGCTTCAAGAAGTGGATAAGCGAATTATATGATAAACCGGTCGTTAGAGGCCCAAGACAGCAGTAGCTGATTTTTTGTACATACAAGTATATAACTCTCGTAAAAAATGACGGAATGTCGATCTCCATTTCATTTTCATAAGACTTCATAGAAACAAACCATGCGAAGGTTTCATTATTGAAAGGTTTGTATTGTAGTAAAGTACATTTTTAAAATGACAAATGATTTCTGCGAATACAAATGAATTTTTATTTAATTTTTATTTCACTTATGAAAACAAAATAAAAGTGTAGATATTTTTTTACCGAAATTTAACCAGCAAATTAAAAAATGTACATCCAAAAATCCACATGTCTGCTTACATTTCATTATTTCTCTTTTTTAAGTAATCCATTGTATGGATGGTTTCGCATAGGACTGGTTACCTACATATTCCAACACTTGTATTTTATATGAATAGATGGATGTTACAGATTTTTCATTTTGACTTTTTTGAGATAAATAATGTTAGTATGTTTTTCACCTAACGTCCACAAACATGTGGGATAAAATAGTAATTTGTATTTTTTATTTTGAACATACATAACATTCATTCATTATAACGTTTATTGATTATAAAATTTATTGATTCTAGGTTGTCCCTGATCTTAGGATAGCAAAAGATTCCATTACAATGGTACAAATAGAATCAAGTCACCTCACTTCTTTAGAAGGGAAGAATCTTCAAAACTT
The DNA here is from genome assembly GCA_963931845.1 of Maratus michaelseni. Taxonomy (NCBI): domain Eukaryota; kingdom Metazoa; phylum Arthropoda; class Arachnida; order Araneae; family Salticidae; genus Maratus; species Maratus michaelseni. Next base: position 316,086,489 of record OZ007595.1, on the reverse strand, counting down.
GACTTCTGTATGGCACATGTCGTTCTTCAATAATTCTATTCGATACATAGATCCAGATGTTTTTGGGGTAATCTGTCTTTTATTATTTTTTTATAAATGTAAGATAAATAAAAATTATGACGAATTCTAGAATAATGATGCGTAAAGTAAAAGATATAGAGTAATACCTCAGCTAACGAACATTATTCGTTCTAGAATTGCGTTCGTTAGGCGAAACTGATTTATCTTCCAACATTAGCGTTGCGTTGTCAAATTATGTTATTCAAAGTATAAAAAAAACATTCATACAGAAGAAAACTTGCAGCCGTAGAAAGCAATCATCTTAGTAATTGCAGATCTTGGACGTACAAAAACCATAGGCGCCGACAGCCCGCCCGCGAAAGTAGCATACTTAAATCAGCAATTTTCAAAAGTGTTTTGTCTTAATTAATCACTGTTATGTAGTAAGCCAAAAGTAACATTTAAAAATTAGGTGTGGAAATTTGCCTGATGTGGTGGAAGCTTGCACCAGTAGCTCTCGTTAAGCCTATGCAAGAAACGAGTGTTAGCTGATATACCGTAAGTTCCGGCGCATAATTGGCGGATCAAGCAATAATGTTTCGACCCAGAAATTTTATTTTATAAAATGTAACTTACTAGAAAGCTGGAAAGATTTGACTTCAATTATTAGATAGAATGTCTAGATTGAAACAGATTTGTTTGATCCACGGATTATACGCCGGAAATTGCGGTATTATTTTTCAAGATAGTCATTTTAAAAGAGGCAAATGAGAGAATGAGCATTTTTCAATTCAAGAACACAGAAGCCATCCATATATCAAAAACGTGTACGTTTTCAAAAAATAATAGCATGATACTTTTTCGTCTGGATTATTTTCCACACGAATATACCTGTAATGTATAAACATGGTTTGCATTACGCGTTTTTTATTCCGCGGAATATACACTTATATTTGTTACTTTACTTTTGGATATCAGTATAGGTGCAGAAAAAAAAAAACATATTTTCTACACTCAATAATTAACTATTACAGCTTGTATGTATACTAATATTATAAAGAAATAACGTTTGTTTGTTTTTTGTTTGTAGGGGTAATCTCTGGAACTGACGAACCGATTTCAAAAGTGATGGGGACAAATTGATGGTGACAATCCCGGCTGCAACGTAGGCCAAATTTTATGTCGGTGCCACTTTCTCCAGCGGGCGACGAAACAATAAAGTTCTAAAACTGCGATTTTTGTGATACGGAAGTGGTTATAAACATGAAATTTTCTATAGTAGTTACTAGTAAGATGCAAATGCTCTCTAAGAACAGTTTCTAAAGAAATCGAAACTGAAAAAGGTGAAATAAGTAATTAGTCTTCTAAAAGCATTTTAAAAGATTTTTAAAAACGGTCTAAATAACGATTTCTATTTAATTGCTAAGGATGCAAATTTTAAATTTGACATGGCTTCTACTTTTAAGATGCAAATGCATACACAACACTGTTTTTTTTAAAATTTCGAAATTTAAAAGGGTGCTGGAGAAAAAACCGTTGTAAATTACGATTTTTGTGATACTGAAAGGACTAAAAATTGAAATTTGGCATGACGGTTACTTTTAAGATAAAAATGTTCCCTAAGAACAGTTTCTAAAAGAATTTGAAATTTAAAATTGTGGAATGATAAAAGTGCGTTCTAAAAACGTTCTAACAATTTCTATCTAATTATTAAGGATCGATACTTGGAATTTGATATGACATTTGCTTTTAAGACGCAAATGCAGTACAGTTTTATAAAAATTTGAAATTTAAAAAGGGTTCAGGAGCAAAAATTTCTATAATTTTGATTTATCTGATACAGCTGGTATAGAAGCCTGGAATGTAGCATGGTGGTTACTTTTAAGTTGTAAATGCTCGCTGAAACTCTTTTAAAAAATTCGAAATTTAAAAGGTTGATGTGAGCGGGAAATATTGTAAAAAAGTTCTGAAATATTATTTATTCGGAACTGTTGTGGCTAGAATCTTGAAATTTGACATTGCTGTTACTGTAGAGACGTGAATGCTCGTCTAGAAGATATTTCTTAAAATTCGAAATTTAAAAGGGTGCAGGAGCAAAATAGTTCTAAAATTGCGATTTATGCGATACAGTTGTTCGAGAATCCTTGAAATTGACACGATGGTAACATTTAAAATGTAAATGCTCACTAAGAACGGTTTCTGAAAAACTCGAAATTTTAAGGATTAAATGAGCAGAAAATGTTCTAAATTACGATTTAGTTAGATTTATTCGGGTTAGAAACTTGAAATTCAGTATAGTGATTACTTTTCAGATATAGATGCACAGTATAAACAGTTGATTAAAAAATCAAAATTTTAAGGTACGAAATGAGTTTAAAATGTACTAAATTACGGTTAATTTAGAATTGTTAGGAGTCGAAACTTAAAATTTGTTATTTCTAAGACGTAAATGTTCGTACAGCACTTCTGTTACTAAATTCGAAATTTAAAATTTTTCAAATGCAAAAAACGTACTAAAATTGGGATTTTTGTGGTTATGTTGAGGTGTAAACTTGAAATTTGGCATGGTAGTTATTTTTAAAATGTAACTGCTGGCTACAAACGTTTTCTATATAATTCAACATTTAAAAAGCTGAAATGGGTAGGAACCTTCGAAAGTATGTTTATCTGATATTTTTGACGATAGAAACGTGACGATTTAAATGGCTCTTACTTTAGAGACATAAATTCATCCGCAGATCAGTTTATAAAAAATTAAAATTGTTAAAGTGTGCAGGAACAAAATACGTAAAATTGCGATTTCTCTGATGTAGTTTTTATAGAAGCTTGGATAACTACACTGTTAAAAATTTGCAGAAAACTGTCCAGTCATTCCACCGTTTTTTGAAAAAACGGTTACATAACCGCAATTTAACTGTATTTTGACCATAATAAGGGCAATAATAATGTCAGTATAGAGTTAAATTACGGTTATGTAACCATTTTCTATAAAAACGGTCAAATGACTGGACAGTTTGCTGCAAATTTTTAACAGTGTAGAAACTTGAAATTCGACATGATGGTTATATTTAAGACGTAAAAGATCGCTAAGAACGGCTTAATAACAGTCGAAATTTCAAATAAAAAATGAAATGATTGGAAAACCGTCAAATACATTATAAAATACATTTTATTTCGAACTATTTTTAGTTTTTTGCATTCATTTATGTCCCATGTTCACCCAATGAGGTATAAGAATGAAGTTTGTATAAAATTAAAACGTTCTAAATTACGATTTATTCGGAACTGTTGAAGCTAAAATCTTTGTATTCAAGTTGCAATGAGGATTAGTCGATATCTCTAGGTAGATTTCACACATAATACTATTTGCTCATAATGGATATTCACACATCTAACCCAATAAAGATTAATTTTTGCTACAATATAACTTAGATTTAAATTTCATGAATATTTGTGCTATTTGAAGTACTTTTGCTGACTATAAATTCCTAAACATTTCAGCTCTAATTAAAAGTAATTATTTAAAAAAAGCAAAAATCACTTTTATTTAAAAGCAAAAAAAAAAAAAAAAATGGAAGAAGATGAATTTGAATAGGTATTTTGCCCATGATGGAGAATAACTGCAAGCATACAATTTTCTTTTTGAGAAGAGCTTCTCTAATGTTATCTGCCGCTATCTAAATTGCAAATCAACAATAACAAAACTTTTGGATACATACTTAAAACGTAACTTGATACATACTTAAAACGTAACTCATTAAAGTAACTTGCGGTCACTAGTGCTGTATTTTAACTGCTACACCATGACATCTGGCGAACATCGTCAGACAAAAAAAGGGGGACGTTCGAGGTAGAAAGTAATAAATCTTTTTACCGCAGAACTTGTTGTAGGTAGGTTTCATTTGAGGATGTAAAAATCAAGAATTTACATTACAAAGAATCACCATCGAATGATGACTTCATCAGATCCCATCCTCTTATCAATATAATTACACTATCAACTGAAATATTTAGGAATGCCAATTTTCTGCAGTATAAATACTACCAAGAGCGAACATTCAATCCATAGATTTTAATACTCATAAATTTGATCAAAACAGTGTTTTATTACCTTTTAATGTAAACTACCAAAAAAGTAATAATCATAAATACTGTATCATTGTAAGAATACAATTAGTGTAATGTAGTTATTACCTTTTGTAGGGTACATGTAATATTCGATATCTTGATCTCTCCTACAATAAATTGACGTTTATTCCACCGAAACTGTTCAACCGCATGACGAGACTCGAAACTTTTTCTGCGAATCACAATCATTTGCTTCATGTGGATAACCTGTTCTCAGTAACGAGTGCATCGGTAAGTTTCTATTTCGTATTGTCTGTTTAGATAAGAACACATGAAATAGGCCCATTCTGGAGAAAATGCTATTCATCGCCGCCTTATTTAAACCCAGAATTTGAGAACAAATATTTACTCTACTTTTATGCATAAAACTTGGTTGTTACAGGGTATTTAAATATTTTACTTTGAATAATGTTTTCATAAAAACTCTTTATTTTTTCATTTAAGCGATAACATTTAAATCGTCAAAAAATCTTTTGTTTTTAGTATAATCTTTTATTTTAATGTAATTTTTAATGTATAGAATTTTGAAATGGGAAATAATTGCTTAAATAACTTAAATGAATTAAAATGTTTCAATTTTAAATTTATAAATATAGTTTAAGACAGAGTACAATTGCTTTTCAAACCTGTGATTTTGCTACTTGCACGTACGGTAAAAAAATGGATCGCAGAAATATTTTGTTTCTCATAAATGTATAAAACGTATATATACCTTTAATTTTAACATAATATTTTATCAATAAACGTTGAAAAGGGTTTCGTTTGCAATTAGCATGTGCTTTTTACGATGTATCACGTTAAAAAACATATTCTAATCAAAACAAATAAAAATTTGTTTCATGGTCATGGACAAAGCAGTAGTTGGAGATTTTATGTATGATGATTATGTATATATCTGTAAAAAATAACTCTCTGCAAAAGATTTTTGCCTGTTTTACAGTTCGTACAAGTTCCAAAACACACTTTTCAGAAAATGCACGCAACACTTTAAAAGTTGTTAGAATCTGTGGTAAAGTATACATATCCATTTCAAATTGACCCGTCTATAATTTAAATAATTTCTTAACGTTCATTTTATTCAATTCAGAATTATATATATTTAAAAAAATAAGAAAAAATACATTTTTCAATGGTTTAAAATAGGTGAGTCTCCCTACAAGAGAATTCTTTAAAGTAAACTAAACTGCAAAATTATAAATAATAATTTATGCTGCAATAATTTTTTATACTGCTGACCAGGCCAATACCTGCCGGTCTTGATGCCTAGCTTGTCTAGTTAGTACCTAGACGATGGGCGATATTCTCCTTATCACAGCATGTCTGTGATTCACCTGTCAATAGACTTGTTGGCATCGCTGCAGTGCTCTTTTGTGGTTTGTTAGAGTTTCCTTTGTTTGCCATATTGGCCGGTCACTTAAAGTATATTTGCTTGTCGCGAGGTGGTCTCGTAATTTAGAGTCTTGATCAGGTGACGAGACATTTACCTCAGTAGGTTTATCAATAATTTGACATTAATTTTACTACCGTTTTAAAGAATCATTCAGAAATGTTTGAGCAGTCAGAACAGCAGCAATCGCAATAAACTACAGTATTTGAATACATTTTATCCTTCGTTTACGTCTCTGTCTTTGTTTTAAGTAAAACACTTTCGCCTGTTGTGTTAACAACGGACTGCTAGCAGTTCGATTCCAAAAACTACATTTTTTTGAAAATGTTTGTGTTTTTTAAACGTTGATAAAAATCTATCCCTATTTGAATATATATGGGTAATCTTGGATTTATCATTTCTCGCTTTTATACGAAAAGCGTCTGTTAGGAACAGACATTTTTGCCTTTATATAAAAGGGTTACAGGATAGGATGATCAGCGAAGATTGCACGAAATCGACAACTATAATTTCTTTCAATTGTCGAAAAAACGTTTTTGCATTTATGAACAAAACACGTGGGTTATGGAAACAAATTGTCTTATTGATTGTTAAGTTGTGATTTAGGAATGTAGAATTTGGCAGATATATACTCCATTTGGGACAGTGAATACCCGAAAAAATATTAAAACAACTATGTATTTTTAAATTTTAAAATTAGAAAATTATCCTTTAGCTACTGTTCTGGAAATTAAAATTGAAATGTATAATGTCTCTTCGAACAGACTTTTACAGGAGATGAATTTACAATCCTTGACTCGCTTCAGTATCTATATCTGCAACACAACCAGATCAAGTCTCTCGGGACATTACAGAAGTTGGAAAACCTGTTAGTTCTAAACATCGCTCAGAATGATATCCAGCTTATAAAGTCAGATCAATTACCCAACAACTTGAAAATCATTTATTTAGCAGGTGAGCTCTTATTAATTAAATTAAAATGTATAAATCTACCTTATGTATATAAAATCCTAATGAAACAAATTTATGAAATGATTTTATGAAACGACAAATTCGAATATTTGAAACGAATATATGAAGTAATAATTGCCCAACTGAATGCAAAGAGGTTGAATGACACCAATAATTAGAAAATGATGTCATTTGAATACTTTTCCTTATCATCCACAGTAATGAAAAACATTTGTTGCCGCTATTATAGAAATGCCATTAAAATTTAAAATATTAATATTTCATTAATATTACTTTTTTTAACATTTAACATTTAAACTTTTACGAGTTATTATGAGACCGTTGGATCCGTGCGAATGCGCCATAACAGACGGTATTACAGTAGAAGTAGACATAGAAGTGACGTCAGCTGAAACTGTTTTATTTCACTCTAAAATTGAAGAACGCGAAGAAATTTTGAAGTGATTCAAGGAGATTGAATATTTGTAAATAAAACAAGTGTAGCACAGTGGAAAATGACGTAATTATTAGCAGCAATTATTTAAAATCAAAAACTAATATTGCATCAAAACAAGAAGAATATATATATTTCATTTTTTTTTAATTAAAAAAAAAAACTGACCAGCGTAACGGGCGCTACCTGCTAGTGAAATATAAAGAAACTTTACGTTTAAAACTAGGCTATAAAAAGTATAAAGGAACAGAAATATTTCATTATAGCATACAAAAAATCTAAATGCATTGAATTTCACAATTAGTCACAAATTTGAAATTTTAAAATTAGTTTAAAGTACGTTTGTCGCAATAACATTATTTTTATTTGTATGTGTTTACCTATGATGCGTTAATTGTAAACACATGCATACAAATAGTCAACGGCACATGTAAACTGAAACAGCTTTTTATAAAGTGTTTAGAAGGTAATATCGCTACATTTTGAAGACAATGTTCCTGACGCATCTTTGAAGTTAATTAGCTTTTGCTATTTGCACATATCGTTTTACTATGAAAACAAAATGTCTTTAGAAGTCGGATGACCTTCGTTTTGCTCTACATCATCACTCATACAGGTCGTCAGAGTGTGTACAAGTGAGATTTTGAATGACCTACACAGTTTGTTACTGAATTTGAATGTGTTCAAATACTAAAATTTGGTTCATATTTCACTGTATATATACACTTTTACAAATTAAAATTTGAGGGGACGCAAATCATTAATCAACTTAGCAGAAATCATATAAATTACTTAGCATTCTTAGCATATATTCCTTTTCAATAATATTAAAATGTTGCAGCAATTCTTTTACTGCTACTGTTCTCTGTCTTTATTACTGTTCTCTTGATAAGTTTTGTATGATAACAATTATAAATATAATAATTTATATAATTTTAAGAAATGAAACTTTCAAAATAGACAAACGAAACCAATTGTACAGAGGTCTTATTTGGTGTTTGTGTAGCTTATATTTTAAATGCTATATTTATGACTGATCAGTGTTATAAGGACTTCGATATGGAAACAAGTTCAGCCTACTGAAGAAATGAAACTCTTCGCCAATGAGCTCGCATGGATTGAAATAAAGTATCCAGAGAATGCTAAGAGCAAACGGTGAAATTTTTATAAAATAGTGGTCACATGTTTGCTGTACGTAACAATTTCTGAAAACATATTTTAAACAAAATTTGAATAATGGTATAATAAACAAAGATACTTTAGGGTGTGATGGACAATGTACGACATCCCCCCTTTTTTTATGAAAAAACCCTTTAATTTTGCATTGTGGATTTATATGTAAAATTTTATTATATATTAAAATATTTAAAGAATATTTTATGTACAGTAGAAGAAAAATGTCCTAATATACAAAGTAAATTATCCGGATATGAAGAATTGTTTACTGCAATAATGTTAAGTAAATTCTACAATAGTTTAATTAAACATCAACAAGTAAGACGAAACTGGCAGCTTTACCAGAATGGACAAAAGATTGACCATTCTTGGCAAGATTTCTTTAAATATAAAGTACTTTGTTTTGCGAAATGGGAAAATGGTGAAGCTTTGTTCATTTATCGGTTATTTTAAATATTGAATATTTTGCTTATAATAAATTTAGATTTTTTTAAATTTGAATTCATAATTAAAAGTATTACCTAATTCAATAACAGTCATTTAATGCAGCCAAATAAACTCCTAATTCGTTCTGCCTCCTATAGTTCTTTAATGCTAACACCTACATTGTTGCCAATATTCATGAAGATTGTCACCAAACTTTTGTGTTCATTCAGAATAAGATTCAGTAATTCTCCAACCAATTTTTTTTTTCGGATTGAACTTTGTGCCGTTATGTTAAAAATAAATTAACAACGTGAAATAGCACAAATAAAATATATAAACTGTCGAACAGCTGTTTCACAGCCCCTAAAGCTCCATCATCAGTTCCAATTCAAAAGATTAATACCGATTACAAATCTTAAGCCATGTCAATTAGCTTGCGTCTTCCGCACGCGCCAAGATAGAATGGCGGCCACCTTTTCATAAACAACAGCTGAGTCCAAAAAGACATGTAACGGAGAGACCAATGGGAGTGATCTGCCAGACCGGGTGAGTTTAAGTACGGAGGCGAACAAAGGTGGGGGGGGGGGATCGAAGAGAATGAATTAAGTGAAAGGTAGTCAGATGTTTGAAACACAAATTGTTTTCTTTGTTTCCATCTCTTCAGGCTGATCAGGAATTTCAAAAACATTTAAAGTTGTATTTCAAAAATTTCTAGCAGTCTAATTAGCATTTTTTACATACAGTTATTAGTATTAGCGAGCGCACAATGAACGCCGATTTTTGTGCCACGTAAATTAGCATAATATATATATGTAAATTGGTGCACATAATAAAAATGTTAGGAAATTCATAATAAAAGCCCTTTTTTTTAGGATTTTTAGAGAATTGTCTTAAATGTCTTAAAAATGCAAATTAATATTTCAGGATTTTTGTTGGAAAGCCGATACCAAATTCATTTTGCATATCAAATTTCGTGCCACGAAACAGCCAATATGTAACACCCTGTATTTGTGCAGCAGAATAAAAGGTTAGGGAAGACAAAAGTGTGACCAATATTTCAGCTGTGACATCATGATGTTACTGAACAGCTAATACTATATCTACTGAGGACAAAAATTGAAATATTTTTAATTTATTATATTGTGACATATGGCTAAATTTACTTATATTTATAGTGTAATTAGCCAAGTGCTGCAGCCTATAGGCAGCTAGTAAGTAAACAGAAATTAATATTTATATTCACTGTGAAGTCACAATAATATTTAAGATTAATTCAACATTTAATAACTATTTGCCTATATATATCCATGTATCATTTATCTTTTGAAGGAGAAAATTATAGCAAGTGTATATCTCATCCATTTATTTTTTGAAGTGCTGGTATGCAGCAGTCGAAGAATTAGGGCTTCTGTAATTTTGTTTAAAGTTAGATTCAAATTTAAGATTTTTTAAACATAATATTATTAATTTATTTATACTACTATAATGAAATTAATACTATATTGTGTATAATAAAGCTTTATTGACTTAAAATACTTTTTACTTTAGTTTGTTTCTTTTCTTGAAATACCTTAAATTTATCAAGAGATTTAATAAGGAGCTAAAATATAAAGGCATAATTTAGAAAAACGGACTCTTTCAGTATTAGTTTCTGTATGATAATTTCGTCTACCGATTTCGTAATTAGCATTAGATAACTTACTAATGATTTTATAAAAACAATCGAAAGTAGGATCTAGCTTCCTAATTTTCGGATATTTAAACTCTTCATAAATAACTAGGTCTCAAATCATACATCTTCTACATAAAATTTTCATCTTATATAATGCTAATCGTACAATATTTCATTTTTTAAATGATATTCGATTCTACGCGTTTTTTGATAGTTTTTAAGGTTTTCACTTACAGGACGATAACACTTTTCATTAGGCATTTGACCAAAAATATGTAAGCAGAGAGGAATTTCAATAAAGCATGAGTAGTACTATTTTACTTATAGATAACTTTCTCTAATAATTTAATCCAATCATTTTTTGAAATAGAATAATTAAGTTTAATCTTTAATCTAGTAACTACAGATTGATTATACCTTCCCATCTTATCACTGCCCAGCAAACACAGATCTATCGGTAAGCAATCGCCCGATTGCCGTTACCGACGGTATCGGCACGGTATCGGCTTTTTCGACACGCCGCGCGACTGACGCCCGACAGATAGGCGCACAGTCGGTCCGGTATCGGCAACGCCGGTAGAAGCGACGGCACTCTGCTGTGCCGATTGTATACCAACAGTTATCCGCACACCTTCCGAATGTGGTCCGGTACCGGCAACGCTAACAACGGCGAGATGCTGTGCCGACCGTATACTGATAACAAATCCGTAGTATTGTCGAATGTGGTCCGATATCGGCAAGCATTAAACTGCCGAAAGCATCCCTTTTATTGGGAACTAGCAGCAGAATAGGGGGGGGGGGGGTTACTCCACTTAATTTTTTTTTTACTTTGATTATTTAGGTAAAAATGGTGAAATTTATTTTTCAGATGTAAGCAACCCCCTCCCCCCTCACGGATACCGTTTTACTATTAATAGCCCCTGCCATTAAAAAAGAAAAAAAATGCTTCAAGCTTTACTTTTTTACATTATATTAGCATAGATACTTTAACAATATCTGAATCTTGTGTTTCTAAACGCAATAATGATAAAGTAATTTTTTTTTCACTTTTACAAAATGTGGTAAGTATTATAAATACATTTAATTTTTTGTTCTATAAAGCTGTATAAAACAAATTTATTATACAATAAGTAAAATTTAGATACATTTTCCTTTCTAAGTGTCGCTGTAAAACTTGATTTAAAAACATAAAATATTTTCTAGGAAACTATAAAACAATACATCTAAATTTTTTCAGATTTTTTTTATTATTATTTTTTAAGTCAAATAAACTAAATTTCGTTCCGGTAATTTACTATTTATTAATAAATTAAAAAATTCGAACTTTAATTTTACACAGAAAATAAAAAATGAATTTAAATAACTTTGTTAAAAAATTTAATCTACCCTGTTTGTTATTATTTTATTTTGTGAAAGCTTTAAATGAAGGTTTCTGTGATTTTCTTTTTCCTTTTTTATTATTCTTAAAATGATAAGTCTGCTATAAATTATGTTAAATTGTTTTAGCCTTATTAAATCCGTCAGCATCTCAACTAAGTTAAATATTTTTGCATAATTTAATTTAGTAAACATTATTCTCTTTTTTAAAAATATAAAAAACAAAATTTAGAGTTTATGTAATTTCTGGGCAAGATTAGAAAAATACATTTTTGTAACTTTATTTAAAAAATATATATATGAATGACATGTTGCATATTTCCTTATTTTTAGCTTTTACTAAATTCTTTATATATTTTTTCATTTATACAGAAGGACAAATGTTTTCTAAATCATTTATATCTTGGACATATAATTTGATGCTCCATAAAATTACATAAAAAAAAAATAAAGTAACATTATTTACAATATTGTTTTTCCTTTTTGCTCTTAATTTTTTTTTCTAAATCTTTCCTTTTCAAATATAAATATACACTTTCAAAATCTCTCGTGTATATTATATACATTGGAAATGTCAAATATTTATATACATTGATTTAATTAAAATTCATTTATTTTAAATTTGATAGAAATAAAATGTATTAAACAAGTTTAATAAATTTAAAGCACAAATGAAATCATCTGCTCTTGAATAGTATTAGAAAGGCATTTTTATACAGCAGCGTAAAAGTTTCAGGATACGTGAAAAAGAAATCGTTTTAAGTAATTTAAAAAATGAATGAATTAGTAACTTTGAATAAATTAAAGTTTAAATACAATAAAATGCAAATTATCATTACTAAGCAATCGAAAATTTTGACTATTTTTTTTTAAATACAGGAACAACACGAGTATTGTAAAATTGTGGAGCACCAAATGGATAACACATAACCAAATGTCATTCTGCATTTCTTATAATAAAGAAACGTTTTAGGAATTAGTTAATTATTATCAAGATTCGTTAATTATTATTAACTAGATGGAACCCGTCAAAATTTGACGGCAAAAAACTTGATAGTATCATAAAAATAAAATTCATAGCTGCTTTAAAATGTTTGAAACTTTTGCAGAATAATTCAAATAAATAAAAAACCCACTTTGAATTAAAGCTAGGTTGAAGAACAGCAATTGGCTAAGTTTCACTGGCACATGCACTCGCGGAATTTCTTGCATTTGACACATTTAGCGCTGTTGTGCAAGTAAATGGTAAGTGCCCCCTTGGGGAGGGGGAAATGGCAGGATGGACCAAGGAGATGCATAACATGAATAAGCAGTCAAAGACCTTTCAAACGATATGTAACATGAGGGGTGTGTGCAAAATTTAAAAAAGTACCCCCTTGGGGGGGGGTAAAGTAGGGGATGGACACGGTACATGCATAATATGATTAAGTGGTCACAGACCTTTCCAACGATATATAACATGAGGGTTGTGTGCAAAATTTAGAAAAGTACCTCTTTGGGGGGGGGGGCAAAGTGGGGAGATGGACATCAGAGATATGCATATGATTAAGCAGTCACAGACCTTTCCAACGATATATGACATGAGGGTTGTCTGCAAAATTTAGAAAAGTACCCCCTTGGGGGAGGGGGAGGGCAAAGTGGGGAGATGGACATTGGAGATGCATAATATGATTAAGCAGTCACAGACCTTTCCAACAATATATGACATGAGGGGTGTCAACAAAATTTAGAAAATTGACCCCTTGGGGGGGGCAATTGGGGAGATGGACATTAAAGATGCATAATATGATTAAGCGGTCACAGACCTTTTCAACAATATATGACATGAGGGTTGTTTGCAAAATTTAGAAAAGTACCTCCTTGGGGGAGGGGCAAAGTGGGGAGATGGACATTGGAGATATGCATATGATTAAGCAGTCACAGACCTTTCCAACGATATATGACATGACAAAATTTAGAAAAGTGCCCCCCTTAAAAGGGGGGAAATGGCGGGATGGACCCCGGAGATGCATAACATGAATAAGCAGTCAAAGACCTTTCCAACAATACGTAACATGAAGGGTTTGTGAAAAATTTACAAAAGTACCCCCTTGGGGGGGGGCAAAGTGGGGGATGAACACCGGAGATGCATAATATGATTAAGCGGTCACAGACCTTTTTAACGATATATAACATGAGTGGTATGTGCAAAATTTAGAAAAGTGCCCCAATTGACGGGGGGGGGGGGATGGACCACACAGATGCATAACATGAAAAGGCAGTCGCAGGCCTTTCGAACGATATATCATATGAGTGTCAGCAAAGAAAAGTCTCCGCCCCGTGTGGGCAAAACATACTCCCCCCGCCGCCATAATTATTGATGCGGACTCATTTTTTAAATTCCTTCGCACCCCTCTTCTCCCGCAAAATGTTGTGAATTTTAAAAACTCCCCTTCCGAATTTTTTTATACCAAAAGCACTTATGTCCATCGTCTGCATGCAGAGTTTTGTGCTTACAGACGCCAGACACAACAACACACACACAGACAGACGTTTACCGACATTAATAGCAGTGTTTCCCCCAGACAGTTTGAGAAGGGTGCTGCACCCTGCCTGCCCTTTGGTTTGCAAAATAGCACCCTTCTTGCCCCTCATAAAAATAATTAGCACCCTTCTTGCCCCCTCCAGCAAAATAATTAGCACCCTTCTTGGCCCCTCCAGCAAAATAATTAGCACCCTTCTTGCTCTCAGTAAAAAAAGTGCCCTTTCTCCTTTTTGCATTAAAAAATTTGGTTTCATAATAAAAACTGACTCAATGTTGTCTTAAAAAGAGTGTTTTGACTTTGAAATATCAAAAGTGGCTTTAAAAACCAAAAGAATACCTTTAAGCTTTAACAATTAAAAAAGTGCCCTTAAGATTCTGAAAAGTGCCCTCAAAAATCCAAAAAGTGCCCTTAAGAATAAAAAAAGTGCCCTTTTTCTCACCAGCAGCACCTTGCCCCTTTTTAAACCTGGGGGAAACTCTGTTAATAGTATAGATGATACTCAGTGCCTACACATTTCACCCTTTATAATTCAGCCAATGAGTTGACAGTCGTTCATTTCCAGAAACGAAACAATAATTCTTTAGGATGAATTTTGTTTGTTTGGCGTCACAAACTTTTTAGGGCACCTGCAGACTAAAAACATATAATGAATCTTCGCGGGGGAAAAAATCCTAGATTTCGTCAAATGATCACGGGAAAAACACTAATTTCATCAAAGGATCATGTAAAACGTGAATTTTGTTAAAAGGCCACAGAAAAACGTGATTTACGCAAAAGATGAGCAAATTTTGTCAAAGAATCGCAAAACAGGAAATTCCACCAAAAGATAGCGCTTTCTTGCCAAATTTCGTCTAAAAATTGCGGAATAAAATGTATTTTATCAAAAAATCGCTGGAAAACGCACATTTCATTAAAGTATCGCGAGAAAAATGCGAATTTCTTCAAAGATTGCTGAAAAAACGCGAATTTCATCGAAGGATTGCTGAAAATTCATGAATCTTATCAAAAGGCAGCAGAGAAAATGTGATTATTATCAAAGCATTGCGAAAAAAGAAAATTTCGTCTAAGGATCATAGAAAAACGCAAATTTCATAAAAGAATCGTGGAAAATAACGCAAATTTCGTGAAAAAAAAAATCTCAGAAAAAACACAAATTTCGTCAAATTATCGCTGAAAAAAAACACGAATTACGTCATAGGATAGCTGAAAAAATTGTGAATCTCGACAAAAAAAAGATACAGAAAAAAATGCGAATTTCATTAAAGAATCACGAAAAAAAATGCGAATTTTGTTAAAGGATTGTGCAAAGAATGTGAATTTTTTGAAAGGTTCGTGTGAAAAATGAAACTGTCTTTATTAAAAACAGCACACACACAAACATCTATACAAACCTCAATACACACAAACATATTATAGGCAGGGCTTGAAATTCAATTTTTCCAAGGACGGGAGTCTCCCTACCAACATTTTTAAATGGAGGGGAGTTGTAATGTTTGGGAGGGAGAAAAAAAAATTTTAAACCCCACTATTATTTTACGTGTTATTTAAAGAATTACATTAATGCAGACATGACAAAATACCATTGAAAAAATTAAGTCAACTGAGAATGATTATGTAAAATGTTTATTTTTATTATAAAAAAGGGAAGAAAGTTAAGTTTTATATATGCAGTGTATTTTTCAAGTTCCATTAAATGTGTTAGGGACCCTTAACAATTAGGTTGTTAAATAAATTTCTGACTTTAGATTTTACTTGATTGAGATTCACCGATCGATCGTGGAAAAGACGCAAAGTTCATCGATCTGTCGTGGAAAAAACGCTAAGTTTGTCGATCAGTCGGGGGAAAAAAGCAAATTTCGTCGATCGATTGCAGAATAAACACAAAGTTCGTCGATCTGTCCCCAAGAAACGCAAGGTTCGTCGATCAGTCGCTTAAAAAACGCAATGTTCGTCTATCTGTCGCAGAAAAAACGCAAAGTTCGTTGATCTGTCGCGGAAAAAACGCAAAGTTCGTCGATCAGTTGCGGCAAAAAGCAAATTTCGTCGATCGATTGCAGAATAAATGCAAAGTTCGTCGATCAGTCAGGGAAAAAAGAAAAATTTCGTCGATCGATTGTGGAATAAACGCAATTTTCGTCGATATGTCCCCAAAAAACGCAAGGTTCGTCGATCAGTCGCTTAAAAAACACAATGTTCGTCGATCTGTCGCATTCGTTTGATGTCGTCGTTGAAAATTTATGGATTTCTATTATTAAAGTAATTTTTTCATTTTACCGTATTTATTTTATTTTTGTGTTGTATGTATTTTGCTACTTTGAATTTTTTTAAACTAACCCTTTTTTTTTTGGAGAGTGAGAGAGAGAGATTTAGTAATTTGGTGACACGAAGTTCCGCAAATTCTTAAAATCCACAAATCGTTTCCAATGTAAACAATGAAATTTACAATTAAGTTGCAAGTGCAAAATTTCAGTTTTTTAAAATTTTCATGTCATTCTGTACACATTTTAATATGTCATTCTGATCATTATACATATTTAGTTATGCATTATTAATTATTTACTTGACCTTTACTTTTAATATTTTAAATATTTCAAACTTACAGCTGAATGTAATTATTAAAACATTTGAAATACTGCATTCGAAAAATGAAATTTCAGCTTAGAAACGCGACAATTACTATTAGGTTAAAAAAATTTAAAGTAGAAAAGTACTTATGATATAAAAAGAAGAAAAAAAAATACACCAGAATTTATCTGTATTACGAAAGCGGGAGAAATGATTTTCTGTGCTATACGAAAAGATATCCAAATAACTCAATCATAAACATAGAAATAGGTATCGGTTTCTATGTTCATGTGCACTCAATCCAAACTTGAAACTTTTAAAAAGGTCATTGAATGAATGAAATTCATCTCCGCCTTTCACATCCAGAAAACTTGCTGTGTCGCCAATTATGTTTATATTTTATATATATATAAAAAAATAATAATTCAGGCACTTTTCCGTTATACGGACACCATTGTCGCCAAACATACATACATACATACATTTTGGCATAGTGTCCGTATAACAGAAAAGTACTAAAGTTCATGGTTTAAAATCACAATAAAATATCATGAAATTTATTGATTAGTTGTGGGAAAATATCGGGGAAATAATGTGTTTTTCGTGAATTTTTTGTTTTGTTAACAATGTGGTTAGAGAGCCAGGGAGAAATCCAGAAAACTTGCTGTGTCGCCAATTATGTTCATATTTTATATATATATATAAAAATAATAATTCAGGCACTTTTCCGTTATACGTACACCATTGTCGCCAAACATACATACATATATTTACATACATACATACATTTTGGCATAGTGTCCGTATAACAGAAAAGTACTAAAGTTCATGGTTTAAAATCGCAATAAAATATCATGAATTTTATTGATTAGTTGTGGGAAAATATCGGGGAAATAATGTGTTTTTGTGAAATTTTTTGTTTTGTGTTGTTGTGTTTAATTGTAAGCATTCATTATAATTTTCAGTGCATTATTAAATTGAAATTTTTGTTTAAAATATGTAAACAAAACAGTGACCAGAAACCTGCACAATTTCTAATATAGATAGATAGATAGATAGATAGATGCATGCATGTAGTACTTTTAATTATTTGGTAAAAATACTGTGATCGTCACTGAGAAAACCTGAATTTAACCTAAAAGTAATTGTCGAGTGTTTAAGCTGAAATTTCATTTTACGAAAACAGTATTTCAAATGTTTTAATAATTACATTCAGCTGTAAGTTTGAAATATTAAAAGTAAAGGCCAAGTAAATAATTAATAATGCATAACTAAAAGTAATTGTCGAGTGTTTAAGCTAATTTCATTTTACGAATACAGTATTTCAAATGTTTTAATAGTTACATTCAGCTGTAAGTTTGAAATATTAAAATTAAAGGCCAAGTAAATAATTAATAATGCATAACTAAAAGTAATTGTCGAGTGTTTAAGCTGAAATTTCATTTTACGAATACAGTATTTCAAATGTTTTAATAGTTACATTCAACTGTAAGTTTGAAATATTAAAAGTAAAGGCCAAGTAAATAATTAATAATGCATAACTAAAAGTAATTGTCGAGTGTTTAAGCTAATTTCATTTTACGAATACAGTATTTCAAATGTTTTAATAGTTACATTCAGCTGTAAGTTTGAAATATTAAAATTAAAGGCCAAGTAAATAATTAATGCATAAGTAAAAGTAATTGTCGAGTGTTTAAGCTGAAATTTCATTTTACGAATACAGTATTTCAAATGTTTTAATAGTTACATTCAGCTGTAAGTTTGAAATATTAAAAGTAAAGGCCAAGTAAATAATTAATAATGCGTAACTAAATATGTATAATGATGAGATTTTTTTTTCTTGAATTATTCAGAGAAACACGCCTTATAAATGTACGCAAATAATTCACATCAAAATCTTAAAATAACAAAGTTTTCTTTCGTGTTTAGCTATGCTTAATAACCAAAAAAGCTTGATTAATACAAAAATTTTTTGGTAAAAATACTGTGATGGTCGCTGAGAAAACCTGAATTTAATCATATCACACAGAATTACATATTAAGTTTAAAAAACTGAAATTTTACACTTGTTTACATCGGAAACGATTCGCGGAATTTCGTGCCACGAAATCTCTCTCTCTCTCTCAAAAAAAGGGGTTAGTTATAAAAAATTCAAAGTAATAAAATACATACGACTTAAAAAGAAAATAAATACGGTAAAATGAAAAAATACCTTAATAAAAGAAATCCATAAAGTTTCAACAACCGAACAACCAAATGGAGTCGTAGTAATCCACATACGCTTCTAGAGAGAGGAAAAAGCCTTCACCTCATTGGCTGAAATATCGCGTCTGAAGATAGTAAAAGCCTCTAGCTGATTAGCTGAATGCTCGCGCATGCCTATAAAAGGCATTTTTGCACGAAAAACTAAAAAGCAGGTTAGCTTTAAGTATATGGATTATTAATAATTAAAAATATGCTAC
The DNA here is from genome assembly GCA_963931845.1 of Maratus michaelseni. Taxonomy (NCBI): domain Eukaryota; kingdom Metazoa; phylum Arthropoda; class Arachnida; order Araneae; family Salticidae; genus Maratus; species Maratus michaelseni. The sequence goes on along the minus strand of OZ007595.1, from coordinate 316,067,366 downwards.
ATGTCATAAAAACTTGTATAATAAAAAGATAACAACTCCAAAACATATTTTTCTATTTTAACCCTTTTATCATTTTTTACAACAATAATTCATACGCAAAGTTAATCGTTAAAAGATAATAAATCTTTAAACAACTAAATATATGCAAAAATAATTAACTTAATTCAGATTAATTTAGATTTAACTAAAGCAAAATTAAGCAGACTTACCATTATTATTATTTGTTCTGCATGCGTCACGCTTCACGCATCTCAAATCAGCAGTACATAAAAACGCCAGCGTCTATTCTATGGTTGCAATTTCCCCTCTTCAAAAGTCAAAATCTAGTTTGGAAAGCATGCGCACGCAGTGATCGCATCGCTTTCCCTTTGCTACGCGCCCACCTTACAGACAATAGAGTAGCAGATATCATCCCAGATTTGGCGTGTTAGTTCTGTATTGGCGCTTTCTCATAATCAAATTTTGGATGTGAAAGCGTGTCTCAAAGCATTGACCATCATCAAATTATCCCAAAGTCCGAAACTTTCTTGATAAATGCTTACAAGAAATGCATTATTATTTCATGTTTAATAAAAATATTATATGGATACTTACATAATTTTTCTTAAAATGACCTTTGGGTTGGGGGAAAAAAGAACAGGTTTAATGGCACAGTACTTGAAAATTTTTAATAAAAAATCTAGAATTTAAATTTTTTAGATTGTTGTAAAATTAATGTATGATCAATCATCTAAATATCGCCCACACACCGTGCTCGTTAGTCGGAGGGGAGGAGGGGGGGGGGTGACAAAGCAAACAATCCTCCTTCCATATATGTGTTTGTCATCACGTCTAATATGTTTATTTGAAATTTGTATAAAATATTGAATACATTTTACATTTCATTTTTAAAAATATAAATTATTATATTTCCACAATTTTTATTAAAAAAAATAAATAAAAATAAATAATAATATTTTTTTTCGATATTGTTACACTAATTCCTCAAAAGAAGAGTAAAAATATATAATATACATTATTTTAAAAAACATGCATTTAGTAACAAAACTCAGACTTAATCACAATCGAAAAAGAAGTCCCTGACGGCTCGGCCTACAGGCACAGGTAAATTTTGAAGACGCAGACCGTGGGGCGCCTGTTTGTTGGGAATTGCGGAAGAAATAACCTTTTTGCCATGATGCGGCAGTTAGAACCACCCACTTCGAAACGCATTTTTTTTTTTTTTTTTTTTTTAAATATATATAAGGGTTGGTCCTATAAAAAACTTATCAATATAAAAGTTTTAGATAATATTAAGAGGATTTATAATAAATTCAAGCAGATTTAATATCTTTTGAATTTGCGAAGTTATGAATTTTTTTCTTCTAAAACCCCCTTTTACTCCCTATGGGGCCATTTTTAATGATATCAAAAATCTGCAATACATAAATTTTCGGCCCTTTTCCTGGAAGTAATAATAACTTTAAATGGATTCGATACGTATCATAATTAAGAAATTATGGGGTTATTTCTGTTTTCACAAAATGCCCCCCATTTCCTCCCCTCCCTTGGTTTGATTTTGCCCATTAACGAACTTGACCGATATTTTATGCCCTTTGATTTTATGTATCAGTTTAGAAGAGATTTGTGCAGAATTATTGCCGTTATCGTGTCTATAAAAAGTGACATAGATAGATAGATAAAGTTTTGAACCGGGGGTGGTTTTGGGTTCTGGGAGTCATGATCGGCGTAGATCTGCAAAAATATTTCAAAAATTCCAACTTAGGGGAGAATGTAATAGTTAGTATTTCTTACAAAATCTACCTAAAAAATGCCAGTTAATCACAATTGAAAAAAAAAAAAAATTGACGGCTAAGACTATAAATATTCCATTATTTTTTCCCACATCAATTTTTGATAGAAAATGAAAAAGAAAAAAAAACAGTAAATATTATTTTAGTTGTTATTTTATAGTGTTCCACTGATTCTTCGAATAAAAATTAGAAAACGTATTTAACATTCCCAAGAAAACACAAATAACGAACAAAAACATCAGCAAAAGAAAACCATCGACGACGATTCAATATTCCGAATTACATAAATATTCTATTATTTATCCCAGAAAAATGGAGAAAAAAAGTCGAATATCATGTTTTTATTTCATGTTGTTACACTGATTCTTCGAAAAAAAATTAGAAAATTTTAATATATATTAAATTTAAAAATATGTATTTAATATTCCTAACAAAACGCAAACAATGAAAAAAAGCACCTGCTACGATTAAATACTCCACTACTAGCTGATAAGTTCTGTTCTCAATGCTGGAAATCGGAGGTGCTGCGTTCAAACCCTTGTCGCGCTCGTCGACCTAACTGTTCGGAGTTTTCGGTGGTTTCCTTCGAACATTGCCGTAAATACGGGTTAGAAGACCCTCACGGAGGTAACCCCCCCCCCCTTTCGGTCTATATCCCTAGCGCAGCTATACTGCTGTAACAAATCATCATCATAACATTATAGTGATTCTTCTAAGAAAAATTAGTAAAAAACTTACATATGTTAATTTTTAAAATATTTATTTAATATTTCGAACAAAGAGCAAACAATGAAAAGGAGAGAAAAAAAATTCTGCTACGATTAAACATTCCATTATTTTCCCCTACATCTGTGTTTGTTAAAAAAAAAAAAAAAAAAAAAAAAAAAAAAAAAAGGGAATATTATAAGTTTTATTTCATACTGCTACACTAATTTTTCGAAAAATAATTTATTTAATATTCCCAACAAAATTTAAACAAATTAAAAAAAAGCATCGGCTAAAATAAAATATTCCAAATTCGGACCGATGTTGGCAAATCTAATCGGACCACTTTCGGCCATCAGATATCGGTCCAGCGTCACTTTTCCAATATGAATCACTTGCCGATATGTAACCGTTAGGGGTCCGACAACATTAACCGGCATACGAAAACGCACGGTTACTTAGTATCACTTGCCGACAAGGTACCGACACTGGACCGATACCACTGTGCCATTGCCGACACCCAACCGACACTGCCGGCTGCGGTCCTATCGTGTACCAAAAGGTATGTGTTTTCTGGGTGGTCTTTGGAGAATGACCCGATATCAAAATTTGTTGAATTTTGACAGTATCGCAAAAATGTTTTTAAGCCAGAAAATGTAACAGCTGCATTCATATCTCTAAGCAATTTCGAAGGAAAAAGGTATATTAAAAACTTGTTTTAGACAATTGATATAGATAAACTAGCAAATAAAACATTTGTGATAGAATATTAAAAGGCAGAAACCAACGTTAAAACTGCACAAATAATACACAAAAAAGCAACAAACAGCTGTTTCAAATCCACAGATTGACTGCTGCTTTCTGCTCACTGGTTTCTTTTTGGCGTTCACTACCCGCATCGGGTATATAAACCACCGCCTCTCAGTCGTTTTGACCAGTCTTGATTTTTCTAGCGCCGTGCTTTCCTCTTTGTCGCACTGAAGAAGAATCTCGCTTGTGGATCCGAAACAGCTGTTTGCTGCATTTTTGTGTATTATTTGTGCATTTTTAACGTTGGTTTTCTGTCTTTTAATTGATACAGATTTCAGAGGTAACAATTTTTCATGGAAATACCAAGCATATCAAGTAGCATCGTGGACTATCCAATGCATCTTTTTTTTTTTTTTTTTTGAGAAATGTAACAACTTAAGTTGCCAAGATTATCAATAGACATTCATTGAAAAAAAAGTTGATTGGTGCTTGGAAAAGTTTGATTCAAGCCAAATGTTTTTGTTGGGGCTCGATTTTGACAAATATCACAATGCTTAACATAATGAGTTGTGTCATATTAGGCAAACAATAATTAGGGGAAGTAATATTTAACATTTTTTGAAAATCTGGGTAACCAAAATTTTCATGAGCAAATTTCAACATTTTTTTAAAAATCTGGGTGACTAAAATTATCATGAGCAAATTTCAACATTTTTTTCTTAAATATATGGGAACTATTTCTTTTCTATGCCCTTTCTTTTTCCACATCACCAATTCCATCTTAAGTAATAGAAATTTACTACGCACATTATCTTTTTCTTACATCTCTGTCTGTATAAAAGTAAGCTAGCAAGTCGGATAAACTGAGCTATAAGATTTCTAGAGAACATGTCTGCTGCGAAAGTTGTTAATGTCTTTTCATATTTTGTTTCATAATCAAAAATTGTAAGTTTGAAAGCCCATCTAAATAACATTTCACTAAGATTGTGAACTTTTTTAATCAAACTACGGATGTGAGGTCATTGTGAATAATAAATTTTATTCCATAAAAATTGTGATAAAATTTATCCAAACTGTTCACAATAGTAAGATTTTCCAACTCAGTAATAAAATAATTTTGTTATTATCTCTCAAAGTTGTATAATAATAAGCAATATGATGTAAAAATGTATTTTTATCAGGTTTTTTTTTTTAAATGGCATCTAATGGAAAATTACAAGTATCATCAAACATATGCAAGGGTAAATTAGGGTCATAAAATTTGAGATATGACTTAGGAATAAAAAAAATATTAAATGAATTTCAACAATCTGAGTTCTACTCTCAAATGGTGTTTAACTGTTCATTAAGGAGTTGTCTAAATTCCGCATATTTATTTATGGATTTGTGATAAACATTAACTGAAATCTTTACATTTGAAGGAAGTTTAATTTTTATTATAACTTCAATATTAGCGTTAGAAAGAGTTATAATTTCATTTTGAATACCATAACTTAGAATTTTTTTTTAATCCTGAACAAAAATATATTTTTGTTTTAATTTGATCTCTACATTTTATAGTATCTATAAATGTAAACTGTGGTTTATATATTATTGTAAAGAAAGAAAAAAACCCAGCTAAAAATGAACTGCAGAAAATCTGCAAAAAAAATGCAGTTGAGAAACTGCGGTGATTTGGCCAATTCGACTACAGTTTTTTTGATGTCGATACAACTGCAAAATTACTGCAGTAATTTTGCAGTTGAATCGACTTCAAAAATTCTGCAGTAATTTTGTAGTTGTTATCGACTTCAAAAATTCTGCAGTAATTTTGTAGTTGTATCAACCTCAAAAATTCTGCAGTAATTTTGTAGTTGTATCTACCTCAAAAATTCTGTAGTGGAATCGGCCAAATCACCGCAGTTTCCCAACTGCATTTTTTCTGCAGATTTTCTGTAGTTTCCCAACAGCATTTTTTCTGCAGATTCTCTGTAGTTTCCCACCTGCATTTTTTTTTTTTGCAAATTTTCTGTAGTTCATTAAAATAGAGAACCTCGTTTCTTTTAAGTGACCTGAATAATTCTGTTGTTTTTACAGACACCCTTGGCGTAATCAATGTTTATTTTTGTTTACCAATACTTTCTTTAAAACAAAACAATAAATATTACAAATAATATAGAGAAAATTAATTGGCTGTTTTTAGACTCTCAACTTGTATTTTTTAGGAGCAGAATGGAAGTGATTACCCCCCCCCCCTCTAGAATTCTGTAGTTAATTTAACTAGCTGGTAAACTCTCTCCATTTCTCCGGCTCCTCATTTGGCTACTTTTCAATTAAACATTCCCAGTTGTATACATACCTGTTACTTTCACAATTTATATAAAAATCTGATGTCCCCCCCCCCAAAAATTTTTTTTTTTCTTTGTAGCTTGTGAGAATATATATATATATATATATATATATATATATATATATGCGAAAGGGATTGCAAATTTTTAATCTCATAAGCAATTCATAATGAAGTCTATTGTGGCAGATTTAGATGATAATTTTAAATATTAAATGTAGGGGAGACTGGTATGCAGTGGAACACTTTTTCAGTGAAAAATTTTGTTCTCTTTAATGGACAAACCGATCTGCATGAAAATATTTTTGAATATTCATTAAATCTTTATACATTTATCATAATTTTCTCATAACATAGTTTTCAATATATTTAAAAAAAAAAAAAAATTATATGCATCCGTAAAGTGGATCACTGTGCCCCACTTCTGGGACACAGTGGACCGCTATTAGGTATTATGTGAAATACAATATAAGTCTGTAAAAAACCTGTACTTTTCCTTCACTTTTTTGTCCGAAATACCTTCAGTTTTCCTTTAGGCAAAAAACTTGTACTTTTCTTTCACTTTTTTGTCTGTAATGCCTTTACTTTTCCTTTAGACAAAAAAAAATCTGTACTTTTTATATGCAGAATTTTTTTTTTTTTTTTTAAATAAGGCAAAAATACTCTTGCAATCATTTGCACGGTCAAGGTTAAAATAAATAGCACATTAGCATACAGTATTATGTTGTTGGTATAGTTGGAAAGAACCTAATTTGTGAACATTTCCAAGTATTTTAAACATTTTAGAAATTTCCTTATATAAAAAATCTTCAAAGGGAGAAGTAGTAATTTTCAAACGTTTCTTTTTTAAAGTTTTAAAATTTAAATTTAACATTTAACCTTAATTTTTAGGGGGTTTTTTTCCCATTTTGCAAAAGTATTTTAAAAAATGTATGAAAATGTGTTAGCAAAATTTTTGCTAAAATGCAAAAATAGAAAAACAAATTATAAAAGTTAAAACGTTCTAATTCTTATGCAAATGTTTGCAGGGCAATAATTATGTAGTGTTGAATTCAGGGGGTGACCTGGGGGGAGGGGGGGGGATCCCCCCTGGAGCATTGAAATGTCCCCGTCGAAAGATTTGAGATTTTATACTTTCAATGGTTAAAAAGTGCAATCGCCCCCCCCCCCCTTGAAGCCCAGAAATCCTTCCCGGGGAAAGATGTCTGAATTCAACACTGATTATGTAACATCTATTGTAATTTAGATTTCAACTTTTCTCAAAGTACTCACCTTCGCCCCCCCCCACACACACACTCTAAAAAAAAAAACTTCTTTTTAGCAGAGCAGCAGAGCTGATGGAAAAAATGATTGACTCCGGGATGGTGAAAGTACTAATATTGCCTGTTGGTTCCTACTATTATTCAGATTGCTTCATTGCTGACATTTGTTTTGAAATAGTAATAATAGTCGCTTTATTAAATTTGCTATTAAATAAAGGAAATTTTACTATTTTTAAAAAGTGGCAGCAATCAATTAATTGGAATTTAAAAAACCGTAACTAGAAACACTGGAACTACTGGTACATTCCTGTTTGACCTTGAAGCATATGATATACATATCAACCAATTTTTTTTTCTTTCTTTTTTCCCCCGTTTCATTTCTTTGGATATGGGTGTAAGCTATGATGATAGGTAGTCAAGACCAGGACCCAGTTACTGCAGTGGCAAACTTCCAGCAATACTTTAGTATAAGTGTCACTTTTTTAAACGCAGGATTTTTTAAATTTTAAATAAGGCAAAAATACTCTTATAAAATGCTTGCGGAACTTTGTCCCTGCATTAATCAAGCCTGAAAATATTTTGAACATCCTCCCCCTCTTATCAGATAATCCATGCACACTCACACAAAAACACAACATGCATTAAATTTTTTTAATTTAATTACGTCAAAACTGTGCAACAACTGTACGTAAAATATTTTTGTATGTGTAAATTACAATCAAAAAGTTAAATTTGAAGGTATTAGATAGAAACAACAGTTGAAATCTCATAAATCTCCAAAATTTACTTTGAACAACACACACAAAAATCTATCAGTTGAATCCAAACATATTATGTTGATATGTCGACCAAAATATTTTATGCCAAATATGGGGTGCAATATCAAATATATATTATACCAAAATATGGGCGAAAGGAAATTTAATTCGGCTCCATATCTATTCCTGCAGACCCCAAAAATAGAAGGCAGAAATTTTACAGTTTAAGTATCATTTGGGGTCTCCAGACTGAAAAATTATGAGGGAACACAAGAAAAATAAAAGTGAAAATTCTACTATTTTGGCATTAATTCTGTTCTTACAGCTTCATAAAAAAAGGCAAAAATTTTATATTTTCAACATCATTAATTGTACAATTTTGGGTTCTGCCAGGTGCATAAAGTTAAAAAAGGATGTTGGCACTGCACCGTACCCATCTGCTAGAGTCAATATTATTCTAGAGAAAGTCATACTTTTTGACAGGCGAGAATGTAAACAATACAGAAATTGACATGAAAATAAAATTTATCTACACTTCTACACATAACAAAACATATGAATCTGCTTAAAGCATAGAAGATTCTCACCCATATACAGAGCAATTCTTTTTAATAATAGCTTTGTATACATCAATTACATTTAAAAAAATAAAATAAGTTACTTACCAATGAAATGGTATATAACAGCCCTACATTTAAATAATGAAATTACACACTCAAGGGGTTGATCCAGGAAAAATTTGGGGCCTGTTTAGCACGCTTTCACATAATTCTTCTTAATAAAACAAGACCCCTTCACAAACTTTATCATAATAAAAATAGCAACTTCACAAAATTTCCCATAAAAACATACTCTTCATTTTTAAAATATGTAATTAGCAAACAAAACAAGTTCACCAAAAAGGAAAACTTTAGCAAAAGGACCACTTCAGTTGCTAGGGTGATGCTGTTATGTTTCCATGCACACGTGTGGACCCAAAGATGTGATGCATAAAAGACTTTCTGCTAAAGGTGAAAATAAGCACTCGCCCCAGTGGCAGAACTATCTTCAAGTGTCTGCAACGCTAATAATGTTTTCAAAAATAGTCTGCAATATGCAATATATCATATAAATCTATTCTTGCTGCTGTTGTAGTGCTAATTAATTAAGGCATCAGCATTTATCAGCCTTTCCGAGTAAAAAAAAATTCTGAAATTCACAGCAAATATTCTGAAAGGTTACAGCAGAGGGGTTAGGGGAGAAAATCCCCTCTCGGCAATAATTATTCCTGTTGCAGGTCGGATTAACTCTGCTTTTCATTAGAGTCGATTTCAGGCTGAGTGTAGATCCTTGCAAATTGGGTTCGGATTAATCGTTTTTCAAACGTTAGTTCAGGATATTGTTTCAGATTAAAAACTATGCCTATATTAATAAGCATAGAACTTTGTACGTCTGCTGTTTTCTAAAGAAATGCTGCATTCTTTCCGGGACTGTTTCACAAAATTCACGTTCTTTTTCGTGAACCTTTGACGAAAATAGAGTTTCTTTTTTCTCCTGTGATCCTTTGACGAAATTCATGTTTTTTTTTTGTTTGTTTTTTGTGGTTCTTTGACGAAATTTGCACTTTTTCTGTGATTCTTTGACGAAATTAGCAGTTTTTCCCACGATTATTTGATGAAATTGGCATTTTTTTCTGCGACCATTTGACAAAATTTGCATTTCTCTGTGGCCCTTTGATGAAATTCGCTTTTTTTTTCACGATCCTTCAACAAAACTTTTTTTTTTATATTCTTTTGATGAAATTCAAGTTTTTCCGCAGCCCTTTGACAAAATTTGCGTTTTTATCGCAATCTGTCAACGAAATTAGCCATTTTCCCAGATCCTTTGATAAATTTCGTCTTTTTTCTTTTGGCCTTTGGACAAAATTCGCATTTTTTCTGCGATCCTTCGACGAAAATTGGCAGGTTTTTTTTTTTGAGATACTTTACTGAAATTTGCCGTTTTTTCGAAGTAATTCGACGAAATTTACCTTTTTTTTCGAGATCCTTGGATGAAATTTTCCATTTTTTCGAGATCCTTCGAGAAAATTTTCTGTTTTTTCGAGATCCTTCGACAAAATTTTCTGTTTTTTCGAGATCCTAAGACAAAATTTGCCATTTTTTCGTAATCTTTCGACGAAATTAACAGATTTTTTCCACGATCCTTGGACGAAATTGGCGTTTTCTCCATAGCCCTTCGGCAAAATTCATATTTTTCTGCGATCCTTCAACGAAACGCATGTATTTTTGACGGCCTTTTGGCGAAATTCACGTTTTTCCACAGCCTTTTGATTAAATTTGCATTTTTTTTCGCGACCTGTCAGCGAAATTAGCCATTTTTCGCGATCGTTAAATAAATTTCGCATTTTTCTTGCAATTCTTCGACGAAGTTTGCCGTTTTTAGTCTGCAGAAGCCCTAAAAAGTCTGCGGCGCCCGCCGCAGCGTCGCGTACATTCTGCATAAAAAGAACCGGCCAAATGCAGGATTTTCTGATATCCTTACTGTACTCTAAAATTCGTGAATTTTTCGCCCCCGTTCGACAAAATTCATAATTTTTTCGTGCCCGATCGCAGAAATTTATGAATTTTTTCGCTCCCATTCTTTGAAATTCATGATTTTTCAGTGTCCGATCGAAGAAATTTATGGTTTCTCTACGTCCGATCAACGAAATTCAGGATATTTTCACGTCTGATCGAAGAAATTTATGGTTTCTCCACGTCCGACCAACGAAATTCATGATTTTTTCGCGTCCAATCGACGAAATTCAGTATTTTTCTTCATCCGATCGTTGAAATTCATGATTTTGTTGCAGCCGATCGCTGAAATTCCTGATTTTTATGCTCCCGACTGACGGAAATTCATCATTTTTACGCTTCTGACCGATGGAAATTCAGGATTTTTACGCTCCCGATTGACAAAGTTTGCAATTTTTTCCGGACTAATTGACGAAATACACAATTTCTGAAGATGTTGGCCACTTTTGGTTCATGGGCCACTCAAAAAAATGACTAGCTTGTCGAGGTCCACAATCATACTTGTTAAACAAAATTCTCAATTTTTACGCACCCTATTGGTGAAATTCGCGATTTTTATATGCCGATCGGCGAAATTCACAATTTTTGCATGCCCGATTGGTAAAATTAACGATTTTTGCACGCCTGCTTGACAAAATTCACAATTTTTACGCACCTGGTAGGCTAAATTCACGATTTTTACTCGTTCTATCAGCTAAATTTACGATTTTTACACATCCCATCGACGAAGTTTGTGATTTTTACCTGCTGATCGGCTAAATTCACAATTTTTACATGCCTGATCAGCTAAATTCATGATTTTTTATGCGCCTTATCGGTTAAATTCGTGAATTTTATGCGCCTTATCAGCTAAATTCGCATCTATTATTTTCCGTAATTTGTTTTAACTTTGACAATATAATAATTAACACCTTAATTTATTTTTTAAATGTTTATACATTGCCAAAAGATGGCTGAAAATATGTACCGACAGACACTTCTTCAAAACTGGTCTATTTTTAAAAAAATTAGATAGATTCAACGTATTTATAAAAAATACCGAGTCCTCAGTAAAAAAAATATTTCAGAGGATATTTGTATTTACAAAGTTTCGTTCATATTATCTTATTTTAGACTTTTTTTTAATACTTTAATAGCGATGCAGTTAATTTAAAGTTTGTTATTGGGAATTCAAATAAATCATATTTATCATTTGCATTTTCAATTACTTTTAATCATAAATAATGTACCAGGAAGAAAATAATTTTATAAAAATTATGATTTAAAGTAATACTATTTTAAATATTGTCCACTTGAATGATGGTATGTTACATGGAATGTTATTAAAAGCTTTTTCTTCCTCCAGTAGCACATTATATTGGTGTGAGTAGTGCCCTTTCTTTTTTTTTTTCTAGATTGAACAGATAGGGTAAAGATAGGGTCAGATAGGGTAAAATAGGCAGGTTTCAAAACTAAATTTATAAAAAACACAAACTGTAATTATTTGCAAAAAGTACAAAAAAAAACAACAACTGTGGGGTAAAATAGTTACAAACCTTTCATTGTTTAAAACCCGCAATATCATTTGAAAAGTTATATATATATATGTATTTTTGGTTGAATCCTCAAACAAGGGCGATGCTTGGCTGCGTCGAATTTGGCAAAGCGATAAATGAGTTTTTCTTGCTACCGGTTTGTTCCTTGCATTTCTTCCCCGCCTACTAAGGTTTGATCTAGAAATTTGATTGGTTTATGAGTGAATTACGTTCGTTTGGTTGGGTTGGTTGGTTTATTGTGTGCCGTATTGTTGGATTCAGAGAGTGATGAGTTAGATAGAGGTGCACTATACCGTAAAAATGTCTTTGAGAATGAAACCGATCATTTCGGAATTTACTAGGCCCCAAAAAGAAGCATACACTGTTAAAAATATCGTGAAAAATTACCTCTGTTTTTAAAGGCTCTCTATTTTCTGACCAATGAGAACGCCAAGGGCGTTCATGTAGCATTCTCATTGGTCAGAAAATAGAGAGCCTTTAAAAACAGAGGAAATTTTTCACGATATTTTTAACAGTGTATGGAAGAAGGGCTGAATTTATTGGACAGTGAGAGGTTTTCAAATCAAGTCCCAAGTTGTTTGGGCCGACTTTAGTGTTGCATCACGGCACATCGCATGTTTATTTTTGTTTGAATTCTGGGATTTGCGAAGTGAAGTGAATTTAATCTTTTGACGTGTTGTTTTTTTATGAAGAATTCGGCGAAGCGGCAAGTGTGAATTTGAAATAGTGTGTGTAGTGTGTTGTTAATGAAAATTTAGGATATTTTAGGTGTTTTTGATAGATTATTTAGAGGTAAATTTGAATTTTGTCCTCTTGAGTGAGCAGTTTAAGGGTTTGTTTGTTTGTTTGTTTGTTTCTTGAGAAGATACATCTGACTTGTGTGCTTGACATCAAGTGCCTGCTTATATCGTCAATATACATCAGTTTAAGGGTTATTTTTGTATAAATACTGCTGCCTCATCAGAAGTGATCGGCGATAGCGATTATGACAAACCGAAGCCTTAAAAAAAGGGTAAATTTGAAAAATAAAAGTAAGTGAATTTTTATTGATTTTATTTGATAAGTGTGTGTCTTGCATTTTAGATATTACTGTAGAGGTAGTTTCGTGCATCGAGTGTTGTTTTTTTGTTTTTGATAATGTGTACAGGATACATACATAAGTTATTGATTGCTGTGTGAACGAATTTCGTACATTCTAGAGATTGCTGTACAGCGAGTTTCATGCATCCAGTGATGTTTTTTTTCGGTTAATGTACGCGAAGCGTGCATACATAAGTTATTGATCGCTGCGTGAATGAGTTTCAGCATTCTAGAGATTGCTGTACAGCGAGTTTCATGCATCCAGTGATGTTTTTTTTTTCGGTTAATGTACGCAAAGCGTACATACATAAGTTATTGATCGCTGCGTGAACGAATTTCGTACATTCTAGAGATTGCTGTACAGCGAGTTTCATGCATCCAGTGATGTTTTTTTCGGTTAATGTACGCGAAGCGTACATACATAAGTTATTGATCGCTGCGTGAATGAGTTTCATGCATTCTAGAGATTGCTGTACAGCGAGTTTCATGCGTCCAGTGATGTTTTTTTTTCGGTTAATGTACGCGAAGCGTACATACATAAGTTACTGACCGCTGCGTGAATGAGTTTCATGCATTCTAGAGATTGCTGTACAGCGAGTTTCATGCATCCAGTGATGTTTTTTTTCGGTTAATGTACGCGAAGCGTACATACATAAGTTGCTGAATGAATTTTATGTATTTAAAAAATTAGGAATTTAGAGATTTTCTCCAATTATAATATCTGTACTTTGTGGCAAAGAAGTGATTATTTACACAATTTCTATGAGAGTTTCTTTCACGACGTAAACGTTGCTTTTATTTCGTTTTGTTGCAATTTACAAAGTTTAATGGGTATTTTCTTAGAGATTTTTTATTTGTTAGGAAAAAATTGATTGTTAAATTTGCGAATTCTTTGTAAAAATCGGGAGGAAAGAATAGTTAAAAATTTGTAAAAATGGAAAAATGTGGAGGAAAAAAAAGCTAAATATTTGTAAAAATGGAAAAATGTGGAGGAAAAAATAGCTAAATATTTGTAAAAATGGAAAAATCTGGAGGAAAAAATAGCTAAAAATTTGTAAAAATGGAAAAATCTGGGGGAAAAAATAGCTAAAAATTTGTAAAAAGGGAAAAATCTGGGGGAAAAAATAGCTAAAAATTTGTAAAAAGGGAAAAATCTGGGGGAAAAAATAGCTAAAAATTTGTAAAAATGGAAAAATCTGGGGGAAAAAATAGCTAAAAATTTGTAAAAATGGAAAAATCTGGAGGAAAAAATAGCTAAAAATTTGTAAAAATGGAAAAATCTGGAGGAAAAAATAGCTAAACATTTGTAAAAATGGAAAAATTTGGAGGAAAAAATTACTAAAAATTTGTAAATATGGAAAAATCTGGGGGAAAAAATAGCTAAAAATTTGTAAAAATGGAAAAATCTGGAGGAAAAAATAGCTAAAAATTTGTAAAAATGGAAAAATCTGGAGGTAAAAATGGAAAAATCTGGAGGAAAAAATACCTAAAAATTTGTAAAAATGGAAAAATCTGGAGGAAAAAATAGCTAAAAATTTGTAAAAATGGAAAAATCTGGAGGAAAAAATAGCTAAAAATTTGTAAAAATAGAAAAATCCGGAGGAAAAATAGCTAAAAATTTGTAAAAAATGAGAAAATCCGGAAGAAAAAGTAGCTAAAGGTTGTAAAAATTAAAAAATCTGAATGAAAATATTGCTAAAAGTATGTAAAAATGGAGAAATCTCGTAAAAAAACTTTTAAAAACTTTGTAAATAGCAGTAAAACGAAATAAAATCAGTATTTACTTTGTGAAAGAAATTGGCCTAGGAACTGTGTAAGTAGTGACTTGTCTGCCGAAAAGTACGTGTTCTGATTGGGTGGAATTTGGAGGTTGCCGTTTTTTAGGTTGGCGCGCGTCCGTGCTTGGCACGCGTCAAAAAAATCGCCAAATCGGGGGTCGCCCTTGTTTGAGGATTTTGCCGTATTTTTCTTTTAATACTATAATTTAATCAATAAAAAGTTTAAATTTATTCTTCAACCCTTTAACATACATTTGACATAAATAACATCTCATGTAACATACCATCGTTCAAGAGAGCAATATTTAAAATAGTATTACTTTAATTCATATTTTTTATAAAATTATTTTTATCTTGGTATTCATAAACTTAGATTAAAAGCAATTGAAAATGCATGTAAAAACCTTGAGAAATCATTAATTGGGTTGACAATTAATATTAACACACATGCGAAGTAGAATAAAGATCAACCAAAACAATACTTTAAATTCCACTGTAACGATACAAGGCTCAAATATTAAATTTAATTTTGTAATAAATATGAGTTATATGAATGTATAAAGTTATGAACTTCAAATTAACTCCATCGCTATTAAAGTATAAAAAAAAAGTCTATAATAAGATAATATGAACGATACTTTGAACTTACATATCTCCTCCGAAATAATTTTATTTTAGTAAGGCCTCGTGGTATTTTTTATAAATATTTTGAATCTGTCTATTTTTTTAAAAGAGAGTTTAGTTTTATCTGTCGGTACATATCTTTATCCATCTTATGGCTATGTATAAACATTAAAAAAATTAATTAAGGTGTTAATTATTATATTAACAAAGCTAGCGAATCACAGAAAATATCAACAGACAAACGTTGTTGTTGTTGTTGTTGTTGATTCGACCCGAGGGCCCGGTGAGCAGCTGTTTATTTCTATATAGCTGTCTTATTCCACAAGTATCAACTCCTACCTGAGGTGAACCGATCCGAGGAAAACAGCAATCAACGACCGCCAAACACTCCAAACAAAACCTGATAGACCCCTCCTACCCAGCGCCATCAATATCAATCCAACTCGGACACTGTACATAAATCGCATTCAACAACTGAGATAACAAAACTATATGATCTCCACCTTTACGCCCAGTCACTCCAAAAAGATCCTCGTACGAAGTATTGCTCAAAACCTGCATCTTGCGAAACACAATTTCGCGCAATCCCGAAAACCACTTACATCGCAACACCAAATGCTCCTCAGTTTGTTCCTCCAAACCACAAAGGTTACACGTCGATATCCCTCTACCAAGAAACCTCTTACGCCGGGCCTGTGTTAGAATAGTCTTCGTTAAAAACCTTGCAAATATAACACCACTTTTCCTTTCTAATGAATGATGAGGATGCCCTATGCTACCATAGTCCCAACAACGACCGGTACAGTTATTCAGATATTGCTCCCACTCCCATTCAGATTCTTTCTGTTTATTATTCCTCACATTCGTCATCCAATCTTCAGCCGAAAACCACGGAATCCGTACGTTGCTGAAAGGTCCATTCCTAGCCAACCTATCCGCACACTCATTTATCTCAATCCCTTTATGCCCAGGTACCCAGATGAACGCCATGTTATACTGGTCATTGCTTTTCCTATTAATCTCTTCTCTCAAATGCGTGATAATAGCAACTGATTTTCGATTAACCTTTTGTAGGGCCTGGAGAACGCTTTTAGCATCCGTGAAAAACATATATTCCCCCCTGTCCACCGTATAAAATTTAAGTGCAACCAATAAAGCCATGGCTTCAGCCGTGAAGATCGTATTGATATGCGGAATTTGAAAAGCCAACTGGCTACCTGTCTTCTGATTCATCATCCCAATTGTAGTCCTATGAGTGTCTTTTGAAGCATCAGTCGCAATGAACGTGGCCATGTTTTTATACGTCTGAGCAAAGTTATGGAAGGAATTCTTGATCACCTCATCCGGAAAGTCTTTATTTTGAAATGCCCATGTATTGACTACTATCCGACAATGCTCACTGATTTTCGTCCCCCATTTATAATTTACCAACTCATTAATTTCCGTACCATACCTCCTGAGTGTATTTAGTTCCCGGTACAGTAGATCAGTCGAAAGCATTTCCGTATGATCCTGGTATTTGACTTCTGAAATAGACCGTTTGGTAGCAAGGTACTCAATCCTCTGTCCGCACCTCCACACCCCACTTTCCTGTAATAAGACCGGGATTGGGCACCACTTAGGCAAGCCGCTAGCCCACCGTAAAGCCATATTGTGGATAACCTGGAGTTGCCGACCTTCCGTTTTGTTCGCATGCGTCAGAATCCGAGGATTTCCTTCTAACAGAACTCCCATCATACTCCTTGTAATACGCAGTAAATGATTAGTCTCCGTACCCCAACTCATCCCTGCAATAACTTTTATCAAATTCAGTCTCTTGCTAGTTTTTTCCCTTAACATGGCAATATGATCTTTTAAGTTCCCCTGGCGATTAAAATAAAACCCTAATACTCGAAGGGAATCAGAAAAATCCACCTCCTGTCCAAGCACCTGTAAATGGTTTTCCTCTACCTTCCTCCACCGCCCAATCCTGATGATTTGGCATTTGTTGGGATTTACCTCCAAGTTCCAAGCCTGAAGCCATTGAATCACCCTGGCAATGCTCTCCTGTAAAATCCCTTTGAACCAAACTACGTCATCATGAGAACCATAAAGAAAAATGTCATCAGCATAAACAACACAATGTATACATGAATCAAAGATTTCGAAGATATCCGCTAGATAAAGTGCAAACAGTAAAGGGGAGAGAGGACTTCCCTGTAAAAGACCCCTGTGATACTGGAATGGAGCAGACAGCGAACCCCTCCATTTCACCCGAATCCTCAGCTCTTGAACCAGATTCCGAATTAAAACACAAAGATCACCATCAAGTCCCAACTTTTTTAATTTGAAGAGCAATCCATCCCACCAGACATTGTCGTAGGCCCCTTTGATGTCTAATGCCACCAAATAACCTTTCCGCTTTGAATACCTTGCCCTACTAATATCTCTATAAATTTTATATGCCGCAGCCTCACAGTCCCTAAATGGGATGAAACCATAGTGATTCTTATGGAAAATCTTCTTTTCCATGCACCAATTAAGTAAATTGTCCAGGATCATTTTTTCAAAAATCTTTTTGCTAGTGACAGTTAAAGCTATGGGTCTATAACCCCGAACATCATTCCTATTTTTTCCAGGTTTCTTTATAGGGAGCATAATCACCTCTTTCCAAACCTCTGGGATATTCTTTTTCTCCAAAATTGCATTGTACATATCTAGGAGTGTTGTCAGCGTCCTAATTTTCAATTTTTTAAAAAAGCTCATTTTTATGCCATCAATACCAGGGGTCGTGGATTTGCCCTTACTGATAGTGTTTTGTAAGTGCTCCAATGTGAATTTAAGTTCCATTCCATCATTCCCCGAAAAGTCGATTGGAATACCTTGTACCAC
The DNA here is from genome assembly GCA_963931845.1 of Maratus michaelseni. Classification (NCBI taxonomy): domain Eukaryota; kingdom Metazoa; phylum Arthropoda; class Arachnida; order Araneae; family Salticidae; genus Maratus; species Maratus michaelseni. The sequence continues at coordinate 316,049,332 of OZ007595.1, read as the reverse complement.
CGGACTGTTTTGAAACATTATGGATAGGGCATTCGCTTGGAAGGTAGCGTCAGGCGGACAATTCGGGAAGCAAAAATCCGTGTTCACCTCCCCTTCATATTTTTTCTTGATGCCGCGAATGATTTTGAAAATTTTTGGCCCCCTACCAGCCTCTCTGACCACTGTATCCCAAAATTTTTTCTTGTCCTTTTTAATTTCTTTTCTAAGCTTAGCATTGTACATCTTGTATTTAACCCATAAATCAAGCTGGCACTCCCGAACCGCTTTCCGATAATAGTACCGTTTCAGCGCCAACAGCCGACGAGTCACCACTCCCCACCACGCCGGAAGATTCCCACTACTAATCGGAACCCGCTCCTTACAATGTTCCATAGTCTGGGTAATAGTTTTTGTCCACTTATCCAAATCATCCCCATTTTTATGTTCACCGACACCAGCCACCGCCGAGCCAACACGATCCCAATTAACCAGTGTCAAAAATTCCCTCCTGACCTCATAACCACTATTCGATACCTGAATCTCAATGGGATAGTGATCAGAGCCCATCGGATCCGAATGAACAACCACATTGCACTCACCAGCTAACCTACTCGACACCATACTCAAATCTAGGAGAGATCCGCTACCTCCGCCAGAAAATCTCGTTACCTGGTCCGTATTCAGGAGCACTACATCATTCCGATTAATCCAGTTAACAAGATGAACCATTTTTTGACCTTTCGGGTTTGTTCGCCAGTTGAGAAAATTAATGTTAAAATCACCAATAATGAAATAATTCTCACCAATCATATCTTTTATGTTTTCCAACCAATTCGTAGCCCCGAAGCCTTTGGGAGCGTAAATATTTATGATGGAAATCCACCTCTTTTTAAACCAAATTTTAATCCCTTGCGCCTCATGATCCCGGTCAATAGCAGGCAGGTTTATGATAGTAACTGGAATCTTCTTTTGGACTGCTAAAAACAAACCTCCACCCCCTCTCACTAAATTTCCAATCCGATCAGCACGAAAAATGTTCCTATCATTAAACAATAATTTATGCTTCTCCTTGAGCAGAGATTCTTGAAATGCCCAGACAACACTCTTACGAAAAAACCCAGTATGAAGCCAGGGTAAGTTGGCCCGAATACCTCTAATATTCCAATGTATCAATAAAGTATCCATACAACACAACCCGACAAAAACAGGTAAAAAATCAACCACCAAAAAATACAAGAATTAAAACAAACACTTACCCCAAAAATGACTTTACAAAACAAACACCAGAAAAACAAAGTCCATAAACACATAATGACCATACGACATTTACCAGCATCCCATTGATCCAACATCGTTATGTCTCTCCCGAATCCGTCATCATGTCCTCACTCTCCACAGTTATATTAATCTGAGACTGTACTCCTTGCTGACTTTGCTCACCCATCTTGAATTTTTTATTTCTCAAGCATTGATATAGCTCCGTCATGACATCTCTGTGTACAACTTTATTTTTACCAGGTGCTTCTTTCGTATTTTCCTCCAGAACGTTTTCTTTTCTCTCTACAAATATCTGCTGCATATTATCTAATACTTCCCAAAAGTGCGTAATGAAATCCATTATCTGTTGAAATTTATCTTCTATAACCATCGCCAATTTATGAATATTACCGTCCATATTTGCTGTTTCCACATGTTGTTTCGTCTTAGCCGCGTAGCTGTTTGCTGGCCTTGAGTTGGATTGTCTTCTTGCTTCTGCTAGCGTTATATGCTTTTCGCATTTAATTTTTAAAATTTCAGCTTCTTTTTTTCTGGTTTCGCATTCGATGTTGTCTGCTTCATCTTGCTTACCGCAATTAGCACATCTTATTTCTACTTCATTACAGTTTATTTCGGGGTGAGATTTTCCGCATCGTTTACAGATTTTTTCATTTGGACATTTGTTACTGCCGTGCGTATAACTTTGGCACACATTACAGCGCCTCGGACGGTCAATAAACAGCCTAATTCTTTGTCTGATATAAAACATTTTAACATATTCCGGGAGTTTATGGCCGTAAATTGTAATAAGCACCGTTCCCGTGGGAACCATTCGTCCCTCTTGTCTTGTTAGGAATCTCTTAACATTTTGGACAACAATATCATTTTCCTCCTCTAGTTCTACCTGGATCTCTTTTAGCATGATGTCTACATCCATTCGAAAGATTAGAAATCTTGTGGTGATGTTTTCGTTCATTAGGTTATGTTTGACCTGTCTTTCAAATATTTTTTTTTTTTTGTATGATTTCCCGCGCACATTCATAACTTTTCGTCGTTATCAGGATTTTATTATTTCGAGTATATCGAAATGTATCTATCTCGCTATGTCTTTCAAAATTCTTCTTAATTTCTTGTTTCACTTGAATAGGGTTTACTTTTTGAAAAGCTCCTTGTAGGCATTCTGTGATAATTACATACTCTTGGAGTTCCGGAATAATTTCAATTTGTTCACCTGCTTCTCTACCGTCATTCCAATTATACTTGTTGTAATCTTCTTTATCCAAAACAGGACTAGCTTTAACTTTGACCTCAGACCCCGCCATCGCTGTCGGAGGTATTCTGAGACCTTCTCGCAATATAGGACTCTATGTCGAAAACAAAAAAATTCACCAAATCTGATAAGTATGACCTAACCCTTTTTGAAATATCACAAAAACCACTCCTTAACTCACCACCACTAAGCAAACTAAACACAAACCACGTAATTGAAATAACCGCCGGAGCTAGGAAAACGTACTCGCTCACCGAGCCCCACCGACTCATCTCAACAGACAAACGTTACCGCTTAACGCCGGGAGTCAAAACATAAACACGCTCAGCTCAGAGTTGAGTTGAGTTGTAGTATTTCTTCTACCATTGGAAAATCACTGTGGAGTCGGAACTGCCGTGTCAGTTGCGAAAAAAAAAAAAAAAAATCGAATGTTCTAAAGGAAATTTTAAATAAATTAATAAGAATAATACATTTTTCATTTGTTTTTTGAAGTAATTTTCATAAAAACTGGAAGTCACGTCTGTAGTTAATAACCCCAAACTTAAAATAAAATAACTAAGAATTTTTCGCATGGATGGGGAGATTAATTACTATTTCCTGAATTCGGGAAGTGCAGAATTTCCCCCTAAATCCCCATAAAAGTTATTTATTTATTATTTTTTATATTTATGTGTTAAAAACTTATCTCAAAGGGGTGGTTCGAAGCAGTGTTGAATTAGGGTAGGGCTGGCCCGCGGGATTCTTGCTCTCCCCACGGAGGATTTGGAAATTTGCTAAACAAAATTTTCTTTTTTCTTTGAAAGAAATTGTAAAATTTATTGGGGTTTTTTTGAGTAACTTAAAATAATTAAACACTAAGAGAAAGAGGAACTAAAAATTTTTTGTTAAGGGAGGGCTCAACCCCCCCCCCCCCCCCCGTGTAAATCCCCCATGGAAGTAAATTTTTAACTCTATTTTCGTTTATATGTTTGTCTTTAAAAGTTATCTTAAGCGGAGGTTCGGGGGAGTGTTGAATTCAGTGCCAGATGGGAAGGGGAGCACCCCCCCCCCCGGATTTTAAAATTTAATTCATGTAATTTTCTTTTTCGCTGATTTTGAAAGAAATAGTGAAATTTATTCTTTTCGAGTATGTGTTTAAAAAGTACCTTAAGATTCATTGAAGTGATGAAGTCAAAAAGAAGCCTCCCCTCCCCCGCAGATTTTATAATTTTATTGACATAATTTTCTTTTTCTCCAATTTTTAAAGACAGTAAAATTAGCTTTTTTGGGGAACTTAAAATAAATAATTAAGTATTAGGAGAAAGATAAATTATGAATATTCATTTTGTAGTGTGCGTGGGGGGGAGGGGGGAAGGGGGTGAATTCAGTGCCAGATGGGAAGGGGAGCACCCCCCCCCCGGATTTTCAAATTTAATTAACGTAAGTTTATTTTTCGTTGATTTTGAAAGAGATAGTAAAATGTACTCTTTTCGAGTATGTGTTTAAAAAGTACCTTAAACGGAGATTCAGGGAAGTGACGAAGTCTGAAAAGAGCGGGGGGGCCCCCCCCAGGTTTTGTAATTTAATTGACATAATTTTCTTTTTCTCCAATTTTTAAAGGCAGTAAAATTTATTTTTGTGAGTAACTTAAAATAATTAAACATTAAAAGAAAGAAAAATTATGAAATCTCGTAGTGTGTGTGTGTGTAGGGGGGGGGGGTGCTCCCCCTTAATCACTCATCGCAGTTAATTTTTGTCCTGTTTTTCTTTTAACTTTTATGTGCTAAAAAATTACCTTAAAATTGGGTATTTCAGGGCAGTGTTGATTTTAGGGAGGGGGGAGGGCACCCCTCGAATTTTGTACAATTAATTAAAATTTAACTAATTTTCTTTTTTAAATTTATTTTTTTGAATAACATAAAATAATTAAACACTGAGCGAAAGAGGATATAAACAACATATATTTTTTTTAATTTATATTATTTTTTTACCTGGGTAGGTTCAAGATTTTAATGATAAACATTCATTTATTTATATATATATATATATTTGTTTTGGATTTTAAAGTTTAATTTCTTTGAATATTTGTTTTGTTTCATTTAAAAAAAGGAGGGAGGGGGGACTTTTCCCAGGTGTTCAATTTAGTCCCATTAAACTAAAAGTCTTGAAAACAGTGTTAATTATTAATAACAAAGCAAATGCTCAATATTGTCAAAAACTGAAAAACTTTAATATTGTTTAGCTTTTAAAACTGCAGAAAATATCTCACAAACTTACTAAAATTAAGTTCTGTAAAATTACCTTACAGTAACTGCACTTATACTGCAGATACTTCAGAAAATATAATACTGAATTAATGATTGTAAAATTACTTCAAATTTACTACAGTTTTACTACAGATGTAAAGTCTCATTATTTTTTAAATTTATGATTATAACATAACTTTACGTAAACTACAGTATTTTTGCAGTTAAAAGCTCACAGTATTTTTGAAATAAATTACTGCAAAATTACTTCACATTAACTGCAAAATAACTGAAGTATTTTTACAGTCGAGATTGCACTACAGAAAATCTACAGTTGACTGTAGAAAAACTTTAAAAATACTTCACTTCTGTAGAAAAACTGCAGTTCATTTTTAGCTGGGAAGAATATAATAATATTATGAAAATAGTGACAAACAAAATCAATTTTATATTTAGTAAATTTTTTTCAAAATATTTCTATTAATAATCGAGTGTCTTGTCTGTACTCCAAAAAATTAGACGGTACACTCAATCCAGAATTAGTAGCAAAAGTTTTGGATGTTTTTATTGGAACTTTTTAATCGTATGTTTCTATTGGCTCTTAAATAGAAAGCAAAATGTAATAAAGTACTTTTTAAATTATATTAAAGTATTTTATAAATTATATTCAAAATATTTTATATTATTAATATTTAAACTTTAATGTTTTTGAAACATTACAGTTGAACTATCAGTCAATTTTTACACAAACATTTGTTTGATCAATCTAAGAACAGAATAATTATTGTATAAAACTATTTTCGTAAAACAATATCTTAGTTTGTTTTAAAATTTAAATCACTGCCAGTAAATCTATTTCTCATTTAAAAGAAAATCCTTTCAAATGTGACTGCAACCTGAAGCTCTTTCTAATATACATCAAAGCGAAGCAGGAGGAGGAATTCTTAGAAGTTGATGCCGATGTGTGTCTGTGGTCTGATAATGGAAATAGTCTACGTAAACAATCAAATTGTCCAAATATGTGCTCATGTAGATGCACTGAATATGGAGATGATACATTCATGTTTGTTGACTGCAGCTCAAGGAATCTACTTGTCGTTCCACAATTTTACAGTAATAACTTAACACAGCTAGAAGTAAGTATTATATTTCAATAATTTCTTAACTAAATCATTTTGCAATTAAATATGTTGTAGCATTTTAGGAAGCACACTTTTATTTTTAAGTTGACTGTTTCCTTTCAATCGACTAAAAAAGGGACCTTTTTAATCACGCATGCTATTTTTTATCCTATTTGAAATGTTTAAATCAAAATTCCATTCAAAATTTCGCTTTAGATAAAAAATTCTTACAAAAAATTTTATTTCTCACCATTCGCTGCATAGCAGATGTTCATTTTTAAAGTCAGGTCTTCTCGTTCAACGTTGTAAAAATGCTTTATGTAGTATTTATTTCTCTAAACAACAGTAGCAAATATTGGATTGGCAAAAACTTTTGATGTTCATTTATTGATGGATTTACACCGTTTAGGGGTTACACTGTAGTGGTGTGTTTTTCAGAGTTTCCATGGTATGGGTATCTAGGCTGGTATTGTAGGGAATTTCACCAAATTTACATGAAATATTCGTTTTTTTTTAAATTAGATTTTATCCTATTTTTGGATATAGTTTCATAATCGGTACAAAACCAATTGATGTAATTTATCGAGCATAGTTTGTCATATACTTCATAACTCCATTCTTAAGATTCTTGCATATTTGAAACCTTATTGTAGCGTTTCTTTTAATCTATTTTAGAAAATTATCCTAAAATGTTGCATAGTACTGTTACCAAACCGTTTTATGGTTTTGTTTGCAACTGTGACATTGCAGTAACATTTCTTCATAATGTTATTTGCCTGACCCAAATATCCTTGAAGTACTTCAACCTATTTGTTGCAGTAATGCAATAATATATCTAGATGTTATGACCTGGTCTCTATTGAACCAAAATTGATTTATTTGCGTTTGGAATTTCTATATTGAGATGTCTTCGCGATTCATACTTAATTGTTTTCCTTGTATAATGTGGTAGAGACATTGTGTGACGTGGTAGAAACGTGTACTGTAGTATCCAGTTAAGTCTATATAATGTTTTTTCACCATGGAATTTAGGTGTCTTAATGAAAATAAAGTATGAAATTAATGTGTTTGACAAATAATTATCACGCTATTTATAACTGCAATTTCATATTAAATTAGACAGTTGTGATAACTTTACCCGATATTATCTGGTTATGTTAAGTTTAAAGTTTATTTCTTTCAGTGAGAGTTTTGTTGTTTCTAAGATTATCTATGATTTTTTTCTTTACAAAATTCATATAAAACATAACATGTTCTAAATTTGTTTTAGGAAATTTAAACGATCTTTTCTCTTCACCAGCTGCCACTTCTTGTACAAGAGGATATTGGTTCTCTTTTTCATTTGAAGGATAGTTTCCTAGGAATCAATTTAGAGAATAACACTTTGGAGCTTCTTGATTCTGGTCAGCTACCTCCAAATCTGGTCCAACTTTATTTGTCTAACAACAGGTTGAGATGGCTTCCTGATTCCATATTTGATAGTCAACTCAATCTCAAACACGTATCTCTATCTGGAAACCCATGGAACTGCAGTTGCGATGCATTAAAGTTCAAGAAATGGTTAAAATCCAACAAGAATAAAGTAAGAGTTTTTGAATATATTTAAAAATATTTCTATATAAACAGTTTGATACCTATAACCTAATCAAAATTGGCAATAACTGATTTTTATTCAAGGCGCAATTGACACAGCAGTTGGAGATATATTTTATTTGCCGCGATGTTTTATTTATAGTCTCATGACAATTCATACAAATCGTGCAAAATTTAACCAGTACGATCAGTAAATTACCGCAAGTATTCTCCAGTATATTTTATTTACTTTATATTAAAATTTCCCGATAATCTAAGGCCTATTTCTCTACACATGAAAAAAAAAACGTATTTCATGTAAATTTTAAGAATTTTCTTACATAAGAATGCAAGCTATATAACATACATATATTCTTTTCAGACATTTTCACCACTTTACGTTCTTTAGAATAACTGCCGCAACATTGTCAAACCCTTCTTTATTATAACTGCAACAACATCGTCAAGTCCTCTCTTTGTATAACTTCAACAACGTTGTCGTTTTTTGGAGAACTACAGTTAATTTATACCAGTCAATGATAAAAGAAATAATTACGTATTGTTTATGGGTGGGCCTAAACGTCATTAAACAACAGCATGAGAAGACAGTGGCCTGGGCTCCCTGATTTTTGAAGCTCTTAAAACAAACTCTGTGAAAATTAGCAAATGTTTCTGTTCATGTCTTACAGTGCCATCTACTGATACACTTTGGTACTTTTGTTTATTATTGCATACTGTTTCTCCCTTCTTCCAGTATATTCAGTTCAGATTTGATGGCATTCTGACCAGTGGTACCTTTTTCACAGCATTTTGAAAGTGGGACTTATAATCACCTTGTATATTAGCAACAACCAATTTTATTTTAATCAGACAATCTGTTTAACAATGCCAAGAAATTTGGCATTACGTCTCTTTTGCCAATGAAATCCATGTTTTAGCAAACAGTACAGGCAGGCTTTAGTATTTCCCTTCGATAATAAGGTTGTCTACATTGATCATAGGAGTATAGAAAACAATGACACGGTAAAAAAAAATATTATTTCTGAAATGCTCAAAATCATCAACGTGTAAGTAACACTTGCATCTTACCCATTAGAAATATTTTAAGTATTTTTTTTTTGTTTATTTACTTATTATTCTTTCAATTTTTAGAATAATTCCAACTTTTTTCTGTAGCAATGAAAATTTGATCTAAGTATTGTTTTATGTTGATTTCTTTTTATATTAAATACACAAATTTAAGTGAAAATAAATAGTTTAAGTAATCTTTAGTCTGCATCTGTAGATTGGCGTGCAATAAGACATTTTTACGATAATTAGATTACAACTTATGTCATCATAACTTTTTTAAACAATCTAATGTTTTCTTTAAAATATTCTGATTTCACGGTAAATCAATATAACAATATTTCCCCTGGGTATCAAAATATTATTTAAATTATCGTAAAAGTCGTAATGTAAAACTTAAGTATAATCATGTTTTAAATTCAACATCAAATCCTTTGTCAAACTATTTAGTTACCGAGTTGTGTGCTTAGATCTTTAAAGTAGAAACACTTTAGGAGTGTCTGCCGCATTACCTTCTACATAAAACAAGATATAGCTCAAAAAAGCTTTTTATACAATTTTTCAGAAATGTGTGTGAAACATTAGATGTGATTTAATATCTCTTGTACGATGAAAATAACACAGTTCGTATCTGATGGATATTTCTATAACTGAGATTTTAAAACAAAATCTCTTTAACATGAGTGTACTCATATGCAAAACATGATTTTTAAATCCTTACAAATCCTCTCCGGTAGTGTTGTTAGATTTTAGAACGCTTCAGGCTACTTTAAAGTATTCATACGAGTACTTACATAAAACAAATGGTCAAAAGCCATACATTCCAAATAGTAAACTTAAAATATAATCTATATTCCATACAAATATGGGAATTTCATTTTTTTAGGGGTTTGCCGTAAAATAAATATAAAATGTGTCATCATACAGCTAAATTACTATAGTATATTAGAGTTTTATAATTTTCTTGATAAAATATCATTCTTACAATGTTTGACAAGCGTCTTAGTTAATATAACGGTGATAACAAGTAAAATATGACCAAAATATTAGAAACGAGTCGATGCATTTAAATATATTATAAAAAAGACAGTCCTTTTTTTGTAGTGGTTCGCGCAATCAATAATTAAAATTATTTTATTTGAATTTCTTTGCAATTTTACAAAACTAATAAAGTTACAAATCTAGGAACTGTAAAATATATAATTTTCTAGTAACAACAGTCCCTTAATATCACTAAAGTATATTGAAACACGTGTGAACATTTATACTGCCTTCTTGACAGAAGTGCTATTGAAGTTAGTGTAAGTACACTAACTATAGCTTATTTAAATTTTGGGGACTCACGTACCATAGTGTGGAACATTACTACCTAAGTACTACTTTTACTCAACTCCATAAATTTGAGGAAAAGTCAAAAAATAAAATTTTCTAGGCTAATATAGACAGTTTGTTTTCATTAAGACATGTAATAGTCTGCAAAAATGCATGCTTATTTTATTTCTTTATATATTGTCACCATGGACATTGATGTATTTGTCATAACGCTTACCGAAGTCTAAAAGACCTTCTGAAAAATACATACTATTTTGCGACTACCTTAAACTCATCATTGGTGCCAAAATGCTATCCTTTGATTCTTTTATGACAGAAGGAGTTGGAAGTCTCTGGGAGCCATGTCACTAGGATCTGCAGGGTGGGTGGGAAAGGCGTTCCCAATCGTTGAGGGCAACGATATGAAGACCAGACACTTTTACGAGCTTTTTATGAATTTCAGTTACGCAGATACATTCATACCTCTCAACAGTTTTTATTTTATTCTTTTATCACAATTTTAAAAGTTGTCTGATTTCCATATCTATCAGTCACAGTCTCGGCCACCCATCCATAATTCTACTGTTCTCATTACGTTTTCATAGTTTTGATCTCACGTTACCATATACTGTTATTGCATTAAACCAATTTCTGGTTTGTCCTATTTCTTCATGATTTCTCGATAAAAAAAAGAAAGTTTTCAGATTTATTATGTGTCAGATAAGACAGACACAGCTGTAACTTATATATTTTTATTCGACTTTTTATTGAAATAATACTCGTGTTCAAATGAAATAAATAAATATGTAATGAGACAAATTATATATATATATATATATATATATATATATATTGTATTTTTATTTTATTTATGGCTCGTATAGATCCTAGACATTGACAACATTCGTTGCCGAGTAGGTGAGGAGGAAGAAGCAAAACTGAACGGATCCGTTGTATGGATGATTCCGGATCTCGATCTCTGCTCTACGACAGAGAGTCTCCTCTTTATTTTTTCTGTGGGTCTCGGAGTTCTAAGTAAGCATTATGTCACTTATGGTCTCTCTTTTGAAACATTTTTTATGGACCACGTGTAATTACAAATAGACAATTCCAAATAAAATGTGTCTATTTAATAGCAAAAAAAAAAAAAAAAGTCACAAATCTTAGAAAAAAAAATGCATTTAAATAAATAGCTAAATTAAAGAAAAAATGATACGAGTAGTAATTTTTCCAACTTAGTGACATTGTGTCCACAACCTTTGGTTTTAATTGGCAATGCACTTGCAGTCTAGTTGCTCGATGACATCCCTCTGACGTCATAGTTTACCAATTCTGTAATTATAGAGTTATAGTCAGAAACATAGCTTAAAAAATCACATATATTTATTTACGGTGTATTAGATTAATTCTCAGATATTGGTAAATTTTGGATTAAAAAAATGACATGTTATTGTTTTAATTCCGAATTTTAGTTCCTTATAATAAAATAATGTAAATTTTCTTTAAGAAATAGTTATGCGTTTTTAAAATTGTACAATATTGTATATACCTAGTCCGAAAAGCCATAAATCTAAAATATCTTATGAATGACATTTTAACATTAAGGCTATTCTAAACCATAAATTGTAAAACTATAAGTTTATGGTATTGTTATTCTGAAAGCGGTCCCAAATTTTGTTTATAATTCAGTTGGCGAAGTTCAGTTATTAAATATACATTTCAGCAAAAATGAACTGTGTATTGACACTTAATAAATAAAGCGAGTGCAATTTAGGATCAAGAGGTACAAAATGATGTAATACTTACGCAATAAATCTAAAAGCTATTACTGTTTGTAAAAATATGTGGAACATGTCGTATTAAACTTTTCATATTATGACGCCATCTAGAGGATAGCTGAATGAAAAATGACTGTGTAATGGCAATTATCTCTAGGTACAGAATTTAAATGAATAAAAAAAATATAGAAGTTTTTTCTATTTTGTCTAATTTTCAAATATATATATAAAAAGAGAGACGTGAAATATACCCAGACCGTTGCATTTGTTATAAAGCTTTCCATTCTTAAAAATACAGGTTTCAATTAATAGACAACTTAATGACGTTTCCTTTCAAATATTGCAAATTATTTTTTTTTTCATTTTTAAACTTATCCACAGTTTACTATTTGAAAATAAATGTTAACAAAATATTTAAACTTTTATGGTTAACATGATTAATTCAGTATTTATAGTCAAAAAAATTATCTGTACCGTTATATGAGAACGACGCACAAATCCCGAGGGCTGTTTATACCGAAAGTTTTCCTCAACATAGGTATAGCACAAAATTTGTTAAATTTAAAGTATTTTGGTTTCAATCGAGTATATAAGTTTAACAATCTAATTTTTTAAAATGCCTTTGCTAGAAATTAATTTGGTTTAATAGGACGTACGTTCGCCTGCGTCATAACGCTATATTTTGAAGAAAAGTGAAAAGCATGCCAGACAAGTGAAACTTTTAATTGCATTTACTGCATGTGTCATTCAATAAAAACTTACTACTTATTCACAATTGTTAGGAACATTTTTGCTTCTTTTTAATGGGACTTTATACCATAACTCCGAAATCCGACTTGATGGAAATACTAGTTATAAGATTACAGAGTATATTTGGTTTATTATTGCCATAAAATTTACATATGATTTAAAAACTAATGCATACTGTTTTTCTTTTGCAGTTGTCGTAATATTTTGTTTATCTACGACATTTCTTTATTTGAAATATAAACTGAACGTGAAGGTGTTTCTTTATTCTCATGGATTTACCTCATTGAAAGAAGAAGACAACGATTATGACAAAGTCTTTGACGCATTTGTCTCTTTCAGCCACGAAGACGACGAATTTGTTATAAGAGAACTCATTTCTGGTAAAGTGACGCCCAATATATCTTTTATATACAAACATTATTTCATTCTCTTAATTAGAAACAATTTTCAATTCATTCAATTCCCCTTAGTATTTTGTTTGGAATACCCTGTTTGGCTTAGTTAAAATATGTAAAATATGAAATTACAACTTATAGTATACAGAATGTTTGCTTTATATAATGTCCAGGTTCTGTATACATATATTTAAAAACCTTTCTTTAGTTAATGTCTTAATCATCCTGAACAATTTTAAATATATCTGAATCGTATTATAATACTGATTTCAGGCTCAAAATTTAATATTAAAAGCTTAAAAGTATACTCAATTTCGCATCACGTTCAGATTAGGATAAATGAGATTTTATTTTGATGATCGCAACCTAGAATTAAGTTTCAACTAAATGTGCGTCACACAAATATCAACAACTAGAGTTTGGGCATGTTTATTTACAACTTATTGTCCACCGTAATACCTCGTGATTTACAAAACATCTTATAATTGTAAATTCGAAATATCTTTAAAAGAAATTATTTAAAAATGAAAAATCTGAGAAGAAATATAGTATTATATTGAAATAAGTAAATTTTTAAAATATATTCCAGTGCCTTATTAATAGGGTTTTTTATGGTAACTGAAAACTTTTAACATGTTAGAAACTTGGTACTATTTTTTGGGGGGGGGGCAATTCTTTATTTATCGTCGTCATTATAGATGTGTTATCCAATTAATATTAGAAATGTATATCAAGATATAGTATGCGTTGTACCGATGTCATAACAAGATAACAACAACTGTTGCTTTCGCTTTCATCGCTCATATATCATTTCTATAAATCACATAATTTCAATTTCTACATCATCCTATAGGACAAAGCAAAAATTTTTAAATATTTGTTTGAGAACAGTAGATCAATTGACAGATTTTGTAATACATTTAAATCAAATTTTAAGCCTAATTATGTTTAAAAATCTCTCTCAACATTCAATCTTTGTTCACAAGAAAACTATAAAGTAACAAAGTATTAAATGAGAACAACCAAATTGGAAATTTAAAGTACATGCTCTTATACTATTCTTATTTCATGTATTTACAATTGATTAACATTTCTTAATTGGGTCTATCTCCAAGCGTTGCTATCACAGCTGCATCGTCCTTTAAAATGAATGTTTAACAAAATCACTCTCGCTCCAAATCACATTCGGCGATATACGCCATATTGCTATGGTTCTGAAAAAGGAAGATTAATCACAACATCAGATTGACCATATGATACCGAATTTTTGTTACTTAAAAATTTATGAAAGAAAATATAGATTTCAATTTTATATTGGACATAAAATTAATATCATATTTAGTTGAATTGGTTCAAAGGTACGTCGCATGCGAATATGAACAGAATTTTATGTTATCTTTTATTTTTCATTTTAGCATGTGTATTACGAAATGTTGAAATTTAAACAAAAAACAATATTAAAATTTGTCTTTATAAAACAATATAACTATTCAACTTTGTACATAAAATATTATTTTCAAATTAATTACATTTTTGTATTATCATTACTGTTATAAAAAAAAATTGTAAATTTTGCTAACTTCAATTAACTTGGACAAACTTAAACTATATTCACTTTTTTTTAAAATCTGATTTGATGGGTTTAATGATTTTGAGATAATTGGTAATGGGACAGTTGATTTTTTTGAGTACTTATATTTCAATGATAAAAATTTTAATTCTGGCAATCCTTCATGGAATACACCTATAGGACGTCGTTTCGATTTCTTCTAACTTTTCCGAATCATTTTCAACAGAATTATAAAACATAAAATTTATGAAATGCGTGCATATTATTAAAAGTGTGTTATGTAACACAATGTTTGTTTACAATTATTTCACTTTCTCTACAGAAATTGAAGGCAGAAATCCTGATGTTCGTTTGTGTCTCCATTACCGTCATTTTATGCCTGGAGTATTAATTAATGACAACATCATTCATGCTGTACAAAATTCAAAGACGACGGTCTTGATTCTTTCAAGGTAAGCATACTAAATTCTTTTTAAGCTTTATTTAATGTGTAGGCCCTTATTTTTCCTAAGTGCAAAATTATTATTTTCGCCAAATCCCAATTTCACAGATTAATAGACAAGTTTATTTGCTGATTTATTTTTTTCTTAAATTGAAAATGACCAACATATAACGAAAACGAATAAATAGATTTATGGATAGACAACAGAAATCTTAAAATAGCCTTTATTTACATTTGATCGGCTCCAGATTTATATAGAAATCATAAGAACGACGAACTTAAACACTAATGAAAGGATACCACAAGTTCTGTAATAAAATGTAATGTATAAACAATGCTTAATGATATTTATTCTGATATATTTTCCTAAAAGTACACTGTTAAAAATTTTCGTTCAAAGTTGCACCAATCTATGGAATAAAATAAGGAAAAGCCCACCCCCCCCCCAAATAGTATTTCTTAATTTGTAAAGGCACCACGAAATTGCTTTATTTGCACCACGAAGGGGTGAAACTTAACAGCGAATCAGAAACGCTGATTTCTGCGATCTCTACAGCGTCTTTATGAGATAAACAGAAGAGAAAGGACATAAAATTTTCATCGCCGCCATTTTTGGCAAGCGGGTTATTTATGGAATGGCACGGTGGGTTATTTTTAGTTTTAATCTTTTATTATTGTAGATATTGTATCCTGTGAATATGGTCTTATGATGTCGCATCATATATTGATTTATTTGAATATTTATTCCTCTCTTATTTAATTATGTTTTCCAAATTTTCCTCATTCCGTTATTTCAATGCGCACATTTTCTCAAAAGAATATAATTTTATTCATTTTCCTCCCCCCCCCCCCCCTCTTTGTTAAGTTCAGTGTAACAGATTTCATACATTTATTTCTATTATCATTTCTAATATCATTTACGTTAGACTTCCATTACAGACTTTGATGAATCATCATATCCTGACTTTTCGTTTTCCTACCAGTGTTTTTTTTTCTTTTCGTATTCGTTGACATGCAGTAAAGTACAGCAAAAATAATTAGATAAACAAGAAAAACTGCATGGTGATTTTCAATTTACGCTGTGTTTTTTTTTTATGATTGATTATAAGCCGAAGTTATAAAGAATTGATTGAACAGTTGACGAAAGATTTTATTGTTTAATATATTTCGAAACTCGAAGCTGAGTAGAATTTTTACATAGATAGTAGACTTTTTTGCATACGCATTCCAAACATGTCGGACATATTATTTACCGACATTATAATGTGACAACATTCTGATTTCAAAATGAAATCTCAACGAATCATTCATGTTTATAGATTTTTTCAAAAAAGCAGTATTTTTTAAACTAACTTCAACTCCTAATATGATTCCAATCGTCCATGCATTCAATAACATAGACATGTCTAGTTTAACCTTTTAAATCACACATTAGCCGAAATCATTTCAATACTCTGATACTCGCAATATCCGTATATAGCTAAAAGGATTTTCCTTCCAACTTAAGAGGGTTGGTTTGTTGTCATGGGGTGGTCTCTCTCAATGATGGATGGTTAAATATAGTCAATACTAGACAGAACAGAAAGAAAAACAAGACATTTTTTGAGTAACTGGAGCTATGTTCACAATGATAAACAGAAAGACGTAACACCTGTCGAAATTTGAATAAAGGAAGAAAGCAGTAGTTTTTTTTCCAATACTTAGCTAGCAAAAAAAGGAGGAAGGAAAAAAGCGAGAATTTTCGGCTATTTTGTTGGGATTCTAAGGACATTCAGTTTTTTAAAGCTTCGAATTTAAAGAGTTAAATCAGTATTATCAATTGATAAAAAATAAATAAATAAATAAATAAAAATTCCACTTTGATTTGAAATCTGTTTCATGTTTTGACTTTTTAGTTAGATTACTCAACAAGTGGGTGCTTTAAGCAATTTCTTATTTGAATTTTCTTTAGCAATGCAACTGATCAATAAAGTCCTCAAATGTTATGAGAAAAAAACATAACGTGGCAAATTTACATGTTGAATGTCTTAGCGTAAAATAGGGACGAACGGAATGCTCACTGAAATTTATAGTACCGTAATTTCTTTAACTCCAATTCCAACTCACACTATCCCAGTTTTCTCTCTCTTGTTTTTCCCCTTCTCTGCCCCTTTGCCTCTAATTCATCTTCAATCTAAGCTATGTTTTCAATCACATCCGACAAATTTTGTAATTCGGGTGATGGGATGAGATATGTGTCATAAAGTGCATGTGAAGTGTTAAAATCCGTTTGACTTCTTCGGTATTCAGTCTTACAAATTCTCGAGAAGAGCGACACAAGGACCACCGGATTGTGAAATGTTCTTGCGCTGAAAAGTGTTATTCATTTCATGTCTTTATAAAAAAAAAAGTCCTTCCGGCCTGTACCGGGAGGAAAAGGTAGCTTTCCTATATCTTCGTTTTAAAATTTTAGCTAATGTTACACGAAAACAGCAAGTTAAAATGCAAAGAAACGTTTACAAAAGATTCGTTAATACTGAATTTGAATAAGAAATTCGCCAAATTATTGAGCAATAGCCAAATTGGCTTCATTTATGAAGACTTATTTTGATCGCCAAATTTGGCGATATTTCGCCAAGTGTCGCCAAGTTTGTTGAGAATTTGGCGCTAACGGATATGAATATATAGTTTTATGCGTATGATTGGGAAAATTATTACAACAATGAAAGAAAATAATTTGCTAATAATCGCGTTAATGTGCTGTTTTGTTTCAAAATGTCAGCTACCCTAGAATTTCAAACTGCTCTATCTCAGCCATTTTTTAAGATAGAGGTAAACCAAAAAAATGCTCTGGAATCCTCGTATCTAGGCCTAACACTTAATTAAAAAATAAATTTAAATTTTTAACTTTTTTGTATATTTATTTTAGTTTTAAATTTTTAAGTGGTCGCCATCTTGAAACAAAATAGCGGACCAAGCTAGCCAACGAACTCGGTCGAGGCATTGGTGAGCTTAATACACACAATTAGTTTCATCAAAATTGATTTATAAATACGAGCGTTATCGTATGAGATAGGTCATATATATATATATATATATATATATATATGGATATATATCTATATATATAAATCAACATTTGAACGGAGGGTGGTTTTGGGGTCTGGGGCTCATGATCGGTGAAAATATATCGACATTTTTCGGAATTGCTTTCCTCCGAACGGCTGCAATAGGTAGCTTTATACTTTTTTGTATTGAAAGCTACCTAAAAAAATGTGAATGGCAGATATAACAGTAACTGATTCTGTCAATTTTTTTATAAAGCATCTTCAATAAGCGATTCCAGGAAAAACTTCATTAGTTGAAGACCATACAAATAACATTATCTTAAAACCACAATGAAACCAACAATTAATGAGAATTCATTTTCAATAATTTAAATTTTTGTTTCATTTCAGAAACTTCCTTGACAGCGAATGGTGTATTGTTGAATTCAGAACTGCGTATATGCAGACCTTGAAAGATAAATTGCACAGAATAATTGTGGTAAAGGTTGGTGATTTGCCGAAGGAAATGGATCCCACGATAGACGCCTATCTCAAGACAACAACTTATTTGAGTTGGGGAGAGACAAACTTTTGGCCGAAACTGCTATTCGTTCTTCCATCTGGAACCACTGTCAAAAATCCTGTCCGAAGAAATGCTGGAAATAACGATAGTGTCTTCCATTTTTCCTTTTCTGAGCTCTGATTTAAGCATGATCTACAACATTGTAAACTTTTGCAAATAAGCAAAAGATGAGATGAAAGCATCAAGTTAGTAAGGAATATATTTTTTGTTTTAAAATGAAAGTAAGAAAAATTGCCTGAATTATAAAACATAGGCACTCATTTGATAGAATTATAAAATTAAAATTTCCTAACTACGAAGAATGTGTAGTACTTAAAAAAGGCTTCTCAAAATTGATAAAAATCTATTAAAGGCTATTACAATGCGAAATGTGTTATAAATTATAAATCAAAATTAAAATAAATTTTTGTACTTACAACCTGTATGATTATAATATATTGAAATTGTTGAAATTGATAGTGACTAATTTATTCTTTATTATTTTGTTCAATGTTGTTATTAGACTATATTGCAAGTGTTGTTTAAAGGAGAAAATTAATAAATAAATGCAGCAAGAATGTGTTCTTGCAAATGACTTTTTAAACCAGAATTATTCTTTCTTACTGCTTAAACTTGATAATTTTATATTATGGCTGAATTACTTTTGGACTGATTGATTACAAATTGTTATTTTAAAACAGTATTAAGCTAACAGTTGATATGTCAATTGTACAATCAATTACATTTTTTTTCTTAAATTGCATTGACAGAAATACCGTTTCAAGAATTTGGGAGAGAACAAAGTTGTTTTCAGTTATCTTTTTTTTGATTTTTGAATTAAAAATAATGCATCATTTTGTACAAATTTGTATATAAACAGTAGATTAATAGAACTGTTGGATATATAGAATAACAGTTTTATTTCAAACTAATGGCAACTTTTGTTTGGAACTCATACAATGATTTTTTAATTTTTCGCGAATGTTTAAATGCAATTTTTATTTGTCTTAATTCGTGGCTCTTTTTTAACATTAGTAAAAGAAATCCAGTTTCAATCTATTAACCCAATATAGTAAATTGTCGTAGAATTACGCATCTTCAATGTGATTAGATATTAATATTTATTTGGTAAAGCATTTGTTTTAATTTCAGACTGCAATTAGATTCTTACGTTACTGAGAGGATAGTTGTATTTTTTTATAAAAGCAGGTTGTAAATATGGTTCTTTGTAGAGTATGAACATCTAAAGGACATGTCCGCAGTTTGTATCTTTTTTTATCTCTCAAAATTAAAATGAAGTTGATAATAAAGATCTGTCTATAAATGAGTTGAAGTATACGAACATTATATTCAGTACCATCAGATATACTATATCTGTAAGTCTTAGACTATAATCTGTTTTCAATAAGATTAAATTGATATTATTGATTATTAGCTAAAGTTTCAACTTCCTTTTCTGTTTTATCCGTTTCACATAAAATGAGATTAATAACATATTTGTAAAACGGAGACAACACTAAAAAGAAAATGTCTATTCAAAGGTGGCCTAAAACAAATAATAACTACGTAAGTGTGGAGAATTGTATGTACCGTCCCTGTAAAACAAGCAAGATATATATGCCACAAATCATCGCATGGAAATGTGTCATGTACAAATAAATATTTAAAAACAAATGCTAACACATGTGACCAAGGTTCAACTTATTTTACTGCAACATCAATATTACCGATGTGCCGACCATCTGCACCAGTATTTGAGCCTGCACGCGAGTGCGCGTGTATTGATGCCGATGCAGAATTGTTGAGCTCACTTCTGATTCTGCTGCAACATAAATTGTATTTAGTCTAAATGCATTAGATGTATTCGTAAATATGTATCTTCTTTATAAATTCAACACTTGAACAAGTGATTAATGACGTATTTTAGACCGTGTTTGGTTACCGGAAAATTAACATTTTAGTGTTTCTAAAAATGTTATTCATACATGTAACACTTCTAGCCAAATAAAGGAAGATCTCACAGTGAAAAATACCGTTAACATTCAATACAGATGCCGTTGACATTCAAGAAAATACAGAAATTTTAAATATGCCAAAAAACGACATACGAAAGAAAGTTTCTGTGATTTTCTAAGATTTTCTTTTCTGTAATCGCCCAGGCAAACACAAATATGTATTCTCTGAATTCATGAAAATATTTAATTTAATATTTGTAAATTGAATTAAAATCTTAGGCAAATTCACATTGAGTTAATCATAAAATATTAATAATTGGTCTAAGCAATGTAATTATGTAGATTTTATGCATTATAAATAAATCACAAATAATTTAATTTTTTCTGTGGTGTAATAAAATCAATGTGATCTGAACGGTTTTGACAAAAATAGTGTTAACAATTTCACCATCATTAATATCTCATTAAAATCTGACGTAAAAATATGTTTGACAGACAACAGTAATTTTTAAAGTACCTATAAATAGATGGTGGGGAAATGTTTAAAAGCATTACATGCTAAACACGTTATAGACATGTTTGCTAAAAAATCGTTTTACTCATCTAAATGGTACTTTCCTTTAAACCCCGGTGTAAAAGCTTTCAAGATAACGAAAAATAGGTACAGAAAACAACGAAATTATTTTCATAAATTCCACTCAGACAATAAGTAGTAGCGTTACATTTTGCTGTATTTATATTTCTTATTATTTTTATAATGTTGTTTTCTCTTTTCATGAAATGACGTTTGTACATTCTCTTAAAACGTACGTACTGGTTAAAAATTATTAAATTAACGTATCAGAATGTACAAATGTATGTGATTATTAAATAAATGTTCAGAAAGAGAAATAAAACTATCAAAGTATTCCGCAAGTAATTTGCAAAAAAAATCTCATACATTTAAAAAATATATATCTTAGTTATTCAACATGATCATAAATTTTCAACCATAAAAATGATCTACCCTGAGCTAATTATTTTTGTTTCTTGAATAATTTTTTTAAATTACCATATATATATTTAATTCAGTATTTAGTTTTGCCTGAATACTCGATATCTTCCTCTGTTTAATCTCTGATATTATAATAAATTTATCTGTTTCCATTTTTCTATCCCAAAGTCTGGTTGTGTTCTGCACTGAAGATACGTAATCCTTTAAATGGAATCTGCATCTGCTTAGTAGCTATTTATGGTCATATTTAACCGCCTCTCGCATTGCGTTTTGCTCACACACTGACGCTTATGACTCCGGAGATTTCGGAAATTTGATAACTGCTATCATACTTCCATAAATTATATTCTCCGCTATAATTAATGCCACCTTATCTCAATTTTCCGTATCTGATACTTTCTTGGGAGTCTTCTTTCGTTTTAACGTCATATTAATTCCCAGATTTAATCTTTTCATATTTTCAGTTTTATATTAAATTTTCAATACAAGGAGTTAACTGTAATCTCCTCAATATATATTCAGTTAATTTGAATGCAAAACCATGAGTACTGATTAATAAACCTCAGAAATAATTAATGACATATCAAATTTCGCCAAAATGTTATCACAGGAGAATTTGTGGATTCTTAGATTCATCAGTTTATTATAAATTATACGTGATTTTATTATGCTTGAATTATACGATTTACATAAATTAAACGTGATTTAAAACAGGAATGGAAATTTCATTTGTAGCAATTTTATAAATTTCTAGCTTTTAGACGTTAATTCTTTCTCAAAAATTTTTTGAAATATCAACAATATACTAGTTAAGGAACAAAATTCGCCCTAACCCAAATACTTTTTAAAAAGACACCTTAATTGTATAAAAGAAAACAAATAGTAAACATTTTCCTAGTGTTAATTAAATGTATCGACTAAAAGTACCCCATTAAAAGTATCTAACCATTGCTCTAGATATAATAATAAGACTGATAACCGATGCAAAAATGAATTCAAATGTAAGCTTAACTTTAAAATCTTGAAATTAAAAATAACTATTCATGAAAACATGTTTTGGAGTTCTTAATGTTCCACCCACCTGAGTTTAAAATACATATTACCCCAATTTAGTCATCATGTGTTTTCCCGTCTCATATCTTAGGGTCATGAAACAGAAAGACACACTATACTTTTTTTAATACCACAAGCTTAGGTTATAAACCTTATGTTTTGAAAAATGTGGAATCCAGTTCAAACGACTGGATCGACTAACAGTAAAATAGTAGCTGATCAAGTGTAAAGGCCCTCTAGCAGAATACCTTTTACTTACCCATTATACGTAGTATAGGGTAAGTCTTGTAATCATTTTGAAAATCGAAAAAA
Source organism: Maratus michaelseni (assembly GCA_963931845.1). Classification (NCBI taxonomy): domain Eukaryota; kingdom Metazoa; phylum Arthropoda; class Arachnida; order Araneae; family Salticidae; genus Maratus; species Maratus michaelseni. The sequence goes on along the minus strand of OZ007595.1, from coordinate 316,026,692 downwards.
TAAATTTGACGGATTTACACGTTTCAGACACTGGAGATTTCGAAACACATATTTTTAGAAAAAAAAATTGCTGTCCGTCTGTGTATCTGTGTGTCTGTAAACGCTCTGTCTCCCGAACAAATTGAGATAGAGACTTGAAATTTGGTATGTACTGAGCATGTAATAATGGGAAGAATCCTATTGAATTTCAGTAACCGCGATGATCTGGAACTAATTTTTTCGGACGCTCGAAATATTCGTTCTGATAAAAGGTATATAAAATTTTTCGAAATTGATTATTTTAAGGAGTGAATATAAAAGACAATAAAAAAATTTTGCATAAAGCATGAAGTCGATCGGATAATGAGTTACCGAGATATTTGTAATCCTATTTTCCACACTCTTCGATTTTTGATGACCCTGTATTTCATCCAAATTTCAATTCAAATATATATTTTAATTGGAAATGAGACGCTTAATCAGATGCAATAAACCGCTAGTTAATAGGATTATTGTTTTTGGAGTTATAAGGATGTTTCTTTCCAGCAATTCAGTAATCGAGCCTTTAAAGTTTGTGACGTCATCAAGCCACGATTTTATTTGAATGGCAATGCATTTTATAAGTAGTTTACACATTTTTATTTTCATATTTTACATTATGCATATCCATGATGGGTAAGTATTACAGTGGCCCCCAACGACTAGTTTTTTATATTTCTGCTTCTCCTACAATTTTGAAATTTTTAAAACTTCCTTTTCTTCATGCATTTTTTACAAATGTGTTTGCAACGCTAGGTATTGATTTTCCAAAAAGTTATTTAGTTTAAAGAAGAAATAAAATGATATGACATATGTAAAAAAAAACAAGCAAAATTTACGAATTGCACAACAGTTTTATTTTTAAAAAATGTAACTAATTCTACTTGAAAATCCGATTCCTCATTTTTTTGTAAGTTATATGATGAAATATTAGCATTTTGATCATACTGACATATTGAAAAGACACAAAATGGAGAAAATGTATTTAAAGCTTGAAACTCTAATACATTTAAAGGGAAATGGAGGCAGTGAAAATTGTTTTTCCTGTTTTTATAATCGTCGGATCTTTACGTAACTTCACCAGACTATACTAGCGTTGTGTAAATACATTTTAAACACTAAATTGGAGAATGGATACTTCCGTCATTTATCGCGAAGGGTCCCTTAAAGTAAAGTACCTGAGTAAAATTCCTTTAACCTTTAAAACAAATAGTGTCCCGAAAACTTTTTGCACCTGGATCATACCTGCCATTCAATCTTATGAATGATTCTTAAAGGATTTTTTGCTTTTGTAAATAATTTAATGTTTTTTTGAATCCCGGCCCTCATAAAATGCCCGCGTACATCTTCTTCTTCGGAACCCCATGTGATGGACTGATTGGAAAAATAGGTTGCTGTTTGCATCTCGGATCAGAGTGATTACCTTTGCACTTGATGCAATGAACAATGAACATCTCATCGAATGTAATGCCTCTATTTTTATGAGATGATGCAACAGAAGTATTGGACTTTTGCTAGAATGAAGGATCTATCACAGGTCCCACTACTGCAACATGTTTGTCGATAAACCTCATTTGATGTATTTTAATGCTGCTGCCTGAATTTTTCGATGTATTCATAGAGACTGGCAAAATACTTATTCATATGCTTTTTAACGGAAACATATAGACCAATCGCTGTGAGTAGAAAAAACTGGAGGAATTAATAGGGATAGATTGATTGGATACTCTTTCAATCTCCATCAGATTGAACATGCTTAGAATGATCTTGGAAGACTTATTGCTAAACTTAAACCATCCATGATTCTGAAGAAAAAAGTATAAACAGAGCACGTATCAACGTGATTGAAAAAATATATATCTACTCTATATATATAAAATCCTAATGAAACGATTTTATGAAACGAATTTATGAAACGATTTTATGAAACGACTGATTAAACGACTGATTTTGTTTCAGGGCTATTTTTAATAAAATATTAAACGCTTGATGGTGAAATTAATACCAAATGTCCATAAAAATCCGCGGATGTCAAAACTGGTAATAGAATTTTGAAATTGGAATTATTTTTCGAGATATTAATTTTTTTCTAATTTTAATGACATTTCTGTAATGATGGCAACTAATTACTCAGTTTTTTTGTGACAAAAAAGGGAAAAAATTGAAAAGTATCCCGATAGGGATTATTGATTTCTTTTTATTCGTCATTTTCAAATTGAAATTGAATTTATCTTTTATTTCAATCGGTAATGAAGACAAGATTGTGATTAAATTATGTTTTTCAGGCAAATTTGAAAAAAATCTCATATTTATCGTCAGGATTCAATCGTCTGTCAGCATTTAATTTAATTTATAAACTGAAAATATTTTGAATAAATTCGTCCAAATGACGTCATTTATGTAAACGCAAAAGAAAGGGGAGTGGGGAATTAATAGTAATTATTATTTATTGATATCATTTTGTTATTTTTTTGTAAAATTTAATTAAACGAATTTATAAAATCACTAATTCGGATATTTGAAACGAATATATAAAATAATAATTGGTCAAATGAACGGAAGGAGAATAAATTATCCTGCTTGGTTTAATTTCTAATTTTAATGAGAATATGACATCAATTATGGTAAAATGACATTTATTCCTTTCTCTCTTTTATTGGCAGCAAGGAATAAAAATGCTCTCTATATATTAGAGAATTCCTATTAAAGTTTAAAACAAATGAATATTTCAGTAGCATTACTTTTATAATAATGAATTATATGTTAACACAAAAATAACAAAGAGAAGAAAAAACTACAAATAATTAAATTACTATACTCGAAACACACTTACGGTGTAAATTACGTTATATATTAAAATGATTTCCCTTTCTTTTCCAATTTAGGGGCCTTCGCGAGATACAGAAAGTGACCTTGGCGATGAATTGAAATTCGGCAACATGTTTTCTAACAATCTATTTGATTTTTGATATACACAAGCAATTATTTCGATATTTATACAATATATTTATAAGCCATTTACCTATTTTTATGTGCAAAAAGAGTTAATTGAAAGACAATTATAAATAAAGTGTATATATACATATAAATACATGTATAAACAAGCATAAAAGTTCGGTGCTTTTCCAGTATATGGGGCCTTGACGAAACGGAGAAAATAGCCTTGGCGGAAAAGAAAATTTGGCATCATACTTTCTGTCAACCTATTCACTTTGTCATTTCGTATACAGAAGCATTTTTTCACTATTTATACAATTTGTTTAGCGTAAAATGTCATTTATCCTATTTTATATACAATCAGAAGTAATTTGTATAGAAAAAACAATAATAATATACGTATAATTAAAATACGCATATAAACAAAGAAATCGTCGAATTTGTTTCCATGGCTGTTTATGTCATTTGGCACCAAATCTCACTTTCTGATGCCCGAATTGTGCCAAGCTTTTTTAAAAAGCGTAAAGACCCCTATAATAGAAAAGCACAAAAAGTTCATTGTGTTTGTTTTCATAACTTTTGGCAACAAATCTATGTATATTAACGAATCTATCCCTTTTTGAAGCTCGAATTACGCCAAACCTAAAAGCAAAGGACCCTATACTGGAAAAGTACCCGATTTTCTTATGGACAATATTCAAGTGACTTAACATCGTGTAAAATTATTGCGGATAGCAAATTTGTTTAAATATCTCATCAATTGATGCCGAATAAATGCAGGCATTCATGCACAAAATATTTAATTAATTTTGTATGATAAATAATTATTAGAAAATTCATATATACATATTAATTAAAATAAGTAATTTACATATTTAAAATAACATGAAAATATGCATGATAGAACACTAAAATAGAGAGAAAATTAAAACCTGTTACTGAAAATGTCTATAACATAGTACTTTTCAATACCGTGGTTCTTAATGTTATACACAAGCAGATGGAATTTTTCTCATCCTTAAACGCAAAGGAAGAATAGAATACAGATCGTTGTTATAAAAGTTCGAGAGGTAGCCACAATTTAAACCTAACCATTTTATACAAGCTGGTTTTCAAGTTTTATTTGATTTTACTTATCAATCCCGAAAATAGTCGTCAGTTGTCGCAACAGCTGAGTATGAAGCCATGATAATCAAAAAATGGCACATTAAAACGTTAAAAGCATGGCAACCCAATTACAGATTTAACAATATTTTTTAAAAAAAGCACGCTGTCATGTTTTTAGAGGCCTCGAAGTGTGAGCGGGGGTTGGCGAGCGTAGCTGGCAGGGGGTAGGCCCCCTAGTATATATATATTTTAAAACCTACATTTTTTAAATTACAAAACTGCTTTTTATTTGGTTCGGTTCTATTTAATTTCGGATCCAAAAAATTTATAGTATTTAATACAGTAAATGTGACAATTGTAATAGTAAAAAATTATTTGAAACTTTCAGAGTTAAAAAAAGTACTATAAATTTTTTCTCCTTAAAAATATTTTACATTGCAATAAAACTACCATAAAACTGAAACATATATGAAAAATTTTGATGGAAAAGTAAAGATCTTTTTACGTAAAGTGGCTCCAATTTCAGCACCACGATTTCAGAAATCATATAAGAAGTCTCTTCTTCAAGACTATCGATAAGAGACACTCGCTACGCCACATAAGAAAAAAATATATGTTTTCTTCTTACATCATTATTATCTTCTGTAATAAAATCTCCTTTGATGGGACGCTTTGGGGTGATTGCTTTTATTCTCGAGGCAGTACTATAAAGATATATTTTTCGGAAAATATATTTATCCATTTTTTTTTATTGGATGTGTACTCAAGTTCTCTTTTTTATTGTTTAGAAATTACATTTACTTTATATTTACTTCCTTGAAGATGTTTTTATGTAATACGAAAATAAAAGTTCATTAATTAATATTCAATATTTATTTCCTTTCCGAATATCTATTAAATTCTTCCTTTCGTAGGTATATACATATGAGGACCTCTGTTCTTTCCCGTTTAAAAATGATATTCTAACATATTTACATTTCTAATCTCAGAAGAATGTACTTCAGTGTCTAAGATTTAGAATAATGCAAATAAGTTAAAACTCTTTTCAAATTTGAGAAAACATAATTTGTTAATGATTAATGAAATTACATTTAAACCTTTAAATGCATGAATTTTTCTTTTAGAATTGTGTTTTTTTATACTTGTACTATTAAGGATTTGACATCAGACATTTTAAGACAGATTTTTACTTTATTTAGTATCATATTTATGCGATTTTTACAGGATAAATATTTCTATATAAATATAGTGTTGGTGAAGAACTTTATTTATTTATTAGAAGTACAATAAAAAGTGATGCAAATTTGATACACTACGCATTTAAGGGTTAATTCTCAATAGTGAAGAAGTATAAAGTATACAGGATGTTCAAATTCTACCACACAAAATTTGTAGACAAGATATCTTACTCAAACTACAGGAAAAGTTTCCCCCCAAAAAAACATACCCATAATTTTCGAGAATTTCGAAAGAAAAAAATATGACGTCACATCAGAAGCACCAAAACACAGCTTTTTTGAAGCTCGTTAAAAAACAAATCGGAAAAGAAATAAGATTTAAAAGAGGAATAATAGACTGCAAAACATAAAAAGTGTACTTCATAGGCTTGTGAAAGGGGACAAGTTTAAACTAGTCGTTGGGGGCCACCGTAATACTTACCCATCAAAGATATGCATAATATAAAATATGCAAATAAAACATGATCAAACTATTTATAATATGCATTGCAATTCGAATAAAATCGTGGCTTGATGACGTCCTAAACTTTAAATCGAGGCTAACGAAAAAGAAAGGCTACCGCGGTGCCTTACGCGTATCTTTTTTTACAGACCGCCAGCGTCACGTGATGCTCGAATGCACCAATGAAGGTGTACGAAAAGAGCATCACGTCACTCTAGCGGTCTGTAAAAAGAGATAAGTGGAATGCACCGCGGTAGCCTGTCTTTTTTGTTAGCCTTGCTTTAAATGCTCTATTACTGAATTGCGTAAAAGAACCATCCTTATAACTCCAAAATTGATAATCCTATTAACTAACGGTTTACTGCGTCGGATTGAGCGTCTCATTTCCAATTGAAATTCCCATTGAATTGCCCCCACTCCCACCTGCTCTAATTTCCTTTGAACTATTTGAACAATCTCAAAGTAAAAATCAGTAAAAAGGAATTAATGAAAAAAAATACAATCATAAAATATTGCATACGTTGACCAACTTAAATCTTTATGGTTTTTAAAAAATATTTGAAAAAAAAAAAGAAAACCCACTTTCCCCCTAAAATGCAGAATATTTTGTTAAAATTGTCAAAAAAAATTGGGTCAAAAGTATTTTTTTTTTTATAGACAACTCTATAAAAACTAGAATTTTAAAATCTTTTATATGTATGAATGTATAAATTTCTTACGCAGAACAGTTTCGAAACTGCGTGTGATTTCTAAAAACATACTTAATCATTAAAAGAAAAAAATTCACAAAAGACAAATGTTGACTGAAAAAATGCAAACTGAAGTTTAGTATCAAAACAGAAGATAGCACCACTACATATTTTTCCCCATGTTGTGCTTAATTATTGTTTACTAACGCAATTACATTTTGCGGAAATCTGAATTAATTAGACATTCGATAAGAACTGAGTTAGATTAAAATTTTCCATGTTAAATTCTGATTTACTTTTATACAAAAAAGAAAGAAAAAAAGTCCTTCCGGCCTGTACCGGGAGGAAAAGGTAGCTTTCCTATGTCTTCGTTTTAAAATTTTAGCTAATGTTACACGAAAACAGCAAGCTAAAATGCAAAGAAAACATTTACAAAAGATTCGTTAATACTGAATTTGAATAAGAAATTCGCCAAATTATTGAGCTATTATAGCCAAATTGGCTTCATTTATGAAAACTTATTTTGGTCGCCAAATTTGGCGATATTTCGCCAAATGTCGCCAAGTTTGGCAAGAATTTGGCGCTAACGGATATGAATATATAGTTTTATGCGTATGATTGGGAAAATGATTACAACAATGAAAATTTTTGTAATGTGCTGTCTTGTTTCAAAATGTCAGCTACCCTAGAATTTCAAACTGCTGTATCTCAGCCATTTTTTAAGATAGAGGTAAATCAAAAAATGCTCTGAAATCCTTGTATCAAGGCCTAACACGTAATTAAAAAATAAATTTGAATTTTTAAATTTTTTGTATATTTATTTTAGATTTTAAGTTAATTTAAATCTTTAAATGGCCGCCATCTTGAAACAAGATGGCGGACCAAGCTGGCCAACGAACTCGGTCGAGACATTAGTGACCTTAATACACACAATTAGTTTCATCAAAATCGATTCATAAATACGAACGTTATCGTATGACATAGATCAGATATATATATATATATATATGGAGATATATATATATATATATATAAATCAACATTTGAACGGAGGGTGGTTTTGGGGTCTGGGGGTCATGATCGGTGAAAATATATCGAAATTTTCCGGAACTGCTTTCCTCCGAACGGCTGCAATAGGTAGCTTTATACTTTTTTGTATTGAAAGCTACCTAAAAAGGATAATTATATAATGGTATATAAATATACTATTGGCGTTATTAAAACTTTAAAAGACCTTAAACATCACAAAGACGAAATAGAAAACAAAAAAATCAGGAGGCTGGAAATTTCTCTGTGGTCTCTATACAAGTGAAGGTAGTTTATATACCAATGGGTACCAGTGTCGGATGTCGTATAGAACAAATTGCGCCCCCTAACGGTGGAAAATAGAAGTAAAGGATTTTGCAGCGCGTGCGCAGCACGCCTGCTATACGGTGCCGGGGGCAACGGGGACACGTGTTGGAGTCTCTTTTAGAAGGTTGTTTGTGTAGAAGTGTGCGCCCCCTCGCGGCAGAAGGAAGAACTAAAAGATTTTGCAGCACGAGTTGTGTATGCATACTATACAGTGCCGCAGGCAGCGGGAACACTTGTCGGATTGTTTATATCAGAATGCGCCCCTTATTGGCGGAAAATGGCAAAAAAGGATTTTCAGTCGCGTGCGCAGCACTTTTAAATAAATAATTTCGTACAAAATCGGGTTAAAGATGTAAAACAAACTTTGGATTAGTTCTATTATCACTGGCCCGAACAACGCCGGGCGGGTCAGCTGGTGTGTTAAGAATAGAAATTGTAGCATACTTTCCATGGATCCAGAACCTTGAAATTTGGCACCTCTGGAAAGTCTTACAGCACATGTAAAAGGAAAAATTCAAAAACGATTAATAATTTATAATTTTATTTCGATTTATTAAGTGATTTTCCATAATTGGGTCAAAGGCAGATCAAAGGCAGAAATATAAGGGTTCCATTCTTTCCTTTTCAGGTAAGGAGCCCTAATAAAAAGCATCAATGTGATAAAGATATTTTAAAATGCTAATGTCATTTTACCAAATGCGACATTTCGATCAGAAATTTTGCTGAATGATTATTGTATTGCATAGATTTAATAAATAATATTTCTGTAGCATTCATTAAATAATAAGAGTTTTCTTATCGAAAAGATTTCTATTTCCAAAAAAATTATTTTTAAAATGAAGCTATAATTCCAAAAAAAAAGTTTATCTTGTACTTTCAAATATGAAAAAGAATAAAATAGTATACTTGCTTTTTGGTCTCATTTTATAAAATACAAAACGCTTTGTAAATCATAATGTGCAAATTGTATGAAGGAAAATTAATTTCCATTACTTACATTTTATAGAACTTCATCTTAAAGGAAAATTTAATAAAACGAAAGTGAAAGATGGACAGCGCAGTGACATTAAAGCAGATTCGATGCATAAATGTATCTGAACATGCAATATGTGTCTACATAAAATACTCTTTATAATTGATTCAGAAATACACAGAATCCCTAAAACACAATTTTTAATCAAATATGTCAACATCTTTTCTCCTCTAGATTCTATCTATCAAACATGACAGCATGATATATCTTACGTCCCATTCTCTCTCCCTCCCTCTATTTCTGCATAATATCGAAGCGAGTGACCGAAGAGGAGACAAGCAACTAGTCTCAATGTCGCCCGGTGCATGTAGAATCCGTCGTGGGTGTAAAGTCCTCCATGTTCCCTGTGAATTACACCTCTAAGGGTGCCTAATCAGGCGAAGGTCTCGTCACCAGAGCAAGGTTCTAATTTACGAGACCAACTCGAGTAGCGATGGCTTGACGTATGGTGAGCAATGCAGCGTGAAATTAGTAAATATCCCAGCATCTCACATCCGTCCGGCATGAATTCGCTACACAGTGCAGTGCTGAATCGTCTCATTAAAAGCAATTAGCAACCGGCTAACAAAGAAAAAGCAATTAAGGCAACAAGACGCACTAAAACCACGTCGGGTTATAGATTTTTCAAACCCATCTTCGCTATGCGGAGAGCAGGCGAATCCTCGCCCCGTTGCCAGGCATCATCCCGTTAAGCTGGGCAAAAGCCTGGCCGGTAGGAGCCTGGTCAGCAGTCTAAAAAAAAAAAAAGACGCGAGGAAAAAAAACGAAAACGAAGAAGGATCCAGGTTGAATAGGTAAAAATGAGTTTTAGTATGATACAGCTTAATCCATCACCCGAGATAACGCACAATGTGCAGAAACTACAAATTTCTACGACATAGGTTAAAATAGTGTGTATTTTTTGAAGGATTGTTTACTATGCAGATTTGTTCTACGAGTCCAACTGCATGATAAACATACATGTTTTTCCCTTACATACCGTCTAACCCAGTTTTTAGAAGGAAATGTATCACAAAAGTAGGAAAAACAGGTGAAAACCAAAAGAGAGTAATTGATAAAAATTTGTAATGTATGTCTAATATTTTATATTTTTGTAAATAATTAATAATTTTTGCCTTGAAGGCTATATTCTGAACCGAGTTTATTAAGATTAATTGGGTATTGATACCTATGTAATGTTATTGAAATGTTTATAATTTTCAATATTTTCGCCTTGCATAGTGAAGATCTTGTTCTATCACGCAAAATCGGTAATTCATTTCTCTTCTTTAGGCATTTAAAGAGTGAAAAACGTCGGGATAACCGTCGCCCAGGTGTAACTTTGTAATTTAGCGGTGCTTGATTGAATAAAATTTATCATTAAAAAGAAACGCTTCTGCACCAAACTAGGAAAAAAAATCTTTTAATATTTCAATAAAACTTGAAAAAAAGAACATTATAGTTGGAATGGTTTGGCATTTTCAATAGCATCCATTGATTCTACGTAAAAAAAAAATAAAAAGAAACAGACACGCAAATTGAAACATAACTTTGTGGTTTCGCAAATCTTATGAGGAAAAGGATCAGAGTCAATAAACTGTGTTTTTGGCCCATGAAATAAGACTAAAATTTGATTTTGTTACACTGACTTAATTATTTCAATTTTTAATATTAGAAGGTTTATCCTGTACGATTTGAAAAATTCTTTTTGCATATTGTTCGGATTTATATAACTTACACAGGTTCAAAGTTCGTATTATTCATAGTTTTTGATGAAAAATACGCAATTTCTCCTAATTTTACCTCAATTTTTAGCTCACAGGCTATCAAATCCTGAGAGCTTATGTGCCCACCGGTTCTGTATGTATGTATGTACATACGTATGTATGTATGTACGTAACACGATAACTCTTGATAGAACTAACCGTTTTACTTTAAATTTTGTTTATAGGTTCCTTGTCATAAGGCGCTTCCCTGATTAGTTTTGGAGGTGCATTGGTTAAGCATAAAGGGGGAAAACGGGGGCTAACCCCCCATAATTTAGATAAATGAGTTTTTCATGCAGAATTATCCGATTTTCTTCAAATTATGTATATAGGTTCATTGTGATAATGCGCTTCTCTGAATAGTTTTGGGGGTTCATTGGTTAAGTATAAAGGGGGAAGGGGGGATAATCCCCCTTAATTTAAATAAATGGGTTTTTCATGCAGAATTATCCGATTTTCTTCTCATTTTGTATATATATTCATTGTAATTAGAGACTTCCCTGATAAAGAGGTTCATTAGTTAACTATGAGGGGGGGTAACGGGGGGATAACTCCCCCCCTTAATATATTGTTGATTTCTTTATTTTTCGAGGGGCATATTTCAAATTCTTTGAAATAAAAGTATAATATACAATTAGAGTGAATAGCCTGTGAGCTCAATGCCCTCAGTTTAACTGGGCAGTTTTCTTTTTATTAATATATTTTTTAATATTTTACTATGAATATTAATATATTTTACATCTCTGCAACACTTTTATTTTTACCTATATTGTACATTTTGAGGTATTTTATAAATTTGTTAATTTAGTTAATTTTTTAAATTCAATATTTGAAAAAGGGCATAATCATTAGATTTGAAATTTATATCAAGAAATATACAAATTTTTACCTTCTAACGCAGTTTGTCTTATTATTTTTTTCAGTAACTTCAAATGTTTCATTTTCCGAGATTAATCTGTGGCAAAGATTAGCGAAAAACCCAGTCGTCAGCAACGCATAGGTATTAAAGAGGATGTTGGAGCAGAGATTGTCACCATCACTTTTCAAACTGATACTGTAGTTCCAGATATTCCATAGGAATTGTAATTTAGAATGATTTTAGAACGCTTTTTGCTCATTTCACCCTTTTAAATTTCGAATTTTTTAAAAATTTATTCTTAGAGAGCATTTTACATCTTATAAGTAACTACAATGCCAAATTTCAAATTTCTATATAAAAAAAAGTCGCAATTTTCGAACATTTTTCACTCCTGCACCCCATTGGGGTTGGTGGCACCGACATAAAATATAGCCTATGTTGTAGTAAGGATTGTCACCATCAATTTTCACCATTACTTTTGAAATCGGTTCTATGGTTCCAGAGATTCCATAGAAATTGTAATTTAGAATGTTTTTAGAGCGCTTTTCTCTCATTTCACCCTTTTAAATTAAAAAAATAATAATTTGTTCTTAGAGAGCATTACATCTTATAAGTAACTACAATGTCAAATTTCACATTTCTAGCTCCTTCAGTATAAAAAGAATTGCAAATTTAGAACGTTTTTCGCTCCTGCACCCCCCTGGTATTTGTGGCACCGACATAAAATATAGTCTATGTTGGAGCAGGGATTGTCACCATCAATTTGCCTCCATCACCTTTGAAATCGGTTCTGTAGTTCCAGAGATTCAATAGAAATTGTAATTTAGAATGTTTTTAGAACGCGTTTCGCTCATCTCACCCTTTTAAATTTCATATTTTTTAGAATTTGCTCTTAGAGAGCATTTACATCTTATAAGTAACTACCATGCCAAATTTCATGTTTCTAGCTCCTCCAGTATAAAAAAATATCGAAATTTTCGAATGTTTTCGCTCTTGCACCCCCTGGGAGTAGTGGCACCGACATAAAATATAGCCTATGTTGGAGCAGGGACTGTCACCATCAATTTGCCACCATCACTTTTGAAAATGGTTCTGTAGTTCCAGATATTCCATAGAAATTTTAATTTAGAATGATTTTAGAACGGTTTTCGCTCATCTCACCCGTTTAAATTTCGAATTTCATTAGAATTTGTTCTTAGAGAGCATTTACATCTTATAAGTAACTACCATGCCAAATTTCACATTTCTAGCTCCTTCAGTATAAAAAGAATTGCAAATTTAGAACGTTTTTCGCTCCTGCACCCCCCTGGTATTTGTGGCACCGACATAAAATATAGTCTATGTTGGAGCAGGGATTGTCACCATCAATTTGCCTCCATCACCTTTGAAATCGGTTCTGTAGTTCCAGAGATTCAATAGAAATTGTAATTTAGAATGTTTTTAGAACGCGTTTCGCTCATCTCACCCTTTTAAATTTCATATTTTTTAGAATTTGCTCTTAGAGAGCATTTACATCTTATAAGTAACTACCATGCCAAATTTCATGTTTCTAGCTCCTTCAGTATAAAAAAAATCGAAATTTTAGAACGTTTTTCGCTTCTGCACCCGCCTGGGGGTAGTGGCACCGACATAAAATATAACCTATGTTGGAGCAGGGATTGTCATCTACATAAAATATAGCCTATGTTGGAGCAGGGATTGTCACCATCAATTTGCCACCATCACTTTTGAAATCGCTTCAGTAGTTCCAGAGATTACCCCCTACAAACAAACAAACAATCTTTACTACTTTATAATAATAGTGTAGATATATACAAAATTGTAAACAAGTGTTAATCCAATATTTCTGAAAAAATATGTTGCACTGTAAAATCTTTTCAATTATAAGTCAGCATAAATGAAATATTTGAATCTATATCGCAATAATAATTATATATCAGTATTACTGTTACTTCGTAATGAAAATATTAGTGATTTGTTTCTGTTTTTTTTTTTTTTTTTTTTTTTTTTTTTTTTTTTTTTTGTTATAATGATGTAAATATTTCAATGCGAAACTAACATATACAAATTTGGCACAAGATTGTTTGACCAATTATAACTTTGACTTTTAAAAAGGGAAACGTGAAACGAAATAATCATGATCTGTCTTTTGATAAAGTTGTTTTTGAAATATATATTAAAAGTATAATACTTTTTCAGCCCAGTTAAATTTTTCTTTAAAATATATTGTTTAACACATAAAAACTATTTGTTTCCTGATGTAATCACTATTCAATTTTTCTTTATTGTGGATGATGCCATGAATCGATAACAAAACCAGATTTCTTCACTGATCGCGTTTAATTTCGATTTTGTTCCAAAGAGCAGTCGGAGTTTTTGACATATAGTTTATGCATTTCCTATTCAAATACTATGAAAACAGCGAGTGGAAAAAATAATTTTTTGAATTTGATCATTTTTCTAATTTGTTCTTTTGGAATAAAGCCATTAACTTAGACAACAAGTAACATAGTAAAATGATCAACCGTTAATTTTTTCCGCTCTTTATTTTTTTAATTCTTCCTCTAAAAATCGACATTTTTTTTTCTTTTATTATATGCAAGCTGCGTGTCAACCGGATGTGTTGCTTTCAAATTGCATGAAGGCTTTAACTCTTTAGGGAAAAAAGAAATATAATTTTATTGCACATTTGGAAAAAATAATATTATATGAATTTTATTAAATTCTAAGAATCGAGTGCGAAATAATATTTACAATAGAGGTTAAACATTTTCGCAATGAAAGTGCACTTTTTCAATGACAAAATATTGTCAAAAAATACTCTACTTTCAAGATTTTGCTATTGGCTTCTAATTTTGGAGCTGTTTGAATAAAATTACGTCATTTTGACTATCTTAAACAAAAATGACGTCATTTTGACTGTCTAAAACAAAAATAACGTCATCTTGACGAACCTATACAAAAACTTTCAGATTTATGAATTAAAATGAATTCTAAAAATATCATTTTACTCGCTTAATCATTTCACTTTATGTGCCTTTATGACAAATTTTATCTGTCATGTTTAAGAAATATATAGTTGAAGAGTTAAAATTGTCCTTTAAATTTATTTCCCTTGAATAAAGGTAATAATTGTCCATTTAAATACAAGGCAAAATTTATTTTCTAAAATAATAAATTTTATCGGATTACTTTTGATAAACTTTATTATTTTACAATCGTAAAAAGAGGCAAGTTTCTTCCATTCTATATTTAGAAACTCTATTTTTAACACTGCGATGATAGAATATTTTTAGAAACGACAATATCCTCATAGAAATTAAAATTAAATGTTATTTAACTTTCTGCAATTTAAATGGGATGAATGAACACAATTTAGAATGACAAATAATTTTTAATTCAAACACTTTGCTTCTTTCCATTTACCGCTTTCCTTTTTTATCTATTGAAAAGAAACTCTATCAAAAAAAAAAGCAAGAACTTTTCGAAACGTTAAATTTCTCAAACATACATTTCTATTTTATTCATGAAAAATCAATTTGAGAACATTTTCTTCTATTTTATTACCTACGAATATCCTACTATATTTTGTTCTGATATAGTCATTCATAAGAAATACTTTATAATCATCTTCAACAATACCAGTTCCAGCCCTTAAGATTCGAATGGCTTGAGATTCATTAACAATGTCAGAAACAAACGAAAAAAGAATTTACGACATTTGCGCAAGAAATTAATTTTTGTAGTTAAACTAAACGTTCTTCAGATTGAATAAATATATTATTATAATAGAAACGACCAAAATTATTCATATTTAATGTATTAACTTGTTTTCCAATTTCAATTTAATCATCTTTATTATTCGCCATCATATGTAATTTTATTTATATATAAGCCAATGTGTACTTATACGAGGGACATTCCGAAAGTACGTTTCGTCATTTTTTTTTTCACGTGGAAACTTTATTGTAAAAAAAAAATTACACCATGGCATCCAGAACTATACACCTTTTACTATTTTTCGACATAGTCGCCACCGACATTGAGACATTTGAAGCAGCGTTCAATCAGTTTGAAGAAACCACTCTAGTAATACTCGGTACCCGGCGATGCAAGGAATTGTCGCACAGCTTGCTCCACATCAGCGGCTTTCAATGCAGGGAACAGGTGAAAGTCCGATACAGCAAGATCGGGGCTGTGGGCCGGGTGATTTAATTTCTCCCTCCCGAAGCGACGAATCAGATCTTGTGTGAACCTTGCTGTGTGTGGTTTTGCGTTGTCGTTCAAGGGCACAACATCTTCGCTCAAGAGCTCCAATGGAGACCAAATTGTCAGTAGTCTGTCTACCATCGTGATTTGTATTCGAATAACCTCGGGCACACCTGTCTGTAACTACTCTATCTTCTTCGATGCTGTGCGCATGCGTCATTCATCCTCCGCTGACGCTCCTACCGTCGTTGACCCAACAACGGGTGTGGAATCTTATCGCGATTGTTTGTTTCACCTGGTGTACCATCTTTTCTTTCAAAAAAATGACGAAATTTATTTTCGGAACGTCCCAAGTATATCTCTTAAATCCTATTAGTTTCTTTTTAATTCACAATTTCTGACATCCGTATACTTCAACTACTTTTTTCTGCAATGAAAGGAAGAGAAATAGAAGGTTGGTGGTTACGAAATCCTGAAATAAGATAGTTACTGATAAACTGAAATAAGATACAAATATTTATTTTGGTCGAGTTTTTGAAACTATATTAAAAAAAATTGACATTTCTTTTAATGATGACTTTTATAAAATGCTTTGTATAATTTTATATTCAACTAATGTACTATACTGCATTTAAATTTTCAAATCATAAACTTATTTTTCATTTTACTAAAACTTTTTTCATAGCTTTTGTAGCAAGGAATTTGACGCGTGAGACAAATTCCATATAACAAATAACGTACTTTATTCAATAAAATTTTACAAAACTTATTTTTATTCGCGAATCCGTTTAGCGAGTTTTGAAATTGGATGGTACGAGGTGACAGTGACAAAATAATTCTTAGGGGAAAATTTCGACCAGTTATCTATAATATTTAGGAAACCGTCTAAATTGAAGCAATTTATCAAATTTCAGTTCGTTTTCCTTTCTTCAACAATAAAGGAGGCATGAGATGAAATACCTCAGGCATGAAATATACAGGGTGATTAAAAAAAACGTGGACAAAATGACATGGTAGATCAGTCATACAATAAGGATCAAAAATTGCATAGGAACAGAGGGTCGCAACTGCGATCCGGAGCCGCTACAGGGCGTCTAAAATAATACATAACACAAAGAGAAGAAACAAAACCAAATCATTTTATTGATAATTACTCACTCACATGCGACTAATGCAAGATAAATGTTGAGCCTACAGTGGATGCTCAAAGTTTTGCCAGATACATCGGGACACGCCTGGCATCTACATTGCATGGAACGGCACACCTTCTCAAAGATACCAGGTGTATCTCGAACACATCCTGCTGCCGCAACGATTTTTCCTACCGGCGTCTTCCTGCCGAAAGTCTTCCGGCGTTGCAACAAGTGTTTCATACACAAGTCCTTTTAAAAATCCCCACAAGAAAAATCCAAGGGAGACAGGTCTGGTGATCGTGGTGGCCTTGCGATTGCTCCACCGCGAACAATCCAGCCGCCAGAAAAAGTAGCGTGCAGATGTGCTCTGACGTCTGTGCTGAAATGCGCAGGAGCT
This sequence comes from Maratus michaelseni, assembly GCA_963931845.1. Classification (NCBI taxonomy): domain Eukaryota; kingdom Metazoa; phylum Arthropoda; class Arachnida; order Araneae; family Salticidae; genus Maratus; species Maratus michaelseni. The sequence continues at coordinate 316,009,532 of OZ007595.1, read as the reverse complement.
CCGTCGTGTTGAAATCGAATGAGTCGACGAATAAGCATTGGAACATCATTAAGCAGTTCTGGCAAAACCTCTTGCAAGAATGTTAGATAAATGGAATCGTTAAGTCTTTCTGGGAGAATGTACGGACCAAGTAAACAGTCTCCCACAATGCCAGCCCACACGTTAACGGAACATTTTTGTTGTGCGCCGTGCGGACGTGTAGCATGCTGGTTTTCATCCGCTCGGCTCTAGCGCCCTCTACAGGTGTTTGCGACCCTCTGTTCCTATGCGATTTTTTATCCTTATTATATGACTGATCTACCATGTCATTTTGTCCACGTTTTTTTTAATCACCCTGTAGTCATGAAATACCTCAGTTGATGAAGACACATTGCAATGTCTAACTACATAATAACAGGGATTATAATAGATAGTTTATTACGATTCAAATGTACCCTATGGTTTTGAATCGAACAATTTATAACTGTTTTCGTTAGTATTCTTTCTTTACCGCTAAAACCAGAAGATTCTAGCCATGAAATGAGTTTTATGATTGTTGACGATGTCAAATTCTAGTGTTTAACTTCAGATTAACAAGAGTGGCTTATCAAAATAAGCACTGTAAATTATGTCAAATCTATGTTTTTTAATTTACGATGTCATTTTACAAAATGTTAGAGACTTTTAAGAAAACATTATTCAAAAAATTTTTAATTATTTAAATTTGCAGGATTTAAAAATGCACTAATTTCATATTCTGTTCAATTTAAAGCTTGCTTAAAATTTTGAATAGTTGAAATCAATACAATACGAATTGCTATCCAATATTTATTTAAAAAGAAAAACTATGAGTTTACAAACATGAAATACCATATAAAGTGAAAAGGTTGAATTAGCGGCAAGTAGAAACTGAGCGATTAAAGTTTATAATCATTGACAATAATTAATTAAATAAAAAAATAAAAAAATGAAGTGATGATTTCAATATTTCCTCATTTTGTTACATGACAATGATTTTCCATGTATTGACACATCTTTGCATAACTATTTAAAATTATCAAAATAACTCATAATTATAAGGGCATATCACATCTGAAGGAAATTTCAGTATGGAATGGTTTTTAAAATGCCTTTCCTGATTGGAAACACACGGACAAATACATAATTCTTTATTGTCTTAACGGTGTGAAGCAAGTATTGTAAAGGTATATTTTATAAGGTTCTCAGTTTAGTCTAAATATTTAAAAGGCAGTTTTATTATATCAAATATTTTTCAGTGTCACCTCAAAATTTTATCCATGATTGGGTAAATATTTGATGCTGATACTGATTATGCATTTTCAAAATCTACACATTCTAAATATTTGAGAAATTTTTTTTATCGCTTTGCGAATATTGATTTTTATAGTGACATTATGAATGTTGACAAATATATGGAAAAGGGACGAGAATTATCACAAAAATTGTCAGAACATAGCTTAAAAGTTTAGATAGGAAAAAAAGCTAAAAATGCTTATATCGCTGAAAGTTAAAATACCAACATCAGACAAATATAAAACAAGCTGTAGTTTAAATGTAAACAACTTAAACTGCATTACCAGTCAATATAATATACTTACGAATATGAATTCGAAGGATCGATAATATATGGGAGAATAAAAGGCATCGCATCCTAGGTATCACAATGTTCACTTATTATTTTATCAAAACGAGCAGGGAAGACCGAGCTATGCTCGGTCAAAATTAAATTTGAGTTCAAATATCATGACCCATGACCAAAATGATCCACTAATTGAATTTTCTCGAACATGTGACTTAGCCCAACAGTCTTCTCGTGCCCGAAAACCATAGGATGCAAAATTTAGTGTAAATAGTCTGAGCTGTTTTTAAGATAAAATAGCTTGACCCATAATGACCCATGACCAAAATGACCCACTAATTGTATTTTCTCGAACATGTGACTTAGCCCAACAGTCTTCTCGTTCTCGAAAACCATTGGATGCAAAATTTTGTGTAAATTGAGCCACTTTTTAGATCTTGACCCACAATGACCCAGAAATGACCCACTAATCGAATTTTCTCGAACATGTGACCTAGTCCAATGATTTTTGCGTGCCCGAAACTCGTAAGATACAAAATTTAATGAAAATTGTTAGAGCCGTTTTTTAGATAAAATTAATTTGACCCGCTTTGACCCAAAAATGACCCACTAATCGAAAGTTCTCGAACATGTGACCCAGCCCAATAGTTTTCTCGTGCCCGAAAACAGACGGATACAAAATTTCGTCAAAATCGTTTGAACTGTTTTTTAGATACAATTAGCTTGACCATGACCCAAAATGACCCAAAATGACCCACTAATTGAATTTTCTCGAACATGTGACCTAGTCCAACAGTCTTCTCGTGCCCGAAAACCATTCGATGCAAAATTTAGTGTAAATTGAGCCGCTTTTTAGATCTTGACCCGCTTTGACCCAAAAATGACCCGCTAATCGAAAGTTCTCGAACATGTCACCCAGCCCAATAGTTTTCTCGTGCCCGAAAACAGACGGATTCAAAATTTCGTCAAAATCGTTGAACCGTTTTTTAGATGCAATTAGCTTGACCATGACCCAAAATGACCCAAAATGACCCACTAATTGAATTTTCTCGAACATGTGACCTAGTCCAACAGTCTTCTCGTGCCCGAAAACCATTGGATGCAAAATTTAGTGTAAATTGAGCCGCTTTTTAGATCTTGACCCGCTTTGACCCAAAAATGACCCGCTAATCGAAAGTTCTCGAACATGTGACCCAGCCCAATAGTTTTCTCGTGCCCGAAAACAGACGGATACAAAATTTCGTCAAAATCGTTTGAACCGTTTTTTAGATACAATTAGCTTGACCATGACCCAAAATGACCCAAAATGACCCACTAATTGAATTTTCTCGAACATGTGACCTAGTCCAACAGTCTTCTCGTGCCCGAAAACCATTGGATGCAAAATTTAGTGTAAATTGAGCCGCTTTTTAGATCTTGACCCACAGTGACACAGAAATGACCCACTAATCGAATTTTCTCGGACATGTGACCTAGGCCAATGATTTTATCGTGCTCGAAACTCCTAGAACACAAAATTTAATCAAAATCGTTAGAGCTGTTTTTTAGATAAAATTAATTTTACCCGCGTTGACCCAAAAATGACCCACTAATCGAAAATTCTCGAGCATGTGACCCAGCCCAATAGTCTTCTCGTGCCCGAAAATGGTCGGATACAAAATTTCGTCAAAATCGTTTGAACCGTTTTTTAGATACAATTAGCTAGACGATGACCCAAAATGACCAAAATGACCCACTAATCGAATTTTCTCGAACATGTGACCTAGCCCAATGGTTTTCTGGTGCCCCAAACCGGTAGGATACAAAATTTCGTCAAAATCGTTAGAGCCGTTTTTAAGATAAAATTTGCATATATATATATATATATATATATATATATATATATATATATATATATATATATATATATATATATATATATATATATATATATATATATATATATATATATAACCACACACAAGATTTGCTCGTATTAGAATATATGATTGACATACAAGTCGTTTATATATACATGAATTTGTGTAGAATATGCATGTAAAAACATCATTAAAAATATTCTAAAATGTAAGTTACTAGGAGAATCTGTTCAAAATATATCTATTCAATAATAAGCAAAGTATGCAGATTACTTAAGTATGTAAATATAATAAAATTTAATCATTTTGCTTTGTTTTCCGCTTTTTCATTTACTCATTTTTTACTTAGAAAAAGAAAACTGCAATTTGAATTTTTAAGTTAGTCTGTTATCTTCTGAAAAGAATAAGAATGAAGATTTGGTGTCATTGACTACAATATTTCGACATCCAAAATTAACACAATCGGGAAAATAATTGAATTGTAGCGTAATTTTACAGCCAAATGCTTTATGCAATATTGAAGTTCCAGCTTCCATTGTGTAAAATATCCAATTCTCGAGGCGTCAATATCCCTCATAATCGTCACTGATATGGCACTTAGTACATATTTGCAGGAACTGAGATAGTTGATTTTTATGTACGTCTGCAAATGTGTATTGAGAGCAGATACTAAATGCTTGATGTTTAATTAAAATGGTAAATAGGAGAGTGTTGGATTAAACAAAATTATGTTCCATACTGAGTACAAAATAATTTGTTACAAATAAGTATAAAGAAAATGAACAGCGTTTATTTACAATACATGGTATTAGGGCCAAATAAAAAAACATTTCAATCTACGCTGAGTCTACTAATTCGTGCACATATTTGTTGATTTTTGGTCAATAAAGTCAATACTCTCAATATAATAAGTACGAGACTAGTTTCAAACTTTTTTTTGTTTTGATTTGCTCCCAAGTAAACAAAAATTAACGTTACCGTTAAAAAGAAAAAATGGAAACATTAATATGTAAAAATTTTGAAAACCAGAATTCTGTCTGTATAGGACAATATCCTTTTCGAAAAAGGGATCTTTTATGAAAAATAAAAAAACAATAAATGTTGGTTTTTATCCCTGTAAATTTATCGAAAAAAACTCAAAAAACTCTAAGGTAAAGAAATCTGAAAGAAAAAAAGATGCTCATTTTGCTTTACGAATTTTTTATTATTTTTTCAAGGTATCACAATATCCCTTTTTTCCTCGTTATTATTGATTTTATTTTTTTATAATTCACGGTCAATGGTCTGTAAAGTTACTTTTTAGGATCAACTTAATAAATTTGTCTATATCATAATTTTATTCTACTTTAGATAAGAAGTGTAGCGAAAGTGAATGGTTCATTCGAACTGCTTTAGATTAATAGACACGAGTAGGGAGAGAGAAAAAATGAAAATATGAAGGAATGGGTTTTAAAAAGTAACATTTAATGCTTAACTTATGTACATTGTAATTTATGGACTTAAATGAAAAATAATTAACTCATTTTGGAAGCACTATATTATATTATTTCCCATGCTTGTTAAAAAATAAATACATGCAAAAGTGAATCACTTTCCCGAAATATAATTTCACTTAGTTACAATAAAATTATTTATACAGTACTACCATGCTCTAACTTTGATGATGATCGTATTATAATGAATAAATGAATGTCTTCAGTTTCTTCTGCAGGCTATCTACCAAGATATCTTTATTCTTTACAGCAGACTAGAGTGACAACACAAAGAGGAAATTATAATGGTACTGAGGCTCTGAGGCTATCGAGAGACCCTTGCGTCTTCGAGCTATACGTTCGTCTCGGAATGCAGTCGGGGGTGGGTGGACGTGGGAGACCACCGCAGAATTGCGGAGCACGGCGTTTCGCGTGATTTCCCTACGTCCTGTATGCCGCGACACTTGCGGAAGCCAGAAAGAAAGGAGCAAAAATATATTCTGAAAATTGAAACCGGACAAATTTAAAAGGAAAAATGCTCAAATTAAACACCTCGAATTACAGGAACGGTTGGGATAGAAGCTCTGACGCTATAGAAAGATCCTTGCGACTTCAAGCTCTATGATTGTGGTAAACATCTATAGTGAGCATCGAAAACAAAAAACGATTTTTCGTGTTGATACTGGGTTGAGAAAAACGATTGAATAAATGATTGAAACATTTTCACTGTATAAACTTCTTTCAGTAGCTTTCATTCAACATTCATAAAATTATACTACGCAGCTTAGATAGAAATTTTTACTGAAAATGCCGTCTCTTTCTTATTTGAATATAGAGTGTTTCATTATTTTGTAAGTTAGGACCGCGCTAGATTGTATAAATTTCAATTATACAATATTTATTGCAAAATAATTTTCTTTCAAATGACAATAAAATATTCAACTTAAAGTTATTATTTAATAGTTACATTTTTTAATATATTAACAAATTAAAACTAACACGTATCAAGCTGAATTTCCGTGAGCAGTTTAATTCCACCCCTTTATGTTAGAAAATATCCAACTTATAAAAATAATTTACACTTCGCATTTAAGTATTGTTTGACTATCTTACTTGCAACTCAGCAGTGAACGGTTAAGAAAATGAAAATTTAATTTATTTGGATTGCAATAACGTGCTTTGACATCGTCTGTAATTTGTAAAAATTTAAATTAATTAATTTCTGAAAATTTGGCCTTTACGACATTCCTTTACATAAATTTTAAAAAAAGATTCATTTAATTGAATCCTCCATTCATATACAGCTATGCTTGAACTCAATTAATCTTATGAGCATTGTCATTTTCAGAACTACATTTACTACTGAAAGTTTAATTATGAAATATTTACCTCTTATATTTCAAATAAATGAGAAGGTAATAACAGTTTAAAATCTTTTGTTGGCAAATTAAAATGAAATATTGAAATTTACCCTGATCTAGTAATTAATTAATTTTGAAACTGAATGAAGTTTAAAAGGAGAAAAAACATTAAGAGCTAAATATTGATGTACAGATGATATTTCGGAAAATTCCTCTTTTGTCAAATACTTTATGAATGGATATTCAAAGAATGCTCTCTCTCAAAGATGATTATATTACGTTACATTTAAAAATGTTTTAAATTTAATGTAAAATATTCTGAAAAATTTAGTTTACTAAAAAAAACGCTTTCCTTGCCGTAATGACAGAAAGTACTGGTCAATTTCGGATGTGTTATCTTTGGTAGAGATATCAGCTAAAGATTGAATGATTTCATCTAAAATTAATATTGTACTCGTACATAAAATATAATTTAAATCAATTAAAATCAATTAAGTTGTATATTCATTAAATTATCAACCTCATCTAAATGCAATGAAACCTCTAAAGCAGACCTTATTTTTTAAACGATATTGTTTTTTCTAAATCAGCGGTAACTGATACACCATTGTACTTTAGCGTCATTAAAACAAGCAGTTATTAGAACAATTTAACTGGCTATTTGACACTCAAGTTCTAGTGAATTTTAAATTTAAATAAGACTTTCATAGGATGTTATGTCTAGTGAGTAAACACATCATAGTCCAAGTTTCCTAAATATAGGCTTACAAAGACATGCATATATATTGAAAATTTAAATTAAAGGATTTTATACACATGAGGTAAATATTTATTTATATATACATTGCTCTTTCAGTGGATGTGCAAAAACATGAATTCGGTAAATGAGTCTAATTTAATTTCAGTGTAATTTTCCTTTGCTTTAGTTAATTAATTTTTGTATTTTAAAATAAATATTAATAATATTAGCACTCTTTAGAAATATAATTTAATTATATAATTTTAAAAAAATCATTTAATTATTCTAATACATCAAAGCAAAAATTAAGTATAATTTATCTTCAGTGCAATTTTCCAGTTAATTATAATTTTTTGTTTTCTGTATAGAATAATAAGTAGTACTAGTTCTAAGTAAAGTTTCAAAAACACTGATATTGAGAAATATAAAACCATTTATATAAATTTGTATTCATGTATTGTATAGTATTATGCATATGAGGCACTACAATTTTGTAAATTATTTCCCATTCCATATTTTAATTTTAAAATGAAAAATGATAATAAATAGGAAGTTGTAACATTTAGATTTAATGTAGGAAGCATATGTGAACAGCAAGGGAATCAATACGACATAGGTGTGTCTTTTTATTCTTGACTGGAACTGATAATAACTGACAGATACCTTATTTTAGAAAAAAAAATCATCTGTTTTAAATAATATTGTTATCGAAGATACAAATACATGGGGAAATTATTTTACACTGTAAAGCTGCACATATGCACCTTTCTAACAGAAGTAAGTGTAATAATCGCATAAAATGATATCTTTTTTTAGTTTTTTGTCATCTGGGAGTAAAGGTGTTAAAGAATTAAATACAAAATCACACAACGTGCAATTCACAAAAATATTTTCACAAATTTTTGTATGTTTAATTTCCAATTTGCACATAATGCAGACAAAATAAAAAAAAGTAATAAAAAATACTACAAAGAAGTAGATGAAATCCTCTCGCGATTCGTAAAATATTGCTCTGGTGGGTATCTGGATATTACACATACAATTTACTTAGTTAGAAACTGAAAATTTTATTGTATATACTTTTATAGAACGCTAAATGACAGAGTATCAGATTCTCTTCTTAATTTTTTATCCCTCAAAGAATGAATCAAAAATTGATCCGCTTCAACTATTATCTTCTTTAATGTTTGAATATAAATTAGAAATTTATGTAAAAATTACATAAAATTTAGATACGTTTTTTCATTAAAAATTATTTAATACATCGGTAGTTAGAGCTTTTTTTTTTTTGTAAAATATTTACAAGAATAAAAACCAAAAAATATTGTTATGGAAATTTCCCAATTCTTGTAAAAAGAATGTAATAAAATCGTTTGTGATACTACGTGTATTTGGAAAGGTTGTTGCAGTTGTAAATTTTTCATATAACGTTTTCTTAATATAGAAAAACGACACCATTGTAAATGTTTGAGGAAAAAAAAGTATTTAACTCATGTTTGAATAATTTTTCAGTCGCAGTTGTGCATTGCCCAGTATGTAACTTAAAAGTCAGAGAATTATCAGTTCTAATTAAACAAAAAAAATGTATATTAAAAATGCATTTAATTTCAGACATTTAACATAATTAAAAACAACACATTGATATCACTTAATACAATTAATTACAGTATAGGTTTATAGATCTACACATGTTCTTAACCAGTACAAATGTCAACCGAAAACCAATGTTGATGTTTACACGCGTTCACGGTCAAACTTATTCTTTTATCATAAGAGTGAAGTATATGTCACAGTAGGGGACCACACAATCCTGTCGGAACTATAATGTTTCATTTAGGTGCAGAAGAATATGTGGTGCTACTGTGACATATATTCCCTGGAGATTTAAAATTTTAAATGCATAATTCTGACAACTGGTTTTTAATTGACATTTGTACTGACGAAGAACTTGTATAGAGCTTTAAACATATTCTGTAATTGATTTTATTACATGATATCAATGTGTTGTTTTTAATCTTATTAAATATTTGATTTTAAACGTCTTTTAATTATCTAATTCTGATACAGACGTAATTTTAATTAAGTGAAACAAAATTAATATTTCAGTGAATGTAGGTAATTTACGAAAACCTCACAGAGAACAGATTGGTATAACAAATTTAAAAAAAAGTTTTTCTGGAAAATGGATGTTTCCTTTTCGAGTTTTGTGTGAACATGCACAATATACGTAATAGAATCGACAATCATTTTCAAGTCGGTTAAAAAAATTCTTATGAAAAAAAAATATATTTGTAACCGTCTATGCAAACATGCAAGTGTATTGTTTAAAAACGAAATATCTCTTTACCTTATTCCACTTACACGTTTCGAGGCATATTCTGATTAAAAAACTTAAATGTTGGTAAAGGTTTCCCCCGCGAACGGATTAATACTGTTGTATTGTACATTTCTGAATTAATTTTTCTTGTAGAAAACGTGTCATCTCGACGTGGGAAGACATGCTGTGTGTGTTCCCGACGATTTATCCTGTCACAAAAGAGAGAAGTGTGGAGCTTCACAGAGAGATTTGGCTTTTCCTGGACTTCGTAATTATTGCATTCTAAAAATGTTAAATCATAAAATATGTTTAGAGATAGAGGTGCGTTTTCTGCGGGCATTATCTTTAAGAAGTTTACGAAAGTTTATTTCTGAAATATTTGTCTAGACAAAGCTGCATCTAATTGCTATGTTAGCGTGGTACGTAGTACGAAATAATTCTAATTTTTGTTTAAAATAGAAAAACATTGAATGTATAATATGAAGCTTAAACTTTTAAAGTCAGAGAACATGAACAAGAATAACATTTCTAACATTTTAATGTGCAATATATTATTTCCATTTCAGCTACACATATCAAAATGATGAATTTTTTTAATGTTTTTTAACGCTAAAATGAACATGTTTAAATGTTCAGATTTGTTTTTTATAAAGTTTTAATTTTAGAAATATACTTATAAAGGACATTTCAAACAAAGCATGTGTATTCGGAAAATTTAATGGTAGTGAAAAGAATCTTTAGTTCCAAACCAATATAGGTGCAAATATAAGATTTTTTTATAATGAACATAGATTTATTTTAATGAAAGTATAGTAATACATTAGTTATAGGGTGTTGCTGAACCATTTTTTCCAATTAAAAAGATACTGCTAGTAGTTATTAAAATACCGATAAAATGTCTTCTAAATTACGTAAATGAAGGGTTATTTAAAAAGAAAAAATTATTTCTTTTTTATATATATTAAAAAGAATAATCTCTGTTTGTTTCAAAGTGTTATACAGATATGTACAATATATCAGGTAAAATTACTGATTATGTACAACTAAACTCGAACTGCAATTACGTGACAAGCATTATCTAAATACTGTAACTAATACATGTGCATTTTTACTTGAATGGTTGCCCTGTTATACATTCTATTATATTATTTACACATTTGAAAATCAATGGATTCTCGTCTAAAACGAATGTTAAATACTTTTATATAACCTACTATACGTTAGGCATTTATGTTGAATTGTTTGTTGTAAACAAAATTGTGTTATTTTCTATTGTGTATTTCTTGTTTCATTCAGTAAAATACAATATTAATCCTATTTTAAATTTTAAATTTTTCTTTAAAAAATTTCAATGTATTACATCAATGACTGACAACTTCTAGCTTCGTATTGTTTGAAATTACAACAATATAATATAATATTTGATATTTAAAATATATGTATTTAAGGTAAAGCTAGGATAGTCTGCGCACAATTCAAAAGAATAGCAATAAAAAATCAAAATATTAATTTTTTGCTAAACTATTCATGAATAACTTTTACTTCATTTGTTTTTCATGCATTTCCATTGCTATTTTGTTGTTATGTTGCAATTTAATAGAACAATTGTAATAAAACCAAGAAAGTTATTTTGCGCAATCTCTCCTTATAGGGTTGGTGTGATTGCGCACATGGGTAGGGGAGATTGTTACTTATAATAACTACAATTAAATTGTTAACAGTAATAATTACACTTAAATGACATTGTTGTAAGGTTTTTGTGAACAAATATTATTGTATTAGAGTGAATATTTCAACCTAATGATTAAAGAATCAGAAAAAGGAAATCATTTTAAAAACGATTACCAAATTTTAATTAAAGGAAAAAAAATTAAAGAATCAGAAAAAGCAAGTCCAGATAAGATTAAAAAATAAAATAATGTTATTTAATAACACGTTTAACTTAAAATTAGTCCATTTTCATTTTTCATTTTTTTAATGGAAATTTACCAATAAGCTGCGTAATCTCTCCTACCATAGAAACGAATGGGAACACTGCGCCATCTCTCCTAAGTAGCAAATGCGCAAACTCTCCAATTTCGGTAGGAGAGATTGCGCGGCCTTTTATTTAAACAAGACCTCTTCTAAAACGAACCGTTGATGTTCACATTGTTAGTCTAGATTAGTAGCTTATGAGAAATCGTTTAAGTTAAAAATATTTTGTACTATTGACATTGTATAGAAATTCTGATGAAGAGCTATGAAAATTCAAGCACTTACTTTGGGAAAACAAAACAAAATAGCAATACTTTATCTTAAACGCTCAAAGCAATCAACGTGCACTTTCAAGTTGACACTCCACTACTGTTGTTGTACAACTACCTGGAGTCGCTGCACGCTCACTCTACTCCTTCCCCCCAAACCTCTATGTGCGCAATCTCTCCGACTGCGTCATCTCTCCTGGCTTTACCTTATGTATATATGAAAAAATTTCACCACCATGTCTGTTAATTATGTTCAAGAAACATAATTAACATACAAACATAATAAATTAGCAGCAGAATTTCTGCTGAAAGTCGAAGTAAACTATTTAAATTCCGTTTCATGCAAGGGAGGTAAAAAATGATTTTAAATTATATGATTACAACATTAATACGCATTTTTCAGCTATTTTATTTATACGAGACATGAATAAAGCTGCGTTTGATGTATGTTTTTGTTGTTGTTTCTATTCAAAATAAGTGACGCTGAGTGTGTTGAAGTCTGTGTGATCTGAAAGAAAGTGTAAAAAGTACTGTAAATGTTTTCCTGTGTCAAAATTGTCCTTTTTACTCATTTTTTAAATACAAATTCAATAGCAAGTTGTAATCGGATTCATTTTCTTACGAAAAACGTTATACATGCATAAAATTGAGTTATTGCAACCCTCCCACCTCCCCGTCCTATAATAATTAACCACCACGTGCTTATGCGATATGTTTACAAAATTCAGATTTAGGGTCTTTTAAAAGAGCATATACATGTTTATAAAATGGACAACTTAAAATAAAGCAGGCTTCAATACAATTAGAGTTACAACAAAATACAACGTTTAACACACAATATCGAACTGTAGCACAATAAACAGACGTTCGTTTCGTGAGTAACATGGACTCACATCCTCAGTGTCAGTTAAAATAAAAATTATATCCCCCTAAAGACTTGAAACAGAATCCAAAAACCCAAATGACAAACAACAACACACCGAAAGCCCATCACGCTCGTGGTATTTGTCCACATAAGATTTTTTTTTTCATAATACAATTAGAATTAGTCTAAAATTCAACAGTGCTAAAGTGTTGAAGAAGTAATAAACATTAAAATGCTTTATTATTTAAGATCCCCCTCATGGTTTCGGACAAAATTCTAAATCAGATTATATATTTCGATGTATGTGAGAATTTATTAGCTTTAGGAAATGGAACTGTTATGAAGTGAAAATGGAGATTTTTCTAAAAAGTAACTACACATTGTAAAAAAAAAAAAAAATCGTAATCTATGAAAATATTGTATAACTACAAAAGAAAATATCAAACAACAACCTCTTCCATGTTACACACGATTCCTAAAAGCGTTTGTATCTTTAGATAATTTAGAAACTGATATGTTTGTGAGATTTAAGGAAGTATTTATAAAAACAAAGTTATCTTGCTGCCACTGATTTTCGAAAATCCCTATTAATTTACGTGGTGTATTAAACAGTTTCCTCCACCTGGAATACATGTTTTTCGGATGCTATCAATGTCCAACAAACATAATTATCAGACAAACATAATGAATTAACAGTATAACTTCTGCTGAAAATTAAAGTAAAATATTTAAATTCTGTTTCATGAAAGGGGGTATAAAATGGCTCTTAAAATTACACGAAAGATTTTGTAAAAGTACACTTGAATGTATTATAAACGATATAATATCCAACATATTTTAATTTAAAATTGACATCATGAAATTGAGAGAGTTTATGTTTTTTCCTTTGTACGTTATATCTATTTTTACCCTTTTAGGTAGATTTCGTAAGAAATACTACCTATTACATTCTCACCTAAGTTGGAAATTTTGAAAAATTTTTGCAGATCTACGCCGATCATGACTCCCAAAACCCAAAACCACCCCCAGTTCAAAACTTTATCTATCTATCTATCTATCTATCTATCTATCTATCTATTTATCTATGTCACTTTTTTCTGACCACGATAACTGGAAAAATTCTGCATAAATCTCTTCCAAACTGATACATAAAATCAAGGGTCATAAAATCTCGGTCAAGTTCGTTAATGGGCAAAATCGAACCAAGGGGGGAAATGGGGAAGGGGGCTTTTTGTGAAAACAGAAAAACCCTCATAATTTCTTTATTATTATACGTATCGAATCCATTTAAAGTTATTATTACTTCTAGGAAAAGGGCCGAAAATTTATGTATGACAGATTTTTGATATAATTAAAAATGGCCCCAACGGGGGGGAAAGGGAGGTTTTAGAAGAAAAAAAATCATAGCTTCGTCAATTCACAAGATATCAAATCCGCGTAAATTTATTATTAATCCTCTTAGTATTATCTAAAACTTTTATATTGAGAAGTTTTTTTTATAGAACCAACCGTTATAGCAAAAAAAAAATTAAAAACAAAAAAAATCCCTGCCGGCTCCGCCTGCAAATAAGTTATTTTTCGAAGTAGGCGGTTCCAACTCCCGCATCTTTTCGAAACTGATACATAAAATCAAGGGGCATAAAATCTCGGTCAAGTTTGTTAATGGGCAAAATCGAACCAGGGGGGGGGATGGGGGGGCTTTTTGTGAAAACAGAAAAAAAAACATAATTTCTTAATTATGATACATATCGAATCCGTTTAAAGTTATTATTACTTCTAGGAACAGGGGCAAAGACAGATTTTTGATATAATTAAAAATTGCCTTAAGGGGGGGAGGGAAGGGGGGTTTTAGAAGAAAAAAAATCAGAACTTCGTCCATTCTCAAGATTTCAAATCCACTTAAATTTATTATAAATCCTCTTAATATTATCTAAAACTTTTATATTGACAAGTTTTTTATAGGACCAACCGTTATAGCAAAAAAAAATTAAAAACAAAAAAATCCTTGCCGGCTCCGCCTGCAAACAAGTTATTTTTCGAAGTAGGCGGTTCCAACTCCCGCTTCTTTTCGAAACTGATACATAACATCAAGGGGCATAAAATCTCGGTCAAGTTCGTTAATGGGCAAAATCGAACCAGGGGGGGGATGGGGGGGACTTTTTGTGAAAACAGAAAAACCCCATAATTTCTTAATTATGATACGTATCGAATCCGTTTGAAGTTATTATTACTTCTAGGAGAAGGGCCGAAAATTTATGTATGACAGATTTTTGATATAATTAAAAATTGCCTTAAGGGGGGGGGGGAGGTTTTTGAAGAAAAAAATTCATAACTTCGTCAATTCTCAAGATTTCAAATCCGCTTAAATTTATTATAAATCCTCTTAATATTATCTAAAACTTTTATATTGGCATGTTTTTTATAGAACCAACTTTTATAGCAAAAAAAAAAAAAAAAAAAAAAAAAAAAAAAAAAAAAAAAAAAAAATCCTTGCTGGCTCCGCCTGCAAACAAGTTTGGTTTCGAAGTAGCAATTCCCGACAAACAGGCACCCCACGGTCTGCGTCTTCGAAATCTACCTGTGCCTGTAGGCCGAGCCGTCAGGGATTATTATAGATATAATTCTTTCCCAAAATGAATAAAATTTCAAACAAAGTAATTTGGAAAATGCTTCGTTTTCTATTATTTTGTAATCAACTGAAAGTGGCCTAAAAAATATGAAAATAGTTCTTAGATAACGAGATATTTAAAATAACTATGATATTCATATAAATATTTAATAGATAGTAAACATTTTTTTTCTGCTTCTAACATTATACCAAGAACTTTCGTACTTTCATCTTGAACAGCACTTAAAATTAGCTGAAGGGTTATCGTTTAAATAAAGTGGAATGGGCATTCAAAATCTTTTTTAAAGACTATCGATAGTGCTAACAAGGAATTTTTTTATGAAAAAAAATCTTTTTTAAAAGTAAAATTAAAGAATGTAATCTCTCATCAGAGTTGTAAAAGGAAATGCTTTTAACTTTAAATATATTAGAGTACTTTCAGTATGCCTAGACGAACTTTGTCTTGATGCAATACTTTTACACGATTTTATATACGTATTGAGTTCTAGAAATAATAAAATTGCTTTAAATTAATTCATTTGAAAGGCATGTTGAATATAAATGCTTCAATCAGTTTGATTTTTTATTTATTTTAAGCAGATGTATTTTAGTTACATACTGACATTTTTTTTAAAACATAAATTAAAATCCATACAAGTTTTGACAATGCAAAAATTAGAAAAAATCTATATAGTAAATATATATTAGCAAAATCTTATGTATGTTTTTTACTGAATAGATATAACTTTTACTTAATTGGCATTACAAATCAAATATTTATGCGCCTTTTTAAAAAAATCATAAGGATAGTTTTTTTTTTTTTTTTTTTTTTTTTTTTTTTTTTTTTCATATTTAGTAAAAACATGCAATGGTTTTTTTAAACTCTTGTAAGAGAACCTAAAATGCCACTTTATGTATTTCTAACTCCATGTATTTTAAAACAAAATTTTTCAACAATAAAAATACTGGAAGCGAATTTTTTTTACTGTCATTTTCCTTTATAAGAATGTCGTTCATCACAGGAGAAATTTCCTTTATTTGTCATATGATAGAAAATAACTCATGAAAAAATGTCAAGATCACAATAATCTGTAAATCTCTGCAATACTAAAAGAAAACTCGGCAATACTAAAAAAATTATTATAAAAGAAAACAAAAGGAAAGTGTTTTATTTTTGAATACAAATTTGTGTTTTGTTAAAACAAATTGAATGCGTGTATTTATTTAAGCTTAAAGCATTATTTAATTTTCAACTCACTTTCTTAAAATTACCAATTAATAAATGGAAGAATAGGGAATATAATGTTTAAAGATTTATTTTTTGAATTTATTTAAAATTTTAGATAATTTAATATTTTAAATAATGTTATTTTGGACTAACCGAAGATGTATAATCAAACATTTTGTTTATTTTTAATGCACTTTTTAGAAGCAAATAATAATTATTAATAAAAACTAATTATAATTTTTTATAGATCAAACTCAGGGCGAAAACATATTAAAGTCAAACTCAGGGCGAAAAATTTAATTTTAGTGTATGGTCAGTAAGATTTTCGTTTAGACATAAGTAAAATCCCTAATGACTTCATTTTTTCTAGCAATGAAGATCTAAGCAGAAAACAAGGAATTCGCTCTCATAAGATTTGCGTTTTTAAAGTAGAAAAGTTTGATAAAGAACTCCAATAAAATTAAAGCGGATAAACAAAACTGGTAAGAACTGGAATAGCCAGTAAAGATCAACCAAGAAAATGCAGCATAATGAGCGAAAGAGCGAGGGAAAAATAAACAAAATCTTAAGTCTACTACTAAGGCACGAATATTATTTAAAACAAATGAAATATATTTTCATTTAATTTACCTCCAACATAAAATATATAATAATATATTGAAAAAATATATATATATTGAAAAAAAAAAAAAAAAAAAAAAAAAAAAACCTTGTATACGAGGTAATACCGATTTGCTGTATCCAATTAGGAAAAAGGATGCTGGGGATAAAGAGTTACATGCATATGCAATGGAAACTATTTATACTAGGTACCCCATAAAAGAATGGCTCCACGTTTATACGGACGGCTCCAGACTCTCTTTGGAAGAGAATGCGGATGCTGGAATCTACTCGGAACTCTTCGCATTTTATGCATCCTTGGGAACAAACACAACACCGTTCGCAGGCTATCTGTATTGCCACACAACAGCTAATTATACGAGATAATGATTTCAAAAAAGCAGTTATTTTATCGGATTCAATCTCTGCTATTCAAGCAATAACTTCCTTTAAGATTCCCGACTCAAGAAGAATTGAGGACTGCAGGAGAAATTTTAAGCAACTAAAAGAGAGTGGAAAGGAACCCGTAAGGCATGGTGACGTCACGGCGACGTCACTGTGAAGTCACACTGTGACTTTGTGACCGTCGTCGTGACGTCACGTGACGTCGATGTGAAGTCATTGTGACGTAAATGCGAGGTCGTTATGGCCGTTTTCAAGGCTTTCTGTGACCTCACAATGTGACTACTTTGTGAAGTCACCGTGCGACTTAAATGTGAAAAATGTGACGAATCTGCATCGGATAGGGTGACCAGATTTTACCCGAATCCTATACGGATTGTTCCGATCAAAATTTTTTATGATTCAAGTTTGTGACGTTTGTGACGACACTGCACCGGGTCGGGTGACCAGATTTTACCCGAATCCAATCCAGAAACTTCGGATCGATCTTTTTGGATTTGTTTGGTTACAGAATAGATTTGGATTAGTTGTCGTGTGACCTGATTTTCGTGAACCCGATCTGACCCGAGTCGGGTATAATGTTTTTACTGTAAGTCTTGTTTGGAATAGAATCTTGCATACGACCGAGTAACCAGATTTTATCAGAAATTGTGTTACGATACAATTTCTGATGTCGGCTCGGATCTAGAGTCATACACGAATCCGGTTATATACTTCTTGAACATGATTGAATGTCAACTTGAACATGAATGATGGTTGACTGAAACTATATTTTGATTCAACCCGTATTCTTACCCTAACCCAGCAACAACAACAACAAAAAATCTGTAAGCCCACAACCCGACCGAACCTGATAAATGATTTCGCATGGATTCGGATAACAAGATTTCACCAAATACGGATAAGATCGACGATAAGGATTGGATCGGCAATCATTTTTATTGATGCAACTCGTATTCAAATTAAAACTTTGCATTTGACTGAGAAACCGGTTAACACGAAACTTTCTGACACATTTATGAACAAACTTTTAAACGCATGGCACTTGCATGCCTGATTATTAAAGCTATTTGGAATGAATAGCGTTTTCCATTTTTAGACAAATGTAATACTTAAGATCAATGTCGGTCACGTTTTACCCGTTTCTGACGCTGCGCGTCTTAAATTTGGTTCAAAACACCTACTTTGATAGTGTTTTCTGAAACATCATCTGCCGTTACCAAAAAATGGATAACGCCATTCGATTATATATACTATTCTGAATAAGAACACCTGCCAATTTCATGTATTTCCGAATAAAAATGAATTCAGAAATATGCCAGAAATTAGCTATTTTGTATTTGAGAACAACTTTAAAGAAAATATAAGTACACATTTTCAAATAAGCATTCTGAAAAATTTATATTAGGAATCAATTTAAATAATAGATATACCTATTGTGCGATATTATTAAATAATAAACATTGTATCAAGCAGTAAAACAGTTTTCGTTGTAAATGAAATATAGAACTTAAGATCATAAATGCCAAAAAAAAATTATATATTTTTTTTCTTTACAAATTATTTTATTTATAGTTTTTGATAGAATACTAAATGCAGAACTTAAATATAATTTTTTACAGTAAAAACATTCGATAACATAGCTGGAAAAATTACCTTAACTAAACAGTTATTTTATTGTTTCATCAATATTTATTATTTTTGTGCATCTAACATTGACATATCTCGACAAATAAATTATTCAATGCATTAAATTGTCACTTTTTTTTTCAAATATACCGGAAAATTATTTCTGGAAACCTACACTAGCAACGAAATTATTAAATTGCAAATCAAATATTAATAGTTTTAAAAATTGCAATGTTTTTAATTATAATGAATAACTATGAAAATTGAACTAAGAAACGCAAAATATTAAATAAATTCCTCATTTTATATAACACTTTACATTTAGAATACATATTCTTAGTAAATACAGTTTTTTCAAACAATCTATTTTAAAAAATATAAAACATTAAAGATAAAATTTAATACAAGTGATTTTTTAAAAGAAAATTTAAACATCTTAACTTTTAAATAATTCACTATTAAATGTACTAGTACTAAACATGCACTATTAACAAAACTGCGAAGACATTAAAAGTTACCTGCTGATCTATAGATAAAGGGGTTATGATAGAATGCTCCTTATCTGCTTCCCTTTCATTGAAAAATTAGAATGTAAATCCACTACAATAATTTTCAAATTATTCAAGCAGAAGCGATGTGTTCATAGATCTGAGAAATCAAATATCACCCAGGCCTTATGAACACACCCGGCTAGACACAGTGATATGTTAAAATGGATGGTTTACTTTAAAATGGATATTGTTCACTTTAAAACGTTAATTTACTTACACAGTATAAATCTACAAACTTCAAAGAACCCAACACACGCTAATCCTAGCTTCGAATGAGAAAAAGTCGTCTGCCTTCAATATGCGCGCGCAGTATTGTTTAAACACAACAAAATAACGGCTAGCAGATGTTTCCAACTTTTACCGCAAATGATATAGGAAGAAAATAATTTAAATAAAGACATTTCAAAACCTTTATAATTTATATGGCTGAAAAATGAACTTCTAATGATGCTATAATATTCTTTTTTTATATGAGAGAGTTTTGTATTCTTAGAAATAAGCTGTGGAAATTTACATTTTTATATATTTTTTAATCCATTGCATTTGCTTTAGTCGTCAAAAGTAAAGATATATTTTAAATAATAATTGATTTAATAGGCTTTATAAAGTAATTTCGATATAAATTTAAATTGCAATCAAATTTCCTAAGTACAAATTTTTCATTTTTTACACTCTATCGAAAAGAGCAATATATTTAATAGAGGTGACATCTTACTAAGCACTGGCCAGTTTTGGATAAATTGCTATAGGAAAGACATATACTTTATAACATGTTTTTAATTCATTTTTGCTCGGAAATACACGAAATTGGCTCGTGTTTTGTTCAGAAACTATGTTATTGAAAAATCTTTTCCATTTTTTGTTAAAAGCAGAAGATCTTTCAGAAAAGAATGTCAAAGTCGGCGTTTTGATTTGAATATCCGACGTGACAGTGAAAAACTGGTCGTCACGTGACACGAATTGCTTATAACTCGATAAATAACTAAATTTCTATTTAAGGATTTTTACCTTTGTATTATAGTATATTTTGTTAAATTTCATGAAAATGGTAATGAAAATTGTAAAAAATTATCTGCATCATATATGTAGACAGATATTTATTTATTATTTTATTTTGGAAATACTCAATATATTTAAATAGTGTGTGACAATATTTTTATTAATGATTTAGGTACATGACATAATTCAAATCTATATTTTATGAGTTTTTTTTTTCAAATTCACTCTCCGATCACACCGTGAAGTCACAGAGTGTTGGCATTTTGGTCATAGGTTTTACGTGACTTATGTGACTTGCAGTGACGTCATTGCAACGTCACAAAAATTTTTAAAACTGTCAAAAAGTAATTTTCTTTATGTTATAAGATGTTCTAAAGTTTATTTTAAGTTTTCTTTAGATCTCCAAGACGTTCACATTTTGGTCACAGTGTGACGTTACAAAGTGGTGGCATTTTGGTCACAGATGTGACGTGACGTACGTGACTCACATTGACGTCACAATGACGTCACTGTGACTGTGCATGCTATGCGGGAAGTGGAACTACAATGGATCCCGGCCCTTTGTGGAATATACGGGAATGAAGCGGCTGACCAACTAGCCAAAAAAGGAACTAAAATAATACAAACACCAAGCAATGAAATACCTTTCAATTCAATATCAAGAATTATAAAGAGAAAAATGGACTCTCAATATGAAAGGAGAAAACTAAGTGAAATCGAAAATAAAGAATGGAAAAATGCAATATGTCATGTCCCTGCAGCACCTAGAAGAACAAGTGTTGCCTTATTTAGTTGCCTTACTTGCCACGGGACACGATTGTCTACCTAGTTACCTTTTCAGATTTGGTATTCTTGAAAGTCCAAATTGCCCTATTTGTGGAGAGGATGTAATCTTGAATGCACAGCATTTACCACTGTGCCCCGCACTATCAAGTAACAGTATATCTGGCAGATATTGGGAGGCCAGGGAACTAATGAGGACCTCAGAGCATCAGCCTAATTGATTGTATTCCCTGTTTACAGTTGACTTTTTGTTTTCTCTAAAGTCTCTATATGTCACCCTTGTTTCATTTGTTGTTCCGTTTATTCTTCAATTGTTTTGGTGGCATATAATAGTGTATAGATGTTTGTCTAAGTGCTATTGCTTTAAAAAAAAAAAAAATATTTAAAAAAATGCATATACGTCACAATGCTGATCTAATTATTTATTTAAAATTATTTCAAAGAAATATTTTTGTCTACTCTTTATCTACTCTTATTGAGTATTAAAAGGCAACCACATCGAACCTGTGTAACAAGAATACACTTTGTGTGTTTCACTATTTTACAAAAATGTGTACTCGTATGTGTTCTTGTATAACTGCGCATAATATGTCATTCTTTTGCCCAATTAATTTATGTCCACTCTGCATTTCAAAGGTGTTTTAGGAACATTCAATAACAGACTTTTATCAATAGACACAGTTTAGAAAAATAATATTACCTTGAGAAAATATAATTAATATTTATTAGGGTTTTGTAGAAAAATGATTAGTAAATATGGAAAAGGCGTTAAATACGGAAATGGATAACAGATTTTTTTGTTATAAAGGAAAAGGTTAACATGTGTCAATTTATTTAGTATTATTGAATTGTAAAGTTTATTAGAGATTTCATCTCTTTAAATATCTAATTTTCAATCTTGTGTCAGTGTTGTTTCAATCTGTGACATAAAAAAAAAAGTTGTGATAAAGCAATCCCATTTCACAACCATAAAATTTTGATTAAAATCTTTTTTTTTTCCGAAATATTTATTGCTGAAGTATAAAGAAAATCTGTTACATAAATACCTGTGAAAACTATACACAAATGTACAGCATTTTATGTGAATTATCAAAATTAGTAGTATTTTACTGAGTTAAACTAAATTATTAAGTATGATAATTAAATTACATGAATTTACATAAAAATGAGTTATATTCATTGATTTCCAAAACGTTATTTTTGATTACAATCGATTAAAATCAATTAAAACATTTGATTTCATTCCGATGAAAAATAATATCTTCCAATAGAGTAACAGCTATAAAGTCATACTTGTGATTACATATGTTGAAATGAGACATGGAAAAAGAGCATAAAATATGTGTATGACAAGGGGCTTTGCAAACAAAGCCCGGATTAACCCCGGATTGCGCCATTTTCTAGCATGAGAACAAATATCACGGTATCTATAAAAATGAAACATCTTAAAATAATATTAATTTTCTCTCTGATCAGAACAAACATATTTACTAAACCTACAACCTAAAACAATCGTAAATAGTTTTTAGGTATTTCTGCAGAGTACTTGATACTACTTCACTGGTAAAGAAATCTAAACAATAGACAACTTTTCTCTGCGAAGACGATCCTAATCCTATCGTAATCAGCGTTGGGCATGAGCGCGTTCATTGAACGAAAACTCGCGAACTTAGTTCACTTTCTGTGAACGTGAGTTGAACTTGACTCACTTTTTGATAAACGAGCGTGAACTGAACGAAAGCTCAAAAAATCTGTGAGTTTGAACGAAATTTACAACTCAAACTCAATATTTTCATGATTTATTTAAAAATTTTCCAGCCATTTAGAACACGTTTTTCCCATTCAAATGCCATTTAGATGCCTACATAGACTCGAGACGGGTCGAGTCTGATCATTAGTTTTTCTGGGTCGTGCCCGGGTCTTGCTTTCTCTGGAGGCTCGGGCCGAGCCGAACCAGGCTTATTTCTGGTCCTGTACTTTATTTTTCCTAGAAGTTTGCACCGACCGAAATTTTCTGGCATGGTCGTCACAACAACCCTGCTTGTATGAAAATCATTGATCCGCCCGGTCTGATTCATGCAAAAATCTGTTTAAGGAACAAACTCCTTGGATCAACAATTTTTGCCGAAAATACATAAATTTTAAAATTACCATTATTCTACAATTAAAATTTACTTTAAAGAATAATACGTATATATTTCTAACGGAGGAAGGAGGATATACAGTACTGTAAAACAAATTATAAGAATCTGTGTATGATGAAATTCTGTTTTAAACGGAAAAATTTCTTGATCGGTGCAAAATGGATATAATAATCCGTTTGAAAATAAATAATACTTTGCAAGAGACGACAGACATGGTAAAAAAGAAACTAAACCATAAGGATTTTTTTTACTTTCCAATGGGATTCCGTCTTAGAAGGTTTTTCGATATAGAATTTTTCAATTTTTAAGTCTCCAAGCCGGATAAATGGATTAATGGTATTAATAATAATTCAGATATTTACATACAAATAGAGATCCATTAAAAAATCAATACATTTTGCAATAAGATATATATGGAAAGAAATGTGATAGAAACAGTATTTTGGAACGGAGGTCTCTGTACAATGGAGTCTAAGGTATAGAGGTCTGCACGGGCCGAAAATTCAAGGCCCGATCCATAAAAGAAAAATTCGGCCCGGCACGGCATAAAAATTAAATGTTCGGCCCGGGACGATATAAAAACTATATGTTCGGCCCGTGCCCGGACTGGACCGTACAAAAAAAATATTGGCCCGACCCGGTATAAAAGTTAAAACTTCGGTCCGAGCCTGGCACGTAGAGAAAAAATTATTGGCCCGATCCGGCCCGGCATAACAGCTAAAAGTTTCGCCCGAGACTGGCCCGGCCCGGAAAAAGGTTAAAATCTTGACCCGAGCCCGGACAGAGATAAAGCCCTGCGCAAGTCGAGACCGTGAGCTCGACCCGAACCCGAAAATTCTATTGAAATCAACCCGCAATCTGACCCGAACCCGACAACAAGAATAAGTTCGATCCGCAACCCCCGTAACCGAAATTAAAGGAAAGGAAATTCTGTTTAATGCAATTGTGAAAAGTGACCTACATTTATATCTCTACTACCAATCTCATGTTTTTATAGAAAAAAAGGCAAGTGTTTAATATTCAGATATTCATAAAATTAACTTTTTAATATTCAAATATAGTAAAAGCTCTGAATAGTAGAGACATCGAGATCATTGAATGGAGTCTTGCATCGGGTCAGGTTGCAAATAAATTTCTGTTTTCAGGTTTTAATGATTGTAATATTCTTTTTCGGGGTTGGGTAGCCTAGAATAATTCTTGCTAGTCCTAATTAGATCTTTTGGAATTAGGGATGTTTGCATTTTCACAAAAAGTTTGAGCTCAACTATGTTTCAGATGAAAACAAATATGTTTTTGGGTAATGAATGATCATATATTCAAATTACTGCATGAGAAATAAAATTTATAAAAAATGCGAATATAGATTATTCTTTCTTTACGGTACAGTAAAGAACATTTTTTCTTCTCTCGGAATATGAAAAATATTGCTAACATTTAATTTTTGATACACACAAAAACACATGTATGATACTTGTGATAGTTTATGCACACATACACATGTTGCATGTGTGTATATTGGGAGGTGCCCATATTCAGTGATATAAGCAGATAAATATATAAGTATTAGAAATTGCAAAAGTGTTCGCTGACTAGATGTGTACTTTCCGGAGTATCCATTATGAAGATCTTACTGTATATAGATTTTTATTATGAAAAAATATTTTGGATATTCTTTTGAAAAATCTGGTCAACACGAACCCGAATCACAAGAGTCAAAATCTAATCCGAACCCGAAAAAGGGTAGTCAACCCGACTTGCAGTAAAAAAGTAGAAACGAACTTAACCCAAACCAGACTAGCAACGAAAATATATAACGCCAGTCCGACCCGAGCCGCTGGTCATATTCTCTTTGGTCTTCTTTTCCAAATGAAAATAATGCAATTTTCATTTTACATAGTAGGTATAGGGCTACAGCTCAGAAATTTTAAAGGGTGACGACAGATTTTGAATATAAACTTAAATTGTATGCATAGTGAATTTCATGTGTAATGAAGTTGAGTGAATTAGACTTTTTAAAAGTTTAATAAAATGTATTATATTATTTATGATTTCAGAGTTTTTTTCTTTCTTTTTTCCTCCTTACATAATAATAGTTTAAGTTCGCTAGCCAAAGGCATTCTCCGAAAATGTGAACACAGGTACAGAGGTGAGGGGGGGGGGGCGAGTCCCTGCATATTCTTTATATAATATATGCATACAGATAGTACAAAATCGAACTTTACGAGACCTTTTCAGCTTAGGGTCTGATTTGTACCTCTTATCGCCTTCAGTGTATTGCCCCTATTATTCGTATAATGATAATTTAGCCAAAATAATTTTCTAATATGTCATTTATTAATCGAAGGTTATAAAGATTGTTAATAATTGAGTAAACCGAATTTGTAAGGGAGTTTGAGTAAAGGGTGTCTATAAGTCTAAGTGTCTATACTTTAGGCGTCTAGTTTTCTACGCCGAGTCTTGATGACTTATGTAATATTTCATATCGATTAGATTCTAATTTGATAATGGGCATTTTTTTGTATACATCCAAAATGTTTATTTTTATTTATTTTTTAGTTAATTTTCTTTATATGTGCTTGTAAATTTCAGCAAGATGAAATATTACTCTAATTCTATTTTTTTTTCTCTTTCTTACACTTCTGTCTATACTTTATAACAGATACAGCTTATTAAAAAAATAAGAAGAAATAAGAAATAATAATAAAAAACCCGCAGAAATTTATACGTTATTAAGCATAAATTTAACATAAATATTATGTACCATCAATTTAGAAAAAGAAAATAGCAGTTAGACAATTCCTGCAAGCAACTGCCACACAGGGCCCTGACAAAGCAATTACTGGGGCCCAACGCATACTGAAACATTGGGCTCGTAAAAGAAATGTGTATATCATATAATAATACATTATAATAAAATATATAAAAAATACCACTATTTTCACATTTAATGTGCATAATTATTTTTTATTTCGCAGAATCTTTTATCCTTTACAATATTTTAAATATTTATTTTTTGCATTAACGGTGATTTTTGGGATAGTCGAATCTAAACATTCCCCGACAATTATATCACCTTTGACTGTCAGAAATTTTCAAAAGAAGTATTTAAAAACAGATCTAAAGCAAAAATGTTTTATTATTTTATACAGAGAAAACATTATTTCGAAAGGTATAGATAGACTCGGAGCCCCTAACTCATACTGTACTTGCTGTCAATGGCGGCTTTTATTGTTCTGGCCTTTATTGTGGTTTCTCTAATGACTATACATGTAAAGTTCTGTATGTCCTGGAAAGAGGGGAGGGCTTCCTTCAAGTACGATTTTATATTATCTCTTGACCTATTGTTGAATCTACTGTCGTTTTTCCCGTTCTTTTATTTAAAACCGCAAGTGGGGTAGAAAAGAATAGTTTTATTGCTTTAGCAAGACACCATTCCAAAACAGGCGATGTAGGCCAATTAGCGCGGGCCCTAGCAACAACTCCCTGCCCTGACAGCGAGCCTATTTTCCAGATGATTGCGTCGGTCTTGTAGCCAGTGTCAGATAAAATGAGAATGCCTAATGACACATAGGTATAGGTGGTCCCTTTGACGACACCTTTTACGACAGGCATGACTGATGAACCAGTCAAGTCATTACCATCAAGAGAGCCGTTCAGAGAGGCTCTTTTGCCTAAAGGCATAGGCATGATGGCCTGTGGTCAAAAAAGAGTCCTTTTCTCAATTTCTTAGGAAAACAGGAAGTGTCGGCAGTTTGTAAGAACAGCTGTTTTTGATCAACGAAGTGATAGCTTTAACTTTAGTACTCGCCTCAGAACAAGACAAGAGATCAGACTTCTATGTCTTTGAAAAACCTCTTTACAAAACTTCCAGGAAATATTTTTCAGTTAGATTGTAAAAGAAAAAGAAAATGTGTGCAAGTTCAGATTTAGAATATTATGTAATTTCTATATTTGTTCTTTACGGTGTGGGCCCGTTCTTGTTCCTGGGACCCTGGGCAGTAGCCCCTGTGCTCCCCCCCCCCTCTCACCGGCCCTGTACGCGATGAATGTCAGTGTCTTCATAAAAATGCATTGAAGAAGTTAATGATTACAAGTTATTTTTAATATATTTTACTGAAATTCATTTAAAAAAATTAGTATTTTTGATAATCTAGGAGGAAACAAAAATGACATTTTAAAATATTACACACAAAACATAAAAAAATATCTCGTAAAAAATATTTTTTATATTAGAACACCATTCATTAAAATAAAAATAGCTACTCTAAAGAAACTCATAAAAAGTAATAGTTTATTTTATTGGAATACATCATTCATTCAAAAAAAACAGCTACGATTTCTACAATTAAATTTATTATTAGATAAATTTTAGCTAATATAAATTAACAAAATCTGAAACCAGTATATTGAAATAGAAATAACATGAAGTGTCTCAGAGAAATACATACTTAAAATATATTCTATAGTACAGTTGTATATTTGACGTGAATGCATATATTGATAAAACAAAAAGTATTATTAAATGAATTTCTAATTTTGTATTTTGCATAGGATATGAGATATGATGCACATTTAATAATTATAAAGATATGTATTGCTTCCTGGCATACGATACTTTAAATAGTTTCCTCCAAATAAATATCAAACTTCATTTAATGAGTACAATCTCCAGTATTTCACAATAAATTTAAGAGATTAAAAAATTTTTATTTTTCAAAGCAGCTGAAATTTATTAAGCATGCAAATCTTCTCTGAGTATAAGAGGGACTAGGATGAATTGCGATTCTAAACAAACATCAATTAAAACTATTATATATTTCTTTAAAAATAATAATAATAATAATAATAATTATTATTATTTCCAACAATACTAGTGAGTTTCGAATCTTTATCAATGACATTGTTTAATAAATTAAAATGGTGGTTACAGTTTTATTCTATTTTTATGGGGGGGAAGGGGGCTTAAAAGTTTGGGGTTTTTAAAGGTGATATTTTAACAATATAATAAATTATATTGATATTTTAAATCTATTGCAAAAATTTCTACTGATTACAATCAATATTGTGTACTTTTAGAGTATAAAAAGACTGATATAAAAATATATGTTCATCTAAATATTTATTAGGTATATTAAGTAACAGGCGTCTTTAACGTTGTTTTTAAATTTATATTATGCTGCACCAAGTAGCACCTTAATAATTATTATGTATTTATTACCATACAAACCATACAAACTGTTTAAGGGGGAAAAAAAAGAAAAGAAAGTCTGGCTTTAAAGAAATGATACACAGATCCGGATTTATGTGAGGGCAAGAGGAGATGCAGCATGCAGCCTAGCCACGGGGCTTTGACAAACTGTCAGTTTTGACAATTTTTTCTTCAATGAGAAATAAAAATTTTTATAATTTATAAGTAGATTATTGATTTAAAAAAGAATTTTACTCCTAAAGTAATAAATAAATTTTCAATATATTTTTAATTCATTTTAATTTATACATTAAAAAAAAATTGTACAATCCTCATTCAAACAGCAGTAAATTGAAAAGTTTTTCATTTTTCTATAAATGCAAAGTATCTTTGAGAAAATGATGTCAAATTAGGTGTTTAAAGTCTGTTTTTGAGACTCGGCAGCCTGTGAAGGGCCGTCGTCAGGGGCAACAACTTGTAAGAATTAAAGATACGTCAACTTTATAGGCAAATGAAAATCTCTATTTGATTATTAAGAAGTTACACGTGCAAATTTTATCGATTCATATGCAAAAAGAAAAGGGTTTTTTTTATAGACCGGGAGGCGGCAGCACAGACAATCACCTCATCGAGTTCACGGCTGAAATTCCAGAATTAGTTAAAACTCGATTCGCATATTAAAATGCAATCGGTCTGCCAAGTCATATCTTGGTGGAAAACACGTGAAAACCCGACTTTAGCGGTTGACTCGTAGGTTTACCATTGTGTTTTCCTGCACCCAGTTCTCCATGTTTTCATACTTTTGGGTACAGAAATACACAATGGTAAACCTACGAGTCAACCTCTAAAATCGGGTTTTCACGTGTTTTCCACCAAGATATGACTTGGCAGACCGATTGCGCTTTAATATGCGATTCGAGTTTTAACTAATTCTGGAATTTTAGCCGTGAAATCGATGAGGATAGATAGACTTTGTCTGTGCTGCCGCCTCCCGGTCTATTATGTCAGACATTTAATTTTTATCAGCGCTCGTACAAACAAAATTCAGTGGAGAGGGAACATGATTTTTGGAATAAATGTATTTGCTGCTGTAATCCGCAGTCCAGGCTAATTTTTAAAACGGAGAACATGAAATAAACTGAACTAGGAATGATTTTAGAATTCATCGTACAAGACAGTTTTGTTTTAAACATATAAACACACTAGAGCATTTCAAAGATTTTAACATTTAAGAAATATTGAATACTGAAAAATAAGTTTCTACCGCTATAGTTCAAAATCGGAAAATTAAACAGCTCATTTTTTTTAATTAGTCTTAAACATATATCATAAATTTGAAACGCATGAATGTAAAAATAAATAAATAAAATAAAACAAAAATTGTCTTTTCCGGGGATTAAGGGTAAGAGAAACAGAGATTTCCTTAGAAATTTTTTTTGTTATTCTTTCTCTGTGTGTTTAATTATTTTAAGTTACTTAGGATGAATAAAGTTTACCCTTTGTTTAACAAATTAGAGACGAATAAAATTTAATTTAATTTCAAGATACAGCTGGCAGATATATTCCTTCCGAGACGATGTCTATATTTATTTGTATGTGTAAAATAATCAATGAAAACTAATGATATAATTCTAATTCACAATCACCTTTTTGTAATAAATGAAAAAGTATAAAAAACAAATAATAAAGATAAATTTTTAGTACCATTGAACGATTGAAAATATGTCTTCCATGCTCGTTAGATTTGAACTTTATTTTTCTTTCGCTTTAAATACAATTATTTCATAAAAAAGTTAAATTTTTAAAGAAAAAACACGTCAACTTATATAGATAGTAGACAGTGAAGTAGTGATAGTAGACTGTTGGTAGAAATAGACAGTGATAGTTCAAATAACAAAATAAATAAATATGCAACTTAAATAGAAATAAGATAGATAAACAATTATACAACTTAAAAAGAAATTAGATCATGAAATAATGTGCAAGACTCACTAAAAAAGACTAATGTTACTGTAGATTGAACAAGATTATAAGTACTTGACGAGCAGCCAGTCATCATTAACTCAAAATGGCTGCTATATCTATACAAACATTGCTTTGAAAAAAAAATGATAGTAGGAAATAAATTGATTAGAGCTGCCATCTATATATATGTATTAATTCGGGAATAATAGCGATTTAAAAATCCATGAATTTTTTGAAAAAAAAAATTGGGTCGGGCCAAATTTTACTGATATTTTTACTGGACAAGCCTGAGCCGTGCCGGTCAAATGATTTTTATATGAGCTGGGGCTGAAAATTTCTGCCTGTTCAGACCTCAAGAAGAATGCATCCAGTCCCGAAGTGGGCCGGAAAATAAATCTAGTCTAGGCCCACCTGGGTACGAACCTCTAGAAAAGTAATCCCCAAACCAAACTCGGACCGAGTGTCGGGAAGGAAAATTGGGCCGGGCCCATGAAGACCCTTGCATCGAATAATCAAAAGTTTAGTTCACAAAATTTTGTAAATTTGGACAATAAAATTCAAATTCATTAAAAAAAAAAAAAAAAAAAAAAAAAAAAAAAAAAAAGAACGAGTTTTTAGTGAACTTCGTTTATTTTTATAATTGAGTTTGAGTTGAGCGAGTTCGTTTGAAAAATTTTGAGTTTGAACGTGAACTTGGCTCATTTTTGAGAAATTGAACTTGAGTTTGAACTGTTCGTTTTTTTCGCGAGCGTGCACAACACTGATCGTAATCTATAAAGTACACAAAGATGTGCTCCTATTTTCGGGTTATTAAAGGGATATATCGATAGCATGTAAAGGATCCGATTACCAAGATGAAAAAAAGAGATTATGATA
This sequence comes from Maratus michaelseni, assembly GCA_963931845.1. Lineage (NCBI taxonomy): Eukaryota > Metazoa > Arthropoda > Arachnida > Araneae > Salticidae > Maratus > Maratus michaelseni. The sequence goes on along the minus strand of OZ007595.1, from coordinate 315,978,124 downwards.
CGAATTCTAATGGATTAGTTTGCAACATCGATGGAACATTTTCCAAAGGGAATCGGCAAATTAACTTTTAAATATTCACTATAACACTTTTATTTTGCTTAAAAGACGTCAAACATAAACATTAAAGATGTTAAAAATTAAAATTTATATGTTTCGATTTGTTCATCAAATCGTCATCAGAATTTCTGATGATGATTTGATGAACAAATCGAAACATGGAAATTTTAATTTTTAACATATTTAATGTTTATGTTTGACGTCTTTTAAGCAAAATAAAAGTGTTATAGTGAATATTTAAAAGTTAATGTTTACTACAAAATGCTATATACAACTAAGCTTTATAGTGAAGAAATTGTTTTCTCTGTAGTGTCTTTAATAAAATGGTGAATATAGTTTAATATACTTTAACATAATATCCCATTTATAAAATTAGATTTTTTTTTTTTAATTGAACTAACTTCATTCAATTTAAGTTAATATAAAGGAATATAAAATTATTTGGCATGGTCACCTTTTTCTACATTGTATATTGATTCAATCAAATTAATTATATACTCGCATTTTTAATTTTAAATATTTTAAAATAGACGTTTAATGAAGAAATCCGGATATAAGAAGGAAATAAGAAGATAAATTTATGACTCATTAATTTAAAAATTAAACAACTATGAATTAAAAATATATATATGCATGTCATATTTTACAACCAACAATTCAAACATTAAGCACATTTAACATAGAAAATTAAAAAAAAAGAAGACGTACCTGATGAAATACCATACCAACATTAATTTTTATTTATTATCAACATTAATTTATTACTACTGTATGATTTCTACGACAATTTCATTATAAAACTTAACTTTATATGCTTAGGAATGCCTGGAAAGAAAACGTTATTCCTCCGAAGTAACAATTGCCGTTACTTGCCATTCTTTTTAAGTCAAATAAACATAATTCGAACGAAAATTCACCTAATGTTTCTTGGAACAATGGAACATTGTAGGCATTTTAATGGACTTCCTGAGTTGCGGTGAAACTTAATATCCAAGCGACATGCTAGTGGCTTGCGGAGACATAAGCGAGCTCTTTAGAAATAATATTTAACTCAAGCATAAAACTACATGAAAAAATGTAACTTGTAAAATATAAGGGAAATACAATAAAAAAATAAAGAAATATTATCTCCTTATTAAATCTATCTTATTAAATTTAAACTATAAATAGAAAATAGAAAATATTTCATTGAATTCTAGCTAGAAATGCAAATTGCTATCATAAACTAGCTCTACTCATGAAAAAAAAGGGAGGGTCCATACATTTTAATATAATATATTTAATGTTACAAAAAGTAACAGGCTATAAAGATTTTTTCTTGCTTCTAGTTAGTTGTCTATTAAATTCTTGTATTTTATAATTTTTATGGGGATTGGCAGGAATGTCAAAATTTATTCAGTTCATAAAATGTTTTACCTCACCGTTCTAAACACGTTTTGGGCTACACATCAGTATTCTGAATTCAAATAAAAATCTGAATTCGTTCTTTTGAATTCAAATAAACATAAATTGAACGTAAAATCACCCAATGTTTCTTGGAACAATCGAACGTTGTAGGCATTTTAGTGGACTTCCTAAGTTGCTGTGAAACGTAACATCCAGGCGACATGCCGGTGGCTTGCGGAGAGATAAGAGAGACCTTTAGAAATAATGTTTAACACAAATATAAAACAACATGAAAAAAGTAACTTTTAAAATATAAGAGAAATACAAAGAAAAAATTCTTATTAGTTCTATCTTATTAAACATATTAAAATGTGCGGTCCCTCCTTTTTTTTCATGAGCAGGACTAGTTTTCAATAGCAGTTTGCTTTTCTAGATTAAGTAACACGCTAGAAATATTTTTTTTAATTTCTTGCTTCTACTTTGTTGTCTATTAAATTCTTGTATTTTATAAAATTTCTGGTTTTAGTTTATTTGAAAAAAAAAACAAGATTGACAGTAATGTCTAATTTTATCCAGTTCATAAAATGTTTTACCCCACCATTCTGGCTACTTCAAAATTTTTGGACCACTCATTAGCATTCTGCTTACTTCGTCTTGATTGTCTATCATAATAGCAACATTAGTACCTTGAAAAATTAATACTCATACTCAAAAAAACATAGTTTCTAAACTTAGTATTATCATCCGACTCATCAATTAGAAATTTATCACATAAGTAGAAGGAATGCACGGAAATATCCACACCCTTACATAACCATGGAATACTGCTGAGTGAGGAATATTACATTTCTTATAGGCATTCCATGATGTGAGTCGACGAGTATTAATAGCAACGGCGATTTGTTTAATTTCTAAAACTTGTTATATATTCCCATATGTATTTTGTAAGCTAAAAATTACATCGGGAAAGAAAACTAAAAATGGTAATGGAATCGTGTTAAATAATCCATGTTTATTCCATAATAAAAATATATTTCACAAAATGAATTAAGTATAACTAATGGCAATAATTCTGACCATTTGCAGTGAGCCGAATATTTTTAAGGAAATTGGGAAAGTGTGCTTTTGCACTACAAGATAGAATATGATCCATTGATCGTATTTCTTTATTCTTTGCTTAAATATACACCGAACCGATATTATTGTGTCAAATTTCATTTGTATAAAGGCATTGATTTCTCCCATTTTAATGATAGCAACTGTGCTATTAAGTAACACAGGCCACCCCCCCCCCAAAAAAAAAAAAAAAAAACATTAATATATATGACTATATGGAAATTCCTAAATTTAATAATCCAAGAAAGTTCAATTATGCAGAATTTTACTTTTTAACTATAATTTAAATTAAAAATAATAAACTACTAAATATACAGGGACCCTGCTAGTCCGTTCATTGCATAGCAATTTTTACAAACAAACATTTTCACTGCAGGATTCTACAACATTTGATATAGAAATTTATTATATTACTCTATTATTCTATTCTATGTAATTTTATAATTTTGCTTTTTAATGAGCTGTCATTTTTAATAAGCGATATGGACATCCTTGACGAAAATACAAGCTTTGCAGCTTTATTAATCCACTGCCCTCCTTAATTCTCCTAATTAAAAATCACTTCCCACAATACGGAAATGCCTCATCAATCACATGCTCCACCTTCCATACAGAACAATTTTATAGAATTTGCGTATTTATCTGTATCGAAGTTGAATAATATTCGACTATATGATAACCGTTGACCTTGATTTATCAACCAACTACCTTTTATTGAATTTCACTTAATAGAATTAACATAAAGTTCCATGTTACAGTTATTCCTTTTCTTTTTCCACCCAGTTTACTATTACAAGCATTGAAAGCAGTTCTTAATAAAGCGAATCTAACATCTATTGAACCATTGCCGTAACTTCTCCTTTCCTATTCATTACCTTTTTATTCTTATCCATTACTTTTTGATATTTTTTCAATTTTGTTTTATTTATTCGTTTATATTAATGATCCCACAAAGAAAACATTAGGGGGAAAAATTAAAGGCGAATAATGAAACGTTATTATTATATATGTATGCTATAAATCTTAATGTACATATTTATTTCAACTATTTAAAATTAATATTCGATTAAAGTCATTTTTATTGGAATTTATTAAAGGTAATCATAAAACATTAAAATCAATTTTGAATTACATAACCATTGTATTCGGACGTAAGTGAACTTCTTTTAGGAACATATGACTTAAAAAAAAAGTAAATAATAATTAAAATTTGAATTTTTGATATGAGCTCGTATAATTTTTTGAGACAATCTATCTTATCTATTTAAAGTGTCCGTAATGTTTATATTATTATAATTAAATAGTTAACAAGAAAACAGATGTGCAAAATTTGTTTCACTTAGATCTTTTTAAAATGAACATCAATGTTTTCTTCGAGATTTTTTTCTTAAATCCTCACTATCACTTAATCTTTGCTATTATCAAGAAATGTATGTATTTCCATCTTCCTATCCCAAAATATGACTCCGTTCTTTATTGAAAGCAAGAAATCCTTTAAATGGAAGCCTTAGTAACTAAGAATGGTCCTATGTTATCGCTTTTGCAATAAATGTTTCTCTCATCCTGACGCTTATTGCGCCGTTAGATTTTGATATTTGTAATAATCTCACGCATCCATAAATCAGATTCACTCGCCCTGATTAATACCGCCTTATCTTAATTTTCCGCAACGGATATTTTTTTTAGTATATTTTTTTCTGTTTAGTGTTATGCGTTAAATATTATACCTGCTTTCTTAATATTCTGAGTGGTTTATTTTGGAGAAAATGAGTTGAATGCAAAGTAATCTCCGCAATTAATAATCATTTAATTTGAGCGCAAAAGCCGTTGTTATGAGGACCTGATGCCAGATAATGAATGAGATATCAGATTTCGAGAAAATAACATTCGAAGAGCGTTAAAAATCTCAACTTATAATTTGACAGCTTTTTATTTAATTAGACATGTATTTATTTCTTCTAGAGCAGAGAAGGATCTTTGATTTATGGCAATAGAGATGGGTAGATAAGCAAAGGTGTTTACCATCCCCCTCCCGAATGGAGTAAAAAAATCCTTTTATCTAAGACGTTTTGATTTTTTAATATAATTTAGAATCTGTATTTTCTGTTTGTCTTATTGGTTTTTGTTTGAATATTGTTTAAATGTGCTGTACAATATCAGAAACATGGGTTTAACAAAAGAATTTAAATATGTTTAAATTGCATTTTTTTTTTGGAATATCAAGTGCTAATAAGACCATCTCACCTTTTTTTTATATCTTAATAATTATAAACCTATGTAAAACATACAACGGTGTAATGAGCGCATCCTATCGAAAACAAATTTAATATAATTGAAATGCACCAAAGCTTGATATTAGATAATACATTTAAATAACAGGCCAACTGACACATCTAAAATATCGATCGTAAATAACATTAAACAATGAAAACATCTCAAAACACGAAGAAAAAACCATGGATCTGGCTTTTATTATGAAAAATTTCCAATGCTAAATTTCATTTTCTTCTAGAATGAACTGAGATATCTGAAAAAAAAAAACTTAGTAAAATCCATTTCGTGCAATTGCTGTTCATTTGCTGTATTGTGTGCGGCGTACACGAGCAGCGTATAAATTCTGTCGTGCAGCGTACAATTTCTGTAGATCATATCAGATTTTATACATAGCACATAGTACACTCAAAATTAGATCAGTTTAAAAATGATACAACAGCGGGAAAATGCACTTCCAGAGCAATTACACTAGTTTAAATGACTTTTGTTCATGAAATGAAATATATACGGTTACGTTACTTTGGGTATCTACATCTAGGAAAAAATATTTTTAAAAATCCAGCACGTCAGTTTTTTGAAATATTTATTAAGAAGATTTACTAAACACTACATCTAAATAAACAATAGACAGTTAAAAATGGGTAAGTTTTGCTCTTTTTTTATAAATATTTCCATCTGTATCTCTCACAACAGACCAACAATAGTCACCTAGCATATTTTGGTCCCAAAAACCTTGTAATTTTGCTCAAATGATTTTAAATCTTGGTAAAACCACTCACCATGTTCATTACTCATACCACCAAGTTTTTATGGGAAAAAATCTAAATGGGAATGCAAAAAATGAATTTTTAGTGACATATTTACACTTATACGCTTGTAATTTTGTAATATATTTTCAACAATCGCTTTATAATTGTCACTTTTTTTATTGCCTAAAATTTTTTTAACGACACTTTTGAAAGAGTTCCAGGATCTCGAATTTTGTATCGTCCAATATTCTCCTGATTTGAGGACCCACAAATATTCCTTCCGTTAGTTTAGCCGCAGAAAGATTCGTAAATAAAGAGGAAAGGTATTGAAAGGCAGGCTTGGATTTATCCAAAAAGTGGCAGAAGAGTCCAAAGATTGGTCACTTCTGACAGGTGGTGTGGGAATTGGTAAATCCTCTGAATGAAGGACCGGCTTAGTCACTGATGGAACGTCTGCATATTTTATGCTATCTTTATTTTTTGAGTTAAAACCAAAAGTTTTTGTTTAACAAAAGTAACAATCGGTTACGTGGTTAGTTGGCTCTCTCCATATCATTGGTTTACCAATTTTCAGTGATCCATTTTTACCTGAATACCAGGAGCTGAGGACCAATCTACAATTAGTTCAAATCACATGAGGAACCCAATTTTTATCTTTATTTAACACCGGAAATCCAAAATAATGTGAATAGGCTTCTTGCAATGGTTTTGTTATAGGAAAACCCCGATTTAACTGAACAATTTTGCTACAAACACAAAAAAATCGGTTTGGATGTAGTTTACACACTCTAGATCACATTTCTATATAAAAATAAGACTTTTATATCACACAGTTGTTTACAAAATAAAACGATAAACATATTTAAACAATTGCGGGTAGATAAAAAACAAAGACCTTCATATCTCAGAATTGTGACGTGCTACAAAAAAAAAAAAAAATAATTTTTTAATTACCGTCCATAGGCTACATAAATAATATATGTTTCCTTTCATGAACATTTTTTTTGTAAACTAGTGTTATTTATTTAAATGAGTTCTTTAACCGAATTATTTTGCATGTCTCTATAAATGAAGGATAAATTCTATGCACTTCATAATCAACAGAAAACATGCAGTGCACTTCAGTGATTTCGTTATGTTTGAAGTATCCTCCCATCATTAAAATACAACGCACGGTTTTTCCCCATAGATCATAATGTAGTAGAATGATTTTTTGCGTCTCTGTAAACGAACTATAAATGCTACTTATTCTCTACTACTTTAAAAGCTTTTTGTTGTGTCTTTCAATGATGTATATCAGTCTCATTATGTTTCAAATGACGTAACATCGACAAAGTTCACCTCAAACGATTTTTTCCCATAGACCGTAATATAACGGGATTCTTTTGTGTGTCCCTGTAAATGAACTATAACTGCAACACACTTAATTTTCAATAGAAAACATGCATATTAAACCTCAATAATCTGCATAAGTTACATAAAAATTTGAGTATATTTTCACAAGTTGTAGAACGGAGAAACAGATAGCCAGAGAGACGGAAACTCAGAGAGATACATAGACGTTCACACAAGCCTAAGTCACAAACATAAACAATCCACAATTGAACTATAAGTGCTACAAACTTCATTTTTAATATCAACATTCTATAGTAAATCTGAATAATATATAAAAATATCATGGCAATCCGTGTATATTTAAGAGAGTTAGAGTACGGACATACAAACCGACTTCATAACACTTTTAAACTGTGGCGTAAAATGTTAAAAAAAGAAAATGCATTGAGACTTTCCGAAGTGGGAAGGGGACAAAAAACTACGCAAATCTGCCACCTTCTTTGACAAAACTCTTGTAAAATGACATATTTAAAAAAAAATTCGCATAAATTTTAAATAAAATTCTGGACTTTTACAGGATTTATTTCCTTTAAAATATTTTACAGTATATACCTGTCATAAAATTGAAGGAAACACATACGAAAAAATACAGATACCTTCGAGAGAGATAGTTCAAGTTTCAGTGCTAAGATTTCACCAATATTTTTAGAAGAATCTTATCTCATTTTACTCATAAGCTAGCAATTTCATATGCCGTAAGAAGAAAGGCGAACCGTTTTCTTCTTATAAACTTAATATTCCTTAAAACAAAATTCCGACAATAAAGTCTTTGCCACTTTTATAATCAGCGAAATAAAACGATGATTATTATTATTATTGTTATTTTTTTTTAAATCGGGAAATACTTATATCGATTTCTTTTAAAAACTTATGAAATCAGATTTGTTTTCACATTCTTTTAATTAAACAAAATATTTTGTTAAGTTATTGAGCTTGTTTAACATAATTGCTATCAACGAAATGAAAATAATATATATTTCGCTTCTGATATAATTTTAATTACTCTACGTTTACGAAAAATTGTACGACAGAGCTTTTTAGAAATGTGCATTTTACCTAATGAATCTACATGGAGTAAAGACATACCTCCACTTTAAATTCATTTCTTGAATCTGTTTTTAATTTGTTACCAAAATGAACGTACTATAGTAATTTGCATTCAATTCGTAATTTCTTTTAAAATATATCAAGTAAAATCAGGATCTATGTTCCGAGTGATTCCTCAGCGGTAATTATTCAGATAAAATTAATGGAGGTAATTTTGAAAATATGCTTACTTGAGTCGTTATTTTGAAATTACCATTAATTAAAATAATACGTGCTCATTATTAAAGGATTTTCAGAAACTTTCGAATTCATTTAAATGACTGAAAGGATAGTAATTTCGAGATTGTTAAAAAAAAAATTCTGACGCATTTTAACGCTGAGGGACATTATTTCGTCGCTTGTTATGACACACAACTTTTCAGTAGTTATAAATTTTAAATATAATCGAATTAAAATTTGCTGTAAGTATTAGGAACAATTTATGATAGTGTGAGAGAACCATATAATTAAAAATATGTATATGTGCATGAATGCTTGGAACTGTATACACATAGCTTTAAACTGATATTACATGTGTATATTTAAATTATATGTTTAAAATAACATAAGGGGTCAAGCGATGTGTGGCCAATGTAAATCAGTGAAGATAATTGAGGAAACAATATGTATTAGCTATTTAAAAAGTTAACTAAATAAAAAAAGCAGTAAATCCCATATGTTTTTTAAATTCTAAGTAATGCTTACAAGTATCTTTTATAGCTTAATAGTCGTATTACTAATTACTAATTAATATTACTTTATGTCGGCGTGTATTTGAACCTTCTTTGCATAGAGAAGCTGAATACGCTGTAAACAATCGTTGTTCCTCTTAAAATGTAAAAGTTAGGTTCAAACTTTTTATGTAAATGACAAAGTAGAGGGGCCATTATAATTTTATTACCAATGAGATTATAAAAATTTTAATATGGATTTGAACGGTTTATACACACACACATATATATATATATATATATATATATATAATTATATATCTATCTCTCTCTCTCTCTCTCTATATATATATATATATATATATATTAGTATTTAGAGAACTATCAGAATTTCTAGTTTAGTAGAGGTTAGTATTTGAGAATTTGAAAATTTTGTTTTGTTCAAAAAATATATGCATATTATATATTTTTTGGAATATGCATAATATTTTCTATAATTACGACAAACGTTTCTATATAACACTATTCTGGAATAAAGTAAAAAATTAAAAATTAAAAAGACATGCTGAGACAATAATTGTACTAATTTTTTTATAAATTAAGTTAATTGATAGAAAAGATTCTATTTTAAAAATGTTATATTAGAAAAAAAAAAAAAAAGACAAACCTGTGATAATGAACTCCATGATAATAATTCTTCTAGGATTATTTTTAAAAAGTGATTCATCGTGCTTAGAGATTTAAAAAAATCTATATAGTTAAATAATCTGCTGAACAGAATAGCTGTTCAGTGACTAATGATTTTTTCTGCATTCAAGAAAAAATACTTTGATGTACCCAAATCCATTTCAGTTTTTTTGTAGTTACATACTAAAATAAGATAAAAAAAATTCAGTTATTTACTCTCTCCTCTCTTATTCATGTAAACATCTCCTTAGATGGTAGAAAATCATTTATAGTATCATTCTTTATAATGTGACATTCACGACCCACCAAATATTTGCTTTGTTGTAATTTGTATAAATTCCTTTGGAGAAAATATGAATTCCCTATGGAATCATTACGTTCCGTTTTAGTTACAATAAAAGAAAATCAAGACTGAGATGAAATTAATCTACTATGATCGAGAAATAAACAATTTCTCCCCGGCGAATTCGAATTAGAAAGTAATAGTATGAAGAAATGTAAGGGCTCTATAAAAGATATTTCTGTATTTGCTTATTTAACAATTGAAATAAGATTGTAGAATATATGCTATTGTAGGATCTAACATCCAGAGATTGGTATATGTATTTAAAGGGAGGGGGTGCCTCTGTAAATATTTTTAAAAATTCTATACAAAGCCGAAAATATTTTAAGTTTCTTACTTATTCCAACACCGCGGTGATCAGCTCACAATTAATTCTAACTTCTCTACATTTCTAACACATACCTGTTCTAAATTTTTTAAATGCATGTTTCTCAATAAGGTATTTTTTAGCAGCGAGACACTCAATCAGGGATATGACACGAGCTGATTTTCCAATTGTACTTGATCATACAAATCAATCATTAACGCAGTGGTCGGCTATCACGATAGCCATGAATACGGCCTCAGTGGATGAAGCATTGCACACTATAAGCAAAATAAACGGTATCCTGATCACACATCTTACCATAATTACGATTGCAATCATTCATAATCTACAGGGCGTTTCACTAGCAGACCGACAAACTTGCAGGAGGTGTAGAGGGCACAGATACGACTCGTAATCACATAGCAATGCACAGTTAAAAATTCCGTAGTTGCGAGCTATGGTCCAAAGAAGCAGAGAAAAAGAACAGAAACAACAACACATTAATGGGACAGAAAACATTTATTGAAAGTTTGTACTAGAGAAGGTGTTCGATATTACGACTAGAAGTCAACAGGCAGGCTTGACAGTGGCGCTTGCACTTTTGTGGTAAATGGCGCTGAACGGAAGGCCGCTTGAATATCTGTAACTGCCAAGAGGATACGCCACACGCCAGGAATCTTCCAGAACGTAATAGAATCCATGCGGTGCCGCTGTCAAACCTACCTGACGAATTCTGGTCATAATTTCAAACAACTTCTGTAGTACAAACTTTCAATAAAATATTTTCTGTCCCATTAATGTGTTGCTGTTTCTGTTCTTTTTCTCTGCTTCTTTGAACCATAGCGCGCAACTACGTCATTTTCGACCCTGCATTGCTATGTGATTCCGAGTCGTCTCTGTGCCCCCTACACCTCCTGCAAGTTTGTAGGTCTGGTAGTGAAACATCCTGTATATCAATAACTTTTTTAATCTGGTTTGCTTTGAAGCGGAATTGCGATGTTTCTATGGCAATACCCCTCCCCCCATTCCCGGATTATCATTTTCCAAATGATAGTTTCTTTATTTGTACGATCTAATTTGCCATTTATATAAATTAGCATACATAAAATAGTTAACAAAACAAAATCTCCCCTTTACGGACAATTAGAGACAGAGTAGCGCACAATTATTAGAGTTAATTGTATTGAGTGTTAGCAAAAGATGATAGATCATAGTTTTTTGTGAGATTTAATACTTACATCTGATGAACAATAATGCTGAAAATAAAAAAGTTTACAAATTACAATATTTCGCAAATCTTATTTTCACATTCACCTATAAAACCTAACCTTTTACTGTTTATGTTCCCCTTTATTAAGATCATAAACATTAAATATAGTCTCACACATTTCTATTAGTAAATGTATTAATAATTAACAGGACGCAATATGCAAATGTATACTACCAAAACAATCATTCTAATGCTTGTTGTTCAAAGAAGTATAATAAAATATTTTGGTTACATTTCTACTTCGAAAGAGTACAAATCTTTTAATACATACAACCTTTGTGAAATTTCTGCAGCAAAACTTCGAAAGAGAAGCAGGTGTGGTAAATGGGTGTTTTTGGAGAAGATAAAAAAAAAAAACAATAATGAGTGGTGTTCTTGCGTTGTTTTGTATTACAAAAATGAAATTAGTTTCCTTCAAATGTATTCCATTTGTGAAACTAAAATAAGGAAAAGTATTTCAAAAAAGAAAAAATAGATGAAATAACTTTTATATGTTTCTTCTTCGATATATACTTCAATTTTCCCCAACACAGAAATATTAATACTATAGTTTTCATGTAGGAGTATGTACACGTACAGTCCTATTAAAATGTGCACCATTTAATACTGATTCTGCCGCGCATCATTATCTAAAAATATGCCTGGTACCAATCGGTTGGTAATAATCCTTACTAAATAATGTTCTACTTAAAATTTGCTTAGTGTGTCGTCTAGATATAGACATCGTATCAAAATGAAAAATTCTCAATACTAACATCCAATTTTGATATCCTGTTTGGATTTTTCGCAAATTTCACCTTCAATACAGACCTTCAGACTTCACCCTTTTTTCGAACAAGTCATTCGGTTAAGTAGTTTAGAAATTATGCAAGTTTAAAGTTTGGAACTGCTAATCTTAAATTAATATTTAATCGTTTAAATTTATATAATCAATCATAATTTATATATTTAATCATAACTCAAAAACTACTTGGCGGAATGAGTACCAATTAATAAACCGTGAAGAAAGAGCCAAAGATGATTCCGTCGGGGTACATCAAATTGTACGGATATCTAAGTAGCGAATGTTTTGCATTTATTTATTATGTTAAACGTTAAACGTTTTTATTTAAAGTTTGGACTTCTGTTGGGTCTAGTTTCAGAACTCCTGCCCATTTTATGAGTTTACGATCGAAAATAATTTCAGGAATGTATTAGAAAATAGCCCATTTTATTTTGAAAACAGCCTTGTTCACAGCTTTAAATGTCAGAGGCAATAGACTTATTACAATATTGGCCATGCATAGGGATTGAAGGAAATATTTGTATTATTTTAATATTATGATAAATTGCTCACAGTTTCTTGTCAAACCTTTACGGTATCCTTTACGGCGAATGTATCACGGCAAAAATAAATATTCAGATATGTGCTTATAATATCAGAATAGATTTATTACATGTTTTTAAAATAAAAACAATAAACACCACATTTCTTAAAGTTTATGTTTTGTATTTTTTTACAAAATCGGGTTTTAAAATTCCGATTTGAGATATTTTGTAACAGAACGAAAGAAAGCTATTAAAACTTTATGAGATAACCGCATAAAATTCTTTTCTTTCTTAACTCTAAGAACAACCAAGCACTTTGTTTGTTTCTTTAAACATATTTTTATTCTATTTTGAAGTGTTTTAAATTATTTTATGAGGGTTTAATTCCTTTTTACATAGTATATGTTTTTAGTATTCTTATCTCATCCGTTCTGATTAACACTTTAAATATTCAAGGGTCATTAACGACAATTTGGAATGCATTATGTTTAGACAGGTGGAATGGAATATACGTATTTAACACCTCTTAAGGACATTCTTTTTTATTTTTTTTTATGACTAACATTTTAGTACTTTCATGTTCATTAAAGCTTTCTCAAGGTATAATCAAATCATAAACATTACTTAAATAAAATAATGCATACGATTTTATAAAACTTTATTTTATTATGTGTTATCAGATACTCTTCCCTCTTCCCTACTAAAAATAACTTATCTTTAAGTCTAGAATGCCATAATTATTGTAGAGAGTGAGAGTATATCGTGATACATAGAGACGAGACTTGGACAAGAAGCTACGAATGAAAGAAACTTTATGCGACAGTGATGGACTACTAGAAGAGAACTACTATAATATGACGAATAGAAAAGGGAAAAACACAGATATATGAAAAAGTGGAAAAAAAGACAAACATGATTAATGTTATAGGCGATAAAAGGTTGACATGGTATGTTCATGTAAAAAAAAAAAAAAAGAATAAAGAAAGATTACCGAATGCTATCATGGAATGAGAAAGACCTGACAAGGGAAGATAAGAAAAAACAAAAGGGAAGATAAGTATGACTAAGAAAAAAATGAGAGAAAATGAATTTGAAACATCACGAGTAAAATTAACATAACAGAAGACGATGCATTCGACAGAACACTTTAGAAGAAAACATTAGCAAAATTTTCGGTTGAAGTAAATCTCAGCACTGAAGTAATTCCTGTTAGAAAAATGGAAGTAGTTCGATGTAATATGAACTTAAATAAAGGTATGACCTTACTCTTTCTCTGCGTTGTTTGGCTGCATAAATGTTTCCTAGGATTCCTCAAATTTATTACCAGTTATGTATACTTTTAATAATAAATAAATTAAAAATTATAAAAGTCACATCATACGTTTTGCATGAAATGATTGCTACAAACACTGATTATGTAAATTGCTGCTGAAAAGATATAGAAAATTAAGCAGTTTGTTATCGGTGTATGTCCAAGAATAAAAAAAAAATTGGCTCCATTTTCCAATATTTAAAAAGCTTAATAAAGTGGTTCCTCGGTTAACAAGGATTTATTTTGCTTTGATACAGACATTTAACAAATATTTAACTGCAATTGCACGCTTACATAAAACAGCCGGGTTAGTTACATTATAATATGACGAGAAACCACAAATTCTTACGAAGTTTCGGCAAATGAATGCTTTTCCAAAACAAATTATCTTCGTCAGCCGACGTATCAATACATTTTGATATATTGCAGCTTACACAGATACCGTTATTGTCATTCCTTTATTTCGATACATATTTGTCATCTAACGAAATTTTGTAAAAAAAAGAAAAATAATAAAAAATAAAAAGGCTTTATTCAAAATAAGCAACTCCGTTATAAATTGCAAATCAAAAACTATTTGGACTTTTCTGTTTTTACCCTTATTTTTTCAAATATTGCAATGTGACCATGGCGAAATGAGTGTTATTTGTTTTTCTCCGAAAACAGTTTTTCATTATACCAAATTTGTAAATCACTTTTAAACTGTGACACTTTAGGTGCAATTATTTTTTTATCCATTGGACGGTTACTCACAATTTTGACCTTTTTCTTACCTATGAAGTCGAATACATATATTTAACAGAAAATTTCTTTTTTTGGTAATGATGTCATTTATTTTAAAGTTATAGTGTTATTTATTTTTCACTCCGTCATTATTTTTTTTTTTATTTAAGGAAGAAAGTATTTTTTTAGAAAAGAGTATAACGATCAATAATGTAAACGGTGATACGCCATCTGTTAGCGTGAGATACTATCATATAAAAACATCGAATTAAGGCAAAAATGAAGACAATTCTCTGAAAAACACAATTGAAGATGCGTATAAAAGGGGAAGAATAATAGAAGTCAGCGTTCCTAAAAGACAGAATGATTAATAACTGTTATCTAACTATTTTTTACTATCACCCTTTTGACCTCAATTGCAAAATTAATTATTCTGTTAAAAATACTGTTAGTCTATGTTTCCCTATTTCATATTCTCATTCAAACAGTATTTAAAAAAAAATCAAGAGTTTGTATTTTTGATGTGAACAAAGACCATAAAATGTCTAGTGCAAATAAATTATGCCTTCAGCAGTACTTCTGGATATTATACGAAGGATTTCTAATTCATTTGGAAATTTCTACTTACATTCTTATCGGCTGTATATAAGATCAGTGATTTTTTCCTATGATTGTTGTATGTTATACATATTTAATGTTACTAGAGATGTTTCAAGTTTTGAAGAAACAGACATTGAAGGGAATTACTTTTCTTAATTAGTTTCATATTTTTGAAAAATTATAAAATTTACTGTTAGAAAAAAAGTATTCATAATTTAATGATAATATATTATACTATATAAGATCATCTCGAATGACAAACACACCAGTATTTGTATTTTAAAAGGTTGAAATATGTGTACAGATTCAGGTATTTACAGTATCGTTATAAATTTAAGAAATTTTCAGTTCATAATAATTCGTGTAAAATAAGCTGATTAAATTGCTATTTAAAATATGTTTTCTTTTTATCCAATTCGCTTTTTGTTTGCTTATTTATTTATAGTCAAGTAACATTGTTTTTCTTTCGTGAAGTGATTAAGATATAAAACACAATTTACAATGAACATTTTGTAGAATAAGGATGTTTTCTTATTTTCTTTGTATTTTCATTATCGTCCGTACTATTTAATAGGATTTTAAAAAATAAATCAATATAGATTAACATTTTTAAACTGGTTTGAAATCGATTGTCTACATTTAAAAAATAACTAAAAGTGATTTTTCATTCTATAAATAATTAATCAAGCAAGTAAAAACCTGAATTGAATAAATATAACAATATTATTTTTGTCTTCTTACTCGTACCTCATGTTTTAATTTTTGTATAAATTACACTTATTTAAAATGATACTGGGGAATTTTTCAAAAGGCTTAAAACTATAACAAAAAAGAATGTGACAAAAACTTTATGCTTATTAATAAAAAAATTTAAAATGTGTTTCAGGCGTAAAAGGTTGTTAACTAGTCCACCTACGGAAACTTCTGCGGTAACTGTTAAACTATAATGGAATATAACTTTATCTTTCAATAACCAGTTTCAATTTTCAGTTAGCGACTAAGAACTCAGCTACTCAGTTTGCGTCCACGAACATACTTTTGCAGAAAAAATATAAAAAGCGATAGATTTTATCCAAAAGTTATACAAAAAAAAGCAAGCTGCCGAATTATAAATAAAATGAATTTTTCTTTTAAAAATGAAAAATAAGATTATGAAAACTCAAAAGACCTTCGGATTAAAAGGATAAAATCGTTAAAACGTGCTCAAGTTCAAATCCTTGCCAACAGTTTTGCTCAAGTTCAAGTTTTTGCCAAAGCGTTTCCTTTTGCATCGATGAACTTTTATCAAACAACATTTTCTTTTGATGTTTCTCTGCAAAATACCCTCTTTTTATTATTTTATTACTACCTCTTTTTATTTTCCTTTCTTTCGAAAATGTTGAAATGAAACTGCTTTACATAACATGATACTTCAAAATTGCACGCATATGTGTGCATTTATCCAATGCAATCTCAATGCAAATGCAAGAAATATAAAAATAAGAAATAAATAGTTTAAAGTGTCAAAAGATTACTCAAATTAGATTTTAAATATATTTTATTGAATCGATTTACTTTTCTGTTTTAATAAAAAATAATTTTACTGTTAAATTATTTTTAGCATTAACATTTCATTTTGGGATAAATTCAATATCGGATACGTTTTGATATTATCGCCCAGGCTTCTCATATATGTATTTTTAAGTTCAGTTTTTTACCACAGACATTTGAAAAATTTAACAGTTTTCATTTTTCAGAGGGTTCAATAATTCAGAAATGCTCATGTATCTACGACCTTGATTTCTGGAAGGCTTATCACATTTGGAAGAATTCAGGCAGCTTAGTTAATGATATGTTCAGTACACCAAATTTTTCAAATGTCTAGCTACCTTTCATTTAATTCATTCTCATCGTCCCCCCCCTCCTTTTTTCTCCTCCGTACAAAGTGTTTCAAACGTTTGGCTGCCTTTCACTTAATTCATTCTCTTCGTTCCCCTCCCCTCTTTATTCGCCTTCATATTTAAACGCTACCGGTCTGGCGGAGCGTTCCTATTGGTCTCTCCGTCACATGTGTTTTTCTGACTCCGCTGTTGTTTTTGAAGTGTTCGCCGCCATTTCATCTTGGTGCGTGTGAAAGACGCAAGCAATTTGACATGGCTTAGGATTTTAAATCGGTTTTAATCTTTTGAATTGCACTGATGATGGAGCTTTAGGAGCTCCGAAACAGCTGTTTGTCAATATATATATTTTTAATTTGTGCTATTTCACGTTGTACATTTATATTTAATACAAGTTAATTGTTTTCGGATTTTTTTTTTCTGTATATGTGCTATAAAACCTTCTTTCGTGTCAAATTTCAAGGTTCTAGTTCAACCAGGAGTACTCTATAATGTGTATTCTCTAAACTTAGAGGGTACTTCCTATTGACCTACGACCTTGTATTTCGGACTAAGGAAGGTCTTACAGCGCATGTAAAGGGGGGAAATCCGAAAATCGTTAATTTATATGTCTATGTTCAATTATGACCTGACAAATTCATGAATTTCTATAATCAGGACTACCGATGATGTAAAAAAATAATGATTTTCGGATTATTCCCTTTACATGTGCTATAAGGTCTTCCTTCGTATCAAATTTGAAGGTTCTAGGTCAATTGGAAGTACCCTATAAAATTTATTTTCAAAAAATAAAAAGTGTACTTCCGGTTGACGTAGAACTTGAAATTTAGCGCGAAGGGAGGCTTCCTAGCACATGTAAAGGGCAAAATACAAAAAGCATTGATTTATAATATTATGTTACTTTTTATGTATGACCCGTATTAACGATAATTGGAATTCATGAGTTTGACATGTAATATATGAACATGGATGTATAAATGATTGATTTGCGATTTTACCCCTTTATAAGTGTTATATGTGTTGAAAGTTTAAAAAAAAGGGGTACATCCAGTTCAACCAAAAATGTGAAATTTGGCAAGAAAAAATGCCTTATTGAACATGTAAAAGGACAAAAATCAGAAAACGATTAATTTAAATCTCAATTTATTACTTGGTTTTCCGTAATCTGGAATTGCAAAGCGAGAATACATGGGTTCTTTTCTTCCCTGTTCAGGTAGGGAATCCTAATAAAAAACATTATTGTAATAAGTATATTTAAAATAACAGAGTAATTCTGCAAGAAACATCTTTACGATTATGAGTTTTACTGAATGATTATTCAATTGCATAGAGGTGAAAAGTAATATTTCATTACTTTTCATAGATTCATTAAAGAAAAAAGGTTTCTTGTAGAATATAATTCGTTTTTGAATTAAAAAATTGTATTTTTATAATGAAGCTATAATTCCGACAAAACAAAAAATCTTGTACTGTAGAACCTGAAAAAAGACTATAATAGTGTACTTGCTTTTTGTTCTCAATTTTAAAATACAAAACACTTTGTAAATCATAATGTGAAAATTGTATGAAAGAAAATTAATTTCCATTACTTACATTTTACAGAACATCATCTTAAAGGAAAATTTAATAAAAAGAAAGTGATAGATAGACAGCGTAGTGACATTAAAGCAGATTCGATGCATAAATTTATATGAACATGCAATATGTGTCTACGTAAAATGCTTTTTTAAAATTTATTCAGAAATACACAGCATCCCCCAAAGAAATTTTTTAATCAAAGATGTCAACATCGTTTCTCCTCTAGATTCTATCTATCAAACATGACAGCATGATATAGTTTACATCCCATTCTCTCTCTCTCTCACTCCCTCTGTTTCTGTATAATTCCGAAGCGAGAGACCGAAGAGGAGACAAGCAACTAGTCTCAATGGCACCCGGGGCATGTAAATTCCATCGTGGGTGTAAAGTTCTCCATGTTCCCTGTGAATTACATCTCTGTGGGTGCCTAGTCAGGTGAAGGTCCCGTCACCAGATCAAAGTTTTAATTTACGAGAGCAACTCGAGTAGAGATGGCGTGACGTATGGGCGAGCCATGCAGCGTGAAATTAGTAAATATCCCCCAGCATGTCACATCCGTCCGGCATGACTTCGCTACACTGTCCAGTGCTGAACCGTCTCATTAACAGCAATTAGCAACCGACTAACTAAGAAAAAGCAATTAAGGCAACAAGACGCACGGAAGACACGTCGGCCTAAACATTTCTCAAACCCATCTTCGCTATGCGGGGAGCAGGCGAATGCTCGCCGCGTTGCCAGGCTTCATCCCGATAAGCTGGGCAAAATCCTTGCCGGTAGGGGCCTGGTCAGCGGTCTAAAGAAAAATGACGCGAGGAAAGAAAACGAAAACGAAAAAGGATCCAGGCTGAATAGGTAAAAGTGAGTTTTAGTATGATACAGCTTCATCCATCACCCGAGATAAAGCACAATGTGCAGAAACTACAAATTTTCACGACATAGGTTAAAATTGCGTGTAGTTTTTCAACGTTTGTTTACTATGCAGATTTGTCTTTGAGTCCGCAACTGCATGATAACCCTATATGTTTTTCCTTTTACATACCGTCAAGCCCCGTTTTTAGAAGGAAATGTATCACAAAAGTAGGAAAAACAGGCGAAAACCAAAATAGAGTAACTGATAAAAAATTGTAATGTATGTCTAATATTTTATATTTTTGTAAATAATTAATAATTTTTTCTATGAAGGCTATAGTCTGAACCGAGTTTATTAAGATTAATTGGGTATTGATACCTAGGTAGTGTTATTGAAATGTTTATAATTTTCAACATTTTCGCCTTGCACAGTGAAGATCCTGTTCTATCACGCAAAATCGTTAATTCATTTCTCTTCTTTAAGCATTTGGAGAGTGATAAACGTCGGGAAAACCGTCGCCCAGGTGTAACTTTGTAATTTAGCGGTGCTTGATTGAATGAAATTTCTGATAAAAAAACAAGCTTCAACACCAACCTAGTGGAAAAAAAAATCTTTTAATATTTGAATAAAACTTGAAAAAAAGAACATTATAGTTGGAATGGTTTGGCATTTTCAATAGCGTCCATTGATTCTACGTAAAAAAAAAGAAAAAGAGACTATCACGCAAATTGAAACATAATTTTGAGAATTTGCAAATCCTATGCGGAAAAGGATCAGTGTCCATAAGCCGTGTTTTTTCCCATAAAATAAGACTAAAATTCGATTTTGTTACACTGACTTAATTATTTCAATTTTTAATATTAGAAGGTTTATCCTGTACGATTTGAAAAATTGTTTTTGCATATTGTTCGGATTTATATAACTTACACAGACTCAAAGTTCGTATTATTCATAGTTTTTGATGAAAAATACGCAATTTCTCCTAATTTTACCTCAATTTTTAATATATTTTACTATGAATATTAATATATTTTACATCTCTGCAACACTTTTACATATATTGTACATTTTGAGGTATTTTATAATATATGTAAAGAAGCAAAGTGTTGCACGATTGCGCTCCTATAAATAATTGAGGTGAAATTAGGAGAAATTGCGTATTTTTCATCAAAACTACGAATAACACGAACTTTGAGCTTGTGTAAGTCATATAAATCCGAACAAAATGCAAAATATATTGTTGAAATCGTACAGAATAAACCTTCTAATATTAAAAAGTGAAATAATTAAGTCAGTATAACAAAGTCGAATTTGATAGTCTTATTTCATGGGCCAAAAACACGGCTTATGGACGCTGATTCTTTCTGCGAAAAAAAAGCTACTTTGTCACAGTATGTGACGTATTTAGGATTAGAAGGGCCAACAATTGTTGTGAAATTGTATGAAAAACAAATGCTGCTGGCGTACCTTTTTATCTTGAACGACTGAAGCGATTTCAAGTATTTCTTTTTATTTTGTTGGTATAATTAGCGGAAATTAATTCTTCTTCTTTTTATGGAATATCAACTCTTTTTAATAAAGTAAATTAAAACAAGTTGTAAATTTACGTCAAACGTAACAAATGAGGTGCGCTCGTATTATATTTAGATTTATAAATATTCAGTTCTTGGTGCAATAGCTGTTGCACTCTTATGCAAAATTCCATATTATAGATATTAATTTTTTATGAAATTAAGTTTCAATACACTTTTACAAACAATTAATTACAGTTATATTACATTAAAATTATACTATGTGCAAATATCCAATAAAAGACGATGGATAAAAATCATCGTTATTATTTCAGTGAAATGAATTGCATCTTCTGTTATTCTCATATGATTCATTTTTGTAATAAAATAAGTACATTTTACATTAGCAACATTTTATCTTTTGTTAACATTTACTGAAAATTTCAATGGGAAACTTAAGCCTAACTTTGAAAATTTTAGAACATGAAATTTATACTTAGACTATTTTGCCATTTAATATCTATTTCTCCGGAAACATCTATCCAAAAAACTCTCGGTAGATTATATGAATGCTAAAATTAAAGAATTTTAGGTACTTCTTTATTATCCCGTCGACCACTTTTCATAACAAAAAACTATCGCCAAACTGTAAAATTAAACGCCAAAAATGCAGTCCCATTGACTTGATGTCAGACGCATTATATACGTGTTTGTTATGTCATCAAGAGGTTTTTAATTCGACATTTGCGTGTATTTTTCATTATGTTTTACTGATTTATTAGTTATTTCATTCATTAAAATAACAATTGTGTCCTTAAATTGTTATATTTTATTTATTTATTTATTTATTATTCCAATGGCAACGTTCTACCTTTTATTTGGCGTTACAGTTTGGCGATAGTTTTTTGTTATGAAAAGTGGTCGACGGGATAATAGAGAAGTGCCCAATTTTAGTATAAAAATTCGGTTTTTAAAATCGGTAATGCGGCAATAACAGGACTCCATCTTAAATCGGACGTAATCACCATAGCAACCTAGAATCATTACCTATCATGGAATATCATTGAATTAATTATGTACGATAGGATTTGATAGAATGAAGAAAACTTTTATAAATATCTTTTTAAGTTTTCATTCGATTTTCATAAAATTTGAAATGACTCGACAAAATTCTGCAATGGTTATATATGTTAAATATCAAACCATTCGGTTGGATAGTTTTGGCGCTGTTAATTGCGGATAGATGACGACTATAGGTGATACGTATTTATATAATTACCAACGCACACAAAAAAAATAGAAATCTTTGTTTGTGAAGCGAAATCATGTAGCAATTGCATTTTTTTTTTTTTTATTTCTCACCGAACAACAGTTTTGCTAATACCAAAACTTTTTTTTATAACGTATTGAAATCGTTTCAATACTTCGCGAGATAACAGCATTTTATTGCTATCTGTTCTCCATGGGATCTCACAAGTGTTGTCGCCCCTTTAAAGGATGGAATTATCATTCATATTGCCTAAAAAAGCACTTATAAAACGACATTTTCTACAATACATGGCGCCCAAATAGAATAAATCGTGCTTTAATTTTTTTACCTGTTGAGTTTCCAAAGAAAATATAAATTATAAAAGCGTTCAAAATGAGGTAGAATTCTGTGATGTTCTAGTTCTGCCATTTATTATTTTTTTAATTACCCTTTCAAATTTTGATACGGTCCCTAGATCTAATAAAATTTATGTTTAGAAAAACTTTTTGTCCATTCTCCACATGTAAAACGGTAAAAATTTCATTCTGATACGGCGAAAACTCATAGAGATGAGCTACTTTGAATTATATGCAATTTTCGAGATTTTCGGCAAGGAGCTAAAAGTTTTTTTTATTAAGATACTTTCACTTTCAAAACCGGTTTTGAAAGTGAAAGTATCCTCATTAAAAAAAAAACTGCAACAAAAATCGAAAAAGTAGAAAGGAGCGTGCATAGAGGTTGACCTCAGCTATCCAATGCAAAAAAAATCATTTAAAAATATTGAAATGCGAACGAGATATCTTCAAAAATTTCCTCCATACGATTAACAATAGCGAACGGGTGTTTTCGTCTAAGTGAAGTAGCCCCTTAAGGTATCCGACTACATACGGGGACATTTTTTTTAAACTTTACTTTTCACACATTTTTTTGCTATTTTTCAGTGTAATCTAACACAGAATAAAGAAAATAATGAAAAAAATATAAAATATTTATGGAACTTCTAAAAATTTTGAAGAATTTTAGTCATCATTTTTTTATAAAAACGGCTCCAGCTCTAAAAAAAAAAAAAAAAAAAAAAAAAAAAAAAAAAAAAAAGCATATAACACAAATATTTTTTTAACATATGCATATTAGACACTCTTGAGTGTAATGAACTAAAAACTAGTCAATATACGGAAATCTAAAAGAGATACAGCTGATTATATACAATTACATAGAAAATTTCAGTAATTTTACGTGTAATTCTTCATAAAAATAGCTATATATAAAAAATAAGTCACTTAGAGCTAATTTATTAGTTCATTACAGTCTAGACATTATCGAAAAGCTACACAAAAAATTGCCTGGTTATAGGATGATAAAATTTTGAGTTAGAGAAATAGTCGTTTACCTTTTCCGATGAAAATCTAATTTTTCAGAAAACGCATTTAAAGTTTTCATATGAGTTTAAAACAACTTTTTAAATTAAATAAACACTTTAAAAACCACTGAATTTATAACTATAGCCTTCTGCTTGCTTATTTTACACATATTTCTATATTTTTATGCATTCAATTCTTTTTATAGCATTTTCGAGTTTAGTACTGGAAGTCGTTATGTTAATAATTATTGCTATCCGACTATTTAAAAAGCCATCTTTTTTAAATAAACTGTAATTTTGGTATTGTTTTGCACTTTTAAGTATAGTATAATACAAAATAAGAAAAATAATGAAAAATTATAAAATATTTATGCTACTTTTTAAAAAATTGAAGAATTTAATCATTTTTTAGCATTTTTTTATTAAAACATTTTCGACTTGAAAAGAATATTCGATATAACACAAATATTTTTTTATCATGTGCATATAAGACACTCTTGAGTTTAATGATCTAAAAACTTGCCAATATGCTGAAATCTAAAAGAGATACAGCTAATTATATACAATTACATAGAAAATTTCTGTAATTTTACGTGTAATTCTTCATAAAAGTAGCTACATATTAACAAATTATTTACCTATAATCAAAATTTTACTTCATTACGCTCTAGATATTATCAAATAGCTACTCAAAAAATTTCATGGTTATAAAATAATAACATTTTGAGTTAGAGCAATAGTATTGAACTTTTCTTGATAAAAAATCAAATTTTGCAGAAAATGCTAATTTAACTTGATAAAGTAGTAAAAAAAATAATAAATAAACCCTTTAAGGCAGTGCTATAGATAAAGCTAAAGTATAATATTAACTGTAAAAACTAAAAAATGTGCGAAAACAGTTTAATAAACCTCAATTTTCGATCCACTTCCGTCTTAGATATCTCCACTTCTGGTATAAATTAACGACGTCAGCTGCTTTTTAAAGGTCTCTAATTTACAGCTTACAGGAAAAATAAAAACAGATTTAGAAACAGAAATGTTCCTTCTATAAGAAAATCAAATAAAAAAAAATGCGAAATTT
This sequence comes from Maratus michaelseni, assembly GCA_963931845.1. NCBI lineage: Eukaryota > Metazoa > Arthropoda > Arachnida > Araneae > Salticidae > Maratus > Maratus michaelseni. The sequence goes on along the minus strand of OZ007595.1, from coordinate 315,953,334 downwards.
AATCGAAATTGACGTTTTAAACGTAGGCGGATACCTTAAAAATGAGCAGACAATTTTTTTTAATCTGCTCTTCAACCCACTCTAACACTTTAACAATTGTTCTCCCCACTGGATGTCAGTTTTCTACAATGCATTGCTCAGATTTAACAGCAGAAATCACTCTATGATGATAAAAAAAGCCATTTTACTTTTTTATTTTTTACTAACACAGAGATGCTACAAAAACACTATTCCAAATTAATTTCTGAAAGACAAATGAGTGAGCATAAAAGAGGGTTTTAAACAAACACTACATCTCGCTCCAGCTAACTAAATCTGGTAAAGAGAATAAAGGGCTGTTTAAGCATGGAAAGAAGACAAAAAGAAAATGAAGAGGGAATAAATTTATATTTCTTTTGTTAACAATACCTTAAAGAATTTAATAACTTTTTAAGTATGTACTTTTTGTGAAATATTACATCCATTCACCACAGTGATATTGACTGCTTCCAGAATGTATGAGAGTATTCTTTATTTAAGCTTATTTAATATGTTTTGTGAATAAATAAATAACTAGTTTCAGAAGGCGTATTATCACAAAATATTCCTTAACAACATTAAAATTTTATGAGTTGCATCTGGTTACTTTCGGTAACATTGGATATAGGATGTCATATTTTCTTAACTAAACTTTTGGCACTGCAGCATTTTCCTTTCCACCGTGCATTCTTTTCATGTGGTTTTTCAAACTGATAGCCCTAGATGCCCTATAATCGCATATTCGACAACCGTAGGGTTTCAATCCTTCGTGCACTGCTCTCACGTGTCGTCGGACATCACTGAGCTGAGTTGCCCTGTAATCACAATGGTGACATCGATGCGGCTTTTTATCCTCATGAACTGCATCGACATGGGTTTGAAGATTATGGGCTAGAGATGCTCTATAATCACAGTGTTGACACTTATGCGGTTTCTTTCCATCATGAACTGCATCTACGTGTTGTCGGAGATTACTAGCCTGAGATGCTCTATAATCACAGTGCTGACACTTATGCGGTTTCTTTCCGCCATGAACTGCGTCTATGTGTGTTCTAAGATGAATAGCTTGAGATGCTCTATAATCACACATTTGACATTTGTATCGCCTTCTACCTTCATGTATTGCATCTACGTGATTTCGGAGATGAGTGGTGACTGATGTCTTATAATCACAGTGTGGACATGCGTAACATTTGCGAAGGACCCCATTCGTTTCTGAGATACTGACACGCTTCTTGTGACCGCTAACTAATAAGTTCTCTTCCGCAACAAAATCCATTCCATTCATTTTTGCCGCTCGCGATTTCTCACTGACATCATTCTCTGTTGATATTCCTCCGCTTACACGATTGCGATATTCTGGTTTTTGTGAAAGCTGGCATTTGCTTGCATGACCCGGAACATCCGATGAGGTAATAGGGTTGCGAAAGTTTCTTTTGCTGCACATCCTCTTTCCCTGCTCTGGAAGAGTAACTTCTGAACAATAACTCTTTCTAGTCGATGACGAGGGTGCTGTTCCCCTGTCGTGTTCAAACATTTTCATCACTCCTGCAAAATAATTATGAAAGGTTTTCAGTATAACGTAATCGCGTTTTCCGAGAAATATACAAGATATATTTTTACATAATAGAGAATTCAGTACTATTATTTTTCTTGTCAATATTTTAAAGAAATATATTTTTTTCTATTTTATAACAATATGATTGAGCTTTAAAATGCATAACAAATTAAATAAAACATCTTTAAGTAATTCCCGCTCGTGCTCATTAATGCCTACGAATTTATACACACCACGTAGTATGTAAAAATTTAGTTAAAATTAAAAGCGCATACCATAAAGGAAAACGCACTTCCAGCAATTATCCCTAATAAACAATACTTCGGATAAAGTACTATATCCGAATTCTTTGTGCGTATCCCTGTAGAACAAAAATACTATGAACATTAATTTCTACATGAAGCAAATTGTAGTAAAACTCCAAAATGTATATCGATTGCATCCTGTTTGAAATAGTGGAACATGATTAAAATATGCTGCAAAGAGTTTTTTGCCGTAGATCATTATGTAACTGATATTTTGTGGGATTCTGTAAATGAAAGATAAATGCTATCCATATTCTACAGAAAGGATGTGTTACTGCACCTCAGAAATTCATATAAATTTCATCACGTTTGTAACATTGTAAAAATCATTAAAATACACCGGAAACGATTTTGACTCCTACACCTTAACATAAAGAAATTTTTGAACGCCCTGTAAATGACCTGTGAGTGTTACACATAACATATTCTATAGGATCCATCTTGTAGTGCATCCAATAACGTATAAACATTTAATTTTGTTTAAAATAGTGTAAAACCATTAAAATACACCGCAAATAATTTTTATCGTTAGACTATAATGTAACAGAATACTTTTGAGTGTCCCTGAAAATGAACTATAAATGCTACGCTATTCATTTTCAATACCGAACATGCGAAGATAAACCTCCAGAAGATATATCAATTACATGGCAATCCGAGTATATTTATGCGAATTAGAGCACGGACAGACATGCAGATGGACAGACAAATCAAATTCATGAGCACATTTCAACTATGTTAAATGATGTGTTGAAAGATGTTTCTGCGTGTGTATATGCGTCTCTGTGCGATTGCTAGGGGAATTTACAATATGTAGAGGTCCTCAAATTTTGCTCCAGGTAGACGAAGACAGGTCCGATTGCACCTGAGATTTTTCCATTTTTAAGACTTTCCAACATAGTCGAAAAGTATTTATGATTTCGGTTTGTCTGTCTGTCTGTCTACCGTCTTTCCGTGCCCAAACTCACGTAAATAGGCTGGTATTGCCATGCAATTGAAATATGTTATTGAGGTTCACTATCACTTGCTCGGCATTGAAAACGAAGTGCGTAGCGTTGACAGGTCTTTTAGAGGAACACTCAAACGAATTCCGTTACATTAAGGTGTATGGGTAAATATCGTTTGCATTGTTCTTTAACATTGTTACACTATTTCAAACATTTGGAAATTGATATATATCACTGAGGTACACTGCAAGAGACTTACTATGGAATAAGATGTACATAGCATTCACCGTTCACTTACAGGGACAATAAAAAAAATTCCGTTACATTACAGTCTATGGGAAAAAATCGTTTGCGATGTACTTTAATAACGTTACATTATTACAAACGTATTAAAATTGATATATATAACTCACGTGCAGTACAAACGGCTTATTATAGAATAACGTATACATAGCATTCATTGTTCATTTACAGGGCCACACAAAATAATTCAGCTACCATACGGTCCATCAATTATAATTGAATAATAAATGCTCGAAGTGCGTTTTCAGTTACGGCACGTATTTTTAAATTTAACTCATTATTTGCATATTACTTGGTGTATATAAATTCATTAGGCCCTATACATGGCTGTGCGAACGATCAGGAGTACATGACCGTTTATGGGCGGAAATTGTTGTAAGGGAATTTTCAACTGTGCTTTGCGCTTTCTAAGTGAGGTGAAATTATGAATACTCTGTAGTACATATACAAATCTATAAATTCTATGCACGACTGCACAAAAGAATTCGGATATTTTCCCGACTATTAGCGATGATTGCTGGCATTGGGTTTCCAAATGTGTTATGTGTTTTCCAAATTTCACCCTATTAGACTGTGAAGAATTCCGTTACAGTACTTCCTATAAGTAATAATTTTTGGAAGCGAGTTTTCATTTGTGGTATGTGTTATTAAAATAACTGATTTTTTTTTAGTTTCGTTCATCTCACGAAACCCTATTACTCCCGTTCCGTTGTCTGTCTGTCACAGAGCTATTCTCAGAAACTATGTAACTTACAGAGTTAAAACTTTGTGTATGTAGCAGAATACCAGCTATGAAGAGCTCAAAATATTAAAATTTGAAAAAATCGTATTATTTTAATAAATAGAGATAAAAAACCAAAATTCTAACAGCCTTTTCCTATTACATTTAAACTTCTTTCTTTATAGCAGATGCCAAAAATTAAAAAAACACGAAATTCTTTCTACAATAGTTAATTTTCTATCAGACGATTTCCACGTGAAAAATGAAAATAAAATATTAAGTTCCATCAATTGAAAAAAAGATAAATATGAAATAAAAATGATTGACGTCATAGATAAATAAGCGGAAAATTTCAAAGATATTCAAATTTTCAATAATACAAGGAGTATGAGTATGTGTATGTACACAAAGCAGATTAATATCACATCATTAGAGAAGTAAAAAGAAAATCTGACGTCCTATTGGAAGTTTAGCGAATTTTTCAGATGTGTGAGAATAATACAAATCGCGTATGAATATGAGTAATAGAGAACAGTAAATACATGAGTTTGAGAAACATATTGAATCATGATAAAAATCCGATTATGGAAATATTCGCATGTTTTAACATTTTGAAGTTGTACAACATGTTCAATTTTGAAATTATTTTGTTATATCACATTTAGTCGGCGTGACAGATATTATTATGACAGAATAACAGAATATAATAGCCGGCTTCGCCCGCTATCGGGCTGGTTTGGATACTCGAAAAAACGAAAAAATAGACCGGTAAATTTTTACTTTATAAAAAACAAAAAACATGAGTTTTTTTTTTTGCTAAATGAAATTTATTTGGATTTATTAAAGAGAGGATAAAGTGTTTTGAAAGGAATATTAAACGAAACCATTTGAGCGATCTTCGATCAAACTTACAAGAGATGAAAACATTCCTTTTTTTGTTCATTTTAAAATAGCAATCTCAGGAGACCGGAAGGAGCTATTAAGAAAATACAATTTTTTCGACACTTTGTGGTACTGTAGGTATTTTTTCACTATATGAATATTTACTGTCAAAAACAGTATTTTCGGGAGGTCTTTATTACATTGTCCGTTTCTGTGCATTTTAAAATCGTGATGTTTTGGGGCCCAAATTTCTGCGAACAGCGCTGTTGCTGTATATCGTCTTGTGCCTTCCCGTGCGGCTGGACCTCTTTGGGAACCTTATTTCTGGATCAACCCTCGTAATTCCCAATCGAATTGCATTTTATTTGTTTTTTTTTCTGTGGTACTTCTGCAACTATAGAGTATGGGATGTCCCTTAATTATTCTTTCTCACATGAGGATCGACTTTACACTTAAAATCTACTTACACATTTCTTAAAAGAATGCATTCTGAGTCAAATATATTATTGACATCCTTAACCCTTTGACTACGGGTTAAGGACATATACGTCCCAGTGGACTATTTTTTTATTCTATCCGTAGAACCTTTTAAAAAATAAACTATGGATATTTTTAAGCGGATATTTTAAAGTGAAATCGACCACACGGACAAATGCTGGTAAATTGTGGCACGATTGAACATAAAAATAGTCGAAATGCCTGGCTCTAAACAAAGGGTTAATATTTCGTCAAAAATTTGTCGTAGGTTTATTTATCTTTTTGTATTAGTTTAAGCGAAGAGAAAAAAATATTTTTTTTACGTCTTTCAAAATATTTTTTTCTATTAACAGCTATTTTATAAGCAATAATTCGATGAAGATCAATTTTTAACTGCATAATCTTATTTCTCAGAAAATTAACTATACTTGTTTGTACTTTATTCGAAATACTAGAAAATTATAGACTGAAGGGAACTGCACCACATATTATTTTCGAGGGAAGAAACTTTACAAAATTAAATTACAGAATTTCCGGATGAATGTTTCAGGATACGATAATTTTAGAAAAGTGTAATTTTGTTTTCTAGAAAGTAAAACTTATCACATTTTGTTACCAAAGTATATAAAACATGACCAAAATGAATACACTTTAATTATTTATTTTGTTTTTACCAATAAGTATGTGAGCAAATGTTATTAAGTTTTTAAAATATCAGATAAAAAAAAAAAGAATGTTTTAAATAACAAAGGTTTGCAAAAAAAAAAAAAAAAAGTCTGGTATTTTTTTATTTAATTTTTTCCTTGGTACTTTTAAAAGAAAAAGTAAGGCTGATTATGAAAATACATGCCTTTCAGTTGCAGTCTCTCTTCGTGTCGGAGTATGCCCAGCTCCTCTCCGAATTCGTCTCCGTACCAGACGAGCAGCTCGGTGTAAGCCTTGACCTCCTTGTAGACCCTGTAGAGGATTTGACCGTGGTACTGGAAGGCGATCAGGTTCTGGCGCTCCTCGCTCACGGCACAATTCACGAACCTCATCCAATTGGAGACGGAAGTGTCGACACCCTCGACGTAATGCAGGACTTTACCGCTTCTGCGTATCTAAGAAAGCATATGAAATTTAGTATTCCTAATAGTTTGCGTAAATGAAAAAGTACATAAAAAAGCTATCTGCAGTAATAATACTAATTTTTAAAATAACCGATTTGGCCCTTTACATGCAATTCCATATCTTACTTCTATTAAAAACTAGAAAAGCTCCGAGATTATCTATCTATATAAAAGCTCTTCAAGCAAGATTTTGCTGCATTTATAAATGTGCACACTGTGCACCATGCCAATTACTGAGGTAATAATAACTATTAGTTTTCACATTCTATTTTGGTATATTTTAAATTGTGTTTCATAATCAATGACTTTGTAATAATTAAAATGGTTTTCTGCTTAATCGTTTTATATGACTTTATTTATTTTTCTATCTTTCAAAGAAAATTATATTTTTTGAAGCAACAATGTTTTTACATCCACTTTTGATTTAGCTCTTGGAATAATAGCCAGTTCATCACCAAATGTTTCCGGAAAGTTGCAGAAAGACCAAACAAGAAAGCAAAATCATGCGCCAAGCATAGATTATGTAACACGTTCCAACACATTCAGAATACTGTAAAAAACTTCACTGCTAAAGATGATATCCAAGTAAACAATATTTAAACGCATAAAAGATGTGAAAACTTAATATTGGCAATTATCATCTATTATAATCAGAAAATAATTTAAATTTATTTGTGAATCTATGTATATGATCTATAGATTTGTATAAATACAGCATATTATGCAAAATTTTAGTTCAGTTTGGAAACGCTTAAGAAAATTCTCTTTCAGTAATTTTCATCAAAAAACAGAAATGTTTACGAATTCTTTCTTACAGCTCTGTATATTATCTATATAATTTATACACACCAAGTAATATGGAAAATTTAAAAACGCATACCACAATTGAAAGCGAATTTCCAAAAATTATGGCTCATAGACAGTACTGTATCAGAATACTTTTGAGTGCCCCTATATATGATAAATGCTATGAGCACAATGTTCATCAGTAAGCATCTTGTTGTAAATACTAGTGATATAAATAAATTTCAATATGTTTTAAATAGTGTAACATTATTAAAATATATGCGATTTTTCACATCTATCATAATGTAACGGAATAAGTTTGAGAGCCCCTGTAAACGAACTATGAATGCGACGCACACCATTTTCATTACCGAACACGCCATAGTACATTTAAGTAACATACATCAGTTAAAAATATACAAGTATAGTTAAGAGAGTTAGAGTTCTTAAAGACAGATAGACAGCCAGTTGTAGTAACAGAGATAAAAATTAAGGATTTTAACTCTATAATATCTTTTTGTTATTTACTTTATAACTCATTTAAAAATTTTAACTCAGATAATAGAATAAGATAAAGTATTAAACTTAAAAATAATGGCGCTTATTTATAAACGAAATATATGATATAATTAATCGGCGAACTACATGAACCCGAGTTGTTTCTAAACCTGTAACAGATCTGATGAAACACTAAAACTATTAGAGGAATTGCTGTTGCAGAGACCGCATTTATTTAAGAATACAATAACATAAAACTGCGTCATTTAAATAATAGTATGAAACAGTACAGATGTGTAATTTAAACATTAAAATTTAAAAAAACAGCCTCTCTAATTTATCTCATGACGCTCAAGTAATAGAATGCGGTCTCAGAAACTGCACATTCTCAGTTAAGGGTTAATGTTGAAACTTAGAAAAAAATTGAAAAATAAATTTCGATATACAAACATTTATCAACAGAATGAGTGAATCCTCACCTCCCATGCGTATCCGCTGTCTTTCGCTTCTTTTCGAGACTTGACGATCTTCCCTTTGTAAGGTCCGAACACGTAGCCTTTATCCAACTGCTTCTCAGTCCAAATTCCGAGTCCGGCTCCTCTGATGCCCGATCGACATACGGACAGGTAATCGGGGCAGGTGTTCCAGGCGTGTCTTGGACCGCGAGGAGCCTGAAAATAAATTCAAGATACAAATATGACGTATACGTTACAAGTATAAATCTTATTTGAATCATTGTTAATGAATTATGTGCAATAATGGCAGTCTTCATATTGTTTTGAAGCCAATTTACTCAGAGATTAAATGTGAATGTATGATAATAGACAACCATACCCGCTATTAAAATCTACGAGACTAAAAACGACACAAAATAGTGGATTAATGATTTATAGCTTCTCAAAAAGCAATTTGAGATATTAAAAGCATTGTAAAAGTTCTCTCCCAAGTTGTCATGTCTGCTGCTGCTACCCTCAAACGTCTAATTAAACTAGCAAAGCTTGCGGTTTTGGGTGCGTTTATTTAAAACATAAAGTAGCTGTTTTAGACTTACTAACGTACAATGGAAATTGCACTGCTGCTGATAATTAAAATAATATTAATAGCAATAATATAATAGAATTTGATACTCTGGTTAAATATAGCTGTTCTATTGACATAAGATGAAGTAAAACGATAAAATTCTTTACTTAATTAAAACCGAAAATCTTCATTTCAACTCATTTGCAGCTTTGTGCAAAATGGATAAAATATATTCTGTTTGTCAACAACATTAACCACATACTATAGAATAAATGGAAATTGTAAATTGGTTCGTTAGTTTTAGAGCATTTGTGATATTAGGGCATTTTTCACCGAGTCCACCCTTATAAATTTCCAATTTTTTAGAAATCTTTCATTAGCCACTATTTACGGATTTATGTTTCGAAGGTAACTAACATGTCAAATTTCGAACACTGTCAATTTCAAAATTTACTTTTAAGCCATGTACGATGATGGCGCCCGGTGCATGTAAAATCCGTCGTGGGTGCAAATTCCTCCAAGTTTCCTATGAATTTTACCTCTGTAGGTGCCTAGTCAGGTGAAGGTCAGGTCATCAGATCAAGGTTCTAAATTACGAGACCAATTCCTTTCTCTTTTTAGGGTTTCGTTCATCTCACGAAACCCTATTACTCCCGCTTCGTTGTCTGTCCGTCACAGAGCCGGTTCTCAGAAACTATTTAACTTACACAGTTGAAACTTTGTGTACTTATAGCTCAATATCCTAAAATTTGAAAACATTGTATTATTTTAATATATATAGATAAAAAACAAAAATATAACAGCCTTCTCTTATTAAATTTAAACATTTTTCGTTATAACACTTGTCCACAATTACATTCTTTCTACAATAATTAATTTTCTATTGAAAGATTTCCACATGAAAAATGGAAATGAGTTAAAAATTTCACTAATTGAAAAAAAAAAGATTAATATGCCGTCATATTGGTAATAAAACGAAAATTTTCAAACATTTCTCAATGATACAAGGTGTATGAGTAAGTGTAAATTCAGAAAGCAGCTTAATATGACGTCATTAGAGAATTAAAAAGAAAATTAATCTGACATCATGACGGATTTTTCAAATGTTTGAGAATAATACAAAGAGAGTATCAATATGAGTAATAGAGAATAGTAAATATATCAGTTTGAGGAACGTATTGAATCATGATAAAAACCCGATTATGGAACTATTGGCATATTTTAATATTTTGAAGGTCTCTATACAACATGTTTAATTTTGAAATTGATTTTTTTAATATCGTATTTAGTACACATGACAGATATTATTATGACAGAGTATGATATCGGGTTTCGCCCGCTATCGGAACGGTTCAGATTTTCGAAAAAAACGAGAAAAATAGACAGGTAATTTTTTACTTTTTAAAAAACATGTTTCTTTTCTTTTTTGGGGGGTGGGGGGGGGGGGTGAAAATCAAATTTTTTTGGATTTGTTAAATTAAGGATAAAGTGTTTTGAAAGGAATATTAAACGAAACTCTTTATGCGATCTTTGATCACACTTACCCACTTGTTTAATTTTTAATTTTTTTTAAATCTTCCAATTCAACGAAGTTAAATAGAAACCATGAATCGGCAAACAAAGAAAACTATAGCAAACCACTAGAGATAACTGCAGCGATGGCAACAAGGCTCTTGTCAGGTGGATCACAGGCATACTGTGATCAGGCAAATATCGCCCCGCGTCCAGACACTAACTCGTCAAGATAGGCATTCATGGCCGGCAGGTAAAGGCCTGGTTAGCGATATATATATATATATGTATAAATTACTTTAAAACGGTTTTCGACCAGTTTCGAACGGTTTTTGGGGACAGGCGTAACGATAAGAAAAGTAGGCTATTTCCAAGCACAGGGTGGTCACAAATGTCTTATATTACAATTACAAGACTTCTCATGATATTTGCAGGTCAGTATTAAAATGATCAAATTTGCATAAGTAATTCTTTTTGCAACGCTATTCTAAAATACATGTAGTAATTATTTAGTAAAAGGGGATAATAAAATAAACACACTACAACATATTTTAACAAAAACCATGTAAGTAACATAATTAAGTTCATTTTTCCATTTCTCTGGAAAATTATACTTTAAATATCCAATTATTTGATTTTTCAAGGGATGGTGAAAAATACTTTATATCAAAATTCTCTCATAATTTTAGGTTAGTGCTAAAATATTCCTGATCCTAAGTATTTTGTTGGAAATAAGATCACTACTACGCATAATTAAAAAAAATGTTTTATAAAAGTAAAATTCAAATGATTTAACTTTTGATACCGTATACTTAAAACTATACATATTTTTTAAGGAACAGCGGACAAAAAATATAATCTATTTATTTATTTATTTATTTTTACTCGGAAAAAGACAAGAGATTTTTTAGACTACCATGATTGGTAATCTAGAAATAAAACAGTAATTTTAGAGAAAAATAAAATAATAATAGATGTAGTTTTCCTGGTAAAAAATGAAAAACAAAAACAAAATCCCTGATTGACCCCAAATGTCCCTGGTTGTTTCTCAATAATTTTAGGTCAACACATATCCTTAATATATTCAATATATAATATATTCAACACCTGACAAGCTCAGGCAAGTACATTTATTATAAAGAAAGACTTTTTAAAATGTATTTGTTAGTTTCAGATACAGATTACCTGAAACAAGCAAACAACTTTTTTTTCCCTTACAATATTTGTATAAAAATGTATAAAAAAATGTAAAAACACAATATTTTCCCTGCAGAAAAAGTACATACGAACTAGAAACTATTTGTATGATGTTTCAAAAATTAGGACTGGACAGCAATTTCATTCTCACCATTGATTTTTACATAATACAGAACTGTCAATTTAGTTTATGGCTAAAATGTGTGAACAAGCTTCAAAAACGCAAATGCTTATAACACATCTAGTTATAAAAATTTTAAGTAGATGATCCATACAACATTTTAAACAAATATTATCTAGAATTGATGTCGTACAATTTAAACAGCTTTATATAAAGACACGCAGAAACTTTTCATGGTAGTTTTGAATGCATACGGCAATTTTTCCAAGTACTTTATTCGTATTTAATAAGTAAAAATGCGTCATTAAAAATCAACAAGTGATTTACTTTTTTGTCTTCTACGAAATTCAGCGGACCGTGTTGAGGACAGGATCCATCATACGGCTCACCACACTCGTCGCAGTCTGCAAATTAAAAAAATGTGAGTTAATAAATTGCAAAAATGTATTTGAAAAAAAAAAGTTTATTTTCAGAAACCATTCATAAAAGTAATGTTATTTTAGCTGTAGATATATTTAATACTATAAGAGGCAAAAATAATTAACTTCCTTCACCTCCCATTATAGATACTAGGGATTCGAACCCGGGCTTCCCGGGTTACAGAACGCAGGAGAAAACCATTTTTTCCCCTAAATCTAATAGATTTTTCATATTTTTATTTGTCAAAGTTGCTGCATTCAGTGATTTTTTTTTACTGGTTTCTTTGCTTTTCTTGTGCGTGAAGCGCTCATACATGCGGTATCCATCCAGTTTTTTTTTTCTTTTTACTAAGCGTTCATACATGCGATATAGTGATCGCGACATCAACGAATTTCAAGGGTTTTGTTTATTATTTTTATTTTTTTGGTATTATTAATACAGGGAGTTCGCTGCATCCAGTGATGCTTCTTTGTTAATTTATTATTCATCATCTTATGCATGTGATATAGTGATCGCGATATTAACGAATTTCATGTATATTCGTTTTTTCCAACTTCGCAATGACCGTTAACATTATTTGTAATACTGATGAAATATGAATTAAAACGTTGTTTCTTACTGCTCATATTAACTTTTTATATGCATTTTTATTAAATTTGTGAAATGTTTTTTTTATATTTTATTCATAAAAATGCAAGATCTAAAACAATATCTTCTGTTTATATTATCTTTTAAAATATCCGATGTTTGTTTATGGTGTAAACAAATAATTTTCTTTTAAATTTTTAAATTATTACAAAGCTTCCCTTTCTCCAAAATCGTCTGAACGAATCAAATTTTGTATCCGGTATAACGCTACTCTCATATAAAGGCACCCTATTCTTGTGACGTTTTTATTTCAAAATTCATTAATTTTACTACCTCTAACTATTTAAAAATTTATAATGGCAGCATTCTTCCATTTGTTTATTGGGCGTTTCAAAATTCATGCTTAAAAATTATTTTATAAGCCATAATATATCAGGCAATTAAGATATAGTTTTCAAACAAATTGCATTTGAAAGTAAAATTTTTTTCCTCTATAACGGTGTAAAAATTGAAAATGTGCTATGTTTAGAAATTAAAAAAATTGTAATAGCAAAAATCACAAAACCGAAATTTCATCGTCAGCTGTTGCCATTCGCAAAATGACGTATGCGTTACGCACGGACACGTTTGGCCTTTATAATATAGATTTAAGGCAACTATAAAAATAATTTTATATGCTGATTTTCTTTTTAAAAAATGTATTCAGAAAAACATCCTCCTCCCGTAATGAAACGTGATGCTACAATATCGAGTTAGTGAACAGTAAATTCCGTTTGAAACTGTGACTTTTAATGGATGAATAGAGCCACGTTTTAGGTAGCGCATTACACGTTGCTAAGAAAAGCTTGATTTTTTCGAGATTCTACCATGCATATGGCATACAAAACAACCAATTTTTATGTTAGTTGAACGAAAATTGAATTCAAAAGCCTATTCAAGTATTTTATTATCCGATTATAAATTATGCAATTTTAAATTAAACAGTTAATCTGAATTTCAATAAATACATATATAAATAAATAAATAAGAGTTAAAGTAAATTGCATAATTTATGCAATTTTTCAAATTAACTATATTTTTTTCTTCCAGTTTCCAACATTTTTTTTTATTAATGAATGAATTAGTTTCTGATCACGTATTTTATATATTTCGCCAGTAATTCTAAAAGGAACAATAAAAGGCGCAATAAAATGAATTCAAAAATTAAAAGAAAAGGAACTTTTAGATATCTATTAGTGTATCTAAAAGATCGATTTTTTTTTTCGAAAGAATTTTTTTTTACTATACTATTTTCTTTATCCAGGATTATTACAGATCCTCATTTCTTAGATATGCGAGAAAACAAAGACTGATTGACTCGTAATCTTAATAATTATCGAATATCGGTGTTTGAAGAGAGGGACGAATAGCACATGTGAAAAACTTGGCTTCAGCATCGACACTTCAAGACATGTCAGACGATCCACGATACAGTCAGTACACATACGGATATTCCTAGTTGACTTTAGTCATATAAAACCACATAGAACAATCTGAATTGAGAAATATGAAGTCAAAAAATATTTTTCGGCGAATTTCTGGTATTAACGTTTTTTATTTTTTTTATTAAGTACTGAAATTTAGAAACATCAAATAACTGTAACAAGTAATTGTGACAAAAAATAAAAGAAAAAACTCGCTAAATTTCCTGAATATTAGTGAAACAAACATGGTCCTTTTCTCTAAAGGGAAAATGAAACCTCCATCAGAACTCAAATGGAAACAAATATCTCATTGTTTTTTATCATTTAAAAAATCCTCAAGTACTTTATTGATAGTTTCAGACACTTTTAGCATTATTAGAAGCTCCCGAAACATCCTTCTTTGTGTATGAAAACTTAGTAGAAATGAAATTGATATACTTTTAGAGTTGGTTGTATGCATAAATTCGTAATTTTATTTTCGGAATTATTTTCCTATAAAAGAACCAATAAGTATAATACTTGATAAATCTAATTTGTTTTATTTGTCAGATATTTAGAAAAAAACCTTTTTCAAAGCTTTTCGTTTTCATTATTTCTCATGCGGCAATAAAATAAATATTAATTAAACTATTGAACATTACAAATACGTTTATTAGAAGTTTTTTTATTATTATTTATTAAATATTTCAGCACATAAAACATTTTGCTTTCATTAATTCTCATATGGCAATAAAATTAATATAGGTTAAAATGTTGAACGTTTATTAGAAGTATTTTTTATATTTATTAAGTATTTCACAAAGTACAGAGTGATTTTTTTTAAAGTTGTGAAAGTAAAATCCTATAACAAAAGAACCACTGATCAAAATGACCTGAAATTTCACCAGTATGCTCCAAAGCAATGGGAATGTTTTGGCGTGGTTAAAAAAAACTTAAAATCGCACCGACTGATGGCGCTGTAAGTTAACAGAAACAAAGAATATCATCAGTGGGAGAAAAACATTGGACGGTACTTTTAGAAACCATGTTCCGTAGGCCTTCTGTCGCCATTGGACATTTTCTTAAATTTTTATGTGTCCCGAATTGCCTAAGAGCAATTGCTGCGCTGTCATTATTCTAATAATACAGTTTCACTAACACGACGCATGGCCCGTGAATGGCACAGTCATTGCAAGGATATCCGTAGAATAATGAACACAAGGTGAGCGTGCTTCACGTTTTAACGCCACTGTGCGTGAGTCGTGTGCAAGATCGTCTCCCGACTTTACTGCATATACAGCGTCATCTGTCGGTGCGATTTTAAGTATTTTTTCAGCCACACCTAAACAATTCCCATTGTTTTGGGAGTATACTGGTGAAATTTCAGGGCATTTGAATCAGTGGTTCTTTTGTTATAGGATTTTACTTTCACAACTTTAAAAAAATCACCCTGTACATAAAACAGTTGCAGCAAACCATCAACTACAACAGAGGTGTCCAACTGTGGCACGCCGATACCACTAAATTTTGAAAGAAATATTCGATTTCTTGAATCGCAGAAATTTGATGATTAGTTAAGGAAAAGTTTAATATAAAATTTTAGTGGTATCTGGCGGGCTGCAGTTGGGCACCCCTGAACTACAACAAACTCACAAATGTAATCGTCGTCGCTGGATACATCTTCTTCCTGATAGCAGACTTTGGGGACATTTCGTTTAGGATATCTGGAACGATGCTCTTTTTCTGAAAAAAGAAATAATAACAACGTAGATTAAAATAACTCAAATAAGAAATTAAATGAAAATCAAACGAAATTGAAAAGAAATGTATCTAAACAAAACATTTGAGAAATTTGTAAGTTTTTATTTATTCTGCTTCTTTCTATTACAAATATTTATGTCTACAGCCGATTTAAGTTGTTTTTGGAAAACGGATAAATACGTGCAAAATGCTTAGAGGGTTAATGAATATCGATAGTTGTTTAAATTATAAGATTCATAAAAAATATATTTGAAAATATTAGCGTCTGTAAATTGCACTGTATCCTAATTCTTTCCTCCACCAACGTAACAGAATTACATATGTAAACAATAAGATCAATAACGGAAATAATTACAAACTAGATGGAACCCGTCAACACTTGACGGAAAAAAAATACTATAACAATATCAGTAAAATAAGCTTCTTTATTATTTAAGAAGGGGTGCGTATGAAAAAGTCTTTTAAATATTTTATTTTAAAAGTTTTTCCCCCCGTGAAAAACAGTACCATTTCCGATGCAAACTCCAAACAAACAATCCGTAAATAACTGTTTAAGGCAAATAAGTTCGACATTACCGCCATATTCACCAGTGTAAAAAGAAAATTTCATGGACCTATGAAGTATCACACAAATAGTATATTCTTACGTCCATGTCATATTCAGTAAATAAAGCACACATCTATCTCCCTGTGATAATGCAACCGAGTGAACTTCTATGTGTATATGCATTGCATCTGTTCAAAGGCACCGTCGAAATTCGACGTTAAAAAAGTTTTAAAATGTTTAAATACTAAAAAGTTTTAAAATGTTCTCTTTAATCATTGTTCGTTTCAAATCCATATTTTCTAAAATGCATCCATTGTTTTAAGCTAATATTTTTTTTTTACAATAATAATGTACAATCTGCAGATGATGCAGATTTTTGATGTTTTCAAGTATAATTTATTTTTATGCTTTTTTCGGTCCCTTTCCATAATCATGATTATCCTTTTTCCACAGTCGGGATCTTTTTCCTCTTATACAGTGAAATACACCATGGATCTTTAAAATAATAATAAAATACAATTCCAAGCAAATTCTGATGCGACACATACATTAACACGAATTCAACATATCAATTTTATGTGGAACATAAATAGAAAATCGTTTTTTTTTTGTTTGAGAGATTTTAGTCTAGCGTCAAAATGCTCTCTCTATCTTATGGTTAATCTAATTTTATGATTTATCATAGGGTTTTTTTATTATTATTTTCTTCACTTTTTATGTTGGTTAGAGAAATCAATTTCCAATTGTGGCAACTTTCCCAGGTGCTATTTTATATTACTGATGCAAACTGACGGCCATTGTTGAGGTAGCTTTGAAAAATAATTCATGCTTGAAAATTATTTAAAATGTTGCTAAATTAAGCGGTAGTTTTCAAATAAATTTCATTCGAAAGTTAACATTTTTATAATGGATGATCTATAAATTTAAATTGTACGGTATTTAGAAATGGTGTAAGCGCGATAAAAACAAAAGCGATAGCGCCGTTTGTTGACACAATCGTTATACATTCTACTCTTTATAATGAAGAATTTAAAAATCGGTTAAAATTACGTCATGTTGACACAATTCTATAAATTTTTCTCTTTAGATTTATGAATGTAAAAATGCATTTCAAGATAACCATAGCGTCACTTTCACAGGCGCAAACTCTTCACACGTACTTTATATACGTTGCTTTTATGCTTAACCACCATGTATACAAATAAAAATATATTTTGCATTTAATTGTACTGAAAAATGGCATCTGCCGTATATACCCTGTCCAGAGAGTGGCTCATGCCGCGACCTACGTAATACATAATAATACATCGTACTCGCTTGCTTTTCAGCTTCAAAGTTTAAGAAACAGTAATCGTATTTTTAAACACATTAAATACATATGCCCTTCATTTACATACTATTTATAAGAATTTTGATACTTCTCCGTTATCCGGTCTACCACTTTCCAGTAAGAAAATAACTATCGCCAAACTATAGGATTTTAACGCCAAAAATGTATTATCGTGGCGTCAAACTCACTTTACGTCAAATGCATTACAACGTACTTGTTATCTCATCAAGTGATGTTTTATTCGACGTTTAATTTATTTTTAATGATGTTTTACTGATTTATTAGTTAATTCATTAATTAAAATATAAATTACATCTTCGACAACATGATATTAAAAGCGAAAAAGCATTAAAAAATGTTGCGATGCGCAGTTACGTACAATAGATCAGTTTTAACTAACGTCACAGACGTTCATCCAGCAGTTGAGAGAGATAATTAAGAAAAATAATTTAATTAAATAAATTTCCAAGGTTATTTTTGTTTCTATTTTTATTAATATATTGTAAATTTTATTGTTTAAAGTTACTGATAAATGATACTTTAGTGAATTGGGCTTTTCCAAATTTATTTCTTTTTTCTGTTTTTTCTGAGATTCTAATGGCAACCTTCCTCCATTTGTTTATTGGGCGCTACAGTTTGGCGAATAATTTGGTAATAGTTTTTTATATGGAAAGTAGTCGATGGTATAATGGAGAAGTACCAGAATATTAACTAAGTCCGAATTAAGAAAAAAATTCCGACCAAATAATTGCATTTCGTTAAGAATTAAATTTTTTTATTTTTAATCTTCGAAAGAAACAATAATCATAGATTTAAATAATTTTGCAATATGCGGTGCACCCAAACAATTTTGATTAAATCGGCACAGATGTCGTAGACGCATCGTGGTTTCTTTTTGGCGCCAAAATAGCGATTTTTGCTTTGTATGGCAACTTGGTGTTAGTAAAATTGAATACGTGTGTAAATAAATAAAATAAAATAATTTAAAATTAATACAATGGTACTACTCTATTATCCGGTCGACCCTTTTTCATAACAAAAAACTATCGCCAAACTGTAAGATTAAATGCCAAAAATGCAGTTCCATTTACTTGATGTCAGAAGCATTATACGTGTTTGTTATGTCATCAAGTGGTTTCTAATTCAACATTTGCGGGTATTTTTCATTATGCTTTACTGATTTATTAGATATTTCGGCACTTACGTATTATCCATGCCAGGAGATTGATCGCCAAAAATGGTTGCCAAGTACCAATCTTGTTTATCGTTGCCAATCATGTTTTCAAACGCAGTAATTTAACATTATCAAATAGCATTTTTAACATTGTTAAATAATATAAAATAAATAAAATGTAATATATGTTTATTAAATTTATAACATTGTTAAAAATAGTAAATAACATTATTTTAGCAAAATTAATAAATGGTAAATATCATAGTAAATAAGAAATAATAATATTATAGATTATTCCCAGGCATGTACCAGCAAGAAAAAAAAATATATAAGGGTTACTATAATTAGTAATATTGGCTCCATGCTTGGCACAGTTGGCTTAAAACTGGTACGGATAATTCGTAAGTACCGATATTTCATTAATTAAAATAACATTTGTGTCCTTAAATTCTTATATTTTATTTATTTATTTATTTTGATATTCCAATGGCAACGTTCTCCCGTTTATTTGGCGTTACAGTTTGGCGATAGTTTTTTGTTATGAAAAGTGGTCCACGGAATAATAGAGTAGTACCAATACAATTAATTGCGTGTGTTTAATAAACATAATGTGTGAAAATTGGGTTTTCTCGCCAAAATAGCGCAAAAAATAAATCGCGCCAATCCCTGTGCGTCTGCGGCTTCTGTTCCATGTAAGGGTATTTTTTATTTAATAAATAAAATTTATTAACGTTTAAAAACAAACTTATGAGTAATTTAATATATTTTAATCTTTTTGTATTAGCTTTAATGTTTCAGCAAATGTTAAAAGTAAATAAATTGGTGACATTGATATTTTATAACGTATTCGATCTTTGTTTACAATTCTACCTTGACCAGATAGCTTGAAGTTACAGTCAGAGTCAGAATTTAATTTTATGAAAAGTTGCAGCATCCTCTGGCGATTGACTTTATGACGTCATAGCAGAAGTAAAATTTGAATTTAAAATTACGGCTAATTAATAAAATTTTCGAACAAACGAATGTACGATAACAAATTTGTGTCCAAATATCTTTCATTTAAAAAAAGAATGATGTAATTTGATGCAGCAGTTTGTTTTCCCGGACTATCGAAAGAAAACACTTAGCGTTTTAAATATATAGATGTATCTAATATAGCAAGTATAATATATTTTTTGTATTCTTCGATATGAAAGATTAGAGATTTTAAATGTACAATTATTTGTCTATTTCAGCTAAAACAATAAAATCATTCATTTCTTTTTAATGTAAATTCCTATGTTATATATTGACCATGAATTTTAATTAAATTGTTTAATTTGAAATACTGGAGCCTTATTTTATTTTATTTATTATTTAAAAATATTTTAATATGCGAAGTTATACATTATTTATTACATAGCAACCTTAGACTTAATGTATATCCTGGATCAATATTTGTTTTTTACGAATGTTGAGAGTGTAAGAATGTGAGAGTGTAGAATGTTTCGCAAGTAAATCATATATATGTATATATATATATATATATATATATATATATGTGTGTGTGTGTGTGTGTGTGTGTGTGTGTGTGTGTATGCGTATCTATGTAGAGACATATTTATTTCTAGGAATTTCGTTTAGTTTATGGAATATATACATCTTACTGCTTATAAGACATGTGCATCATACATGACCGTATGCATGCGTTTTCCGTAGTTATAGAAAATGAATCAGTAGATTTTATAGTAAATTACGACTGCCAAGTTTTAGTACTTACATCATCGCCGCCCTGAATCGAAAGTCCTTGAAAATAATGTGGATTTGATCTAGCAGAATTCAATCATTATATATATCTAAAAAAATAACAACATACTATTTGTCATGAAACCTTCCAAGACAGCAAAACACATATTTGGTGATGTCGCATTCTCCAGTTTTGGACATTTTCAGCGTACTTGTCATAACTAATAAAAAGCACAGGAAATGACTACGCAAATCAAATTTACTTTCTACTATCAAGCAGGAAAAAGATAAAAAACATCAGTTGGTAAATAAACTCCCCCCTGATTTTGAAAGGATTAAAACAAAATAATGACTTACATATTGTCTGACAATAGATTACATGATCCAGAAAAAATGCACAAACCTGATTGTCTCTCACTGTCACATATGTCAGGTTTGCAAGGTTTACGAAGGAGATTTATGCGATCCAAATTTTTTCGAGTTCCTTCCAAGAGAATATCTATATTCATTTCATCACTTTCGTCCGGTATAAAGGAACCATCCCAAGGAAGGTTTTCCTACAAAATGAACAAAAAAGTTATTAAAAAATTTAATTTACATTACTGTTTAAATATTATTCACGAGGTAATGAAATGTACATGATTTCAGAATTGCGTAGTACTTTCCCATCAGTCCGTTAAAAATTACGAAGAAGACAAATAATTATTCTTGCTATTAAAATAATTCTAAATAATCTTGTAATCATTTTCAGATATTTAAGTACATTGAACTATAATCTCTTTCGAACTAAAATTTTCTTTAGTAAAACTTCATATTGAGATACCTAAAAATACATTTAATAAATATTAACCTATAGTAAATCTCCGATTGTTTCGAATAAGAGGTTTGGAAACTTATGGAAATAAATAATTGATCATATAAAAATACTATAAAAGCGACAAGGTTTTTTTTTAAAAAATCTATATTAAGTTATTGGATCAATTCAAACATAAGAAAGGTAAAATCTTCATTTTTATTAGTAAAAGACTGAAAATTTCTGCAATTCAATCCGTCTTTAATACATATATCATCTTTATTAATTGTCCATAATTACTGAAATTTAAAGTTTATTAAAACATACACAATTCAGAGATGTTTTGTTTCAGTACTATTAAAAAATATTAGACGATCGTTAGAAAGGACTATAGTAAATATTTTTAAGTATTTTTAATTTTTTGTACAGTCTATGAGTAAAAGTGTACCCCGTACTGACTTAGATGCATTGAATCATATACAAGTAGTATGAATTTTAAAAATCATATTCCAAAAATAAAAAAAAGAGATTGATAAGCTAAAAACATTTTAACAGAAACTGATTTCTAGAAGCTTCAAATAAATGATACAATATTACAGTTCTTTTTGCCAAATAGTTGTATCTATGCGTAAAAACCACCCGCATAGTAATTCATTTTCTAATAATTAAAAATAAATTTAGAATTAGGATTTCCAAACTTTGAACATGGCATCCGAATGTAGAATTTACTAAATATACTAAATATGATGTAAAAATAGGTGTTAGTATTGGAAATTTAAAAGTTTGTTAAAATTTATGTGTGCATGTGACCTCCTAAGCAAATTTTAAATGTATCTTTAAATGGTAGACCTAATTACTAATCGATTGGCTTCAGTCCAATTTTATATAATGAGTTTTGGCAGCGTTAAAATATGGGTATAATTTCTTCCCAGAAAAAAAACAAAATATGCAATATCCCCCTTGTGCATATAATGTTTTAAGACATAACTTAAGAATACAAAATTGATAGAGATTGATTAATCAACAAAGAAAATGTTGACCATTTGTCTATAATTGTAAATTAAGATATAGTTTCAAGAGCATTTCTTCGCTGTATGAATTTTAATTGAGGTATCTGAGAAATTTTGCGCATTGAAGAATAGAGGACACAAATGAATCAGCAACTAATAATTTATAAACGCTTTTTCATAATATTTTGTATTTTACATTCTTTCAAAAATTAAATTGAAAATAGCTTACCAAATCTATCATTCGAGGAATGTATCTTCGATGCACTACATCGACTCCCAATATTTCGACATCACCTGAAATTAAAGTCAAAGTCAATTTCAACGAAATATTCAATAATATTAAGTATCACAATCAATTAAGAAAGAAATTACAAAATCACAAGAGTCTAATAAAAGAAGAGTAGGAGGTCACAAAACTTTGTTAAATCAGAATTATATATTGGACCCTTTCCCCAACTTTAAAATCCTATTGTCATTAACGATAACCATTTTATCGTTAAAGTGATCAAATAAACAGTTGATCACTTTAATGATCTATTTTACTAGAATCGGTCTGTGTCAAATAAACCTGGGTAAATCAGCGCCCCATTTCCAGTATCCGAATGCAACACTCTCCAGAAGTCAAAATGTGTTCTAATCATTCTCTGATTTATAAGATATTAGAAATGGTTACACTACACAAAACTGTGTCTGGGTTACCCCCACAGAAGTATGATTTGTGTGCCAGCATAAATAAACATTTTCTTAAATTATTATGTGTAATAAACTTTTATATTTTTCTGTTTTAAGAGTAAGGTATTTGCATTCCATGTACATTTTATTGTTTTTATCCTTCCGTACAGTAGTTACAGTAGTTAGTACATTCCCTTATGTTTATAAGAAAATAAGTACAGTAGGACGGTAGTCGTTACAGAAAATTTTTAATCGCTTCCTGCTTATGTAAAACAGAATACTCAAAGATACGAGTTAATTATGTTTCCGGTAACACACACAATACCTTTTTACATTTAAATTTTTGTTTTTCGTGGTTTCGTTGCTAAAACACGCATAAAAAATCTTAAAAACTTAAGTTTCACTAACAATCAAACAATACAGTTATTACTTATGGTTATCTTATTATCAGAAGGCTACCGATTGAAAATATCTGGATCAAAATATCACTGAAGAGAGCTTTCATCGTACTAAAGACGATACAGTTTCGTCATTAACTGCTAGAAACTATTAAAAATTTCAAATTTTTCCCTACCATGATTACATAATCATTTTGATGTATGGACAAGTGATAAAAAAATTCTAACTATCTAAATTAACTTGGAGTGAAAAAAAAAAGATTACTTGCATCGTTAGATTTCACTAAAGCTATTTAGACATAGTTATTGCAACTAATTTTTTTCCATATAACTTTCAACTGTTATTGGTATTATTAATAGTAAATTTGTATTACATTTAAATAAATACCGAATATTATAAAAACGAATACAATAAATTAAATTATAATGCTTAACAAAATACATATTTCTCTGTGTACCTATCATACACACACATGTACTGTGTTATTCCTTGTTATACCAAGTATAAAAATTAATTTTAGACTATTTTCTGATTTTTTGTGTTTATAAAATGTATTTAAAAACAAGGAAAATAATCAATTTTTTGGCCGTTGTAGTTGTAAGCTATTCGCTTTATAAATATATGCTGCAAAAGTTTTTGATCTTCATATATTTAACCCATTATGCACCGCTATATATATTAACCCATTTTTTGAAGGAACAGTTGTTTTTTCTTTATGAATCGGAAGACTTTAAAGTACTTCTGAAAAAAAAATTAAATAAAATTAGAATATTTAAAAGAAACAGCCTGTTCCCAAAATGGGAGCGTTGGCACCTAATGAGGGTAATTTTTTGAAAATTTTTACATATGCCTACGTGCATTTATGGTAGTTATTTCTTAGTTTTTAGCTGTAAAAAGGATTGTATTTTTGGGATTTCCAATACAACAAGGTTGCTGCATCTGGTGATGTTTTTTTTTCTTTCTATGTTCGCGAAGCGATCATACATGTGATATAGTGATCGCCACATTAACGACTTTCGTGTATTTTTTGGGATCCCAATGCAACGAGGTTGCTGCCTCTAGTGATGTTTTTGTTTGGTTTTCATGTTCGTAAAGCGATCATATCATGCTGTTTAATGATAGCCGTATTAACGAATTTCGAGTATTTTCAACTTTACATTTTTTCAACTTTACATTGATCGTTAAGTTTTTATGTAATTTTGCTGAAATGTGTATATAAACTTTGTTTCTTACTACTCATATTAACTTTTTTATATCTATCGTTTTAAATTCGTTAAATAGTATATTAATATTTTAAACATAAATGCAGTATCTAAAAAAAATAAATCCTATCTGGAGCTATGACCCTATTAAAAAAAGTAGATTATTCCCAGGCATGCGCAGTTGAAATCTTCCATTGTACGCTACACATTTTATTTATTTATTTACAATTTTAACAATGTCATGTATTTAATAATATTAAATTACCATTTTTAACAAGATTGGCAACGATAAACATGATTGGTACTTGACAACCATTTTCGGCGATCTATCTCCTGGTCCGGATAATACGTAAGCATCAAAAATTGATAACATCTTGTTTGTACAACGAAGCAAAAATGTTCAGGGATTGACTGGGTGTAAACCAGGGGTGTCAAACTGTAGCCCGACTGA
This sequence comes from Maratus michaelseni, assembly GCA_963931845.1. Taxonomy (NCBI): domain Eukaryota; kingdom Metazoa; phylum Arthropoda; class Arachnida; order Araneae; family Salticidae; genus Maratus; species Maratus michaelseni. The sequence continues at coordinate 315,928,366 of OZ007595.1, read as the reverse complement.
TACCACTAAACTTTTATGGTAATATTTGCTTTAACTAATCATCGAATTGATGCGAATCAAGAAGTTGACTATTTCTTTTAAAAAATAGTGGAATCTGGTGGGCCACAAATTGTCACCCCTCGTGTAAGCAATGAGAGTAGGTAAAAATAAGTAACACTTTCTTTTATTTCCATTCTATCTAGAGGAAATTATTCATTTTATTAATTATTGTACACGTCGGTGGTTTTAATTGATGGAAAAGTCACGTTTGGACTGATGAAAGTGATTCTGTATCGTATTATCTTCGTAGCCGTGGTATCATTTTCATGTAGTTAATGTAATGTCTTATGTAAGTTACTGCAACATTCATCAAATTCTTGTACACGGAAAACATCATTTAGGTTTAAATTCACGGGAATAAATTCATTTGTTTTACCTTCAGATTCTACACCTTCGTATCCACGACTCGTTGTTGCAGTACCGATCGGCGGATTCGTTGTAGAAGTCTTTGGGCATAGTTTTTCTGGAAAAAAGAATATTTTTAGCAACTAAAGAAAATAAATCACGTGTTATGCGCAACATGTAACACATATTTTAACATTAATTTGTGCAATTCAAAGTTCTTTTTACCAAAGGGTGAGTTGCCATAGGAGGGCAAAAAATATCTGAGCCTTGCCTAGTTGTAACTAATGCATCAAGATACTTGAAATCGATTTTGATTTTGGAAATGGCTTAACTACCAGCATCAAGTACATGAATGCTTAGTTCCTATTTATATACAGCTATTGGGTATGAAACTTAATACGAAAATAAAAGTCCGACGAATGAAATAATTAATAATAATAAATATTAAGCATCGTTCAAGATTAATTAGAAAGCAAACGATGCATAATCGAAATTAATAAACCGAAAATAGATTAACACCTCCAGAGATCTTGCAAGGGCTTATTTTGATATCATCTGACCATTAGATCAGTGTATTTCAATTTTATTATTATCTCACGGCCTAATGGAGCGTCTAGTTAAACTTTTGTGGCAAACTTGGGTGTATAACTATTCTTCCATAGCACAGTTTTCTTATATTGATAAAAAAAAAATAACAAAAGAATATTGTTTTATAAACACAACCAAAATGCACACCATCACAACCAATCAATACAAAATATTTTATTCCAAGTTGTATCTTAAAAGTTGTAATTAAATTATTATATTTTTACTTTACTTTTCTATTCTAAAAGAAAGAGTTTGTGATTCTGTGTATGTGTGCACAATCTAACGGTGTGATGGATAAGGCTAGCGTACGAGATTGTGCACGGACAGAGGCAAGGTGTACAAGAGAACATCTGTAAAATAATTTATTTAAATTGAACTAAGAATTTTTTTAAATTACGTTTTAAGGGATGTTTTACAGTATTTCTGCATTAGGTATTTTACTTTACCCTTCACATATTTGTTTCTAAATATTTTAAATTCCAGCCTTTACAGCACAGAATAGAACCAAACATGCGGTTTAAGATAAAGTTAATCTCAAGACTGAAATATACTTTACAATTTTTAATTCATTAATATAAAACCCTCTAAATTAAAATAGTTATTAATATGTACATTATCTCTTTTTATATCAATAAATGTCAAACTTTAAATGATTATTTTGTTTATCCATCTTGTTTTTTGAAAGTGTCAAACCCTATATGCTCCCTTTTTTTAAATCACTGTACAATAAATTTATCTGAATACTAAACATTAATATTACAAAATACTGAATTAAAATAAATAGTATAAATACAATGAAAAAAAACTGAAAGAAAAAAAAGTTAAATGTTCTAAATCATTCCCGATATAAGTGTTTGTTTCATTGGGTGCAGCGTAAGTATAATGTCATTTAGGAGTGTACGTTTGTAAACAAAATTTAGATGGAATGATTTAGAAAGACACAGGGCCTGAACCCGATGGAAACAGGGTTGGCTGAGTCTCCTCTTGTCTTCATAATCTTTAAGTAATTGTATCTATATTACAATTGAAAATTTTAAAACTTTAAAATCAACAATGTTTTGATAGGCAGGGGTTGGTGGTCATAAACTTCTTCTTCTGTCTATATTTATATATATATATATCATTAAAGCAATAAAAAATAAAATAAAAGATCAGATGTAAATTGCATCCAACCCTCCCATCCCTTCAAAAAAATTAAAGCCCTATGTGGTTTTGCCAACTGGTTACAACCCTCTTAAGAGAAAATGCTTTAGTTAAGAGAATGACCTTATCATAACATAATTATACGCAGTACAAAACTATGAGCATGTAGCCAAACCTAAATAACAAGAAAATAAATCATGTATCACGCATAGATTACAAACCAACTTTGAACACGAATAACACATCTAGTATACACTTCCAGCAATTGCCATTCACAGACATTAATGCATTCAGTTCTCTTCTTCTTTTCTTAGCCCTGGATATTAATTTATTTTTAGTCCAAAAAAATATTTTTTTGTGTACTAAATATAATTTAGCTGGAAAATGTATTACACATTTAACCCCTTGGAGGGCAAGCACGTGCTCTAAAAATGCTAAATTTTACGATGTTTTGACACCAGTAAATTTAAACAATGAATTTTTACTTTCTGAATCTGCAAAAAACAATACTAAATATTTTTATTTAATAATACTGGTGGCAAAGTTATATATTAAAAAGTGGTATATATTATATACCGGTGCCCCTCAAGGGGTTAAAACGCAAAATTTATCAATTCACGCTCATAAAAATCAATGCTTTCGAATTCCTTTCTATAGCTCTATGTACGATGTATAGAAATTATACACATCATGCAGTATACAAAATTTCAATAAAACTTAAAAGCGCCTATAAAAGTTGAAAACGCGCTTTCAGCACTTATCGCTCACAGACAGAACTGCAACAGAGTTATTTTGAGTGTCCGTATAAACGAACAATACGTGCTACGAAGTGTATATTTTACCGTGAGCAGCTTGTTATCCACGTCAGTAAGCTATATAAATTTCACTGTGTTTGAAATTGTATGACATCATTAAAACAATCTACAAACGATGTTTCTCCATAAAGCATAATGTAATTGTATCATTTAGTGCGACCCTGTAAATGAATGTTAAATGCTTTGCAGTCTATGCTCTCCTTCGAACTCCAAATTCTACAGGAAGCTCGTTTTAGTGTATCTCCAAAATGCTTATAAATTTTGTTATGCCTGAAATAGTGTAACATCATTAAAATACAATGCAAACGATTTTCCTCCATAGAACATAATATTACTATTCTTTTTAGCGTATCGTAAGCGAAGCAAACTATACATGCTACATGCTTCATTTTAAATAGCACGGAAGGTTGTCAAAGAAAAAATCACTTTCATTTTCAGATTATTTTAAGAATTCTGAAACTTGAGTGAAAATGACTGATGTAAGTAACAGTAACTGATGTAAGTAACAGTAGATGAGAAAACAGCATATTTGCATAAGATTACTGATCAAGATTACATAAAAGATTTCGACGATAATAGAAATCACTTAATCAGCATATTTTTTATTTGATATTAATAAAGAATTGTGATAGTTATAAAATTTTGTGTATCAGATGAATTTACCAGAGTTTGAGAATCGTGATTACAAAGTTAGGTTATTTTTGTATGTCACAGAATGATAGATGAGTTCTTTAAAACTTTGAAGTAAAATATTATTAATTTTATAGACTGTAAAAAATATATAACAATCCAACGTGTTACATCTTTAGAAACAGAATTGTGAAAAAATATGATATGTATCATATGATATCGTATCATAAATTGTGCAAATTTATGATACGATAGTGTTTTAGTAAACTGTTTTTGAGAATGACTTGAGGCAAAATTCTGCAAATCAAAATCCTTTTATCAACAATCTAGACATTTTTAAGTTTGGAAACTTGCGTTAGAAATTAATAGTGCAAATTAGATTATTTCATAAGCAATGCTTGAAAAAAGGATAAAAAAATACATGGTGAAATAACGGTCAACAATACGAACCTTTTTTTACATCTGTTTGGGAAGTTGTGGGAATTTCCTTTCTCTTCTTCTGACGCATAAATGCTGGCACGGCAGGATCCACACCTGTCATGAAATAATTTAAATTATTTTCTCATTTCAAATACTGTTAAAACTCTAGTTATAAACAAAATTAATTAAAGTAGAATAACAATGAGTTTTTTCTTCATTTCTTTAATAATTAATTAATAACTGAGAAACAAAGAACTGATTAACACAAACTATGGATTACTTTCATACATGACGTTAGTTCACATGGTTTAAGACTTTCCTTTTATATTTATTTTACGAGATTAAAAAAAATGAAATGCAAAAATTTAAATGAACCAAGGGAGCAAACTGCCTTAATAGCATTTTTATTCATGGATTTAAGTGACTGAAATCAATTAATACATTTTAGTTGTTAAAGTATATCTGCAAGTTAAATTTTTTATTTCTATTCTTGATACACATTATTTAATATATTTGCATGCGTTTTTAATTATTTCATACATGTGAAGGATGACAATTGCTTGTCGGTATTTTAAAGTATAGTCTCAAGAATGAAATGAGGAGGTTCAACCTAGCTCCAACAACTGCGATATCGATGAAAAAATAGCAAATGGGAATATCCACTTTTCTTTCTTTTTTTTTTTTTTTAAAAAAATCGCAAAATGATTTTTACTATGAAAAACCACAAATGGCGTTGAAACGATTCACGTAGCACTAGAAATGATGACTTAAGAAACGCAAAGAAAAGCATATTACGTTCTGCACGTGCAACAAGAAAAGTTTGGTGGCATTGTCATCTACCGCCATTTGGTTCTCTTGTAGTCATTATGGCTAGCTGTAGACATTTCAGGAGGAGTTTTGTTTCACGTGGAATTTAAAATTCAAGTTGCACAAGTCCAATTCCACTGAGTGTGTATGATCCAAGTATACGACTAAACTCAAATCCAGCAGGTATTTATTCCATGGCTTATTGTCCTTCCAATTCCCCTTTATGTCATGTGTCATAGTCTCTGAAAACAAGCACGTGATAGTTTTGTAATTGAATTAAAATTCTTTGATTTCGAAACCTGTATAGTTCTTATTTGTGTGTATAAGTCTAGTTTAAGTCGCCGTTTCATGTTTTACGAGTAAAGTTTCTACACCACTTATCATTTTATAAAGTAAAGATCATTTTGAGTTGGGAAAATTTTACTGTAGTCATTTGAAAAGTTATATTTATAAATTTTTTCGATATAATTCAAAATGTGTGACCTATATTGCTATTGTTCACCTTTTGCTGAAGCACGAACACTAAATACAGAATTCAAGGACATACACCAAAATACCCGCATCCTAAATGGCATCCTGTTTACTTAAATGGCATGGTCGCTAGAAGTTCGGTTTTTATGACCACTCTGTACAAGTAAATAAGTTATGCAGGTAAAAAAGAGAAAAATATGTGCTGAAATTCAATTAAATAACATGAACTCTTTCTGGAATCTGATTGAAAACCATTCACAATTTCAACCCTATTTTTCCTACTTATAAATATCGGCAGAGATTAATTGAAATCAGTCATGATAACAATTAAATATTCTTATAATTTCAAATCCTGAACACACTCTAATGGTATATATAGTCGATTAATCTAAAAACACTAAGGTTTTCTGCATTTCCTTTTTAATAAATTGTAACAGAAACAAGTGGGTAAATGTGATCGAAGTTCGCTCAAAAGGTTTCGTTTAATATTCCTTTCAAAACACTTTATCCTTTCTTTAATAAATCCAAATAAATTTCATTTAGCAACAACAACAGAAACAAAAGTAATTTTTTTATAAAGTAAAAATTTACCGGTCTATTTTCTCGTTTTTTCGAATATCTAAACCAGCCCTCTATTACATTCTGTCATAATAATATCTGTCATGTGGACTAAATGCGATATTTAAAAAAAATCATTTCAAAATGAAACATGTTGTACACCTTCAAAATGTTAAAATATGCGAACATTTCCATAATCGGGTTTTTATCATGATTCAATATGTTTCTCAAACTCATATATTTACTTTTCTCATTAACTCATATTGATACTCGATTTGTATTAGTCTGAAACATTTGAAAAATCCGTTAAACTTCCGATATAACGTCAGATTTTCTATATAATTCTCTAATGACGTGATATTAATCTGCTTTGTGTACAAACACATACTCATAATCCTTGTATTATTGAGAAATATTTCCGTTTTATTACCACTATGACGTCAAACAATTTTATTTCATATTAATATTTTTTTCAATGGGCTTTATTGGGAATCTGGATTCGAGATTGTTAGAAATTACGTGTTGATGGTATTTTACCATTGGAATTTTCAATGCGATACATAGACAAATAAATATAAACACAGCAGGGAGGTCACATGATGGTGGTTTATGACGTCACGCCAATAAACCCCATTGGTGAAACTTTTTATTTCATTTTCATTTTTCACGTGGAAATCGTCTGATAGAAAATTAATTATTCTAGAAAGAATTTCATCGTAGAATTTTAATTTTTGACATCTGCTATAACGAAAAATGTTTAAATTTAAAAGGAAAAGGCTGTTAGAATTTTGTTTTTTTATATCTAATTATTAAAATAATACGAATTTTTCAAATTTTAATATTTTGAGCTCTTCATAGCTAATATTGAGCTATATACACAAAGTTTCAACTCTGTAAGCTACATGGTTTTTGAAAATGGCTCTGTGACAGACAGACAACTAAGCGGGAGTAATAGGGTTTCGTGAGATGAACGAAACCCTAAAAAAGGAGCCTATTCAGCAGTGATTAAAACATCTTAACATGTTACCTTCTTTGTACGTGTTTAAACGATATGTATATGCTGCTTTTTTATATTTAATTTATGAAATCTAATAAAACATAAAAAGTAGCTTTTATATCAAAATTTATTTATATCTGAGTGTCTAAGAGTATTAAATACTTTTAATTTTTTAATTGTATCAATACGTTAAAATATTTTTCACCATTCTTAATTCTATACTTCAATCTTAACCATCTTACTTCTTACATACATCTTAGAAAGTTTATACTATTTCACTACATATATTCATATTAACATACAACATTCGTACAATATATGTACCATAAATTAAAAAACATGCTTTTTCAACAAGTAACATTGATCACCTTATCGCTTTTGAGGAATCATTCATAATCCTTATGGAATTAAATCTTCATAAACATACATTTAAATTCAGATATCTTCCGTAACTGGAATTCCGTATATGTTGATAATAAAGTTTTTTAAGAAACGAAAAAATTAGGTAGAAATTCTATCCCTTAAAAAATTAAATTAAAGTGTGATTCTTTATGCTAAATTAAGCAACATTTTTCCCATCATTGAAAGTGTCGCAAAAAACTTGAACTATTTCTTGATTTCAGAACATTTTCTAACTTCTTTTATATATTCTGAAGCCTATAACATATATTACTGAAAATGTGAGAATATAATCTAAAGACAGCAAAAAATAACTAGAGAGACATTTCATTCAATACTCAATATTATTGTTCATTTTTTGATTTTTAAACATATAATGCAGGGTAACATTTAATTGTTTTCACGTTTAAAACACAAAATAAATAAAAAGGAAAACATGCAAAATAAATAAATAAATAAAACAAATAAATAAATGTCCATTTTCTATTGATTGAAAATTAAAATAAAAAATTATTATTCTGAATATAGGCGAAATGTAAATATATTTATGCATTTTTTTTTTCAAATTGTTTGCGTATACCCTACCCACGCATGAGAATAATAAACTTGTCGGATGTGCCAATCCCGAAACTTTCTTCTATCTCATTCAGGTTTCGCAAACACTAAAAAGAATCAGCACCAATTTATATCAAGGTCTAACTGAAGCTCAAGTTTTAATAAATTCTGTGCATTAGAGTTTGAGGTATGACTGTTGCTAAAATCGTGTAAATCCTGCAAAATGTAGCGTACTAGAGCCACCTGTTGGTGTATTTAGACCAAAACCTACTCAACAACAACTTATGTCAACGTCTATCTGAATCTGAAGTTTCATGAAAATCCGTGCATTAGTTCTTGAGATATAGCTATCGTGATAATAATGAAAAAAGTAGCATAGCAGTGCCACCTGTTTTTCTATCTACGCCAAAACGTAGAAAGCATCTATTTGCGTCAAAGTCAAACATAATTTGAAGTTTGATGAAATTCGGTGCATTAGTTCTTGAGATATAGCTATCGAAAAATAATCAAAAAAGTGGTATAGCAGTAACACCTGTTGGTATATCTACACTAAAACATAATCAGCGTCTACTTATGTCAAGGTCTAACTGAACCTGAAGTTTTATGAAAATAAGTTCATTAGTTCTTGAGATAGAACTATTAGTACTATTGCGGAATCACGAAAAATGCAGCATCGCAGCGCCACCTATTGGGCGATTTTCACCAAAAACTAATCACCACCCATTTATATCAGGGACTAACTGAATATAAAGTTTCATTAAATTCCATGCATTAGTTCTTGAGATAGAGCGCCCACAAAATGTTTGTTACATACATGCAGACAGACTGACAGACAGAGTCACAGACTCACAGGCAGACATTTTCCAAAATCATTCAAATTGTGTTCAGGCCCTTCTGAAACGTGTAAATCTGTCGAAAACCAGAAGTCGAAAATTTTCACGAATCCAGTACTTTCTTCTTGTAAAGATGGAAGAAATTAAAAAGCATAAAATGTACTACAACACTATATAGTCTTAAAGGAAGGATGTTTAATAACGCATGTCCTTCCAGACGATATAAGAACGCATTCTTTCTAGTAAAAATATCTGAACTAATTTTAAAATTTCATAAATAAATACGTATTTTTAATTATTTTCAAATGAATAATTAATTTTCGTTGTTACTGAGAATGATGTGAGACACGATAATGCCTCCATTGAATTATTAAATTTATTAGCAAAGGCACGGCTTACTTTTTGTATCAATCTTATATTTTTTCTATGATTGTCCCGCAAAAGATTACATAAATGTTAAGCCCCGTTCAATTTATTTTAAAAATTCTATTAAATGATATCCTTCATGTTTTCCAATGCTCTTTTATTTTCCCAAAGATTGTAGAAATAGATTTTTTTTTTAAATTCAGGAACACATGCTCCCCTTTAAATAACAGTTGCAGAAAATCATGAAAAATGTTATAACTTACATTAAATTATAATTTAAAAATAAGTTGCTAAGACAAATTTAACAACCTTCAAAACAAAGAAAAAATTAAAGGATTATAAAATTTATAAACAGCTTATTCTTGTCAAATTATGAAAACAATTACTATAAATGGCGGATAAGAAAATATTACAATTTCGTACTTCAAAGTTTGTAGATAAGTAGAGTACAAAATTCGTATTTAAAATAATAATAACTAACTACATTTTGATGATCGCTTTATGTTAAACTAGCAGAACCACCCGGCTTTGCCCGGGTTAACATAAATTAAAATACAATAATACGACAATGACAATGACAATGACGGCAATATGATTTGTGCATACTCAACCCTAAATCGATAAAAAAAACAATTAGAAAAAATAGCGTTACTTTAACTCAGCTATAGTAAAATTTCTCAACTTTATAAATGAGAATGCACGTTTTTTTTTTTTTTTTTGCACATACAATATAAAAATATACGATTTTCCTGACATTGATAAAAAAAATTACCAAATGTCGTAACACTTTGCAAAATTCACTTTCATATGGCATCTGTCTATATTATAAAACAAAAATATATCCGTGAGTAATATCGCCATCATATGGACGGTAGCACCGACCTAACCATTAAATTTTGTTTGTACTGCATATTTGTAACTACTAAATATCGCATAATTTCATTTTTTAAACTATCAATTCCAAATAAATGCACTTTCAAATGTAGTTTGAAAGTGCATTTATCTCAATTTACTGATTTTTTATGGATTTTAAAGTAATTTTAAAGCATGTATATTTTTAAATCTGTGTCCAATCCAATTACGAAAGATTAACTTGTTTGATCTTTATAAAGTTGAGGACATTTATTTCTAAACATAGCACATTCAATTTTTATGCGATCGAATAAAATAAATGTACTCTCAATGTTATTCGTTTGAAAAGTGTATCTCAATTTACTGATGTCTTATGGATTTTAAAGTTATTTTAAAGTGATTTAATATTCTGAAAAATTGTACGGTAAAAGGATGTTAAACTTATACTTTGGCGACCAATACATTCTGTGGAAATTACGCTACTTTGTGTAATTATTATAAAATACTAATATTTTGTGAATGAAAACCGGTACATGATTTAAAATATGATGACACTTTCACCGGGGTAGATTTTTCTCTGAACCGATACGTGTTTAGTTAAAACAGATTCTTTCACTTCATGAATCATGTACAAATATGCATTTATATTTATAGATAATGTGCACGTTTGTCAACTTAACGTAGAGAAAACGTTGAGCTAAATTGCTTGAAGTTTCGCCAAGCTTCTCGTAATTTTCAAATAGTTAAAATACATTATATTATGTGTAGGAAACAATAAATTATGAATTACTAACTCCGCAAGAATTGTTACTTTTCGGCTACAGTTAACCCTTACAGGACCATAAGATATCCAAGACTAAATATGCCAATACAACACAATATTTTAGCTATTGTGGGTGTAAAATAAGACAATATCACCATGTCTCTGTGATACGCTATAACCCTTTAACGGACATTGGTTTCTTTATGAAACCACAAAATTTTACCACAAAATTTTAATTACGAAATTCAACAATGACAGCAGAATTTTAATAGAAATGTTTTCCATTTATTATGAATGTGAAATATCGCTTTTTTCTTATATACAAATAATTTTTTTCATAATTTCCGGCAATCATTTATTTCAACATTTTTGTAGAAGGGAAAAATATTTCCCTTGAGCGTGAAAGGGTTAATTGAGAAAAACGACTTTACTTGAGTGCGTGACGTCACATGCTCATTCGTATTTAAAACATGAAAGCAATTAAAGAAATCCAATACTACTGTACTCATTGAAAAATTTTAAACAATATTCTTAAATACTAAATTTAACTCCGAAATTATACTTACAATGTAATTTAAACAGAATTTTCTAAATTACGTTTTGAAATTATGTAATTTTTGATGCAAAACGTTATTTTTCAAAAATATAGTGTTCTCTTACGAATTGGATAATAATTTCGAAGCTGGTGAAATGAAAATGTCGTCACGTTGTCGATCGTATAAAAAATATATTATTTTTTTAATTAAAATAAATGTTTTATATTTAAAAAATGCTTTTAAGTTTGTTTCCCCCGAAAAACCATTTTACTTTTAATCCCATTTGTTTTAACACCCATTTTTGAAGAAAAAATAATGGGAAATACCGTATAGTTTTCTTTAAATTCAATTTTTATTAATAGGACATCTACTGTCCACCTACATCCAAGGAATTTAAATATGCCTCCTTGGTTGAGGCTCAAGCTGAAAAAAAGTTACGATGTAATGATTGCTAAATGTCAATATTTGACAGACGATTTTTGATTATGTTGAATAAATTTAATCATGAAGTTTGAATGCACAAAAAATGTTTTTATTTCTTAGAAAATTTACTTTAATATTAACAAACCAGTGGAAACAATTTGCCTTTGTAAAATTAGGAGGTAAGTTATTTATTTTTCTCCAAACACTTTTAAATATATGTACTATGTCGTTTAAAGCACTTATAGTAATCTTTGTAATATGCGAAAAAAATCACAACTGACAAAATTGACGTCACTTTCAGATTTCAAATTATAGCGAGTTAATCTGAAATTGGTTTATAAAAATATTGTCCATACGCAGTTCCTTTGAATGGCAACGGGAAAGAAATTGAATTAGAAATTGAGGAAAAAAAATGGATTTCTGTAATGATAAACTATGGGAAATGTTTGAAAAAAGTGGTAAAGAATGGTCTGAGAAATTTTTAAAGTTGACAGTAATTTTACTCGTGTTCTAAAGTATATGTACACCAAGTTTAGTTCAAATCTGACAAAAACTGTAGATTTGTATAAGGAACATACATACCAAGAACGGCTTTTATATATATAGATATAAACAACTAAAATGCATATGGTGTCAGTTTAAGTTAATCATATTCACCCATTTAAAATATTTAGAATGCCGAAAACTTCGTAGGTATCATTTTAGCTTAAGTGTTCTAAAAGGAATGTAAATTAAATAGAAAAATGTTGGTTAACTTACCGATTGCTACGAGATTTTCATAATTTCTCTTCATGCTCATAAATCTTTTTTTCTCATAAACACTTAAATCCGCCCATTGTTCTTCTCCGAAATAAATTTTTATACTTGCGGTCTCGTTTTCAACAAATTTGCTGCTATTTTGAGAAGCCATTTTCCTCAAATAAATTGTGGAATTCTTCTGAAACTATTTCGTTATCGTTGCCATACAAACGTTTAAATTAAAATTTCAAAATACTATGCAAACAATTTTCTGATTATTTTTTAAATTGATATTCTTGAAAATAGTTTCTGTAAAATGAAAATTTAAGATAATTTGCATTTTTATGGCTCAACTCTTAAACAAAAAGCAAAATTAACAATCAACATTTTTTAAATTTTAAAACATAACTTATTTTGGACAAAATGTACTTAATTTTCGATCGGCGAAGCCCGCTAATTAAACATGTTGTATAGAGACTTTCAAAATGTTAGACGTTGATTAATTTTCTTTTTAATTCTCTAATGACGTCACACTTTCTGTATTTACACATACTCATACTCCATGTATTATGGAGAAATGTTTGAAAATTTCCGTTTTATTACCAATATGACGCCATATTAATCTTTTTTTCAAATGGTGAAACTTTTTATTTCATTTTCATTTTTCACGCGGAAATCTTTCAATAGAAAATTCATTATTGTAGAAAGAATTTTATTGTAGATTTTTAATTGTTGGCAACTGTTATAACGAAAAATGTTTAAATTTAATAAGAAAAGGCTGTTAGATTTATGGATTTTTATCTCTATATATTAAAATAATACGATTTTTTAAAATTTTATTATTTTGAGCTTCATAATAGGTATTTAGCTGTAAGTACACAAAATTTAATGTCTGTAAGTTATGTAGTTTGTGAGAACCGGCTCTGTGACAAACAGACAACGAAGCGGGAGTAATAGGGTTTCGTGAGATGAACGAAACCCTAAAAAACGAGCTTTTACAAAGAAAATGTTATATTGCAAAATTATTCGTGATAAACAAATATCATTCGAATTTTGTTTTCTCCCATCTTTAATTGAATTATACATAAGCAGAAATATCATAAAACTAAAATATTTCGATTTATTATGATACAAATACAACTTTTATTATCCCATCGAAGGTATTTTTTTCATCATGCTTTGTATTTTTAACTGGCCCTTCTTTTATATACAATTCAGCAGCCATTTGTGTTTAAGGAAGTATAATATAGTACACTCAGTCCTATTTTTCTATCGACAACAGGAGATGATAAAACTGATCTCTCCCTCTTCACCTTTTGGTACGATACTCAAAGCTTGTCTTCCCAGGTGTTTTTTGCAACATTTTTGTCTTCAAAGGAAACGATTTTTGGAACAGAATTAACGAGAAAAGGATTCTACACTATAGTTAATTTGTTAAATAAAATATTTTAACGAAAACCCGGAGAAACAATTACGCCTTCAAAAGAAATGATTTCGGCTATCCAAATGAAAGTATTTAAAGTATCATTAATAATATATAATTTTAACGAAACAAATGTTTTTTTAAGGGGGAAACAATTTCCCAAATTTTTTTCTCGAGACAAAGCACCTCGACGATGTAAAAGAGCGTATAAATGAAAAATACTGTACACAGATCCATAGATTTTTCTCCCACAGACATCTACATACATAAATTAGAAAAACACATTGTTATCAGATTTAAAACGTAATAGAGAATGCAGAAATTAGGACAGTGCAACATACAAAGTTTTATATCTTTTGATCTAATTATCGTTTTAGTATAATTTTAATTCAGCATCTATTACATTCGTTACCTTTTATTGACTTGTATAAACCATATTAATAAGGTCAATTTTTCAATATGAATTTTCCACATTAAGTGTCTATTCTAGTCACGCGAAGAAACTGGCACAGTAATATTAAACCTATGGGAGCATTCTTTTAAAAAATCTGGCTTGAATTTAAATATTTTTAGATGATTTTTTTTGCATAGGATAGCTCAGATCTATCTCTAATCTGGCTAGTTTTTACTTTTCAATTTTAGTTGGTCGCAGATTTTTTTTTTTTTTAATGAGGCTACTCTTCGCTTCGAAATCGGTTTCGAAGGTGGAAACAATTATAAAAGAAAAGCTGCAACCAAAATCGAAAAAGTACAAACTAGTTTCAAACTAGTACAAAGTCGTTAGTTATCGACCTCAGTATCCAATGCAAGCACAATCATTTCAAAATATTAAAATGCGAGCGAGAAATTTGAAAAGAACGCTCCCATAGGTTTAACATTAGCGTGCGAGTGAGTGTCTTCGCGTGAATAGTGTAGGCTCTTAAAATCAATTTTAATGCATACTTACTTACATTACCAATCTAAGAGATTAACAGATTCAGCCTCACGCAGATTAAAGATGAGTATACACAGAGAATAATATGGAGGACAAACATCTGATTTTCATTTAATGTTGTAGTTTGATTTGCAATTTATTAACTTTTATTTGGAGTTATTTCCTACCGCATAGCTTATAGGCATGAATCTAGATTTCGGCTTTTCTTTTACAAATATTGAAATGCCTAGGAAAAGATTCACTTGCAGACGGCCTTACTTAAATTTAGGATCTTGATTAAAAAGAGAAGAAAAATCATGCATCAAGCGTGAAATATTTTCCATCACATTAAGAATACTGTAACAGAACTCCAAATATGAAAGAGTTATAAACTAAAATATGATATCTAAGTAAACTATTTCAAAAACGCATAACATATTTGAAAACCCAATTTCATCAAATATCACGTATAGTCGTAAAAGTATCCGAATCGTTTTGGGAATCCCTGTATATTATCTACAGACTTGCATATATACTACATAATATACTAAATTTAATTCATTTAGAAAACGCATAGCAAAGTTGAAAATATCGTTCAGCAATTACCGTCAACAAAAGGAAATATATTCGAATTATTTTATACAGCACTCTGTGGAGGGGGGGGGGGGGTTCTAAAGAATCTAGTATATACACTAAGAACGAATATGAGACACTTTAGTAAATATACAAACTCGTACCTCAACTGAAAGAGCACTTTCAGCAAAATATAGCTGAACAAATTATTTTGTGTATCCTTATAAATGAACGATAGACACTAGGCACAAACCTATTCTACAGTAAGATTCTTGTAGCGCATCTCAGTACTGTATATCAATTTCAATATATTTAATAACAAATTTGAACATCATTAAAAATACAGTGCAAATGTTTTTTACGTATACATCATAATGTAACGGAAACTTTTGAAAATCCCTATAAGCGAACTATAAATGATATATGCTTAATTTTCAATTGAAAACATGTCACAGTTAACCTCAATAGCAAATTACAGGGTGTACGATACTGAAGGCAGTGGGTTAGTTGGTTGGTTGATTTTATGACGGCCGATTATCTACACGAAGGATATAGGCCCTAGTGGGGAATGCCCTCCGTGGGGGGTCTTTCTAAGGGATCCTAACACGTACTTACGGCAAGGTTCGAAGAAAACCACGGAAAACTCCGAACGGTTAGATCGACGAGCGCGACAGGGGTATGAACCAAACACCTTTTACCAGCTTTGAGAGCAGAACGTCTCAGCCAATGATGAGGCTCTGAAGGCATTGAGACCTCCAACGTTAGGTTCGTTTGGAAAGATTACTGTTAAAAAAATCAAAATGGGCAGCCATGCCCCATGTACGCTGCCGAAGGTAGCGACCAATAGCGTAGTCAGAGAGGGGATCCAAAAGCTCTGGATACCAGTAACATTCTAACGTTTTCTTCCTCTTGATTATCGCAGAAAGTTCTCCGATTACATAAAGTAAAGAAATTACAAAATTAGTGGTATCCAGAGCATACGGACCCCCACCCTAGCTACGCCACTGGCAGCGACCTCCCTAATTCTAGGTTTGTTTAGATAGATTTTCATTTTAAAAAAAACTATACAAATTCAAGTGTGTATGCTGCCAAAAGCAGTAAAGCCCCCAACATTAAGTTCGTTTGGAAAGATTTTCGTGTAAAAATATAAGATCATTCCACATTTATTTTAAGTAAAGTTATTATTAAGGTATTATTAAGGTTATTATTTAAAGTTAGTATTAATAAAGTTATATTAGTTAAGCATACCCAGACAACTCCCACAAAATCCTCATCGAATCGGTAGGTTGTAAAGTACATAGTGTAGATAAATACATGTTGTGTGCAGCGAAGTCTGATAAACACAATCTTGTTTGATTTATCGATGTCTTGTCGGTAAATGGGAAAACTCTCTGAGGAGAATCCGTTTTTTTTTCCATGTAGGCGAAGGATTCGTTTTCTAAGTATTTCGAGACTGCCATCGGCGTAGCTCGGAAAAAAAATAGTTGTTTATTTATGGTACTCAGTTGTAACGATATGTTTGGCTAAAAAATGTGTTATTTATTATTTCATAAAAAAAATCTTGGTAGTATTTTTTCTTAATCACCTAGTAAAAGTTTCTCCCACAGAAATTGTCTTATTTCAACACTTATTTTATGCATATTTAAGGCTATTATCCGTATTCCGGTCAACGCAAGGCAAGTCAGCTAGTAAATTATAAAAGGATGGGCTGAAATTAGACATTCACGTTGTGCGCTCACTAATACTGCGCGAGACACACAAAAAAAATGATAATAGTTTATCGAAGTAGCAAATTATAATGTTAACGCCATTGAAAGAGCATGAACTTTCACAAAAATAAAAATTATAGTTTTCGAAAATTTGCTGCCTTGAAACTGCCCAATACATGGTCTTACAGTGGACATGTGATTACAATCTTGAAAGACATACAGTAATGGGCAATCTCTTTCCGTCCTGCAATGTTAGTATATCATACACAACAATGGTTTTTCGAGTGGTTCAGTGCAGCAGAATCTATACTGTATGCGAATTTTTCTTAAGATATTATAATTTTGAAACATATGTTTTGTCAAAAAAAAAAAAAAAAAAAAAAAAAAAAAAAAAAAAAGAGAAAAAAAGAAAGAAAGAAAAGATGAAAATAATGAAAAGTGAAAAATTTTAACTATTTGTTACCAGTAACTTAGTTTACATATTATTAGAAAAAGAAGCAGAGCGTTAATTTAGTATTATTTTCGAACCTGCTAAATGAAAAGTACCTTGAAAACCATCTATTATGGCAATTGGATTTTATTTCAACGGAGATTACTTTACCCCCATAAGCCCCTTCTTTTAATGTGCCCATGAATGTTATTCTGTGCATTCTGATTGCTTTGGGTGGTTACAAGATTATAAAAATATTGAAAATATCATTGACCACTTGAAATTTATTAAAAATAGCTATTTAAAAATGTTATTTATTTTATTATCTGTAAAGCGCAATTTAAACATTAAATTATCTTACTTATTTTTTCAGTCAAATAAAAAAATAATATGCAGCATGACTATTAATAATATTACACATCTAGTAATAATCAAGGTGACCATTACTGGAAATTGTCTAATTAATAATTCCAGTAATGGACACTGGTTCTAAAACCTTAAAAATAAATCATATTTTGTACACGGTAAATGGTATACATAGTTCAAAGTTTTTTTATTCCTATCAACACAAAAACATGCAATTTTTGCAAAAAATTAAAGAACATATAAATTACTTAAAGAAAAACCATCTCTAGGCTTGCTCAGTATGCTTTTCGCTAAAAGACAGTGAAACTAATGAACACTATTTTCAAGTTCCTAGCAGGTTTGATTAAGATTGTCAACATTTACCTGGATTATAAAACACGCGAAGCAGAATATGAAAAAAAAAAAAACTGAATTTCTATTGGTTATTTTTCTATAAGCCAAAAACTTTGGAGGGTGTCCATTAATGGCACATTTGCCCTATATTGGAGAGTCCTTTATTGCTACATTTACGCATACGCGTGCATGCGAATTAAAAAGGTTTGTAACGGATGTTTTCTTTAATATATTGCGAAGCACACCCGCATTTTATAATAAAATATCTTAAACAGATTTTTAGATCACTGACGCATCCTCTTCTTTTTATCATTTCTGATTAATATAAGACAAGTGTATTATAACGACAGTACTACCATTACGATTCTTATATTCATGCACGATCGAACAAAGCTTTTTATTCATTCCTAGTTTTTTATTTACGACGGTGATGCGAGAAATTATTGGAATGTTCATCACAGTGTTTTTCGTACATATATATTTTTTGTAACTTAAGTTAACGATTTTTTTTAATACTTTTAAAACTATCTTAGTTTCTCAAAACTGTGCAAGCACATTACTTCCTTTGATCAGAAAAATAAATCTTCAATAAAAAATATCTCAAAGATCATGGAAAGTTATCCGTATTTTTTATTGCACATTAAAAAAATAGTAAACTGGCATTATTTTAAAGATAACAAGAACTAATAGAAAACCTCCATATAACACAAATCATAAAATAATTATTTTCATTACGTTAATTTGTAATGCCACATAAAGAAGTCGACAGCGGTTAATATTAATCTACAGTGTCTCACAAAAGTGATGGGACACTTGTGCTTTATAAAAAGAAACTGCAATAAAATAAATAAACAAACATGTGCAAAAATTTTTTGGGTGTGTTTCATATTTAAAGTTAGTAACAATTATTACATAACATACATTTTGTCAAAATATTAAAATATTAATTTAGTAAAAATACAATTGTTCAGAACGGAGCAAAAAATGGCTCACATAAGTGATGGGACACTTACTTTTCCATCAAATATTTATCCAAAAATTTTACTTTTTAAAAGGTTTTAATATTTTGTTGCATTTCCTTTTACTTTTAAAACATGATTTAATCTTTTTGGGATGGATTCGACTAATTTTTTTGTGATTTCTGGAGTGATTTTACCCCATTCTTCTTGAAGCACCGATTTTAGTTGTTGTTTTGAAGAAATGGTGTGTTTGCGAATTCTTGAATCCAATTCTTGCCAAATATTCTCTATGGGATTTAAGTCTGGAGATTGTGGTGGTGTTTTTATTATTTCAGGACAGTTATATAGCAGCCAGAGTCTAACGTTCAGAGCAGTGTGCTTGGGGTCATTGTCCTGGTAGAATTTAAAATCGTTATGAAGGTTCAATTTTCGTGCTGAAGATTTCAAATTTTGCTTTAAAATATCAATATACTTGTACTGATCCATTATACTGTCAATAAAAACAAGATTACCAACTCCTGCGGACGACATACACCCCCATACCATAACTCCTCCTCCACCATGTTTTACTGTTGGTACCAAGTTCTGTTTGCGAAATTCTTCCCTGGGTTTTCTCCACACCAAGATTCTACCGTCAGAACCAAATATATTAAATTTACTCTCATCAGCAAATATAACTTTATTCCAGTAATCAGAATTCTTATTTATGTTGGATTTTGCGAAAGCTAGTCTGAGTTTTCTATTCTTTTCACTTACAAAGAATTTTTTCCTGGCTACTCTACCGTGATATCCAGCAGATCGAATTACCCTTCTAACAGTCTCAGGATTAACAATTATTCCATATAATGCTTGTAAATCAGCAGCAACTTTTGAAGCACTAATTCTTGGATTTTTTTTAATATTTCGAACGATAATTCGCTTTATTCCATTGGATAGCTTTGATGGTCGGCCAGGTCTTCTTTTATCCTGAATCATATGATTCTTTTTATATCGTTTAATGATATTGAAAACTGTTGAACGACTCAAGTTAACTGTTTCAGCAGTTTTTCTAATAGATTTTCCACGTTCAATATGCAAATTAATAACTAATTTTCGAATTTCAGGCGAAGTTTCTTTTCGTTTAGCATTCATAGCTACACAGAGCTAAAAAACACAAAAATTCCAAAACAAACTGGAGAGAAATACTGCAGACGATTTTATAAATTATTGCCAATTGCTTTTAAGTAAAAATAAAACCCCAAAAAATATTTTTATTGCTTATTTCAGATGATTTTTGTTGCATATATAATGGTGTCCCATCACTTATGTGAGCTATTTTTTGCTCCGTTCTAAACATTTGTATTTTTATTAAATTAATATTTTAATATTTTGACAAAATGTATGTTATGTAATAATCTTTACTAAATTTAAGTATGAAACACACCCACAAAAAAATGTGTACATGTTTTTTTTTAATTTATTTGATTAGTTTCCTTTTGTAAAGCACAAGTGTCCCATCACTTATGTGAGACACTGTATATTGAAATATTTGTAAATTAAATACTTGCAAAAATCAATTTTGAAAGAATATTATTTTCAGTTTTCATGACTTCCATACGTAAAACCTTAACAGAAAAATGCACAGAACTTCAGCTAAATAGTCATTTCATTTACTTAAAGTATTTTAGAATGTCAAAAAACTCGTAGATGATTTTTGCAACCAAAATTATTCTAAACAAAATTACATTTTAAGAAGTGTTGGTTATCTTACCCATATCCACGAGATTTTCATAATTATTTTTGATCCTGGAAAATCTTTGCTTCTCATACAAGCTTAATTCGTTCCACTGATCCTCGTTGAAATATATTTTTAAAAGCTCGAAATCACTTTCAACAGAGTCGTTTATAATTCGGTCCGCCATCGTGTTCAAGTA
Organism: Maratus michaelseni; assembly: GCA_963931845.1. NCBI lineage: Eukaryota > Metazoa > Arthropoda > Arachnida > Araneae > Salticidae > Maratus > Maratus michaelseni. Next base: position 315,907,469 of record OZ007595.1, on the reverse strand, counting down.
AACAGAATTGTTCTAAATGTTGTTTTAAAAATCGCCTGCTTCTACTTATCGTTGCCGTAAACATTTGAATAAAATTATATAAATATCCAAATTTATAGCTGTAGTTGTTTTCAAACTGAAAATGCTTTTAAAATAATTGGGAAAATAAAATACTCAGATTATACTATAATTAATATTACAAAAATAGGGGATAATTAAGTTTGATACATAAATCCATTGATTTCTAAATGAAGCATTATAATTTTTCAGATTTGAAATAAACGTGTAATCTGGATTGAATAATAAATCTATTAATATTTATAGTGATCGTCTGCTGTCTTTTTGTCGTTGTCATAGATACTAAATTATGAAAAACTGAAACCTAATGACATTTTCTAAATGAAATTATTTTAAAATGGCGTAAAAAATTTTTAAAATAAAAATTGCATTTAGACAGAGAAAACTAGTCGTTGGGGGCCACCGTAATACTTACCCATCATGGATATGCATAATGTAAAATATTAAAATAAAAATTGTGTAAACTACTTATAAAATGCATTGCAATTCAAATAAAATCGAGGCTTGATGACGTCACAAACTTTAAAGGCTCGATTACTGAATTGCTTGAAAGAATCATCCTTATAACTCCAAAAATAATAATCCTATTAACAAGCGGTTTATTGCATCTGATTAAGCGTCAAATTTCCAATTAAAATATATCTTTGAAGTGAAATTTGGATGAAATACAGGGTCATGAAAAATCGAAGAGGGTGGTAAATAGGATTCCAAATATCTCGGCAACTCATTATCCGATCGACTTTATGCTTTATGCAAAATTTATGTTTTTTTATTGTCTTTTATATTCATTTCTTAAAATAACCAATTTCGAAAAATTTTATGTACCTTTTTTAGAACGAATATTTCGAGAGTCCGAAAAAAATAGTTCCGATTAATCGAGATTATTGAACTGAAATAGGCTTCTTCCCATTATTACATACTAAGTACATACCAAATTGCACGTTTCTATATCATTTGTTTCGGGAGTTAGAGCGTTTACAGACACACAGACACACACACAGACACACAGACGGACGGCAATTTTTTTTTTCTAAAAATATGTTTTTCGGAATCTCCAGTGTCTGAAACGTGTAAATCCGCCAAAATTTTTTTTTCGGTTTTCAAAACGATTACAAGACTTACCCTATACTACGTATGATGGGTAAGTAAAACGCAAACCAATAATTCCATTGATTATTAAATAAATTCCGATTTCATGAAAAATGGCATTAAGAGCGGTTTGACGAGAATGTTTCGTGTTTTATGGAATAATCTGCTCGCTTAGTAATAGCGGGTGTATTGTGAGTAGAGTACATTTATAAAGAAAAGAAAATAAAGCGTTATATGGGCAATAAAATTTAATTCGATGAACGGATTTTTAAAAAAATGGAGATCCTGTTATTATCTCATATTTTATGAGGTTGGTCATGCTAATTCTTGTTGATTTGTCTGACTCGTCTGGACGAGTATCGCTAAGTTCCGGAATGTGGGTTACTATGGTTCCAACAAACAATTCTCTCCAACGTATAAAGCACACTTTTTTGCAAGTTTATGTTAAATCCTATTTCGAAAGAATTTTATGAATTAAATTTAACGGATGGGTATTAGGCTGGAAAATAGATATGTACGGTAAACACTTATTACATTGGCACCTATACCAAAAATGTAATGGATTACCAAACAAAAATATTACATCACCAGAAATTTGTCCAGGAAATGCTATTATAACTGCACTAAGTATATATTATGCACGTTTTTACTTCAAAATCTCTTATCAGATAAGAAATTGAACTAGAACGTATACATAACATAAAATATTATACTTTTTATTGCTTTAATGAGACACACTTGCACGACATACCTTTGTTTCTAGTTTCGGATGCACAAATTGAAATGCATGTTTGTAATGTAACTTTATAACAGTAATATCACACGCATATCACGAATGGTCAGATTTAATATTTGCTATAAACTATGGTAGTCAATTAATAAATCATTATTTATTATGTAGGTAACATTTTACTCAATAAAAGGACCCATTATCAATGACTCCATTTGACAAAAAATCCCATCCATCTAAGATTTTGTTTCTTATTTTGGAACTAGTGTAAACAATGACGTCATTTGGAGGGAGTAGTACAAAAGTATTTTAGACTTATTATTAAAATTAAATGCCGACAAAAATAGCATTCCTCACGTTGCATTATTAGAGCTTCCAGCGTTCTCGCTTTTTAAAAGAAATTTTAACTACCATCAATAACAAATAATGAATTTGACTGTATTCTTTTTTACATTCATTTATTTTAAACTAGCTGACCCGCCCAGCATTGCTCGGCCCGTGATAATAAACTTAAATGTACCTAAAATCAATGTTGAATGACTTTATAGTTAAGCTAAAATATTTCCAAACACTCCAAATTCTGGGGGCTCTTATTGCCTTCAGCAGCGTGCAACCTCGAATTTGTATGACTTAATATTTTCAAATGGTAATATATCCAAACAAACTAAGAGTTGGGGGCCCCACAGCCTTCGGCAGCGTACACCGGGTGGATTTCCTTCTGTTTTCATTTTGTATTTTTAAACAAAACAGCGGCGTATCCAGGGTCCTTGATAATAATCTTAAATACATCTAAAATAAGTGTTTGATGAATGTGTCTGTTTAAACAAAAATCTTTCTGCACAAAACTAAGGTCTTATAAGGAGTGCATTCTTCTCATTTTTTTTCTCTCATCGCGTCTTTTGTTATTAAAAAATATAGTTCTTATAGCCTGATATTTTTTTTTGTAAATATATTTATGGCGACTGCGTATAATTTTCGTACAAAATATTGATATTTAGATTTAATTTTTTTTCTTTGCCAGATCGAATCTTTTGGCAATATCTTTATTTTCGAACTGCTTATTTTACGTCTAAATATCATTATTTGTAAACCAAAATTTTACTCGAACAGCAGCTGCACGATTAGTTTAAGGTATTGAAATTTGAGAGTAATAGCGAAAAAACATGTTTAATTTATAAGTGGAAATACGAGTGCACGTTGTGAACCCTATAATAATTATTTTTTAAATTTCCAAACTGTTTATTTTCCCCCGAAATCGCATAATTCTCGAACCAAATTTATTCTCGATTATTAGCTAAAGTGTTAGTATTTTATAAACTTAAGTGTGATTTTATTAAATAAAAATATGGCTAATGTCAATCCTGCTGACAAATGCGTGGTAAAAAAGAAATTCGACAAATGTGACTTTCGGAAAGCAAATCATATCAAAGGGTTAATATTCGTATTTTTTAAAACCACTGTCTTCTTTTTAAATCAAACTATACGTTCGTTAAGCGGGCAGGGTTCGCATGCTTTCACCACAATTTTTTAATAGAATTTTTCTATTGAATATTTAAACAGCAGAAATTGTAGACACCTTGCAGGATTTGTATAACTTTTTTGAATTTAAATAAGACGAAAAAAATCTATTAAAAAATTGTGGTAAAAGAGTACGAACTCTGGCGGGTGAGATTTATTTTCTCGTATTGTAATCGCTAAAGGGGGGGGGGTGAACGTTTCTGAAATGGCTAATATTGGTATTTTTTTAAACCGAAGACTGTTTTTTAAAGAAAAATTGTCTTAGTAATGGTTTGAAATCTTTGGATTTTTCTTAATTCAATTTTCGTAGCCGATGCCGGTTTTTAAACTTCGCAGAAAAAACGGAATTTGCTAAAGTAAACTTTGTAAACAATTTTTTTCAAAAGGTTAATTTTCAAATTTTTGAAACGTTTTAAATATTTTTTAAAGATTGCAAAATAGCTAAAATAGCGAAACGTCTTTCGGAAACAAAATTTTTAAAAGGGTTAATATAACTATTCTTAAAAAAGGAAGACGGCATTTTGAAAAACACAAATATATAAAAATAGTATGTGAAACTGATATCCTCGTTCCACAATTCTGATAATTGAGATTGCATTTCTAAGCGCACTCATGATATATAGGATTTCAGTTGAAACACTTCACGTAAATGATCATCAAATAAACTGACACTGAACTGACACTCTATTATTATCCATGACTTTGATGCGCGAGTTGTAAATGTTTGAATCGCGAGATTTGGCTAAAAGCCAGTGTTCTAATTATTATTATGAAACGAGATATAAAAAGGTAATATTAGGCCTCGCCGGATTGTTGTAAGCTAAATTGTTGTTATAGAGTTTTTGCTAAAAGTGTATTAGTTGAAATTAAAGTTAGTATTCTGTTGTTCATCGATAATTTGTCATATTGGTTCAGTAAAGTGACTATCTATATATCATATACTTACATATATATATATATATATATATCTTATTCTAGATTGCGGATTGAGGACGCATTACAGATAGTTATTTACAATTACTTACACGAGTAATATTTACAATAGGATTAACCGGAGAAGAATAAAACAGTATTAGCAATGAGCGCGAATCATACATGCTAACTAATACTTCACAAACGTCTCATCTGAACTCCCGACGTAGATTGGCAAAAAATACCCCCGCGAGTGCACACAAAAGAAAGAGTGTGTGGTACTACCACCTACTGGGATAATATTTAAGTATCTAAGAAGCTATTTGCATCTCTTACAGTATTATCTTTAAGTTGGTGTAATCGTTTATTTCATATTTCGGTTATTTCGTCGGATGCGTTCTTCGGAAAACGCGAGGAAAAAACGAGATTTTGACGTTTCGTAATCCATGTGTTAAAAGAGATGATGATAATATTTTTTCAAACAGATAGTTGTGTTTTAAAGGTAAATGCACAAAATTTAAGAATATCTCTTCCGTTTATCTGTATTCTCAATAGTTCGCCCAACGACCGTTTAGAAAAACAAATAAAAAAACGCGATCTCGCACTTTTGGATTTTGTCTGCCTGCCGGCTTCGGTAAGCACCGAACTGAGCATGCGTGGGAGCTCTCGCCGATTTCCGCGAAATAATAATAATAATAATAATAATAATAATAATGATTTTTGGATGGGTTCTTAATTAATATTGCAGTAAATTATCAAAAAATGAAAACTCTGAGCCTCAGGTACATCAGGACATGGCTTGGACTATCCTTACCCAAATTTTTAGACCTTTACGTGCGTTGGATTTCTCTAGTCATCACCGAAAGGCAGACACAAATACAGAGCGGCACTTTCTTTTATTGTTGTAGATTAAAAGAAAAAATTCTCTAGTGAAATCTAATGAGCCTAAGTTAGTTTTGTTTAGCCTTATGATTGAATGTAATCTCAACAAGTGGGTAAGTGTGCTCGAAGATCACACAAAGGGTTTCGTTTAATATTCCTTTCAAAACACTTTATCCTTTCTTTAATAAATCGAAATAAATTTCATTTTCTAAAAGTCATGATTTTATAAAGTAATAATTTACCGACTAGTTTTCTCGTTTTTTCGAATATCTGAACCGGCCCGAGAGCGCGCGAAGCCCGTTATTATACTCTGTCATAATATCTGTCATGTGGACTAAATGTAATATTAAAAAAAATCAATTTCAAAATTAAACATTTTTATAGAGACCTTCAAAATGTTAAAATATGCCAATATTTACACAATCGGGTTTTTATCACGATTCAATGCGTTCTTCAAACTCACATATTTACTATTCTGTATTACTCATATTTATACTCTCTTTGTATTATTCTCAAACATTTGAAAAATCCGTTATGACGTCAGATTAATTTTCTTTTTAATTGTCTAATGACGTCATATGAAGCTGCTTTCTGTATTTGCACATACCAATACTCTTTGTATTATTGAGGAATGTTTTAAAAAATCCGTTTTATTACCTATATGACGTCATATTAATCTTTTTTTCAATTGGTTAAACTTTTTATTCAATTTTCATCTTTCACGTGGAAATTTTTCAATAGAACATGAATTACTGTAGAAAGAATTTTATTGTGGATTTTTAATCGTTGGCAACTGCTATAACGAAATATGTTTAAATTTAATAGGAAAATGCTGTAAGATTTTTGGGTTTTATCCCTATACATTAAAATAATACGATTTTTTCAAATTTTATGATTTTGAGCTTTATAGTATAGATATTCAGCTATAAGTACACAAATTTTTATACCTGCATGTTCTATAGTTTCTGAGAACCGGCTCTGTGACGGACAAACAACGAAGCGGGAGTAATAGTGTTTCATTTAATGAACGAAACTCTAACAAAGTTAAAATGAAATGACTTCTTGATGTCGACAGGCGATTTTTTTATTTAAAAAATTGATTCCTGAAATTTGAATACATATGTGATAAAAAGAAAACTGCCCAGTTCAACTGAGGGCATTGAGCTCACAGGCTATCCACACTAATTGTATATTATACTCTTATTTCAAAGAATAATGCCCCTCGAAAAATAAAGAAATCGACACTATATTAACGGGGTAACGGGGGGGGTGGTCATCCACCCGTTACCCTCCTCATAATTTACTAATGAACCCCTTAAACTATTCAGGGAAGTCTCTAATTACAATGAAAATATGTACAAAATTTGAAGAAAATCGGATAATTCCGCATGAAAAACTCAGTTATCTAAATTAGGGAGAGGGTTATCCCCCCCCCCTTTCCCTTGTATACTTAACCAACGAACCCCCAAAACTATTGACAGAAGCGCATTATTAAAATGAACCTATATATAAAATTTGAAGAAAATGGGATAATTCTGCATGAAAAACCCATTTATCTAAATTATGGGGGGGTTAGCACCCCGTTATCCCCCTTTATGCTTAACCAATGAACCTGCAAATCTAATCAAGGAAGCTCCTTATCACAAGGAACCTATAAACAAAATTTTAAGTAAAACAGTTATTTCTATCAAGAGTTATCGCGTTACGTACATACATACGTGCATACAGAACCGGCGGGCACATAAGATCTCAGGCTTTGATAGCCTGTGAGCTAAAAATAAATTTATGTTTCTCCGTTTTTTCTTTGAAAATGTAATTTAGGCATGGTATTGTTTTCTATCTATTTATATAAAAATATTTTTTCTTTTCAATTTTAATGCAAAATTAATGACATAAATAAACATATTAATCCCTATTATGTCCTCCTTTCCTTTTTTTTTCACAACAATAAATACAAAAAAGAAGTCATTTGGGTGAACCTACACAAAAGTCTTTCAGGTTGATAGATTGAAACAAAGGCTTACTCTCGCTAAACTATTCCACTTTCAGTAGTCTTCTGGAAAGATTTAATCACCCTATTTAAGAACTAATTAGTTGAATTTCATTATTTCTTCTTCAAAAATTATTTTTTAAATACGAGGGAATAATTCTGTAGTTAATTTCAGGGAGCTTTAATGTATGTTTGTTTAAGCCCTTCGGTCCTTCTACATGACAATTTATCGGCAGACGATTTTTTTTTTCCATTTTAGAATAAAGGAACTAAAGCTTGTATATAGGATAGGTGTGCCAGTAATGGACATCCTTAAGGAATTTCTTTAAAAATTATTTTTTAATTAATAGTTATAATTGTTATATTCCACATTTTTTAATATTATATTAATCTATCAACAATATTTAACCATGCTCATAGTTACATTTCCCAATGTGAATCGAAATTTAAATGTAAATAACAGAAATAAATCAAAACACCCTAAATTCCAGTAATGGACACCCCACAAAAAGTAATAGATAATTGATATTATGATTGTATTTAAAACTAGAATTTAAAGAAAGCATATTAATGAAATAAAAAAAGCTGAATTTTTATTGGTTACTTTTTTATAAACCATAAATGTTGAAGGTGGCCCATTACTGGCACATGTACCCTATATATAATAATCTTTTTAAGATTAGAACTGAATATTATAAATTTGTCAAGAAAATGTTCTAATGGAGACACAGAAAACCTTGAAAAATATATTTTTTAAACATTTACTTTTTTAAAAATTTAAAGAGATTGTAGCACTTATATTATTTATACTTATATTATTTATTATTTATTTTATTTATTATTTATATTTATTATTATTTATTTTATTTATTTATACCTTTTATTTTATATTTATTTATATTATTTATACTTATATTATTTGAATACCGCCTTAAGGCGGTATTCAAAAGATTTTTTTTTTTTCCACGCTCAACAACTCAAAATTTTAAGACACATTTTCAGACTCATTTTGTAAAATAAAAACATGAAACTTGGCGGCGTGATTTACGAAGACATTTATAAGGGCCTCATGTTTTTATTTTTTGTTCAATTAATTAGAAATTGATTTACAAACAATTATTTTCACAGTATGATATTTTTTTTGTTTTCAGCACTATCGCTTCGAGAAATTCGGTTCAAAATGTCCACTTTGACAGCCTTTTTTGAAATATATTCTCCCTTTATGAAAAAATCGAGACAGTGGGGACATTTTAAAATTTCTGAATAAGAGAACCTGCCCATTGGATGCATTTTAGAGCAAAAATGAATTTACAAATGTGTCTCAAAATAAGCAGTTTGGATTTGAATACACCCTTAATATTAAATGATTTAAATGGTATTTAAATAATTTTTAAAAATAAACATTTTAGAGAACACATCATTATTTTATAATGAAATATTTTTAGCAGATATTTAGATGACTGGCAATTCGTTGTTTTTTTCATTGGTGAGTAAATAACACAAAAGTAATATGACGAGATTACTGCCATTAAAATTCTTGTGCGATCAGATACAAATTTTAATTATTTCTAGATTTTCTATGACAAGTTATGCAACAAGTTATTCGAACCGTGTCTTCCGTACATATATATGTTTTATTTTTATTATTATTTGAGTAAACGACCTTTATTCTGCGTTTAAAACTCTCAAGTTATTAGGTCTGTACAAGTACACGATATTCTTTGATCAAAAAGAAAACATTCCCCTTTAAAAATAGCTTAAAGATCATAGAAAGTTGCGTGTATTTTTTATTACACATAACAATAAACTGGCGATAGTGTAACAAACCTAAAAACTAATAAGAATGTTCAATATAAGAAAATCATAAAATAATTATTTCCTTTATGACAATTTTTACAATCTTATAAAGAAATTGGTAGCAGCTAATCATAATTACATTATATTGAGAAGCAATTAAAAATTGAAAATTTACAGATATGCAGTTTTGAAAGAATATATATTTTTTTTATTTTTCACAACTTCTATACATAATATATCAACAGAAGAAATAAGGGGAGCTTCAGCTAATTATTCACTTAAAATACTTAAAATATTTTAAAATGTCAAAAATATCGTAGTTGATTATTTAAACCAAACTATTGTAAACAAAATTACAATTTTAAGAAATGTGGGTTATCTTACTCATATCCACGATACTTTCATAATTCCTTTTGATCTTAGAAAACCTTTTCTTCTCATAAACACTTAATTCTGTCCACTCTCCTTCAGAGAAATATATTGTTAAAGTTTCGAAATCACTTTCAGTAGAATCAGCTATAAATTTCTCTGCCATCTTGTTACGGTAAATACTAACAGAATTTTGTTCTAAATGTTGTTTTAAAAATCGCCTGCTTCTATTTATCGTTGCCGCAATACAAATAAAGTTACAAAAATATCCAAAATTATGGTTGTAGTTGTTTTTGAATTGAAATTTCTTTCATAATAATTTGAAAACATAAAATACTCATAGAATTAATTGTATAATTATTATTCCTAAAACAGAGAACAATTAACAGTTTGATATATAAATTAATTGATTTTTAAATAATGTTTTACGTTTTTTCTGATTCGAAATAATCTCAAACATGTAGCCTGGATAGAGTATTAAATCTAATAATATTTATTGATTTCGTATGCTGTCTTTTTTTTTTTTGGTTGTCATAGCTAGTAAATTATGAAGAACAGAAATATAATGGAATGTTTTAAATGGAATACTATAATAATAGCATTAAAAAAAATTAAAATACAAATTACAGTTAGAGAAGAAAAAAAGTCTGCAAAATAGTTCCATTTATTATTAAATAATTTCAAATTACTCCTTTAAAAAGAGCAGTTTCACGTTTTATAAATGTTTCGTGTTTTATGAAATTATATATTCACTCAGAAATAGCGAGTTAATTCAGTAGAGTATTTTTATAAAGAAGAGAAAGGCGACATATGGGCAGTAAAATTTTATTCGCCGAAGGAACTTTGCGAAAAAAAATTCGCGGGTGTTTCATCATCTTATATATTACAAACTTGCTGCCATTTCCAATCTGAAAAGTCGCACCTGCGTTAAATCCAAATTAACAAGTATCATTACAAGTATAGCTGAATTCGGGAATGTGGTTAACCATACTTCAAACTATACTTCTAATTTCTTTTCAACGTATAAAGGCACATCATTTGCGAGTTAGCGTTAATATGTACTAGTAGGATACTGTACTATTTCGCAAGACTGTTATGAATTAAATTTAAATAACGAGTATCAGGCTGAAAAATGAACATGTACGGTAAACACTTATTACATCGGCACATATCACACGAAATATGCACTGAATTTACGAAAATATTTTATTACCAGAAAGTTGTCAAGGAAAGGTTATTATAATTGTAATAAATATGTATTATAAATTGATTTTATCTCAAAATCTCATATGATGTAAGAAAAAAAAGGAGTTTATGTAGTATAACATACAATATTAGGATTTTTTAGCTTTAATGAGGCAATCATGTGCAATATATCTTCGTTTCCACTTTCAGCGGAAGAAAGTGAAATACATGTTTCAAATGTAACTTTATAACAGTGTAATAACATACGTACATTACGCACGCTCATACTTAATATTTTGTATAAACTATGGTAGCCCATATTATAGGACATGGCGGTCCACTTCCGGTCAGGCATCAGGACGTTATTCCACAGCTGATGTAGGATATTTGAGAAAAATATGGTAATTTGATAATGCATTTAATTGCTGTATATACTTATGTGCAGTTATACTTGGCTGTAACTATATGCATGGATTTCCACAGATGGATCCGAATTAAAATAGATGCTTTGCAAAAAAGAGTGATATTTACAGCCAAAATTAAGCGTCCATGGTAACGTAAATTTGTTGTTAACTGTCTGATTTGAGGAAATTCATATTCATATACAATTTTTAACGAAAAGTGTACTAATCAGTCAAATAAGCGCATTTTAACTATCCTATATTGAGACAAAATTAATTGCATTCTTTGAGCAAAGGGAGAAATGTTTTTTGAAATATTCAATGTTTCGATCAATTATAATTTCCCTCGCTTTTATTTAAATTTTCTTTTAATACGCGGATGTCTTTTTTTGGAATCCGAAATAAATTGTGATTTTTTGTACAATTTTAATTATATCTATTTTCCGGGTGTCCTAAACTTACTGACTGATTTTATAATTCAATAACTTACAAACGGTGACAGATATTTAAAAAAATCTTGCAGGAGAGTAATGTACGATGTCAGGAGTTTTTTTATACTGTGATTCCCTGGTTTAGTTTGAATTATCATCAATAGATGGCGCTGCGATTAATAGGCACTCAATCGAAACCAAAAAAATATATATCAGAGGTTACATGTATGGAGTGGCTCTCATTTATCAATACAATCTTCTTTTTTTAGGGCCCGATTCTGAACTCAGTCTTTATATTTTCGATGAAATGTGTTGTTGCCTTGGAAATAACGAATTATTCTATATAACGAGAGCATTCATATTTGGACATGAATTTACAGTGTCTCACATAAGTGATGGGACACTTGTGCTTTACAAAAGGAAACTAATCAAATAAATTAAAAAAACATGTACACATTTTTTTTGTGGGTGTGTTTCATACTTAAATTTAGTAAAGATTATTACATAACATACATTTTGTCAAAATATTAAAATATTAATTTAATAAAAATACAAATGTTTAGAACGGAGCAAAAAATAGCTCACATAAGTGATGGGACACCATTATATATGCAACAAAAATCGCCTGAAATAAGCAATAAAAATATTTTTTGGGGTTTTATTTTTACTTAAAAGCAATTGGCAATAATTTATAAAATCGTCTGCAGTATTTCTCTCCAGTTTGTTTTGGAATTTTTGTGTTTTTTAGCTCTGTGTAGTCATGAATGCTAAACGAAAAGAAACTTCGCCTGAAATTCGAAAATTAGTTATTAATTTGCATATTGAACGTGGAAAATCTATTAGAAAAACTGCTGAAACAGTTAACTTGAGTCGTTCAACAGTTTTCAATATCATTAAACGATATAAAAAGAATCATATGATTCAGGATAAAAGAAGACCTGGCTGACCATCAAAGCTATCCAATGGAATAAAGCGAATTATCGTTCGAAATATTAAAAAAAATCCAAGAATTAGTGCTTCAAAAGTTGCTGCTGATTTACAAGCATTATATGCAATAATTGTTAATCCTGAGACTATTAGAAGGGTAATTCGATCTGCTGGATATCACGGTAGAGTAGCCAGGAAAAAATTCTTCGTAAGTGAAAAGAATAGAAAACTCAGACTAGCTTTCGCAAAATCCAACATAAATAAGAATTCTGATTACTGGAATAAAGTTATATTTGCTGATGAGAGTAAATTTAATATATTTGGTTCTGACGGTAGAATCTTGGTGTGGAGAAAACCCAGGGAAGAATTTCGCAAACAGAACTTGGTACCAACAGTAAAACATGGTGGAGGAGGAGTTATGGTATGGTGGTGTATGTCGTCAGCTGGAGTTGGTAATCTTGTTTTTATTGACAGTATAATGGATCAGTACAAGTATATTGATATTTTAAAGCAAAATTTGAAATCTTCAGCACGAAAATTGAACCTTCATAACGATTTTAAATTCTACCAGGACAATGACCCCAAGCACACTGCTCTGAACGTTAGACTCTGGCTGCTATATAACTGTCCTGAAATAATAAAAACACCACCACAATCTCCAGACTTAAATCCCATAGAGAATATTTGGCAAGAATTGGAATCAAGAATTCGCAAACACACCATTTCTTCAAAACAACAACTAAAATCGGTGCTTCAAGAAGAATGGGGTAAAATCACTCCAGAAATCACAAAAAAAATAGTCGAATCCATCCCAAAAAGATTAAATCATGTTTTAAAAGTAAAAGGAAATCCAACAAAATATTAAAACCTTTTAAAAAGTAAAATTTGTGGATAAATATTTGATGGAAAAGTAAGTGTCCCATCACTTATGTGAGCCATTTTTTGCTCCGTTCTGAACAATTGTATTTTTACTAAATTAATATTTTAATATTTTGACAAAATGTATGTTATGTAATAATTGTTACTAACTTTAAATATGAAACACACCCAAAAAATTTTTGCACATGTTTGTTTATTTATTTTATTGCAGTTTCTTTTTATAAAGCACAAGTGTCCCATCACTTTTGTGAGACACTGTATATGATATTTTCTTCTATTTCGCATCATGTTTTATTTATTTTTTCGTTTCAGTAGTTTTGGTATCAAAACAGTGGATGAACAGAGATATAAGTAACAAGCTATAATGTAAAATCAACAGTATGTTGTGATTAAAATGCTGGGAATCCGGTCGAAGAACTCGATTAAAAGTGAATTAAAAAAGAAGTTGGAAATTCTACGTAAAACGTGACACATGAGGTGCGTTCTTATTATAACTAGTTTTACAATGTAAAAAAAATCATCCTTATTATTTGAGTGAAATGAATATGAGCGAAATGAGTATTCGCTTTTTTTAGGTGCGTTCGTAATTATATAAATACGTAGCACCTATAGTCGTCGTTTGGTCCGTCCGTCTGCCCGTCCGTCTGTCTGTCCGCATATAACAACGCAAAAACTACCCAACTAAATGGTTTGCAATTTAAAATATATTATCTTTGCAGAATTTTGTCGAGACATTTCAAATTTTATTAAAATCGAATCAAAACTTTAGGAGATATTAATAAAAATATTTATTAAGAAATTTGAATTTTTTTTTTTTTAAATCGGTGCTTTTTTGTTATAGGAGCTTCCGAAGTTTAATCGTCAAGCGACCGAGATACTTATTTTATGACAGAAATTAATCTGCAGACGATATAATTCATTTCACAGAATTAAAAATCATCAAGATCTGAATATTTATATAACTAGCTGATACATATATACAGTGTCTCACATAAGTGATGGGACACTTGTGCTTTACAAAAGGAAACTAATCAAATGAATTAAAAAAACATGTACACATTTTTTTGTGGGTGTGTTTCATACTTAAATTTAGTAAAGATTATTACATAACATACATTTTGTCAAAATATTAAAATATTAATTTAATAAAAATACAAATGTTTAGAACGGAGCAAAAAATAGCTCACATAAGTGATGGGACACCATTATATATGCAACAAAAATCGTCTGAAATAAGCAATAAAAATATTTTTTGGGGTTTTATTTTTACTTAAAAGCAATTGGCAATAATTTATAAAATCGTCTGCAGTATTTCTCTCCTGTTTGTTTTGGAATTTTTGTGTTTTTTAGCTCTGTGAAGCCATGAATGCTAAACGAAAAGAAACTTCGCCTGAAATTCGAAAATTAGTTATTAATTTGCATATTGAACGTGGAAAATCTATTAGAAAAACTGCTGAAACAGTTAACTTGAGTCGTTCAACAGTTTTCAATATCATTAAACGATATAAAAAGAATCATATGATTCAGGATAAAAGAAGACCTGGCCGACCATCAAAGCTATCCAATGGAATAAAGCGAATTATCGTTCGAAATATTAAAAAAAATCCAAGAATTAGTGCTTCAAAAGTTGCTGCTGATTTACAAGCATTATATGCAATAATTGTTAATCCTGAGACTATTAGAAGGGTAATTCGATCTGCTGGATATCACGGTAGAGTAGCCAGGAAAAAATTCTTCGTAAGTGAAAAGAATAGAAAACTCAGACTAGCTTTCGCAAAATCCAACATAAATAAGAATTCTGATTACTGGAATAAAGTTATATTTGCTGATGAGAGTAAATTTAATATATTTGGTTCTGACGGTAGAATCTTGGTGTGGAGAAAACCCAGGGAAGAATTTCGCAAACAGAACTTGGTACCAACAGTAAAACATGGTGGAGGAGGAGTTATGGTATGGTGGTGTATGTCGTCAGCTGGAGTTGGTAATCTTGTTTTTATTGACAGTATAATGGATCAGTACAAGTATATTGATATTTTAAAGCAAAATTTGAAATCTTCAGCACGAAAATTGAACCTTCATAACGATTTTAAATTCTACCAGGACAATGACCCCAAGCACACTGCTCTGAACGTTAGACTCTAGCTGCTATATAACTGTCCGGAAATAATAAAAACACCACCACAATCTCCAGACTTAAATCCCATAGAGAATATTTGGCAAGAATTGGAATCAAGAATTCGCAAACACACCATTTCTTCAAAACAACAACTAAAATCGGTGCTTCAAGAAGAATGGGGTAAAATCACTCCAGAAATCACAAAAAAAATAGTCGAATCCATCCCAAAAAGATTAAATCATGTTTTAAAAGTAAAAGGAAATCCAACAAAATATTAAAACCTTTTAAAAAGTAAAATTTGTGGATAAATATTTGATGGAAAAGTAAGTGTCCCATCACTTATGTGAGCCATTTTTTGCTCCGTTCTGAACAATTGTATTTTTACTAAATTAATATTTTAATATTTTGACAAAATGTATGTTATGTAATAATTGTTACTAACTTTAAATATGAAACACACCCAAAAAATTTTTGCACATGTTTGTTTATTTATTTTATTGCAGTTTCTTTTTATAAAGCACAAGTGTCCCATCACTTTTGTGAGACACTGTATATGATATTTTCTTCTATTTCGCATCATGTTTTATTTATTTTTTCGTTTCAGTAGTTTTGGTATCAAAACAGTGGATGAACAGAGATATAAGTAACAAGCTATAATGTAAAATCAACAGTATGTTGTGATTAAAATGCTGGGAATCCGGTCGAAGAACTCGATTAAAAGTGAATTAAAAAAGAAGTTGGAAATTCTACGTAAAACGTGACACATGAGGTGCGTTCTTATTATAACTAGTTTTACAATGTAAAAAAAATCATCCTTATTATTTGAGTGAAATGAATATGAGCGAAATGAGTATTCGCTTTTTTTAGGTGCGTTCGTAATTATATAAATACGTAGCACCTATAGTCGTCGTTTGGTCCGTCCGTCTGCCCGTCCGTCTGTCTGTCCGCATATAACAACGCAAAAACTACCCAACTAAATGGTTTGCAATTTAAAATATATTATCTTTGCAGAATTTTGTCGAGACATTTCAAATTTTATTAAAATCGAATCAAAACTTTAGGAGATATTAATAAAAATATTTATTAAGAAATTTGAATTTTTTTTTTTTTAAATCGGTGCTTTTTTGTTATAGGAGCTTCCGAAGTTTAATCGTCAAGCGACCGAGATACTTATTTTATGACAGAAATTAATCTGCAGACGATATAATTCATTTCACAGAATTAAAAATCATCAAGATCTGAATATTTATATAACTAGCTGATACATATATACAGTGTCTCACATAAGTGATGGGACACTTGTGCTTTACAAAAGGAAACTAATCAAATGAATTAAAAAAACATGTACACATTTTTTTGTGGGTGTGTTTCATACTTAAATTTAGTAAAGATTATTACA
The DNA here is from genome assembly GCA_963931845.1 of Maratus michaelseni. NCBI lineage: Eukaryota > Metazoa > Arthropoda > Arachnida > Araneae > Salticidae > Maratus > Maratus michaelseni. The sequence goes on along the minus strand of OZ007595.1, from coordinate 315,890,787 downwards.
TAACATACATTTTGTCAAAATATTAAAATATTAATTTAATAAAAATACAAATGTTTAGAACGGAGCAAAAAATAGCTCACATAAGTGATGGGACACCATTATATATGCAACAAAAATCGTCTGAAATAAGCAATAAAAATATTTTTTGGGGTTTTATTTTTACTTAAAAGCAATTGGCAATAATTTATAAAATCGTCTGCAGTATTTCTCTCCTGTTTGTTTTGGAATTTTTGTGTTTTTTAGCTCTGTGAAGCCATGAATGCTAAACGAAAAGAAACTTCGCCTGAAATTCGAAAATTAGTTATTAATTTGCATATTGAACGTGGAAAATCTATTAGAAAAACTGCTGAAACAGTTAACTTGAGTCGTTCAACAGTTTTCAATATCATTAAACGATATAAAAAGAATCATATGATTCAGGATAAAAGAAGACCTGGCCGACCATCAAAGCTATCCAATGGAATAAAGCGAATTATCGTTCGAAATATTAAAAAAAATCCAAGAATTAGTGCTTCAAAAGTTGCTGCTGATTTACAAGCATTATATGCAATAATTGTTAATCCTGAGACTATTAGAAGGGTAATTCGATCTGCTGGATATCACGGTAGAGTAGCCAGGAAAAAATTCTTCGTAAGTGAAAAGAATAGAAAACTCAGACTAGCTTTCGCAAAATCCAACATAAATAAGAATTCTGATTACTGGAATAAAGTTATATTTGCTGATGAGAGTAAATTTAATATATTTGGTTCTGACGGTAGAATCTTGGTGTGGAGAAAACCCAGGGAAGAATTTCGCAAACAGAACTTGGTACCAACAGTAAAACATGGTGGAGGAGGAGTTATGGTATGGTGGTGTATGTCGTCAGCTGGAGTTGGTAATCTTGTTTTTATTGACAGTATAATGGATCAGTACAAGTATATTGATATTTTAAAGCAAAATTTGAAATCTTCAGCACGAAAATTGAACCTTCATAACGATTTTAAATTCTACCAGGACAATGACCCCAAGCACACTGCTCTGAACGTTAGACTCTGGCTGCTATATAACTGTCCTGAAATAATAAAAACACCACCACAATCTCCAGACTTAAATCCCATAGAGAATATTTGGCAAGAATTGGAATCAAGAATTCGCAAACACACCATTTCTTCAAAACAACAACTAAAATCGGTGCTTCAAGAAGAATGGGGTAAAATCACTCCAGAAATCACAAAAAAAATAGTCGAATCCATCCCAAAAAGATTAAATCATGTTTTAAAAGTAAAAGGAAATCCAACAAAATATTAAAACCTTTTAAAAAGTAAAATTTGTGGATAAATATTTGATGGAAAAGTAAGTGTCCCATCACTTATGTGAGCCATTTTTTGCTCCGTTCTGAACAATTGTATTTTTACTAAATTAATATTTTAATATTTTGACAAAATGTATGTTATGTAATAATTGTTACTAACTTTAAATATGAAACACACCCAAAAAATTTTTGCACATGTTTGTTTATTTATTTTATTGCAGTTTCTTTTTATAAAGCACAAGTGTCCCATCACTTTTGTGAGACACTGTATATGATATTTTCTTCTATTTCGCATCATGTTTTATTTATTTTTTCGTTTCAGTAGTTTTGGTATCAAAACAGTGGATGAACAGAGATATAAGTAACAAGCTATAATGTAAAATCAACAGTATGTTGTGATTAAAATGCTGGGAATCCGGTCGAAGAACTCGATTAAAAGTGAATTAAAAAAGAAGTTGGAAATTCTACGTAAAACGTGACACATGAGGTGCGTTCTTATTATAACTAGTTTTACAATGTAAAAAAAATCATCCTTATTATTTGAGTGAAATGAATATGAGCGAAATGAGTATTCGCTTTTTTTAGGTGCGTTCGTAATTATATAAATACGTAGCACCTATAGTCGTCGTTTGGTCCGTCCGTCTGCCCGTCCGTCTGTCTGTCCGCATATAACAACGCAAAAACTACCCAACTAAATGGTTTGCAATTTAAAATATATTATCTTTGCAGAATTTTGTCGAGACATTTCAAATTTTATTAAAATCGAATCAAAACTTTAGGAGATATTAATAAAAATATTTATTAAGAAATTTGAATTTTTTTTTTTTTAAATCGGTGCTTTTTTGTTATAGGAGCTTCCGAAGTTTAATCGTCAAGCGACCGAGATACTTATTTTATGACAGAAATTAATCTGCAGACGATATAATTCATTTCACAGAATTAAAAATCATCAAGATCTGAATATTTATATAACTAGCTGATACATATATACAGTGTCTCACATAAGTGATGGGACACTTGTGCTTTACAAAAGGAAACTAATCAAATGAATTAAAAAAACATGTACACATTTTTTTGTGGGTGTGTTTCATACTTAAATTTAGTAAAGATTATTACATAACATACATTTTGTCAAAATATTAAAATATTAATTTAATAAAAATACAAATGTTTAGAACGGAGCAAAAAATAGCTCACATAAGTGATGGGACACCATTATATATGCAACAAAAATCGTCTGAAATAAGCAATAAAAATATTTTTTGGGGTTTTATTTTTACTTAAAAGCAATTGGCAATAATTTATAAAATCGTCTGCAGTATTTCTCTCCTGTTTGTTTTGGAATTTTTGTGTTTTTTAGCTCTGTGAAGCCATGAATGCTAAACGAAAAGAAACTTCGCCTGAAATTCGAAAATTAGTTATTAATTTGCATATTGAACGTGGAAAATCTATTAGAAAAACTGCTGAAACAGTTAACTTGAGTCGTTCAACAGTTTTCAATATCATTAAACGATATAAAAAGAATCATATGATTCAGGATAAAAGAAGACCTGGCCGACCATCAAAGCTATCCAATGGAATAAAGCGAATTATCGTTCGAAATATTAAAAAAAATCCAAGAATTAGTGCTTCAAAAGTTGCTGCTGATTTACAAGCATTATATGCAATAATTGTTAATCCTGAGACTATTAGAAGGGTAATTCGATCTGCTGGATATCACGGTAGAGTAGCCAGGAAAAAATTCTTCGTAAGTGAAAAGAATAGAAAACTCAGACTAGCTTTCGCAAAATCCAACATAAATAAGAATTCTGATTACTGGAATAAAGTTATATTTGCTGATGAGAGTAAATTTAATATATTTGGTTCTGACGGTAGAATCTTGGTGTGGAGAAAACCCAGGGAAGAATTTCGCAAACAGAACTTGGTACCAACAGTAAAACATGGTGGAGGAGGAGTTATGGTATGGTGGTGTATGTCGTCAGCTGGAGTTGGTAATCTTGTTTTTATTGACAGTATAATGGATCAGTACAAGTATATTGATATTTTAAAGCAAAATTTGAAATCTTCAGCACGAAAATTGAACCTTCATAACGATTTTAAATTCTACCAGGACAATGACCCCAAGCACACTGCTCTGAACGTTAAGCTCTAGCTGCTATATAACTGTCCGGAAATAATAAAAACACCACCACAATCTCCAGACTTAAATCCCATAGAGAATATTTGGCAAGAATTGGAATCAAGAATTCGCAAACACACCATTTCTTCAAAACAACAACTAAAATCGGTGCTTCAAGAAGAATGGGGTAAAATCACTCCAGAAATCACAAAAAAAATTAGTCGAATCCATCCCAAAAAGATTAAATCATGTTTTAAAAGTAAAAGGAAATCCAACAAAATATTAAAACCTTTTAAAAAGTAAAATTTTTAATAAATATTTGATGGAAAAGTAAGTGTCCCATCACTTATGTGAGCCATTTTTTGCTCCGTTCTGAACAATTGTATTTTTACTAAATTAATATTTTAATATTTTGACAAAATGTATGTTATGTAATAATTGTTACTAACTTTAAATATGAAACACACCCAAAAAATTTTTGCACATGTTTGTTTATTTATTTTATTGCAGTTTCTTTTTATAAAGCACAAGTGTCCCATCACTTTTGTGAGACACTGTATTAAACAGTATGCGAGTGAGCAGACGATTTAATATTCATGAAGTTTTAATTTCCTGGATTAACTTACTTTTTATCGTCTGATTTAAAGAATATTTTGTGCATCGCATCTTAAAACTAAGAGAAGAGATTCAGTATTTTTTTTCTTTTTGCTGTTGTTAAAATTTTCATAAATTTTGTTAAATTCTAAGAACTTTGAGATCTTTTAAGGAAGTTTGTCAGTAGATTTTTATGCATGTTGAATCCAGTTTAAAATAATCTTGGAAATGGTTTATTCTTTGGAAGGAAGAATACTTATAATACTAGAGTACTACCGCTTGGATATAAGCATAATAGCGACTAGAAAAAGTTTTCAAAATAAATTTAACGTAAGGTAAGAAATGTTCCGCATCCGAATACAATTAAACAATTGTACGAGAAATTTGTAAACACCGGTAATGTTGCCGACGGTTTGGATATACATAAATGGGCCGACATAAATGGGCCATGACAGAATCTAACGTGGATGTTATTAAAAAAGTTATTAATCAAGATTCGAAAATATGGGTCCGCAAACTTGCAGCTTCATGCTCGGTGAGTAAAACCGCAACCCACAAAATATTGCGAAAGTGTTTGGAAATGTATCCTTACAAAATACAAACGCAGGAACCGCTTCCTATCATTATGAAAGAAAAAAGACTATTTTTTGTAAATGAAATGCTACAGTTGATAGATGAAGGGGGTATTGACGCAAACCGAATTTGGTTTTCTGACGAAGCGTATTTTCATCTGGATGGCTTCGTCAATAAACAGAATTGGAGGATATGGGAAACTCATAACCCTCATGTGTGCGTGCCACGATCAGTCTAAGCAAAAGAAAATACTTTGTGGGCAGCCTTATTCAGCAGTGCGGCATTATTGGACCCTTTTTTTGGGGGGGGGGGAACTGTAAATTCAAGTCGATACATCGAAATATTGCACCAATTTGTGGCCATATTGAATATCTTAGGTAATTTACAAAGAGATTGTTCATGCAAGACAGTGCGAGACCTCGTCGGACAGCTGATGTTTTCACTTTCCTCGATGAATACTTTGATAACCGTGTCATTGCATTGCATTATCAAAATGCAACCGATACAGGTATGGATTGGCCACCGTGTTCGCCGGACCTCAATCCATGCGATTTCTTCATGGGTCTACCTAAAGGATGCAGTGCACAGACATAATCCCACCACTATTACTGAACTGCAATAAATCACTAGTCATGAATGTGAAGCTATTTCAGAAAGAACATTGCAGGACGCATGTGGTAATTATGTTATTCATTTAAGACATAAGACATTGTGTCGAATGGTGGGCATTTTGAGAATATCGTAAAGTGATTGAACGCGTCTAATATCTGGTCTTTACCCTTTACACCTTGGATTGAGGCATTCACAATCTTTTAAATATGAGTTATAAAGAATTGATATGTTTATAGAATTTTACAAATTTGTATTTATCCCATATAATTTTCTTTATCTGTTTGTTTAATTATTTTAGCTATATAATTTTAATGATTAGTTATTTTTTAGAAACTTTTTTAAATGTTTGAAAATATTTGAAAATATTTATTTTGTTATTTTGCTTATTATTTCTTAATTAAATTTGTTATCATTATCAATTTCTCTATTATAAATAGTGGCACTTTCATTTATCCAATCAAAATTGTCATTCTGATTTATTATTCATAAACTTTTCCTTATACAGTTTAACACACTTTTTATATGCATATATTTATTTTGTAGTAATAATTTGTTATCTTCGGAAGAGTTTTGTGTTTCTGGTAAATAAATGGTGAGAGAAACATTTCACAACGTATTTTTTATATTTTGAATTTCCATTTCATTTGCGACTTTTTGTGTAAGTTCTTGAAATTAAGGCAATAAATAAATTCTTACAAGTGATGCTTTAAGAAGAAGTAATCAAAATCTTCTAAACAGGAAGTATCTCATAACAAGTGAGTAAGTGTGATCGAAGAACGCATAAAAAGTTTCGTTTCATATTCCTTTCAAAACACTTTTTCCTTTCTTTAACAAATCCAAATAAATTTCATATATATATATATATATATATATATATATATATATATGTTTTTTATAAAGTAAAAATTTACCGGTCTACTTTTCTCGTTTTTTCCCGCTATTATACTCGGTCATAATAATATCTGCCATGTAGACTAAATACGATATTAAAAAAAAAATCAATTTCAAAATAAAACATGTTGTATAGAGACCTTCAAAATGTTAATATATGCAACTATTTCCATAATCAGGGTTTTGTCATGATTCAATATGTTCCGCAAACTTATATATTTACTATTCTCTATTACTCATATTGATATTCTCTTTTATTGTCAAACATTTGAAAAATCCGTTACGACGTCAGATTAATTTTCATTTTAATTCTCTAATGACGTCATATTAAGCTGCTTTATGTATTTACACATCCTTATACTCCTTGTATTTTTGAGAAGTGTTTGAAAATTTCAGTTTTATTACAAATATGACGTCATATTAATCTTTTTAACACTTTCCAACCTAGCTGAAAAGTGTTTATGACTTCGGTTTGTCTGGCCGTCTGGCCGTCTGCCGTCTGGCCGTCTGGCCGTCTGCCGTCTGGCCGTCTGCCGTCTGCCGTCTGTCCGTGCTCTAACTCCCGTAAATATGCTCGGATTGCCCTGCAATTTTTATATGTTATAATCGTTATCTATAGCATGTTCCATATTTCAATGGAAGTGTGTAGCACTTATAGTTTTTTTACAGTGACACTCAAAAGAATTCCGTTACATTGCGGTCTATGGGGAAAAATCATTTGCGGTTTATTTAAATAATGTTTCACTATTTTAAACGCACTGAAATTTATATATATCACTAAGGTGCATTAGAAGAAGCTTAATATGGAATAGGGTGTGCATAGCACTTATACTTACTTTACAGGGACAGTCAAAAGAATTCCGTTACATTACGTCTATGGAGAAAAATCGTCTGCGGTTTATTTAAATAATGTTTCCCTATTTTAAACGCAATGAAATTTATATAAGGTTCATTACAAGAGACTTACTACAGAATATTGTGTGTATAGCAGTCATCGTTCATTTACAGGGACACACAAAAGAATTCTCTACTGTATGTTAACAATAATTCCTGGAAGTGCGTTTTAAGTTACTGAACGCTATTTTAATTTTAAATCGCTTTTTGTCTATTACGTGGTGTGTATAAATTCTGTAGATCCTATACAGGGAAGCACAAAAGTTCGGGAACACATTTCCGTATTATTTAACTCCAGACGGAGAATTTTAAACTGTGCTACGTGTTTCCTAACTGAACTAAAATTTAGCATCCTATGTAGTATATATACAAATCTATAGATCCTATACAGGGCTGAATAAAAGTATTCGGATTACTTAGATGTTATCTTTTAGCTTATTAAAGAGTATGACTCGTAAAATTATTTTGGAAGCGTTGGAAAGTGTTACATAATCTATGCTTGACGCATGATTTTTCGTTCTTGTTTTTCAACTGCTGAAACTTTTTATTTCATTTTTATTTTTTATGTGGAAATATTTCAATAGAATATTAATTATTTTATCAAAAATTTTATTGTGGATTTTTAATTGTTGGCAACTGCTATAACGAAAAATGTTTAAATTTTACAGTAAAAGGCTGTTTGATTTTCGGTTTTTTATCTCTATATATTAAAATAATACGATTTTTTCAAATTTTATGATTTCGAGCTTCATAGCAGATATTCAGCTATAAGTACACAAAGTAAAGTAAATAGTTTCTGAGAACTGGCTCTGTGACAGACAGACAACGAAGCGGGAGTAATAAGATTTCGTAAGATGAACGAAAACCTAAAAATGCAAACGAAAATTGCCGCAACTCAAAATAATTTGTTCTAATTTTACTTCGCCATTCGTTAAAAACGTCATAATAAGTTCACAATTTAATGAGATGAAATAATATATGTAATTAAACATTTTATAAAACGCATAACACATTTGAAAACAGGATTTCAGTAATTACTACCCATAGCCAAAAAAGTACTCCACTTTTTTTGCAAGGCCCTGTATATAGCTTATAAAATTGTACATATTCTACATAGTATTCTAAAGTTTAGTTTAATAAGAAGGTACATAATGCAGTTGAAAATTCACCTTCAGAAGTTTCTTGTAATGGACGGAAACATATTAGAATTCTTTTGTACAGTCCTGTATATTACCTACAATTTTTTTACATGCTAAATATGAAACTAAAATTTAATTCAGGCAAAAACACGGTTAAAATTGCTGAAATAACAATTCCAGAAATTATCATCCATTGGCGGCCATATATTTAGTTCTTTGCGTGGCCCTGTACATTATATCATTAAAATGCATAACATAACTCGAAAAAAAAAACTCTTTTCTGGAATTCACGCTCATACTTGGTAATGCATACGAATTATTTTGTGTATCCCTGTATATGATCTATAGCATTATGCACATTACGTAGTACGCAAAAAATGTTTTTAAACTGCTTACCATAACTGAAAGCGCACTTCCAGCAATTATCGTTTATAGACAGTGTTCCGGATACTGTACTGCAACCAAAATCTTTCGCGTGTCCCTGTACAGCAGTGGTTCCCAAACTTTTTTTCTTTCACTTACCCCGTTGATTAGGATTTTCATTTAGGAGTACCCCTTTTTCTCATAAAAATGCCCCCTCTGAGCCACATAACGCAAACATTTTTTTTATTAGTAATCTTCTTAGCATAGCTAAATAATAAAACGACTCAAATTACAAAGAATATTCTAACCTTTTGTTTTTAGGGTTTCGTTCGTCTCACGAAACCCTATTATTCCCGCTCCGTTGTCTGTCCGTCACACAGCCATTCTCAGAAACTATATAACTTACAGAGTTGAAACTTTGTGTTTATTTAGCTGAATACCAGCTATGAAGCTCAAAGTATTAAAATTTAAAAAATCGTATTATTTTAATAAATAGAGATAAAAAAAAACAAAATTCTAACAGCCTTTCCCTATTAAATTTAAACATTTTTTGTTATAGCAGTTGCCAACAATTAAAAATCCACAATGAAATTCTTTCTATAATAATTAATTTTCTATTGAACAATTTCCACGTGAAAAATGAAAATGAAATAAAATGCTTCCCCAATTTAAAAAAAAGATTAATATGAAATAAAATTGATTGACGCCATAGTGGTAATAAAACGGAAATTCTCAAAGATTTCTCAATAATACAAGGAGTAGGAGTATGTGTCTGTACACAAAGCAGATTAATATCACGTCATTAGAGAATTAAAAAGAAAATCTGTTGTCATACCGGAAGTTTAATGGATTTTTCAAATGTTTCAGATTAATACAAAGCGAGTATCAATATGAGTAATAGAGAATAGTAAATATATGAGTTTGCGGAACGTATTGTATCATGACAAAAACCCATTTATGGAAATATTCGTATATTTTAACATTTCGAAGGTGTCCAACATGTTTAATTTTGAAATTATTATTTTTTTAAATATCGCATTTAGTCCACGGGACACATATTATTATGACAGAATATAATAGCGGGCTTCGCCCGCTATCAGGCTGGTTTAGATATTCGAAAAAACGAGAAAAATAGAACGTTAAATTTTTACTTTATAAAAAACATGACTTTTTTTTTTGGTTGCTAAATGAAATTTAATTGGATTTATTTAAGAAAGGATAAAGTGTTTTGAAAGGAATATTAAACGAAACCCTTTGAGCGATCTTCGATCACACATACCCACTTGTTTTATTTTGCATGTTAAAGTTAATTTTACTTTTTATAATATTAGCTTAGCATCAAAAGAAATTAATGCAGCATTAAAAGAATTTGAACTATCTTAAGAAAAAAGTTTATAACAATTTTGCATCATGATATACAAGTAGTTAAACATTACTATTTTTGAGAGCTAGTTTCATGGAGCTGAGTTTTTAAAAATCTGTATCGTCCGACATGTCATTAAGTCTTCGAGAAACCGTGTATTGTTTGTGAAAGAAATATATTTTTATTTTTTTTTCACTTCACCAAATATACATTGAACACCACCTATGATAATATATATATATATATATATATATATATATAACATTTTCAGCGATTGTATAATTTTTACCGCTTTTAGCAACATAACTTATTCTATACGATGCTGCAACAGCGTTATCATTGTTTCTGTTCGTAGAAAACACATAATATGCTATATTAGGGCCGCTTAATAGTAGTTTAAAAAAACTGACACCATATTGTTTATAAATTTTAAATTTTGTTTTTGTTTCAAAAAGTCGCTTTACTAAAGATTTCATGTTACCATTGGACAATATCTCTCCACAAACAACACATCCTGATTTTGGGAAGTCCTTATCTCCCGTGAATGAAAGTCCATATTTCAAGTATTCATTATTATATTTTCTTTTCTTTAATGATTCACTGATGTTTTGAGTTTTATATAAAGCGTTAAATTTATCACTAACAAGAACAGACCTAATAACAGCTTACCTATGACCTCTTGCATTTCTAAATAATTGGATTGTTTCAAAGCACTACTAGTTCCCGATTCATCAGGTTTATTTTCCATCCCAGTTGAAGTTCGCTAAAACGTTCAGGATTTTAACTAGTTATTCATTTTAATATCAAAACAAACTCACTCAGGTAATAAGAAAACATTTTAAATCAAATACTCATTAAAAGGAATGAAGCATTCCTATTAATATTCGCCAGCGATATAACTCCGCCTATTCGAAAACGAAAATAAGGGACTTCTTTTTAACATTGAAACCAGAAGCTCTGAGGTAATTTAGGACAAGAGTTCTGCAATTATTATTAAAAACGGGTCATTAAGAATAAAGTTGAAATACAGAATATTGTATAAGGATCAATGACAATTTTCGTAAAGATGGGAAAGAGAGGGGGATATGAGTAATCATGTAATAAGATTAGGGGTGGGCGGAGCAAGTGACATTTAATTATCAATGAATTACTGGGTCTAAATAGACCTTTTCCTTCATTTTGAGAGCAACATATTGGAGCTACACGTGACACTAATTTTGTAAACCAAAACTATCATCTTTTTATATGTTTTCAGTTGAACCCTTTTTGCAATTTCCGCCATTGCCGATATTTCTTTCACGTACCCCCAACAGGCCCGCCACGTATACCCAGGGGTACGCGTACCCCAGGTTGGGAACCGCTGCTGTAAATGAACATAAATGTTCATCATATTATACAAGTATCTTTTAGTAAACCTCAGTATCAGTTTCATTATATTAGAAATACTGTAACATAATTAAAACACGCTTCAAAAAGTTTTTCCCCCGTAGGCCATTATGTAGCACAATTATTTTGCGTAGCCTTGTAAATGAATGATAAATGCTTTACACTCCATATTCTACAGAAAACATGTTTTAGTCCACTTCATAAATGTAAATCAATTTCATTATGTTTGTAACGGTATAACATCATTAATATACACCGTAAACGATTTTTTCCCATGTACCATCATGTAATGAAATTATTTTGGGTGGCATTTTAAACAAATTAAAAGTTCTACACATGCAATATTCGATAGTAAGCATCTTTTAGTGCACTTCAGTGCTGTATATTATTTTCAATAAGTCTGAAATAGGGATGTAACGAATATTCGGCCACTATTCGGTATTCGGCCTATTCGGCCCTTTTGCCGAATATTCGGCATGGCCGAATATTGAACCGAATATTCGGCCGAATACCTGTAGCCGAATATAATTTGATATTTTGCCGAATAGTTGCATATTCGGCCGAATATTATAAGATATTTGGTTAAATAAGTTCCAGAAAATCAAAACAAAATGTTATTTTAAATATTTTCAACAAACAATATTAAAAAATTATATCTAAATACATTAATTAGTATAAGAAAAAGAAATCCTAATACTTATGCAATTTTTAAGCTCCATGACAACTTATAAATACCTGTATATAATTATATTACATAAATAAAAATATTTTTCTTGCTGCATATTTAGGCATCATGTGAATTTAAGTAAGTATTGCAACATTAATTTCTTTTACATTAAAATGCAAAATATATACTGCATTTAAAGTTTAAATCTCTTCACTGAATTTAAAAATATTAACTTTATATCTATTTTTTTTAATCTGATTTATAATGATGATAACAGATTCTTAAACAATAAAATTCATAAATATTAAAAATAAACATTTTACTGTCTTGTCAAAATGCTTAATCTTTCACAAATTAAATCATTTTTCTAGTTTTTAGTTTTACTTTTAAATAAAAAAAAATTGAATAAATATAGGACTATATAATTACTTTACTAATTAAAAATTAAACATTAGATGTTGATTAAACAAACTAATGAGTTTGATACATTGAAAAGAAAAAAACTATCACCTATACTGAAAAAGCATTTAATGAGTTACTTCAAAATAACATACAGGGGTAACAAAATAATTTATCACTGTAAAGCCTGAAATTGTGATGCAAAAATAATAACTTTTCAGTATTTTCAAGAAGTCTGTTTCGTTTGGTTTCATATATATTACCAGCTTCAAAAAACAAACGTTCACTATATACTGCGCTTGCAGGAGCTGAAAGATGATTTCTTGCTAAATTTGCAAGCCTTGGAAAGTTTTCTGCATTTGTTTTCCACCAGTTAAATGGACACTCTGTCCTAGCTATTAAATGTTTATCAAAATAGCAATCTACCTCTCTTAATTTATCTGCTGTATTATTATTAACTTCATTTGACAAATTTGGCAGTGATGACTGCATATTTTTTATTTCTGAAAAGCAATCCCAAAATGAAATTATATTTTAAGAAAATAACCCTTTTCTTGACATACAGAATGTAAATTTACTAAGTTTGAGTTGCATGAGAAAGGATATAAAAAGACAAAGGACACATGCAAGTTCTTATTTATTTTTTATTTTATTTTTTTTTGGGGGGGGGGGTAAATGATTTTACTAAAGTAAAAAAAGTTTCATTTTTACAGAGGTAATGAGTTTCTATTTTAGGTAAAAAATATATAAATTACTAGAACTATCTATGGATTAATATATATATATATATATGAATTAAATTATTATTTACAGTTTTGAAAGTCAAATGTTGTCTTATTGGCATCAAAGTATTTCAAATATTACAAAAAATACATTCAGCTGTTATGATTTGTGAACACTTAAACAAAAAAATTATTTCAATTAGTCCTTAATTTAATTTTTGATTTTAAAATTGAAAAAATAAATAAATAAACAATTAAAATATTTTTTTAAGTCAGTATTCGGCCACAGAATATTCGGTATTCGGCCTAAAATTTGGCCGAATATTCGGTATTCGGCTATTCGGCCAAATCACTATTCGTTACATCCCTAGTTTGAAATAGTGTAACATCATTAAAATAGAAATGATTTATCCCACAGACCATAATAAAAGCATGCTTTTAACTGCTCCTGTAAACGAACCATAATTGCTACAAACTTAATTTTCAATACAGAGCATTCCATGGTAAACCTCAATATACTATATCAGATACATACATGGCAATTCGAATATATTTGCACAAGTTAGAGCATGGAGAAAAAACGATAGATAAAACGAGTGCATAAACACTTTTCAAATGTGTTGGAAAGTCTTAGAAAGAAAAAAAAATATTGATAAAGAAGACACTCATTTTTAAAAAACCTTATCCTTCTTGTAATGTAACAAGTTTTTAAAAAATTGATATTTTGCACATTGTCGTTACACATTTCGATTTGGAAAAAGTCGTTTTCATGGAAACAATACTTTTTTCTATATTTGCTCTGATTCCTACAATATTGAAATCATACTGTCTCAGTTCAGAATCGGGCCCTAAAAAAACTGTATTGGTGAATGAGACCCACTCCATACATGTAACCTCCTGATTTCAGTTGTGGTCTCGATTGAGCGCCTATTGCTCGCAGCACCATCTATTGATGATAATTCAAACTAAACCGGAAATCGCAGTAAAAAAACTTCTGACATCGTACATAACCCTCCTGCAAGAATTTTTTAAATATCTGTCACCGTTTGTAAGTTATTGAATTTTAAAATCAGTCAGTTCTTTTTAGGACACCCAGTATCTGATCTACATTTTTACTCTTCACCTTGCGCGCAAGCACATACACTCAATACAGACTTCGAATACATACACCAAAATACTCGCATCCCAAACGGCATCCCGTTTACATAAATGAAATGTTTGCTAGAAGCGCAGTTTTTATGACCAGCTTGTATAAGTAAATACGTTAAGGAAATAAAAAAGTGAAAATATGTGGTGAAATTAAATTAAATAGTAATCTTTTTCTGAGATCTGTTTGGCAACAAATCATGTTTTGCATCCAATTTTTTATATTTATAAATGTTAGCACCAATTTATATTAGGGACTAACTGAATATAATGTTTTATTAAATTTCGTGCATTAGTTCTTGAGATAGAGCGCACACAAAATTTTTGTCACATACAGGCAGACAGAGTCTCAGACAAACATTTCCTAAAAACAGTCAAATCGTGATCAGGACCTTTTAAAACGTATAAATCCGTCAAAAACCGGAAGTCAAAAAATTTCATGAATTCAATACTTTCTTCTTGTAAAGATGAAAGAAAGTAAAAACAGCAAATTCTTCTGACCTTCTCTTTTAATATATTAATAACAGAAAAAGTAAAAGCGCCCATTAAGCAATAATTAAGGCATTTTCATATCTTACCTTACTGTATACGGTTTTGAAATCTAATTATAGGTTGCTTTTTTATATTTAATTTGAAGAAATTAAAATAAAACTCAAAAAACAGCCTTACCATGACAATTTGGTTATATATGACTTTTTAAGATTAATAAATACTTTTTAATTTTTTCAATTATCTGAATACATTAAAACATTTTTCATCATTCTTAATTCCAGGCTTCATTCATTAACTCGTTTCTTCTTGGATACATCTTACAAAGAACATACTATTACAATACAAATGACACACATATTTATACTAACACACAACTTGACACATATACAACATACGCATAATCAGGGCTTAATTTGCCCCGGAGACCACCGGAGTTCAGCTCCGGTACTTCTCTGTTTTTAGCAAATATTTAAATATTAGCCAGAAGTCGCCGGAGCTCATAAACACTGCGCTCCGGAGGCCTGTGCAATAACGCTTCCAAAAAACGAATCCTAAATTATCCTTTCTTTTCCCTCCCATCTCCAATCTTTTGCCTTCTTTTGTATCAAAACACTTATAAACGACGTAATGTGTCGCTCATGTAAGAGATGGAGATAAAACAGGCTCAATTTTTATACCAGTCTTTGGGTTTGGTCAGGCTATAGCTGAATCTGTCTTAAATTCAAAATTTTATTTATTTCCATTTCAAATCATATACTATTCAAATACTATTTTGATCAGAATAAAGAGTAAAGAAAAGTAGTATTTTTCTATTCTGCATAGCTGCCAACGATTCATTTTTTGTATTAACACTATTTCCGAATCATAATCCTGAGCTTATTGAATCGCATAATTCTGCGATTAATTAATATAAAGATTAGGCAAAGGTTTCTATTTAGAAGTAGTAATAACTAAAAAGTGGAATAGTTGATAGCCATGTATATGTAGATAGATGATATGTGTTTCAAATTTTTATTTTCCCAAATAAAGGAACAATGCATTACATTTTGAAAATAATATATGAAATATATAAATATGCAGATTGGAGTGACGGTGGAGATATGGAGGGGTACGATACGGGTGTTAGTGCTGCAGAATATTACAGCTCCGGTACTTTTTTTCTTAGAAATTAAGCCCTGCGTATAATATACACCATAAATAAAAAAAAAAAAAAAAAAAGACATTTTTTTAACAAACGCAAGTAATAGTGACAACTTTGTCACTGTTGGAGAAAATTCCATAAGCCTTATTCAATTAAATCTCCATAAACATAGATTTAAATTAAGAAACTTCCATAATTGGGGTTCCATTACCTTGATAATAACAGCTTTTTTAGCAAACGAAAAAATTAATTAGAGATTTTACCGTTAATAAAATTAAAGTGTGATTCTTTATGCTAACACCAAACAACACATTTTCCATGATTGATAATAGTAGCACACTGTCTCAAAAAAAGATGCATTTCTTGATTGTGGAATACTTTCCGACTTCATTTGTATATTATGAAGCCTACCAAAAATATGAAAAAGAAATCTAACGACAGCAAAAAGAAAAAAAAAAGAAGAAGAAGAAGAAGAAGAAGAAAGACAATTCATTTAATATTCAATATTATCGTTTAAAATTCGATTTTTCAACTTATAATACAGTATAAAATTGTTTTTTATATTTAAAACACAAAATTTAAAATAAATAAATAAATAAATCACATGTTAAAAATAAATAAATAAAAAACAAACAAATATATAAATAAAACAAATTAAATAAATCTTCATTTTACATTGAGATTTTATTGTTCTAAATGTATGCGAAATTGTAAATATATTTATGCATTTGTGCAAGAAAAAAAAAAGAAAGAAAAAAAAAAGGAAAATGTGTACTACAACGCTATATAATCTAGAAGTAAAGCTGCATAATAATGGATGCTCTTCCAGACAATATAAAATGCATTATTTCTAGTCAAAATATAGGAGCGAACGTAAAATTCCACAAATAAATATTTTAAACTAATTTTCATATGAATTTTATATTTTTGTCATTATTGAATGTAATGTAAGACGATAATGGCCTCATTAAAATTTTTAAACTCCTTAGCACGACTTTTTTTTTTAGCACTCTTAGGTTTTTTTTATGATTGTGATGCAAAACATTACTTAAATTTTAAACCTCGTACAATTTATTTCTAAAATTCGATTAAATGATTTCCTTCATGCTTTCCAGTACTTTTCATTTCCCAAAGATTGTAGAAATAGAATCTTCTTTTTGGATGAAAACTAACTCGTTATAACTCGTACTAAATTGTAATTAAAAAAAAAAAAAAAAAAAAAAAAAAAAAAAAACTGCTACTACAACTCCAACGAACATCAAAATAAAAAAAATTCCAGTATAATAAAATTTATAAAAAGATTATTGTTGTAAAATTTTTAAGAGAATTAATATAAATGACAGATAAAGGAATAATTTGTACTTCTATGTTTGTAAATAAGTAAATTTCAAAGTAATTATTTTTAAAAAATAAGTAACTAAATTCCCATGATAGCTTTATATTTAATATAAACAATAAAATACATATGGTTAAGTTTGAGCGAAACATATTCCCTCTTTTAAATTATTTAGAATGTCACAAACGTTGTAGAATAATTTTAGGGTAAGTGTTCTAAAAGGAATTTAAATTAAACTGGTTTGGTTATCTTACCGATAGCTACGAGACTTTCGTAATTTCTCTTGATGCAAAGAAATCTCCTTTTCTCGTAAGCACTTAAATCCTCCCACTGTTCTTCGTCGAAATAATATTTTAAATTTTCGAGTTCTCTTTCTGCAAATTCGTCGATATTTCGAACAGCCATTTTTCTGAAATATGTTTTTGTTTAATTCTTCTGTAACCATCTCGCTATCGTTGCCATACAAAAATTTAAATTAAAATTCCGAAATACGATGCGAAAATATGTCTGATTTTTTAAAAATTTATATTCTTCCAAAATAACTTCTGTAAAATGAAAATTTAACATAATTTGCATTTTTACGGATTAATTCTTTAAATAAAAATAAAAATGTGTGTTTATTTAAAAAAAACTTATTATTAACAAAATGCACTTACTTTCCGATTACAAATATTCCAAAATATGTCACCTGTATATAAATTTAACAAGTTGGAAATTGTACGTCAAACGTTACAAACGAGGTGCGTTCGTACGCACGTTTTAGAATTAAATTCATGATATCCCGTGCGTAGAACGGGTTAAACAGCTAGTTAAGTATATATTTTATGACACTGTTCATACAAATATCTTAAATAGTTATATAAATATTCAGATATATATGTATCAGCTAGTTATATAAATATTCAGATCTTGATGATTTTTAATTCTGTGAAATGAATTATATCGTCTGCAGATTAATTTCTGTCATAAAATAAGTTTCTCGGTCGCTTGACGATTTAACATCCATCGGAAGCTCCTCTAACAAAAAAGCACCGATTTTAAAAAAAAATTCTAATTTCTTAATAAATATTTTTATTAATATCTCCTAAAGTTTTGATTCGATTTTAATAAAATTTGAAATGTCTCGACAAAATTCTGCAAAGATAATATATTTTAAATTGCAAACCTTTGGTTGGGTAGTTTTTGCGTTGTTATATGCGGACAGACAGACAGACGGACGGACAGACAGACAGACGGACGGACAGACGGACGGACCAAACGACGACTATAGGTGCTACGTATTTATATAATTACGAACGCACCTAATAATAGTATTTAAAATCGTCTGCTTTTTATTATCATGGCTATTTTCAATGCCGTAGAAATCAAGAAAAGAAAAACATAGCACTTTTTTTTTCTTTTTATCCTTAATATAAATTATTCCAGGATTAAATTTTTAAAAATAAAACAAAAAAGAATATAATATACACATTTGGATGGTATTTGTTTCAAATTGACAGTTGTGGGAAGTATAATATAGTACAATCAAAATAATCTGTTCTGCTGCATTCCCTTTCCGTTTTTTTAGAACGAAATTCAGAACTTTTCATTCCAGGAGTCTTTTGCAAAATGTTTGCCTTCAATCGAAGGATGTTTGGTAAACAATTAACGAGAAAAAGTAACTGATTCTACACTATAGTTAATATGTCGAATACAATAATTTAACCAGAATCGGAGAAATGATTCCGCTATTCATAACAAATGGTTTTCGTTATCCAAATGATCGTATTTAAAGTAATAATAATAATATATTTTTTTAATGAAACAAATGTTTTTTTAAGGGGGAACAAATTTCAGAATTTTTTTTCTCAGAACAAATCACCACAAAGACAATTAAAAGAGCCTATAACTGAAAAATACTGTACATAGTTTCATAGATTTTTTTTCCACAGACATCTACATATATCGAAAGAAAAAAACATTTTTAACAGATTTATAACATGGAAGAGAATGCAGAAATTAGGACAGTACAAAATACAAAGTGTTATATATTTTGATATATAGGGTGGTTATAATATAAATATCTATATTTGGAGCTGTCTATAGCTTAAAGGAATAACCCGAATGAAACCAAAATCGGTACATTTACTATTCGACAAGGGAAAAAAGAATGGAACAATAAAAGAAATTGCAATAATCACCGACAGATGGCGCTACTGAGTGTGAAATGTAATGTTTAATACAAGAACAAAGAGTCAAGGCGTCAAACCGGATGGCACAATTAATTTATTGGAAAATGTCACGTGGTTACGCTTTCGCATGGCGGTGCTGATCATGTTTAGGTTCCACATGGTCATTGTGCTGGAGGACACAATCCAGGCGGTGCACGATGTGCTCAACTGCGGAATGTAACGCATCAGGAGTGATGTTTCCCTCATGTTGTGATATGCGGTAAAGTCATTGAGGTTTGCGACATTTCCACGGTACACAATATTACACATTACATTTCTCATTCAAAATCGCCATCTATCGGTGATTATTGAAATTCACTTTTTTATTATTCCATTCTTCTTCCCCCTTCTCGAATAGTAAGTGCACCGATTTTGGTTTCATTCCAGCTATCCCTTCAAGCTACAGACAGCTCCAAATAGAGATACTTATATTATAACCACCCGGCATTTATGGATTTTTCATATTTTTACTGTATTGCAGCATCTGTTTTATTTGTTACCTTTTATTGACTTGTATAAACTATATTAATAAGGTGAATTTATCAATATAAATTTACTACATTAAGCGTATAGACTAGTCACACGAAGAAACTGGCATGCTAATATTAAATCTATGGGAGCTAACGAAGACGGTAGGCCCACAACATTAGGTGCGTTTGGAAAGATTTTCCTTAAATAAATAATATTAAAACAGACCGCCAAGCCCCATGTACGCTGCCGAAGGCAATGAAGCCCCAACGTTATGTTCGTTTGGATAAATGTTTATTTAAAAAGATAAAATCTTTCAACACTGATTTTAGGTGCATTTAAGATTATTATTAAGGTTATTATTAAGGTTATTTAAGATAAGTTTGCCCGGCAACGTCGGGAGGATCAGCAAGTCTATAATACAAAAATCTATATCTGTACTTGTGTGTCTGTCTCTCGACGATGGCTAGGGAGATCTATCGCAGGTAGAGGTCTGAAAATTGGCATAAAGATAAATGAAAATTAAAGATTGGTCCGAATGAAACTGAGGATCATATTTTTCATTTTTACTTAAGTCCAACAAAGTTGAAAAGTGTTTATGAACTCAGTTGGTCTGTCTGTATGTATGTCTGTCTTTCAGTACACAAACTGTCGTAAATATACTCGGATTGCCATGAAATATGCTTTGAGACTTACTATGGCATGTTTTTTTACTGAAAATGAAGTGTGTACTTTTTATAGTTCGTTTACAGTGACACTCAAAAGAACTCTGTTACATTACGGTCTATGTGGAAAAATCATTTGCAGTGTCTATTTATGATGTTACATTATTTCAAACAAATTGAAAACGATATATAACACTTGGGTGCACTACAAGATGATCAATATAGGAAATGGTGTGCATAGCTTTCAACGTTCATTTACAGGGACATACAAAATAATTCGGTTACAGTACCGTGCATGAACAATAATTGCTGGAAGTGCATTTTATATTGTTTGTGCAGTCATAAATGTAGATAGTATTTAACATATTGCTTGGTGTGTATAAATTCTATAAATCATTTACAGAGCGGCACAAAAGATCTCGAGTACATTTCCGTTTATTAACGGAAACAGTTGAAAAGGAATTAAACTGTGCTATGCGTTTCTTAACTGAACTAAAAGTCTAGCATGCTATGTATTAGTATATATACAAATCAATAGATCCCATACAGGGCTGCACAAAAGAGTTCGGATATTTTCCCGATTATAGAGGCTGGAAAACTACAACTTCAATTAAACACCATTGAAGATTTTAATAACCTCAAAACAAAATTACTTAATTCAGAAATAAAATAAAAAATCATACTAAAAATTCAACAAAGGAAATTCATAATCTTTAAAATTTCACAATCGATAAGAAAAGAAGATCAGAGCGTTAAATTAGTAAAATTTTCCAACCCAATAATTAAAAAATGTATTGAACACTGTCTATATTGCTAACATTTTATAATATGCCAAGCTTCTGGTATTACGCATTGGCATATCTACGTTTTAGGTTGATTTCACTGAAAATAAACATAATGCAATCGCTTGGTTTATATAAAAATCTATAGCAGTAATGCGAATGTTGACATCAAGAAAATTGTCAAAATAATGAACCAATATGAATTTTACTGAGAAAGCATATTGAATTTTCTAGTAAATTGAATGGGTTCGTTAATCAAATATGTAGTTCTTGCAGTTCATTTACGTGGACACACAAAATTTTCGATTGTCTTCTTTGAATGGTTAGGGAACGGATCTCGACTGTGCGTCGGAAATATATCATAGACTATTCAGCAATTGACACCGATATTTTGAATATCCCTATAAAATAACTGTGAATGTTCGTTCACTGCAGAGTTTGATGGAACGGACGCGTCTCAATACCATTTATCAACTTAGTGCAGTTTTCATAGGTGTGTCATTGTTAAAATAAACTTCCAACATTTACTTTCAGTTATGTTAAGAAATATTCAGCATGACCCTGAGAATGATCTGTTAATATTATACACATCATTATTTTGCATCGAAACTAGTCGGCCAAAACGCTCTTCTATCTCACACAGATTTTGCATA
Source organism: Maratus michaelseni (assembly GCA_963931845.1). NCBI lineage: Eukaryota > Metazoa > Arthropoda > Arachnida > Araneae > Salticidae > Maratus > Maratus michaelseni. The sequence goes on along the minus strand of OZ007595.1, from coordinate 315,868,881 downwards.
CACTAAAGACGAATCAGCACCAAATTATATCACGGTCTAACTGAATCTAAAGTTTTATTAAATTCCGTGCATTTGTTCTTGAGATACGACTATTTCAAAAATAGTGTGAATCCTGAAAAATGCAGCATAGCAGTGCCATCTTTTGGAAGATTTGTGCCAAAACGTAATCAGCAACAACTTATGTCAACGTCTAACTGAATCTGAAGTTTGAGTAAAATCCGTGCATTAGTTCTTGAGATATGGTTATCGCGAAAATAATGAAAAAAGTAGCATAGCAGCGTCACCTCTTGGGCTATTTACACGAAAGCGTATTCAGCATCTGTTTATGTCACGGTATAATAGAATCTGGAGTTTGTTGAAATTCTGAGCACTAGTTCTTGAAATGAAGATATCGTGAAAATCATGTAAAAAGTAGCATAGCAGCGCCACTTGTCCGGATATGCACACCAAAAAATAATTAGCGTCTATTAATGTCAAAATATAACTGAATCTAAAGTGTGATGAAAGTCTGTGCATTAGCTCTTGAGATATAGCTATCGTGAAAATCATGTAAAAAGTAGCATAGCAGCGCTATCTTTTGGAATATGTACACCAAAACGAAATCAGTATCTATTTATGTTCAGCTCTAACTGAATCTGAAGATTGATGAAAATAAGTGCATTACTTCTTGAGATAGAGCTATTGCCGGAATTGCGAAAAATGCAGCATAGCAGCCCACCTGTTGGGCAATTTGTACCAAACACTAATGAGCACGAATTTACATTAGGGACTAACTGAAAATAAAGTTTTAATTAATTCCGTGCATTAGTTCTTGAGATAGAGCGCCCACAATATTTTTGTCGCATACAGGCAGACAAAGTCACAGACTCACAGACAGACATTTTCTAAAAACAGTCAAATCGTCTATTACTTTTAAATGCTAAAGGTGTAAAATTAACAACTATAATATAAATTAAAATAACTTTTATTAGTTGTTTTACATGTATCGACTCTTTCTGAGTCATTTTCAAAAACAAAATGAGAATATTCTAAAGCTGCACGGGCTTTGAGGTTATTATTTTCATGTACTTTTTTAAAAATTACGCACGTTATCTATTATTTTTTACTTGCTTATTTAGTTTCATATCTTTGACCATGGAGTAATTCTAGCCACAGTTTCGGTAAATTAAGAGAGACCGCATCGTTACATATTGTATTTTTGCGCGTGAGTATTTCTATGGTTTCTCTTATTATGGATGGATAGTATAAACTGGAGGGAAATATTATTTTACTTTCATTGAAATTTATTTGGATGGTTTCTTCTTGATATAATCTTGCCAGGGCTGTAGTTTTTCTATTGTATTTAATATCATCTATATGCTCAGGGGTGCAACAATCTAGGCGCCAATGGGCTGATTCCCACCACTAAATTTTATTAGTATTCTTCGTCAAATTTTATTAGTATACTTCGCCTAAATTTCATCAGTATTCTTATCAGGCGAATAATACTAAAAATTTAGTGGTGGGAATCGACCCATTGGCGCCTAGATTTTTGCACCCCTGTATATGCTCTTTTTTCTGCAATTAAATTTCCTGGTGGTCATGCCTATGTAGTAATTTTTAGATCCGTCTTCTTTAATAAAAGGTATTTCATATACTCCTGAATAATTCTCAAAATTAATTGGGTCAATTTTACTGCAAATGAAATTCTTTAATTTCTTAGGTGGTTTGGCTATTAAGCAGATATTGAAACGTTTAAGGCTGTGTTTTAATTTTTCAAAAAAGCTAGGATAATATTGCAGAGTATAAAGTTTCTATTTTTGCGAATCATCTTTCTTTTCTGGTTTCTTATTATTGGTGATATCCATGATTAATTTATTAATATGGTGTACTTTAAAACCATTATTATAAGCAATATTACGAGTATTATCTAATTCATTATTCAATTTATTTTCAGTACATATTATAAAGGCTCGTCTTATGAGAAATCTGTAGGCTGAAATTTTGTATGTAAAGGGAGAACATGCGTTATTTGGTATGGTAGATTGGTTAGCCATGTTTTTCCGGAAAACAGCTCTGTCTATAGATTTATTTGTTCCATAATAAGAGAAACCATAGAGATAATCACGCGCAAAAATACAATATGTAACGATGCGGCCTCTTTTAATTTACCGAAACTGTGGATAGAATTACTCCATGGTCAAAGATATGAAAATAAAAAATCAAGTAAAAAATAATAGATAACGTGCGTAATTTTTTAAAAAGTACATGAAAATAATAACCTCAAAGCCCGTGCAGCTTTAGAATATTCTCATTTTGTTTTTGAAAATGACTCAGAAAGAGTCGAAACATGTAAAACAACTAATAAAAGTTATTTTAATTTATATTATAGTTGTTAATTTTACACCTTTAGCATTTAAAAGTAATATACTATTACAAGGTGTTATAATTTATTACATTATTATACAGTCAAATCGTCTTCAGAAGCTTCTAAAACGTATAAATCCGTCGAAAACTGGAAGTCGAAAATTTTCATTGATAAAATACTTTCTTTTTGTAAAGATAGAAGAACGTAAAAACATAAGAAAAACAAATATTCGTAATCAGAAATTCTTGGTTACATGACCTGAAACTTCTTGATTTTTTACTTGTACTAATTAGTAATACAGACATGAAGGAAATGAAACTGTGGATTGATTATTTAAAATACTAAATAAATGGATTCCAAAATAAAACTGCGGAACTGACATTTGAGGTCGTTGATCTGCATATTTTTTTAATTTCATTACTAGTATAAATATATTTAATATTTAAATATATTTTATGTACAGAGCTGTTTTCTCAGCGAATAAATAAACAAACATTGAGAACAAAAAGTAACAGATTTTTAACAACTCATGTGTAACTCTTTAAAAATTGAATCGTTAGATCTGGAGCCTCATAAACCCCTCCTTTTCCTACGCCCTTGAATAATATTATCTGCTTCCTGATTAGTTTTCTTGATTTCCAAATTATAAAATATACAAGGCAGAGTCATTAAAACATTAATCAATCTATTTAAAAAATATTAACCACATGAAATTAATTAAAAGTAGCTATTTATAAATATTTTATTCTCTTTACTATCCTGAAAGTGCAATCGAAAAATAAAATAAATTTTCTACAGTACTTACTAAAACTTACTAGTTTCAGTATTTATACTATTAGTAGTATTTATACTAAACTTACTTTTTTTTAGTTTAAAAAAATGATCACTAATAAAATTACAGTTTTATCAATGGTCACATAAGGTCCATTAATGGTAATTGACTAATTAAACATTCTAATAATAGATACTGGTCCTAAACCTTAAAAATAAATTCAATTTTGTACACTGTCATAAGTATTTAAAATTAATTTTTATTACAATCAACAAAGAAAAACGGGCAAAATAATAAAGTAGATACGAGGGAAAGTCCTTAAGTAAATCACAAAAGATAATTAAATAATAACTTACAATGATATTCACTTCAAAACTATTTTTATTTCTCAACATATTCTCTACCAATATTTATGCCCTTATATCACCGTTTTGTCAGTTCCCCAACACCAGCTGCTTAACATTCTTTGGGTTGCTGTCTCAGCCACATTAGAACTTCAAGTTGAACCTTTTAATGATCTGTGAACATCATCTTGCTTCAAAGATGTTTCTTTAATGAACTAAACAGATGAAAATCGCTTGGGGCTAAGTCGAAGCTGTATGGTGGATGCTGAAGAAGTTGCCAACCAAACTTTTGTATTGACTCCTATTTACAACTTGAAGTCCTAATGTGACTGAGAAAGCAACCGAATGAATGTTATGCAGCTGGTGTTGGGGAACTGATAAAACGGCTGTTATAAGTGTATAAATATTGGGGGAGAATATGTCGAGAAATAAAAATAGTTTTGAAGTGAATATCATTCTAATTTATTATTTAATTATCTTCTGTGACTTACTGAATGATTTTTCCTCGTATAAATATTTTAAGATAAACCATCTTTTATCTTTCTCAGTAAACAGCTCAACAGTGAAATCGTAATTTCTGCTTATTGGCAGGTGATTAAGATTGTCAACAATAACCAGATTAAAAAACACACAAGATAGAGTTATGAAAATAATTATAATAAAAGCTCATTTTTTATTGGTTATTTTTTATAAGCCAAAATCTTGAGGGTTTTCATTAAAGGCATATCTACCCTAAATTGGAAAATGATACCTACCTACATTTACGGATAAGCGTGCATGAGAATTAAAAAAGTATGTAACGGATTTTATTGAAATAAACATATTAGAAGCTCATACATAAATTATTTTTAAATATTTGAAGCAGAATTTTATATGATTGGGACATTGTTCTTTCTTTCTTTTTTTTCTTGTTGTGAAATATAAGATAATAGTAATATAACGCGAGTACTGTCATTACGATATGTTTATTAATTCTTAGTTTTTTACGACGGTGACACAAGAAATTATTGGAACATCCAATTGCACAAGAATTTCTATAATTTGAGTAAACTATCTTTTATATGCTTTTAAAGCATTCTAGTTTCTTAAGTCCGTACAAGTGGATTATTTTCTTTGATAGAAAAAAAAATCGCCAATAAAAAATAGCCTAAAGATTATGGAACATTGCACATAATAAAAATTAAGTTGGCACTACTCTGACGAATCTAAAAGCTAATAGGAATCTTCAACATGACAGAAACAGTAAAACATTAATTCACATTGTGTCAATATTTAAAGCCAAGTAAAGCAAATGGCTGCGGTAAATCAAACGCTACTTTATACTGAAATATTTTTAAATTATACACTTGCTAATATACATTTTTAAAGAATATTTTGTTCGATTTCATGACTGCATATATAAAATACATACAGAAAATATACGCAGGGCTTCAGCTAGCTTCCATTATTTAAAGTAATTTAGAATGACAAAAAGCTTGTACATGTTTTTCAACCACACTATTCTAAACATAATTATAATTTTAAGAAATATAGGCTATCTTACCCATATCCACGAGACTTTCGTAATTCCTTTTCATCCTGGAAAATCTTTGCTTCTCATACACACTTAATTCATCCCAATCTTTCTGGTTGAAATATATTTTTAAAGATTCGAAATCACCTTCTGCAGATTCGTCAGTAATTCGCTCGACCATCTTGTTGACGTAAAAACTAATAGAATTGTTCTAAATATTCTTTTAATAATCGCCTGCTTCTATTTATCGTTGCCGCAAAGTATTTAAAAATGAAGACAATATCCAAAAGTTATTGCTATAATTGTTCTGAATTTAAATTTGTTTCAAAATAATTTGGGAAAACAACAGGCTTAAATAATTGCATAGTTAGTGTTTCAAAAATAGAAGATAATTAATAGATATATAAATTCGTTGATTTCTAAATGAAGTATTACGCCTTTTCTGATTCGTAATAATTTTAAAATTGTATCCTGAATTAAATATTCAATCTAATATTATTTATTGTGATCGTCTGCTATCTTTTTTTGCGTTGTCATAGCTACTAGACTATAAAGAAGTGAAACATAATGACATTTTTTAAATTAAAGTATTTCATAAGAGAGTAAAAGAAATGTTAAAATAAAAGTTGCAGTTAGATCCAGAAAATGCATTATCAAATAGTTTTTAATTATGAATAAAAATGAAAGAAAAGGCATTATCAATTTTATCAGTGTCGATATCTATTTAATTAAAATAAAATATCTGAATATTTCTTATGAAATAGTTATTTAGTAACATAAATAAAACGACTAAATCTGAAAAGAGCAGTTTTCTGTCTAAATCTATTCAATTATTTAAAAATGCAAGTCTATTCGTTTTTTTCTAAAACGAATGTAAAATACACAGTTAAAAAAAACCTAAGACGAAAATCATCGAACCCAATTATTTAAGGTAAGACGGTTCTTAAAAAAAAAATAATTTTCCAATTTCAAAAACGCGAAACTTTTGCACATTTTAAAACGTAAAAGCGTAAGATTTGCCAGCATGTTTATTGAATTGATTAGTCATCGAACAGTTTATTTCATTTTTTTGATAAATGAATTACATCTTCAGTTATAAGCAATTGTTATTTTATACCGTTTTTATTTTCCCTCTCTTGCGTTTTCTTTAATGGGTATTCGGTTTAAAGCGCCAACTTTGACCGCATTTTCTGAAAAATCTTCTGATTCTACCGAAAAAAAAACATTTCAATTACTTTTTTTTTTGGAATGAGAGCACCTGCTAATTACATACGTATGATAACAAAAATTAATTACAAAATGTGTCAGAAAGCAACCAATTTGGATTTCAGAACATCCTTAATAATGAACAAGTCACCATCACTAAAAATCGGGTTTCATGCGTAATTTATGAGTTTCAATTAAGAATCAAGAAAAGAATTTCCTTAGATATTTTTTTTCAAGCTGTGCTTTTCCCTATAAAAAGTTCAAGGCTTGAAATTAGATAGTAATTTTTTTAAAAAAAGTACTTTTTACTTTCTAGCGTAAAACTTTGTATTGTAATTTAGAAAAAAAAAACATATATATTGATGATGATGTTATCTTGAGTTTTTGTAGCTCAATATAGTATGCAATTTAAACTTTTCATAAAATAATTAAATTTTTTTTTGTATATTTTGGATTTAAGCAAATTTCGGCGCATGCATTTTAAGCAGTCGTCAGGAAAAAAATAATAACTACTGAATCTGCCATAAGTCATCGTATGAAAATGCGACTGGTACGAATCGATTAATAATAGAGTCTAGTATTAAATACTATCAATAGATTTTGCTTTGGGGTCCTCTACATATAAAAATTGTACCAAACTCTAAACATTTCAATGGTAACACCTAATTTTGAAGTCATAGTTGTATACTCCTACATTTTACCTTAGTATACCAAGCATTAGGTTAAATAGTTTAAGAATTATGCAGGTTTAAAGTTTGGAACTCCTAATGCTATATTTATTTTTAATCGTAGCAAGTAGTTTTATTAGCAAAACTCTAAAACTACTTGGCAGTGTGAGCTGTAATTTTACATTCGCATATTTGAAGCTTCTAGAAATCTATACCTGTTAGAATTTTATATGTTGCATGTTATGTTATTTCAGAAAATAATTTTGAATTTATATACCTTTTGAAAAATCTTTCATCCCAATTTAAACAACCCATTAAGAAATATACTCCCCCAACTGTATAAAATAAATTTCGAATCCAAATGAAAATTTAAACAGCAAATCACATTAATAATATGCATGAATTTCAAGCTTGCGATATACCTCTTCCTGAATTTGCGCAATTAGAAGTAACATTTTTGCTTCAAGTCTCTATACTACAACTCTTAATTTTTTTTTTGCAATGTCCATTAAAATGAAATCATATTGGCGTTAATAATCTAATTTCATTTATTTTATGTATGTCGTTTGCATATTCAGAAATCATATGATAAGCTTCACCACGATTTTTCACGGTGCTTGTAACATAATAATAATAATAATAATAATAATAATAAAGCCCACGTGCTTATTAAAATACTCAGCATTTTCACATATGTGTATAAAGATAGTTTGTAAAAACTTTTAATAAATATTTCTGATTTTAAAAATTTTACATTTCAGAACAAATTCAACCTCAGTACATGTATGACAGCAGGAGGCAGATTGAAATCGTACGTACCGAAAAATGTAGGCAAAAAAGTTAATTTTTTGTTTCATAAATGGAATAAATATTTGAAATTTTAAAGTTTAATTCAACATTATACCAATTAGTAAATCTGCAGATCAGGGGCCTCAACGTCAGCTCTGCAAATCATTGTTTTTTAACACACTTTACATATTATTGAACATCCTCCAAACCGCAATTTAAAGTTTTTAAATTACATAAATATTTATAACCATATAAAATAATTTGAAGGTTTCAAAAAATAGAAAAGTTAAATTAAACACGGTGTTATGCAATGATATTCAAATTTTCTGATAAACTGCTTATTCTTGTTATTTTGTAGATAAAATAGTACATTTCTTCCAAAGTTATTTGGATCCCCATGGCCCGCGCAGTCTCATCAGATTTACATTTGTAGTTTCCAATTGATTGAGCAATTCGATTGATTGAGTAATTCCGATTGATTGAGTGATTTGATCTTGGATTTTGTTTTACAGTGTAGGATAATCAACAGTTTGGATAAGCATTTTATGATATCGTAATATCCAAATATCGATATTTAGTTACCTGCCAATCACGAAACACCAGCATCGGATGGATAAGTTGAATAAAATGTCATGTACCAAAGAAACTTATGGAAATGCAAATTCAACTTTCTACTAAAAATATTCCCATATCATTGTCGAAACGCCAGTCGGGGCTCACTATGGAGACTCTGAATGTTTTTGGTTTATGTCTGTCTATCTGTTCCACGATAACTGACGCAAAAAAAATCGAATAGCGCGCAATGAAGTAGGAATGTTGTTGAGATATCCGTAGAGAAGTAATCCGTAAATAGAAAAATCATTACTATATTCTCGATTACTAAAGATTAAGCAGAATGACTGGATGAGAGAAATAAAAGGTTAGCTAATATTTCGTAATCAGGTTTACAAGTTATATTTGCGTCAAATAGGAGCAATGTGAGAAATATTACGTTAAATTTAAAGCTAGTACTATTAAAAGGCTATCACAAAAACCATTTTACAGTGACAATCACATTTACTAAAATAGTCAATTTGCAATGGACACGATTAGGGATGATTACACAATAGGTGTCCATATATGCCTATTTTAGGGTTATTTTTGTTTTCTATTTGCTATCAAGTAGATTAGAATGTATTTAGATAAGATCTTACATCTAAATATTATTTAACGACCACCAAAACTGTTTTTCCGAAATAAAACTGTAAATAAGTTCCGTTTACATTTTCACAAATTAGAGATCTGCATGTATTGCAGTGCTGCAGTATTGAAAATGCTGAAATGCATTTTCAATATTTTTGAAAAATATATTTAGTGATATGAAAGTCCCCCCCCCCCCAACTCTGTCCTCTGGAGGCGAAGGGGAGCAACTTTGAAATCTTAAATAATAACTCTACTTTTTTATTGCATATTCGGATTCTTTGGGGAAAAATACGTAACTTTTGTATTTAAAATTTTCTACGAAAAATCGTAGATGGCTATGTAATCGAGTAAAGAGCAATGAGAACTGTTTCCATTGGAAAGTCTGGAAACTGTTGAATAACTCGAGAAATATACATCAGATTGAAACACGGAAAGATACGTGTTTAATATTTTAGAAAAATGGCAACTTTGATATACCTAAATAGATTTTTCTAAATTATTGAACACATAATTTCCCGTTTTTCAAACCGATATATGTATCTCGTGTTATTCGATCGTTTCCAGATTTTTCAATGGAAACAGTTCTCATTGCTCTTTACTCGATTACATAGCCATCTACGGTTTTCCGAAAAAAATGTTAAATAGAAATGTAACGTATTTTTTTTCCAGTGGAATCCGTAGTTACATAAACGGCTGTGTACCTTGTTCTTTGCATAGCCTTGTATATGAATATATTTATGTTAAAAAAGAACGCAAGGAAAACTGTAATTCCGTTAAACATTGAGCGTTTGAAAAATAATTTCTCCCATGGCTAAGAGAATGCAATTAATTTTACGTGAAAAAATGATATTTAAAATGCGCTACTGTGGCTCATAAAACTTCTGATTAAAATCGGATTTGAATATAGATTTTACCAAATCAGACAGTTAAGAGAAAATTGACCTTTACCCTACGAAATTACTTTCTGTGTCAAATTCTACTCTATTTTACAATTCAGACATGTGCGTGCAGACGCATGCATGTCTGCACAGGGAAGTCCAAATATACATAGTGCAGTTAAATATATTATCAAATTATCAGATTTTTATAATATATCCGATATCAGCTGCGAACTTTCATCCTCATGTCAAACCGGAAGTTAACAGCCCTATAACATGAGCTTATAAAAAATATTAAATCTGGGCGTGTAATGTACATCAGATATTAGTCTGTTATAATGTTACGTTTTAAACATGTATTTCACTTTGCGTCACCGAGACTGGAAACGAAGGTGTATTGTGCAAGTTTGTCTCATTAAAGCTTAGCTAACAAAATTGTAATGCTTTATATTATGTATAAGCTTTATATTATGTATATGCAATTTTAATCACGGTACTTTTCATCGACAACTTTTTAGTTATACTAGGGGTCTCTGCCCCCTACGAGCTGCGCTCGCCAACCCCCGTTCTGACACCGCATGATTTAAAAACACTCTGATTTGATCATCTCTAAAACGATTACGGAAGATTGTATTATAATTAAACAACCAGTGGCGATCTGCTGTAACAGGGTTTCCATTCATTTTCCTTTGACTGAGGGATTTTAAGGTCGAATCAACTGCTGTTGAAACAGATTACAACTGTAACTGTCACCAAAATATATGATTTAGCGCCAAACGTGCATAATCGTGGCGTCGCGTCACTTTCAGTTGACATCAGATGCGTTACACGAGTTAGTTTTTTCATCGGGGAATTTTTAATTCAACGCTTATTTGTCTTTTGATACTTCTCCATTACCCCGTCAATCAATTTTCATTAAAAAAAAAAAAAAAAAAAAAAAAAAAAACTATCGTTAAACTGTAACACCAAATAAACAAATAGAAGAATTTTGACATTGGAAAGGAAATATTATTATTTACGCTGTTTTAAAATTTGCAATAATGGGTAAAAGATATGTCGAAATAAATTGATCTCTCATGAAAATATAATAATTAATTGAAATTGTTTGGAAATATTGTTTTTTTTATCATTTTAAATGTGACGTGAATTTCCCTAGTTACTCGTATTTCTCTTTGTAATATTCACGCGCAAGAATATTTTTATTACGTCATTTTCTACATTTATTGCTTTTAACACGTGATCATTTAAATATTATTTTAAAGTTTTATTTCTGTTTTTAATAGTCTCGTGTAAATACATTTCTTAATTGAAAGGGAATCTTATTACGTGCGCTATTTTACAAATTGGCAACGGTTCAAATAATGGAATTTATGAAATATGAAATAAATCTTCGTCAAAATAATGAAAATTTTGAATAAAAAATTGGCAACGGTTCAAATAATGGAATTTATGAAATATGAAATAAATCTTCGTTAAAATAATGAAAATTTTGAATAAAAAATTGAAATATAACCTGAAAAAATTACTCAAATTAAAAAAGTGATTGCAGTCTGCACTCCGCAAACTTGTCAACTATATCCTTACAAATTATGGTTAAATTCCTGTGGATAGTTTTCGTTCCTATAAAACTTTTTTCAAAAAACTGTTTTGACGAACTTTGATTTTAAATATCTCTTAAAATAATTCTTCGATTTAAAAACTGTTTGCTTCAGCGTGTTTATCGAACATTTCTTTATAAAACTACCAATTTTTAAAATTTTACATGCAATAGTTTTCTAGATATTAGTCCAGAAAGACTTCAAGGCACAAAATCTTAATTGACAGCGGCGGCAGCGGTGGTTACTTTTTTTTAATATAGAGAGATAATATCTTCGGAAATAAATTGCATTTTTTCGTGTAATAAGTGCCGACGTAATAGTGTTTAGCATAAATATCAATTTTTCAGCCTGATACCCGTCTATAAAATTTAATGCATATCATTCTTTTCTAGATAGTACAGGATCCATCAGTACCTTTTAACGCAAACTCGCAAATAATGTTCCTTTATACGTTGAAAAGACGCTTTTGTTTCAAGTATGGCAACACATATTCCGAAACTTAGCTAGTTATACTCGTCCCGGGAAGCTGAACTAGACTAGTGCGACAATTCAACACGCATTATATTTGCAATAATGACAAATTCGTGAAATATAAGATATTGGCATGCTCGCTAATTTTTATTCCAAATTCTTACAACAAATCAAATTTTGCTGTCCATATATCGTTACTCTTTTCTTTAAAAATATTCTCTACTCCCAATGAACCCACTATTACTGCGCGAGTAGTTTATTCCACAAAGAATTTAACATTATTAAAACGTGAAATCTCTTTTAAAACCATACTTAACAAATGACAGGCTTAATTCAGGTTACATATTTTAATTTCGTATGAGTAAGAAAAATTTCAAATAGATGGACTAAATATCTTGGCGCGATTTCACTCTGCTCATCTTTCCATAATCATCACATTTGGTCACACATTTTGTAGAATTATGCAATTATATTTGAAAACTTGACAAAGAAGCTATGTTATGTAACTTAAGAGGAACAACTGGCCTTTAAAAATAGTCCACATAGCACTCAAATTTGGAAACTGTATTTCACACAGTTCCCGCAGTTTTTCATTTAAAGAACTTCTTGCTTTAAGGTGATAAATTCGTAGACCAAAACATCTTTTAAAATTTAAAAATTTTAATTTTAATGTTATGAATGCTTAAAAAAAAACCCGTTGTAAAACTGTCATAAAATTTGATACCGTACTGTAACAATTACAGAAATTGATCTCAAATCTTAAATAAAATCTTGTTTATAAAAGACATTTAAGCGAATAAACAACAGAATAACTTTCCTTTTGCATGAAAATGGAATGAATTGATTTCACTTTTTTCCTGCTTTAACTGCAATTTTTATTTTCAGTTTTCTTTTTATGCTAATATGAAATAATTTCATTTAAAAATTGTCATTATGTTTAAGTTCTTCATAATTTAGTAGCTATGACAACGAAAAAAGACCAGCAGACGATCACAATAAATATTATTTGATTTAAACTTTAATCCAGGCTAGACATTTCAGCTTATTTCGAATGGGAAAAAACGCAAGCATTTATTTAGAAATTAATGCATTATTATATAAAACTATTAACATTCTTCTATTTTTGAAACCCTAATTATACAATTATCTGTATTTTTATTATGTTTATTCATTTATTTCTAAAAAGTCAATTTAAAAACAACTGCAGTCACAGTTTTTCATATTTATATAGTTTTTTTTCAAATGTTTTACGGCAACGATAAAGGGAAATAGACGATTATTAAAACAACATTTAGAACAATTCTGTTTTTATTTGAACAAGATGGCTCATCAAAATTTCGAAGAATTTAATAAAAGTGATTTCGAGCCTTTGAAAATTTATTTCCACGAGGAAGAGTGGCAGGAATTAAGTGTTTATGAAAAGGAAAGGTTTGCCAAGATTAAACAGAATTATGAAATTCTCATGGATATGGGTAAGAAAACAAACATTTCTTAAAATTTGTTTTTCGCAATAACCTACGAGCTTTTTGACATTCTAAAACATTTTAAGTAAGTGAAGTAATTAATTATTTGAAGAAATGCGTGTTTATCGTAATAATATTTTAAATAGAGGAGTCATGAAATCTGAAAGCAATGTTCTTTCAAAATTGATATTCGCATGTTTTTAGTTTATAAATATTTTTGTATAAAGTAATATTCGATTAACCACTGCAATTTGCTTTACGTGGCTTTAAAATTGACATAACAGAAATAATTATTTTGTGATTGTTACAATATTAAAATTTTTTATTAATTTTTAATTTATAATTGAACATAAGGTAAGTTTCCATGATCTTTAAGCTGTCATTTTTACAGAATAATATGCTTTTTTTTCGTGCAATGAAGTAATGTAACTTTACAGACATACAAAATTGGAATGTTTTAAAGGCATAAAAAAGATCGCTTAATCAAAACAAACTAGTCGTTGGGGGCCACCGTAATACTTACCCATCATGGATATGCATAATGTAAAATATTAAAATAAAAATGTGTAAACTACTTATAAAATGCATTGCAATTCAAAAAATAAAATCGTGGCTTGATGACGTCACAAACTTTAAAGGCTCGATTACTGAATTGCTTGAAAGAGGTTTTTCCTTATAACTCCAAAAATAATAATCCTGTTAACTAGAGGTTTATTGCATCTGATTAAGCGTCAAATTTCCAATTAAAATATATCTTTGAAGTGAAATTTGGATGAAATACAGGGTCATGAAAAATCGAAGAGTGTGGAAAATATGATTCCAAATATCTCGGCAACTAATTATCCGATCGACTTCATTCTTTATTCATTCTTTATGTTTTTTCATTGTCTTTTATATTCATTTCTTAAAATAAACAATTTCGAAAATTTTTATATACCTTTCATCAGAACGAATATTTCGAGAGTCCGAAAAAAATTGTTCCGGTTAATCGAGGTTATTGAAATGAAATAGGCTTCTTCCCATTATTACATACTAAGTACATACCAAATTGCAAGTCTCTATCTCAATTTTTTCGGGAGATAGAGCGTTTACAGACACACAGACACACACACAGACACACAGACGGACGGCAAATTTTTTTTTCTAAAAATATGTTTTTCGGAATCTCCAGTGTCTGAAACGTGTAAATCCGTCAAAAAAAAAAAAAATTTCGATTTTCAAAACGATTACAAGACTTACCCTATACTACGTATGATGGGTAAGTAAAAGTATGTACGGAATACACGAGGATGTATGATACAATAATTTCTTCCATCGCCGTCGAATAATTTTAAAATCGATAAAAATTTTCCTGTGACTGCACATATAAGAATCGTAATGGCGTACTTTTATTACTGAGTTAGAAAAAAAAAAGAAAGAAAAAAAGAAAAACGTACGTGGCGGTCATTTAAACAACTGTCTAAAATACTTAATTATAAAATATTGCTGTGCTTCCCAATACGTTTATGTTTAAAAAATCCGTGCAGTGCATCCGTGCGCGCAGTAAATATTTCTGGATGTTAAGATACATGTTATTAAAGTTTATTATGACTTATTAAATGCTATTGAAATGGAATCTGTAGCATCTATAGTTCGTTTGCAGCCACATATAAATGAATTTGGATACATTATGGTCTATGATTCCTAATTTTTGGAGTGAAGTTTAAAGATGTTACTATCTTTCAAGTGTAATGGAATTTATATGCTATATTTAGAGTTTTTCGATAGGTTTTTTCGATAGAAAATGATGTGAATAACATTAACGTTTCATTTTCAGGGTCACACAGAAAATGTGTTAATATAACTGGCAGTATATGTCTAAAGTTAATTTCAACGATAATGTACTTATTCAAGCCTAATTAATTTGAAAAATGTTGTTGAGACATTCATATTTTTTTTTACAGGGACATGCAAAATTATCTGAGTATATTATCTTCTGTCAGTTAAAGATGCTGAAAGTGCATTTTTAGATGTGCTTTGCGTTTTCAAGCCGTTTAATTAGTCTCAAGCCGTTTTTGGTATATTAATATATTGTGTGACATGTATGTGTTATGTATTTTATTATGTAAATGCTACATTGACTGTATTGTGTAAATACTGGGGATTATATTAATATAATACAATAATAATACAATGACTGAACGAAAAAAAAATAATACATCTACGTTTTCACAATTGAATGGGTGAATGTGCATTTTTAAATGTGGAACATATTTTTCAACAAACCATTCTTTTAGTATAGGATATTGTTATTGAAGAATGAAAATAAATATTTATAGAGGTCTTCACAAAAACATTAGCTATACTGCCGTCTATGGATGGTAATTTCCGGAAGTGCCTTATACGTCAGTTGCCGTATGCCTTTTGCTGCGGAATTCGTTCAAATACATTTTTCTCTCATTTGAAATTTAAATCACTTGTATCAACGTATAAATTTAAAGTACTTAATCAAAACCACAAACTACTATAATTAATTATATAGAAATTAAAATTCACTAAATAGTTGAATAATTTCGCGATAGCTCGAAACGAAACATTAATGAAATATACTAGCATTACACTTTCCCCTATTTATATACCTCGTACTAAAATCCCCAATAATATCCATTATAATGTCCATTATAATATTCTCGCACACTCTCAAAAATACTTCCTTCAAATCACGGAAATATCACTTGCAGCAATGCTGCTGGCTTATTTCTTCTCTGTTATAGGAGTGAAATTTTCCGTTATTTAAAGAATTTCCGTTTGTTTTTTTCTCTGTTACATGAGGGAAATTTCCCGTTATTTGAAGAAACTGTCTTCCTTTTTGTGCTGCCATCTATGGACTGTTGCGAAAGTATTTATTATTTAATACATTTTAAGAATATTTCCTGCCTCACCCGAGGATTGAACTCGGAACCTGCCGGTTTTGAGTCAAGTATGCTACCGATACGGCCAGTGAGCGTTTCCTTGAAGAAGAGTTTGGAATGATGATACGGTTTTCTTAAAATGACGGCTTTGGTCTTTAAAAATTTCAGGTTTAGAAAGCTGGCAAATTGGAAATTAATTGCGGGGAGATTTTGTCGTTATGAGAAGACGGTTGGGGTTTTAACAATTTAGTATTAATAGAGGATAAAAATATGAATTATATATATTCTTAATTCTATTGTTAGACGTAAAATATGGATATTGTATTTTTAATTAAATTCGAGAAGAAATGTTTGCTTTTTTAATAAAATCGATTTCTTTTTCAAGTATTATACAGTTTTTTTCCAAAGGTGTTCGGTTCGATGAAACGTGTTGAATGTTTTAGAATACATTTTAATTTTGAATGTTTTTTTTTATAAATTTAAAAAAAATAAATTGCGAAGTGAGAAAATTATTTGTTACTTTTTTAAATTCGAAAGTATTATTTTTGTTTGTTTCTTTTTTGAGTAAAATCAATTTTTTCAACTATTTTATATATATATTAATCTATTTGTTTAGAATATATTTTAAATGCGAATTTTTTTTTATAACTTTTTAAAAAATAAATTGCAAATAATTTGAAATGAATGAGAAAATTAATTATTACTTTTTTTAATTCGAAAGGACAATTTTTTTTCTTTAATAAATTCGAAATAATAATTTATTGAATTTTTAGTTTTTCATTTTTAAAATAAATTCAAACTTTAGTATTATTAAAGCCAATACGCATGCGCGCAGGGAATAAACGGATATTTTCTCTCTTCTTCAGACTTTCGAGAAGAATTCACGGAAAAAGCATGTTTCTAGGAGTACGGAAATTATTTGTTGAAAAATGAGGAATTATTTAGTGTATAAAGACGATTTTTCTGACAGTGCATACAACTCTCAGTTGATACAAAATATGTAACATCCTGTTTTCGACAAATCAAAATAACAGTGACTAATGAGTTATCTTCCATAATTATGATTCGACTAAATCGTCAAAAATATTTTACGTCGATCTAAAAGATTGAAATAATGCAATAAATATATCCGAGTTACAATTTATCGTATTAAAAATAAGTTCCAATCAAGATAAATTATTAATCAGATTTTGAAATAATGCAATTTTTGAGAATCTTTTGGAATCATCAATCCGGCATAAAATCAAAATGCCGAACATCTAACTGAATGTGCTTAAAATTTAATTCTATTTTTTAGCATGAAATTGTGTACCATGCATGCGGTAATTTATCAATCAAAATGCACATGCCAAACTGGCACTGTAAGCACTATTGTCTGGAAAGTTTTTGAAATCAGTCAACTAGAAATATTCTTGATTATCGGTTTTCTGGTTAAATGTTTTGCAGGTAAACGGGTCTGTATATGTGTGTGTGAGAGAGAGAGAGAGAGAGAGAGATTAGGTCATTTTTATTATACGAACTTGTTTCTTAACTTTAATTTCAAAGACATATTATATATACAGATATATATTAAATTAGCTGTTTTCCGTGACAAAAAACTAATACTAATACTATCAAGTAAGCAATAAACCCCCCTCTCTTCTTTACATTTAAATAAATGGAACATCAAATGTGAAAAAGGGCGGAAAAAGCAGTTGCTTATAAATTATAGCTTTTCAATAACTTCCCGTTTATTCCGACAATATAAAACAGATAAATAATATAAGTACTAAATTTTTTTAAGATATTAAAAATGTAAGTATTTTCTGTATTCACCAATAGAAGAATTTCCTGCCAAAATTAGAATCTTCCATAATCCTAATCTGCAAAACAACAATCACTACAGTATTAATTTTACTCCTTAATCGTGATTTGTTTACCATAATTGAAGGATGTTTTTCCTAGTTATTAAAAACAAGAAGCAACTCTGCTACTTAATAAATAAGCATTTAGACTTTGAAATTATTTTGTACACAATGAAAATTTCCACATTGCTTAATATATATAGACATATCACTGTAAAAATATGGCAATGTAAATATATGGCATACATTTTTCTAGAGTTAAACGATTATTATTTTGGTATTGTATAATACAGTTTTTTAACTTTTAGAAATCGCTGCATTTTTATTCCCAAGTTTGTTATAGGGGAGACTGCGGGCAAATGGAACAAGTGCATTTTCTCATACAATAAATAATTTAAATGTTCAGTCTTTTGTCAACAGATAGCAGTACGAGTGCTACGCAGTCACAAATATTGAAAATTTTTCCCATTAGCTGGTTGCAAAGTAAGAACTACAACATTCCCAAGCCTATCTAGGAAGTAATTTTTTATGTTTAATAAATATTAGTTTGATAGTGTATTCACGTCATTTTGAACAATATTATATGTGATTATGTAGCTTTTAAACAGTGTTATTCTTTTGAATTCTTTGTTTTGTGTTAGCGATAAATAATTAATTTACAAAAATTCAGTTCAAAATGATGCGGGGACTCATGTAAGATGTCAGATTGTGGGACCCCAAATTGGGATTGTACAAGTAGGGATTGTACATAAACGTTGTCATGTTATTACATCTAAACATTACGTTAACGATACATTTTGAATACAAACAACTTCATGCCCCTTATTCTTCTGTATTTGTCACAATTAATACGAATTTACCAAATTAACTTTCAATAAAAGCATAACAAGATAATAAACAATTTAATCAAATCTAATTTAGTAACTTTTTTCAAAATTAAAAAAGGAAATTTAATTTGATTTATAATATTTTGTTCATTGAATTCATAATAGAGTTCTGACATAACTATTGCAATAGATAATTTTTCTCATAAAGTAATGTGTCCCATTATACACTCACTTCGAGGTCTAAAGAGACAAAATTTCATTTTACAAATGGAGGATCTCTCAAAAAATAAGCCATGACTAACATTTTTATCTAGTAATAAAAAACTGCTTAAAGTAAGTTTCTGTCAAAATAAATGTCTTATTATTACATTTTTCAAAGTATGAAATGTTAAACATGTCCCGTTAGCCCCCAGTTATCTATTGGGTAAGATGATGTGTCTTTAGGAATAGAAACATGAGGTCGGATGTTGATTTTTTTTTCTTTTGACGTATCACCCGAAAGTAATATTTACAAGAGTTCGGTTTACATAATATGCGCCAGGAAAAATATTTAATAACATGACAATTTTAAACAGTATTCTTTGACGCTTAAGCTAAGTGTAGATCCATAGACATAAACGCAATGATAAAATAGATTGATAAAATAAAACAATTAAATAAGTTTACATGAGATACTTAAATACCTTAAAAGATGATTTGTCCATATCAAAAGTGCTACATAATTTTTATTCGTAATACGCGAAAAATTTTAGGCATGAATATTGAAGTCAGTTAAAATCGAGTAGCGTTTAATTTTTTCGATAAATATACATCTAGTGTCTGTCGCATTTCGAAAAATGACTTATTAGAAAATGGAAAGACCTACTCTGTTCCTTAGTTTCTGAATAAGAACATCTAGGAATATCGTGTATTTAAAAATAAATATTTTTCGGAGTTGTTTTAAAAAATAGCCACTTCGGATTTGACGACAACCGTAAGCTTAGCGAAAATGTATGATTTTTCAAATACATGAAGTGATCTGATATTTTAATAGAAAAATGTCTGACCAATACCGTCGGACGAGTAGCTTTATTTCTTTTCTTGTCTTTTTTTTAAGGTACCTCAATCAGGTTTTATACAAATTAGACAAATTGCGTTCACTTCCTCTAAATTCCTATTTTGACGAGAAAGGTAATATGCATAGAAATTTTAAACTTGGTTCACCAAATAAAATTGAATGGATATGAGGTAATTATATTAAAAATACTAAAAAGGATTTGAAATCGTAGCTCAAAAATTACCGAGAGACTATAATATGTTTCCGATGCACAAACGAGGTCCAAACCCAAACCATTTAATATTTGCATGTAGAAAGTTTTGTGTGTTTCCGTAAATTAACCATAAGAGCCCCATACTTGATTAACGAATCCATACAAGATAATAGCAATAGCAATACTCTGTCTCAATTAGGTTCGAATGGGTTCACTATTTCGAACATTAGCCTTAATAAGATTTGTATTACTGATAGATTAGTAGATAGATAGTAGATAGATAAATAGTTTTTTATATAGAAATCAAGTGATTGCAATAGGGTCAGTATTTAAAAAATCAACCTACAATGCAGATACATCAATAGGAAAAACCAGACGCGCTGCATAATATAAAATGTTGGTAACAGATGATTTTCTATACATTTTTTTAAAATTATTGTAGACGATAATTTTACTAAATTAAAGCATTTCTACTTCTTTTAATATTACGTAAACAAAGTTCCTGGTAACAACTAGTTATAATATTTCTTTTATTTCACCATTTTTCTTTTTTCAGTAAAATATTGATAAATTACATGTTTGAGAGCTGGTGAGAAAAATTCACATACAGTAGGCTCAAAAATCCAGTGTTGTGGATGATATATTTAGAGAGCAGATGGGAAGCTAGATCATATTAGTGTCTCTGAACGTCAAATTTATGGAAACTAGTATTTATTATTTTTTTTAAGTTCAGTTTTTTATTACACTATTGATTTCTTTGTGAAATTTAATATACATGATTCACGCTCTTTAAATAGCGTTTTCTTCGTAACTTGACACTATAACAGGAACTTCGATGATCTGTTACATTTCTCGTGTGATGCGTGCCGTATTAGTGAGCTTGGCCCGTATATGTGTCCTTTTTGCCCGTACTTCGATAATTTACTAGTTCATACGCCCGGCGTCTCGCAGGACCTGCATCATAACTTTAAACATTACATAAAAATCCTGTTTAAAGCAGACATTTTATCTGGTAGGCATTCAGTGTTGGGGTTCCTACTGCCTTCGCAACCTTACATATTCGAATTTATATGATATTTTATTTTTAAACGTGATATTATATTAACTATGATATATTTTTCCCCTAGAGCCATATAGTATACACCTGGGAGTGCACGTGCACTCCAATCAGGTTTCTTGCAAGCATGCCTCGAATTCGTACCACTTCAAATTTTTAACACAGAGACGAGAAACAAAAATTCTACAGTTCAATCTCTTTCCATCGTTCAAAACGCGAAATGATAGCGCAAAGTGTGGAAAATGTAAAGAAAAAGGAGCAGAAAACCTTAGAGAAATGTCGAAGTCACAGGGAAAAAAAAGTCTGCGGCAATTAAGATAAACAACTTCCAGATTATTATTATTTTTTTTGAAATACTAAATAATATTTTATTTAAATCAAACATACCATTACGACATGTAAGCTACTGTAAATAAGTAAGTACGCTTTTTTTTTCTTTTTGTACTTTCACCCGAGAAATGATGAAACGATGATCGCAGCTTTAAAATGCTGTAAAAACGGGACATTTCTCCCTTTATCTGCTTTAAAATACACAAATTCCCGTTACGTGTGCGGAAGCGATCTTAACGATGGCAAACTGCGGGAAATTGAAGCTCGTGCATTAGTTTTTTGAATTTATATCAGGGTTAATTATCAGAAAATGGAAAATTTGAGCCCTGTGCATTCGGCCCAATCTTTGTATATCCTTATCCAAATTACCTCTATCTGCGATAGATGTTTCTAGCCATTTACGATACACAGACGCACACTTATAAGATAAAAAAGTTTGTTTTATTAATATAGACTAATTCAACAGCCCGACGTTCCCTGGCCCGCGATAATAACCTAACATTTATACCTAAAATTAGTAATAAACGATTTCATATTTTTAAACGAAAATGTTTCCAAACCAACCTAATATTACTTGCCGACCTTCTGCAGTGTACACTCTATAATTTGTAAGATTATATATTTTATATGAATATCTATTCAAACGAATCTAGAGTTGAACGCTCTACTACTCTCGGCAGCGTACACCGGCCGTGCCACTCTGTTTTGATTATATATATATTTTAACAAAAATCTTTCCAAACGAATTAATGGTGGGGGCCCCCATACTTCGGCAGCCTACGCCATCTAATTTTTATTTGAGGTCAACTAACGCATATGGTTAATTTAAAATCAAGGACGCATAAATTACAGTTCACTCATAGGGGACACTCAGGAGAATTCTATTACATCATGATATTTTCTGTCATTTCTTCAAGTTTCGCAAACTATTTATCTCTAGGAAACTTATTTTCTCGGTTATTGGATGCAATTATGTGATAATTAGTTGTCTGTGGTTGTGCAGGAGTGTGATTCGATGTGTTTGGACACATCTCGCCTTTAATTGTAAATTAGTCTCTATTTCGAACACCGTTGAGTTTGCAAGGTGAGATTGTCTATTGGATGTTTTGAACCAGATTCTACTCCTGTAAGTTTTGCCAGTGTAGTAAGAAGTTAAAATTCATGCTTTGAATAAATTATTATTTGAATCCACGGGTTCCTTTCTGTATTAAAAATACAGTAATTCAAGTGATACTGTATAGTAGGTTAAGAGACTGCAGGCATCAACAAGGCGATCTTAATTTGAGCTAAGTGTATTTTGTGAAAGCATTCCCCTTTTCAGTCTTTAGGTCATTTGAACATCTATATTTTGATCTCCGTTAGCTGAACCCACCCCGCCACTGTCGAAACCCTCATTATTGCCTTAAGAAGATTATTGTTGTTCTTTAAAACCTGTGTCATGCCTTGTTTCGAATAAACTGAATATTTATATTCAAAATGTACTAACAAACTAAAGTATAGGGAGTCATTTCGATACAATTAATGATTATGCACGCGTAGGCTGCCGAAGTATGGGGGCCCCCACCATTAATTCGTTTGGAAATGATTAATGATTAGAAAAAAGCATACATATTAGTATTAAAAATCTGCTTAATTGACAGATGTCAGTGACTGCCAGAGTAGATAAGATTGTTAAATGCATTTTAATTTCTAAATGACTTGCATATTTAATATATTTTGCTTCCTAACTTCCTTTACATACTTGCATATGTAATACAATTAAAAAAATACAATATTGCATTCTTCTTGAATATATGCAGTGACATCATTAAATAAATACTTATGAAATTTTCTTGTGCAGTCATTTTTAGGGTTTTGTTCATCTCACGAAACCCTATTACTCCCGCTCCGTTGTCTGTCCGTCACAGAGCCGTTCTCAGAACCTATATAACTTACAGAGTTGAAACTTTGTGTATATAACTAAATGCCTGCTATGAAGTTCAAAATATTAAAATTTGAAAAAATCGTATTATTTTAATAAATAGAGATAAAAAACAAAAATTCTAACAGCCTTTTCCTATTAAATTTAAACATTTATCGCTGAAGCAGTTGCCAAAAATTAAAAATCCACAATAAAATTCTTTCTACAATAATTAATTTTCTATTGAAAGATTTCCACGTGAAAAATGAAAATGAAGTAAAAGGTTTCATCAGTTGAAAAAAAAATATTATGACGTCATATGGGTAATAAAACGGAAATTTTCAAAGATTTCTCAATAATACAAGGAGTATGAGAATGTGTATGCACAGAAAGCAGTTTAATATCACGTCATTAGTTAATTAAACAAAAAATTAATCTGACATTATATCGGAAGTTTTGCGGATTTTTCAAATGTTTCAGAATAATACAAAGCGAGTATCAATATGAGTAACAGAGAATAGTATGAGTTTGAGGAACGTATTGAATCATGATAAAAACCCAATTATAAAAATATTCGCATATTTTAACATTTTGAAAGTGTACAACATGTTTAATTTTGAAATTATTTTTTTTAAAATATCGCATTTAGTCCACATGACAGATATTATTATGGCAGAGTATAATAGTGGGCTTCGCCCGCTATCGGGCCGGTTCAGATATTCGAAAAGTCGAGAAAAGTAGACAGGTATATTTTTGCTTTTTAAAAAAACGACTTTTTTATGAATTTTATTTGCATTTATTAAAGAAGGGATAAAGTGTTTTGTAAGGAATATTAAACAGAACCCTTTGTGCGATCTTCGATCACACTTACCCACTTGTTTAATTGTTACAGAAGGAAGTGATAGGATCCCTTGTTGAACTGTAAATGTTTACAATTCAGTATCGTTCTCTGATTACAATTATGTCTCAAAGAAGGCAGCAAGGTAGTAAAATAACAGCCTTTTATCGTATTCATGGCGATTTATTTCCCTTATGATCTATTAAAAAAAAAGAAAAGCAATCTGCCATGGACCGCAACTCCGTAAAACCCAAATCTTGTTAAGGTCGACCATTGCAAGCACTGACATAAGTAAAAATAGCTCTCATCCAGTAAGGAATATTGATTGACAGGAGATGAAAAGTTAATAATATAGCATCAAAATATTCATTAAACTATTTTACACAAGTGTTTTGCAATTTTTGGAGTGTGATTTCCACAAAAAAGTGATATTTAAAAAACATTTAATTTATTATTATTATTACTTTAAATAAGTACATTTTGATTAACCAAATAATTTGTTTTGAATGGCGTAATCATTTCTCCGGTTCTCGTTAAATTATTTTATTCTACAAATTACCTAATGTGTAGTACTAATAAGCTTTTCCTCTTTTTTTAGGGTTTCGTTCATCTCACGAAACCCTATTACTCCCGCTCCGTTGTCTGTCTGTTACTGAGCCATTCTCAAAAACTATGTAACTTACAGAGTTGAAACATCGTGTATATATCTGAATACCAGCTATAAAGAGCTTAAAATATTAAAATTTGAAAAATTCGTATTATTTTAATAAATAAAGATAAAAAAAAATTCTAACAGCCTCTTTTTATTAAATTTAAACATTTTTCGTTAAAGCAGATGCCGAAAATTAAAAATCCACGATGAAATTCTTTCTACAATAATTAATTTTCTATCAGGTGATTTCCACGTGAAAAATGAAAATGAAATAAAAAGTTTCACCAATTGAAAAAAAGATTAATATGAAATAAAATTGATTGTCGCCATAGTGGTAATAAAACGGAAAGATTTCTCAATAATACAAGGAGTATGAGTAAGTGTAATGTACACAAAGAAGATTAATATCACGTCATTAGAGAATTAAAAAGAAAATCTGACGTCATATCGGAAGTTTAACGGATTTTTCAAACGTTTCAGAATAATACAAAGCGAGTATCAATATGAGTAATTGAGGATAGTAAACATATGAGTTTGAGGAACGTATTGAATCATAATAAAAAGCCGATTGTGGAAATATTCGAATATTTTTACATTTTGAAGGTGTACAACATATTTAATTTTGAAATTATTTTTTTTTTAAATATCGCATTTAGTGAAATTCAAAAGATAAATGAATATCGCTAAATGAAATTTATTTGGATTTATTAAAGAAATGATAAAGTGTTTTGAAAGGAATATTAAACGAAACCATTTGAGCGATCTTCGATCACACTTACCCACTTGTTTTTCAAATATCCTTGCTTTGAGAATAAATTATTCCAATTGGCTCCTGGGAAGGAACTGTATATGAGACCAAAATGCGATAAGAGCTTGCAGTAGAATATATGATTTTCTGCAATCACTCTGATTATCGCCACCTGTGTCGAAAAATAGGACTGAGTGTACTCCATTGTATTTCCATAAACAAAGATGCCGGCTGATTTGTTTATGACAGATAGACCGGTAATGATATCGAACATGATAAAAAAAAAAATGCTTCGTTGGGATATTAAATGTTGTATATCTATTAATTAAGTAGAAATATTTTAGTTTTGCGACATTTCTAGTAAAGTGGGAAAATCAAGTATGACACCAGTTGTATTGCCGATATGACAAGACGCCTTTTTCTGTCTTTTTGAAATAAATAACAGCAAAATTACTAAACTATGTGTTTTTTATGTGCTTTTTTTGTTTAAGAACTTATTCATGGAATAAAAAAAAAACCCTTTCTTTTTTTTTCTTTTTCTTGATTTCTGCGTGAGTGATAATAAAAGCAGACGATTTTAAAAACGTTTAATAGATGTATATAAGTTAGATATTTTGGAATATTTGTAATGGGACATTAAATGCATTTCATTCGAAATATAAGTTACTTTTGAAATAAATGACCATTTCTACTATTAATTATAATGTTATTTTCTTAAGAAGTAATCCCTAAAAATTCCAGTTATCATAATTTTCATTTAACATAACTTGTTTTAAAAGAAAAAAAAAGCATATTTTTGCATAGTATTTAGAAATCTGAATTTAAAAGTTTGTATGGCAACGATAACGAGAAAAGTTTAGAACTCCAGAATTTATTACTTGAGAAAATGACTGTAAATATTGATGATTTTTCTGAAATGGAATTTGAATGTTTGAAAAATTACTTCGACGAACAACAGTTGCAGGAATTAAGCCCTTATGAGAAAAAGAGATTTTTGAGCATCAAGAGAAATTATGAATGTCTCGTAGCTATCGGTAAGATAACCACATTTTTTCTGTTTAATTTATATTCCTTTAAGAAGACTTACGCTAAAATTATTCTGCGATCCTTGTGACATTCTAAATATTTTGAATGAGTTAATATGTGTCACTCAAACTGACACCATACGCATTTCTTTATATTTAACATAAAGTGATCATGAATATTTAGTTTTTTTAAATATAAATTTTGAACGCTACTTATTTACAAAAAATGAATTACAAAGTAATACTATTTCCTAGCCCGCCGTTTATAATAATTGTTTTCAGAATTTGACAGAAATAAGCTTTTTATAAATGTTGTTATTCTGGTAGTTTGTTAGAGTTATATAATCAGTTTACTTTTACTTACCCATCATACGTAGTATAGGGTATTACTTACCCATGCATCATACGTAGTATAGGGTAAATCTTGTAATCGTTTAAAAAAAATTTTTGACGGATTTACTCGTTTCAGACACTGAAGATTCCGAAAAACATATTTTTAGAAAAAAAAAATTGCCGTCCGTTTGTGTGTCTGTAAACGCTCTATCTCCTGAACAAATTGAGAGAGAGACTTGAAATTTGGTATGTACATAGTATGTAATGATGGAAAGAAGCTTATTTAATTTCAGTTACGTCGATTATCCGGAACTATTTTTTCGGACTCTCTAAATATACGTTCTGATAAAAGGTATATAAAAATTTTCGAAATTGTTTATTTTAAGGAGTGAATATAAAAGACAATAAAAAAAACATAAATTTTGCATAAATAATAAAGGCGATCGGATAATTAATTGCCCAGATATTTGTAATTCTATTTTCCACACTCTTCGATTTTTCATGACCCTGTATTTCATCCAAATTTCAATTCAAAGATTCTCATTTAATCGGAAATGAGACACTTAATCCGACGCAATAAACCATTAGTTAATATAATTATCATTTTTGGAGTTATAAGGATGTTTCTTTTCCGCAATTCAGTAAATAGAGCATTTAAAGTGTATGATGTGATCAAGCCAAGTTTTTATTCGAATTGCAATGCATTTTATAAGTAGTTTACACATGTTTTATTTTCATATTTTATATTATGGATATCCATGATGGGTAAGCATTATGGTGGCCCCCAACGACTAGTTTAATTAAAATTTAATATAAATTATAATATTTTTCATGATTTTCTGCTTATTTCACAGGGAACATTTTTTTAATGAATAAAATAAGTTATTCTTTATAAAATCTTAAAAAGGACTAAAATACATGAAGGAGATCATTTAATCGAATTTTAAAAATAAATTGTACCGGTCTTAACATTTGAGTTAATTTTTTGCGTCACAATTCTCGAAAAAATATAAGAGTGATAAAAAAAAATTCGTAATTTTGCTAATGAATTTAAGAATTTTAATTGGGATAACATATGAAAATCCCTTAATCACTGATTAATAAGTCCTTTTACTTTTTCTATTATAATTAAAAAAAATATATAAACACAGTAAAATTTATTGATTTTTTAGATTAATTGATTGTATTTATCATTAGAGGCTGTCCAGGATTTCAAATTAACAGAATATTTAGTTATTTTTATAATTAGTTTTAAATCCTTCTCTGCAGACAATTATGGATATTAAAAAGAGGGCGAAAATTGTGATTTGTTGGCAAACAGATCCTATAAAACGTTCGTATTATTTTATTTAATTTCACCACATATTTTTTGTGTGTTTTACTTGCATAACATATTTACTTTTACAGGGTGTTCATAAAATTTGAGCTTCTACCGACCTCGCATTTAAGTAAATGGGATACCATTTGGAATGTGAGCATTTTACTATCTGTGCTTGCAGTCTGCCTTTAGTATATGTGCTCGAGAAAAGGTGAATAATAACAATATAGGTCACAGATTTACTGTTACAGCGACAAAATGTATAAATATAAATTTTCAAATGAATACACTCAAGTTTTCCCTTCGCAAAATGCTCTTCACCATATAAAACAATAAGTGGTGTTGAAACGACACCTGTAAATTTTGAAACGGCGACTTACAGGCCCAAATGAACCTATACAGATGACAAAATCGAAAAATGTTATTCTGTTTACAGAACACTCATATGCTTACTTTCATCGACGATGACATATCGCATGCTGGAGATTTTGAGTGAAAATAAACTATGGAATTATGGTCTGCAGAATTTGAATGTAATGGTACGTTTAAGGTCATACACACTGACTGGAATTTGATTTGTATAACTTGAATTTTAAATATTGCATGCAGTTAAACTCCCACTGAAAAGACTACGACTAGCCATAGCGGCCACTAAAGAAGGAAATGGCGATATATGATAATGTCACCAAACTTGATACGTGTTTAGATCATAAAATGCTTTTCTTTACGTTTATTAAGTCACCATTTCTAGTGCTACGGGTATCGTTTAAACGCCATTTAAAGTTTTCATTTTAATAATCATTCTGTGATGAAAAAAGTGGATGTTTCTCTTTGCTATTTTGTCAAGGTTCACTGTGGTAGCTAAATTGCACCTCCTCACTTCTTGCAACCATAATTTGAAATACATACCGACATCCAATTGTCATCCTTCATATGTATGGAAGTAAGTAAAAAGGCATGGTAATGTATTAAATAATGTGTATTAAGAACACATAAATAAAACTGCCATTAATGAAGTTTTTTTTTTCTCTTGGTTCTATTTTATTTTTTTAATTTTAATTTTATTTAAATGTCTTCAAGTAAATATGAAAATGTCTGTAGAAAAGCAAACCTTTAAACTGGGTGAAGTAACGTAATGCATGAAGGTAATCCATAATTTGTGTTAATGAGTGCTCTGTTTCTCTGTTATTAATTAATTATTAAAGAAATTTAATATAACCATTGTTATTTGTTTTTAATGAATTTAGTTTCTGATTAGTTATTTCTGATTAGTTATTACACATTTACAGTATTTGAAATTAGAAATCATTTCAAATTATTTCATGACAGGTGTGAATCCTGCTATGCCGACATTTATGCGTCAGAAAAAGAGGAAGGAATTTCTTACATGTTCCCAAACAGATCCTAAACAAAGTTCGTATTGTTGACTTTTATTTCACCATGTGTTTTTTTAATCCTTTTCTCAAGCTTTAAACTCTAATTTCAACCGTTAATTTCTAGCACGAGTTCACGAACTTAAGAATGTGTCTAGATTGTCATTGTTGGGATATTGAATTGTTATATTTTTTTACAGTAGATAAAATAATTAATGTAACTTTGGAGACCTCATTGATCATTCTGTAAAGAAAACATTCACTAAAGTATCCTACTGTCTCTAATTTTGGTAAATTGTTAGATGTGATATAATTTTACAAATTTATTTGACAGTTCTTCATTCTTATCAAATTGAAAATAAACCGATTCCGTTATTTCTGTGACCGTCGTTATCTTTTATCAAATTTTGATCAGTAATATTATGCAAAAATATTATTTTCTCTTGTACTGTAACTTGCATCCAAACGTATTTAAAGAGTAGATCATAACATATTTATTAAAAAAATAATCTAGTTGTATTAGTTTAAAATTATCATATCAGTAGTACTTATTTATTAGATATATGTAGTATTTATGATCAATCTGAAAATTGTTCTCAAGCTGAGTATTTAAATAACTCTGTGTGAACCGTCTGTCCACGACTAACTTTTATAAGGGGGTTCAAACAATTAAGAAGTTTCCAATGGCTACTGAAGTAAGCTTTAACACGGTCACTATTGAAATTTCTCTGTGTAGCATTTATAATTCTTTTAAAAAGGAACAGATTTAAAAATCTAATATATTATCGTTTATACAGTGTGTTTATATCATGTGTTTTAATGTTATTATAATTATTTCGATTTTAGAGAAATTTAAATAGTGCTTATGATCTGAAATTCCCAGTCTGACAGTCTGTTCACTCTTTAAAAATCAAAATTACAAAAAATAACTCTTTAAAAATCAAAATTACAAAAAATAACTCTTTAAACTCACGACTATAAAAAATAACTCTTTAAAATCACGATTTTACAAAATTATTGAAATAGAAACATTACGATGCAGAATACTTCATCTGCTCTATTTATTTATTCATGTGACATGTATTGTAACAAAGTAGAATTTTCTGTAGGTTTATCTTTGCGTTTGAATACTCTAAGTGTGAATATCACTTTTAATGAATTAAGTTACCGAACAAATATGTTTGGAAAAGAGTACAGCAAGAAATACGTTATAAAAAGTTAAGCTGTTCATTTTTACCAATTATAATTGCATGAATTATTTTTCTAATTATCCCTACGAGCACTAAATCTTTGGTACACAAATTTTGAAAATGATTTAGTCTACTTGTACTGCTTGTTGTGAAATTTGCGAGTGCGTCAATTTTTTTGCACAGCAAGTAGTCTAAAAAATTGTGAACCTTAGTTACCACATTTTATAAATACTAGCACTAAACCTGTTCTTCCCACTGAGAGAGAATAAAAAGAACTCATAAACTCTAAACATAGACAAACTCAGTGCTTCCATCGACGAATATCACATATGTGTAAGTATATCGGCAATTTCACTCAAAAATTAAACATATAACAATGATTGTTTCAAGAAGATGAACTTTTCAGTTTTATTTTCAGATTTCACTAAGATTAATAGTTCCACTTCACAAAGTTAAACTGTTTTAATTTTAACGAATAAACCCAGCAGTGGAATCTATATAAACGGCAAAAATTCGTCTTTGAAACCAAGTCTTTTTTATAAGAAAACGTGCAGTTCTATAGCAGGAAAATCCGTCACTTTCCTTTAAGTTTCAGACTCTTAATATAATATAATATGAAGATTAAAATGTTTTTTTTTTTTCGACAGCTTTCCCTCTCTCTGTCTTTCCGCGCCCTAATTATCGTACATTTACTCCTATAGCTACATTTTTTTTATAAATTGTTTTGTGACTGACCGTGGGATGTTCCCTATTTATAACGAAGTAGGTAGCAAGCACAGTTTGCTTGAGAGCCTACGCTAATCACGCGAAGAAACGCTCAAGCTAATGTTAAGTCTATGGGAAGGTTCTTGCGCCATTTCTCTCTCGCATTTTAATATTTTTAAATGATTTTTTTTTGCATAGGATAGCTGACGTCGATCTCTAACGTTGTCAGTTTTTACCTTTTCGATTTTGGTTCCAGTTTTTTTATATAAGGCTACTTTCACTTTCAGAACCGGTTCCAAAATTGAAAATGTCCGCTTATAAAAAAACTGTCACCAAAATCAAAAAAGTAAAAACTGACAACGTTAGAGATCGACCTCAGCTATTCTATGCCAAAAAAATCATTTAAAAATATTAAAATGCGAGCGAGAAATCGCGCAAGAACCTTCCCATAGACTTAACATTAGATTGAGCGTTTCTTCGCGTGACTAGCGTAGGCTGTTAAGGGACACTTATGAAAATTATTTTATATTATGGTCTATTGTAAAAAATCCTTTGCAGTATATTTTGACGATGTTAGACTATTTCAAGCATAATAAGATTGATATGCCTTTTTAAAGAACACTATAACATGTTTTATATAGAGTATGGAATGCAAAAAATTCATTTATCATTCATTTACATTATCATTCAAAGTAACTCAAGTGTTTTGTGGTTTACGGGGGAAAATCGTTTGTAAACTATTTTTTAAATGTTACACTATTTCAAGAATAATAAAATTGATGTGCCTTTTTGAGGTGCACTAACACATGCATTCTGTAGAATATGGAGTGTGAAGGAGTGCATGTAACCCGAAGCATTTATCTTTAATTTATAAATTAATGATAAATGCTATATATAGGGTCACTCTAAATAAGTCAATTACAGTATGCTTTATGCGGAAACATCGTTTGTAGATTGAAATAACATAACATGATTAAAACACACACAACGCAAATTTATATACCTTACTGACGTGGATTACAAAATGCTTACGCTAAAATATACACTACGTAGCACATATCGTTCGTTTGTAGGGACACGCAAAATAATTCGGTTATAGTTCTGTCTATGAGCGATAAGTGTAGAAAGTGCGTTTTTATTTTTGTTGGGTGCTTTCTAGGGCTGCAGAATACAATTTGAAAGCAGTAACGTTTATGAGCGTGAATTGAATAATGTTGAGGTTTAAAGGCTTAATGCATTTTCCAGATGAATTATATTTAGT
This sequence comes from Maratus michaelseni, assembly GCA_963931845.1. Lineage (NCBI taxonomy): Eukaryota > Metazoa > Arthropoda > Arachnida > Araneae > Salticidae > Maratus > Maratus michaelseni. Next base: position 315,836,108 of record OZ007595.1, on the reverse strand, counting down.
ACATTCAAATATGTTTTTTCTAGACTAAAAATAAATAGATAGGGAATAAAAGAAGAAAAGAACTGAATGCATTACCGTCTGTAGAAGACAATTGCTTGTAGTGCGTTTTATTTGTGTTACGATTGTTGGATTTTTTTTTTTATAATCTATGCGTGATTTATTTTCTTGTTATATATATTTGGCGATAGGACCATACTTTAGTTTTGCATATGATTATGGATGGTCATTTCGTACTAAGCAGTGTGTCTTTCCATGCCTATAACCAGTCGGCAAAGTCACATGGGGCTTTACAATATTTTGTTGGGCCTAATTCACAGCTTATCATGGATTCCTTTACTTTTAAGTTACATAAATATAGACGTAAGTATACATGGCAATACCATTTCTTCATCTCTGCCAAACAATTGTTGATTATAAAGTTTTAAAAATTTCAAATGAAATATAGATAAAATTATTTAAAGATTGTAAAGACTAGGTGGGGGGGGGGGGGTCATCCAACCCTTTCCCATCTTGTTACGGCACTGTCTCTTTCTCTTCTTGTAACCCAGATTTGTTTATAAACGTTCAATTCTAAACGGCGTCACTTACGCTGCATTTTATGAAACAAATTATGATATCGGGGGAGATTTAGTACATTTTCATTTATTTTTCCTTAAGCTTTTTAATGTTTAATTTTTGTTGTTTTCTAAATACAGTATTTTGTAATATTAATTTTTAGTAATCAGCTAAATTTATTGTAAAGTGATAGAAAAGGGTACATAAATGGTTTGGCATCTTTTTATATTCTCAAAATGTGTTAGAAAAAGAAAGATAAGGGTGTATCATTTATAATGTTTTAGCGCTGTGCAACGAAACAAAATGGAAAAAGAAAATAATCATTTATAGCTGGACATTCATTTATATAAAAAGCAAAAAATTACATGTTTAAAACTATTTTAATTTAGAGTTTTTATTATTATTATTATTAATAAATTAAAATTCGTAAAATATGTTTCAATTTTGAGATAAATATTATCTGAAAGCGCATTTTTGGCTGGATTCTGTGTTGTAAAGACTGAAAATTAAAAATATTCAGAACAAAGGTGCGAAATGTGAAAGAAAATACCTAATGTAAAAATCCTGTAAAAAATCCCTTAAAACGTAAATTAAAAAAATTATAAACCAAATCGTTAAAAATCTCTTCCATGCGTTCACTTGCACATCTTGTCATTCTCCGCTGGCCTTATCCATCACACCGTTAGATTGTGCACACTTACAGAGGCTCATATATATATATATATATATATATATATATATTAATATAGATAATAAATATGTAAATGATAAAAAATATTTATAAGAACTTAATTACGATATTTAAAGTACAACGTGTAACGAAATAGTTTCCATTGAAAGGATGTGGTCGTGTGCATTTTATTTGCGTTTGTATAACAATATTCCTTTGATACTTTTTTATCTAAAGAACGCGGTGGACAAAAGTGTGCTGTGGAAGAATTATTATACATCAATTACTATAATATAATTATTATGATACAACTGTAACGTTGAATCGTGTAAAATAATGCTAAAATATGTGTTACAAGTTGCGCATAACGAATGATTTATTTTCTTTACTTGCTTAAAAAATTCTTCTTTCAGAAATAATATTCCCAGAGACTTCTACAATGAATCCGCCGAATGATACTGCAACAACAAGTCGTGGATCTGAGGGTGAAGGAGCTGGAGGTATAACAAATGAATTTATTTCCGTGAATTGAAATTTGGATGATGTTTTCTGTAGATAAGAATCTAATGAATGTTTCAATAACTTAATTTAATAACTAAAGACGTTACTGTAACTATTTTACAGTGACACTGCGGCTACTAATATAATTCGATACAGAATCACTTTGATCAGCCAAAACGTAATTTTTCATTCAATTAAAAACACGTACGTGAATAGCAATAAATACAATTAATAATTACCACTAGAAAGAATGCAAATTAAAGAAACAAAGTGTTACTCATGAACGAGATTACCTACTCTCATTGTTTACACCCAGTCAATCCCTAATTGTTTTATGCCTCATAGTACAAACTTGATGTTTTCTTTGATATTAACATAAAGAAAGAGATAATGTTGAAATAATGTTTTTTTCCAGTATTGCCATCTATTAAGATAATTTAATACTAAGAAATAAAGAGAGGAAAACGAAATAAATATGTTTTTTATTTTGAATAATGATATCATTTCTTCCAGAGTAAGAGGGCGAGTGCTTTGATGAACCCTGTGCTAAAACATTTAAATGTTCTGGCACGATTCTTCCAGTGTGAATTGCTGTCAAAAAATTAAATGATGCTACGTAATTTTTTAAGCCTAATAGTATTTTGTTCACATGTATTTTAGTTTTCTATGGGATGCAATTTACAAATGAATTTAATTTGAAATATATTAGTTATGATACTTTTACAAAGTGTAAAGAAATAAGTGGAAATTTCGCAAATATTTTCTGTATTCGCTCTAAGTTTATAGAGATAGTCTTTAATGCTTATCTTTTGAATGTAAAATAATAATGTAAAACTGAAAAATAAGTACTTCCTTAGTTTATACCAATCACAATTATTCAGTTCCATAAGTATATTTTTAATTTTAACTTTCAAAATTCTCTGCTCGACCATTTAAAAAATATATATTTCATTAGAATACTATTATAAAATCTTACACACTCATTTATAATTGATATATAAATTTGATTCTTAGAATTTTTTTTAAAATTTAATAATTGGTAGGGATGACAAAAACATCCTTCAAATTTTAATAACATAATCACGCAACATATCGAATAAAAGGATGATAAAAACGGAAGAAAATGATTCAAATTATATCTGATTAAGTTGAATCATTATTTCAGATAAAACCACATGAATATATGAAGGTAAAATGAAATTGCTCAATTTGTGTATATAGAAAAGCTGATAACTCCTAACTAAAACTGATAAATAGTTTAAACTGCATATCTTCCATAGCTTTGAAATACATATTAAAAACACAAAAAATCAGAAAAAATAAAATCATCAAAGTCTAAACATATTTTTATACATAAAATGACCCAGTACATGTATATGACAGATAGACAGAAAAATATGTATTTTGTTATGAATTATAATTTAATTTACAGCATCCGTTTTTCAAAATATTCGGCATATATTTAATTGTGATATAAATTTAGTTTTAATAGCACCAATAACAGTTGAAAGTTATATGGTAAAAATATGTTGCTACAAATATGACTAAATAGCTTTAGTGAATTTTAATGATTCAAGTAATCGTTTCTTTTCAATCTAAGTGAATTTCCATAGTGGGTTCTTCCTGCCACTTGTCGATACATCGACATGATTATCTAATCAAGTTAGGTAAAAAGATGAAATTTTTAATAAACTCATTTTCAAAATTAAGAGAATTTCCAGATTTAGTAGATTATCTCAAGAGCTGCTGTTCAGATTTTAAAGAAATTAGGTATGTACATAGGTTCATATAATGCAAACAAAATAACCATTCAACAATTATAATACACACGCAGGATCGTGCGTAAGAAGCATTAGTGTTCGAAAGGTGTAATAAACAGCTTCCAATATTGAACAAAATATATATATTAGTTATACAGCTCTGACAATTTTAATTCATATTAAAAATCAGGCAGTTATCTGTGGCAGCCGGTTCCATCCCTCCAGCAATTGGTTTTTCAGGCCCTGGGCGATTCTGGAAGATAGAAAGCAAGTTGCAATTAGCATCCCAAAAAGACCATGACGTTCTCTATAGGTTATAGGACTGGAGAGCTGGCAAGCCAATCCATACTGCGAATAGCCTCACTTTCCAGAAATTCATCGAAAATATGAGTTCTATGTGGGCGCGCGTTGTTGTCCATCAAAATGAGATCAGGGCTATCTGCACCCTAAAAATTCAAACATTAGGCTCCAAGATCCCATCCCTATACTTTAAACCAGGCACAAAGCCTCTGGAAGTTTCCCCGGCTTCCTGTGGTGCACCCATCCAACTTCCTGCAACCCCATATCATCAAACTTCCGCTGCCATAGGTATCTCTTTCTCGGACGTTGGAGGGCAGGTAACGTGTCCTTGGTTCTCTTCAGATGAATGTACGTTAAAAATCAGAGATTAGACTGAACCGAGACTCATCAGTGAATGGAACGATCCCCCATTGATCCCTTGTCCAAATTCGATTATATCTGCACTATGCTAAATCGGCTATCCTGTGTGCAGAAGTGAGTGGGACGCAAACAGCAGGTCTTCTTGCAAACAGCTCTCTGTCATATCTCTTTCTGAAAACAGTGACCCTTGAAACTCGGCTTCCTGTGGCTGCATAAACGTTACGAGAGAGCTGGGAAGCTGCTGCACACCTGTTACGCCCCAGTGTAATGGACAAATAGACGACTTTGCCCAGGCTTTCGCTCTATGAATCCAGTATCCTTAAACTGTTTCTGTAAGTTGAAAACGAAGCTGGGCGTTACATTTAAGTCTCTAGAAATCTGCACTTGACACTGCCCTGGCCCCAGTCTCTCCCCGAATCGCCACCTCATTCAGTCATACAAACGTTGGTGGTTACTCATTTTTACTCTTTGCTATTAAATTTCACCGAATGTTGCAAAAAACGAAACAAAAAAAACACTGAGATATTTGACAAGCTGTGCGAGTGAATGCAACGCGTAAATTGCCAAGCTTGTTCCTGTACTCGCAACGCCCATACACGAGTGTACACTTACATATTCGACACTAAAGATTTGTATCTTTTTTTCAAACATTAGTTTTACCTTTCGTGTAGTACTTTGCATAAAATTTTTAAAAATATGCAAATTCTCTTAATTTTGAACACGAGTGTAGTTTCTAGCAGCTAATGATGAACATTTATCGTCTTTAGTACGATGAAAGGAAAGTTATCTTTAATGATATTTTGCTCCACTTTTTTAGATAATTATTCTTAAAACGTAGATTTCTTTCTATAAAATGACAATAAATAATAATAACTGTATTGTTTGATTCCTACTGAAACTTATTGTTTGATGCGTATATTAGCAATGAAATCACGAAAACGAACATTTAAATATCGAAAGTTGTTATGTGTGTTAAAGGAAACGTAACTAATGCAGCGAAATACTATACGGAAGGATAACCATAAAATGTATATAATATGCAAATAGGTTGCTTAACTAACAAAAAAGTATAGAAGTTTAGTACATATGATAATGTAATATATATATATATATATATATATATATATATATATGGTTGTTTTGGGTTATAGCGGTCCCCGAGGATGAATCACAAATCGGCCAAGATTTATCCCCAAATTATAAACATATATGACAATACATGATATTATAACAGTTCGTGACGCAAATGGTTCACCTATAGTCATATAGGCCGCATATGTGACGTGTATATATGACATGTGTAAGTGTATGATGAATATGATGCATAGTTGGCATATAAGGAGTAAATAAAATAAAATGTATATAATGATGTATCTAGCACATATATGGGCGTTTGGAGTATATAGGATGCATATATACACTTTACTGCAATAATGGTGAAAACTTATCTGCAACCTTAGCATAATCGTAAGGGGCCACTATAACTCAAAAATACCAAAAATATTTATTGTGGGGCAAAACTCATTACAGAGGTAATGATAATTATCATTATGGCATAGTTTTTTTTTTGTCAATATCACAATGCTTTTAAATGTAATCGTCAAATTTCAGCAATTTTGAGCTACCTCTAACTATATTTCATTAGCACTCAAACTTTTCTACTTTGTTTTTTACTGTATTGGAACCAATTTTGAGGGTGAGACAGAAGAAATTAAAAAAAAAATGTTAAAATAAATCATATAAAGACCACCCTACACTGTAGGGATTTCAGATTCACAGTTTTCTGCAGCACAATAGTAGGGGGTCGCTATAACTCAAAAACACCAAAAATATTTATTCTGGGGCAAAAATCGTTACTTCTATAGGGGGATAGAAGGGTTACAGTTTTTTGCAGTGTAACCATTTCAGATATCTTATAAATAAGAGAAAAAATCCCATCAATTTTGACTTTTGGAGAGTGTTATATATATTCGGATACTTGGAATGGGGCAATGATTTACTCAATGTTAAATGACCCAGACCGAGTCAATTAAAACAGAATAGTTAAAGTGATCAACTCTCTATCTGCTCTTTATTGCTTTCGCTATTGAGAAAAGTTTTTTAAAAGTTGGTATCGAAGACGTTCTTTAATTCTGATTTAACAATTTTTTCTGACGTACTACTCTTTTTCTTTTATTTGACTTTTGTGATTTTGGGAAAATTTTAGTTAATCGATTATGATTATTAATATTATTGAGTATTTCGCTGCAATTTACTGTGGCTGTCATTCATTTAAGGTGGTGTCGAAATAGTAGAAGAAGTGCAACGACGATACATTCCTCGAATTTTCGATTTGGTAAGTTATTTTCAATTATTTTTTGAAAAATTGTCGCTGCAGACTCAAATTTAGTCTCTATTATTCCATGCTCAGAATTTTTCAATTACCTAAATTGAATTTCATACAGCAAATAAATGTTCTAGAAACTGAATCTTAATTTACAATTATAGCCAACTAGCTAACATTTTAATTGTTTATATATTGATCCGTATCAATTTTGTTTTCTTAAATTATGACTTCAAATATTGTAAGTACAATATAGTATTGTAGAATGGTATATTAATTGTATATATTGTGTATTGTACATTTTGTTGTCAACGGCGAAAAGTTTTAATCCACCTTTTAACACTACCAAAATTCATCATTATACTTAAAACCAATCCATTAGTAATCATGTCTACTATTGAATCATACACTTAAAATTTGCTTAGGCGATCGCATGCACACATAAATTTTAACAAACTTTAAAATTTCCAATAGTAACACCCTTTTTTTACATCATATTTAATATATTTAGTAAATTGCACTTTCGGATGCCAGATTTAAAGTTTGGAAATCCTAATGTTAAATTTATGTTTAATCATTACAAAACAAATTCCTGTGATTTTTGTCCTATATGATTATGTCTTTAAACATAGCTGAAAACTATTAGGCAGAATTTTCAAACTTCTAAAAATTTGTTTCTGGGTAAAAAGTTTTTAGTTTATAAATCTCTGTTTTAAAAAATTTTCTTGATGTATTTTTAAAATATATATTACTTGTATAGGGTGACATGCATCAAAGCTAGTAGAGTGTATACTTCTACTCGTACACTGTATAAAAAGGAAAACTACTGAAAAATATTTAATTTAATCCTTTCTAACAATCATCTAATATCATTTAATACGGACCCAAAAGAACTCTGAATTGTAAATGTTTTACTGAAATTTAAATTTCAATCATTATGGATTACAAATAAAGACGATATATTTAATAATACAATTAAAAGAAAAGTGTCCAGTTACACTGATGGCATTGAGCTCACAGGCAATTCACACTAAGTGTACATTATACTTTTAGTTCAAAGAATAATGGCCCTCGAAAAATAAAGAAATCGACAATAAATTAAGGGGGATCAGCCCCCGTTCCCCTCTTTATACTTAACCAGTGAACCCCCAAAACTAATCCGGTAAGCGCCTTATTACAATGAAAATATATACAAAATTTGAAGCAAATCGGATAATTCTGCATGAAAAAACAATTTATCTAAATTAAGGTTAGAATTAGCCGCCGTTCCCCTCCTTTATACTTAACCAATAAACCCCCCAAACTAATGAAGGAAGCTCCATATAACAATGAATATATCTACAAAATTTGAAGCAAATAGGATAATTCTGCATGAAAGACCCATTTATGTAAATTAAGGGGGGGGATTAGACCCCATTCACCACCTTTACACTTAACCAATGAACACCCAAAACTAATCAGGGAAACGCCTCATCACAATGAACCTATAAACTAAATTTGAAGCATATCGGATATTTCTATCAAGAGTTATCGCGTTACGTACCGATCTTCCCTCAAATAAAGTCGACTGACCAGTTGCCTTGGCAACTGGACCGAGCGGAGACCGGTTTCAGAGCTTTTCTAACCAGAGCTAAACAGTACATACGTACATACATACATGCAGAACGGGCAGGCATATTAACTCTCAGGCTTTGATACCCTGTGAGCTAAAAACGGATTGAATTACAGAATTTTTCAGTCATGAATTCATAAAACTGAAGATTTTCTTTTCTACTCTGATATTTCCATAAGTTTACAAACGTCTTATTCGAAACAATCTGGAATTTTCTCTAATTTAATATTTATTAGATATACTTTTATGAATTTAAATGTATTTATATAGGAAAGTTTAGTTCGAAAGATATTATTGTTCAGTTTACGTAAATATCTGAAAGTGATTATAAGAATTTTTGGATTTATTTTAATAGCAAATTTTTTTTCTTTTCTTAATAATTTTCAACGGGATGATGGAAAAGTACTATTGAAATCTGCAATCCTGTAAATTTCATTATCTCGTGAATATTACTTAAGCAGTAAAGCAACTTAAATTTTAAAATAACTATATTTTATATTTCGTTTTGTAGGATAACCTTCCGTGGGATGGGTCCTTTACACCGGACGAAAGTGATGAAATGAATATAGATATTCTCTTGGAAGGAACTCGAAAAAATTTGGATCGTATAAATCTCCTTCGTAAACCTTGCAAACCTGGCATATGTAACAGTGGAAGACAATCAGGTTTGTGCCGTTTTTCTGGATGATGTAATGTAATGTCAGATAATATGTTAGTAATTATTTTGTTTGAATCCTGTCAAAATCACAGGGAAGTTTATTTACCACCTTATTAGTTTTTTTTCTATTTTCCTTACTTGATCGGAGAAAGTATCTTTAAATAGCGTAGTCATTTTCTTCTATTAACCATGACAAGCACGCTAAAAATGTCAAAAACTGGAGAACTGTGTTACATATTTGAAATGCTTATTAGAGTGCAACATTACATAATATGTGTTTTGCTGTCTCGGGAAGTTTCATGACGACAGCCTGTTATTATTATTTTTAGATATATTTTAGATATATATATAGACATCAGTGCTTCATCATTGTTAAGGACTTTCGATTCAGGGTGGCGATGATGGAAGTTTTGAAACCCGACAGTTTTAAATTACTATAAAATCTCCAGAATCATTTTCCATAACTAGGGAAAACTCATATATATGATAAAGTATGATGCACTTGTCCTATAAAGGGATGGAAGTATACATTTCAAAAATTAAAAGAAACCCCTAGAAATAAATATTGATCTATACGCATATGTAATTTAATTGCTAAACATATTATGAAACATAAAAATAACTTTATAAATAAAACTAACAACAATCGTAAAAATTAAATTTTTAGCGTTCTTTGGAAAACTACTGCGCCAGGATATCCACGAAATCAAAGGTCTGTACATAATACACAATGTGCACATATTAAAATATTTTTAATAGTAAAAATTGAATACGAGTAGGGTTCCAGAATTTGAAATTAAATAATTAAATTAAAACTCATAGTCTGTATGTAATACAGGAATTTACTTAAAACAAGAAATGAACTAATTTGACTATTTTAGCTGAAATAGATAAATATTTGTAAATTTAAACATGCTGCAATCTTTAAGATCAATGAACAAAACTGATATTATACTGAATAATATTAGATGTATTTGTAATTTTTTATGTTATTATCTTATTGTTTACATATCTAATTTTTTTTTCCGTGGACGGAGGAACGAATTCGGATACATTGCAGTTTACAGACTATAATTGTTTCAAACAGATTTTTAATGAATTACATAATTTAAACAAATCGATATTTATGAAAATTATAAGCAGAATAAAATAAAAACTTTTGCAAATTTTTCAAATGTTTTCGTTAAATACATTCCTTCAAAAAAATTTTTGATTTCATTTAATTTCTTAGTTAAGTTTAATTTTTTATACGTTGTGATTATGTCTTTTTTTCAGGCAATGAACCTCGTTCGAGATATCCTAAACGAAATGTGCCCAAAGTCTGCTATCAGGAAGAAGATGTATCCAGCGACGACGATTACATTTGTGAGTTTGTTGCATTTGACTGTCTGCTGCAATTGTTTTATATGCTGAAAGACTTAATAAATAAATAATTCTTTCTAATATACTTTATAGGAATGTTCAATAGTTTAAGCTATATGTATTTTCATTGCCGCATGAAAAAAAAAAACTAAATGTTTTGTAAAATTTTTCTTATCTAAATATTTAGCAGTTAATACAAGGAACATAAATTACTTAAAAATTTTTAGGAACATAAATTACTAGGAACTAAAATTAATTAGAAACATAAATTACTAGGAACTAAAATTAATTAGAAACATAAATTACTAGGAACTAAAATTAATTAGAAACATAAATTACTAGGAACTAAAATTAATTAGAAACATAAATTACTAGGAACTAAAATTAATTAGAAACATAAGTTACTAGGAACTAAAATTACAAATTTATGCTCGTAATCAACTCTAAAAGTATATCAATTTCACTTCTATTAATTTTTGATACGCACTGGAATGATGTCGCGGAAACTTCTAATAATACTATAAGTTTCTTCTGCATTTCAGTTCGCTTTAGGGTTTGTATTTTACTTTAGAATAAAGTGCCATAAGTTTTCACATATGTTCCAGGAAATTTTACTTAGGAGATTTATTCAATTTTAATTTTTTATAACAATGACTTCTTACAGTTAGTTTATGTTTATTCAATACTTAAAAAAATAAATAAAAAGGGATAAGCCCTGAATTCGTTGAAAATTATTTATGCTCATATATTATTCATAATTGAAATTGTCCTAAGAAGTTTTATATGATTAAAATCAAATACATGTGTACGAACTGCATGGATGATCGTCTGACATATCTTGAAGCGTCGATGCTGAAAACTATCTTTTTCCCATATTCTATTCCTCCCTCTACTGAAACAGCATTAGACAGACAATATGATTAATTGTAAATCAATATCTGTGTTCTCGCACCCCCATCTCAGTCAGAAGTGAGGATCTGTAATTATTTTAGATAAAAAAAACAGAATAGTAAAAATCCGCAATTCTAAAAAATCTATATTTTAGATTCAAATATTAATATCTAATCTTTCCGTTTCTTTCAGTTTTCGAATTTAATTTGGCTGCTGTTTCTTTTGGAAATATTGTTGAAATGCATAAGAAGTTATCACAAATCAAAACATTTATTTGCAAAAATGATGACAACCGGAGGAAAAAAACATTTAAATTGGAAATTTGCATAAATCGCGAAATGTGTCTTTAGTCTTTAACTCTTTTTTTTTTAATTCAGATTAACTGTTTCATTAAAAATTATGTAATGATACATATTACAAAATTCTTGAATATATTTTTGCTTTTAGTTCTTATTCAACCGACATAGCATTGGTTGTTTTGTATGCTATATGCATGGTAATCGCTTAAATACAGGCGCTTAATCTAGACTTTGAAACGTGTAAAGCGCTTCCTGAAACATTCGCCAAATTCATCCATCAAAATCAAAAGGTCAAAAGAAATGGCCTCTTCCCTGACGAGATTTTATAGCATCACGTTTCATTAGGTGAAATGTATAGTTTCGAGAATACATTTTTTTAAATTCAAAACAATATAAGAAATTATTTTTTATGATTGCCTTAAATATGTATAATAGGAGTTAAAGGAATTAAATAATTTTTTGAATAACATTTAAAGGAATTTTACAGCTGTAATAGCTAAATTTTTATTAACAGTTTGTGAAAATACAGTTTTTTTTTTGTTTAATGAAATAAATATTCTGCACTTTATTAAAGTACAATTTTTTTTGCAGACTGCGACGATTGTGGTGAGCCGTATGATGGCTCCTGTCCTAAACATGGTCCTCTGAATTTTGTGGAAGACAAAAAAGTAAGCAACTTTTTTATTTTTAATGATGCAAATTACCTTAAATACAAATACATACCTCATAAGAAGCTGCTGCACGCTTTCAAAATTACCGTGGAAAAATTCTATGTGTGTTCATATAAAACGATTTAAATTGTAATTTCATTGATTTAATAGAATTGCTGTTTGCAATTTTGTAAGTGTCATTTACTTTATTTGAATTCAAAATGTTTATTAATTAGTTCATTTGGAGCCTTTGCTTCTTTGATGCTTTTACACAAACTTTTGTTATGAACTGATTCCCAGTTCTATATTAGAAAAAACGTAATGGTGATAATTAAATTACTGTTCAGTCCTAGTTATTTAAAAAAATCACTTTTAATATAGTTTCTAGTTTGTGAGCAAGTTTATATTCACAGAAAATATTGTGTATTTTGCGTTATGTTTAAATTTATTAGATACTACTATTTTAAGATTATTGTTTTGTTTGCTCGTTTGAAGTAATATATCTCTAGAAATCACCAAGACATTTCAATTTATCTTTCGTGATAACAATGGAGATTGTCTCTGCATTCAAGGTGATCACCGATCTGGGCAATATTGAAAATATTACAGACATTTGTTGATATAAAATAAACGTGGAATTACTAGGGACATTTGGGGGAAAATCGAAAACTACTTTTATTACAGTTTTTCTTTTCCATTAAAATAGTATTATATTTCTAGACTTCTGATAATAGTAACCTAAAAAACATAAAATGATTATCATCTTTGATCTGCTGATTGCTTAAAGTATATATATGTAGCATTTTGACGAGGTTGAGATATTACGATGAATAATATTCGATGAAAAGATGACAGTCCTTCAACGATATAGCAAGTTGCAGTCGATATTAGCGAGTATGGCGAAGTATAAGGCAATGAAATGATTCCACCAAAGTTTTCCAATAAATCCAGCCAATCTACAGACGAATAATTTTATTAGAAGACGAACAACACAGAAACAATTCCCAAAAGGTCTAAAACTTATAGCCCTCGGGCTAACGTTGCTTCACTTCATTGAATTAAGATGTTACTATTGAAAACCCTCTTTCTCCGAAACACGTAATCCCAGCTTATCACTCAGGAAGCTATAATCAAACCGAAACTTTCTGCACTTGAGAAACCAGATTGCTCGTGACGTCAAAGCCATGTGCGAGAACTTCTGTAAACACTTAAAACTGTGAATACCCCAAAAATGGGCCTCATGCAGCCATAGCAACTATGTTCTTTATAGACTGTTTCAAAGTCAGTGTAACATGATTTTTCCGGACTGAAAGACGTGACTTTTAATCGCTCCTAAAGCGTATAAAACTTTTATATCTTTAAACATGTAAAAAAAAATGTAAAATATACTATTAAATATTTTTAACCTTCTAAACCAATGAATCCATTCAATTTCATAATACTCAATTTTTTAATAATAATTTTCTTCCTTCACGGTTAAGTAGTGATAAGTGGAAGAGAGAACGTGAAATGTGAAAACACGGAACCAGAGTCATAAATAAATGACACGATAAAATTGGATACACAATTCCTGAATCCCGAAAACAGAAGGTAAGAAGACTTTACCTATTTATATGATTTTCAACTGTTTACTATATAAAGACAGGAAATATATATATTTTTATATTGAAAGATTACCCCTACTTAAATATACATAAACTTAGAGTGGCCATTAACTGCACGTTAAAAGGTCCCACAGTAAATAAACTATTTTTACTACAATAAAAAAAGATTATGAGACTGAAAAAGAATTCGAGACTAAATGTCTGAATCTGCGCTATATATAAAATAAAATAAAAACAAAAAGTAGTGTATAAAAAATATAAAAAGAAAAAGTAAAAGTAAAAGAAGAAAAGAAGAACTTAATGATGGCGTCATTTAGAGATACTCAAATGATAGACAAATTAAACGCCACAAACTACGCTAACTGGCGATTCAAGATCGAGATGATATTAACGAAAGATGATTTAATCGAAACTATAACGGAGCAAGCTCCAGCTAGCACGGATGCGGCATTTTCCGCTTGGAACAAAAAAGATAAGAAAGCGCGTGCTCTGATAAATTTGAGCATCGAAGACGCGCAAATAATACACATAAAGAATCTCGAAACTGCTCGCCAAACATGGGACAAACTGAAAGAAATCCACGAACGCGAATCCCTATCAAGCAAGCTCTTTCTCCTTAGGAAATTATACAACACCAAATTAAGTGAGAACGGAAATATGCAAACGCACATAACAAATATACTAGAGCTTATAGATAAATTAGCCGCGATTGGTGAACGCATAAGCGATTCACATATTTCAGCTATAATGCTATGCTCTTTACCAAAGTCTTATGACGTCTTGATCACCGCACTTGAATCGCGCCCCGAGACCGATCTGACACCTAATTTCCTAAGAACGAAGTTAATCGACGAATACATGAGAAGAGCAGAAAACACAGATATTCCGCAAAATACATCAAAAGCGTATAAAATACTAAAGAATTCTGCATACGTAAATAACAACAAAAGAGAGAATAGATACTGCACACATTGCAAAATGAGAAATCACAATACTGCCCAATGCTGGTTCGTAAAACGACAGAACCAAAACAGCTACACTCAACAAACATCTAACCACCATCCGCAACCAAACAGACATTACAAACAAAAGCAATACTCATCATCACTATGCTTCGAAAAGACAAAGCCGAATCCTAAAAATGAGGAACACGAAACAAAGAATGATAAAATAAATAACGCAGCATTTTTAGCGGACAAAGCTCAAACAAATACATGGATAATAGATAGCGGCAGCTCAAATCATATTACCAACGACAAAACATTACTTTCAAACTTCAACGAAGACGCCGAAACAGAAATAACAGTCGCAAACGGTAACAAATTAACATCATATGGTTCCGGAGAAATAAAAATTCAAACGGAAAACAAAAGACAAGAAATTACACTCAAAAACGTCCTATACATACCTAAAATAGAAACAAACCTACTTTCCGTAAGCAAGGCGACCCAAAACGGTTGTGAAGTAACCTTTGAAAAAGAAAAGTGCAGCATAATAAATGACGGTAAAACAATATTAGAAGGAAAGTTGAAAAATAATCTATATGAAATAAATTTAACTAACGATACTAGAGAACAAAATTATGTAAACATGACATACAGCTGTCAAAATCCCAATTGTGTGGAATTATGGCACCGCAGAATGGGACACCGTAGTTATCAAACAATTAAAGAAATGCAAACAAATCAACTAGTTACAGGAATAACGATAAATAACTGCAGACACGAAAACAAATGTGAGGTATGCATAAGAGCGAAAACAACAGAAGCACCGTACCCCAAACACGCGTCATACAGAGCCACACGAAAAATCGAGTTGATACACAGCGACGTCTGTGGTCCGTTGCAGACCCCTACAATCGGTGGAAAAACATACTTCGTAACTTTCATCGACGACAAAACAAGATTTTGTGTAATCTATTTAATGTCCAGAAAAAGCGAAGTATTCGATAAATTCAAAGACTACATATCTCTAGTACACAATAAATTCGGGAGATACCCAAACAGTATAAGATCAGACAACGGTGGTGAATACACTAGTACCGAAATGGAAGAATACCTAAGCGAAAAAGGCATAGAGCACCAACTCACAGTACCACAATCACCCAGCCAGAATGGAATTGCGGAGAGAAAGAATAGATATTTACTAGAAATGACCCGCAGCATGTTAATAGAGGCGCAATTACCGCAAAAACTATGGGGAGAAGCAATATGCACTGCCAACCATATTCAAAACCGCTTACCGACAAGATCAAACTATAAAACCCCATACGAAATGTGGACAAATAGGAAGCCCAATATCCATTACTTAAAAGTATTCGGATGCTTAGCCTATGCACACATAAATAAATCAAAACGCGGAAAATTAGACGAAACCGCACAACAGGGAAAATTTGTCGGTTACGATAACAGAAGTAAAGGATTCAGAATATACACAAACGACGGAAGAGTCATACTTTCAAGATCCGTCAAATTCCTTGAAAATAAATGTCCTTACACTCAAAACAATAGCAACCCGGAAGAGGAAAAATCAAAACCCGTAGAAAATGAACAATTAGTTGAAAATAACTCAAAGGAAATATTGATAGACTTTACACCTGAAGAATGCGAACCACCCGCGCCCAAACAATCCACATGTGAACCGCGAAGATCAGAGAGGACAAATCGGGGAGTACCACCCGATCGCTTCGCATATACAGTGAAAACAAACATAATTAACGAACCCAAAGACTGGTTAGAAATGATAAACACTAAAAATCCCATTGAAAGACAAAATTGGATAAACGCCGCGCAAGAAGAAATAAATTCGTTAAAGGAGAATAAAACCTGGGAACTAGTCGAACCTCCACAGGGAAAGAAAATCATAGGAAGTAAATGGACTTTTAAAGTCAAATATGACGATATGGGAAACGTGAAGAGATACAAGGCCCGCCTAGTTGCAAAAGGCTTTCTTCAAAAATTTGGTGAAAATTATGACGAGACTTTTGCCCCAGTGGTGTCTCACACAACAATCCGCACATTTCTAGCAGCAGCTGCGTACCACGGATTTAACGTGCACCACCTAGACATCAAAACAGCTTTTCTACACGGAGAGCTAGACGAAGACATATACATGACACAACCCGAAGGTCATGAGAAACCAGACCAAATAAATAAAGTATGCAAATTAACGAAGGCTATTTACGGACTTAAACAGGCCGCGAGAGCCTGGAACACGAAAATCAGTGGAACATTAAAGGAAATGAAATTTGTGCAAAGCACTACAGACACTTGTTTATTTACGCGCAAAGAGAAAAACAAGGAAGACACAGTCTACATAATTGTATACGTGGACGATCTGCTCGTAGCAGGAAACAAAGAAAACATTGAAAAATTTGTAGAGAAACTTAAACTTAAATTCAAACTTAGTGACCTAGGAGAAGTAACGAATTACCTAGGAATAAGCATAAAGAAATTAGACAACGGCTACGCTCTAAACCAAACAACGAAAATTAGTGAAATAATAAATAAATTTAATCTTGAAGAAAGTAAACCATACAGCACACCCATGGACACAGGTTATCTAAAAATAAATAATAACGAAAACCTACTTCCAAATAATCACAAGTACAGACAAGGAATAGGTGCATTATTATACTTAGCGACAGTAACTAGACCTGATATACTAACGGCTGTAAACATTCTAAGCAGGAAAAATGAAAAACCAACCGAAATAGACTGGAAAGCTTTGAAGCGTATAATGAGATACCTAAATACCACCAAGAACTTAAACTTAATTATAAACACCGAACATGCACCAATCTTAGAAGCATATTCAGATGCAAATTGGGCACAAGATCCCGAAACGCGAAAATCTACTACAGGAAATGTTTTTATGATAGGCAAGAATCCAATCTACTGGATATCCAAACGACAGTCTTGCATCGCTCAATCATCCGCCGAAGCGGAATACGTAGCAGCAGCAAGCGCAGCCAATGAAATCGTTTGGCTCATAAAACTTCTAGACGATCTAGATTTACCGCAAAATTGTCCAATTACACTATACGAGGACAATCTCTCAGCGATAAACATGACGGAATCCGAGAAACTTTCCAACAGGACAAAACACATCGAGGTGAAGTACCACGTCATCAAACACCTAACAGAAGCAAAGATAATCGCACTGAAGTACTGTCCTAGCAAATCCATGATCGCAGATCTGTTGACCAAGCCCACTCCCAAACCTGAACATCTGAGAAACCTTGAAAGACTGAAACTGCAAGAACTTCCTTCAACCTGGGATTAAGGGGGGTGTATTGAAAACCCTCTTTCTCCGAAACACGTAATCCCAGCTTATCACTCAGGAAGCTATAATCAAACCGAAACTTTCTGCACTTGAGAAACCAGATTGCTCGTGACGTCAAAGCCATGTGCGAGAACTTCTGTAAACACTTAAAACTGTGAATACCCCAAAAATGGGCCTCATGCAGCCATAGCAACTATGTTCTTTATAGACTGTTTCAAAGTCAGTGTAACATGATTTTTCCGGACTGAAAGACGTGACTTTTAATCGCTCCTAAAGCGTATAAAACTTTTATATCTTTAAACATGTAAAAAAAAATGTAAAATATACTATTAAATATTTTTAACCTTCTAAACCAATGAATCCATTCAATTTCATAATACTCAATTTTTTAATAATAATTTTCTTCCTTCACGGTTAAGTAGTGATAAGTGGAAGAGAGAACGTGAAATGTGAAAACACGGAACCAGAGTCATAAATAAATGACACGATAAAATTGGATACACAATTCCTGAATCCCGAAAACAGAAGGTAAGAAGACTTTACCTATTTATATGATTTTCAACTGTTTACTATATAAAGACAGGAAATATATATATTTTTATATTGAAAGATTACCCCTACTTAAATATACATAAACTTAGAGTGGCCATTAACTGCACGTTAAAAGGTCCCACAGTAAATAAACTATTTTTACTACAGTTACTGGGCCAGATTAATATTCTACGGACATAAAAAATACCAGACACATATTTGTTTAGCTTCCGAAAACGTCAAAAATCTGCCGCTCCGACCGGTGCGGGCGAGTTTTGTTCTCTCCGCGGAAAAATACACAGAATTACGTCACGAGCGCACAACCCAATGAGTGAGAAGCTAGCTCCAGCCCAACGAATGAGGCTAGAGTGCGAGGCTAAAACAGTAAAGAAGTTACTTGGGTGCGGACCAATTTAGAAGTTAAAATCCCAAGCGCGCGAAAAATTCAGAGCAATAATAATAATAATAATAAAAAGAAAATGGCTTTAAAAAACATTCGAAATGAGAACGCGTCTCAGAATTTTATAGATTGGGGAACTGATAAAAGTTACGAATGATCTTATATTTTAGATTAAGATTTGGAATAAAATAATTATTAATATACGGATATTTACTTTTAAAACGACTTTAAATAGGAATAGATATTATTAAGAATTAAGGAAATACTGACTATGACAGAAGTTAGATTAATTTTAAAATATTAATGCGAATAAAATGGAAGGATACGAAGGAAATAAATTTTTATATAACATATATATAGTATGCGGTATCAAAATATTAAATCCTCTGAAGATTACTCTTATGCAGACATTTTTTTAATATACACGTTACTAAATTATGCGTTAGGACGATCTTATTTACAACAAAAAACTCATTATCAAAGATATTTTAGGACTAATCTGAAATTATCTGGGAATTTTGATATAACGTGCTTATGGCCACCTTGAAAAATAGAGTAAATGGTTGTTTAAAGTATAGTTTACTAGCAAAATGAAAAAAATGAAATTATTCATGTTATTTACAAGATTCGTGTTAAAATATCTTGTTGTGTGGTTTTTTTTATTATCCACTTTTATGAAATAATGACTATATTATTAGAATAATGTTGGAAAAAGATAAACCTATGAAAATTTTATTATTTTAATCCTGACCTAGAAATATCATGAAATATCTGGAAAATTTAATATAAGATATTTGTAACCATCATGTGCTTGAAAACAGGCTACTTTTTTTTATCATTACACCTGCCCCAAAAGAATGTAATAGCAAAAAAAGCTCTAAAGTGCGCTTTGAAATTGATCGGCTTTGAACTATGACATGGTAGTTATATTCTAGGCTTAAGTCCGTAAATGGTGGAAAAATTATCTAAAAAAATTTAAATTTAAAATAGTCAATTGAGCAAAAAATTCCCAAATGTCACGATTGCTCTAAAACTGCCGAACAGATATGAAAATTCGATTTATTCTTTATTATGTGTGGTTCATGCCGTTCATAAACAGAATAACTTTCATCCATTTTTCACAAAGCTACATATGAGTTGAAATGAAGATTTTCTGTTTTATTTCAATTCTGTAAGTAAATAATTTTATTGCTTGTCTTCATCTTATGGCAATAGAAACTAGTCGTTGGGGGCCACCGTAATACTTACCCATCATGGATATACATAATATAAAATAGGAAAATTAAACATGTGTAAACTATTTATAAAATGCATTGCAATTCGAATAAAATCATGGCTTGATGACGTCATAAACTTTAAATGCTGTATTACTGAATTGCGGAAAAAAACATCCTTATAACTCCAGAAATGATAATCCTATTAACTAAGAGTTTACTGCGTCGAATAAAGCGTCACATTTTCAATTAAAATATATAATTGAATTGCAATTTGAATCAAATACAGGGTCACGAAAAATCGAATAGTGTGGAAAATAGGATTCCAAATATCTCGGCAACTCATTAGTCGATCAACTTCACTCTTTATGGAAAATTTATGTTTTCTTATTGTTTTTTACATTCACTCCTTAAAATAAACAATTTCGAAAATTTTTATGTACCTTTTTTCAGAACGAATATTTCAAGAGTCCGAAAAAAATAGTTTCGAATAATCGAGGTTACTGAAATTTAAAAAGCTTCATTGCATTATTACATACTAATTAAATACTGAATTTCAAGTGTCTATCTCAATTTGTTCGGGAGATGAGCGTTTACAGACACACACACAGACAGACGGACGGCATTTTTTTTTATTATAAAAATAAGTTTTTCGGAATCTCCAGTGTCTGAAACGTGTAAATCCGCCAATTTTTTTTTTCGATTTTTAAAACGAATGCAAGACTTACCCTATACTACGTATGATGGGTAAATAAAATGATATTTAACCAGAGGCTAGAATTCAACCAGAGCTATTACTATTACTTAAATTATCAGTAGCAGTGTAATTTCTATCTTATGTTAGCAAGCACAAAAATGATACTTGGTGTTTTTACACAAACGCAGACAATTCTGCTGGCTTTGCTATTTTAAATAGACGTTCACATATAGCTGCAGAATCCAGAACGACTTGGGCGAGAATTTTTACAACGCTTCTAATATCTCCATTCATATTCTGAAATATAACTATAAAGTGATATTTCATTATTTTGTGTAATTTTCCGACTCATAGATTTTAGTAACGGGAGGTTGCCTAGTCTCATCCCATCAAATTTAATGTATCAGTAAATTGATATCAAATTAATATGAACACACCAAGTATTGCTAATAATTCAGTAACAATCAATAAAATAAGATTTACACTTGTAACTTATATCTTATATTTCTATCTTGAACATAATTTCAGGCTCCTCGTGGTCCTAGACACGCCTGGAACACCTGCCCCGATTACCTGTCAGTGTGCCGATCGGGCATCAGAGGAGCTGGACTCGGTATTTGGACCGAAAAGCAGTTGGATAAGGGCTACGTGTTCGGACCTTACAAAGGAAAGATCGTCAAGTCTCGCAAACAAGCGAAAGACAGCGGATACGCATGGGAGGTGAGACTTCACTCATTCTGTTGATAAATTTTGTCTCTCGATATGTGGGTTTCTTTTCTTTTATAATTTTCAACATTAACTCATAACTAGGGTAGTCCGGTTTCTTTAGACAACATTCTATTAGTTGAGCTTGATGGGATCTTTTTTTCATGTAGTAGACAAGGTGCATTCAAAATGTTTTTTTTTTTTTTTTTTTTTTTGCTTTAATTTAATGTTCAATTACACATCTGTACTATTTTATACAATTTCTTAAATAACTAGTATTTTATTGGATCCATAAATAAATTGTGGTTAATGTGACCACACTTCCTCTAAAACGTTTCAGTATTTCATCATTCCTGTTACGGGGTGGTAAAATTACATTTTTCGATAGTAAATAAGTGCAATTATTTTAAAGTTTACAACTTTATCTCATTTTGTTTTCTGAGTTCAACAATTCTAATAAGTTATCAATTAAATAACGAAATTATCTTATGATGTTCAAATCACTAGATTATTTTTAACACGATTATTTCAAATTGGTAAAGTAATCATACAAGTTGCAATTTTCCAACTGGACGAAAAATGTCCGGGCCAGGATTCGAACCTGGGATATCTTGGCTGAAGCCGCCACGCTCTACCAACTGAGCTATACCGGTCGAATCTGGAGGGCAGGACCGGGATAGCTCAAGTTCAAATCGTTAATTTTTAAGTCTATATCTACATGCATTACTCAAATAGCATATCGACATAAAAAATTGTTTTCGTATTTAGTGTTCTGGGAATTGTAGCAGCAATTAATTATCTTCCATACAATAATTATTGTTATTATCTTATGTTATTATTGAAGTGGATCTATTTAATTCTATGTTCAGACAGTTTCGAACAAAATTAACCTACACGGATAATTTTCAAATTTATGATATTTAAAAGAAACATCAATTAAATGGAATTCAGCATTTCTAACAAATGTGTTAATGATTAATTTTGAATGTTACTTTAACAATTTATTATATTGAATTTAATTCATATTTTATCTTTTGACCCCTTCCCGTTTTTTATTTTCCCGCCTCATTCTGGACACGCTTGGAGATGAACTGAACATTTTTCCAAGATTCAAATGATAAATGGATGTCAAATCCATATTAATTTTAATAATATTATTTCCCTTAAAATATTAATAAATAAACAAATATAAAAAGATTAAGCATAAGACTATTTATATTAGTGCAAAGTCGTTGATTATTAAACGCAATTTAAAAACTAGAATAATGCAATATGAAAAGTAATAGCTATTATTACCTCAGTAATTGTCATGGTGATAAAAGTGCACATTTATGTACTTAGCAAAAGCTTGCTTAAATTGGAGCTTTTCCATATATTAACAGAAGCGAGATATGGAATTCTGCGCTTGTAAAGGGGCAAAAGAATTTAAAACAAAAGTAGTGCTATTGCTTCAGTTTATTTTCTTTTTTGTACCTCTTCATTTACACAAACTATTTGTCATATTAATTTTCTTTTTTTCTTTCTCAGATACGCAGAAGCGGAAAAGTCCTGCATTACGTGGAGGGTGTCGACACTTCTGTCTCTAATTGGATGAGGTTCGTGAACTGTGCCGTGAGCGAAGAGCGCCAGAACCTGATCGCCTTCCAGTACCACGGTCAGATCTTGTACAGGGTCTACAAGGAGGTCAAGGCTTACACCGAGCTGCTCGTCTGGTATGGAGACGAATTCGGAGAGGAACTGGGCATACTTCGAACTGAAGAGACACTGCAGTTGAAAGGCACGTATTTTCATAATCAATCTTACGGTTATTTTTAAAATTGTCAATGGAAAAATATGAAAAAAAAAATAATAATAACTGACACTTTTTAATATGTCTTTGCAAACGTTTGTTACTTAAAAGCAATATATATATATATATATATTTAATCCAACATTTTAAAACCTTAATAAGATTTTCTCGAATACTTATTGGTAAAAATATAGTAACACTTTGTTGCATACTGCCCACCACAGTAGATAAAAATGTTATTTTTTTCCTACTCAATATATTCCATTTACAGTTTCAGTCAAAGCTTATGTTGCTCGTTGATATCTATGCTTTGAGTAGAAAAATTGACGGGTGAATAATTAAATGACACAACAACGAGTAACCTGCTTCTTCAGATATCATCAACATGTAGGCCCCTTCAAAACACTGGCAAGTTATTCCGCATGAACTAAAATGTTTCTAAAACTACAATGATATCATTTAAATAGTATTTTGTTTATTAATTATTGATTTTATACATCTTGGATTAATGCGAAATTGAAATACACGTATAAAAATACTTTGTTTCTTTTGTTTTGGAATATAGTGGACAGGCTCTAATTAAAAAAAAAATAATAAAATTATTAATTCATAAATCAATATTTTTCTCATACATCTTTCTTATGACATCTCATTCTGTGTGACCCTTTTAGTTAGGAAAGAGTAAATTTAATGTTGGGGATTTGCCAGTTTTAAATTAAGTAACAAAGGGTTAAATAAATAAAGTTTAAGCATGTTTGTGATATTTTATATAGGTTGATTCTGATATGTGCATGCTGATATGTATGAAATTTGACATGTAAGCAAAACAAAACCAGACATTCCTAACATTCTTATATTCTAAAGCATTCATCTAGAAACCCTGTTTTTTTTTTTGTTTTTTTTTTGTTTTTTTTTTTAAGGGATGGGTGGGTTGTCTCGTAAATTTTCTTTGCTGCATTATTAATAGGAGGATTTAGAGTTCCCTTAAGTTACTAAAGTATTTCGAATAAAATAAAAATGTGTATTGTTCATTTTTACCGCAACCACATTAGACACTTATAAAGACGGATCTTTATCGAATGAATGGATTAGAAAGTAGTTATTATTTTAGACAAATATTTTGAAAAGAGATATTATATATATATTTTTTGTATTCGTTTAAACTAGTACGAATAGATAAATAAACCTACGACATATCTTAGAGGAAATGTTAACTCTTTCATTACAAGCCAGGACTGGTGACTATTTACATATTGGATCGTACCTCAATTTAAAAAATAGGTTTATTTGTTGTCGATTCCGCTTTAAAATGTTCAATATAACTGTATGGCAGAGATTATTTCTCAAAAGGTGATACGAATAGAATAAAAAAATATATATATACTCCACTGAGACGTATAAGTCCCAAACCCGTAGTGGAAGCGTCAAGGATCTAAATAATATATTTGGACTCATAATGCAGTCGGGGAAAAAAGGCTGTAAGAAGATTTTAAACGTCAAGTGGACTTTCAGAAGAAACAAATGAAGAAATGAACAACTCATTCTATATAATGAGAGATATAGGGCAGAGAAACAATTAATATACAATTCGATTGTAAGTTATGTCGTCTTTAAATTTGTATACAGGGTATCCACTCTCAACGGTGTCCAATGGCTAATTCCTAAAACGTTTGTCATAGACACATAGTTCCCATTTCCAAAATGTTTTAAATGAGGTAAGGTGAGGTAAAGAAGAATTTTAAAAGCGATTTAGGCCAATAAAAACATCTGGTAAAAAGTTACGAAATTTAATTTTTCATACGATCCCCGGTCCTATAAGTGATATTGAGTAAAAATTACCTATTACACTAACAAGTAAGACATAAAAAAATTCTATTCTTCTACGATTAAAAAATACCCAGTAATAGCGTTTTAAAGTTGAAGAATCTTTTTTGGTGAGAAATAAGGGTCATTCTCAAATTTACTAGAAATATAAATAATCGTCAGATATAAAAAAAGTCATGTTTTTTATAAAGTATAAATTGACCGGTCTTTATTTTTCGTTTTTTCGAAAATCTGAGCCGGTCCGATAGCGGGCGAAGCCCGATATTATACTCTGTCATAATAATATCTGTCATGTTGACTAAATGCGATATTAATACAAAAAAGTAGTTTCCCCCCTCGTCTCTTCTTTATTAACAATCCCTATTTGCATTATTAATTACATCATTGTCTATTAGCGTTTTATTTCTTTTTTCTACTAGGGGGCTGCGCCCCCTACGAGGTATGGCCCAATCTGACACCGCAAACTCTATAACACACTAATTTGATTAACTGTAAAATGATTACGGAAAATATAATTATAATTAAGCGACCAATGACTATCTGCTGTAATCGGGTTTCCATTCATTTTCCTTTCACTGAGGTATTTTACGGCCGAATCTACTGCTGTCGAAAGAGCTAACAACTGTTTCCGTGATTGATTAAATAACATCAATCAAACATTTGAAAATCCACTTGTGTAAAATGACTAAGTAAACAATGTCGCTGCATCGGGGAATTTTATAATGATGTTAAAAAAAATTGGGTATTTATCCGTAATTTGACAATTGAATGTATTACGAACTGTATATGGCCAAATCAGCAACCCTAGTTTGAAGGGTATTAAAGTCAGAAGTTCTATGTTTTTAAATTTTGCTGATTAAATGCTAAAACCTACTTACTTGTAAAATTTCATGATTCTACTGTTGTTAGAATTACCTTAGTTATTTGATGATCACAAACCTTAGTTATTTGATGATCACCAGTGAGTCAGTGTCAAAAAGCCCTTTTTCGGAATGTCACATTTCCAAAATTATTAAATATATAAACAGGAAATCGTGGAACCCTTTTCAGTTTGATTATACTAATATGTGTGAAAAAGAAAAACTCTGTAGCTCTCCCAAAAACGAAGTTATCAGGGGTTGAAAAATATGCCGAAATGGATCAAGAAAAGAAAGCCACGGCCCGTGCGAACTTGACGCATGGACCACTGTGTTCCCAGATATTCTGAATTAACGTAATTCAAAACTGGAATGTTGTATTTTTTAATATTAAAAGAATACAAAATACATTTAACAACGTAAATTGCGGCATTTTAATGTTATCTTAAATTTAATACTGATTTTTTTAATAAAAATATCTAATAACAACTTAGAGAAATAAGAAGCGTTTTTATATACCCATATTCTGGATCCTGGAACTGAACCACGCCTATTGAAGACTGAATAATGATTTTACTAAACAATTTGTAAGATTTATTTAATATTTTTGAAATATTAATTTCAAAATCTTTATTTTATGCATAAAAATTAAATAATGTATAGAAATAGAAATATTATACACTGAAGTGCCATTCAATTAGAGACAGACAGTGTTAAGGGCTGCTGTCTCTTTTCCACGCATGTGCGGACGCATCCTTGTAACATCTCGTATAGTTTGATGTATGAGACTTGATAGCTCGGCTGGTTCACTTTAAACTTAATAAGAAAAACACTGATTAAAACACACAATGTAAATTCGAACTATAAAAACTTTTAATTAAAACACAACCCTCTTGGTTACACGTTGACAGCAAACGCCATCCAACACACACGAGCTCTGTGCAAAACTTACATAAACAATCACTTTAACAGTTAACAAAAAGAAATAATAAACCAACCATTCAAACTGCGAAATGTCCTTGCATGCAAGTAAACTCAAGATTACTTGCGAAGTCTGCTTTGATGCACAAGTATCCGGAAGCGCATAATGTCTTATCGAGGTATCGTTCTCTCTATCAAAAATGCTCTGTCGAACGTGTGTCGGAAAACATTGTCGGAAAATATTGTCCGAACAAGACTCTACAAACAATTGTTAAAAGTTTCGTGAAGAGAAAATAGTGCATTTAGATGTATTTGATTGAATACAAATAACTAGTGCTGTGTGTGACATATACATGTGTCATTCAATTTCAAAAAATGCTTGACTGTGAGGTTTTCTCATAACAGGAAATAGTTATCAATAATGGGCTACAATACACAAATACAAGAAAAATGTGTAGTAATTAGGTAATTTACAATGCATAGGCTAGTTTGAATAAACTTCTAAGATTCAGCTACATCGTTTGCAGCGAGTGACATCGAACCCACACCAGGAGAAAACGACATTTATATGTTATACATACAAGTAAGATTATTATACTTCAGAAACATTTTATGCATGCTTATCGTCAGTCATGCAATGTATCTTACTTAATCAATCCCGAAAGCAACCTTCATCTGACAAAACAGCGGTGGATGTGACATCGTACGCCCCAAAATAGCACAGTCAAAACAAAATTAATGGAAGCTCGTTTAGTCACTTTTCGTTTTATGTCACTATGTCTTAAAAAGGTCAGAGATTATCGTGAGGTCGAACATTGACGGTTAGAGCCCAGTAGATTGGAATGATGCGTTTAGAATACGACAGCGGTATGCTGATGGTAAGCTAAGAATGTAGCACCAGCTTCATGAAAACATAGATCTAGCATGCCAAAATGAAAGTTTAGAAGGACACGGTGGCTCAGTAATGAAAGGAGGCGTGATAAATAACCAATATTTGGGATCTGTGGCACTTGTACATTGCGGTATTTCTGCCACTAAAAAGGAAGGTCTCTTTAACACTCAGAATATTTTAAAATGATGCTGATGATTCTCCATATGTATGAAACATAAGAACAGTACAATTTAGCTGCGACATCTGACTACTAAATCTGTAAATAAGTATACAATAATTTTTTTACCATCAAAAAGATTTAACAACAAAAAAAAGTTCGCTTGTCAAACACATTTGATTAAAATTGCAATGATTACTGATCTTAAATTTAAATAATGATATACACCGTTTCCCAAAAGTTTAGACAGTCAATAAAATTTGCACTAACTTAAAAAGTAATAAGGTACAATTGAGATTCGTGAGATAGGTAATAAATAAAAGCAGTTTTGCTGATATACACATATAAATTATGATCAAATGTTTGAAATTATAAAATATACATTAAATTATATAACAATGTGCTGTCCCAAAAGTATAGACACCTGTAATTGTTTTGGTTTTACAATTATAAAAGTAACTAAAAACTTACTTATAATATTTAATTGTATTTCCACGACACTTTATAACATCAAATACACGCTGTTCCATAGACTTAAATAAGCATTGCATTACAGAAAGAGGTATTTCATACCACACTTTGTCAATTGCAATTTTTAAGTCATTTACACATGTATATTGCTTTCCACTTTCACATATTTTAAGAGATAAGATCCCCCATATGTTCTACATGGGATTCAAATCTGGACTAAATGATAGCCAATCTAATAGTGTGATATTGTTTTGTCTAAACCCTGTTTTCGATGATGTGGAAGTATGGATGGATGCCCCATCTTGTTGGAAAACACAGACCGGTCCTGCTAGCAAATCCATAATCGGCAGTAAATTGGTACGTAAAATATCTTGATAATCCTCTGATTTCATTTTTCTGTCCATATATCCTAGAAATAATTGTCCGTTGAAATAAAACCCTTCCCCGATAATTACGGATCCTCCGCCTTGTTGTCTGCTGAAACAAGTCTTGGGTTCTTTTTTTAGATCATGCCAGTAAAATTTATGAATATCAGGGCCGTCTAAATCCATTTCTTTACATCACTCAACATGACAGAAACCCATTTTTCACCGTATGACATATGCTTTCTATCCCACTTTAGACGTGCATCTTTATATCTCTGATTTAAGCAAGGTTTTGCTTTCATTCTCCTGTAAACAATATTTGTTGAAGCTTTCATTCTTCTGCGTACAGTGCTTTTTGAAATTCTGGAAATTGATGCAATTTCACGCACAGATAAATTATCAATTGAAGCCATAATAATAACATTCTATCATAACATAACATTATTTTCTTTGGTCTTCGTACTCACTTTCTATACTTCACTTTCTATACTACGTTTCACTACTCCATGTTCCACCTGACCTCAAAACTCTATATATACTGCTAAAGGATCTCTTTATTCTTCTCGCTATTTGTTAAGGATTTTGTCCTTGCGCTTTTAAATGTAAAATCTTAATTATTTCATCTTTAGAAATTTCTTTAGAACGTGGCATTTTCATCAGAATACGCAGGAAAATTCTTTCTCGAATCACAAACAAAACAATACATTGAACTCATTTGATTCCGCAAAATTTCAATAAATTATTATGCTAAAAATATAGCAGACGATATTTCAATTAAAGGGAAAAATTATTCTGCATTTATAGAAGCAGACGAAAATAAAAATAATTTATTTTGTGAGCAAAAATGTAAAAGAAAAACATGTAGTGCTGTATTGTGTCTATACTTTTGGGACAGCACATTGTTATATAATTTGATGTATATTTTATAATTTCAAACATTTGATCATAATTTATATGTGTATTTCAGCAGAACTGCTTTTACTTATTACCTGTCTCACGAATTTTAATTGTAATTTACTACTTTTTATGTTAATGCAAATTTTATTGATTGTCTAAACTTTTGGGAAACGGTGTATATCATTGTTTTAATTTTAAATCAGTAATCATTACAATTTTAATCAAATGCGTTTGGCAAGCGAACTTTTTTTTTGTTGTTGTTAAATCTTTTTGAAAGTAAACAAGAACGAAAAATCATGCGTCAAGCATAGATTATGTAGCACTTTACAACGCTTCTAAAATAATTTTACAAATCATTACCGTTTAATACGCTGAAAGATGACATCTAAGTAAACAATTTGGAAAACGCATAACATATTTAAAAACGTAATGCAGGAATTTTCAATATATACAATATTCGGAAAAATATCCGAATACTTTTATGTAGCCCTGTATATGATCTATAGATTTGTATATATACATAGGATGCTAAATTTTAGTTTAGTTAGGAAACGCGTAGAACAGTTTAAATTCTCCTTCTGGAGTTTCTGTCAATAAACGGAAATGTGTTCGCGAACTTTTGTGCTGCCCTGTATAGGATCTACAGAATTTATACACACCACGTAATAGACAAAAAGCTAGTTAAGATTAAAATCGCGTTCAGTAACTTAAAACGCACTTCCAGGAATTATTGTTAACAGACAGTAGAGAATTCTTTTGTGTGCCCCTGTAAATGAACGATGACTGCTATACACACACTATTCTGTAGTAAGCCTCTTGTAATGCACCTTAGTAATATATATAAACTTCAATGCGTTTAAAATAGTGGAACATTATTTAAATAAGCCGCAGACGATTTTTCTCCATAGACGTAATGTAACGGAATTATTTTGACTGTCCCTGTAAAGTAACTCTAAGTGCTATACACCTACTATTCCATATTCAGCTTCTTCTAATGCATCTTAGTGATCTATATAAATTTCAATGCGTTTACAATAGTGAAACATTTTTAAAATAAACCGCAAATGATTTTTCCCCATAGACAGCAATGTAACGGAATTCTTTTGAGTGTCCCTGTAAGAAAACTATAAGTGCTACACACTTCAGTTGAAATAGGGAAGGTGCCATAGATAACGACAATAACATATAAAAATTGCAGAGCAATCCGAGCATATTTACGGGAGTTAGAGCACGGACAGACGGCCATACGGCCAGACGGCCATCCGGCCATCCGGCCATACGGCCAGACAAACCGAAGTCATAAGCACTTTTCAACTAGATTGGAAAGTGCTAAAAATTGATTGTATACAGTTTATAGATTTAGTAGTCAGATGTCGCAGCTAAATTGTACTGTTCTTATTTTTGATACATATGGGGAATCATTAGCATCATTTCAAAATATTCTGAGTATTAAAGAGACCTTCTTTTTTAGTGGCTTTTTAGTCTTTTTTTTATGTTAATGCAAATTTTATTGACTGTCTAAACTTTTGGGACACGGTGTACATATTGACTTTTAGTATAAGGTTACGAGTAGGGAAGACCGAGCTATGCTCGGTCAAAATTAAATCTGAATTCAAATATCATGACTCATGATATTTATGACCCACTAATTGGATTTTCTCGAACATGCGACTTAGCCCAACAGTCTTTTCGTGCCCGAAAACCATAAGATGCAAAATTTAGTGTAAATTGAGCCGTTTTTTAGATCTTGACCCACGATGACCCAGAAATGACCCACTAATCAAATTTTCTCGAACATGTGAACTAGCCCAATGATTTTCGCGTACCCGAAACTCTTAGGATACAAAATTTAATCAAAATCGTTAGAGCCGTTTTTTAGAAAAAATTAATTTGACCCGCTTTGACGCAAAAATGACCCACTAATCGAAAGTTCTCGAACATGTGACCCAGCCCAATAGTCTTCTCGTGCCCGAAAATAGTCGGATACAAAATTTCGTCAATATCGTTTGAACCGTTTTTTAGATACAATTAGCTTGACCATGACCCAAAATGACCCCAAATGACCCACTAATTGAATTTTCTCGAACATGTGACCTAGCCCAACAGTCTTCTCGTGCCCGAAAACCATTGGATGCAAAATTTAGTGTAAATTGATCCGCTTTTTAGATCTTGACCCACAATGACCCAGAAATGTCCCATTAATCGAATTTTCTCGGACATGTGACCTAGCCCAATGCTTTTATCGTGCTCGAAACTCGTAGGACACAAAATTTAATCAAAATTGTTAGAGCCGTTTTTTAGATAAAATTAATTTGACCCGCGCTGACCCCAAAATGACCCACTAATCTAAAGTTCCCGAACATGTGACCCAGCCCAATAGTCTTCTCGTGCACGGAAATGGTCGGATACAAAATCTCGTCAAAATCGTTTGAACCGTTTTTTAGATACAATTAGCTAGACCATGACCCAAAATGACCCAAAATGACCCAAAATGACCCACTAATCGAATTTTCTCGAACATGTGACCTAGCCCAATGGTTTTCTGGTGCCCCAAAATGGTAGGATACGAAATTTCGTCAAAATCGTTAGAGCCGTTTTTAAGATAATTTTTGCACATATATATATATATATATATATAACCACACACAAGATTTGCTCGTATTAGAATATATGATAAGAAAAGTTTGTATAAGGAAAGTGCAATACTATAATGCCTGCAAATTGTATGCATTTCAGTTATTGCACTGTATCATTGAAAACAAATATAAATGTATATATATATATTATTTTGCAAGCTGAACATGAGTATTGTACCTTAATTTTTTTTATCTGAAAAATTAAATTTCTATCTCTCTTTTTTTTTCTTTTTTCTTTTTGATTATGAAAATGATTTTGATATTGTGTCTATTTTATCGGATGAAGCTACTGATTCATAAAGATGTTATAAAATGCCAATGGAAAATAAAGAGGGAGGTGTCATATATCTTACATTTGTATATTTTTCTTCAATATTCGTGAGCCAATCCTACTCTTGTTTAAAATATTCGTCAGTTTACGGCACATTGAAGGAAGTGATATTTTCAATTCTATACATTTTTACAGCAAAATTAATGTAAAATATTATAGATTAAATAAATATTCTTTTCATTTGAACAAACTTTATTTTTATTCCGATTTTATAGAATTCTTTTTTTGTTTAAATCTCCACATCAGGATTTTTTAGATAATTACGGTTAGATAAATTTAACTATCGCACTTTAAAATATTTTCGTTTTAAAAAATTTCCTATCAATTTAAATTTTGTTCTAATTTGTATAATGATGTTATTAAATTTAACAAATCAAAAATACCAGGGGACCCGTGCGAAGTTTCCACACGGCCGTCTAATATTTTTTGGTAATATCTAATATTTTTTAGCTGTAAGTTTAAACTTTAAAAAAATTAAAGACTAAACATATCTTTGAATTACATTAGTCAAGACAGAATATCCACTCATTTATTCCATAAAAGTTAATTTAAAAACTGACAGGAGATACCAAACACACACACATATATATATATATATATATATATATCGTATTTTAACTGCATTACATGGTGACATCAACTGTTTCTAAAAAAAAATCATAGGATAAAGAAGAATAAATTTGAGCATTTGAATTAAAATTTTGCTTTTTGATCAGAAATATAAAATTAACCCGTGAACCGACTATGTCTCACTTCATCTTTCTTGAACATTTTTCTTTTATAATCATTGTTGCGGCATTTTATTTTTTTGCAGCACTGAATTTGAGAAAAACCTTTCATTTCATTTATGAAAACAATATAAATTAATTTTTAATTATTTGCAATTTTTAATAAAAATAAATGTTTTAATGAAATGCGAGTGTAGTATGTCAAAAGCCGGTTCAAATCACTTCATATGATATCTCGTTTATCGTTCTGCGTTTTTTATTTGCTTAGAAAAACGGATGTTGACACCAGAAATAATATATAGGATTTATATATTTGTCAAAACTAAAATTGTGAAAAATGCAGTTATTTAAGTTAACTATGTTTATACTAGTTCATAGTGTAAAATACAGAATTATGAAATTTTTTTTTAATTAAAGAGAATATACCTACTCCTCTCTCTTCTCTTATTCAGAAATGTTTTATTTTACTTTTGATATTTTTTACTTTCTACACTTTTACAACAAAATTAATTTAAAATGTCTGATATCAGGTTAAATAAATCAATTTTCATTGCCACAAACTTTACGTACTATTTCAGTCGTATATCCTTGTTTAACACTCCGTTACAGGAATTTGTGAAAGTTAAACGGTTCCACAGTTTGCGTAAATGTTACATACGTTTTTAAGAGTACTTCTACGTTTCGAAATTTTAAAAACATTTTAAATTCTATAATATAAAAACTCAAAAAGCGTTTAAAGTGGAAATTGAGATGACACATTCACCTTGTCACCTTGGTGATACATTAACTCCCTGAAAATTATCACGTTCGCGATTGAAAAATGTCGGGTTTAAAGTATGTATATAACATCTTTTACATAACATTTATGCACCTTTTTAGTAATTTTAATAATCATTTTATCTATTTTAAATTCTGTTAATATTAAAAAAATATTATTTATGTACTACTAATGCAAAATATTTAAAATAATTATATTTTTATTAACATTAATCCCACGCCATTTACATGATTGCAGTAGTAATATAAATCGAAATTCTAAAGAATTTTTGATCCATTTAATTAAATTTAAAAAAAATGTAAAATAAATTAAAAGGTCACATTGTTCTAAAATAAAAATTCTGATAAGAAATAAAAAAATGTTGGGCTGAGTTTTCTATTATTTAATAACGAATTGTATCTTGTTGGGAAAACATATCCCGCTATACTCAAAACGTTTCATAAATCTTTTTCAGGTGTGATTAAAAAGGTAGAATACGACCGGGGTCTGGCACCATCGTCATCCACTAGAAAGAGTTACTCTCCAGAAACATTTCCAGAGCAGTCAATGAGGATGTCCAGTAAACAAACTCTTCGCAAAGCTCTTGGCTCATCGGATGTTCCAGGTGATGTAAACCAATACCAGCTTTCACAAGAGTCTGAATATCGTAATCATATAATCAGAGGAATTTCAAGACGAAATGATGTCGGTGAGAATTCGCGTGTTTCAAAAAGGGATGGCGTTGCTTGTGTTGCCGAAGAGAAATGTGTCGTCAGCAGTCGAAGCAAGCATGCCAGTATCGCAGAAAAAAATAGTGTCCTTCGCAAATGTCACGAACGCTCATTTTGCGATTATAAAACATCAAAAAGCACTCATCTCCGAAATCACATAAATGCGAAACATGAAGGTAGAAGATCCTACCATTGTCAAATATGTGATTACAGAGCAACTCGATCCTATACTCTTCGAAGGCACGTCCATGCAGTGCACGAAGGAATTCGACCCTACAAGTGTCAGCAATGCGATTACAGAGCATCTCTAGCCCAACTTCTTCGAACACACGTAGACGCAGTGCATGGAGGGAAAAAGCCTCATGCATGTCCCCACTGTGATTACAGGGCAGCTGATCCCAGTAGTGTCCGAAGGCATGTGAGAGCAGTGCACGATAGAATGAAACCCTACGGTTGTCGAAGGTGCGATTATCGGGCATCTCAGAACTTCACCTTGCAAAGACACATGAAAGCAGTGCATGGGGGAAAGGAAAACACTGTACTGTCAAAAGTGTAATTAGTAAAATATGCCAGCCTATATCCGCTGCTTTCGAAAGTAAAAAGATTCAACTGATATTAACACTATTACTGTTATTGTTTACTTTGTGACAACAAAACTTCCGAAACTATTTAATTTTTACCTCACAAAAAAAAAAAAAGTTCAAAGAAAATAGTATTTGATAAATTCGGAAAGCAGCTGAGATCACGGTGATGACGTGATGTAAAATGTTTAAAAAACTACACATTTCAAAAATAATTAAATTCTGTAAGATATTGTAAACAAAATAAATATAAAATAACTCCTTTATTATTGTCTTTTTTTCTTCTTTCTAGTCTGGAACAGTCGTGCATCCTAACTGATAGTTTTAGCTAGCGGAAGCGTTTCTGTGTAACTTTAAAACACACTTGAAGGATTACGCATTTGTCTTTTGAAAATTACGTTTGAACATCTTATTTATAGCACCGCTGTGTAAGTAAAAAAATTCCTTTTCTTCACTAAATACAGATATTTCTGATTGTAATACCCAACAATGCAGTGTAGAAGCGTGACATACAGTGAAAAGTGCAGAGAAAAGAAGGTAAAATGTTACAAATAGCTTGAGGAGCAGGTGAAAAACCAACTGTTCATTTCAGGGCCAAAATTCTCTGAAATCTAATTCAAAGTAGCATAAGTCGGTGAGTTTTGGCTGTAATAGCATGGAATATCTGCTTATTTACTTTACACAGCAAGGACAAAATGTTCTCTAAATATAATTTATAAGGCCGAGACCGTATAGAAATTTAAATAGTAAAAAAATAAATAAAAATAAAAATAAAAATAATGTCCTACTTCGCGCTGCTTACAGAGATTTACGCTCTTAAGTCTGAGCAATATACAGGGTGCATATGAAGGTCCTTTTAACCTGAAATTACTTTCGAACGGAGAGAGATACAGATATGCAAGTGAGGTAATGGTAGTATAGTAAAGCGACTACGCCCAACATAATGCAAGCGATAGCAGCGCCCCTAGTGGCGAAATTTCGAGATTTCCATTGCAAATCGTAAACGAAAAGCGAAAGAGCAAAATTTTCAATTAGAAAGTTTTAGAGCATCCATTAATTAGTACGAAACGACATTTGGTTCACACGGATAAGATAAATCGTCGCCTGTATACCCAAACATTTCCGAAATCGATACGCGACGATTCTACTCTGCATATTCACATTTCGGAAATGTAGCAGTACGCAACTGCAGATTGTGATGTTGTACTGTACTATAACGTCTGTAAAACTTTCATTTCCAATGCATTGGAAATTTTAGTTTAAACGGTGTTGGCGCTCGCTTGATACAAACAGTATAATCTCATAGCATAAACATATGGAGAGACGATAATTTTAATCCGCATGTGCGAGCGGTTTTATTTCAAAACTTTTATTTTCGGGTAATGGTGGTAGCGTTGAATGGCCCCCACGATCGCCGGACCTCACTCCGTTGGCTTTCTTCCGGTGGGATTACATAAAATATACAGTTTATGCAACTCCACCTACAAGTCTGCTGGATATACATCGTCGTATTGAAGATGCTTGCAATAGTGGGACACTTTCCATGCTGAGAAACGTGCATGCGAGAAACGTGCGTACTCTCACGAATACAAACGTGTATCTTGAGCAACGACGAACATACTGAACACTAACTGTTTATCACTGCGACACAGTTTGTCCCTTTTTTAATGTGTGTGTGATGTTATCAAAATGTATTGACGTAAGTACGTATTTATGCAATTGATTGTGCCTATTTCTTCAAACTTCTGGCTATTCCTTTCAAACGCTTACACAAAATGGAGTGCATCGATTTCGGACCTTTTTAGGTATGCAGGCGACAATTTATATTATCCGTATGAACCAAATGTCTTTTCGTACTAATTAATGGATGCTCTAAAACTTTCTAATAGGAAATTTTGCTCTATCTCTTTTCGTTTTCAATTTCAATGGCTATCTTCCCAATTTCGCCACTAGAGGGCGCTTCTGTCGTTTGCATTGGGTTGGATGTAGTCGCTTTACTATACCGTTACCTCACTTGCATAGCTGTAGCTCTCACCGTTAGCAAGTATTTTCAGGTTAAAGGGACTTTCCTATGCACCCTGTATAATAATAAAAAAAAACCTCCAGTTAAAAGGTGTAGGAAAAAGTGGACAAGATATAACAGTTGGGTGTAGAGGTGGTAAAAAATCGGCTGCCCGTTTTTCGCGCCGAAAGCTCTAAAATCTCACAAAATGTTTGGTTGTAGAAGAATGAAATGCTTATTACATAACTTGTTAGAGCACATAGAAAAATGACTTAAATGTAATTTATACGATTCAGGTACCCTATAGAAACATGTGTCGTATGAATATTTGTGGTTACAATCTTATCCGCTCTGTATACCTCCTTCTTTTAAAGGGGCAATAACACTTGGGAAATCGTATGAAAAACAAATACCCATAAAGTACTTTTTCTCGAAAACCGCTTAAACTATTTCCGTATTTTTTAAGAATAATTTTGGTAGTAATGAAACTGTAAACTGATCGTTCGATAAAAAATTTAAAAAAATTCAATAGCTATGCGATTTTCCAATTTTCCAATACGATCTTAATTTAACGTTACTAAAAAGGCATTGATATTCCCGGGAAAAAGAAACGATCGAATTACAGATAACTATGCTACCAACAAAATAAAAATAAATAATTTAAATTGATTCAGTCGTTCAAGATAAAAATGTACGCCATTATCAGCCATTTTCCACAGGATTTCGCAACTGTTGTCGTTGGACCGTCCCGGACCCTTTAAATCCGGAATACATCGCCTCGGGTAATATTAAGCTACATCATCCTAAAAATCACTTTTGTCTGTGCAACCTGTTGCTATCTCTTCTTCGGGATGATGCAGAAACAGAGGGACAAAGAAAATGGAATAAAAAATTGTCCCTCGTGTCATGTGTGTCGGATAGAAATTAGACGAAAACCATGTTTTAAGAATTACTTAAGAATATTAAGTTAGTGTTGGAAGGTGTTTCACGGTGTATGCCTGTAGCATGATTTTCCGTCCTTGTCCATTTTCACCTCTGTGAACCGTACACCTAATCAATTCCATATTTCTTCCCTCATGCCATGCCCACATGACTAGGAGAATCCCGTGTTCCGTACTCTCTTAGAGATTATGCGGAAAACAGAGTGGGAGAATGGAATATTAAATGGACTATCGCATATCATGTTGGATAGACAGAATGTTGACAAAAAGGATGTTGTCATCTTTGATAAAAATATATCTTTTAGGGATGGTATGTTTCGCTGTGTAAATTCTGCAGAGTATTTCATGTAGAAACATTTTCCATTTTCTTAGAAATTTATAGATTGACTCTGTTTTTATGTCGCAACGCTGTTCCTCTTTCAATTTCGTTCTTTTTCTTTATTTTTTATTAAGTTTTACTTTAACCTTCTATTGAGTAATGTAGAATGTATTCTAGAATTTCCATAATTGAGAGAATCCGAATTCATACCAGAAACTCTAAATAATAAATTTCCCTTTTCATTCATGACGGAATATCTGTTATTATATAAAGCAAAACTATTTTAAATTTTTGATGTGAATTCTGAAAAATCTGAATAAAAAATCCAGTTAATTGGAAACACGGATGGTAGCATAAATGTTACAGCCAACAGTCGAAATGTCTTTCGAGTACAAATTTTAAACTCGAAAGACGATTGTTGCAAGTTAAATAAACCTTATGAAAATAACGTAATTTTTTGTAAAAGAAATCA
Source organism: Maratus michaelseni (assembly GCA_963931845.1). Lineage (NCBI taxonomy): Eukaryota > Metazoa > Arthropoda > Arachnida > Araneae > Salticidae > Maratus > Maratus michaelseni. The sequence continues at coordinate 315,797,061 of OZ007595.1, read as the reverse complement.
TAGTATTGAATCCTTACAAAATACAACATATGTTAAAACTAGTCGTTGAAGCCACTGTAACACTTACGCATCATGGATATGCATAATATAAAATATTAAAATAAAAAATGTGTAAACTACTTATAAAATACATTGCAATTCGAATAAAATCGTGGCTTGATGACGTCATAAACTTTAAAGGCTCGATTACTGAATTGCTTAAAAGAAACATCCTTATAACTCCAAAAACAATAATCCTATTAACTAGCGGTTTATTGCATCGGATTAAGCGTCTCATTTCCAATTAAAATATATCTTTGAATTGAAATTTAGTTGAAATACAGGGTCATGAAAAATCGAAGAGTGTGGTAAATAGGATTTCAAATATCTCGGCAACTCATTATCTGATCGACTCCATGCTTTATGCAAAAAAAATTTTTTATTGTCTTTTATATTCACTCCTTAAAATAAACAATTTTGAAAATTTTTATATACCTTTTATCAGGACGAATATTTCGAGAGTCCGAAAAAAATAGTGCCTGATAATCGAGGTTACTGATATTCAATAAACTTCTTCTAATTATTACATACTAAGTACATACCAAATTCCAAGTCTCTATCTTAATTTTTTCGGGAGATAGAGCGTTTACAGATACACAGACACACAGACGGACGGCAATTTTTTTTTTCTAAAAATATGTTTTTTGGAATCTTCAGCGTCTGAAACGTGTAAATCCGTCAAATTTTTTTTTCGATTTTCGAAACGATTACAAGACGTACCTTATACTACGTATGATGGATAAGTAATACAATTATTTTAACTAATCTGAAACTTAACTAATAAAAGTTAACTCAATCGTAATAGTTATACGATTTATTTTAAAGCGCATATACCTTGAAATAAGTTCAAGTACTTTATATACCACCCCTGAAAGCATGGCCGAAATCATCTGTTTTGAGATGCAAAACAAATGGTATAAGTCATGCATTTCAAAGTTTCATAGTTCGGTCAATTTTAATGTTAGATGAATGGGACTTTTTTTTGTCTTACTTGTTAGTGTCACAGTAAATGTTTACTAAATATCACTTACAGGACCGGGAGACCGTATAAAAATTTAAATTTCGTAATTTTTTATAATAAATCGGCAATTTTTTTTCTAAAAATATGTTTTTCGGAATCTTCAGCGTTTGAAACGTCTAAATCCGTCAATTTTTTTTCGATTTTCAAAACGATTACAAGACGTACCCTATACTACGTATGATGGGTAAGTAATACAATTATTTTAACTAATCTGAAACTTAACTAATAAAATATAACAATCGTAATAGTTATACGATTTATTTTAAAGCGCATATACCTTGAAATAAGTTCAAGTACTTTATATACGACCCCTGAAAGCATGGCCGAAATCATCTGTTTTGAGATGCAAAAAAAATGGTATAAGTCATGCATTTCAAAGTTTCATAGTTCGGTCAATTTTAATGTTAGATGAATGGGACTTTTTATGTCTTACTTGTTTGTGTCACAGTAAATGTTTACTAAATATCAATTACAGGACCGGGAGACCGTATAAAAATTTAAATTTCGTAATTTTTTAATAAATGTTTTTCTTGACCCAAATCGCTTTAAAAATAATTCTTTACTTTATTTAAACCATTTTTACTTTCTTCTATCTATAATAGAAGAAAGTATTGTAATCGAAATTTTTTTCGACTTCCAGTTTTCGATGGATTTACACGTCAGAGATTCCGAAAAACATGTTTTTACAAAATGTCTGTCTGTCCGTCCGTCCGTCTGTCCGTCTGTCCGTCCTCATTGTATTATCGAAAAGTGTATGAAGTTATGCTTCAAATTGAACCACATTTTTTTTCTATGTTTTTGGCTATGGCAAGCAGGTTCTATTAGAATTTGGAGATATTTCGACGAAAGGGGGCGCTGTGATCGATATTTTTGTTCCATTTTCACTATTGTATCAAACGAAAAGTGTATGAAGTTATGCTTCAAATTGAATAACATTGTGTTTCTATGTTTTTGGCTATGGCAAGTAGGTTGTATTAGAATTTGGGGATATTTCGACGAAAGGGGCCGCTGTGATCAATATTTTTGTTTATTTTCACTATTGTATCATCGAAACGTGCATGAAGTTATGCTTCAAATTGAACAACATTTTTTTCTATGTTTTTGGCTATGGCAAGCAGGTTCTATTATAATTTGGGAATATTTCGACGAAAGGGGGCGCTGTGATAGCCATTTAAAGATTTCAAATTCAAAAAGATGTGCAAATTAAAAAAAAATAGAAATCCTAAAAGTTTTTTTTCGTTAAATATTCGGCCTTGATCCGGAGAATCTGGAGCCATTTTTGTTTTGCCTCTATCTTAAAAAATGGCTGAGGTATAGCGGTTGGAAATTTTAGGGTGGCTGACATTTTCAAACAAGACAGCAGTTCATCCATAAACGGGTTTAATTTATGAGTTTTTAGTTAACACGGTTTCGGCAAATTTTCTTTCATTGTTGTAACCATTAATCGTATTATATGCTTATCACTATATATTTATATTCGCCAACGTCAAATTCTCGCCAAACTTGGCCGCAGTTGGCGGAATATCGCCAAATTTGGCGACCACAATAGGTCGCCATAAATGAAGCCAACTTAGCTGTAGAGGACTAATTTGGCGATATTCTCATTCAAATTCAATGTTGACGAGAACTGGGATTGAATCTTCTTTAATTAGGTTCCACACATTTTACCTTCGTGTTTTCCAGTAAAGTTAGCTAAAATCGTAAAACCAAGGAATAGGGAGGCTATCTGATCCTGTCGGTTCAGGCCAGAAGGACTTTTCGTAGTTTAGTATACATCAGTTGATCGCATCCCGGTAACCCGACGATTCGCAAGAAGCTAACGTACAGCAGAATGACGAAAATTATTGATTTTATTGGCGATGTGATAGCGAATTTTGAAGTAAGTATTAACATGATTGACATAGAAGAAAGTTTTGGGATTGGCACATCCGACTAATTGTAATTGGAAGTATGCATCTAGAACCAACGGTTGCGAATACAAAGGTCGATCAGGTTATACGTGGACACCCTGTATAAATGAACTGTCATGCCAATAACATGGCCATGTAAACTTGAATAACATATATAAATTACATATGAATATGTGTATATTTACACAAGTTATAGCACGGACAGGCGGACAGACAAAACGAATTCATAAGCACTTTTCAATTAAGTCAGAAAGTGCTAAAAAGGAATATATTCAGAAATAACTTTTAATAAAGCCGTCATTAAGGATTAAAAAAACTATTCCTGACAAACTCTATATAATTCCATTTTAAAGCTATATGTTTGCAGTTTTATGCTTTTAGAAAGTCAATCGTTTATTTACATGGCAATGTCGTCTTATTCTATTATCTTTAATTCATATTTGGTAAAAAAACTAAAAAAAGACGAAATTCAAGAAGTAGACTGTGTGAAATGTTCCCTATAAAAATGATATTTGTTCCCACAAAAGAACTTTTGTACAGACTCTTTAGGTCAGTGTTAGAGTAGTTTTTATTTTTCTGATTGATTTTTCGAATTAGCATGAGCCTGGCTAATAGGAGAATGTTCTGCCTTTTCCAATCAGACTGATATTTTTAAAGCTTGTTGCAATGAACCTATTCAATATTAGGTTGATTGAAAATTTTCTATTTGTTTCGCAATCAGCCTGATATTTTTTAGGCATGGCAAAAAGCCTATGCAGCGTTTGGATAATTGGAAAATGAATTTTAAAATAAGCCTTATTTTTGCAGACTCATTGCAATAAGCCTATGCAATTTTAATCTAATTATAAAATCACCACCTGTTCGTTCAAACAGCCTAGTTTCCTCTAGGCTTTTTGCAATAAATACAAGGTAGTGCATGTTTACGCATAATCTAGTATACTAAAATCTACCCGCGTGTTTGTCTTATACACTACTCCTCTGAAATTATGGAACACTAGCAGAACCACCCTGCTTTCCACATGTTAACCAAGGGTGTTTTACGGGTAAAATAAATTAAAATGAAATGATACGACCATCACAATGAAGGGGCTTTGTGTATTCCCCCACATAAATCATTAAAAAGACAATTTAAAAAAACTTAAGTTACTTTGATTAATATATTCGTGTCATTCATAAGTTACTTTGATTCATGGAAAAATGCCTCATCTTTATAAATCAGAATGTGCGTTTTCTTTGGCGTGCGTAACAGAAAATTAGACGATTTTTCTGACAACAGGAAAACAAAAATCAACCAAATGACGTAGCATTTATTAAGATTCTTCTTTCGCATGGCTTCATCTACTATATTATAAAGCAAAAACATATCCACGAGTAAGGCGGACATCATAGACGGTGGAAATGGTCTAACTAATAAATTTTGCTTTTGCTGCATTTTTTTAACCCATTAAACGCCAACGCTCCCGTTGTGGGAACATGTATTTTATATATTTTTTCTCCAAATACCTTTTAGCTATTTAAGAAAAAAATCTTTCTATGGAAAAGTTATAATAAAGGAGTATAAAATATATTTTTATCAAAATAATATTTTCCTTTTTTCAAATTTTTGTAAATTTAAAAAAAAAAGAGAATTTTTGGTTTTCGGATTATCTTAAGTAAAATTAATTAAAAAAAACCCTTCAGTTTTGTTCATTTACAGTTAGGTTTTAAAACCAACATTTCAAGTAACAACATATTAAAAACCGAAGTAAATAGATTTATTTAAAGCAACAATAGAAACACTTTTTTTGGAATGTTCCCATAGTGGGAACGTTGGCGCTTTGTGGTAACATTTCCTTCCCCTTTGTCTGAGAGCGAGCTTTCACAAAGAAAAGAATGCGCCCTTAGGAAGAAAGATACGAAGTAACCACTTAAAGTGATAAAAGAACATTTTTAGTTCCTGTGTTCGGAGAAACAACAATACGGTGAAATATAGTTGTATTTTACTGCGTTTTAGTTTGTTATTTTGAAAAACATAGTGAATTTGAATCGTTCGGCAGTCCATAGGTAATAGTGTTTAAATAAATTTTAAAAAAGTTTCGATATATATGAAAATGCCTGTTAAATTTTTAACAGTAAAACAAGCCTTGGAATATTTTGATACACTTTATTCTGATTTTGAAGGTTATCCACTAAATTTACAAGTTTATGTGGGAAAAAATAAAAATACATTTGAAGAAAGAAAAGAAACAGAAACTAAGCCCCTTGGAACAAGGGAGGTTTTGGACTTTATTAAATGCGTTGAAGATCCCCCAAAATATACGTTTTATATGGAATTTTTTTTTACATCTCTGGAATTATTAGAAGAAATGCGAAAGTGAAATTTTCGTATGATTGGTACAATATGAGAAAATAGATTGAAAAATTGTCCTTTGAGTAAATGTAAACAATTGTGAAAAAATGAAAGGGGTACTTTTGAATCCATTGTCACAGATAATCTGTCTGTAGTAAAATGGAGAGACAGCAAGGTTGTGTGTTTGGCATCTAATTTTGAAGAAGAGACTCCCTTAGGTCAGGTAAAAAAAGGGTGCTCTAAAGAAAAAAAAAAAGAAAATTTATTTACCTCAACCGAAGATAATTTCATCATATAATAAGTATATGGAAGGTGTGGATCTCCTAGATAGATTTTAAGTACTTACAGGCCCCGTACAAAAAATTTTAAAAGAAAATAATTAAAAAGGTAAACTTATCTATGTTAACAATTTATTTGTTAATAGTATTTTTCTTCTTTAAATTAAAAAATGCAAATCAAAATAATGATTTTTAATTCAGTATTAAATTCTTTATACCTGCATATATAATAAATTAATTGTTTTAAACAAATTTTTATTGCATGCAAAAAAAAAATATATATATATATATATGTATCCACTTTTTGTAAAATAATTAAAAACGTAACTTCTTCTAAGTAGAAGGAAAACGAATGCTACTTGCGTTTAATAAAGCGTTTCTCCCCTATAACACGCCAAAGCTCCCGCTACGGGAACATGCCGGATTTTCTAAACGGTTACACTTAAAAAAAGAAAAAATTCAACAGTTCTATAATAGAGACATCAAATGTGCATTCAAAAATTTAAAAAGTTATATTTATTTAACATGGTTCATATAGCGGCGTTTAATGGGTTAAACTTCTAAACATTGCACACATTCATTTTTTACTGTCGAATAAAATAAAAAGTACTTTCAAATGGAACTTGTTTGAAAAGTGTATCACAATTCACTAATTTTTGATGGACTTTAAAATAATTTTAAAGTTTGGATATTTCTAAATCTGCGTGCAACCCATTTACGAAAGCTTAATACGTTAATATCTTAAAGCATTATAAAGCCAAAACATGTTCGTGAATAATTCTGATATCATATTGGTGGTGGCAACGGCCTAACCCATAAATTTTCCTTTTACTTAAATATTTCGTTTAACTTCTAAGCAATTAAATCTAAGCAAATACAGTCAATTTTTACACTATCGAATTAGGTTAAAAAAGTACTTTCAACACTATTTGTTTCAAACGTGTATCATCATTTACTGCTTTTGTATGGATTTTAAAGTAAATTTCAATAATGAATATTTTTAAATCCGCGTGTGTGCTATCCAATGACCAAAGATGTAACCTGTTTGTTCGTTAACCAATGTCAATATTTCAGCATTTGTTGGTTTCCGTGTAATATTCAATAACTTAATTGTCAAGTAAAATTAAAACTTAAATAAGACTTAAGAAAAATATAATACAGCAATTTAACATATATGTAATGGAACTATGCGCTTAAACACTGAAATAATCAGAATAACAAACGTTGGTATAAATAGTAAAAAGTTTCCCGATTAACCGCTCGCTAATACGAAAATATAAAATCTGCTTTTTGATTTAGCTCTTGGGCAAAGTGCTCGATTTCGAATTAAAATATATCGAAATTCATACGTGTAACAGAAGTATAATTAAACGGAATTCATATTAATAATGAATTCAATGATCAGTTAAATAAGACTTAAGAAAAATATAATACAGCAATTTAACATATATGTAATCGAACTATGCGATTAAACACTGAAATAATCAGAATAACAAATGTTGGTATAAATAGTAAAAAGTTTCCCGATTAACCGCTCGCTAATACGAAAATATAAAATCTGCTTTTTGATTTAGCTGTTGGGCAAAGTGCTCGATTTCGAATTAAAATATATCGAAATTCATACGTGTAACAAAAGTAGAATTAAACAGAATTCATATTAATAATGAATTCAATGATCAAAACACCAAATAACACTAATTTAGAAAATTGGCTGATTTTTTTTTTTTTTTTTTAAATAAAGTCATAGTTGTTTATCTTTATTGCTAAAGCGATACTAAGCAACTTGACTTCCATGATCTGGAAAAACTGTTTGTTTGTAGAAATTAAAAAAAATATTTTTTAAATAATAAAGTGCAAAAATATTATGGCAACATAATTTTACACAGTATGTATGTGCGTGCATGATAAACACAGTTTTTTATTTTCTGTTATAATCTCTGCTACATCTGCATCAAGTTGCACGAACACTAGTAGAGCACATCTTGATAACTTATCGAACTAAATGTACAGAACAACGCGTACATTGATTTTCTAACGTTATTATATATGATACTTCTCTTTTAAAAGCATCATATATCTATAGGAATCGATGAACTAATGTTTAAATCATTCCATAATCTACAAATATTTGAAGTCGAAACAAGCTGTTGTAATGTCAAAATATCACCCAAGAACATGATTGTGAAAAACTGTATGTGGGTTAATGAATACAGTTATCTTGGTTTGTTTTGAAAAATCCTTCATATGTAAAGGTGTTGAGTTTATCTTCTAGAAAGGACAATACATAACAATTCGAATAGAAATATTATATTGAGATCAGACTGCGTCTATAAAACTAAAGCTACTTTTAATTTTTTTTTTCTACGTAACTTTTTCCCCATACTTTCCTGAACATATTTCAGCAGATCAAAATTTACGCAGAGGTAAGCACTGTAGAAGTGAGGGCATTAATTCGATGGAAATGATTGCTGATTTGTGTACCCCCTTTAGGTGATTGTCGGCAGTTAGTTTTATTTAATGAAGTGCATCGCCCCTTTCTGTAGAATTTAATGTAGAATTTCAAGTTAGTAGCAATTTGGTTTTAAATTATCCGTTTTGCATATTCATTCAGCAGTGCAATCAAATATGTAGTGGTTTCACACGAAAAGGACATGAGTGAAAATTCTGTATTGATTTCGTAATGAACGAAAAGTGAGTGCTTTTTATATTGCTTTCAATAAATCATAATTTTACGAAGTAATCAGCTACCATTAAACAAACCGCATCAGATACTTTCTAACTGAAATACATGTACAGTCTGACAAAAAAAAAGAGACTAACAAAAGAGAACATTTATAGATTTCAATCTGAAGTGGACAAAGAAAAAAAATAAAGTAGCCATTCGAATAAATATTATGTCTTATTTAAAAAAAAAAATTAACTTCATATTAAATATTTCCAAATTGTGAAATTTCCAATGCAAACACCTAAATTTAACATCGTATTTGGATTATTCGATACATTTTATAATTCTAAACGGGAAGTCCTTCGGTCAAGTATGTTAGGTCTTATGAAGATGTAAATTTTAGAACTTCTTATATTAAATTCATTAGAAATCGCTGGAAAACAAATAGCAACGTGGATCGTTTTTTTAGGCATAACTCAAAATGAACTTAGCAGAATGAGTTGCAATTTCGGAATGCGCATATTTGGAACCTCTAAAAATCTATTTCGGTTAAAAAATATATATTTTACAATTTATTTTGTTTTTCGAAAAATATTTTTCTTTTCAATATATTCGTTTAAAAAAAAAAAAGAAAAAAAATGGCAACTATTCTATAATTTGAAACTGCTATATATCAGCCCTTTTTTAAGATAGAGGCAAAACAAAAAAAATGCTCTGGAATCCTTGGATGAAAGCCGAACATTTAACGCAAAAAATGTTTGGCATTTCTAAATTTTGTACATCCTTTTGAATTTGAAATCTTTAAAGGGCTATCACAGCGCCCCCTCCAGGCAACACAATATCCCCAAATTCAACTGGAACCTGCAGGTCATAGTGAAAAACATATACAAAGAGTTTGTTCAATGATCTGCATAACTTCATACACTTTTCTATGATACAATAGTGAAAATGGAACAAAAATCACGATCACAGTGCTCCCTTTCGTCAAAATATCCCCAAATTCAAATGAGACTTGCGGAGAAATAGAAAAAAATTTGGTCCAATTTGAAGCATAACTACATACACTTTTCGATGACACAATGAGAACATACAAACGGACAGACATACATTTTATAAAAATATGTTTGTTTTTTTTGGAATCTCTGACCCCAAAAACGCGTAAATCCGTAGAAAATCAGAAGTAGAAAAAATTTCGATTACAATACTTTGTTGTATTATAGATAGAAGAAAGTAGAAAGGTTAGGAAATTTATTATAAAATACTGGTGCAAGTTTACATCTGCGTTGATCAGTTTCAGAAAAACGTACGTTGTAAATTACTGCGCATTGTATAATGTTCGAACAAGATGCTTAGCACATATTTAATACAATATCTTGTATTATTCCTAATTCACCTACGCGAAATTCACTATTATTTACATGTACAATTTGCATGTTTCTAAAACACATCTGAAATAATTACTTACAAAACGAATATAATATTTAAATAATATTTAGAGCCTAAAGTCCCTACATATAATACAAAGCTAAATGGAGAGATTCATTGTATTTTAACACTCTTCTTCACCTGAGCCTCATATGAATCTCTTAACGTTATTAATCAAAAACATCCCATTTTGCAACTAAATTGAATATTTTTAAAAATACTTCCAGAATGCGATATATTTAAATTTATTTACGTATTTGAACTTGTATATATTTACATTAATGAAACTATATAAAGTTGTAAATATAATCTATTGCAATTAAATTCATTATTTTCACATTTTTTTGCCTCTTTTGATATACATTTGACATGAATAACTGTTTTATTTCATTTACTGAAAAGGCCCCAGTAAAAAACTCTTTTTCTGGCAGTATTTTTTTTTTTCATTTTAGTATTAAATTATAAAGGGAAAAAATTTAATTATATCTGTACGACAAAACCTTTCACAATCTAGTAGATAGAAACACAGTTTTGTTTTCACTCTGAAAAGGAAAGGCTTTTTTTCTTGTCATAGTTTCCTTGACATATGTTTTGGCAATAAATTCCTAAAGGATCACTGCTTCTGTCTCTTCCTTTAATAAATGAATAATTCGAGAAATCCGCATGAAAACAAGAAATTAAGCAGCGATTTGCTTAACAAGGAACATTATGGTTTTTTAATTATCTTACGACATTTTACGAATAAACGTTATCAAAGTAACTTTTTTATTCTAATTATCTGGAATGAAATACAACTGAAAATTGAAAATATTTTCGTAAAAAGTTTTAGACAATATTTGGGAAATAGGATGTTAACTATCACTTAAAAAATAATATATATATATACATATATATATATAAGATATATATATATATTAATGTATTAATAAAATAATATATATACATACATATATTTTTTAATTTTGTTCATTCATACTCTTAACTTTATAAGCACCACGTGATTCAAGGATTGTTTTCATTTTACATTATTCCTTGTGTTCACATGAGTAAATTATTTATGTAAGTTGATATATATTCTACTGATAGTGTAATGAAATGTTAAATAGTCTATCATAGTCCTCCCTAGTCCAAAACTTGCTGGTCTTTCTTTATTTTTAAAACGATTTTTAAACGACTAAAAAGCAGTTTCACTCTCGATATAGTAAGAGAGTAAAAAAGTTAATTTCGAATCACACGTAAAAGCATATTTGTGTGATAGTTCTTGTTTATCTTTACAAGAATAATCATAGATTCTTCTTAAATTTAACAATTTTTTATGTATCTTCACGATAATGAACTGTTTGTAAGGCGCAGTAAAACTAGCAAAATAAAGTACAAAACAAGTCATATACTCATCGTTTATTTGTTTATCACATGTGTTTACACTTTTTTCACATTTTATAGTTAGAGCGCAAGTCAAGATGATGGGCCTTTTTTCTAAGATAACCATATCATAGGTGTTTCAGAATAGAATCGACTGCCTCATGTGGAGTAATAAAATTAATAATCCACGAATAACACATCAGTAACGAGAAACTATTTGATGTAACTCCTTTTCTATAAAACTGAAGCTACTTTTCAATTTTTTTTTTCTACGTAACTTTTTTCCCATACTTTCCTGAGCATATTTCAGCAGATCAAAATTTACGCAGAGGTAAGCACTGTAGAAGTGAGGGTATTAATTCGATGGAAATGAATGCTGATTTGTGCACCCCCTTTAGGGGATTGTCGGCAATTAGTTTTATTTAATGAAGTGCATCGTCCCTTTCTGTAGAATTTAATGTGGAATTTCAATTTAGTAGCAATTTGGTTTAAAATTGTTCGCTTTGCATATTCATTCAGCAGTGCAATCAAATATGTAGTGGTTTCACACGAAAAGGACAGGACTGAAAATTCTGTATTGAATTCGTAATGAACGAAAAGTGAGTGCATTTTATATTGCTTTCCATAAATCATAATTTTACGAAGTAATCAGCAAAAAATGCTCTGGAATCCTTGGATAAAAGCCGAACATTTAGCGCAAAAACTTTTTGGGATTTCTAAATTTTGTACATTCTTTTGAATTTGAAATCTTTAAATGGCTATCACAGCGCCCCCTCCTGAAGGCAAAATATTCCCAAATTCAACTGGAACCTGCAGGCCATAGTGAAAAACATTTACAAAGGGTTTGTTCAATGATCTGCATACACTTTTCTATGATACAATAGTGAAAATGGAACAAAAATCGCGATCACAGCGCCCCCTTTCGTCGAAATATCCCCAAATTCAAGTGAGACTTGAGGAGACATAAAGAAAAATTTGGTTCAATTTGAAACATAACTTCATACACTTTTCGATGATACAATGAGGACATACAGACGGACAGGCATAAATTTTGTAAAAACATGTTTTTCGAATCTCTGACCCAAAAAGGCATAAGTCCGTCGAAAATCGGAAGTCGAAAAAAATTTCGATTACAATACTTTGTTCTATTATAGATAAAAGAAAATAAAAAGGTGAAGAAATTAATTATAAAATACTGGTGCAAGTTTACATCTGCATTGATCAGGTTCAGAAAAACGTACGTTGTAAATTACTGTGTATTGTATGATGTTCGAACAAGATTCTTAGCACATATTTAATACAATGTCTTGTATTATTCCCAATTCACCTGCTCGAAATTCACTATTGTTTACATGTACAACTTGCATGTTTCTAAAACACATCTGAAATAATTACTTACAAAACAAATATAATATTTAATTAATATTTAAAGCCTGAAGTTCCTACATATAATACAAAGACAGTACAATGCTAACTGGAGAGATTCATTGTATTTTAACCCTCTTCTCGACCTGAATCTCTTAACGTTATTAATCAAAAACCTCCCACTTTGCTACTAAATTGAATATTTTTAAAAATACTTCCAGAATAATATGTAATTGAATTCATGCGATATCTCTAAATTTATTTACGCGTTTGAACTTCTATATATTTACATTAATTAAACTATATAAATTTATAAATATAAACTATTGTAATTAAATTCATTATTTTCATATTTTTTGCCTCTTTTGATATACATGTGACATGAATAAATGTTATCTTTCATTTACTGAAAAGGCCCCACTAAAAAACTTTTTTTGGCAGGTTTTTTTTTTTTTTGAGTATTAAATTATAAAGAAAGAAAATTTAATTATATCTATACGACAAAACCTTTCAAAGTCTAGATAGAAACACAGCTTTGTTTTCACTTCGAAAAGGAAAGTTTTATTTTTCTTGTCATATTTTCCTTAACACATGTTCTGGCAAAAATTCCTAAAGGGTTACTCCTTCTGGTTCTTCCTACAATAAATGGATCATTCGAGAAATCCGCATGAAAACAAGAAATTAAGCAGCGATTTGCTCAACAAGGAACATTATGTTCTTTTAATCGTCTTACGACATTTTTTGAATAAAAGTTATCAAAGCAACTTTTTTATTCTAATTATCTGGAATGAAATATAACTGAAAATTAAAAATATATTCGGAAAAAGTTTTAGACAGTATTTAGGGAATTGGATGTTAACTATTCACCACTTGATTCAAGGATTGTTTTCATTTTACATTATTTCTTTATCTTCACATGTGTAAATTATTTATGTAAGTCAAAATATCTTCTACTGATACTGTGAAGAGATGTTAAATACTCCATCGTAGTTCCTCCTAGTTCAAAACTTTCTCGTCTTTCTTTATTTTTATAACGCTTTTTAAACGACTAAACAAGCAGTTTCACTCTCGATGTAGTAAGAGAGTAAAAAAGTTAATTTCGAATAACGCTTAAAAGCATATTTGTGTGATAGTTCTTGTTTATCTTTACAAAAATAATCATAGATTCTTCTTAAATATAACAATTTTTTATGTATCTTCACGATAATGAACTGTTTGTAAGGCGCAGTAAAACTAGCAAAATAAAGTACAACACAAGTCATATACTCTAAGTTTATTTGTTTATCATTTGTGTTCACATTGTTTTCACATTTTACAGTGAGAGCGTCAGTCAAGATGATGGGCCTTTTTTCTAAGATAACCGTATCATACGTGTTTCAGAATAGAATCGACTGCTTCATGTGGAGTAATAAAATTAATAATCCACGAATAACACATAAGTAACGAGAAACTACTCGATATAATTCCTTTTTATGGCTCGCATGTTTTTATGAGGAATATTTAATTAAGCAATTTGAGACAGTATAATGTAGGCTCAAAATATTAAGCAGGCGAGTTCAATATTTCAAAGAAGCATACAATAAGGTAGCAACATAAAACACTTACAAAATTGATTCGGATTTCATACTGCAGAAGTGCACACATAGGAAATAAATGGCCACACATAAAAATTCGACTTTGCTTTCCTTAAAATGTGGTATTTAAAATAAGTAACAGAAAAAAGGGAATTTACTTCCGTTTCTTTATTTGATAATTTACACGTCTCACTTACTTTTTTTACGTTAGTATTTTGGTAACTTAAAATCAAATTCTATGGTCTGTTTTATGTGTATTATGTTATCTAACTATGCATTTTGGAATTACAAATAAAGTATACATTCGATCTAAACTACATTATCAAAAGTTTGATTAAGCAAAAGTATCCTTATGTTTTACTTTTCATCTATCTTTTTTCCCCATCATCTAATAATATAAAATACTCTAATAAATAGTTTGAACTATTATTTTTTGTTTGAGGCTAAAAATGTTCTGCAAAATTGATGAAATACAAACAAAAGCTTTTTTTAGTGAAATGACACTGGTGCCCGGTAACTTTTTATAATGTAGTTTACATCGTATGTATACTTTATTTGTAATTAGAAAATACATAGTTACATAACATAATACATAAAATGTACCATAGACTTTGATTTTAAGTTATCAAATTTCTAACGTAAAAATACGTAAGTGGGATATGTAAATTATCAAATAAAGAAACGGACGAAAATTTCTTTTTTTCGGTTACTTATTTTAAGTACCACGTTTTAAGAAAAGCAAAGTCTGATCATAGGAAAATGCGTCTTATAAATGATGAAAAATTGATATGAAAAATAATATCACACATTTGTTTGTACAAAATAGAAGCGAGAAAAAACTAATTAATTTACCTGATTGCAAAACAAAAATCTAGTAAAATACAATAAAAATGAATAATTTATTACATTTTTGGATTTAAATTTTACAGTAACTAAAGAACGCATTTAGTGTGTTGATTTAAAAAAAAAAAACTGATTTAACTTTAAACATAAATATGTGAATTCACATTAATTTTTGCTGTGTCCTTTATTCGAATCGAGACGCACCAATCAGAAGCATATATAAGCAAGTCTGCAGTACGCTGAAAAAAAGAGTCATTTGGATCAACAGATTTGTCTTCTATCAGTGTGGTCGATTATTTTCTGTTTGCATATAAAATACAAAATTGAGGAAAAACACGAAATTTGGTGTGTACGAAGAAGGTGATGAACAAACTTAACTGAAGTGCTTGATTTTTACTGCAGTGCTTACATTATTTAAAAAAAATATATTTTCCCATAAAAACAATAAAGCAAACAAAGACACCTTATAAGTTCTATTTTAGAAGAATCAGTATGAATGCGAAATTAATTACGTTAATTCCTTTAACTGCAATGCTCATTAATTTAATAAACATTTCCTTTCTTGTATGGTAAGATTTCGTAGCCTTTAAAACTGGGACCTGTCCGACTTTAACATGTATGCCCGAAACAGCTCCTTCTAAAAGGTTAACTTTTTGAAAAGAGCTTTTTCGAGAATTTCTAATTATTTGAAAATTTAGGAGAAGCACATATTTTATATTAAATAATTTGTTTTGAAAAATAATCTTACGTTACTTTATTAATTTTTATACTTTAAAGTATCTTAATCTATTTTATTTTGTAAAAACACACTTTACTTTAAACGAAATAATTATATAAGATTATAAGGTAATGTTTCTTATGGTAAAAATTAGATTTAATTGTTTCGACTATTTTGACACTTTGTCAGATCCAGTATTCTATAAAAAGTATGTTATATTTTAAAAGAATTCTGGTAATAAATATTTTTTTTTATTTCGGAAATCTTATATTAATAATATAATATATTCAGTAGATAGTACGACAAGAAATTTTTTAAAAAGCAAAAACATTCAGTAAGTTTATTCTTTTTTGAAGGAAAAAAAGATTCATAATAATAATAATAATGTTGAAATAATTTAAAATTAAGGATAAAAAAGTATTTAAAGTGTTAATGTAACCAGGGAAAGCATCTATATTTATTAAAACAAATGAAATCAAAGTTGTCGAAAAAAATTTAGAAACTGCTACTCTAGGTCATTTATTAGTCAACGACAAAACACAATTTTCCAGAGAAAGAAAAATCGACTGTTTGTGCCAAAGCACATCAGTTTTAAAAGAGAATTTAAATCCACTTACAACAGAACATAAAGAAAGACAAAAAATATATTTAAGGTACTATTTTTAAATTCCTTGGCACGAAAGATTTAATTACAATGTAAAACGTCTTGAAAAATAAATGAACTTCGCTTTCATGTAGTAATTATGCATTACGTATTTTCTAAGTAAAACGGGAGAAAAAATGGAAAAGTTATGTCTAAGTTTGTAACTTAAGCTTCTAATATACATATTTTTTAATATAGTTATTATTAAAGCGATAGAAAACAAGTAATGAATTATGATAACAGTATTTTACCACATATTTCTAAAAAAGCTTACTTTATAACGTATTTTTAAGCAGAATTATGAATAAATAAAGCACATTTCAAAATGGAATACAACAAATTTTCCATTATCTGATAATAAAAAAAAATTATAAACAGCATTAGCATTTTTGCTTAGAATGAATCTCAGGTTTTCTTTATCTTCATTAAAAAAAGAAAACTGTTTGCTAAATGTTTGAAAACATAACCAATAAAATTCCACAAGGAACTATAAGGAACGTCAATAATAATAAAAACATATACGAAATACATTTATAAATATATCTTCGCAGATGGCGCTGTTCAGCGACATCTGCTTGATCGTGCTCGACCTCTACCCAATGGTGTATCGGTGTCTTGCAAGTTCGCGTTCACCTGCTGTGTCGTCTTCCGCCCATAGCCGTATGCAAAGCCCTGATTTTTTCTTGGAGAGCTTTTTGAAACTTATAAAGCGATATGACAAATGTCTCAATGTGCTTGGTACTTATGTGCAAAAATAAAGTTATGTTTTATCTTTAATGTCTCATTACATTTTTTGTCTTTCATACACACCTCTGCCCACAGTCGCCAGGGGAAACGTATGTTCCGACTGCCCCTCGTAGTTACAGTCTACTGATCGGCAGTTCACGTTGAGAATAATAATTGATGAAAAGCATGCAATTTGCACATAAACTGGAAATTCAACAAAGTGTGACATCGCCGCTTTGAGCGATTCCAAAACAACGAAGTCTTAGCTGATAGTTTCCAGCCGTTTTACAAACGTTGTCAAAACTGTGTTATGGATAATGGAGATTACTTTGAAGGGAAATAGAGATTTTTGCTTGCGGCGTTCGTTTTCCTTATTTTATCAGAACATTCACCGACGTTTTTAGACGCATCTTGGACTTTATTTAGTGTATTTCTTTATTAAAGAAATAAAACTGTATTTAAGACAATACGGCCAAATGTTTACGAAACTTTCTAAATTATACATTTTTTTTCCGTATTCTTGTAATTAAAAAGACAAATAAATTACTGATAAAGGGTATAGCAATATAACATATACTTTATTGAAATCAATCAATTTCTGATTAAACTAACTTGTACTAAAAATCATTTACACTCTAGTTGTTAGGTTTTTCAAATTTTAATCTGGACTCTTCACATGTTGTTTGCAAAAGAATATATCTTTCTGCATGTTTAAATGACACTAGACGAAATAAATGAAGCGTAAACTGAAGAAAGACAAGTCAGCTAAGAGAAATTACTTACATAAACAGAGGTAAGAGAAATCCCGCTGCGAGATGAAACATAATCCATCACATTTTGTCTACTCAGAGCTTATCGGTAATATTTCTTCGGAATGTATATATGAGGCAACAAATAAACTAAAATATTTTGTACAACTCTGTACATTATCTGAAAACTTTTGTACACACACTATATTAAGCTAAAATTTAATTGAGGTTAAAAACGCATAAGGCAACTTAAAACAAATTTCCATCAATTACTAACCATAAACGACAATGTACATTGGTTTTTGCGTAGCCCTGTATATGTGTTTATAAATTTTTTCACAAATTTCTACATAAGTCTACAAACTATAGTTCAGCAGGAAAATGCTTAACTACCCGTAGCAATTCACTTCCTTAGTCTCTAATACTTACGAATTCCCTTGTGTAACCTTGTATATGGTAGATCAAATTTATACACACCACGCACTATGCAAAAATTTAGTTAAACGCAAACCAATGTTGAAAACGCATCTGTCACATACAGACTGTAATTACTGCACGTATACTGTTACCGATATTTTCGTGTATTGCCGTAAATGAACGATAAACGTAATGCACACCATAATTTTAAATGAGCAATTTATTGTACTCCTGAGTAATGCATATAAATTTCATTATGTTTGAAATAATAAAACATCATTAAATTACACTGCAAACGATTATTCCCCGTAGAACAATGTGCAAACGAATTTATTTGTTTGACCCTGTAAATGAATAATATATGCTTATCACCCCATTTCCTACAAAAAGTATGTTCTATTGCGCTTCATAATTGTATATAAATTTTATCATGTTTCAAATGGCGTAGCATCATAGAAATGCACTTGAAACGATTTTTTCCCATTGACTGTGAAATAACTATGAGAACTACATGCTTCATTTTCAATATAGATCATTCTATAGTAAACGACAATAACATACAATAATATCAGAAGAATCCGAGTGTATTTATGTGAGTTAGAGCACGGACGGACGGACAGGCAATCCGAAGTCATAAACACTCTTCGACTACGTTGGAAAGTGTTAAAAACGATAATTTTAAAAAGTATTTTTACAGTATTTTTTAAGGATTTAGATGTTTTTTGTTCGAAAAATCACGAAATTAAGAGATATAATACATTTAATAACGAAACAACAAATTGCTATTTTCATAAAGGATTTCAATAATTTATTAATAAACATGATACTCTTGAAAAGCACGAAAACATTATCCTGTTTTTTAAACCCGATATAAAACGTTAAGCAATCGCTTGAAAAAATTCTTATTGAAGAGAAAAAATTGTTGTTTTCCTTTCTTTAAATAAAACAGGGGATTCATCTCGGGGCTCTCCGATTGCAGTAAATAGGTGAAAATGATTTTTAAGTGAAAAGTCTAATAGACGTTTTACATTTAAAGTATTTTTGTAGATTGTCCTCTAAGAATACAATTCAATAAAGATTTCTTATAATAATTGGCGAATTTTTATATAAAAGTTAATACATATTAACTAAGAAACAAAAAAAATTATGATCGTTTTTGATTTTTTAACTAATTTTCAAACAAGATTTTTTTTAAATCTATCTTCCAATGAACATTTGTTTCGACTATCGTGTCATGCAACATTAGCTGTAACCCAAATCTACATAACTAAGTGGAAAGTTGCAGAGTTACCTCTATTAGCAATTGATTGTCCCTTGTTTGGCGAGAGATCAATCTTCACTCTTCTCACCTTCGTCACCTAACCAATGAAAAGTGTATTTTCATTCATAAAAGTTGAAATGGCTGAAATAATTCCTTTGCAACATTGCACATAGACAGATTATAAGAACTATTAGAACATTAGTTGCTTATTTCCAGCTTATTTCATTTAAACATGTTACTTTAATTAAATTTCAAAACTTTATTATTTGAATACATATTTGATATAACAATTTATTTTCCGTTTAGTTTGTAGGAAATCGAAAAAATTATATATAATATAAAAAAATTACTAGTGTTTTAATTTAAAAAACATCTTTACTTGTCATCTGTACACTTTGCAATATGTTCTGCAATAAGTGGAGCAGGAATTGGTTTTTATAAACATTTTATTAACTTTTTTATAAACCGTATCTTTTACAAACATTTTTATTCACACAAATCAAAAAAATCTAAATAGATATTCAATAAAAGTGACTACTATTCTGCAAAATTTTTTTTTTTTTTTTAAATATAAACAAAGTCGCTTGCAATCTTGTGATTTATTCATTGTTGCATTATTTTCCAAAAATGCATAGTTGTATTCTGGTTCAGAATTAAAAAGAAAATATGCTAGATTTTTAA
Source organism: Maratus michaelseni (assembly GCA_963931845.1). NCBI lineage: Eukaryota > Metazoa > Arthropoda > Arachnida > Araneae > Salticidae > Maratus > Maratus michaelseni. The sequence continues at coordinate 315,777,055 of OZ007595.1, read as the reverse complement.
ATACTTTTGGAAGACAAACTTTCCATTTTACAAAAAATATTAGAATTGAAGATATTATACATAACAATAGCTATGTTAATAAATAATTATATACGATCACTTAAATTAACAATACAAATATTTATTTGCGATAATTATAGAAAGTAACAGAAATATCCTTTCACTTACGTAATGTACGTATGGTACGTAAGAAAAAAAGTTACAAAAAAAATTTACTTTCAAAACTCAATTACAAAGAACAAATATTTGAGCAGTTACCTTTTGTTATTTGTTTTTCGCACATTATTGTATTTTTAAAAAGTAGACAGTTTTTTTTTTGCTTATTTTTCTAATGTTGAGAGACTTTAGGAAGGTATCAATATTATTTAGAATGAGTAAATGTAATATTAGAATGATTCGAAAGAATTAAACATTACCGAAAAAATGCGAGGTATAATATTTTCTTTGATATTTCGATAAATTAATTTTTTATGATATAATTTTCAAAAAGTTTTGAGTGATTGAAATTTGATAAAATTAGAGTGTGAGAAAATTAGACAAAAGGTGTTTTGAGAAAAAAGTTATTTAAAGTTATCGATGCCGTTCCCTTATTGTGGCATACAATATTTCTGTAGTTCGAAAATTGTCTCTTAATTTTATATTGATTTATAACTAATGAAGTATGATTTCCTTATAGTATAAAGAGTACTTTAATCTAAAAAAGTACAAAGTTTTAAATCTGTGAAAAGGTTGTTACCACTAAAGACATTTTATTCAATATTTCATTTACCCTTTCATTCAAGAATACATCCAAAGCAATCTCGTTTACAGTACAACTTTTTATATAATGCAAACAATTTAGATACTCAGTCATATCTAAACCGATTTTTTAACTATCAAAAAACATATTCACAGTTTCTTTCAGCGTTGGAGTTCCTTATGCATTATAAAGGATGATTTTCTTATTATATTATCCTATATACTAATATAATAAAACGATCTTTCAGATCTGATCAGACATTATCTGATGGATCATGTCCCGGCAAGCATTTTCATTCTTTGCTTGTTCGTAATTGCGACAGGATATTCCCACCAATATATAATTATTTCATGTGCCGTTTTCTGGTAAATTTTATTTAAGTATTTCATCTTGCGTAAATAAAATAAAAATATGTATAATAAGCTTTATATCACAGTAGATAACAGCTTGTATGAATATTATGAATTCTCATTCGAATTGGCATTTCCCTTAAAAATTATTTGAACGCTGTTAGTTTTTATCTAAAAGGATTTAATATGAATGTAATTTCCCCCACAAAATTTTTTTAACCTTTTCACGTACAATTGCTAATACACCAGTTTAATAAATTATACAAGATGGAACATAATGTTCCTTGTAGTGTAAGCTTTTATGAAAAACTAAGTGAATTTTATTGTTAGCTAAATGTAGAAAACGGAGATTTTACATGTAATAATATAATGATTTTTTTAATATAAAGCATGAAGTTAATTCCAATTTTTTGAAAATTGAACATATTTTCTAAATAAACGCGAAAAGATGCAGTTTTCACAACTATTTATCGGGTTATCGGATGAACATTCAGTCGTAAGTCAAGAGAACAAAATAATCGCAGTGTCGATTTTCGATATTCGCACTGCAAGGAAGCACTCAAACTTCATATCCTCACTAAATAAATGTTTTTCCGTTAAACTGAGAAATAATTTTTTATACTGTGCAATATCACGCTTCTTAAAAGAATAAGTGATAAAAAGCTAACTAAACTCTATTTCCAAAATATGTTTTTTTTTTTTCAGGTTAGTGATCTTTCATGAAACGTTTTGTCATAAAGTATAACTATATTGTCTTGTGAAGTTTAATTAAAAAGTATTTCCAATACTGTATATTTATTTTTAATTTCGAGACGAATTTTTCTCAACTTCATTTTTATAAATTGAATCACTTAAATGAAGCTGCGTCAGTAAACGCCTGAAAGTTTCAAACAGAAATTTGTTCACCGTCCAAAATTGTTGTTTTTCTTTCTAAAAAAAAAAAAAAAATATATATTCAAAAAGTTAAAAAATTTATGATGGGGGGAGGAACAATTTTTTTTTATTTCTCCTAAGACAACGCACTCTCAGATGAATACTTGTTGATATACTCAGAATATCGTCAAAGGAAATACTCGTGATACTCGAAAATGCATTTTCTTTTATTTAAAACCTAAAGGGTTTTAATAAATAAAAGTATGAAGCCCGATTCAGACATGAAATTGAAAATTATATTTATCGTATCATGAAATAGCTAAATGTAACTTTATTATTAATAGAAAACAATTTGCTTACAAAAAATACAAACGCAACGACTTTCTGATACTCTTAATATTAGCATATACACATTATGTAATTATATGTAGATAACTTATTAAAAGGAAAGGATTTTTTTATTTAATTTGTAATTTTTTATTTAATTTGTAATTCTTTAGTGTATGATGGATTTAATGAAAGAAAAATAAAATATCCGTTTGAATAAGCAATTTTAAATTCATAGTTGAAATTTTTGATTAATAATCCACAATAATTTATAAAATAGAAGATAATAATTAATAAATTAAACTAAATAGTAATTAATAATAATTACCTCAAATAATTGCATTATCTTTCAAAGAGGATGATATAAAATGTTATTATAAAAATCATATAGGAAAAAGAAAAAAACGTTAGTTTTATAGTTTCAACAAAGCAGTTTTTTTATTATTTTGAGATAAAATTTTGTGATTTCTTTTTAAATGGTTAGCGTGATACTTCCGCAAGTTTAGAACTATTTTTCAGGACAAACATTCAACTCTATTAAAGTCCAATTGTCAAGTCGGTAACAGAAGTTTAAATCTTCCAAAACAGAACTATTTTTTTTTTTAATCGACCGTTCTTTTTTGCGTGTGTATATTTTTTCAAAATTCTGGATTATAATCAAACTAATTTATTTTGGAATCTATATCAAATAAAACTGAAAATAAAATGAGATTAAAAAGTTAACTTTCATGTTATTTTGTAAGATGTATATTAAAAAATTTTTCGTTTTTATTTTAACAAAATATTTTATTTTAAGAAATTCAAACAAGAGTTTACAATTTATTTTTACAAAATTGCATTAAACAATTCCTTATTCTTTATTTGAAATTTTGAAATGTTTAAAGCATATTTGAAGTATATTTTTTCATTTAAATTTTCCAGTTATTAAATTTATTATAGTACAACTTAAGAAATATATGTAGAAGCAAAATTTTCATTTAAATATAAACATATTTGAACAATCAACTTTTTAATTAAATAAAATGGCAATTTGAAGTAGCCAAATTTTGGAAGTGTTTAAATCACCCAAAAGTCTTTTAAGACCTAAATAAGTCGCGAAATATTAGTATGAATTTGAATGTAAATTTTATAAGTGCATCAATTTGGAAAATTATTTTAATTTGAATAATTTATGAAGTTGTAAGTTCTTAAGAATAAACCATTTTTTAAAAAGGAACACGAGTTGCATTAATAAAATTATAACTGAAGACAAGGTTTACTTAATGAAAATTGAAAATTATTGAAGTAAGTTGGGAAGTAAAACACTTGGAATAGATGCGGGGAGAAACCACATTCAACTGCTGCGCTAAACTCATCATTGGATGTTAATTACCTAATTATAAAACAAAATTAAGAATTCACCCATTAGATATTTTGTACCGCCGAAAATTAAACTGTAAAATAAATTTGTTCCGTATTGTAAATTCCTTAAACATAATTTTGCTGTTTTCTTAATTACTTAATTTCCTATTATATATTCGTAGTTTAATTATTTAATATCATATCAAACTTTATATAGTTAGTCGTATAAAACTACAAGCATTTTAGTTAGATTTATATAAAAACATCTTTCACAAAAGCTTTAATATGCATTTTAAAAAGTATATTGTGTTAAAAACTATGGGATAGTCAAATTCACAGACCTTTTTATATATAGGATATATATTTTTTCTTTGTACGAGTTTATTTTTCGTATGAACCCGTAAACAATCTTTTGAATGCTATGATTACTCTTCTTTATGTTTTTATCAGTACAGTAAGAATAAAAAGAGTTCCCCAATTTTCAATTAAGTTGACGCTAAAGTTTAAAAAAAAAATGCTACCATTAACGACTATTTCACACAGTCAAGAAAAGGCAAGTAAAATATATGAAAATAAGATTAGCAATTCATCTTTTTCTCTTTCTTAATCTAATCTGATTGCAGAAAATTGACAAGTTTGCACTTGAAACAATGTAAATAATTCAGAATTCCTTTCAAGCTAATAATCCGTAACAAAATTAAAACTTCAGCAAACTAGCATGCAGTGATTATTAAAAAACTTCTTCTCTTCTATTCTAATATATTAATTTAAAATAGGATTAAAATTTCCAATATAAAGCGTAGTACATTTCTTCAAATTTAACAGAACAGTCATATTATCCACGGATATTTAGTGATAAAAGGTGAAATTTGAACTTAATTTTTCATTAAACTCTAATTTTGAAAAATGATCTGTATATCATTAAGTATTACAATGTCTGACGAAATGTATTATTGTTTTTATTGATTTGTCTCTAATGCACAACGTGTCTTACGTTGCAGATGCATTGCAAAATCATGAATTAGGAAGACTAAAATGAAATTCGATAGTAATAGGATATTTCATACATTATTTAATTGTCATTAACTAAATTAAAACATTTAATGAGTAATAACATCTAGAATGCTTTAAAAGAGTTAAATATACCTGTATTCGATATTTCGAATGCTCAAAATTGAATATTATGTGTCACACATAGTGCTATAAAATAAGGAAAATATAAGGGAAGAAGATTTTGGCTGCATAATGAGGTTTGCTTCTTAAGGGAAATGTTTATCACTCAAATAAGTACATCAAATAGGTTATATATTGTTAACGAAATCAATTTTTTTCTCAATAAGGAACACTTTTTTCTCTCTGACTGGCACCTCATCACAATTGATTTGTGAATAGCTGCAGTATCTTGTTCAATCTATCTATCACACCATTATACTTCTAAACATACAGGAAGAAGTGATATGGAATGCTCCGAGAGGATATAGAACTGAATATCAGAGCGAAGAGAGAGCCGAGCGAAAATATTATTTTCTGAAAGCACTTCCGATAATCTCTAGCTATGTTTGATAAGGAAATATAAAAATAAAAAGCGAAAAAACCTGAGCTTTGATTGAAACTCTTAGCCTCAAGGGACAGTTGGAGTTCAAAAAGTGTGCTATTTATATGTGCTCCAATCACTACAATGCCGCGAGCTATAGTGTTACAGCGCGATAGAATAAAATGGATTAGATTTGTTATTTTAAGCCTACATTCTGGTCAAATTAAGTAGAAATAGGATTACATCGATTAAAAGGGATTAGATTTGTTCTTTTAAGCTTACATTCTGGTCAAATTAAGTAGAAATAGGATTACATCGATTAAATGGTTTGTTATTTTACGTCTTTGATATTTCATTTTTGACCATTTTAATTTAAAAGAAGAAGAAATCAAGCAACAAACGGAGGTTAGGAAATACTTTCCAACACTAACAGAATATTATTAAGAAATTGCATTTTTGCGACATTTATTAAAAAGCAAATTAAAAAACCCACAACTCAGCCAAAATCTATTTTCAGCAATTGCTGTCCATATCCGGTAATGAACGTGATTTTCTTCGTGTATCCCTGTGTATTATGTATGGAATTTAAACACACCACTGAATACACAAACAAATTAGATTAGTTTAAAAATGCATATCACAGCGGAAAGCGCAGTTCCGCTGCATCCTAACAGGTCCTGTAACCGAATTCTTTTGTGCGTCTCTGTACATGAGCGATAAATTCTACAGTGCACACCAAAATCTATAGAGAAAACAAATTGGAGTGCACCGCAAGGTTGCTTTTTAGTTTCATTAATGTTTTAAGTGCAGTAGCATCATTAAAATGTGCCGCAAACGTTTATTCCCTGTAAATCATAATGTAATGGAATACTTCTGTGTGTCTTTGTAAAGTAACTATAAATGCTACTTCTTCTATATTACTTAAAAGCCACGTTTTAGTGCATCTCATTGACGCACGTCAATCTAAATTTGTTTGAAATAGCGTAACATTAATGAAATCCAGCCGGAACGACTATTATATAACGGAATGCGTCTCTCTGATGAATACGTCTCTCTACGAGCTATAAATGTTACAAATTTGATTTTTAATACCAAACATTCTATAGTAAACCTCAATACTATATAAAAATTACACGATAATCTGGGTATATTTACGAAAGTTCGTTTACAGACAGGCGGGCAGACGAATAAACCCGAGTATTAAACACGTTTCAAATATATTCGGAAGCGGTGTAAAGGTGTCTTAATTTAATAGATACATTAGAACTACAATTTAATGGTACTCGATTTAACGATAAATTTTATTAACCAAAATTTATCCATATGCACTTCTAATGTTATTTTATCTATATGTATTTCTTTGTTACAAATGCAAATAATCTTTAACAACAATTTTTATACATAAACTTCATAAGAAATTTCATTAATTATGTAATAAAAAATGAAATAGCCGAATTAATTTTGATATTAATTAAGGGACTGAAAGCCAAAATTTAATTAAAACAATATTTTACGAAATTTAGAAAAATATTATAGTTAGCATATAATGAAAAACTTTTTCGGTCTTACCACTGTGATAAAAAAAATTCTTTTTAAATAAGAACTATGTACTTAGATAAATTTAAAATATAAAGTTCCAAAGTTTATACTATTTAAGATGTAATACAGGACACTGTTCTCATTCTTTTGAAGTAAAACCTATTTGGTATAAAACACTTTTATACATATACTATGCCTAAATGCAAATGCAATAATTTATACGGAACGCAGAGGAAAATTCAGATCTCTAAAGAACATTGAGTAACTTGTTAACGATTTAAAGTGTATTAAAATGAAGTTTCCTTCTCATCAAAAACTAATATATTTCATTTTCAAATGTAGTTCAAATGTGAATCAATGACTCCTTTGTTATTAATTACCATTACCAAGCGAGCCAATTGCTCGTTCAATTAAGTATCCTTAATTAAATGCACAGTCCTACAAAATATACGGTTGTGAAAACTTTAAAAAATATGTATACTGTTTCTAAAAAAATTTTTAATGCTTATTTCAAAAATTACCTCAATTATTTTTTCTCACGTACGTTATTTTAACAATCTGCGTTAACATTTGTTACATACCTATATAAACATTTGTATATAGACTGTTTAAGCTAATAATGTCAAATAAATAAAATTTAACAATTTTTTAAAACTAATTACGGAAATATACGTATACCTAAAAAATGCATTAAAATAGATTTAAATTCATCTATTTTTCTTTGTGAAAGGCCTTATACTGCTTTTTTACTTTTCCCAGAAAAACTGCATATTTTTCTCTTATTTTTGGGGGTGGGGAGAGGGGGGGTGATTGTTACGTAATGATTTTAATTTGTCATGATAAAATATACAGAAATAATTGACAGACCTTATATTGCACTCTCCATGATAAAGCAGACATGGCAGAAACATGTATATTTAAATTATGTAAAAGAACAATTTCAAGACTTATTTTAGTCTAAAATTCTCCATTCCGGGGATTTATATTTAACGCCAGTCAATCTATTAATATCTTTGGAGTAAAATTGGTAAATATCCTGAAGCAAATAAGGGATAAACTCTTGATCCCTAGTTGTATACTCAGTAGCATATGTTTTAGGACCATTTTCTTTTCGAAAAATGTTTAGGGACATCGTTGTCTATATTACCATTTAAAATTATTATCAGTAGCATTATTTCACTCAATATCAGAAGAGCCTTCCATCATGCCTTGTAAAAGAGAGTTAGACATTGGAGAACCGTATGAAAAAAAGTTGGTAATGCTGAAGAAGATTTGTGTACATAACGGCTTTCTTGTTTTGATACTTATAATCACTAGCATAACAAAGCACTAATGAAATCATCAGTGTAGTATTTAGGCCTCTTCATATTAATGGGTTACTAATTCTAAATGCTTAGTTTTACATTTTACATTATTAAACTCTATACACGATTATAACAAACTTTGCTTGGAGCCGCTGGTTTATCCTGATTCAAAAATTTCACTCCATGATAGGTGAAATAAATTTTTCTAACACCATTTTGTGGAGTAACAAAATTTCTTGTTAAAAAATGCTTTTCCATTCAACTTAAAATAGGCAATGCAATAATTACCCTAAGCACATTTCAAAATCGATTACGTATCATAATAGTGACTGTCGTTCAAAAATAGTACGTAATACACTATTTTTATCATGATTTTTGAATTCAGCATTAAAATAGAATTTAATAACAGGCAAAATTTGTAAAAAAAATCTTTCCTTGAGTGATAATCCTTGTTTTGATAGTATCCAAAAGAAATAAATGTTGTTATTAATAATTCAAAAGAAATAAATGCTGCTATTAATATTTCAAAAGATTGTTGTTATTACTGATACGTATTTTAATACATAAGTAAATTTAATTAATTAGATGAAAATTATACTTTTTTTCAAATCATGTATAAAAAAAACCTTTAATCCGATATTACAATATATAAATTGTATAACCCTTTAAAAACATACTCAAATATTCCGACAATTTTATTTTGTCGTTATATATGATTGTATTTTAATGCGCATTTTTTAATTATTACCTTGTGACATTTTCTAGATAAAAATAAAATCCCACGTAAATGATGTTAACAATTAAAATAAAATAATACCTGTGAAAATGGAACCTATGCGAAACATAAACATTTTTTATACTAAAAATGCATTCGTCCTGCCAAAAAGAATATAATCAATCTATAAGGAATGTTGCACTTCTAAAGACAGAAACCTTTCTAAAACGCAACTTTTTGTGATTCCTTTTGATTCCGTCTTAGCATTTTTGCTGTTCTTATCAGGAACGATTGTCTTGAAAATTAAATAAATATTTATTGATTTAATTATTATTCGATGTGCTCATGAATTAAAAGGTTTTTTTGAAAAACGCCTTTAGAAAAATCTCTCTCAATTTTCATTCTGAAATCTGTATCAATCATAACACACCCAAAATTGAAACAGCCTTGAACTTTGTGTAATTAGTACAACATTACCGAATTAGGAGATAGGTCTCCAGTGGGCAGAAGGATCCCTGGTCACTTATTTCTTCGGATATATGTTCTTGTTTCTAAATAAATTGTGCGAGAATTTAATCAAAAATATTGCCTGAATAATATTTTTACCATATTCCATATCTTACTTTTGACTATTTTAATTGTTTATCTAGACTTTGTTTCAGAGTACATTTTAAACATAATATAAAAAATATTTTTTTGTTTGTTAATAACACATATTGAAGTGATAATTATAAGAACAACGAATTTAGTGGATAAAGTATAACGAAAGCGTTCAACATTTTAATTTTCCACAACACAATAGATTTTAGAATTCATATGAAAAACAACTTTCCGAGTGGCTCGATTGCCATTCATTAAAATTTGTGAATCATGGAAAAATCATCAAAAAAAGAATTTGAGCTCCAACAAACTATTGTCAAACTGTGATTAAAAATACGGTCACATTGTTAGGAATTTTATCATTTTAATTAATTTGCGTAATAAATACGATAGAGCAAACTAAGAAAATTAAGCAACATAAAGACAGCTTTTGGCCAGAAATAAATAAAGTGATATATATATATATATAAAATTAAATAAGCCTACAAAATACTTACAGTTAAACATAAATCTCTATAAAAATGCTATACACAAAAAAGTATATATATATATATACATACACACAAAGGCAGACGAAGGTATACTCAACACTTGCTAAAGAAACAGGAGAATGAAGTTACGGCTTAATAACTTCCAGGATGTGGAGGACAGCATGAGGCCGCCAGAACTTGCCCGTTCCTCATAATCAGAGAAATTGAACAGTTCACAATTAGGAATATACTGAATTTTGTCTAAAGTATTATTGCTTTATGGGGTTATTGCCATACTATTTCTAATATTATTTATTCTAAGGTCATTATGAGTGATTTCGATCGATTTCTTCAGTACCAGGGGGCTTTCCTGATGTCTTTTAGAATTTTATTCTGGACAACTTGAATGTTTGGATGTTGGAATTTCTGCAGAAACCCAGATCGGAGCACAGTAGAGAAGTATGGGGTTAAGCACCGTTTTATATAACAACAGTTTCTTTGCCATACTCATTTCATCACTATACATGAAGTAAGCAAGATCATTATTAACTTTGTAATGTTTACAGAGAGTAAGATTCGATAGGTTTGTGCCATGCAAAAGTACTGTACAGATACACACCCAGATATTTATTCTCCTGACTAAAGTGCAATAATGAGCCAGCTAAGTTTATAGGCGATGGTAGAATACGTCTCATTTAGAAAAAGACGACAGTAGATTTATAAGAATTAATATTAATCCTCTATTTAGAAAAAAAAAAGTTTTCAAAGGTGTGAGTATAATTGAACCTTATCATTGTTGCGTGCTATTATTGTAGTATCGTGCGCATAAAGTGCCAACACAGTGTGTTGTGAACGTGGTATATCATGCACATAGATTTTGTATAACCAAGGTCCCAATTTAGATCCTTGGGGTAATCCTGCATTAGTAGAGCGTGGTGTGGAGAATTTATTGGCATAACGAACAATAAATGTTCTGCCTCGAAGTTAAAAGAAAGTTTTTTCATAAAATCATTTTATGTTCAGAAACATAATTGGATTTTTTTTATATTAGAAAAAGAATAATCTCCTATTGAGAAATACACCAGAACTAAAAGTTATTATTTTTACTCAAATAAACTTTCGTTTTAAAGTTAAATTAATATAATTTTCGTGAAGAAGCTAGAATAAAGCAGCTTTTACTATAATTTTTCTAAAGCAGTTATAGTAAGGAGTTTAATCCGTAACATTCAAGGACTGTAACTTAATATAATTTCTAAAAAAGAAACTTTAGAAACACAGAACCGAAATAAAGAATTTTCTAATCTAAAGTGGTGAGAAGGTTTTTAAATTTAATTCTGTTATTTGATTCTTCAATTTCCCTATTTACAAAAACATCAATTTTAAGTATTTCTTAAAATAATTTGATTATCAACCGTTAACCTATCTGTAACGTCGAACCAAATCTCCAATTATGTACTAACTATAGGCTATAAATATGAATCGAAGCAAAGTTTCATCTTCCACTGTCAATCTCAATCTATAAGATATGCAAACCACAGTTAATGGTCTTTAAACGAAGAACCAATATCCTGTGACCTCTCGAAGTTACTTATACACCCCTTCATCACTATTGATCTTGATCTTGATCTTGATAGGATGAATAACAGATGGATTCGTTTCCGAGATTCCACACGTGCCATGGTTAAATATTGGTCAAAATACTGTTTTAATTGCTATAGATAAGAAGGTTAAAGGGTAAATTTATTTTATACTAAGACGTAATAAAGCTTATAAAAGACAATTAAATGTTAAACTAATTGCTCAACTTATGCTAACTGCAAAATTATATTCATGAGTCTTTTATTTAAAGCACAAAAATATATTTAATTATAATGTATCAAGAGCAAAATGTGGATTCCTAAGTAAAATTTACTAAAAATTTGAAGGTAGAAATGTATTAAGTTATTTAAGTAGATTTAGTTCAATGAATACCATAAAAAATAGCAGTTTAATTCGAAAATAAAATAAATTCTTCTGCCATGAAATCTACCATATGCGACGTTAACCTTTAAATTTAATTAAATACAAATACGTTTTCATGGATATAAATTATACTTATAAAGTTTTAAAAGTATATTTATTTTAAAGGAAGTATGTTTCCTTTTTGAAAAATGCAGCTATGAAATTTTAATTATATTATCAGACGGTAAAATTATTAATTGCACTCTGATTTTATTTTGCGGGGAAAAAACTGTTGGTTTTCTCTGTTAACTCCGTGTAATTTCAAGAATGTATATCTCACAAACAAATGTGAATACGTATCCTGTTTGTATCTAAAAAATATTTATCTGGTATTTGTGAGATTTCAATAATATAAATCCACAAGCATTCAATTGCTTTTAATTTAATGTGTTCTCTTGGTTTTAGAGAAATCTAATAATTTGTATGAATTATTTATTGGAGTATCTTAATATCATATCTTACCCCACGGGAACAAAATGCAAACTGATAAACTTTTTGTGATCATTGTTTTCGTATGTGAATATCGAATTATCAACAATGTGTTCAATTTCAAATACACTTTTAAGAGTTTCGTTCATCTCACGAAACCCTATTACTCCCGCTCCGCTGTCTGTCCATCACAGAGCCGTTCTCAGAAAATATATAACTTACAGGCATGGAAATTTGTGTACTTATAGCTAAATAACTACTATGAAGCTCAAAATATTAAAATTTGGAAAAATCGAATTATTTTAATACAGAGAGATTAGAAAAAAATCTAACAGCATTTTCCTATTAAATTAAAACATTTTTCGTTATAGCAGTTGCCAACAATTAAAAATCCACATTAAATTTATTTCTACAATAATTAATTTTCTATTGAAAGATTTCCACGCGAAAAATGAAAATGATAAAAAAGTTTCACCAATTAAAAAAAATATATTAATATGACGTCATATTGGTAATAAAACGGAAATTTGCAAACATTTCTCAATAATACAAGGAGTATGAGTATGTGTCTGTACAGAAAGCAGATTAATATCACGTCATTAGGGAAATAAAAAAGGATTAATCTGACGTCCTATTGGAAGTTTAACGGATTTTTCAAATGTTTGAGAATAATATAAAGCGAGTATCAATATGAGTAATAGAGAATAGTAAATTTATGTGTTTGAGGAAAGTATTGAATCATGATAAAAAACCCGATTATGAAAATATTCGCATATTTTAACATTTTGAAGGTGTACAACATGTTTAATTTTGAAAATAATTTTTTTTTTAATATCGCATTTAGTCCACATGACAGATATTATTATGACAGAGTATTCAGATATTCGAAAAAAACGGAGTTTGTTATAAAGAGAGTTACATACGTTTTTAATTATCGGGGGTGAAACGTTTTCCTTAATTAATGCATTTATTTTTCTTTTAATGTTACGTGAACGCCGTCACGGGTAACAGCTATTAAAATATAAAATAACGAATCTTCCGTAATCTGTGGGCAAGGTTAGCTCCATTTTTTTTTTTTTTTTTTTTTTTCTCTATCCGAACAAAATGCAAAAAATATTGTTGAAATCGTACAAGATAAATCTTCTAATATTATAAAGGGAAATAATTGAGTCGGTATAAGAAAATCGAATTTTAGTCTTATTTCGTGGGCCAAAAACACGGATTATGGACCCTGATTCTTTGGCTTAAACTATTATTTGGAAATAGTGGTAACCGCTACTCATAAATTTGTTTTAATGTTATAGAGGGTGACTATTAAGTTAATTATAAACGTTTGGAATCACTTGCATTGAAATCGGAAAGATAGTTGCGGAGATATGGAAACGGGGCATTGTTAGAGGAAAAACCTTGAAGGAAGGGCCGGGGGGAGGGGATGTTAAAGTGCCCTTCAGCAATTGACTAATTAGGATTACCACAAGGCATCTTTAAAAATTCGTTCGTTCGGTTAATAAGTTAGGAACTTAATTTGAAATTTGGCTTAGGCTATTATTTGGAAATACTGGTATCTGCTTTCTAGCAATACACCTTGAAGCTATGAAAGCTGATTTTTACGATAGTTTTATAAAAATGGAACTAAATGGAGAAGTTCGGAACATTATTAGCTGAGATTTAAACAGAGGTATTTTCTATATAAAACAGCAACTAAACGCTACGAGTGAAGCTAAAAATGTTAAAATTCTTAAATGTAATTAGAACCTTACCTCTCACCATCCCCGAAAATATAACAAATAATGTGTTAAATAAAGTTTTCTGTATTAATAGTCTCTATCATAATAATATATGTCCTGTTTAAAAAAAACCCCTTAAACTCAGCTAATTATCATGAAGAAAAACGTGCCTGGAAAATGTTTTAAACAGGTGGCGTTTGCGTAATTAGCCGTAAGCAGGTGGCGCTACATTATCTTGGCTGTACGCCGGTAACTGCGATCCATATTGATACTATTTTGTGATAAGTCCTTATTTATGCATCGTTACTCTGGTTTATTTAATGTCTTCTGTGAAGATTCTATACAACCAACCAACCGAAGGAAAAAAGCGTATTTTTGATGAGAGTTCTTTGTGCATTTTAATTATTATTTCAGTAAGGAATTAAAATATTAAAATTTTGAGTTTCAGGCGCACCAGGAGAGGGATTTGAGTACCTAAATCTAAATTTTCAGGCTTCTAGCTGGGCTAGATTTTGCTAGCTATCGCTGACAAACACATACACACACAGACAGAGAGAAACTTTCTTTTATTAGTATAGATAATTAAATCATCGCCAAAATCATCGCATTTGAGTACTGTACAACTAATTTAAGTACTGTATAACTAAGTGAAATTATATTTCGGGAAAGTGATTCACTTTTGATTTTTTTTTTTTTTTAACAACCACGGAAAATAATATAATATAGTGCTTTAAAAATGAATTAAAGAATTTTTCCTTTAAGTTAATAATTTACAATGTCAATAAGTTAAGCATTAAATGTTACTTTTTAAAACCTACTCCTTCATATTTTCCTTTTTTCTCTCAGCCTATTCGTGTCTATTAATTGAAAGCAGTTTGAATGTGCCATTCACTTTCGTTACACTTCTTATCTAAAGTAGAATAAACTAAAGACATAGACAATGTTCGTAAGTTCATCCTAAAAAGTAACTTTACGACCATTGACCGTGAATTATAAAAGAAAATCGATAATAAGGAGGGGAAAAGGGATACTGCGATACCTTGAAAAGTAATAAAAAAATTGCAAAGCAAAATAATATATTTTTTCAAATTTCTTTAAATTAGAGTTTTTTAGTTTTCTCGATAAATTTACAGAGATTAAAATCAATATTTTTTTTGTCTTTCAGAAAAGGGTATTAACCTATTTTAACAGACAGACTTTCTTGATTTCAAAATTTTTACATATTAACGTTTTCATTTTTGTTACGGTAACGTTAATTTTCGATTAATCAGGATTAAAGCAGAACAAAAAGTCTTTCAAATCAATCCCGTATCTAGTACATTGAGAGTATTGGCATTATTAACCAAAAATAAACAAATACATCGATAAGATGTTCATTGTCAGAGATACATTTTGCACTGTAAGAAATGCTCAAAAAATCTGCTCTCATCCGAGATGCAACAAGAGTCCATCTGAGAAGATTCGAATGAGATGATATAAGCCGACCTTTTCTTTAAAAGGCCTCTGGTGTAAGAAGCCTTAATTTTTTTTCAAATGTAAAACAAATCTGTTAAGTGGTGTCCATAAGTTTAAAGGAGATATCAGGCCCCGAGTGCATAACATATTAGTGGCCCTAATGTTTTTGTTTTAAATTTTTGCTACCCTCCACCTTTCGGAAAAGGACGAAAATATAAATTTTTCAACTTATTTCTTAAAATATATTTAGACACCCTCCAAACACGCTGATGTATTTATTTAAAAATCGGATGATTATAGATATTTGGAAAAATTATTGAATTTTTTATCTTTTCAATGTATTAGATTTACAATTTTTAAATTTATTTTTCTGAGTTTGTGTTTATTTAATGTATTAGTAAGATCAAAATATTCAAACTTCAACATATACATTTCAAATGACTAGATACTTTTTTACTTAGGTACATTTCATAAAATAAATAATTGAATTTTCAGTAATATAAATAGTTTGTTTTTAAAATAAAAATGTCAAGTAAGCAGCCATTTTTACTGTATTTTTTACGCATTCCATGATATTTTATTTATTTTAAAATCTGTTATTAAAAAAAGAGGAGTCTGACTTTTTGCGGTGTAATCTCAAGTGCCAATTGCGGATTGGTTAGATGTATTGGTTGATAGGGGGGGAAACATTCAAATGGAGGAACATGAACATCTCCAAAAAAAATTTATGAACCGAAATTTTAGATTTAAAAATTTAAAAATTTAAAAATTTTCTTTTAAAATCAATTTTGGCATCGCTTATCCTGCCTTAAAATTGTCGATAAGAACAACAGATAAATACTGGGAATGTTTTACTATTTTTCTCTCGTTTCCCATGATTGTGCTATTTTAAATATTTATTTTTAAAATCTGGGGAAGAGGAAAAATTGTTGCTTAATTACTCGTATTTTCAGTATTGGCATATGAGAGTATTGGCATTATTAACCAAAAATAAACAAATACATCGATAAGATGTTCATTGTCAGAGATACATTTACTGCGAAATCAGTGGGAAAGAATGAATTTCTTAAGAGCTATTAGTTCATAAAACTGCTACAAATGAAACATCATTCCCTATTCTAACCTAAATAAAATCACGTATAAGTTAAAGTAAACTGTTTAATTATGAGGTTGATCAATTTAACGCTCTACAATACAATCTCCTGTGATAATATTTTCACGAAATCGGATACTTCATTAATTTTTTCAGACGTTTGATCCTCATTACTCCTGATTTTGCATTCAATTTAACTGAACATTTATTGAATAGATTAGTTTACAGCTAATCCTTTTTATCGAAGATGAAATAAGCAGATCAAATACGAACAGAACAAATCTGGTCTTTAATATAATGCTACAAAGAAAGCAGAATTCCCAGAAAGTATCAAGTGTGAAAATTAATATAATGTGGCATTAAATATAGCAAATAATCTCATTTATGGAAGGATAAGATGATTGCAGTTATCAAATTTCCTAAACCTCCGGAGAAATAAGCGTCAGAGTGCGAGCAAAATTTAGTGCGAGAGACGGGAAAATATGACCATAATTAGCTACTAAGCGTATGCAGTTTCCGTTTAAAAGATTACGTATCTTCCATGCAGAACGCAGACAGAGTTTGGGATCGAAGAATGGAAATAAATAAATTTCTTGATAATATCAGAGATTAAGTTAGGAGAAGATATTGGGGATAAAATATTGGATTAAATATGGATGTAGATTAACAAAAAAAATATTTATGAAACGAAAAATATTAGCATCAGATAGATAATCCTTAAGAGTAATATATATAAATTTACGATCACGTTAAATAACTAAGATACATTTTTTTAATGCATAAGATTTTTGTAGGTTTCTTTGAAAATGAATTGCAAGATTTATTGCTAGATGACGCATTCTGAATACACTGATTTCATTATTTCCATATAGTGTCATATTTCTGTCAAAGTGTATGATCTATTTCTAATGCGTATATATTCCTTAATTTTTAATTAAGATGTTCCAGAGATGCTAAAATCGAGAATTTATGCATTAATTGTAGTCTATTCAAAGTTGTAATTAAAACTTTCAAAGACTTTGTTATACAATTGTAGTAGTTGGATTTAAGCGTAGTTTAAATAAAGAGAAGGAATTTACTGCATTTGTTCTCTAAATGTTCTCAGAGAGTATTATGAGAAACATAATAAAATGCAACGTAATTAAGTTCCACAAAGAAATAACTTTTTTAAAAATAAACTATAAAATTAATATATTGGTAATGCAAATCTGTTAGGATTTTTTACAATATTAACTTTCTTCTACTTATTTATTAAATTTCTTTTATTACTTTTAATTAAATAAAATTGATTTTTGATATTGTAGTTTTCTAATTTAAATGCATACGCAAATATGCTGTTATAGTCGTTATTGTCTTGGATAAATTAAATTGACTATTTTTTTAAGCATACTAGAGATTTATCGCTATGTGATTCATGCATCTGGATTCGAAAAAAGATGTAATACGAATTAAAATGAATCTGCATATTTATGTGCATTGTAGAATCATTGATTTTTTATAATCTTTAATCATGATAGTAAATGCGTTCTTCCAGTTATTGTAAAATTTAAATACAAAAACAAAATTGATTTTACCAGTTCATTTTATTTTATTTTGTTTTTTTTTTCAAACAGGTACAATAATTGCTTCTTTCTCGCTTTTCTTTGATGTAAACAAATGCGTGATATTATTTCTGAAATAAATTTTCATCTTCTGTAATACACCTACGAGGAGTAAAAAATCAAATTTAGGAATGAATTTGAACCGCTAAATTAAATTCTCAATAATAACAATAATAATAATAAAATAAATTTACTTTCGTTTCTTTATTAGATAATTTACTTATCTCACATATCAATATTTTTATGTTAGTATTTTGATAATCTAAAATCAAAATATATTTATTTTATGTGTTGTAATTATGTATTTTGTAATTGCAAAAAATGATACATATATTTCTACAATGTAAACTACATAACAAACATTGGTGTGCACCAGTCTTATTTCACAAAAAATTCTTTTTGTTGTTATTTCATCATCTGTGGAACATATTTTTAGCCTGAGACAAAACTAATCCTTTAAACGCTTTATTAGAGTATTTTATATTATTATACTCCAGAAAAAAGATAGATGACAAATATGATGATGAGGAATTTATTGTTATGTTTGTGTGTATGTGCACGTCTGCAGTATAAAGTCCTGATCCATTTTGCAAATGTCCTATGTTGCCATCTTATTGAATGCTTCGTTGAAATATTCGACTTGTTTGCTTAATATTACATTGCCAACTTACACTGTTCCCAAGTTGTTTAATAAAAAAAACTCCTCATAAGATCTGGCGGTCATAAAATGGAAATACACCTATGTGGTTCTCGTTACCTAAGTGTTATTCGGGGATTATTAATTTTATTACTCCACACGAAGCAGTCGATTTTGTTCTGAAATGCGTATGATATGGTTATCTTATGAAAAAAAAAACCATCATTTTGAGTTCCGCTCTATCCATAAAATGAATATTATACAAGTGATAAACAAATAAAACTAAGAATATAAGATCTCAGTTGAAAATAACTTTCCTAATTTTATTGAGTCTTACAAAAACACCATTTCCATGAAGATACATAAAAATTTATCAAACTTAAGTGGAATCTATGATTATTCTCTTAAAGATAGACAAGAAGTATCACCACAAATATTATTTTAATCGTTATTCGAAAATACTTTGTTAATATTTTGGTAGTGAAACTGCTTTTTCAGCTGTTTAAAAGTCATCGTAAAAATAATGAAAGAAGACGAAGTTTTCAACTACAACGTGCTATGGTAGTCTAATCTATTTTATAAGTCATCTGCAGCATCAGTGAAAGATATTTAGACATACATCAATAATTTACTCATCTGAGCAGGAAGGAATAATGTCAAATGAAGAGAAAATTTTAATCACGTTGTGATTAAATAGTTCAGAGCAGGAATGAACAAAATTTTAGAAAAGTTTATTTTAAAATATAAAAAAATGTATATTTAATTGTATTAAAATATAAAAAATTATATTTTTAATTATAGTTAGTAGCCTATTTCTGAAATACTCTCCTAAAATTTACTCACATGTATTTTAAAAAAGAAAACATTTTATTCTAGGGAATTAGAGTAAAAATGCTCCTTTGCTATTTTTTATTCAAAAATGTATTAAAAATGTAAACAAATCTGACTAGAAAACATATTTTCCTTTTTAAATAAATCGTTACTATATTTCTGGTTTTTATTACTCGGTTTATTCATTTATTGTGGGAAGAACCAAACGCGGTTTTATTGCAAGAACAGACGTTAAGAATGATACTGGAAATCACAATAAGGAAAAAAAAGAACTCTTTATTTTTTGAGTCAAAACAAATCTGTGTTTTGAGGTTCGATTTGGAGTTTGAAAGCTTTATTTCTATAAATAGAATGTCATTGTGGAATAGATGGTGGATTTTTTTTTTAGATTTACAATCAAATGCAAATAAAAAGAAATATTTCCAGAATTTTTTATTTTTTTCGTAGTCTGTTAACAGCATTTATTTATATGATATATATATCTAAAGTGGCAAAGAAATAGTAAAATGATGAATTTAATGTCAATAATTTATACTTCTAAATTTATATAGTTCTTTTAATACAAAGGTGTAGGAGTTTAAACATTTAATTAAATTTAGATATATCACACATAATTATCTAAGAAGATTTTTTTTTAATTGTATTAGTAGGAAAGTGTGATGTTTCTTAAGAGCTTCGTATGAGGCTCAGATGAAGAAGAACGTTGAAACAGAACGAACCCTCTCGATTTCTTTTTTTTACATTGCTTTATCCTATAAAGGTTCTCGAGGCATAAATTTCGTCAAAATGACTCAAAAAGAGATATGGAAACTCCAAAACGATCACATTATTTTAATATGGTATTTATGTTTCTCCGTAAATTTTACCTTATGCCAACAAACAGGAAGTGATTCGGTCAAATAGCTTAGGAATTATTAAGATGTAAAGTTTAGAACACCTAATATTTAATTTATTTGTAATCTTTGCAAAACTGAATGAAATGCGATTGGTTTTATAAGCATAACTCAAAAACTACTTACCATGATAAGCTGCAGTTTTGTATTTGCATATTTGAAGTTTCTGGAAATCGATTTCTGTTTTAAAAAATCATAAATTACAACAAAGCATATTTTTTTCCAAAATTTATATATTTTTAGTTAATTTTTGGAAAAAAAATGAATTGTAACCGATACATTTTTTAACATAAATAGATTTTTTGATGTTCCAAATATGCGAGTTCAAAATTCCAGCTTGTTCTAAAAAGTTATTTTTAAGTTATGCTTAAGAAACTACCCACATTGTGATAAGTTTCGCAATGTTTATAAAAGAATTTAATATTATGTATTCTAAAATTGAAATCTTCATAATTCCGAAACAACACTGGCTTCCAAAAGTTAAGGTACAACATGTTGTTCGAAGCCTACCAGACAAAAAATGGCAGTCAGATTAAACTTCATAGTTTATATGAATGACAATAATAAGCTTTAAAAAAACTTACGCAAAAATTACAGCTACCACTTTTATTTTATAGAAAAGAATA
Source organism: Maratus michaelseni (assembly GCA_963931845.1). NCBI lineage: Eukaryota > Metazoa > Arthropoda > Arachnida > Araneae > Salticidae > Maratus > Maratus michaelseni. The sequence continues at coordinate 315,755,970 of OZ007595.1, read as the reverse complement.
TGTATTTGTGAATGAGAGAAAAATATGTAATCATGAAGCTTTCGTAATTTCGCGTGTAAGTTTTGTTGTATTCGAACTATTGTTGTCAGTTTTGTACACAACAGCCAGTAGAGTCTAGAAATGTCTAGGAGAAGTCATTTGCCCGATTCATTAAGGTGGCGGGCGGTAGGATGGATGGAAATGGGGTTGTCACAGGCCGATACTACTAGACGTCTCAATGTGTCTCGCAGTGTAGTCCGACGACTATGGGATAAGTATGAATCCGAAGATTCTGTGTCCAGAAGACATGTTCCAGGCCGCCCACGTGTTACAACTACTGTGCCGCAACTCATTGCATACCACTTTGCAGCATCAGGGAGAAGAATCTACGCTACTACGGTTCGAACACACTTCACAATGCAGGTCTCTATGCAAGGCGACCAGTTGTGTGTGTCCCCCTCAACAGACGACAGAGAAGGGTCCGCTTATGTTGGGCAAGATAACATGTTTCCTGGACCAGACAACAGTGGGTTTCTGTACTCTTCACAGACGAGTTCATATTCACACTGGAGAGCGATTCAGGATGTCTTTTGACCTGGAGAGAACAATGCACTCGATACCATCAATCAAACACTGTCGAAACACACAGGTACAGAAACGGTGAAATCGTGGTTTGGGCAGGGATCTCACTCGGTGGCCACACTGACCTGCATGTGTTCCATGGAGGAACTGTGACTGGTGCGATATATCGGGATAAGATCCTTGATTCATATGTGAGCCCATATGCTGGTGTTTTTGACAATGGTTTCATTCTAATGGAAGATAATGCGAGACCACACTGAGCTGTGGTTGTTGAGGATTATCTTGAGTATCACGGTTTGGAGAGAATGGAATGGCCAGCTCACTCTCCAGTCTTGAATCCGATAGAACTTCTTTGGGACTATCTTGGAAGACAGGTTGCGGCTTTAAGTCCTCCTCCAAGATCATTAAATGAGCTGGAACATGGCTTACTCCAAGTCTGGTCAGCATTGCCAATTTTGGTGTCCGACAATTTAATTGAGAGCATGGAAAGTCGATGCCGCCAATGCATTCAATTCCGGAGTGGAACTATGACTGGTGCGAGATATCGGGATGAGATCCTTGATTCATATGTGAGCCCATATGCTGGTGTTTTTGACAATGGTTTCATTCTAATGGAAGATAATGCGAGACCACAGTGAGCTGTGGTTGTTGAGGATTATCTTGAGTATCACGGTTTGGAGAGAATGGAATGGCCAGCTCACTCTCCAGTCTTGAATCCGATAGAACATCTTTGGGACTATCTTGGAAGACATGTTGCGGCTTTAAGTCCTCCTCCAAGATCATTAAATGAGCTGGAACAAGGCTTACTCCAAGTCTGGTCAGCATTACCAATTTCGGTGTCCGACAATTTAATTGAGAGCATGGAAAGTCGATGCCGCCATTGCATTCAATTTCGGGGTGGACAAATTCCGTATTAGAACAAGTTTTTTAATGTTTCTGTCACATTTTACTGCGATGTACTGATTTTTCCAAGAATGGAATTTCCACCATGAGTGCCGTTTTGTTGTAATTTCATTTATGCGTTTAACTTAAGTAAATTTCTATGTCACATTTAATAAATAACAGTTTAGCGCACATTTCCTCCAAATTTGTTGTTTCTATATTAATTCATTTGCAAATTAGATGCAAAAAACCGGCTGTACCTTAACTTTTGGAGACCACTGTACTTGACCGAATGACTTTCTGCTTAGTATTCTAAAATAAAATACACCGAAAGATCTAAATAGGATGTTAAACATAGGTGTTTGCATTGAAAATTTCAGAGTTTGATATAATTTTTTGTTTGAAGACGACATCCCAACTTCTTATTTTAACATGCATTGAAACAAGACATAATTTCTAGTCAATTGAATATTTTATTTTTTTCTCTTGTGCCAATATAAGATTTAAATGTATATGTGTTCATTTTCATTTTTTCTTTTTTGGCCAACTGTACGTGTATTTCCGTTAAAAACTATCTGACGTAGTTTATTACTTGGTAAAATTATGATGGACTGAAAGCAATATTAAAGATTTATTTTATGTTCATTATGAATTCAATAGAGAATTTTCACGTCTGTTCTCTTTGTGTGAATACACTACATATTTGAGTGCATTGCTGAATATGCAAAACGGATAATTTAAAACCAGATTGCTACTAAATTGAAATTCTGTACTAAATTCTACAGAAAAGTGTGACACACTTCATTAAACAAAACTAATTGCCGACAATCCCCTAAAGGGGGTATACAAATCAGCTTTCATTTCTTACGAATTAAATGTCTTCGCTTCTACGGCGCTTATCTCTGCGTAACTATTCATCTAGTATGCTCAGCCAAGTAAGTGAAAAGACTTATGTAATTAAAAAATACTTAAAAGTAGCTTCAATTTTATATACTCTGTCAGATCACAATCTCATATTTCTATTCCAGTCTTTGTGTACTGCCTTTTCTAGAAGACAAACTCAACACATTTAGATATGAAGAATTTGCCGAATGAAACCAATAAATCCGTATTCTTTAACGCAGTTACTGCTTTTCGCTCTCATGTTTTTCGGTTATCTTTTGACTTTGCAACAGCAAGTTTCGACTTGGAATGTTTGTAGATTATGCAATGAAATTAAATATTACTTTATAGCTTGTTGGCATCTAGAGATAAGATAGTTATAAAAGAGAAGTATCATATATAATAACGTTTGAAAAATATTTTTAAGCGTTTCACTGTCTATTTATTTCAAGAAGTTATGTAGATTTGCTGTTCTGGTGTTGGCGCAAGTTGATGCAGATGTAGTAGAGATTATAATAGAAAATAGAAAATTGTGTTCCGCACGTACGCTGATACATATTGGGTAAAATGATATTCTCATAATATTTTTTTTGCCATTAATATTTCAAAAATTATATTTTTTTAATTTTTACAGACAGGCTGCATTTTTAGGTCATAGAAGAGAAGCTGTTTAATATCTCCTTAACAATAAAGATATAAAACAATAACTTTGTTACAAAAAAAATCAGACATTTTTTTAAAATTAATGTTACATGGCTTTTGACTATCAATTTAATAATCAATTTCAATTCTGCTATAAGTCCTACTCATGTAACAATTATGAATTTCAATCTGTAATCGAACACCTTCTACGAATAATGGATGAAAAAAATTCTCGTATTACTGAGTCTCATTACAAAATTTAAAACAGTAATAAGAAGGAAAATCTAATAAATCTAACATGAACACGAGAGAAGTTAAAAGAGGTTAAACAAAGCATTAAGGAAGCACTTTCTCAAGAACTATTTACATTCATATGTTGATATGTTATATAATAAAACTTTTCCTAGAAAATTATCTAACAGTGTCGGTTCCATCGAAATCCATTCGGCAAAATCTTTTAAAAAGGCTAATCTTTCATAATCGGATTGATCTGATTGTAGAACTTTCCATAATAATTCTATAATAAGCTACGTAAAACGATATACCATAAAACCTTCCTTGAAAAATTATCTTACTGTTTAAGTTCTACGAAAATCCATTCCGCAGAACTCGAGTTATCAGCAGCCGGAACGAAATTTCATATATGTAGCAGTAAATAGAAGTATATTGCCATTAATATAGTTTGCATTTGAATAAAAAAAGGGTACTTTTCGGTTAACCAGGCGCCAGTGATATATGTACATATATAAATATATATGTATATATTCATACATATTAGTGTATATATATGTATGTATATATATATGTATTTGTGTAGATATAATGTGTATATACTACTGTGGGCAAAAAGTAGTATAACTTTGTTCATAATTTTAAATTCTTAATTTATTCTTCCAAATCTATTTCGTCCCCCCTCAAAGTAATCCCCCCTGGCCCCAATACACTTGTGCCAACGTTTCTTCCAATCCTCGAAACAGTTGTTAAAGTCAATTTCCGGAATAGCCTTCAATGCGCATAGCGATCCACGTTTAATGTCTTCAATTGACTCAAAACGGTTTCCCCGGAGCGGTCGTTTGAGTTTTCTGAATAGCCAGAAGTCACACGGAGCTAAATCAGGTGAATACGGTGGTTGCGGCACGATATTGGTTGAAAATTTGGCGAAAAACTCACGAAGAATTAATGCAGTATGCGACGGTGCATTATCGGTGCATCTTTCAAAATGGTTTTCACTGATCCTTCCGATATTCCAACGATGCCAGTAAGGTCTCTGACTGTTAATCGTCGATTCTCAAGCACCAATTCCTTGATTTTATTGACGTGTTGATCATCAGTTGATGTTGATGGTCGTCCTGGACGTGGTTCGTCGTCAACGCGTTCTCGACCCTCTTTGAATAATTTGTACCAATCAAAAACACTTGCTCGCGACAAACAATTATCACCGAAGGCCTTTTGCAACATTCTGAACGTTTCGGCACCAGAAATTTGATTCCGCACACAAAATTTAATGGAACTTCTTTGTTGAATAATTTCACTCATTGTAAAAATCGCCGAATGCACTTTTTGTACTTCAGAAAGACAAGCGTATACTAAACACTAATGATTATTTTGATGTAACATTTGGCACAGATGTCACTGACAGTCATACCAACCTAGAAAAAAATATTTCGACGAATGGGTTTTCGCGCGAAATTTAAATAAAAAAGTCTTACTATTTTTTGCCCACAGTAGTATAAGTGTGTGTATATATACATGTATATACCTATCACTGGCACCCGGCTAACCGAAAAGTACCAAAAACAAAATACTGCAAAAATGCTGTCGTACACTTGAAAAAACATCTTTTGGTTTAAAATCCCTCATCAAAACTGTTTTTCTTTTTTTAAATAAAATTAGTAACAGTTTTTTTCTTTTATTTTTTCAGATGTATAGCCATTTCAATTCTTTCTGAAAAAAAAAAAAAAAAAAAAAAAAAAAAAAAAAAAAAAAAAAACCTTTGGCTTAAAATCAAATTGTTTGGGGTCAAAAGTAAAATCAAAATCGCCAAAAACAAAAGATAAATCGCCAAATTTTGTTTAATTTTGTTTCAATAGCAATGTTGCCCCTTGAATAATTTTTTAAGCATTACGAACATTCCTAATCATGTTTAAATTAAATATTTTCGTTTTATAATATTATCTCTCATTAAAACTCTTTTTCTTTTCTTTCTCTTTCTTTTTTCTTTTTTTTTTTGTAAAATTAGCAACAGTTTTTTCTTTTATTTTTCGAGATGCATAGCCTTTTCATTTCTTTCTGCAACAATAATGGTCGCCAAAAAAATAGCAATGGTAACTTTTTCGGCCAAAATAACAGAACTTTCTATCATAATTCTGTAACTAATGTATGTAGAACCATATGTTATATACTAAAACCTTCCCTGAAAAATTATCTATCGAACAATGCAAGTTCCATCAAAACCCATTCAGTGAAACTCTAGTTATAAAGGAACGGAACGAAATTTCCGTTTGTATTTTATATATATAGTAGATATGTTGTTTTCCTATTTAATAAAGTATAACGTACATAAATAATATAATAACCACCAAAACTAATTTTGATAAACATTATCTATTCTACATTTTGTTACTCTGTGTTTTCAATAAGTGTAATGTTTACTTAATCATTATATTACAAAATTGTAGCATGAATGTTATCAATAGTTTTTTCAGTATAAACAGATAGTCAATAGGTAACAAATAGAATTATGTAGTCAATGCATATCTTATAACACTGAATAGATATTTAAAAAATAAGCAAATAAGGTATTTTTCCTTTCTTCTGTGAAAAATTGCTTCTATAAACTTTCAGAAATCTTTAATAAACAAAATAGTTATCTAACTAAGAGATTCCGTTATCGCACGCAAAATAAATATAAATCTTACAGAAGTACGAACAATCTTTCAGATAAGAGAAACGTATTACCTAAACTTGAAAAACAAGAGAAAATGAAATATTCAAACATGAACGGAATATCTTTTTTGGCAACAGTACAATATACATAAAATTCAAAAACACATAGTTAAAAGAACATAAAAATATTTCATTTTTGCTCCATAAAATAAGTGATTGAGAGGCGCAGAATGTAAATCTCTTAAGTTAAAATGGCTGCGTCAAAGAACCGTTACACAATCAGATATTTGTATGGAGCATTTGCATTTATAAGATATTATCTATAAATCTACATATTTAACAAATTATGTTTTTTAAAGGTATGTATTTTTATTTATTATTGTTACTATTATTTTATTGCCATTACAGTAGAATTGTGTGCTTTCTATTAGGTAGTTAATATTAAAAGAGAACCAATAAAAGCTATGTATTTTTTATATCTTATATATTTTTATCTAATAGCTTGATTTAATAAAAACAGTATAACGCAGAGAAAAAAGTTTTTTAAAACTGTTGTTGATATTGGTTTAACCAAAAAACTAAGCTGTTTGCCAACAGGTCGGTTACATTGATGTTTAATGTCACAGGTTTAACACATTTTACAGGTTAAAAGCTTATATTGATTTTTTTTCCGATTTTATATCCTCACATATGTGGCTTTTAAGTTAACCACTCCACTGAGTTAGAGATCATTTACATCTTGTAAGTAATTACCACGCCAAATTAAAAATTTCTTGCACTTCAATATCACAAAAAATCGCACTTTTAGAACGTTATTTGCTCCTTAACCCCCCCCCCCCCCTGGGGTTAGTGGCACCGACATTAAATATAGCCTATGTTGGATCAGGGACTGTCATCAGTAATATGCCATCATTATGTTAGAAATCTGTTCGGTATTTCCCGATATACCATACCAAATGTCAAGTTTCTAGTCACTCCAGTATCACAAAAATCACAATTTTAGAACGTTGTTTGCTCCCAATATAAAGTATAGCCCATGTTGGATCGGGGAGTGTCACCATCCATTTGCAACATTACTTTTGAAATCGAGACTTTTGTTCCAGAGATTACTCCCTGTAAACAAACAAACAAACGTTACATCTTTATAATATTAGCATAGACAACGATTCTCGTTAATTCTGTTAAAATTTTCTGGAGAGTTTAAGAAGTTTAAAGTAATGCTCTATTTCAGCAATAAAATGTTTACAGTTATTATATTGCTTCTTGTTTGCGAAGACTACGTGATTTGTTACATATTTTTAAATTGTACGTCCCCATTACGGTTCCTTGTACATTTTAAGTATCTGTAAATTTCCCCAAAACTTTCCTGAATAAAACTTAATATTATATAACAACGATGCTCTATTAGCGATATCGTTTTCTATGAGTCTACTTAAGCGACTTTTATATATTTTATTTACGTTTAAAACTGAGACAATCTGCGATAAATAGCAAAGTCCGATAAATAGAAAACTAGAAAAAGGAAGTGGTTTCTGGCAACGCTTTTTTTTCTCGGCAATAATGTTTTTATAACGTACGTGAGGAAAATCATTTTTAAATTTTCAAATCAATATGCTTGTAAATTTTGGTGACATCGACTCATTAAAAAAGTTCCACAAAACGAATTACTTTGCCCCTGAACGGGTGAAAAGGTAGCAACAGCAGTTGCAAAATGCAACGAAAAACGGATGATATTGATGCGCTTTTTTCTCGTGAACTATCGATTCAATATTCAATATCAATATATTTATTTCTGTGTATTTATTTTTACATAATAACTAGCTATATTTCGATCGTTTTAATTTTCCTGAATTGTGAAATCCTTTTTTCGTTAAGTTAATTTAAAAAAAGTATATAGATGTTAACAAACGTTTAACTAAGTAACTATTAACTTCGAAATTATAATAGTGTAACAACGAAAATAATAGAAATGTAAATATTGTATTTTTCATTTTTATTTCTCGTCGCTCGATCCATTTATAGTTTAGCTACTGCAACAATTATTTTACAAAACTGAAATCGCTTCAGTAATTTCAAAATAAAAGATAATTTTATGTTATATGTTTTCCACTGGACTTTTACGGTGTTGTTGTCCATTTAATGAATGACAGCAATAAAATTGAATGATGGTGATTATTAATTAATATTTTTTATTCTGGCATAGTCATATATATATTTTTTAAGGGTGTACGTTTATTTGTTTATTTTGAACTACAATTATCGCATATATTTTGTCAACTGCGACACGTATTAAAACTGTGAATTCAAAAGCTTTTTAATAATGCTCAACTGTACAAACTGTGAAAAATTCTTTTCAACATTTCTTGAAGTTGCACTATGTATGCTTCTTTCCATGAGGATTTACGATACTCGATATTAATCTGTAATAATTTTTTCTTGAAATGAGTACAATTTATTAACTTGCTTAGAACTTTCTATTATAAATTGAAAAAAAAAATCATTTTACCTCGAGTTTTACTAAGTCATCAAAATATATTCTTTTGTACTTTCTATAAAATATATAAAATGTTTCTTTGCATGCATTTAGTCAGACAAATTTCTTATCAATTACTTTGTATATATAATCTAATTTTGATCTTTTCAATTTAAATTATGAAAAAGACAATTGAAGTTTCAAATATATTTTTATTTCTTACGATAATGCTGTATGTTTCGAATCCCTACTTTTCTTTGAAATCCAAATCAGTGCATTTTATTTCTTTTATTATTGGCAGTTCAATCGATGTAGAAGAAATGGCATTATTTTATGCACGTGACATTTGTATGCTAGTGTTTGAAATCCGAAAACATTCATTCTTCTGACGTTTGTTGCATGCCATTTAAATATGTAAATTGATGTTATTTTCAAACAACTATTCCATTTTGATATGTATGACTAGTGGTAACATTTTATGTTCCGTTCAACTCTGAACTTTCTGGTGCATTTTTCTTTTGACGTTTTATTTTTCAATAAATCATAATATATATCTTTGTTACCAAAAATGTTATTTTTTGTAATAATGGTGAAATGCACCATAATTGAATGACTTTTCTTTTCCAAATTGTTAGACATTTTAGCAACAGAAATGAGCAACAGATAAATTAAAAACAAATCAGATACACATATCCGTAATAACCGCAAATATGGATAACATGCATTTAATAAAAAATAAAAAATAAATAAAATGTAGCTCCCTACATCAGGATATTAGTCTACAAATTTTATATAGGTTGCTTTCCCTGGTTGATTTCTAAATTACGAAAGCAAAACGTTTTGTCATTCGGGCATTCAGAGTTTAAACTATTTCAAACAAATTCTTATGTTTTATTAAGTATTTAATATATTCATTTCTAATTGTAACATAAAATGCCTCTTGCTACTATCGTGAAATTTGTTTGAAAATAATAAACATGTTGAATTATTTGACATTTTAAAAAGAAACGTTTATGTTTTCATGAATATTTTTTGTATTTTTACACAAATAAGTACGAATGTTATACAAGGCTTATAATATCATTTTCTAAAGATACAGACCACTCCAAGCTTTTTACCATGAGTTTTCCTAAATATTTTTGTGTTACTGCTTGTGAAATTTTTAATAAAAAACCGTAAATGAAACATAATTAAGCGTACAAAATTTCTGTAAATTATAATAAAATAAATTGAAAGAGATAAAAAAAATATGTACAAGCAATACTTAAAAGAAAAGCTTAATTAAACGGCTTATTGAATATTTATTTTCGCATTGCAGCTGCTACTTTCAGTTTTGAGTCTAATTTATTACTTCCAGTAAATTAATGTAACCTGTCTTCAAAGGCAGTAAATCCCTCAAGTGTGTAGAAACACCCACTGTTTCAATCAGCTGTAGATTAATTTCGTGCAGTTGAAATTAAAAAATTACTTTGAGGACAGAAATCCACGTTGCCCAAAAAGTAAAAAAAAAAAAGTTTCCTCTGATTTTTATCCGATATGCTTATTGTCTGATATGCGGTACTTATGTTTTGTGATAAGATTAAAATCTCTGTATCTGCCTTTTAAGAAATGAAGTTTTCTGAAAATAAGTGAAATATATTAATATGATTTGATAAGATTTCTTGGGTACCTTTTAAAAAAATAAAGTATTGAATAATTTCAAATCATCCGTTCATTTATGAATACCTAAAAAGAGGGACATAATTAACATTCACTCTGAAGTTTTCTACAATAAAAATGCGTTTGTTTCATATTACATTTAAAATTCTAAATTTAACTCTTTAGCCCAAAAACGAAATTATTCATAAAAGTAATAGAGTTTTTTTATAGGAAACTTTAATTGTTCAATATTTTAAAGCGTGTTACAAAGAAAACATGCCATTTTAAGCTATTAGAAACGTATGCAAGATAGCCTTTTTAATTTCTATATTTCTAGCGCCTTTCAGCAGTACATAATACAGCTAGCGTACCAGAATTTTTTTAGATGTATAATAGGTCTTGAATGTCGAAAGAAATAAAAACTAACAGATAACAGTAGAGTCTCGCTATTTCGAACTAATTGGGACCGAACACTGTTCGGTTTAACGGGAATTCGGAATAAGCGGATTTCATTAATAATAATCAACGTATTGGTTTGTTAAGGCGTAAATTAAGTGTGGGGACGTCTGTCAGTGTTAGCTCTATACAGCGTTGATCGATTCCTGGTGAACAGGTTCAGTGAAAGTGGGAAGGGTCCTTTTATGGACCCTTCCTTTTATGGTCCTTTAGTAAAGAAAAGGCGCTTCAACTGAACAAGCTTATAAATGGTGACCCATCATTTTCAGCTAGCTGCGGTTTTTTGGATCGTTGGAATAAAAGACACGGATTTAGCTAGCTCACGATTGCTGAGGAGAAGCTATCAGCTGACAACGAAGCAGTTGTGAATTATACAAAATAATTTAAAGACCTTGTTTCTTCCCAAAACTACTCAACGCAGCAAGTTTACAACGTGGATGAAACCGGACTGAATTTTAATGCTTTGCCTACGAAAAGTCTTGCTTCGCAAGAAGAAAAGTCTGACCCAGGGTTTAAAATGAGCAAACAACGTCTTTCTTAGCTTGCAGCAACGCCTTGGCAACAAACAAACTTCCGCTGATGGTAATAGGCAAATCAGCGAACAACGAGCGTTCATAAACATTAACTCACTTCCTGTGTATTATAAGAATAAAAAAAAAGCCTGGATAGAATGCGACTTGTTGAAGGGATTGTTCGAGCACCAATTTGTCCCTAAAGTGACTGCCTTCAATAGAGAAAATGGATAGCATAATCGTGCTCTGTGCATTATAGACAATGCTCCATCCCACCCAGAAGAAACGGAACATTTTTGTGGAGACATCAAAACAGTTTTTCTGCCACAGACTGTTACTCCAATTCTTCAGCCTATGGAGCAGGGTGTGTTAAAAGCCATTAAACAGAAATACAAAAAAATGCTGCTTCGCACTTTACTTGAAGAGGATGAAAATGAATTCACAATCCTGCAAAAATTTAAGATAATTACAATAAAAGATGTGATTTATTGGGTGGCTGAAGACTTATTGGGCTAACACCAATAAAGGCGCAATAGAAAAATCATGGAAAAATATCGGGCCTACATTATAATTTGTTGAAACAACTTTTACACCAGTGAAAGACTGTCACCTTCTTTCAATAGTCAAGAAAATCCCTGGCTGTGAAGACGCAGAAGAAAGCCGTGTTGAGTAGTCCACTGCTGTTGATGACAATGGCCACAGGAGTACCGAGAGGAAGACATTAGCAACGGTGCAAGACTCATCAGCGGCGATCGACTCGGAGGAAAACGAGGAGGAGGTGAACGCTCAAACTGAACTCATGTCACACACAGACGCGGCAGATGCTTTTGACCTCGCCTTACGCTACGTCTAACAACACGCTTCATCAACACCAAATGATGTTATGTTCATACGGCGATGGCGGAACATTACATCCTCAAGTCGATTCAGTGCTCTTCGTCAGAAAAAAAATCACTGACTTTCTTTCTTAAGTGTGTGTAAATTAGTTATTTTTTGTGTTTAGCAATGATTAAAACTTATTCTACAGAATTGTATAAATGCCCAGCTAAAAATAAACTGCAGTAAATCTGCAAAAAAAGTACAGTTGGAAAACTGCAGTGATTTGGCCGATTCCACGGCAGAATTTTTGAGGTCGATACAACTTCAAAATTACTGCAGTTTTATAAACTGCAGTAATTTTGCAAAAAAATTTATGGCAATTTGTTTCTGTTAGTGGCGCTATCTGTGAGCTAAATTAACAAATTCATTTGTTAATATTAAAAAAAATATTTTTTTTTGTCCTCTGCCGAGATGGGATTCGATCTCACAGTCTCATGGTTGGCAGCCCAGTGTGTTATCCATTCAGCCGCTGAGTCTTAGTGACAAGTGCATTGCATGTACCTAGGTGGTGAGAGAGATGGGATTTTGAGGTGAATATTTAATAATGTTTAATTAGTTTCTTCTCCATTTTTAACTAGTTATTATTTTCTGTTTTATTTTTTAAAAATGTGAAGGGAGCTGTTTATGTTTTTATAGCTTGTAAAAGAATTACGCGTGTACTTCGAAATTAATTTATTATTTAAATTTGTGGAATAAATACTTTAGCGGATATTATTGAGATAAAGCATTAACTTAGGAAATATATATATTTTTTAAATGTGTTATACATTGTTAACGTGAAAAAAATTTTTTTTTTTTAATGAAGAGTATGTTTTTATAAAATTAGACTTTTTGACGACACCTATTTTACTAAGAGAATTTCGTGAAGGCACCTGTTTTATTAATAGGAATTTTGTACAGGGTCTTATTTCATTAATAATTTACTGAAGGGTCCTGTTTATATTTTTATGGCTTGTAATAAAAAAATTAATTTAATTTTTATAATTAAAAACTTTTAAATAAAATAAGAAAATTATTTGTTGCTTTTTAAATGAATGCGTAATTTAATAAAATAAGTTGAATTATTTTTCGAACTAGTTTTTTTTTTCTGTTTTTTTTTTTTTTTTTTTAATGTGAAGGGAGCTGTTTATATTTTTATAGCTTGTAAAATAATTTTAATTTAATTTTAATAATTATTAATTTATAAATAAAATAAGAAAATTAATTCTTAATTTGTAAATGAATACATGATTTAAAAAAATAAGCTGAATTAACAATATAATAAATTATAACACCTTGTAATAGTATATTACTTTTATACTTTTTTTACTTAGTGAATATTCTCATTTTGTTTTTGAAAATGACTCGGAAAGAGTCGAAACATGTAAAACAACTAATAAAAGTTATTTTAATTTATATTATAGTTGTTAATTTTACACCTTTAGCATTTAAAAGTAAGCTGAATTAATTTGCAAACTAGACTTTTTTCTTTCTACGATTAAGTTTAAAAATGAATAATATTTTAATAAGTGCATCGACAAATTATTTTGTTATAATATATTTATTACTAGTTAAATTTGTGTATGCATGAAATTTTCTGACATTTTCCCTTGGAGATATTTAAAAAAAAAAAAAAAAGTAATTTCTATATGCACATGGTTCTAGTAATTGTGAACGATATTTAAATAAAATAACGCATGGGAACTTTAGATATTTTTATTAAAATCCTTTTTATTGATTGATACATTATAAAAGTGATGTTTAATAAAATCTTATATTCATACATACATATATATATATATATATATATATATATATATATATATATATATATATATATTATTTTATATAATTAAAAGCTTTAATTGATTTTTAAAATATGTTTTGTAATATGTCTATGGCTCATAGCAAATTTATTTTTTTAATTAATGTGTAAGATAATGATATAATATTGTAAAAATAGCAAATTAGTATAACAGATGATATGGTTTTAATGCATTAGTTTTGCACTTAAAATGTTACAGAAGGCCCTTGTTATGTTTATGCCCAGGACCCCCAAATCTGTAAGTCGGTCCTTGATTAGGTCTGAGTTTTTAACGATAAACAACATTGATTAATTTTTATATGTATATGTATATTTTTTTAATTTAAAAGTTTAATTTCTATTAATATTTGTTTTGTTTCACTTAAAGAAGGGTGCGGCGACTTACCCAAGTGTTAAAATTAGGTCATTAAAATAAAAGTCTTGAAAACATTATTAATTATAAAGTAAATAGTAAGCCCTGCAACAATATCAAATACTGAAAAACTTTAACATCTCTTTAAAAACTGCAGATAAACTACAGAAAATATAACACAAGCTTTCTATAAATTAAGTTATGTAAAATTACTTCACTCTAATTATAGTTATACTGCAGATACGTCAGAAAATATACTTATGGGTATGACTGTAAAATTACTTCACATTTACTGCAGTAATTCTACAAATCTAAACTCTCATTATTTTTTAAATTTATTATTCTAAAATGACTTCACATAAACTACAGTATTTTTGCAGATAATAGCTCACAGTCTTTTTGAAATAAATCACTGCAAAATTACTTCCCATTAGCTGCGAAATAACTGAAGTATTTTTACAGTTTAGATTGCACTACAGAAAATCTACAGTTGACTGTAGAAAAACCTCAAAATTACTTTACTTCTGTAGAAAAACTGCAGTTCATTTTTAGCTGGGTGGAGCCGACTACTGTAAATAACCAGCTTTCATTCCAATTTGATTTCAGACGTTTTCATCAAACTTAGGCTCTATGTATGTCTCTATTTAACTTCATTGTATAACAATAAATGTACGTTTTTACACGAACGTCTTTTTAATTTTTCCTGTTTTTATGTTAAAAAAATTGGTATTTTTTCTGAATTCTGTTCGGAATAGCGAGACTCTACTGTATGTACCGTTGATTTGCAACAAAAAATAAGCAACACATTTATGGAATTAAAATCTAAAGAATTTCAATTTTTTCTTTTACATTTTAAAGATCATAGTTTGAAAAAAAGTTTTATTATTCACATTTTCTATCATTACAATTTTTTTATCACACTGTCTTTTACAAAATAACAGGAATTCCCTTCAAAATATAGCAATTGAAAGATATATTTTGTTATTTTTTATTCAGTCGGCCTACTCTGAGTGTTTCGCGTAATTTTGTACACAGGAGATATCAGGAGATCATCTGTTTTAATGAAATAAAATTTTATTTTCGATTGTGTACCATTGAGTGTTTCTTGTTGAATGGAGAATATAAAACATATTTACATTTACGTAAATAAATCTTTTTTTTTACATGTAGCGCTGATAATGAGGGACTCACGGGGCATATTTTATGTTTGTCTTGCAACTAGTTTACATTTAATTCTTCCAAATTCATGAGCATAAAGTGATCTTTCAGAAGTAACATGTTTTTTAATAGTATATTAATTAAACCTTTATTACCTTCTTCGACCAATTTAACATTAAGTGCTATTTAACTCACTTTTAACATAACTTTCTGTATTGTGGTTGAAGTATTTTGAAATGAGTAAGTAAGACTTTGGTTTAAGGAAGGTTTTTACTTTTGGTTTTTCATTTCTTAAATTATCTTAACCCCTAAACGACGAGCTTCTTTTACAAGATTTTTAATCATTTATCTCTGCCATTTCCAAGATAAAATTTTTGCATCATGTAATCGCAGAAATTTTGTGATTAAAGAAGGCAAAATTTATTATTGAAATGTACTAATGAAAATGATCAAGAATTCAGAGCAGCCTTTACGTCACGTGTATGAGACGCTTGTTATGAAGGTGTTAATAAAATAAATTCAAGAATTTTTCAGTCGAAACAACAATTTCATTGAAAACTCACATGACACTATTTGACTTTTAAAAGGTAATTCATTTAGAAATATCTCGGTCATCTATTTTCTCTTTTACGTGCATGAAGAAGAGTGACAAATGTACGGAATATAGTACTATTTTTATTAAACTGTAAATTAATGTTACATAAAATATTTGTAACGCCTTTTTAAGTGATAGCTAGTTATTTATGTTTTCATCTCCATGTTTAAGATGACGTAGATATTTTCATGTTGTAACGAAATGATATTTTCACCGTCAAACAACTCAGTATAGATGCTGTGGTTAATAGGCAATGTACCCACCATGTTTCAGTCATGATAACACATATAACGAATCGAGGCTAACGGAAAAGACAGGCTACCGTGGTACATTCCACTTACCTTTTTTTACAGACCGCTAGAGTGACGTATTGCTCTCTTCGTACACTTTCATTGGTGCATTCGAGCATCACGTGACTCCGGCAGTCTGTAAAAAAGATACCGTAAAGCACCGCGGTAGCCTTTCTTTTTCGTTAGCCTCGTAACGAATAGAAAAAGGATTCCTAGAATCTATATTCTTACATGATATACTTACTGAATTAGGACATATTCATTTTGACCTCATTTAGAACATACAGAAATCTGGTATTTTTATGTTAGCTGGGCACCAGTGATAACTCGCCAAATATTGCTTCAATTGGCATCATTTGAATTGCAAAAATAACTAACGATACAATTTTACAGCTTCTAAATGATATTAAAAGATTTTGGGACCTTATACAACGTTTCTAATTTTGTGTATATAAAATTAGATACAATGTTTTCATTATGAAATAATATATTTCTAGTTTATGTTATCTAGTTAGTCATATTTTAACATTTTTGTACTTAACTAAGCGTAATCATTAATAGACCCGTTTATGTGAGATTTTGTTTTTTGTATTGATAGGTTTGTTTTTTACATATTTCATCATGATTAATTTTTAGCTGTTTTTAAGTACGTTTTTTAAGGTATTATATAGCAACGTTAAAATATTGTTGTGGGTGAACGTTGAGGTGATAAGACACATGTCACTTAGCTAGTAATGCTATCCACCGGATAATTGAAAAATATCGAGGATGGGCAACGTGCAAAGATTTCTCCAACCATCCCGAACAGACATACAGACACACAGACACACATATCTTTCCTTTATTATTATAGAATATGATGACTTCTTTCAAGAATAGTACTATTAGATACACATACAATTCCTTTTTGCCACCCTTTAACGGAATTTCCAGATGATGTTTTCATTTCCATCAAATTGAGAGGTAGATTATTTTAACCACAGTTTCGTCTTTAGCGATTGTTCCTCGTTTTTTTTCGTAAAGACCATTCCATAACGACATATTTTCTCACTTAATTATGGTCATAAGTGAGATAAATTTTAATTACTGAGCATAAAAAAATATTTTTCCATTGTATTAATACAAAATTTCCATTGCATGTTTCCATTATATTAATACAAAGCGTTTAAAGGGAGGTTTTGATTAATAGGACGTCCATATAGGAAACAGTATGGTACACTTCCGTATCTAGATGTACTAGTAATCGAAACAAAGTGGGTTTGCATGCGAAAGACTTAAAATGAATAGAAATATAATTTTCAAATTTATTCAGTATGCTAGGATGGAATTAAGATAGATTAAAATAATTAATTACATTTCCAGATCAATATTTTTCGGATGAAACGTGAAATATTTCTTCTAATAATTAATTGCCTTGGATTTGGAACACGTGGGAGAGAAGCGGTGTATCAATTTTTACGGCTAATAACCCCTTCACCTCCAATTCGTTTTATTAATATACATTTACGAGACTTCAAACAACTTTCATTTGGAAGTCGTAGAACAAATATCATAAACTACTTTAAAGGACGGGAGCCATTCACTACAAAATAAAACGAGAGATTTCAGTTAGGAATAATAAATGACGTACGGTCAGTACGTCAGATATTCATCCACACGACAAAAATCTCAGACTGGCGCACAGTGTGGTATTTAGTCCCAAAACATGGCCAAAAATGATTTTTTTTTAAATAGGTTTCCCCTGTATATTATTCCTCAAAAAGCTTAATAGTTACTGCATCTAAAGGTAAAACGTGCAATGTGCTAGCACAACGCAGTGCGCCACGCGATCAGTCCGGAGTTGCCGTTCGCTTCCAGTGGCTCTGTGATTTTACGATGCGCTCAGATTTTAGTGTTTTAAAATCTCTTGTAGTTTATTGTCTAAACAATTTAGTGGTTGTTGTTGTGATGTATTATTCTGAACTGGGTATGTACTTTATACACACTACATTTAACTAATGAATATCCTGCAGATTTTTTGTCTGTATGGTCGACAACTTAGGTATAGTTAATAGTGGCACAAATAATTATTTATAATATTTAGAAAGGATTTTGTTATATTTTTAAACATATTTAAGCGATGAAAACTATTGTGTAAAATGTAGTACTTAGTATACAATGCAATTATAAAAAAATTAGCCGCCCGAAACCGCCCCCCTATTTTTAACAATTTTTTTTGTTAGTTCCTACAATTTTTTATATAAATTACTGCTATTTATTTTTTTATTTATTGCAGTAATAGGGCCTTCTGAATTGAGATCTGTGACGCGAAATGAGTTGTATACCATCATGCAATGCTCAAATGAGTCAATATTTGATGGAAATCATCAATTTATGCAGCAAGAATTATTGAGAAATTATTCTGAAGGTGATCCAAGGATAGCTGAGATGAAGCAAAAGCTCTCCGTTATTAAAAATCAGTTCAAACAAAAATGGGTAGCTACTCATAAAAACATGGATAATATTTGGAGAAAACAATACTAATACAAAATTAATACAGAAGAATTTGAAAAATATTGCTAAGAGACGGCTGAACTGTATGTGTCGCTATATGGTTTTTATCCCATGTCCCCTACAATGCACAAGGTACTTCGTCATGGAACAGACTTTATAAAAAAAAAAGCTATTCTGACAATAGGCCAACTATCTGAAGAGACTGCAGAAGCTCGCAAGAAACATATTAGGTTATTTAAATTAAACTACAGAAGAAAGATTTCGCGAGTGGCCTGTACATTAATGTCCTGAATAGGCTTCTTTTAACTTCTGACCCAATAATAACTGGCATGAAATGCAACACAAACTAGAAAAGAAAGCCCTTATATTCTGAAGTTTTACATCTGTTATCAGAAAGTAATATTACAAATGTTAATATTCTTAAAGACAGTAATAGTGATGAAACTGATGAATAAATGCTTTCATTTACAAATAAGACTTTATTTTACCGTTTTCACTCTACAATTCAAATAAAAAAGAAAACTGCTCAGTTAAACTGAGGACATTGAGATCACAGGCTTTTCATACTAATTGTATATTATACTCTTGACTCTCGAAAAATAAGAAAATCGACTATATATTAAGGGGGATCAACCCCCCATTCCCCCCTTTATATTTAACCAATGAAACCCCAAAACTAACCAGAGAAGTGCTTTATTACAATGAATATATATACAAAATTCGAAGAAAATCGGATAATTCTGCATGAAAAACTCATTTATCTAAATTAAAGGGGAGTTAGCCCCCCGTTCCCCCCCCCCTTTATAATTAACCAATGAACCCCAAAACTAATCAGAGAAGCGACTTATCACAATGGACCTATAAACAAAATTTGAAGCAAAACGGTTATTTCTATCAAGAGTTTTCGTGTTACGTACATACATACGTACATACATACGTACGTACATACATGCGTACGTACATACAGAACCGGTGGACACATTAGCTCTCAGGCTTTGGTAGCCTGTGAGCTAATAAAAACGTAGATGTGTAGCTTTTAGAAGTATAAAATAATTTTGGCCATGTTTTGGGACTAAATACCACACTGTGTGGCGTACGCAGCGTACTGCTGTGAGATGAAAGGTGTTAATCGTATTTATTACAGCTTTTCAAAACGCTATGAATGTCTTTTTTCCATAAATAAAATTAAAAAATACAGTAGGTCTTGTCTAGGCGGACTGTTTGTAAGACAGAAATCATTCTAACTCGAAAAAATATTCAAGTTCAGGCGAACTCATAGACGTAGAGTAAAGTTTGTCTAAGGCGGGATACCGTCAACCGTGTCTTCGGCCTATATCGATTTCGCCTTATACAGAGTGTACTGTAAAAAATACATCATTTTCTGCAATTAATTTTATTTATCAATTATTTATTAATGTGTATACAAATTTATATTTTTAACAAATGCCTCTGTAACCAATAAAGTAACGGAATCTTTGTAGAGCACTGGCTAATTTTGTAACAAGGTAGTCTAAAAGTAGCTATTTGAGTGAAGGCGTTCTGTCTGATGTAAACATGCTTTTTTTTTTTTTTTTTTTTTTTTTTTTTTTTTTTTTTTTGTTCTCAAATGAGTTTGTGGCTTTTTGAATCTGCGGTTCGTCGTTTTATGCTAATTAGGTTATGCTGGTCAATCTACATAGTAAAAAAAATGGTGTTGAAAGTTGGTATTAGCCGATGTTGGGCCTATACCTACCTCTGTGAATAACGCAAAACTAATTCTCCTGGCTTTTGAAATTAAAACGTGACACGTTCCCTGCGGGACCTGAAGTTTAGAATTAGCTCCTCTCTTGGGATAGCGAGAATTTTCGTCATTATTCAATAAAACTCAGCAGCGACCACGGGTTGCTACTATATAGTTACATTTGTATATAGTTTCTGTAATTTGCGGGCTAATTAATTACATTCAGCAATATTCATGTTCCTGGAATTCTTGGATATTGTTTGAGTAACTAGTCTTCTACATGTACTTTTCTTTTAGACTTAGTAAATTTGCATTATTTTTTATACTGTTGAGAGCTTATTAAAGGATTAGATTGCTTTTAAGTGCAGAGTAGTTTAGGACAAATTGAGAAATTCCACCTCAGTTCTTTCCTATTCTGATTTAACACAGCTTTTTTTAAACTTAAAATCTGACTATGTCGTTGTTACAACGTGGCATCCCTACTGTGGTTGCCACATCTTGAAGAATATGCAAGCAATTTACTAAATGAATCTATTTCGTATAACATTTCTAAAGCATAGAGTTTCAAATTTTATTATTATTTTTATTTTTTTGCCAGAATGAAAAATAAGCTTCAGTTAAGAAAAAAACAATCGTCGTTAATCGTTATCGAGAAATTTTACATTGACAAATAATAATAATAATAATAACAATTATAATATGAGTAACAATAATTATTAAAGAGATATAAATAATAATATTTCTCAGATCCACTTTTCTTTTAAATATTGCAGAATTTTAAAGATTTTCGAAATCATAATTTTAAATCAGACTTTCGAGTAGAATTAGAAGAACCATCACTGTTGCAAATGGAAGAGTATATCAATTGATAATTTTATTTTAAAGGAAAAATAACTTTAAAAATGTAAAAATTGAATAATGTTTTCAATTGTACTATAATACAGAACTAACTACCATATCTGAACAGTATCAAAACTATGTAAGAGCGAGCATATATGTAATGTATTTTATGAATTAGTTTACATGGCAAAGGAAAGAAAAATATGAAATACATAATTTGAAAATGATATATTTATGTGAATTTAAAATTCTTTGGTCCTATTACAGATTCTATTTTTCTTTTAATAAAATTATGACAGTAATAATCATTTATGAAAGTTAAAAAAATAATAATAAATGCTTTCTACTATATGTATATAACATACATATATGAATTTGGGGAACATGGTATTGAGGGATACATGAAAAATTAAATTGTCCATAAAATTATAAATAAAATGCAATTTTGCTGTGGATTTGAAAAAATGAAAACCTTTTTATATTTACGACTAGAATGTTTTTAATAATAAAAATATTGATTAGAAAAACTAATTAAAACTTATTCAATTTACTTATGTAGAGTTTATAAAATGTAATTTTTTTTAAAGTTACTTTTTTTACAGCTTTAATAAAAGTGAAAAATATAAGAAGTGACGTGAGACATGTTGAGATTTAATAGTTTGTCACATACTTTCATTTTTCTATTTTTTTATTTATGCAAAAAAAATTATTTACATAAAGCAAAATAATTTGTAAACATATTTTACAAGACAATAAAGAGAGACTTACTCTTGACGAAAAATAGGGCATTTTGAAATGTTTTAAACAATTCACTTTGGAACTTGATATATTATTCATCGTTACAAAGTATTAAAATGGTGTATTATTCTTTTCATTAAAAAATCTTCTTGACAAAAGATATAATTACTTTGGAAAGTTTTGAATAGCTTTACAAATAATATTGAGATCAATAATAAAAAAATATATGCATGCATTAAATTTAAGAAAGTAAATATTTATCTTCAGAATAAAAAACGCTCTGTGTGTACATATTTAAACAAAACTCTGAAATCTAAGTAAATTTACAAAAAACAATTATTTCATGAATATTTGTTTTCTTTTATATTTCACTAATATTCATTATGTCTTTAGAAGTAATTTTTTTAATGGTCTTGTAGATGATTTCAATTTTATTATTATTTTGAGCAAATACATATACACTTATGAGTGCCTTCAAAACTTTAATACAAATAACGTGAGGGAAAAAAATGGGTTTGTCTTTCAAATTATTTCTGGTAATGTTGGTTTATTATATATGTAGGTATTTCTGGTATATGTATTGTAGATTAAGAAAAGTGATGGTGGACATCTGAGACCCGTGACTGGGGAGGGGGAGGGGAGTGTAAAAGGCTGAAGGGAGGAAGAGAAAAAATTATTTTTTCTGTTTCAATAAAATATATGTATATATATTAATGTTTAAAAATGTTTTATAGAATGTGAAAAGCGATGGTGGACATCCAGGACCCGCGATTCGGGAGGGGGAGGAGAGGGGAAAGGGTTGAAGGGGGGAGAAGAAAAAATTATTTTTTTCTGTCTCAATTAATCATATGTACATATATTAATGTTTAAAACTGTTTTATAGAATGAGAAAAGCAATGGTGGACATCCGGGACCCATGACTGGGGAGGGTAAAGGATTGAAGGGAGGAAGAAAAAAAAAAAATTTTTTTCTGTTTCAATAAAATATATGTATATATATTAATGTTTAAAACTGTTTTATAGAATGAGAAAAGCGATGGTGGACATCCGGGATCCGCGATTCGGGAGGGGGAGGGGAGGGGAAAGGGTTGAAGGGGGGAGGAAATAAAAAAATATTTTTTTCTGTCTCAATTAAACATATGTACATATATTAATGTTTAAAACTGTTTTATAGAATGAGAAAAGCGATGGTGGACATCCGAGACCCATGACTGGGGAGAGGCAGGGGGAGTGGAGGGGAAAGGATTGAAGGAAGGAAGAAAAAAATATTCTTTTTTCTGTTTCAGTAAAATATATGTATATACATTAATGTTTATAACTGTGTTATAGAATGAAAAACGCCATGGTGGACATCCAGGACCCGCCACTGGGGAGGGGTACGGGGAGGGGAAGGGGGAGGAGAGAGGAGGGGGAGGGAAAAGAAAAAAATATATATTGATAAAATATATGTATATATATATATTAATGTTTAAAATTGTTTTATAGAATGAGAAAAGAGATGATGGACATCCGGGAACCGTGACAGGGCAAGGGGAGGGGGAGGGGAGGGAAAAGGGTTGAAGGGAGGAAGAAAAAAATATTTTTTTCTGTTTCAATAAAATATATGTATATATATATACATAAATGTTTAAAACTGTTTTATAGAATGAGAAAAGTGATAGTGGACATCCGGGACCTGCGACTGGGTAGAGGGAAGGTAAGAAAAAAAGGTTTAAAGGAGGAAGATTTTTTCTTCCTTTTTCAATAAAATATATATATGTATATTAATGTTTAAAACTGTTTTATAGAATCAGAAAAGAAATGGCGGACATGTCGGACACTCTACCAGGGTGGGAATGAGAGTGTTTGAAGGGAAGAAGCTAAAACCAAATATTTTGTTGTAGTTGTTTCAGTTGAATGTATAGTTAATGTTTAAAATATTTTAAAGTTTAATTGATAGTACCTGGACCCACCACAAGAGGGTTCAAGGGGAGTTTGAGAGAGGAGAGTCAATTTTTTTTAATAGTTGGTATAATTTTTTATGTCATAATAATCATAACGTTTATCATTATATTATGGTATTCCTAAAATTAAATGATACTTAATGTCATGCCTGTGTAAAACTAAAGTCTAAAATGATGTCATTTTGACACTAAAAATTGTCATCACTAAAATCATCCAAAAGATTTTGACACTAAAATATTTTTGTTGCAGGTAAGTACTGAATACAAAGAAGAATTATTAACAAAATGGAGTCAGTAGAAAGAGGAAAACCACCCAAGAGAAAAAGATGTAATGATGTTTGTATACCGTGTAAAAGAGAAAGTACTGATTTTTTTTAAGTTCTTGATAAGAAACTTTAAAAAAATCTATTAAAGACAATAATTAAATTTTTAAAATGGAAAGATGAGCAATGTGATACAGAATTTAAGTGGAATAAGTGGAATATATCATCGATACAATTGTACTGATACTGGACAATTTAGGTGGTGATGCTTCAGTAGAAAATATACAACAGCTTCGAGTGAACTGGCATCTAAGTTGTTACAAATCACCGACTCATAAGAAAAATGGCAAACTGTAGAAAGATGCTATTTGAAGATGCAAAATGAAGCAAAGCAGATTTGATGATTTCTGAAGAAGCTTGTACCTCAAAACCATTTACTCGAGCTCAACACACATCTAAGTATGATAAACAACTGTGATTTTTCTGTGATGGAAAAGAAACAAGAAAACATGCACTTCATCATGTTTCATATGATACAGGAGGTTCTAATTTAAGAGAAGCAGTCGAACTAAGTGAAATATAAGTATAAGTATATCATCCATACAAAATCTTGCACTATTGAATTTGTAAGGTATAGTATCTTATGTGATGATAGAATATCAATACTCATTGTTGGACTTTGCGGTGCCCTTGGGAAGCGAATATTCTAGGGCTGGGTAAATTTTGATTGGAATGTCAACATTTTCTTCATCAGAAACCAGTTTGAGATCTTCAGTTACATCACCTTCTTCAATAGTTTGGTAAATAACCTCTACTGTTCCGTGAAGAGTATTCCGACTATCAGGAGTGTCTTCCTGAAAATCCATGCTATCAATAGCAAAATGAGTGAACGTACCTTACATTATGTCCGGTGGCAAGTAAAGTCCTTCATTAGCATTCATTTTAATCGCTACAGACTTAGCTATTCTATTTAATATTTTCCAGATACGAGAGTAGTGTACACAGAGGCCTAGTGAATGAATAAAATTCAAAAGATTAGAGCTACGAGGCAACTGATAAACTAATAAACCAGTGAAAACTTGCACTGGAAGTTCACGTGTATGCTTGCTTACTTTTGATTTGGATCTTGAAGTCTGGTAATCAGATAACCAACCAAATATTAGTGTTTGAGACAAACGATTAGCCCGATCATCAACTTCATTCACACGTTTTTTCTCTGAAAAGATATCACCTTTTCAAACCAGACACCATTTAATGAAAATTGTCAATAATTCGGATTTTTGTTCAGTATCAGCATTTAAATTTCCTTCAAATGTCCAGCGCTTTGCGTTCAAAGCTGCTTTTCTTAATATTTTGACTGCAGAAAGAAGTACCTTAAATTGTTCATCTGGGATATCATCTTCCAGTTTACCAATAGCAATATTTTTAGTTTAAAACACACGTTTATTTTCTTTTTAAAACACACGTTCAGATTCATTTTTTCGTCTAGGCACAGAAAACTCAACACCGGGAACTTCTTCTTCAAGAAAAGAATTTAATTCCTTTCTTGATTTAAGCCGTGTTGATCGATCAACGCCATTAGAAAAACAGACATTAATGTAAGTGTTATGCAAATCAGCCATACTTGTAACATTTCCTTGAGTAAGAAAATCTTCCAACATACAGAGAAATTCAGTTTCTGACGTTACAATAGCTTCGAAACTTTCATTGTGTTGTTCATATAATTTATTGCTACGAATCACATGTGTGACATTTCTAGTCCAGCAGATTCTATGATACAAATTGTCGATTGCATGGGCGTCGTTTGGTTGATAATACACTCGCGAAGCCACGCATGCCAACTATTATTTCCACTTAGTTCGACTGCTTCTCTCAAATTAGAACCTCTTGTATCATATGAGACATGATGAAGTGGATGTTTTCTGGTTTCTGTTCCAACACAGAAAAAGCAAGGTTGTTTATCATATTTTGATGTGTGGTTTTCATACTTTGACAGTCGCGGGTCCCGGATGTCCACCATCGCTTTTCTCATTCTATAAAACAGTTTTAAACATTTATATATGTACATATGTTTAAATGAAACAGAAAAAAATATTTTTTTCTTACCCTCCACTTCAACGCTTTCCCCTCCCCTCCCCTCCCCAATCGCGGGTCCCGGATGTCCACCATCGCT
Source organism: Maratus michaelseni (assembly GCA_963931845.1). Lineage (NCBI taxonomy): Eukaryota > Metazoa > Arthropoda > Arachnida > Araneae > Salticidae > Maratus > Maratus michaelseni. The sequence continues at coordinate 315,729,791 of OZ007595.1, read as the reverse complement.
TTTCTCATTCTATAAAACAGTTTTAAACATTAATATATATACATATATTTTATTGAAACAGAAAAAATAATTTTTGTTCTCTTCCTCCCTTCAGTCCTTTCCCCTCCCCAGTCACGGGTCCCGGATGTCCACCATCACTTTTCTTGATCTACAATACGTAAGAAAACAAATGAGACCACTCACAATACTTAATCATAAAATTGCACACGGGCCTAAGAATAATAGTAGTTAGAAAACCCACTATTATATACAGTTATGCAAACGTAATTCCTTTGATCAAAGAATATAACCTTGAATGAAAAAAAAAACTTGTTATTTTATGTTGATAAATTATTATGTAAAGACTTACCTTTAACTTTTTATTTTACGTAGGATTTTTTTTTTACATTCCCTATTTTAAATAAAGTATGTGTAACAATACGCTATTTAATATTTAAAAATTAGTCGTTCTTCAACAACACAATATTAAATTTTGAAGCTATCTTTTTTTTTTTTTTTAAGATAATTTTAATGAGTTCTCTTAATTTTGCTGAATTAAATATAGATAATTACGAAACAACTTCTTATATTTTCTATCGCATTTGAGACGAAATCATTATATCACGATAATGTAGTCTTTTCTAGTAATATCGTAAGAATGAACTATGATGACTGAAAATGTTTGAAGATAATTGAATCCTTTTTGCGCAAGAACAATTTTATTTTTCTATTTTCGTAAACCGTGAAAATTGAATGTATTCGTGTTATTGCAGAAAACGTTTTTCAAGATGAATCCGCATTTTATGTTACATAAACCATAATATTTTGATCATACATGTTTGAAAACTAAAAAATTATAATGGCAAACAAAAAAGTATATGCTTATATTTTTATATTTGTATTAATTTTATTATTAGTTAGTCATAAATATTTCAAAATTAACTTTATAGATGAAATATGTAGGAGTGATATTTTTTGCTTTTTAAGAAGTATGGTATTAATATAAAGAAGGACATTTTTTTCTTGGGAGCATAGCTAAATAATCAATTTTTGTTTAATACTAGTTTGTTCAATTAATAATATTTTACTAGCCACGCATTCATAGTAGTGAGAATTTCTGTTCACATTTTATTTATATGCTGAACTAAATCGGACAGAACTAATATCTTAAAGGTTTAGAACCCAACGATTTTTTTTTTGTTTACATTTAAAAGTACAATTTTAAAATGTAGATGGCTCATTATGACAAAATAAACTTTATATTTTCATACAGAACATTCCCCGAATGAAAAGAGTATTACATTAAGCACCGCGAACCCATTTGCTTGTCCAATTTAAACAGAAGTCTCGGTCTGTTTAGCTCTCGTATGCACAATATGATCTTAAACCGCATCGATATGTTAATTTTACAGAAATAAAAAAAAATGTTTAGACTTCTTTTTAAAAAGGAACAATTTATTTAATTTTACAATTTTAAATCTAGAAATAAACTAACAATATTACAGTTATAAGTCTAGTGATTTAATATATAAAGATAAAAGGATAATTACCTCCATTACAATGTGAGAACTTGCAGAAAAGAGGTTCACCTCGTTTTGAGCTTTATAAAAATGATAATCATTCATATTGTTTCTACTGCCTTTTTTTTTTTACAAATATTGTTTACAGGCTCTTTAATATCGTGTTCCAATACGTTTTTTATTCAAAATAGAATATCTGATTTTACCCCAAGGGATTGCAAGTAAAAAATTCAAGGAATTGCATTTTTAAATGCTACAATTTTACATAAGTTTCCTATATAAATAATATAATTTAATTTTTTTATAATTTCTTAAGTTTCCTATATAAATAATATAATTTAATTTTTTTAATAATTTCTTTCATAGACATATATATTCGGGAACACATAGGGTCCTTTGGTAAATTTTTCCTATATAAATAATATAATTTAATTTTTTTAATAATTTCTTAAGTTTCCTATATAAATAATATAATATAATTTTTTTAATAATTTCTTTCATAGACACATATATTCGGGAAGTACATAGGGTCCTTTGGTAAATTAAACTTTCCGAACACACCCTCCCGTTCTTTGGTGTCTTTAACTTATCTATTTTTACTTTGAAATTTTACCGGTATAAATCAATTTTTGTATTTTTTTTTATATAGAGAGTCTAAGGCATACGGCTCGCACGCAGGGATGTTTGACGGAGCTCTTGGCCGCTTACCAGCGGCAGTACTTCGTGCAAGAGAGTGTAATATTCGGGCTGTACGTAGTGTTGTTTGGTGGAGCTCTTGGCCGCTTGGCAGCGGCTGCGCTTCGCGCAAGAGAGAATTGTATATGGGACGTAGCAGCGGTTGCGCACGCAATTTGGCCGCTCACCGCGGCGGTTTCGTGTTAAAATTTCGTGTGTTAAATTCGTGTGTTAAAATTTTCTATCGTTATTATAATTTTTTTATTTACAAAAGCACGCACATATAATATTATACAGGGTGAACCAAAGGTCTTGCCCGGGTTATAATAATTCATTGCAAAATACCCGTTTATATAATAATGTAACTTGTTCTATCATTGGATAGGTCAGTTTTAGTTGTTTTTTGATTGTAATAGATGGCGAGATTTCTCCTTCAATAGTGACTCATGAGTAGGACATTTGTAAGGAAGACATCATTTTCGGCCGAGATGGCGTCGATTCAAGAGAAAGCTCAATGTATGTTTTGGTTTCATGAAACGAAATCGCACTTTAATGTTCAGTGAACATTTCGACGTTGTTATGGCCCTCATGATACAAAATCAATAAAGCGATGGAATGACAGGTTTAAAGAAACAGGCAGTGTTAACGATCTGCCCAGAAGTCGCAGGCCTAGTGTGAGTGCATAGTGTGAGCGCCTAGTGTAAGTATCTAGTGTGAGTTCATGAATTGCTGACGTCGGAGAACTGAAGACTACGATACAAGCTGCTGTGTGTACTGTAACAGAATATATGTTAAAGAACACTTTGCGGGAATACCGCTTAGACATTCTCCGAGCTACCAAGGGGGCACACGTTGAAATTTACTGAGGTACGTAGTCTTATAAAAAAATTATAACAGTACTTACAATGTACCCAAACAAACATATGTCTGATTATAATGCTCTGAACACAATAATTATTTATAATCAGGGCAAGACTTTTGGTTCACACTGTATAATGATTTGATAAGAAACAATTACTTTGATAGTGCTTTTACGAGCCTGAAATTTTTATTTCGTAGCATTTCTTCACGAATCTCCATCTCTTCATGAAAGAAGAAGTCATTAGACACGTCTGGAGCAAATACATTAATGACGTTTTAGCCAGACACGGCTGAGCGATACGATCTACTACCCGTAAGGCATGGTGACGTCACGGCGACGTCCCTGTGAAGTCACACTGTGACTTTGTGATCGTCGTCGTGACGTCAAGTGACGTCGATGTGAAGTCACTGTGACCTAAATGTGAAGTCGTTATGGCCGTTTTCAAGGCTTTCTGTGACCCCACAATGTGACTACTTTGTGAAGTCACCGTGCGACTTCATTGTGAAAAACGTGACGAATGTGCATCGCGTAGGGTGACCAGATTTTACCCGAATCCTATCCGGATTGTTCGGATCGACATTTTTTTATGCTACATGTTTGTGACGACACTGCACCGGGTCAGGTGACCAAATTTTACCGGAATCCAATCGAGAAAGTTCGGATCGATCTTTTTGGATTTGTTTGGCTACAGAATAGATTTGGATTAGTGGTCGGGTCTCTGGTGACCTAATTTTCGTGAATCCGAACTGACCCGAGTCGGGTATAATGTTTTTACTGTAAGTCTTGTTCGAAATAGAATCTTGCATACGACAGAGTAACCAGATTTTATCAGAAATTGTGTTACGACACAATTTCTGATGTCGGCTTAGATCTAGAGTCACGCACGAATCCGGTTATATACTTCTTGAACATGGTTGAATGTCTACTTGAGCATGAATGATGATTGACTGAAATTATATTTTGATTCAACCCATATTCTTACCCTAACCCAACAACAACAACAAAATCTGTAGGCCCACAACCCGACCGAACCTGATAAATGATTTCGTATAGATTCGGATAACAAGATTTTACCAAATCCGGATAAGATCGACGATAAGGATTGGATCGGCAATAATTTTTTTTTTTTTTATGCAACTCGTATTCAAATTAAAACTTTGCATCTGATTGGGAAACCGGCTAATGTAGCCGTTAAGCAAGACAATTATAAATGTAAAAAACGCATACTAAAATAAAAATAATAGATGAATCCATTAAAAATTATAATAAAAGTAAATATTTGAATAATGTGAAATTCTATTGTGCAAATAACAACTTTTTAAATTAACTTCTACTTCTATTTGTTTTATGTAACCGCGAAAAATATTGACAATAATTAAAATTATGCTATTGTGCTGTATTATTAAAGTGATTTGGAATTAATAGCGTTTTCCATTTTTTAGACATTATTCCATTTTTAGTCCTCCTATAAGTACCAAAATATGACACACACACACACACACACACACACACATCTATATATACATATATATAATCCTACCCTAGCTTTGATCGACACATTACCAAATAAAATGGAATCTGTCTGACACTCCAAACATTCATTGCATTGACTACATTCAAGAAAAAGAAAAATCATTATCATCAACCTAACCAAATTTTACTGCTTTTTTCTGATTATTTGGCTATAATGTTTGATAAATTAATTAGAATTGAACAAACTGTATTGCCTGATATTTTTGATTAAATTATCTTTCCAGCGGTATAAAGCTTTTATAGTATAACTAAGAAATATTGGGCGTTATGAACCATCAAACTTTAAAAAAAACATTGTTCCCAAAAGGTTTCCACACTTTTGGCCACTACTGTATATACAGCTAGATAAGAGATTCATTAGAGATTTCAGCTGTTATGTGACATGTTTTGTTATTCTAAAATCGTCACATTTCTGGAAGATTCAGAATGGAAATTGAAAAAAACTATGAATTTTTTGAAGGGTCCTATGTTTTAATGTGAAAAAATTATAAAGGATTTTTTAAAGGACTTAAGTTCTTCTTGAACTGCTTACATATCATATTTTCTATGTTAACATTTTAATGGTAGACACTGAACATGAAAATATATAAAGAAAAAAGTATCAGAATGCAGCCATTACATTTTGAATATATTATTTTATAAATTAAATTTCAATTTTTCCAATTTGGAAAAATTGAAAAATACCCCTTCGGAAAAAACCCAGTTTTTTTCCCAAAGTTTCCGTTTTTTTTTCGAGTATTCCCATCTCTAATCTTATATATTTAATTAATAAAAATATCCACACAATGTATTCTCCCATATTATTCATATTCTGGGGTCCAGGTTTTAGATGATATTTAAAAAATATAACGATACTTTTAATTTATTAAGGATGATTTTGGAAAAATATTTGATTAAAGTTGCCATTTTTGAAAGAGAAAAACAAAAATTTAACCTACAGATCAAAATAGACTATTATTTATAATTATATTTTAACCCTTTGTGGCTCAACAACATCGATTTGAAAAATATATACTCACATGATAGAATACATAATTTTAAGCAAGTAAAAAATAATTTAAAAAAATTAAATCATAAAAATAAAAATAATGGCTAAAAGAGTCTTTTTCATATTTGTAATAAACAGAAAATTACATAGCTATTTCTCATAAATATTGTCATTTTTTAATACAAAATTCTAAAGTGTACGAACTTACCTTTGTAAAAAATCTATTATTGAACGTCTCTGGACTTTTAAATGCAACAAAATTTAGTTTACAATAACGGGGTGAAACTGTTCAAATGATAAATAAGACTTTTATATGAAAAATTAATTTAGCAATATCAATATATCATTTTTAAGAATATATATGATAATTAAAACGACCTTGGAAATATATTTCCCAATGTCTAATGGTGTTTGAGAAGATCTATGAAAATGGACCATTTTCAACTATTATTTCTGACATTTTGTCTTATGGCAAATTCTCGTCTTTTCTTTATGCGCAGACTGTCACATTCCGTCTCCATGAAAACTGGTTTACTCAGTAAAAATATTTACAATTGGATCTTGCTCTTAATGACTTGAGTGCATAGACCTTTATAATGATGGCTTATATGAATTCATTTCCTAAGAAAACATATGATACAACACCGTCGTAGAACAAATAAATGTTGGTAAGCGAGTGACACAAATACAATGTTTTCATCAACTGAAAAAATTTCTATTTTTCTAAAATGTAACGCCCAACGTTTCAGTTCTTCATAATTTAGTTGCTATGACAACGAAAAAACACAGCAGACGATCCCGATAAATTTCATTTTAATCCTTAATCAATTCAGACATAATGCATTTCAGAAACAGAAAATTCGTGAACTATTAAGAAATCAATGCATTCTTATATCAAAGTATCAATTGTCGTCTATTTTTTAAACCATAATTATACAATTATCTAAATATTTTTTTCGTTCAAATTGTTTTGAAAGAAATTTCAATTAAAAAACTGAAAATATTTTTTTGGATATTTCTGTAATTTTATTCAAACGTTTTACGGCAACGATAAGGGGAATAGGATGATTATTAAAACAACATTTAGACCGATTGTCTTACGTATTACTTGGACAAAATGGCCCAGCAAAATATAGATGAATTTGATGAAAGTAATTTCGAGCCTTTGAAAATTTACTTCAGTGAAAGAGAGTGGGATGAATTAAGTGTTTATCAGAAGAAAAGTTTTGCGACGATCAAAGGGAATTATGAAAGTCTCGTGAATATCGGTAAGATAGGCAATATTTATTAAAAATTAAATTTTGTTCAAAATAGTTTGATATAAACATATACGATCTTTTTGACATTATAAAATATTTTAAGTAATTGAAGTGATTAATTATCTGTAGCCCTGCGTATTTTTCCTATTAATATTTTAAATATAAGAAAACTAAAAAATACATATTGTTTAAAAATTGATGTTCGAATGTTTTTAGCTTAAAAATAATTCAAAATTTGATTAACCACTGCTATGTGTTTTAAGTAGTTTTAGAAATTGATATATTGGAAATATTTCTTGTATGATTTTTGCAATATTACAGATTTTTATTACTTTGAACATTTCAACAATTTCTTGCTTCATCGGCGAAAACAAAATCTAATATGAATAAAAATTTTCGTGTGATTTCACGTGAATATGAGAATTGTAATGGCAAAACTTTTATAGCTATATTACTCAGCAAAAAATAAAATAAAAGCTTTAATTAAACAACAACAACAACAACAAAAAAGTGCCACGTCTGGATATTTGTTAAAAATATTATGTTATAGAGTATTGATGGTGCTTACCAATAATTTTATTTAAAACTAACCGTTATATATATATATATATAATTAATTCACATGCACGGATATGTTGAAATGCGTAAGTATGTAGGTGTACAACAATTTCCAAAATACATGTATGATATTTCTTAAGCATTGGTGCACTTACTTACGTAAATATTCCTGGATGCTACGATATATGTTATTAAAGTATTGAGTTGGAGTGTGTGGCATTTATAGTACGTTTACAAGTACACATAAATGAGTTTGGCTAAATTATGGTATAGGGTTCATAACTGTTTGATTTTCATTTTAAAGATGTTATTCTATTTCATGTGTAACGAAATTGATATTTATTCTGATGCATTAGAAAGTTTGTAAGATAGAAAATGATGTACATAATATTTAGGGTATATTTTTAAGTTTCACACAAAAATTTTGTTAACATAACTGGCAAAAAATTTTTGAAGTTAATTTTGACGTTAAAATACTTATTCATACTGAACGAAATTGATAAACGTTGTTAAAGAATACTACAGCACGTCCGATCGAACAAACTGTGCATGAGACATCCATAGTTATTTTACAGGGACATACAATATTGTTCTGATATATTATCGTTTATCAGTGGCAACTGCTGAAAGTGTATTTTTACATATTCTTTGCGTTTTCAAGCCTAATTAAATTTTAGCATATTATATGGCATGTATATCAGCATTCTGTTATATATGCCCATTCTTACCTTTATTTTATTTAAAATATTGCACCTCTCTTGATTTAAAAAGCTCATCTGAATGCTCTTTTCCCTGTATATTCAAAATCGTATTTTAATTTTTATTCATTTCAGAAAAATCTTATTAAATATCTTTACATCAATCTATTTGTTGAGTGATACGATATTATTTCTTTGTCAATAAACAAATCGGTTAAATCGGTACTTTTATGTTAGCCGGGCGCCAGTGATATATTTACATACATATACACACACACACATATATATATATATATATGTAATATATATATATATATATATATATATGTGTGTGTGTGTGTGTGTGTGTGTGTGTGTGTGTGTATGTATATGTATATATATATATCACTTGCGCCCGGCTAACATAAAAGTACCAATAAATCTTTTCATTATTTTTCATTTTGTATATTCAAAAAGAAATATTTTGCTATTACGTCCGTCCGTACTTTAACTCGCGTAAATATACTCGATTGCCCTGAAATGTTTGTATGCTATTTTCGTTTACTATAGCATTATCCCTATTGAAAATGAAGTGTGTAGCACGTATAGTTTATTTACAGGGCCAATAAAAAGCATTCCGTTACATTACAGTCAATGGGGGGAAAATCTTTAATTTTGATGATGTTACGTTATTTAAAATATGACGAAATTCTTATAAAATTATGAAGCGCACTAAAACATGCTTTTTCTAAAATAAATTGTGCAAAGCCTTTGTTATTCATTTACAGGGTCAAACAAAATATTTCTGTTACACATTGTTCCATAGGGAAAATCGTTTGCAGCGTAATTTAATGATATTTCACTATTTCATAATGAAATTTACGCGCATTGCTGAGGTGCACTATAAAATGCTCATTAAAAAGTATGGTGTGCATTGCGTTTATCATTTTTTACAGTGACAGACAAAATAATTTTATTACAGTCTTAGTGAAATAATTACAGTCTATGTGTAGTAAATGTGTTTTCAATTTTGGTTTGCGTTTTTAAATTTAACTAAAGTTTTTGCATAGTACATGGTGTGTATAAAATTTCTTGATCATACGCATGACTAAACAAATTCATTCATTAGTATAACTGACTATTGGAGTGAATTGCATAGTGTATTTTTAATTGGGTTACGCATTTTCCTGATAAATTATAGTTAATAATAGACTTACAGAAGTTTGTAGAAAATAAATAAATTCATACATAGGGCTACGCAAAGAACAAGATGAATTATAGTTTATGGTTGGTAATTTCCTGGAAGTTTGTTTTAAGTTTCCTTAAGCGTTTTTAACCTGAATTAATTTTTAGCTTAATGTGGAGTGTATACAAATGTCTTTAGATGTCTTTAGAAAATTTCGAGGGCATTTTCATCTATTTACTAAAATTGCTAAATTTGAATTTTCTATATGAGCTAAATGTTATGGTATGTAATATATATCCAAATCAGTAGATCATATCTATAGTATTTTAAGTACTTAGATTAAAGAAATTACAGCAGCAACATTATTAATTAGTCGAGGTGGACTTTAAAGAACTTTAATTTACATACTATCACAAACACGTACATCGAACACTAATACAAGTTACACATACATTTTTACACACATAACTGTAAACAAACTTAATACCAGTATGTGACGTAGTTCGCTGTGGTGCTGCCATCTATTACTTGCATTTGTAACTAAACATCACATACTCTCCCCTCTTTATTTGGGAACTCACATGGAGCTTTTCTTTTCCTGGTGGATCTTCTAGGTACCTGTAGGGAAGAAGAAGAATTAGTATTTAAAGTATCTGTAGCATGATCACTAGAAGTATTGGACACCATGGGTTTTGGAGCTGAAGGTATCCCTTTAGAGTCTACTGGGCCGGACTTGGAGTATTTGGGAGGACACAGTCATCTGGTTTAGGATTTGGAGTAGATGAGACAACTGAATCCTGGTCGAGGATTTGGAGTAGATGGGACAACTGAGTCAGCTGGTCGAAGATCTGGGACACTAGGAGGCATTAGCTGAGAATCACTTTGATTAACAACTGCAGTATCACTTTTGTGACTTTCTGTACCACTCTCTTCCTAATTTGAATCATTAGTTAGATGTATCTTCGAACCGACATTAGTTATCTGATCAACATGCCTTTTCCAAATATTCGAACCAACTTGAATTCTATAATGCAACTTGCCCTCTCTTGCAATAATGCGACCAATTTTCCACTTGGCTTCTGGAGTATAATTTCTTACAGCCACTTTCTGGTTGATTTGAAATTCTTTTTCTTTAGAATTGGCCTTTTTCGCATTTTGTTTATCATGCACAAAATTTGTAACGCTTGGAATTATCAAATCTATTTTCGTTCTTATATTTCTCTTTAGAAATAGAGATTCAGGACGTTCCCCCGTAGTAACATGAGGCATCTTTCTATACTGTAAAATAAAGTTATTTATTTTCATCTGTAAAGTACCAGATTCTGAAGATAAGACCTTTAACCCTTTTTTAAGAATCTGCACATATCTCTCTGCCTGACCATTTGTAGCTGGATGGTATGGAGCACTAAACCTATGTTTAACCACATGATTCTTCAAAAATGTCTCAAAATCATCAGAAGTAAATTGTTTTGCGTTATCAGATACTAGAGATATAGGATACCCGTATCTGGCAAAAAGAGAAGAAAGACAAGTAATTGTATGTTCTGAAGTTGTATTAGGGACAATAAAAACTTCAGGCCATTTGCTATGAGCATCAACCACAAGCAAAAGCATTTTACCCATCAATTCTGTGCCAGGGAGCTGTAGGCCATTCCCAATGATGAGTATCTACCTTAGGAGGATTATTTTTTAAATTGACACAAGTTGTGCAATTTCTTACAAGATCTTCAATATCTTTGTCATTCCCTGGCCACCAAACAAAACTGCGAGCTAAGGACTTCATTTTCACTATACCAAAATGTCCATAGTGCAAATCACGTAAAATTTGTTTACAGTGAACTTCTGGGATAATTACTCTACATCCTTTTAAAATGCAACTATGTTGAAGAGTAAATTCTTCTTGTTTGCCACCAAAAAGTAAATTTTTAGGAATTGGAGAACCAGAAATTAGATGATTAAAAAGTTGACGTAATAAAGGATCAGATTTTGTAGCTACAGCAATTGATTTGGTGTTTAAAGGCAATGTAGAAATTTGGTTAATTTGAAAAAAATCAGATTCATCAATTACATTACTTGAATTTAATTGTGGGGGTAAATCTTCACTACGTAATGGAAGTCGTGAAAGAGCATCGACATTTCCATGATCGGATATATTCTTATAGCGAATATCATATTTAAACGCTTATAAGTATAATGCATATCTTTGCATCCGAGCAACTGAAAGAACAGGAATACTTTTATTTGGAGAAAATATGGATACGAGTGGTTTACTATCTGTAAATAAAGTAAACCTATTACCATATAAATATTGGAAAAATTTCTTTACTCCAAAGATAATAGCTAGTGCTTCCTTACCCACCTGGCTATATTTTTTTTCTGCATTCGTAAGCGTGCTGGACACAAAACCAATTGGTTTTTCCACGTTATCTGGCATCATATGCGAAAGAACTGCAGAGATACCATATGGAGAAGCATCTGTTGCTAACACTAAAGGCAATTTAGGGTTGAAATGAGTAAGAACTCTTTCTCAAATAATTTCATTTTTTATATTTTTAAATGCTTGTTCACAAACAGGAGACCAAATAAATTTTACATTCTTTTTGAGCAATTGATTTAAAGGATGAGCAATTGTAGATAAATTTGGTACAAATTTAGAATAATATGTGACTAAGCCTAAAAAGCTTTAACTTGTGACACATTAATTGCTCTAGGAGCATTGACAATAGCTTCAATTTTATCTTGCGTTTTATGAATACCTTGCTTATCAATTTTATAACCACAATATATAATATGGTCAGCCAGAAAAATTGATTTACTTTATTTATCCTAATATTATATTCACGTAATCTTTCTAAGACTTGTTGTAGTCTTTTTAAATGAATTTCATCCGTTTCCCCTGTAACACCAATATCCTCAATGAACACAATGACACCATCAATACCACTTAATATTTGTTCAATCGATCTTTGCCAAATTGCTGGAGAGCTAGTAAGACCCATTGGTAACTTTAAAAATTGAAATAAGCCCTTCGGAGTATTTATAGTTAACAATTCCTGTGATTTTTCGTCTACAGGTAACTGAAGATAAGCTTGATTTAAATCTATTTTCGTAAAATGTAAACCACCACCTAAAGTAGCTAACATGTTCTCTACCCTAGGTAAAGGATATTTTTCCACCTTCAAAAATTTATTTACTGTAACTTTAAAATCTCCGCATAACCGAATTTTACCATTTGGTTTTACCACTGGAACTATAGGAGTTGCCCACTTACTACTGGTGACAGGTTTAATAATACCCTCATCCTGTAACCTTTGAATTTCATCATTTACTGCATTACGTAGAGCATACGTGACTGTTCTAGCCTTACAAAATATGGGCGTAGAACATTTTTCTAGATAAAGTTCTGCTTTCAAACCTTTTATTTCCCCTACTTTATCCGAAAATAAATCAGAAAAATAATTTAATAGTGTTTTCAATTGATCCGTAGAATTTGCAATTTCATTTACATACACAGATTTAAAGTTAGTAGGAAACAAATTAAATGCAGCTACCCCGTCTCTGCCAAATAAAAGTGGGAAATTATCTTCTTTAATTAAATACAATTTAAGATTTTTAGTAATATTTGCATAAGAAACATCTACTGTTACATACCCCACAGGTGTAAACACCTCACCCATTGCAGTTCTCAACTGAACGTCTGGCGGAAAAATTTTATTATTCGGAAAAATTCTCCGAAAACGATTTACAGGTACCGCAGAAATTCCTGAGCCCGTGTCTACCTCCATTTCAGCTTTAGCTTTATTTTCAATTAAAACCCACACTTTTATAGGAGTAGAACTCTTATCATGACTCACGGATAAAATATCAACTGTCTGCAATACATTTGTTTGTTTCTGAGAACTACTTTTACATACTTTACCAATGTGGCCTCTTTTTTTTACAAATTTTACAAATAGTATTGATATGTTTACACTTATTGGCAAGATGAGAAGGATCTCCACATCTATAACACGGTAATTTATTTTTATTTACTTCAAAATTCCCTTTATTTACATTGTTACTTTTCGGTTTCTGGAAATTATTTGAAATTTTATTCGGCTGAGCATTTTTAGAATATGCCAATTTATTAACATTTACATTTTTATTTTTCAATTCAGAAATATCATGTTCGTTATTTTGCAAAATAATTGCTTTTTCAATGGCTTTCTGGAATGTTAAATCATCTATTTGTGAGAGTAATTTACTTTGGATAGTTTCATTTTTTAAACCTCGCAGAAATTGTTCCAACAAATTTTCATTAAGTGTTTCACCAGCAAGCGCACAGAGCGTAGTTAACTTCTTTAATTTTGAAACAAAATCTTATATCGATTCGTTTTCATTTTGATAAGAATTACGGAATTTAATTCTAGAACAAAATTTATTAGGGGCGGAGCTTAAGTGCTTTAACAGAATATCAACTATTTCCTCATATTTCAGTGCTTCAGGATTTTTCGGAAATGTTAAATCTGACAGAAAATTATACAATTTAGGCCCCATACAGGAAATAATTGCAGGTACCTTTTTTTCCCTCAACATCATGTAATAGAAAACTCTGTTCCAACCTCTTAACATATGATTGGAACGATCAATATTCAATTGAATCGTTAAATTCTTTAAAATTAGCAAACATTATGAAATTTTATTTATTTCAGAGAAGAAAAAAAATGTCAGCACTTACCACCCTCGAAATGATGTACGTATTAAAACATTAATGCAGCATATACTCTTGTAGATGTAAAACCCGAAGTATCGCCATTTTGCGAATCATTTGGAATTTCTTTTCAATTGAATTCCGGTAAGAAACTTGATTTTCTCGTCGCCATTATATAGTATTTTAAGTACTTAGATTAAAGAAATTGCAGCAGCAACATTATTAATTAGTCGAGGTGGACTTTAAAGAACTTTAATTTACATACTATCACAAACACGTACATCGAACACTAATACAAGTTACAGATACATTTTTACACACATAACAGTAAACAAACTTAATACCAGTATGTGACGTAGTTCGCTGTGGTGCTGCCATCTATTACTTACATTTGTAACTAAACATCACAATATCCAAATATACAGGGCTGCACAAAATATTTAGAATTATTTTTTTACTATGGAAGGTAATTGCAAAAAATAGACTTTTAAATATGTTATAGTTTTCGTATAATGTTCACTTACATACAGCCTTGTTCAAAAGCATTAGGTAACCTTACTTTTAATACATTTTTGGCTTTTAAGGTAAAAAATAAAACTCTTATTGTTTTATAAAGTATTTTTCTAACTTAAATTTACCAAAAATATCAATATTTGGTGGTTCCACCCTTGTCTTTAATAGAAGCAATTCTTTTGGGCATACTGCATAAAAGGCTTGCACATTTTTATGCACTTATGCATCCCACTCTTGAATAAGAGCATTTTTCAAAGCTGTTATTGATATTAAACTCTGTTTTACATTTTAATATGCCCCAAAGGTGCTCGATTGGATTAAGATGTGTGGACTACGCTAACCAGTCCAGCAATATAATGTTAATCTCTTTAATCGAGCGCGTCGTAGTGGCTGATTTATGACAAGGAGCATTGTCTTGTTGAAACGTGACACCACGTAAATCATTGTTACCAAAAATGCTCGGTAACGAAGCCATCAGCACACTGTCCAGCACATTTATGTATTTTTGGCTGTTCATGCGGCCTTCGAAAGCGAACATTTCACCAACGCCATCAGCAGCCATGCAGCACCAGAGCATAATGCTGCCACCTCCGGGTTTTAGAGTAGACACCACGTAATCTAGATTATATTCGGCACTTCTCTATTATCCTGTCGACAACATTTCATAACAAAATCTATCGCCAAATTGGAAGATTAAACGTAAAAAATGCAGTCCCATTTACTTTATGTCAGAAGCGTTATGCTTGTTTGTTATGTCATCAAATGGTGTTTAATTCCACATTTGCGTGTATTTTTCATTATGTTTTACTGATTTATTAGTTATTGCATTAATTAAAATAACAATTGTGTCCTTAAATTCTTATATTTTATTTATTAATTAAATTTATATTCCAATGGCAACGTTCTCCCGTTTATTTGGCTTTACAGTTTGGCGATGGTTTTTTGTTATTAAAAGTGGTCGACGGGATAATAGAGAAGTACCTTATATTCTTTTCCATACGAAGGTCATGCCGAGTGTTACAAATACCTGGAAATAAAATTTAAATGGCACATCTTAAAATATTCTCATTTTAGTTTCAAAATCCGACTCTGACTGAATACTGATTATTTTTCATTATAAAAAAGGGTTAAAATTCTTACATCAAAGTGAGATTGATTGGACCCAAGAACATTTGACCAATCCTCTTCCGTAAAATGTTGATGTCGAAGAACCCATTCCAAACGATTCTTCTTGTCGTTTTCTGAAAGTCAGGGACTCTACATGGCTTTTCACCCTTTTCACCCAGCTTCTGCCAGTCTTCTTCTTGCCACTCGAGCACTTATAGTCAGTCCAACGTCTTCTGACAGCGCTGCAGCGAGCTCAGAAAAAGTTCTTTGTTATCTCTCACAGATTCTCGTATCGGTTTTCTGTCCTGGCGTTTCGTTGTCATGCGTTTTCTGCCCGTTATTGTCTTGTTAACGTGCGATCAAGTCTCCGTGTACATTTTAATTGCGGATTGTGCTGAACATGGAGAACATTTCACCAACTTACTTATTTCTACTTGATATTTGCCTTGTTCATGCAAGACCGGAATTTCCACTCTTTTTTCAATACACAGCTCACTTTTTTAGGCATTTACAAATAAAATTATGTAAAATTCGCCACTAGATCACACACGGAAGTTACTTTGTGCTTTGAATGTTAAATAAAGACTGGTAAAACATTTGAAGTATTTTTTTTTAAAATTGCATTTCCTTTGTTTTAGTCGCCAGATGTCGCCAAACGTTCCAAAGGGATTATCTATGTTTTGATTGACGTTTGACAACATCGCATAGTTTTTTATACCTTTGCATAGTTTTTTTTATAGTTTCGCATAGTTTTACACATACCTTTGTATAAAGCGTTTGTTATTGTTTTTAATATTTTTTTACGATTCAAGTGTTTTATAGGGGGTGCCTAATACTTTTGGCCAAAGCTGTATATTCTTTCACCTTATTTAACGGTGAAGTTTCGCTACAGTTATCTGGATGTTTTGGAATGTGTTTCATAATATATGCTAGACGCATAATTTTTCGTTCTTATTTAATTTGTAATCTTGCACCTAAATGGAGTTCAAAATGGTATGGCGGACTCATGGTTTTAGTAAGATAGGGGGACTTCAGATTATTCATAAATGCTGTCATGTTATTACACCTAAAATGCATAAGTAATTAATTGGTAAATTGATAAACTTTTAAAGCAGTTTTTTTGCAGTTACAGATTGCTAAAATATGTGTTAAATTCATCGTGACAAGCTGTATGGACTACCGTGAGGCCAAGTAATGATGAATGTATTGATTTCAGATCTTCCATACTGCAGCTATTTTTGTATGAGATCGCATTTTTTCAATAACTAAGGTTTCTTATATCATGAGATATAACAAGGCTGATTTGATCGTTTTCCTTCGACTGTGAAATACTGAAGTTTACAAAGTACCTTTGGTGACTCATCTATAATTATTCTGACTCTTCACAGTTGGCAAATATCCATCATAGACATATATGTATGTCGTATAGAAATTACATTATAATTAAAGGGGAATCTAGTGCAGGAGTATCTAGGCCAGTTGAAACTTTTGTAAGAGTTTGTACTTTGTAAGATGAATGCATCAAAGTAAGTATAAACGTATGGTAATGTAATATGTAAGGTGTATTTAGAATGGTAACAAAAATTTTAAATTGTAGATATAATTTTAAAATTAAAATGGACTAATTAATTTTAATTTCTCAAATGCATAAAAAAACTGATATAATGTATTTTTATTTTATTTTTTACCCCTTATTTAACTCAGATCTCCTAAATTAAACATAAAAAGTGATGTATAAAAGCAATGTTTTTAACCGGATGAAGTAATGTAATGTTTTAAAGAAAACCTTAATTTGTGTTTAATGAGTAATTGTTTGCTGAGTTATTAATTAATTAAAAAACGAATGAAGAAAAACGCATAGTGACTAAAGTATAATTAATTTATTTATCATTAGAATATTTACAGGATTTGAAATTAGAAAATATTTTAAATTATTTCATGACAGGTGTGGATACTGTCGTGCCGACATTTATGCGTCAGAAGAAAAGAAAGGAAACTCCCACAGGTTCCCAAACAGATTCTGAAAAAAGTTCGTATTCTTGACTTTTATTTCACCATGCATTTTTTTTATTCTTTTGTGCTCGTTTTTAAGCTTCACTTATAAAATAACATAATTTGCACAATACGTTTCTTGCAGAGTTCCTAAACAATTTTATGCGACCCTCTTCATATGTAGGTATAGAGAGGGGTCGGTGCATTCTATCCTAGGAAAAAAGTCGAACGTTTATGTAAAGTATATGTACAAAAATAGGGATAAATATTTCTTATGTGAGTAATCACAATAATTTTAATACGGTATAATAAGGGTACACACCATTCCTTTGGTTAGCAGGATAAAATAGGATTATTACTTATTGTATAAACAATATTGCATAATAAGAATAAATCTCAATACCCATATAATAGTTTAGCCTCATGTCGCACTCAAAAAATGTTTAATAGGACGGTATCACATCACAAAATTTGCTTATAGTTCTTCATAATTCTTTAAGATTATTTTTAAGATTAGCATACTGTATTGTTTTACTTTTCTCGGCAGATAAAATTAATAACATAACTTTTTCAAACTCACCGATCATTCCGTGCCCCACAAAAACATCTAATCACTGTAATCACAAGCCATATTATATACCCAGGTATTTATTTTTAAAAATAAATGCCCATTGCATATACCCATTTTAGGTATTTACCTAGGTATTTATTCTTTAATTAATACAACTGTAAAAAACGCTCATTTTGTTATTAGTTCTGATGTATTAGTGTAAAAGAAATAAAAACTTTAGACTTCTTACAACTATTAAATTTAACGTTTTACATTTAACAATATCTCTTTTATAATTTTAATTTTTTTAATCTCTTTTAATTTTAATTTAAATCTCTTTTTAATTTTAATTGACATATCTTTTTTTAATTTAAAGAATATTCGTTGTAGCTAGATTCTACTATAAATAATAAATAAAAAAATTAAAAGAAATACTTAGAAGAATATAATTACAATTTTTAAAAATCCTACTTGTAATAAAATATTTTGCATTCATTGGTTGCGATGGTGAGCATTGTTTTTCCGTTTATTAAAAGTAATATTCCTTTGGTATTTTCTTTCATCATCGTAATTAAAGTGTACCATGGAAGAATACTTGTAGGTTATTCCGCAAAAGTTTAACTAGTTAGTCAAGTATGACGTGAGATTGAAAAAGGTGGAAACATTTTTAAAAGGACTAGTTTATAATTAAATACGCCCTTATAAGTCCTCTTCAGGTGTTTATTATTATTATTATTATTATTATTAAATTCGATTAGGATTTTTCCTTCTAATTATTTCTAAATAAATTTTATTATTTTTTATTCATTATTACTTTCGCCTGGCTTTTATTTTCGTATTCAGTTTTATATTCCAACAGAAAGAAGAATTTAACAATCATGTAATTGGCAGTGATAGTTAATCCATCTTCTTCATTTCAAATCGTTTTCAGTCATTTTGTTGATTCAGTTGCAACTAAGCATTGTGTGATTCACTACCTAGCTATATTTTACCGACTTTTAAACTTTGGTCAATAGAATTTGGAATTGTACAAATTAATGTAAAAACATGTATTACAAATTACACATAACGCATAATTTTTCTAGTTTAATTGCTTAAAATATTCTTCTTTCAGAAACAAGATGCCCAGAGACTTCTTCAATAAAACCGCCGAACGATACTACAACAACTAATCATAGATCTGAGGTTGAAAACACCGAAGGTATGACAAATGAATTACACCCCTGATTTAAAAATTAGAAAATATTTACTGTAGCAAAGAGTCTAATTACTGCAGCAATTACTTAATTTATTAATTAGATATATTAATTTATTAATTAAACTTTAGTCGATAGAATTTTGAATTGTACAAATATATGTAAATATATAAGTATAACACATGATTTTTCTACTTTAATTGCTTAAAGTATTCGTGTTTCAGAAAACATATGCCCAGATATATCTAAGAAAAATCCTCCGAATGCTACTGCAACAACTAATCGTGGATCTGAGGTTAAAAACAATGAAGGTATAACAAATGAATTTATATTTCAGAGTATTAATATTTACATGATTTTGTCTGTAATCAAGAATCTAATTATTGTTGCCATAAATCAGTTTATTAATTAAATACGTCCCGTAAATACTAAACAGTGATACCACTGCTAACAACGATAATTGGGTAAACAGTCACCTTGATCAGGTATAATGGGATTTTTCGTGCAATTGAAATAAAACGCGAAAATATTATACTAACGTGCGAGTGTTGATACATTATATTCGATAGCCCAATCCATACTTGATTCTGGAAAACAAATGAGAAAAACACGAGGAAAAATCTTCTTTAGGTGACGAACTTCTCAGCAGAGAGACTGGTTAGCAAAGATCTTATTATTGTAATTTTGACCATAGAAAACGGTATCAATTGCTAGATATTCAAAAATAAAGAAATGCATTAGAGCCATTCCACGTGAAATCAACCAGTTGACTGGAGTTTCATGTTTCAAAGATTGATAATTTTTGCTCATATGTTCAACTATTAAAAATAAGAAAAAAATGAAGTTTTAAACGAATTGTATTTGAGATATTTAATTTCGAAAATCTGAAAATTGTACAAAATTGATTGTGTTCATACAAAATTTAAAAAAAAAAATTTCAAATCTATAGGATATAGAGAGATGTCGTTAATGTATTTTTTCATTTTTTTAGCTTTAATTTTATGTGCTATGTGACTGAATAGTTCAAACGCAGAAATTTTAGTCTTTTTTGTAAAACATCATTTTGAAAATTCAGAAAATCAAAACAGTAAACTTTATTGAAAAGAAAAAGATATATTGTCTTTAAACTAATGCATAATATCTGTGCTTAATGTCATGATGGTATCTCAATAATATCTTATAAAAATGATACTTTTCAAAGGCCTAATAAGAAATATTAAAATATTCTATAATGAAAATGTCATTTTGATTCATATGGCATTTTTGTTTTTTAAACTATCTAACTAATAAAATAAAACTAGTATTGAATGATAGTTCGTAATAATGTTTATAATTGTGCGTTTGTAAATTTGCTTTAATAAATCGCATGAAAAATTGTATGTAACTCTATTATTTTTTTCATCATTGTTGGTCTGAATCTCCTTGCAAACCAGATGCCATCGATAATCTTCCAAGTAGCACACTTTGTTTGTCTATATATTGGCAGTTTGTGGGAACCATATACAAATGATGGGATTGGGAATTATAGGATTGGCAAACGGTTGGGAAATGGTAGGTGTAGAAATGTTCCTATTTTCGAGCGTATCTGAGCAGCAAACGGTTGGACCACTGTTGAGTCTTTCTTGGCAAATGGATCTTTGGCTAATGGTACGGCATTTATTAGTGTGTGCCAACGTAAAATAACAATTAGTGAACAATTAGTGAACAATTAGTGAACAATTAGCCAACATTTGTCCAATCATTTTGTGCTACTTGGGTGTCACAGGATAAGACGATATTGAACAATTAGAGATGTTAGTTAGGTTAAAATAAGCAATTATATTACAAAAACGTAACCCATTGTTTTACAATTATAATAAAACTTTCTCATTTCTTAAATTATTTGCTTCTTCAGTAAAACTCAAAATTATACGTAGAAATTTTCATACTTCCACCTTATAAACACATATTTAACTGGTATTGAAGCCACAACCCTGTATATCAATGAATAAAATTTATGATTGCTTTGCAAAATCACAGATAAACAAAATAGTGTTACATGTGAACCCGATTACCTACTCTAATTGTTTACAGCCAGTCAATCCTTAAAACATTTTCACTTCATAGTACAAAGGAGATGTTAGCAATTGTTTGATATAAGAATAAGAAAAGAGAGTATGTTGAATGAATGTTGTTTTTCCCTACCTACATATATTAAGGGCATCGTTTCTAAGAAATAATAAAAGTAATAACCATTATGTTCTTCTTTTTTAAAATTGACAGTTTTTTATAGGAGAAGATGGGCAGGGAATTGTTGAAGAATTGTTTCAATATTATTAAATGTTCTGGCACCTTTCTTCGAAGGTGAATTTCTGCTAAATAAATTACCAATGTAACATAATTTTTAAGCCAACTAGTATTTGGTTAACATATATTTTAGTTTTCTATGTGATACAATTTATAAATGAATTTAATTTGAAATACATTTGTCATGATTTTATTTGTATAGTGTAAAAATATATGTGATAATTTCCCCCAAAATGCTTTCAATTCACTCTAAGTTTATGGATAAAATATTTAATGTTTATTTTTTAAATGTAAAATAACATGTACAACTGAAAAATAACTACCTCTTTAAATTCTGAAAATCACAATTAATTAGTTTCATGATTATGTTTATAATTTTAAATTTCAGAAATCTTTGAACTACTATTTTTTTAATTAATTTTAGAATACTATCATAAAATCTTATACATTCATTCTTAATTAGTATAATTTTTTTTAAAGGAAAATTTAAAATTTGATTTTTGGAAATTTCTTTTAAATTTAATATGTGGTTGGGAAAAAAATCTTAAACGTTTAATAACATAATCATGCAGCATATCGGATGAAAGAAAGTTAAAAACGAAAGAAAGTGTTTCAAATTATTTCTATTTAATATTAAATTACACACATATTTAACGTCTGCAGTCATCGTTATTTAAACATATATAATTAATTAATAAACAGACATACATACATTCAATACAATAATCCAACATGGAGTGAAAAACTAGCCAGAGCCAGGAATCGAACCTGGGTACACAGCGTTCCGGGCTGTTGCTCTAACCACTGAACTACTCCGGCCGAACCCTGAGTCTGCAATTTCCCACTAATAAACCATGTTGGAAAGAAGGTCATCAGCCATCTACCAGACAGCCAAGACGACCGGACAACGGTGAATAGAATTTACTATTCCACCGATCTACGAATATATATTAAATTACACACATATTTAACGTCTGCAGTCATCGTTATTTAAACATATATAATTAATTAATAAACAGACATACATACATACATACATTCAATACAATAATCCAACATGGAGTGAAAAACTAGCCAGAGCCAGGAATCGAACCTGGGTACACAGCGTAATATGTGTGTAATTTAATATATATTCGTAGATCGGTGGAATAGTAAATTCTATTCACCGTTGTCCGGTCGTCTTGGCTGTCTGGTAGATGGCTGATGACCTTCTTTCCAACATGGTTTATTAGTGGGAAATTGCAGACTCAGGGGTCGGCCGGAGTAGTTCAGTGGTTAGAGCAACAGCCCGGAACGCTGTGTACCCAGGTTCGATTCCTGGCTCTGGCTAGTTTCACTCCATGTTGGATTATTGTATTGAATGTATGTAAGTATGTATGTCTGTTTATTAATTAATATAATGTTTAAATATTTCTATTTAAGTTGAATAATATTTTAGATACAGCCTAATAAATATCTGAAGATTAAAAAAAAAACTTTTGCTCAATTTGAATAAATATAAAAACAAATAACTCCCGAATAAAATGGAAAACAGTTTTTACTTCATATTTGTGATAAATATAATAAAAACACAAAAAAATCGAAAAATTTAAAAACATCTGTGTCCAAAATTATTTTTTATAGTTTGTTTGTCATAAAATAATAAGACGCAGTATTATCAATGCAAACTATCGCGCTCCACGTCTTCAAAAGGCCAGAAATTATCGTGTGTGAACCTTTGACGATTAGAGTCAAGTTGAGTGGCGTGATGACTTTTGAATACGACTACTTCATGCTGGTGGTGGACTAAGAATGTGTCCAGTTTCATGAAATCATAGATCTAGCAGCAGATTGGTAGTATAGAGGGTACAGCGGTTCAGTGACGAAAAGAGGTCCTGTCACATAGGCAATATTTGGGATTTGTTACTTATACGTTGCGAACTCTCTGACAGAAGAAAGTTTGCATAATACTCAGAATATTTTGAGAAAATGCTGATGAATCTCTATATGTATCTAATATAAGCTCAGTGAAATTTTGCTGCGAAACCTCAATAAAAATCCTTAAATAAATAATAAACCATCAAATTTTTTACCGTCAAAGCGATTTATAGCCACCTGATTTGGTACCCGCACGTGATTGAATTTACAATTGTTATTGATTTTCAACTTAGAAAATGAAATATTTTACTTATTTTTTGTATAATGTTATAAAAAAAATTGTATAATAATTGTAGAATTCTAACATTACATGCAAACGGTTTGTGTTTCTGTTATTAAACTGCATCATTGAAATAATTAGTAATATACTCTATTTTGGATGCTGCAAGTAATTGTTTTAATGTGTTTTAACATTTCATACCTTATTTTTTTATTTAGAAAATTAAATAGCTATCTGTATTTTTTTAAATAAGGGCTACATAATTAATAATAAACGTGTACAATAGCATTTGGACTATATTGAAACAATATTCAGAAAATATGGGTGTGACGTGGGTTATAGAAGAAGATACCGAATTAAAAACCTTTTTCGATAAAAATCTTAAAACGATATGAATGGGCAAATCATGTTAATTTGCACGAAGTATGTAAGAAATTTTTAATACTGTGTCTGCTTTATTGGACGAAAAGTTATTGATTCAAAAAGAACATTATAAAATGCCAATGTTAAATACTAATATGAAAGAAATTTGTCCACCAAATTATAAAACAGCATTAAATTCTATGCCGCTTGTACTAACATTTAAATTTAAAAGTACATTTTTGCGAAAATGTTGATCATTAAAAAAAAAAAAATTCGTCTTTATTTACATTTTGCAAGCTCGAAAAATTACTTAATCGATGAAAATTTTACTGTTCGTTGGTATAAACTCCGCCAAAATCGATTATATTTCTTATAAATAAAAGATGAAAGAAATTGGTAAAATAGTTCTCGATAAAACTGGTGACTCAGTTTTAAAAACATGGTTTAGAGAAAATCAATTTTAATGGTTTATAATAACGGTACGTCCAACAGGCAAAACGTACTCTAAGAAATCGGAATTTCACGAAACCACTTTAGGTAAAAAATCCATACACTAAAAATGCGAAAAATGCACAATAAATAAATAAATAAATAAAACGAAAATTTTGACACAAAGCAGTAGAACCTCTCTTAAATCTCTTTCGGCAATATTGGTTTCTGCACAATATTGTTTAAAATGTTGTGCAAGTACCCCACAAAAGTTTTTTTTAACTAACTTACGGGAATTTCTTGCATATTATTGGCGTGCCATGCAAATGAAACACTTTCGTAGACTTGCTGAAACCATACAACGTCATTTGGGAGTCATTATCAATGCCAGAAAAGCAGAACCTAGCTTTTAACCAAGTGTCTCTTATTCAGTGGTATTTCAGTGTATCATTAGAATGAATATACAGGGTGTTATAATATAAGTATCTCTATTTGGAGCTGTCTGCAGTTCGAAGGAATAACCCGAATGAAACCAAAATCGGTACACTTACTATTAGAGAAGGAGGAAGAACAATGGAACAATAAAAAAATAATTGCAATAATCACCGAGAGATGACGCTACTGAGTGTGAAATGTGCTGTGTAATACAAGAACAAAGAATTAAGGCGTGAAACCGGATGACACACCTAATTTATTGGAAAATGTCACAGTGAATGTGGTTACGCTTTCGCATGGCGGTGCCGATCATGTTCAGGTTTCACATGCCCATTGTGCTGGAAGCTACATGCCCGGCGGCGCACGACGTGCTCAACTGCGCATCAGGATTGATGTTTCGCACGTGTCGTGACATGCGGTAAAGTCATTGAGGTTTGCGACACGTCCACGGTACACAATATTAAACATTACATTTCACTCTCAAAAGCGCCATCTGTCGGTGATTATTGCAATTATTTTTATGGTTCTATTAATTTTCCCCTTTCTCCACTAGTAAGTGTACCGGTTTTGGTTTCAATCCGGTTATTCCTTCGAGATACGGACAGCTCCAAATAGAAATACTTATATTATAACCACCCAGTATTTATGGATTATCAATTTACGAAATTTTCCTTTCAACAAACTAATAAACGTAAGTAATAAATTCATATCAAATAAAATTTTTAAAATGATTTATCAATGTTCGAACAGTCGCCAAACACATTTTAGTTCATATTTGGTTCACTTAAAGTAGAGCAGCATAAAATATATGTGTTAGAATAAATGATGGATGGCAAATCGAATGGAGGGAGGAAACAATAGGGATACATATGCAGACAACCAGACGATCTTACATTGTATCAGAAATAACAGAAGATTAATAAACGAACAAAATTTTTAATCAGCGATTATTCTAACTCAACTTATAACTCAAGTCGCCTTTTTTTCTATTATTTTTCTAACTATACTTATAAATACACTTTTTCCTAAAAAAATTCAAACAGAAATATTACTTAAATACTTCTAACAAAAAACATTTAAATAATTGCATTTTTCTATCATTTATTCCACAGTATTAATTGAAAATGAAATTACATTATAGTAAAAACATTTCATAATTATTTTTCAGGTGTGATGAGTAAAGTTCAATACAACAGGGGGATCGCCCCATCGCCATCTACTACAAAGGGTTACGATTCAGGAAAAATTACAAAGCATTCGAAGAGGATGTCCAGTAAACTCACTTTTCGCAACTCTATTAGCTCAACCGATGTTCCAGGTGATGTAAGCAAATGCCAGCTTCCACAAAATTCAGAAAATCGCAATCTTGAAAGCAGAGGGCTTTCAACAGAGAATGATATCGGTGAGAAATCGGAAGTTCAAAAAATATGTGGAATGAATTGTGTTGCGGAAGAGAATCTGGTACTTAGCGGTCAAAACCAATGTATCACTATCACAGAAACAAATGCAGTCCTTCGCAACAGTCACGCATGCCCACACTGTGCTTACAAGGCATCAAGACAGCACATAGATGCAACACATAAAGGTAAAAGAACATACAAATGTCGAGTGTGTGATTATAGAGCATCTGCAGTTAAAAACCGCAGAAGACGCGTCCATGCAGTGCACGAAAGAATTAGACCCTACAAATGTCAGCAATGTGATTACAGGGCATCTCGACTGGAAAATCTTCGAACACACGTAGATGCAGTGCACGAAAGAAAGAAACCTTATAAGTGTCAGCTCTGTGATTATAGAGCATCTCAGGCTTTTATTCTTCGAAACCACGTAGATGTAGTACATGAAAGAAAGAAACCCTATAAGTGCCGACGCTGTGATTATAGAGCATTTCGATCTGCCACTATTCGAGAACACACAGACACAGTTCATGAAGGAAAGAAACCGCATAATTGTCAACACTGCGATTATAGGGCATCTAAATCTTCTATTCTCCGAAACCACGTAAGTGCAGAGCATGAAGGAAAAAGGCCTCATCCTTGTCCGCACTGTGAATTCAAGGCAGCTCAAGCCAGTGATGTCCGAAGGCATGTGAGAGCAGTGCACGAAAGAATGAAACCCTATGGTTGTCGAAAATACGATTATAGGGCATCTCTGGCCGCCCACTTGCGAAGACACGTGAAAAATGTTCACGAGAGAAAGGAAAAAAACTGCACCTCAAAAGAGTAATTAATAAAATCTGCCAGATGTTATACATTGCTACCAAAAGTAGCCAGATGCAACTCATAATAAAACAACTGCTGTCACTGACTACCTTGTGATTACAAACTCTCTGTAATTATATATTTACACACTCAAAACATGTGAAATAAGTTCAAAGAAAACATTCTGCGATAGATTGTGAAAACAGTCGCGATCACGACGATGACGTGATTTAAAGTTATAGAAATACAATATATTAAAAAAATAAATATTATTAACAATACTTAAGGTATTATTAATAAATAAATAAAATGTAAAATAATACCTTCAATGTTTGATTTTTTTTTCTTTCCATTCTCGAAATGACATGCATTAAATCTAACAGGTTTAGTTAGCGGAAGCGTTACTATAGTGGAAGAAGGAAACATTTAAAGTAGTGTTACTTTAAATAGCTCTTTTGTGGAGGCGTATTTGTCTGTCGAAAAATAGTTTTAATCGTTATATTTATAGCATTTGAAAAAGCATCTCAAATAGCATATCCATGAAAAATAATGTTTTTTCCCTCCATTTTTCAACGTTATACAAAAAACAATATGTATAAAAGTGTGAAATAACACCTTGTGTTTAAAATTTCCTTTTGTAATTGACAAGGTGTCTCTCTTTATTTCATTTTTCATAAGGATGTAAAATTTCTGGTGTTGTATCACTAAAGCATATACCACTTTACCTCATTCGACAAAAGCCGCTTTCCATCTTGAACACACTTTTCTCTTTTTAACTGTTATTTACACTTTTCGAAACAAACTGGAAGAAGAGAAACGAAATTTTAAAAAGATACGAAATTACTCAATATCCATTGGCGTTATTATTCTGTACAAGAAAAAACAGTATCGTAATGAAAAGCGTAAGTTGAAGCCGCATTTTCAGAATTACAAATCTTTTAATAGAATATAACACTTCACAAGTATCGTTTCTGAGTGTTAAGAAAGGATGATGACAATATGTTTATGAAAGTGTAAATAAATCAGACCAGTTCCGTTAAAATTGTCTCTGTACCCCATTTCAGAATTAGACAAGAAAAAGTTTAGTTACGAGAAAATATGTTATCATGGGACAAACTATTGAAAAATTAACAGTCAGTTAAATTAGGAAAATATATTAAGGATTTAGCGTGTAAAACATAAATAAAACTCGCTTCTTACTATTCACATTTATGTATAATAAATTGAGATTTAAATACTAGGTTATAGTATAAGGCCACAACAGTCTCAAATGGATAACGAGCCTATATACCAATGAGTATTATTTGCTTATTTTTCAATTCAGTTTTGTACGACGTCACTATTTCACATAGCAAATAAAAAATATTTTTAAATGTTTCTAACAAAAAGAATTTTAAGAGCAAAAAAGAAAAAGAAAATGCTAGAAAAGTACAAGCAATTCTATGTGGTGAGGAGGGGGATGGCATATCCAACAATTGCAGCAAATTCTCATTTTAATAAATTTCAGTAAGCATCTACTTTTTATAGTGAGAGTTATATTCTCGAACATTCTACTTTTTGTTAGGATTTCGAGACAAACTATCAGATAGCGCAAAAGACATTATATTGGAATAAAGCGTAAGTTTAATAAGCTTGTAAAGGAATTTCTGTTTATTTAACAGGCTCAGAAGCTGGAACAATACGTTTCGGAAAACAACCCTTCCAATAATTTTAAAACAATTAAAATTGTGTTATCCATTTAAGTTCCTATTACATGAATTGTGATATTCCAATATAATTTATTTAAAACAGTATGAGTGAAATCAATTGAAAAATCTAGAAACTTATTAAATAAATTAATTTGACAAATTGCAAATTTAATTCTTATCTAAATTTTATTAAAAAGGGTTAAATAAATTATAGAAAAACAAGTTCGAGTAGTATTTAAATGTGGATTTATTGTAAATTTCGAAAACACCACCGGTGTTTATCAGTTCATATGTGAAATCTTGATTAACAGTTGTAACAAGTTTTCCCGCGGCAACAGCAATGACCGACTCTTCATACCCTGGTAGTTTCTGATTTGAGTAACCTCGAGGTAGTTATTATTAAACTCGGATATAATTTTCAATCAATCTATCCTTATGAAAGAACATGTTGGCGAATATAGTGTAATTCTCGGAATATATATTTTTTAATTTTTCCAGCTAAATCCTGTAATAGAAATTAAAGAAAAGAAACAATTTTTTATTGAAAAAAATCAGTTTATGATTAATTTAGTAATTTTATTCTTTAATAAAACTTTACAAATTTGACTAATCTAGCAGATTTAAACTTATCTTTATTTTCAATGAATATTTCAGACAAATAAAACAACGAGATTGAGTGGTAGGCAGACTATGTGTGAGTAACTCTTATTGTGGTTTATCAACGTTTTCTTTTAGCGTAATTTCACATCCATATCACAATATGAATGAATAAATAATAGGTTATATAGAGTTTTTTTTTCTCTCATTTCTATCTGAATTAATTGTGTCTTTAAATTGCAAAAAGCAAATATTTAAGCTATATACTATTTAATTCAAAAATATTGTTAAGAGAGTGTATGCAAATGCTTCAATGGAGTGTTTACTTTTCGATTCGCTTGAGGATCATTCTACAAAAAACGTTTTAGATGTTCTACAAAAAATGTTTTAGATGTTTTATATAATGGGACACATTGCAAATATAGGATTGGTGAATATGGATGATTTGTAATTTTTTTATTTTTCAATTTTTTCTTAAATGAACGTAGGTATAGTTGTATATTTTTGTTACACACAAGTTTTTCTATTATTTATCCTTTTTTTTAATGTGATAAATATATTATTCATTCAATAATGCATTTTTTCGCAGGATATTACTTTATATGTAAATAAAATATTAGCAAGAAAAAAAAACATTTTTCTCCAAAATTTTGTTTGAACCGCTGTTGCAAGCCATTCTGGTATTCTACGGTACAATAAAATTCTGGGCAATAAATTCACTGCTTTAGTTATTTATAACATTTACGGTCTCCCCCCTCAACAGCATCCATCTTCATTACTGTGCGACTTTTGTACATAACGCAGCCACGCTAAAATGTTTGTTTTCTCCCCCCACGATACCCATAACTTGACCATAGTGTTTGTTCACACCATTCATTCTTAAAATAATTTGGCAAGAAGTCATCACGTCACGAAATCTGTCAAAGTGGTTGTCATAGAAACAGTTCAATTACACCATCCTTAAACAGTTACGACATCGCTTTTACAATACTTGAGGTTAAAGAGATAATAGAATAAACTAAATTTAGAGAGTTGCAATTTTTAAAAGTTTATTGTGACAGGTAAGGCTTTAAATTGTTTACATTTTGAAAAAGAAATGTTCGACTGACACCTACCAGGAAGAAAAATATTTTTACTCCTAGTCTTCACAGAAATATTAATACTAGTGTTAAATTTTATTACATTTTCTGAATTTTTTTATTCTACACATTTCTCAAAATTGTGTGATTTCCTTTCATTTACTTAAACGTTAATTTATTTACATAAATTGATTTTTTAAGATTTGGAAAATCTAACAGCTTTATTAAAATATACCCTTCCTAGTTGTTTACTGAATAATCGGTATGACTATCTGATTAACAATCACAGGTAGATCGCAAATCAAAATTTATAAAGCAAACAATATACAAAAACATTTCTTTTAATTATATAAGGAATATATTCTGGATTATTTCTGGAACTCATTCAGGATTTAAACTAGAAAATGTTTTTCACTTTGCATAATAATTAATAAATAATTTTCTTTATTTAAAATTATTTCAATTATTTCAATTATTTAAATATTTCAAAAGAAAATCCAGACTGAATAAATATATTAGTAATTCAGTTTGCTTTCAGCATTAGAATCTTTAAAAAATAAAGAAGGATTTTTTTCAAAACTTTTTGATATTTTTTTAACAAATGATAGATAATGTAGAAACACTGATAAATGCATTGTCAAATAATTTATTATTATCATTTTTGGAAATATTATTGCTATTTAATTCACTTCTTCTAGGATCTCAATTTCTCGTGCAGCAACATAATATCTAAAGTTAAACCACATAAACTTCGTTATTTATACATCAGTCTGGATTTTTAGTGTATATCTTTAATAAATAAAAATGAGAAAATCCAGAAGAATAAAAGAGCAGAAATAAAATCGAGAAAGTTATTTCAATGCTCTACACTTTAAATCCTTAATGGCTGAAGATGGAGAAAAAAATGTCTGGTATAATTTTTTTCCGTTCTACTGATAATTCAATCTAGTTTCCCATGAGAGTGCAAATAGGCTGTTTTATGAGAAAAATAATATATTTTCATCATAAATTTCACTCTGATATATTTTTCTTAATCGTACACAATGTCCAAGATTGTAGAAGTAATTATCAATATCTATTTATGTTCTTGGTTTTTTAGAGGGGCGAAATATGTTCAACTGCTATCTATTAATCGTGTGTATATCTTTAAGTTTTTGTATTACTCACTGCAGCCTGGAAGAAAAAAATACGAGGATTATTGAAATATTTTCAACAAATATATATATATCAGAAAAACTAAAATTCCGCACTTCATTAAAATAATTGCATAAAATTTTCCACTTCTAAATTTATTATACAACCCTAGTTTATTAAATTATTTCCTATTTTAAACAATACGCCATTTATTTCATTTATTTAAATTCCTATCTATTTAAAATGCTTATTTAATATTTTAATTCCCTTCAATATATTCTAAAAAAAACTTCAGTAATTATTGATTTTTAAAAAAAACTTTTTTTTACTCAATTCTTAAAAAGCTGAATTTATTCGATTTAATATTACCGTTTTCTACCATTTTTTCAATTACAAAACTAAACGCCCTTTCTCGCAAAGGCCAACGCACCTCAATTTTCTGCTACCGTATAAGCAGAGTTCCGCACTCTCAAAAACTCTGATTCGCTGTTCTGTACACCTGCATTAAAGTAGATAACCTTGCGCGCTTGGATTATTTAACGTAGAACATGTGATATGAAACGCAGATTTCTGTGATATTGTTCCCCTAAAAATTGGTTGCTGTCTGGAGAGAGACATATGAATTATTCGAAATATGCTTCTTAACTCTCTAGCCGCGGGCGATGTTTCCATTTTCTTATATAAAACCGCGGCCTATTTTTATTCGTCACTTATAATAGTTATAAGGATTGAATGTCACCGAAATTTACAAACGGATTTATTTCAAAATAAATAAAAGTAGTTTATTCATATACATTATAAAAACAAAATTTTATTTCAAAATTCCGATGGAAATGTGGCATTTATGGATTCAAAATGTTTCAAGAACCGCAGAACTTTCAGAATGATCCAATAAATGAAATGATATATATAATGTAAATTGTAAACGAATCTCTCTATTTCTAAATAAAAGAAGATAGATTCAACGAAGAAATAGAATCGCCCGACGCTAACATCTTATTAAAATGCAATTTACTGAAAGTTTTTAATGATGTCTAGTGAAGTGGAGATTGTTTTATCATTATATTATCATGAAGAAATAATAATTTTTTCTTTGTTGTTTTAATTTCGTTCTTTCTTGTGAAAAACATCTTAATGATTATCGGCCAGAAAAAATAAATATTGAAATAAGACTGCGTGAATTTCGATTTGATGCGGCCTTTTGATACAGCGGGGTGGATTTCTAAATATCGTAACATATGTAATTTAATTCGACTTTCTGTAGTTGGATTTAAAATGCAATTTTCTTCACTTGAAAATCATACTCATGATATCTGAAATAAAATATTGAAAACAAATACAACAAGGTGTGAACTACATTTTGGTTGTGTTAAAAAAAAACGCTTCTTATGATTAAAGGAGCTATTTTTATTTTACACATTAAAAGAATTTACATTATTCAGTTGATCAATGTGTGTTTCAATTTCTATTTCAGTTACTCTATTTTTCTTCTTCATAGTTATTTGAATATATTGCAATTTGCACTTGATAAATGTACTTTTTCCTTTAATACCAGACATTATCTGCTTATTGCTTCAAAAATAGCTTTATTGAGGTAAATAGCTGTTAAGGGCGACGCGATGCAACTTTGAGCTTTTTGATGTGTATATTTTATAATACCAATTTGACATATTACTTAAACCTTTCATGATGGAAAAAGATTTAATCAAGCAAAATATGGAATTTTTGCAGTAAAATTTGAAGAAAATTAATGAAAAGATTTTAAAAAAACATTCTAAACCCACACTTAATTTTCAATTTTGAACTTTTTGAAATATGTTTTGTTGTTTCATTTTCTAAGCAGTATGATATATAACTGTAAGGATCAGACTTTTAAAAGGTTTTTTAGTTAAATAAACCATAAATACATGTGATGACGAATGTAAAAAATACTGTAAAAATGACTTTTTTTTCACATTTTTATTATTATTTTTTAAATAATCTATTTATATTACTAAAAATCACATCTTCTGTTTTATTAAATATACCTTAAGGATCATCCAAACAAACAGAAAAATATTTGAAAAATATTTGTAGAAGTTCAGTCATTACAATGTACTAATATAGTGAAAATTCTCAAAAGAGAAAAAATATTTTAATTCTTGAAACTCTGAATCATTTAAGGGATGAAGTATTAGCCTTTATTGCATATTTTTAATCATCAATCTTTACGGAAATTCCTGAAAATGTAGTATAGATATCTCTATTCATTTTAAGGAAAATGTAGAAAACTGATATAAATGTAATATTTCACAAAATCAAGAGTACTAAGTCCTGATACACTTTCATGCTTTGACGATTTTTTTTTAATGCAAACAATAAGCGACCAAAAACGTAGAGTAAAATTCCGATAAATAATAATAAAATGTTATTATGATACTTCGATGATTGAAATTTCAGGTCATCTTTAACTCCACTCACATGTACACGTCATAAATAATTGACCTTACCCATCTATTTTAGGTCGCGCGCTAATCTAGACATTTCAGGAAAACAAGGTTAAGTTGTTCCCTCCAGTGAGAAAAGCAAGCACTCATCTGCAAAATTGTACCGGTCAGGAAGGGTAAATACAGGCTTTAAAGCCTGTTACAATAAGATGTTTTCAGATTTTATTTTCATTCTACCATATGTTTAGTGAGAGATTTAAAAAAAAAATTACGTCAAGAGTGGTACTTTATTATTACAGACATTTTGAAAAATTACGAGTGACGTTCAGTAAATAGCTGAAGTTTTCTTTTTTAAATGAAACAATTTACAAAATTTACGCCTGGCCACATTTATCCACCACTAAAGCCTAAATTGTCTAGGCATGAAATAAGTTTTATTATTGTTAACCTTTACACAGGGGCTCGGGCAGCATCTGTGAGGATTTAGCATTCGTTCTTGAGCCCCTGTCAAAATGTTAACGAAGACAGATTCCATTGTCTGAAAGAAAAAAAGAGAACGCATTATAAATCAAATATTATTATTATCTTTGTTTTAGAGTTAAACAATTTATTAAATTTATTCTTCATTATATATATTTATTGCCTGGAAATATTAAATTTTTACCATAAAAAGGTTTTTACTATTGTAAATTAAAACTGATTCTGATGTGTAACTTCAAATTTCCAAGAATTACCTGATAAAAATATCATCGGAAGGTAAAATTTACACTATGATTTGGAAGAAAATATATTTTTAAGAAATGACATTTTAAAATAGGCCTTGTGCAGAAATATTTTACAAAAGAATTGTTAAAATATTATTGGAATTGTTTAGTTGTTAAAATGTGCGGATTTGTACAGTCTTGGGAAACATGTATAGGTATACCCCCATATTAACTCTGCAACAAATCATCGTATAAAAATATGACTGGTACCAATCGATTAGCAATATTGTCTACGAATTAATGCTATACCTGAATATTGTATAGGTAGTCGTCGACATATAAAATTTGTGCAAATGTTTAAAATTTATAATACTAAAACTCAATTTGGGTATTTTTTGTTATCATGAAAATAATGTCGAAATATATACTGTAACTCCAAGTTAAAAACATTTATTTTCTCCATTAATAGCAATTAATATCACGAATTGTGCAAATGGTTTCTTATCACAAGTTACTTGAACAACTTATTAAAAAATACATTCTCCAATATAACTGTAAAAACGCATAAACTTTCAACTATTTTGAAGTTTTAATCTGCAATTATAAACCTATTTATTGAAGTAATGTCAATTACTGCCATTACAAATCGAATAAAACTAACTAATACAGCAGAAAGATTGACACACTAAATTTAATTTTTCGTCATGAGACGATTCATTTAGAAAACGTGTCTACGCAAGCTCAAATAGTAAAAGGTTATTTGTAATCGCAATCTATATATAATATGTGGTATTTGCTGCCCCTATTCTAATGTAACGCTTCTAGTACTTGAGTACTCTAGTAGTCTCTTAATTTTAAAGGATCAGAAGAGCGTTTGAATCGGAACTCCATTTTCATTCCATCCTCTTCGGGAAAGTAACTGTTCAACGACCTGTTATTACTTTCTAAACAATCGGCCAAGCTTTGAGAAATTTAAGATCATAAGGACGACCAATAAATAATTTTGTGTTTTTAGTGACAGGAAAATTACGATACGAAGAACTTTTTGTGGTTCATACAGTTTTGAGGTTCAAAAATGCTGTCATTGTAATGGAGTATATGTACACTTACATTTTTTATTTATAATTTAGTGTCTACTATTTAGACTTTAAAATGTTTCACTGTTGCAGTTTCCAGCCATTTGGCCTATTTTGGCGAGTGTTTATTAGGGCATTATTAAATCCACTGTTGATTCAATTCGTACACAGTTGTACGAGTTATACAAAATATTTAGCGATTTATCACCTGTACCAGGCTAACGGAATATGCCTTGAAATTAAAGTATTAATTTTCAATTTATGTTTTGAAAAATATTAAGATGTTGTATTGTCATCGGAAACACACATTTCTACATATTGTTTTACAATTCTAACCTATCAAGAAAGGAGGTAAAAATTGATTTCAAAATTCCATCTTTACACGCAAAACCAGATTGAGTTAAATAAAAGAATTTAATAAAACTAGTAAGCGGATTTAAAAGTTGGCAGAGTTTTACACTTATGTGAGAAAACTAGCATATGATGCAGAGATGAATCTTTACTGCATTGTCGTCTACAACTTAAAAATCTGTACAACAATGGTTTATGTATATAATCAGCGTCATTTTATCACAAATGACACGAAAATTTTCGCGATATGTAAAGCAACAGGAAACTCTGTTGCTTGAAATTGAGTTCAATGCTTTGAAGAAAACATAGCAGTTTAATTATTAAAATAAACATTTATACTTTTTACTTCCTTAGTATTAATGTTTTCTTATTTACCGATGAAAAGCCAGATTTCTTGATTCAACATCTATTATAAAATATTTATTAGTAAAAACGCGAGTATATAATTAATTTAATTGATTCAATTGTATACACATATTTTATGAAGAAAGTGGTAAATGGGTCGACAAATATTATATTATTTTATATTTAATTAAATTGAATGAAGTCAGTTAAATTAAAAAATAGTTTTATAACTGTATCTTTTTATTTTAAAATGTACTCCCCGTATTAATAAATCCACTACAGAGAAAAACAGTGCTTCACCAAAGAGATTATTTGAATATAGATTTGCGTAACAATCATTTACTACAATTATTTCGCTAATTCCCCTTTGGGATATATCCATCGTTATTGCAAACTAATCCATCAGAAATCGTACGACAAACTGTCTCTTTGGTCTTGCTAATCCAGTCCTCTACACACTGTGGATACACCCCGTTAATAACATCAAAGTAGGAGCACATTTCTGTGCATTTTATAGATTACGATAGGATTAGGATCCTCATCGCAGAGAAGAGCAACTCTTTTGTTTAGATTTTGTACCTAAGAAGTAGTGTCATATAATCTATAGATATGGGAAAATACCATTTACTATTAGTTCAGGTTTAGTAAATATGTTTAACGAGCAGGAAGACAAAATTAAATTTGAGTTCAAATATCATGACCCATGACCAAAATGACCAACTAATTGAATTTTCTCCAACATATGACTTAGCCCAACAGTCTTCTCGTGCCCGAAAACCATAGGTTGCAAAATTTAGTGCAAATAGTCTGAGCCGTTTTTAAGATAAAATAGCTTGACCCATAATGACCCATGACCAAAATGACCCACTAATCGAAATTTCTCGAACATGTGACCTAGCCCAATGATTTTCGCGAGCCCGAAACTCGTAGGATACAAAATTTAATCAAAATCGTTAGAGCCGTTTTTCAGATAAAATTAATTTGACACGCTTTGACCCAAAAATGACCCACTAATCGAAAGTTCTCGAACATGTGACCCAGCCCAATAGTCTTCTCGTGCCCGAAAATAGTCGGATAAAAAATTTCGTCAAAATCGTTTGAACAGTTTTTTAGATACAATTAGCTTGACCATTACCCAAAATGACCCAAAATGACCCACTAATTGAATTTTCTCGAACATGTGACCTAGCCCAACAGTCTTCTCGTGCCCGAAGACCATTGAATGCAAAATTTAGTGTAAATTGAGCCGCTTTATAGATCTTGACCCACAATGACCCAGAAATGACCCACTAATCTAATTTTCTTGAACATGTGACCTAGCCCAATGATTTTCGCGTGCCCGAAACTTGTAGGGTACAAAATTTAATCAAAATCGTTAGATCCGTTTTTTAGATAAAATTAATTTGAACCGCTTTGACCCAAAAATGACCCACTAATCGAAAGTTCTCGAACATGTGACTCAGCCCAATAGTCTTCTCGTGCCCGAAAATAGTCGGATACAAAATTTCGTCAAAATCGTTTGAACCGTTTTTTAGATACAAATAGTTTGACCATTACCCAAAATGACCCAAAATGACCCACTAATTGAATTTTCTCGAACATGTGACATAGCCCAACAGTCTTCTCGTGCCCGAAGACCATTAGATGCAAAATTTAGTGTAAATTGAGCCGCTTTTTAGATCTTGACCCACAATGACCCAGAAATGACCCACTAATCGAATTTTCTCGGACATGTGACCTAGCCCAATGATTTTCGCGTGCTCGAAACTCGTAGGACACAAAATTTAACCAAAATCGTTTGAGCCGTTTTTTAGATAAAAATTAATTTGACCCGCGTTGACCCAAAAATGTCCCACTAATCGAAAGTTCTCGAACATGTGACCCAGCCCAATAGTCTTCTCGTGCCCGAAAATTGTCGGATACAAAATTTCGTCAAAATCGTTTGAACCATTTTTTAGATACAATTAGCTAGACCATGACCCAAAATGACCCACTAATCGAATTTTCTCGAACATGTGATCTAGCCCAATGGTTTTCTGGTGCCCCAAAACAGTAGGATACAAAATTTCGTCAAAATCGTTAGAGCCGTTTTTAAGATAAAATTTGCATATATCATATATTCTAATACGAGCAAATCTTGTTTGTGTGTGTGTTTGGTTATGCAAATTTTATCTTAAAAACGGCTCTAACGATTTTGACGAAATTTTGCATCCTACTGTTTTGGGGCACCAGAAAACGATTGGGCTAGGTCACATGTTCGAGAAAATTCGTTTAGTGGGTCATTTTGGGTCATTTTTGGTCATGATCAAGCTAATTGTATCTAAAAAGCGGTTCAAAAGATTTTGACGAAATTTTGCATCCGACCCTTTTCGGGCACCAGAAGACTATTGGGCTGGCTCACATGTTCGAGAACTTTCGATTAGTGGGTCATTTTTGGGTCAACGAGGGTGAAATTAATTTTATCTAAAAAACGGCTCTAACGATTTTGATTAAATTTTGTGACCTACGAGTTTCGAACACGATAAAATCATTGGGCTAGGTCACATGTCCGAGAAAATTCAATTAGTGGTCATTTCTGGGTCATTGTGGGTCAAGATCTAAAAAGTGGCTCAATATACACTAAATTTACTAATGGTTTTCGGGCGCCACAAGACTGTTGGGCTAGGTCACATGTTCGAGAAAATTCAATTAGTGGGTCATTTTGGGTCATGGTCAAGTTAATTGTATCTAAAAAACGGTTCAAACAATTTGGACGAAATTTTGTATCCGACTATTTTCGGGTACGAGAAGACTGTTAGGTCACATGTTCGAGAAAATTCAATTAGTGGGTCATTTTGGTGATGGGTCATTAGGGGTCAATCTATTTTATCTTAAAAACGGCTAAGACTATTTACACTAAATTTTGCATCCTATGGTTTTTGGACACGAGAAGACTGTTGAGCTAGGTCCCATGTTCGAGAAAATTCAATTAGTGGGTCATTTTGGTCATGGGTCATGATATTTTAACTCAAATTTAATTTTGACCGAGCATAGCTCGGTCTTCCCTGCTCGTATATATATATATATATATATATATATATAACCACACACAAGTTTTGCTCGTATTAGAATATATGAGATTTCATCGGAGAGGAAATGATTATTATTTTAGGATATTTCATTTTTATAGATGCCTTGATGCTTTTATTTTACTGATGAAAAACTCATCATTTTGATGGTTATTTATTTCATTTTCCATCAACAGAACAAATTAAACGTTGAGATACGGATATATCATTTATTCCCGTTTAAAATCTTGTTTTCGTTTAGGAAACGATCGTTCTTTTCAGATTCTTTAGTATCTTCCAAATTTTCATCGTTATAATGAGTTTGGTAATTTTAATTTCATTTTCTGTAGCTGAGAAACGAACATAAATAGGCGTAAAAAATATTTTTTTTTGAAGTTTAAATTAGATGAGGCATATAGTTTTATATTCTAGCTGTAAAAAAGAGGTTATAATATTTTCATTCGTCAAGTTGAAAACATAATAATCTTTACTATATCAATTATTTAACAAATCTGAGTATTTATTAACATATTTCTTATACGCATAAGGGATCTTGTGCGTTTTTTTAAATAAATATGTCACCAAAATGTATAATCTTCATATATTTGAAAGTTTTGGCGATTTAATATCGTACAACTGTTCAAATACAAATCTTTAATTTTGTTGAATGTATTTCATTTTCCATCAGCAGGCATATATCCATATATCCAGGTATGTATCCATACATCAGATACGGATATATCATTTATTCCCTTTTAAATTCACGAAATGATGTCGGTAGTATTTTACGATGTCGATGAGTTAGAAAAATGTGCTGCTTATAAAATAAATTTATTTATTCAGTTCTTTAAAAAGCTTTCTTTGAAATAATTTCTATAAAATAACGAGAATCAACAAAGG
Organism: Maratus michaelseni; assembly: GCA_963931845.1. NCBI lineage: Eukaryota > Metazoa > Arthropoda > Arachnida > Araneae > Salticidae > Maratus > Maratus michaelseni. The sequence goes on along the minus strand of OZ007595.1, from coordinate 315,689,308 downwards.
GTTTCTTAAATGATCGATGTATTCTTGAGCTGTAAAAGTTACAATTTAAAATAGTATAGTATCACCCTTTTTTATAACTCATTGTTTCAATAAATATGAAAAGTAGCAATATCCGAAATTGCCTCCGAGTTTATCGGAAGTTTTTTGTTAAAAAATTTTAACGATTCCTGTTATCGTAATTCAATCTTATTTGAATCTTTAAAGAGTTTATATTCGATTAAATAGTCTTGCAATAAGGATATTACATTTTCAAAAGGTTTTCTGGAGTAATAAAATTTGTTGCATGTAACGTTGAATTACTCTGATTTAGGTAACTTTTAAAACTGCGTTCTATAAACTAAATCATATATTATCGATTTTGAACTTAAAGCTTAAATTACAAGTTTTGAATTTCGTTTTATCCGTATAGACTTTTGAATAAAATTTAAAAATGATGGGAAAAGAGAACGTACGAGATAGCGGAGGACTTTTAGAAAGTCATTCTACGAATCTATCATTCTATATTCGGCTCCATCAAAACTAGTAAAAAGGTCCATCACGTCAGATACAAAAGTAGCGACATTTATTAGTAGTATACATAGGGATAATAGCGATAATAAGTATAACCATGTGATAGAGGGATAATACGTTGAGATGTCATTAAAAAATGATATATTCAGAAGATTTCAACCTCATTTTTTTACTTTTTTCGTTATGATTGTTACTCGTATAAAACAATCTAAGCAACAAAAATTTCTGCAAAATACGATATCGCGCATATTTTTTTTTATATTGTTTGCATATTTCTATAAAAGAAAATCGGTACAGTTATGTACTTATTCAATAATGTACAACATTGAAATCTGATAAGCAATCATTTCTAGTAATATGACCTATCCCATTTTATGTATCTTGAAATTTCATTGACAGTATTTTCACAGATGTTAAATGAAGCTATTTATGGTTATTTTACTGAGTAATTTTTAAAGCTAAAAAGTATAGAAATAAGCCTACAAAATGTGCAAAATCATCTGTGATTGTTTTAATCTAAAAAAATGCCAGTAAAATAACTATAAATCGAAATATTTTAAAAGATGTTATTTGGTACGATTACAAATAATGGTAAACAAATTAGATTTCTTTCAAAATTTAAAGAGATTGAATAAATTCATAATTTATAACACTAAATTATGTACTAAAGGGAAAAAAACGCTTGATAGTTTTTATTTGAAATATTGTTCGAGAATATAACTGTTTCAAACGAACTCTTTAAAAGTCAAAATTAAGACTTATGTGACATATTTTCGCAACTCACGCAAAATAAAGACAAAGTTCATGCAAAAACTAAATAGCTTTTAGTTAAGAACATTGTGGTACTAACACAGGAAACAAACATTTTTATTTAAAATCTGAATATTACTATTAATACACGAATAATCAAGAATGAATATAAACATATCATTTTGGTAATAGTGCGAAATACATAAAATACACAAACATGAAGTTATAAAATTAAGATAAGAAATGAAGATACTTTGTTTCGCTACATAAAGCAACGTTTGAGGATCGCAGATTATAAATATCTTGAGTTAAAATGTATATATGATGGAAAAGAATGTAAGAGGGTAATTCCAGAGAAAATTTATTTAAAAAAGGATTGAGACATTTTATATGGAATAGTTTTTGTCCAACAATATCTACATATTTAATGAACCATGTTTTGTAAGATTATGTCATATATTATTTAAGATAGTCACACATACCCATAAAGATAAAATTTGTATTTTATATGAGATTTACGCTTTTACAAGGCAAGCAATTGTAGCACTTTTGATGATATTATTCTTGTTTTTCTTAGATAGATATATTAAAGCGAAACAACATGACTTAAAGAAATAAATCTTGTTTAAATCAAAATTCAAAGAGACAGAAACAAAAAAAAACTGAAGTTTATAAAGACTGATTTGATGTTGTATTGAATTTACTGCGTAGATTAAACACAAATAGATTCTGAATACTTTGTCTGTTATATCTATACTTCATTTTAACGATTTTAAATTTATTATGATTTTTCTAAATAACTTTAAAAATACCATCATTAAATGGATTGATGAGCACTATTGGGTCTCTAATGATGAAACAAAGAAATAAATATAGTCACCTCTTTTGCTTTAAATATCTTGCTGTTGCTATCTGACGAGTAAAACATCTAATTTAAAACTAATATTGTAAACAAATCTGCTACAAAATATATTATGCATAAAATCACATTTTCCTTTTCAGTATTATTATATATTTTAGAATTTTGAGTTGTAGAAATTTGTTTAATATATTTTTCTTCATTTTAAATCTTTTTGTATTTAATCCAACCTTTCTTTCTGCTGGCAAAACAATTAGACTTTTGCTCATATTTTCAAATTTTATTTATTTCTAGGCAGTTTGGTTTATATTTTCCAGTGAGTGTTATTTAGCGGATATATAGAAAAAATCATAAATAAACATATTAACTTGTTTAATACGATAATTTGACATTTTTTGCGAAAAGTGGAAGTAGTATGGATATTAGTGTAAGTATATATATATATTAAAGTTAAAAATTAAGAAATCCCAATTCCAGCATCCACTTCCTTATAATTCTTAATATTAAAATTTTGTTCGTTAAACTCTGTACATTTATTGCGTTAAAAAAAGACTTTTGTAGGGGAAATTTGTCATATTGTGTCAAATGTTACTCCAACTTTCTTAAATTGAATAATATGTTTCATTACGTTTCTTCATTATAACTTTTTTCTATAAAATATCAAAATGTTGACCAGAAAATTCCACTAGAAGGAATCTCTATTTGCAAAACAGAAAAAAAAATGCATAATGTAGAGAGACCCAAATATTTCTATATCATATCCCCCATATATACAAATTGAAATATTTAATGCAAAAACATTTATTTGGCCCTTGTGGAAACAAATGAATCAGCATTCAGGGTATGCTGTCTTATAGGCGTTTAATTATTCACACCGTCTTATAAATAGTTTTAAGTAAATTCGACAATACTTTTTGCACTCATTTTCTTCTACGAAATATACGTTTCTGTCTACCAATTCCTTCCAGTTTACAAGTGTAATTAAAACTGTAATAACATTCACATCTTTAAAGAAAGCGTCTCATTACAAATATTACTAAAGCATTAAACATTATTGTTTCAATATGAAATACACTGCTCAAAACAATTAAAGGATATTGCAGTTTTAGGTAGATTTTGTATCTGGGAAACTTTTTACCTGATTGATACATGGTCGACAGACATAGTAGGTTATATGAGAATAAATTACACATGTTTGGCAGAAAAAAATGCATTTTATTGCGCATTTGTGTACAAAAGGAAAAAAACACAATTTGTGCATATGAGAAAAAAAGAATAAGAAAAGGTGTTTTCTTCAAAGAAAATCATTTTCAGTAGGGGGTATGGTTTCCACGGGCGGCCAGCAACGTTGAACACCTTTGAGGCATGGACTCAATGAGGCTATTAATGACGAGTTCGGGTATTCTGCCCCACTCTTCCAGAAGAGCTCTTTCCAGTTCTTGGAGAGTTTGTGGGGGTTGTTGGCGGCCAGAAACTCGTCTTCCTAGAGCGTCCCAAACGTGCTCGATTGGATTCATGTCTGGAGAACACGCTGGCCATTCCATTCGAACGATTTCTTCCTGGAAAAGGAAATCCTCCACCAGGTTTGCACGATGTGGCCTGCAGTTATCGTCCATTAAAATGAAGTTATCTCCGATTGCTGCAGCGTAAGGGACTACAATAGGTCTGAGGATCTCATCCCTATATCGGCGACCAGTCAGAGCTCCATCTCGAATGATGTAGAGGTCAGTGCGTCCGTCAATGGAGATGCCACCATACACCAACACTCCTCCACCGCCAAATCTGACACTTTCGTGCACGAACGCAGGATTATTCCTACTGCCACGGTCCCTCCAGATGAAAATACGCCTATTATCCGGATGCACAGAAAAATGGGACTCGTCAGAGAACAGAATATTGCTCCATTCATTTCTCCTCCAGTTGACATGCTCGGTTGCCCACTCCCTGTGGTCGCGACAATGCCTTGATGTTAATCTAACACATACCATCGGTCGGCGAACATACAGACCTACAGCATGGAGCCGGTTTCGGACAGTCTGAGTTGAAATCGTGGTGCCTGTAGCCGAGCGAAGGTGTTGTTGGAGAAGAGTAGCGTTCATGTTTCGGTGTCTCCGAGCTGTTAACGCTAAATACCGATCTTCATTGGGCGTTGTTGGCCGTCTACGACATTGCCCTGGTCTTCGGCCTGCACATCCACTCTCCAAAAAACGGTTCCAGATCCTGGAAATGACACTTTGTGACACTCCAATGGCTTGCGCTACTTCGGCTTGAGTTTGGCCCCCTTCTAACCTACCAACAATTCTCCAAGCTTCTGAATCTGTCAAATGACTTCGCTGAGACATCGTACTCATCGAAACAAAGCAATCGCTGAATGCCGATCATCCTTGTCTTCGTTCTCTTTTATCCAGTTGAAAGTCAAATTTCATTCGCTGCCGCTGAAGCGACGTTTTTGACGTCGAACTCAAAATTTGCATACTCCACAGTTTGAAAACCAGAAAAATTTGCATTTGTGATTCTCTTCTTCTATTTTCGGCAAAAAAAATTTCGTTTATATCTTTATTTTATATAAAACTTCAAATATCCTTTAATTGTTTTGAGCAGTGTAGAACAAAAAGATCTTAACGGCAGAAAAGTAGTCTGTGTCTTTTAAAAGTAGAAGAGAAGTTCTTTTAATATTAAACGCTTTTTGCTTTTGCTATTAGTTTTACTTTTCCTATTAGATATGATACAGAAATTTATTTTTAAAAGGCGTTAGTAATTTCTTTTAAAACATTTTCTTTTTCAAACAATTGTTCCGAATATCTGGACAGCAAAATATTTTACTCTGTATAGAGTTCATCAGGGTTTAGGAAGTGACAAATTAATTTATGGGATGTAATTGATTAGTCATTTAAAATTCTTTAAAATGGAGTTGTATCGAATTTTAACTGGATCGAAAAGTGATCCAATTAATTACACTATCCACTCGTCAAAGAAGGCATCCTATGCCCATAATTTAGTTCATGAATGAGAAGAAATGTTTTTCGATTTTTATATTTTTTTCTGTCAGTTTTCGTATTTTTTTATTCTTGTAGATTAGCTATTTAAGATTTTTTCCTGCCAATGGAATAGAATACTATTTTTGAGTTAGGAAGCTATTTTATTATAGATAAAAATCTTTAGTTTCCCCTTTTTATTGTATCAGATATTTAACATTTTAAAATTCCTTGTAATTCATTTGAGTATCATGAAAAAATATTGATGAGGAAATTATATTCAAGAATTATAAAATATTGACAGATCACTGATATATTTCAACTTGTCAAATCAATATATCTAGTGCGTTTGATAGTGTTCTTTTTCCAGTTGCATATGAAGCAAGGATATAATGTTCAATAAACTGAATATTTCTATAATTTGGTTGCAGTACATACAAATTTTAATCAGGGAAATTTTAAGAAAGGAAAAATAACAGCACCCAGCATTTAAAATATCTTTCAATTCCTGTTTAATTGTAAATTCTATTACATAAAATTAAAATTTCATTTTGATTAGTGTGTTGTGGAAAATTTACATTAAATGTAAAAACTCGAAAAATATAACGCAAAATTTTCCCCATTCAATTTATTGTGTATATTTATTTTTGATATATTTGATAGGAAAATAATCAAAGGGATAGGAAAATAAACAAAGAGAGTAGCTGCTGTGATGAAATATGCTTTTTAATTCGAAAGAATATATTTAAATCCTGTTGTTCTTTAATAAAATGAAATTAGTCGGATGTGCCAATCCTAAAACTTTCTTCTATCTCAGTCATGTTAATACTTCAAAATTCGCTATCACATCGCCAATAAAATCAATATTTTTCGTCATTCTGTTGTACGTCAGCTGCTTGTGAATCGTCGGGTTACCGGGATGCGAACAACTGATGTATACTAAACTACGAAAAGTCCTTCTGGCCTGAACCGACAGGAACAGATAGCCTCCCTATTCCTTGGTTTTACGATTTTAGCTAATTTTACTGGAAAACACGAAGGTAAAATGCGTGGAACACAATTAAAGAAAATTCAATCCCAGTTCTCGTCAACATTGAATTTGAATGAGAATATCGCCAAATTAGTCTTCTACAGCCAAGTTGGCTTCATTTAAGGCAACCTATTTTGATCGTCAAATTTGGCGATATTTCGCCAACTGTCACCAAGATTGGCGAGAATTTGACGTTGGCGAATATAAATATATAGTGATAAGCATATAAGAATAGGAACAATGGTTACAACAATGAAAGAAAATTTGCCGAAACCATGTTAACTAAAACTCATAAATTAAACCCGTTTATGGATGAATTCTGCTGTCTTCTTTGAAAATGTCAGCCACCCTAAAATTTCAAACCGCTATATCTCAGTCATTTTTTTAAGATAGAGGCAAAACAAAAATTGTTCCGGATCAAGGCCGAACATTTAACGAAAAAACTTTTAGGATTTCTAATTTTTTTGTACATCATTTGGAATTTGAAATCTTTAAATGACTATCACAGCGCCCCCTTTCATCGAAATATACCCAAATTCTAATAGAAGCTGCTTGTCATAGCCAAAAACATAGGAAAAAAATGTGGTTCAATTTGAAGCATAACTTCATACACTTTTCGATGATACAATAGTGAAAATGGAACAAAAATATCGATCACAGCGCCCCCTTTCGTCGAAATATCCTCAAATTCTAATAGAACCTGCTTGCCATATCCAAAAACATAGAAAAAAAATGTGGTTCAATTTGAAGCATAACTTCATACACTTTTCGATGATAAAATGAGGACGGACAGCCGGACAGACAGACATTTTGTAAAAACATGTTTTTTGAATCTCTGACCCCTAAAACGTGTAAATCTGTCGAAAGCCGAAAGTTGAAAAAAAATTCGATTACAATACTTTCTTCTATTATAGATAGAAGAAAGTAAAAAGAGTTTTATATTTCTTAACAGTTTTTGTTCTCGTGTTTAATGCTTCTTATTTCGAAATATATTTTATATATTTAAGTTTATACACTGATATTTATATAATTATAGCTGTATATTTCATTATTTGGTAAACGGTGTATGGAAAGGATGTATGAAAGAAGACAAAACAAAATTTAATTTGAATATGTAAATCGTGGGTTTTTTTAATGACTGTTTTTTCTTTGATCAATAAAAAGTTAAAACTTCAGTGCAAATTCACCTTGTTTAATAACTAAAATTCATAAAGATACAACTAAATGAAAAATATAGTGCTTGAAGGTGCGTAAAAACATACATAAAACATTTAAAAGCACATTAAAGTCCTTTTAAAAATTCAAAACGTTTTCAACCGAACTACTCGTTCATCATCAGTGAAAAACAAGACATTTTTTCACTGATGATGACCGAGTAGTTCGGTTGAAAGCGTTTTTAATTTTTAAAAGGACTTTAATGTGCTTTTAAATGTTTTATGTATGTTTTTACGCACCTTCAAGCACTATATTTACATTTAGTTGTATATTTATGAATTTTTGTTTTTTCTTTCTTCTTTCTTTCTTTTAATTTATTATTTTTTTATTGCAAAATTAAGAATAACATTTTAAATAATTATGTTATTGATCTAGAATCAAGGAAAACGTACGTTATGGTTGGAATATGATGGATTTATAAAACCTACGCATATTTTTCTTTAAACAACTTTTTAAAAGTTTATTCGGATCACCTTTCTATCTATTGCATCAACTAGTTTCACTAATGCAGTTCTCTACAATGGATTAAAAGTTTTACACTATCTATTATTTGTGTTTCGTGGACTGGTTGCAGGTTCATTTCACGTTATTAAGATATGAAAATATCAAAAAGTTTTTTCTTCAATATAATTTTATTTTACAGTAAATTTTAAAAATGCACAATGCAAATGTAATAAAAACAAATATTATTCTTTTCATATTTTGAAAAAAGCTAAACAAGACATCTACTGCTACAATTATTATTTTTGAAGCATGGAATCTTTTTTCGATGTATAAAAATATGTTATAAAATTTTAATGAATTATAAAAACAAATTGTGAATGAAACGAATTTTGTGTTATAAACCGCAAAATGCAAAAGTGTTTAACATAATGTTAGAAGCAGAAAAAATGCTTACAATATTTTTAATACTTATATGAATATTATACTTATTTTAAATATTTCTTTATCTAACAACTATTTTCATTTTTTTAGCCACTTTCAGTCCATTAAAAAAATAATAAAAAACAAAGTGTTTTCCAAATTACTTTTTTTAAATTTTATTCATTTTGGGATAGGATTACATAAAAAAAAGTCAAAATAGAGATAACGTGCGCATAAAAAACATAAAATCCCTCAATTTATTGATGTAAATTTTAAATTGAAATAATTTGGATATCATGTCGTTTATAATACGTAAATTCAAGCGTGATTTTACAAAAATCTTTCATGTAATTTTAAGAACCATTTTTATCCCCTTTCATGAAACGGATATTAAATAAATTACTGCAAGTTTCAGCAGACGTTATGCTGTTAAATTATTATGTTTGTCTGTTAATTATGTTTCTTGAACATGAAAATATTTACATGAAAATTGATAGCATCTGAAAACATGTACTTCAGGTGGATGACACTGATTAATGCACTACGTAAATTAATCGAGCTTTCCGAAATTGAATGGCAGCAAAAGAAACATTGTTTGTATAAACACATCTTTAAATCTCACAACCTATTAGTTTCTAAGGTTTCTAAAGATAAAAAATGCTTTTATGAATCGTGTGTAACACGGAAGAGGTTGTTGCATATTCTCTTTTGTAGTTATACTATATTTTCATAGATTACGAAATGTTTTATTTATTTATTTATTTTACAGTGTAGTTTTCTAGAAAAATTTCATTTTCACTTCATAAGTGTTCCGTTTCCTAAAGCTAATAAATTATGACATGCATTGAAATATATAATCTGATTTAGGAATTGATCCGCAACCAAGAAGGGATCTTAAAATTTAAAGTATTTTAATGTTTATTACTACATCAGCAGTTTAGCTTTGTTGAATGTTCGATGAATTCCAACTGTGTAGAGTCCAGTTTTATTCTTAGTTTTCCTGTTATATACATGTAATTGCTCTTTAAAAGACTCCAAATCTGAGTTTTTAAACAGATTTGCTAAACACTTCATGGTTAATTATTACAGAACGAGAAGAGGGTAGGTGGAAATTCCATTTTATGCATGTATATTTTTTTTCAAAAGAAATGAATCCAATTACAACGTTTTATTATATTTTACATTCAAATGTGAGAAAAGGATCATTTTGAGAAAAACACTTTGAGTATTTTTTTCATTTTTTTTACGTCACACAGACTTTAACACATTCAACAGTACTTATTCTGAATAGACGCAACAAGAAAATCATAGTTTTATTCACGTCTAGTCTCAATAAAGTAGCTGAAACAGGAATAGAGCATTAATATTATAATATTATAATTTAACAGTATAATATGGAGGTCATATCGTTTCCACATATACATATATTTTAAATATGAAAGATTAAATATTGCTGCAATTTTAAACTATACAAAGCTAGAACCGTTTTGAAGTTGTCAGTAACCCATGTAATATATAGAAAATAATTTTTAGGAAATTAAAATAGGATTAAAGTTGTAATTTACTGAATTTACAAAGAAATAAACAATAGGCAGTAGTATATTTTTGTTGCCAAAAAACGGTTTAACATAAATGACTAATGTATAGATCAGGCATGTCAAACACTTAGCCCGCGGCCCACAACTGGCCCGCCGACAACTTATCTGTGGCCCGCGAAGCCTTTGGCAATTTACCTGTGTTTATTTTAGTTGTTAGAACACGATGCTGAAAATACACTTTGCACGAACACACTTGCACAAATTGTGGTCTCAGAGATGGCAACATAAAGATATGTATATCTGTGTTACCAGTTTGATGGGTTTTTTTTTTATTATTCAAAATGCTACCACTATTTTTCTTATTTATTATGTCATTAAATAAGGGAATATTAATCTTCAGAATGTGGTAGCATTCTGAAAACTACAGAAAAATTCCTGCTCATCTGGAAACAGTGATTTATAGACAGATATAACTCAATTTTACATTTTAACACACACACACACACACACACACACAAAATGTGGATACAAAGATTATCAATCGGAACGTAACAAAGCTTGAGTCTGAAAATTTAAAGATTCGTAAAATTTTTAAAGTATTTTACTTATACTAGATTAGTTTTAACACAATTATTCAAATTGATAAAGGTATCATACGAATTGAAAATTTCCAACTGGACGAAAAATGTCCGGGTCAGGATTCGAACCTGGGATCTCAGTTGGTAGCACATGGCAGTTTCAGCCAAGAGATCCCAGGTTCGAATCCTGGCACGGACATTTTTCGTCCAGTTGGAAATTTTCAATTCGTATTTTACTTATAATTTTTATTTGTTTATGTTAAAAACTAATATTTTATTTTACCACTCTCTTAGATTCTGCACCACTTTACAAAATAACATGTTGTATTTATTAAATACTAAGAAATGTATTATAAAATTAATAAAATTCAACGCTAATTAAGACCAGTTAAAATAAAATTCAATAGCTTTAAATGAGAAGCTTTGAAAGTGGCACAAACTATTACTTTTGTACTTGACACAAAACCTCCGAATATGACATCCAGGTTCTTCACTTGGGTTTTAGTCGAACACATAAATTTTGGATTTTAGCTCTTTTATAATTTTCATTACTTAGGTTAGTAATTGTATGTGAGCTTTCTGAAATCCTACGGGATCTTTCTTTCATTTCTTTCATTTTCCATTTATATACGTACATTTTATTGACATACTCTCATACAACCCATGATTTATATAAAAAATATATATATATGTTAAAGTTATTTACCCTATGAATAAATATGATAAACTGAAGCATCTTTTTTAAAGGTGATTTAACACAATTGTATCAAAAGGAAAACTGAAAGAGGTGCTACAGCACATAGTATAAAGAAAACTCACAAAAATCTGTCTAAACATCAAAAAGATAAACTGTCAGAATTGAAATTGATACTTCTTAAAAGAGAATCAAACTGCTTTCACCAATCTTATTGAGTGAAATGCATTTGCTTAAAAAAAAATTAATTATTGTCTTTATTGCACTAAATACCCCGCGAGTCGAAATCACTCAAAACAAAACTGAAAAAATGATGTCTAGAACAGCTAAAAAAATTTGAAAATACTATAAGCATAAGTACCATTGCTAAAAAGATTTATCTATAACAGATTGATTTCTAAAAAACGATTATATGCTTAAAAACGTAGTGCTTGTAAACTTATATTCAATTGCACATTCTTAATAATCGTCAATCTAGAAAATATCTTGGAAATATGGGTATGAAGATAAACAGATCTACCTTCTTATACGGAATTCGATGGCTTTCCATTATAAAGTTTTAACTTTTATTTTCGAACTGTTAAAAAAAAAATGTTATAATTTTCATTTTAAATCGATATACACTGCTCAAAACAATTAAAGGATATTGCAGTTTTAGGTGGATTTTGTATCTGGGAAACTTTTTAGCTGATTGATACATGGTCGACAGACATACTAGGTTATATGAGAATAAATTACACATATTTGACAGAAAAAAATGCATTTTATTTCGCATTTGTGTACAAAAGGAAAAAAACACAATTTGTGCATATGAGAAAAAAAGAATAAGAAAAGGTGTTTCCTTCAAAGAAAATCATTTTCAGTAGGGGGTATGGTTTCCACGGGCGGCCAGCAACGTTGAACACCTTTGAGGCATGGACTCAATGAGACTATTAATGACGAGTTGGGGTATTCTGCCCCACTCTTCCAGAAGAGCTCTTTCCAGTTCTTGGAGAGTTTGTGGGGGTTGTTGGCGGCCAGAAACTCGTCTTCCTAGAGCGTCCCAAACGTGCTCGATTGGATTCATGTCGGGAGAACACGCTGGCTATTCCATTCGAACGATTCCTTCCTCGAAAAGGAAATCCTCCACCAGGTTTGCACGATGTGGCCTGCAGTTATCGTCCATTAAAATGAAGTTATCTCCGATTGCTGCAGCGTAAGGGACTACAATAGGTCTGAGGATCTCATTCCTATATCGGCGACCAGTCAGAGCTCCATCTCGAATGATGTAGAGGTCAGTGCGCTCGTCAATGAAGATGCCACCATACACCAACACTCCACCACCGCCAAATCTGACACTTTCGTGCACGAACGCAGGATTATTCCTACTGCCACGGTCCCTCCAGATGAAAATACGCCTATTATCCGGATGCACAGAAAAACGGGACTCGTCAGAAAACAGAATATTGCTCCATTCATTTCTCCTCCAGTTGACATGCTCGGTTGCCCACTCCCTGCGGTCGCGACAATGCCTTGATGTTAATCTAACACATACCATCGGTCGGCGAGCATACAGACCTAAAGTATGGAGCCGGTTTCGGACAGTCTGAGTTGAAATCGTGGTGCCTGTAGCCGAGCGAAGGTGTTGTTGGAGAAGAGTAGCGTTCATGTTTCGGTGTCTCCGAGCTGTTAACGCTAAATACCGATCTTCATTGGGCGTTGTTGCCCGTCTACGACCTTGCCCTGGTCTTCGGCCTGCACATCCACTCTCCAAAAAACGGTTCCAGATCCTGGAAATGACACTTTGTGACACTCCAATGGCTTGCGCTACTTCGGCTTGAGTTTGGCCCCCTTCTAACCTACCAACAATTCTCCAAGCTTCTGAATCTGTCAAATGACTTCGCTGAGACATCGTACTCATCGAAACAAAGCAAGCACTGAATCCCGATCATCCTTGTCTTCATTCTCTTTTATCCAGTTGAAAGTCAAATTTCATTCGCTGCCGCTGAAGCGACGTTTTTGACGTCGAACTCAAAATTTGCATACTCCGCAGTTTGAAAACCAGAAAATTTGCATTTGTGATTCTCTTCTTCTATTTTCGGCAAAAAAAATTTCGTTTATATCTTTATTTTATATAAAACTTCAAATATCCTTTAATTGTTTTGAGCAGTGTATTATGAATGTAGACAAAGTACTTGGAATTTTCATGTGAAATTACAAAGCACCCGAGTAAACATAAACTTCAAGGCAAATGCTATCTTGTTATTTGATAGTATTAGCGTTTTCAAATAAAATTTATTATTTTGATAAAACAATTTTCAGAAAGAAAATTTATACCAATTTAAATATTTTCAGGCATTACTTCAAAAATCATAGAAGTGGAAATTTTTAGAATATGCTAAAAATATATTAAAATAAAAATAATAAAAAAATATTTTTGAATTTGAAGAAATATGAAAATAAGTGTATTTACTTCAACTCTAATGATTGATGTTGAAATTATTCTTCAGAATTCATTACTGCGTGGTTAAACAAACTTCAGTGCGATTTCATATTAAAGCAAAAATATATGGATATGGGCAGGGGTGTAAAAACTGGATGCCAATGGGCCGATTGATACAACTAAATTTTTAGTATTATTCGCCTAATAAGAATACTAATCAAATTTAGGCAAAGTATACTAATAGAGCAGTTTACATCACGGGACTTTTACCGTAAAACGTTGAAAAAGTTGTAGGACACACAAGAAGAAAAAACATTGATAAAGGTAACGATATCTGTCCTACAGAAGCAGGAAAAATCTGTTCGTGACGTCACCTTGCACAACTCCACCGACCCCTGAGTACTAGGCCTGAGCGCAGACAACAATGGCGTTTGAACGGTCCCTCGAAATTCCACACCAATAATTTCTAAAAGTTTTCTTAGCTTTGTTTTTCGGAGATCAAATAAGTCAAAGATAACTTTTAGATATTATTGGTGTTGAAGTTCGAGGGACAGTACAAACGATTCCGCCTGCGACAGCCGTCATTTTTTTCAGCGCGCAGGCCTAGTATTTAGGGGGCGGTGACAACTCCGAGGCTAACGAAAAAGAAAGGCTACCGCGGTGCTTTACGCGTATCTTTTCTTACAGACCGTGAGAGTCACATGATGCTCGAAAGCACCAATGCAGGTGTACGAAAAGAGCATCACGTCACTCTAGCGGTCTGTAAAAAAAGATAAGTGGAATGCACCGCGGTAGCCTGTCGTTTTCGTTAGCCTCGGCACAACTCTATAAAATGTCGGCAAAGAATGCTAATAAAATTTACTGGTGACAATCAGCCCATTGGCGCCCAGTTTTTACACCCCTGATGTGGGGTTTCCAAATTTCTGTAATTATTCATCAATCGACCGATTTTTTAAAACTATAGTGTACAATTAGATTTATTTTAGCTATATACGGCAGCGCACTTTTATACATCTTTGCATAGCTGCCAACTTTCTTTTTCAAATCAAATAAGCAAAATTTGAACCAGAAAGTGTATTTAATAAATCAAATTAAATAAGTAGCGCTTGGGTACAAGACACATTTTATTAAATAACTTTTCTGTTTCAAAATATGCTTATTTTTATTTTTTTACTCTAAGAAATCTTGGAATCAGGATTCATCTCAGATCAGGATTAACAAACCAGCGTATACAAGAATTTTTTGAAATAAATACAATTTAGAAAGTTCAATTAAATTTTATAGATTTCGTTGATAAAAAGAAAATTTGAGTATTTTTTCGAAAAATTAGATAAAATAAACTATGCATAATAATAACTTTTGAACTTTGTGTAAATATTTTTTTAACATGGCTGTGTTTTGTACGTACAAGTTTTATCCCGTGCAATGTTACACTGTTAAAAATTTGCAGCAAACTGTCCAGTCATTTGACCGTTTTTGTAGAAAACGGTTACATAACTGTAATTTAACTATATTCTGACCGTATTAGTGCTCATTTTATGGTCAGAATATAGTTAAATTACGGTTATATAATCGTTTTCTAGAAAAACGGCCAAATGACTGGACAGTTTGCTGCAAATTTTTAACAGTGTATTATCTATATTTTTTTAATGTGGCCCGCGGCTTTATATATAATGCTTAATTAGGCCCGCGGTAGTAAACGAGTTTGACATGCCTGGTATAGATGGTTATATAAAATTATTTAACATTCGTTTTAGACGAGAATCCAGTGATTTTCAGACTTGTAAATAATATAATAGAAAATATAACAGGGCAAGCATTCAAGCGAAACTGCACATGTATTAGTTTCGATAATGCAATAATGCTTGTCTTATAATTGGAATTCGAGTTTAACTGTACATAACATTTAATTTTCCAAAAGAAACATAAATTTTGACATAAAGTTTATTTACTATTTGAATAAACTCATTATGGAGGAGATATGCGTTTATAATATTATGTATATTTCGCTATTTAGAAATGGATCCGAATTGATTTGCTGTATTTTGGAAATGCGTTTGAGACAAATCAGCAGGGAAATATTTCGTTTAAAAAAAATTCAATGTTTGACACATTACTGTTCCGTGTATTATAATTTTTAAAGAATGATTAATATATATATTAAATAATACTCAGTGATTTGAGATTGTCTACATATAGAAACGCCATTAGTGCGTGTTCAAACAGAAACACATAACGTATACTTTTGATTTGTTATAAAAAAATGCATAAATATATTTTCAAAATTCTACAGTTTTTGAACGATTAAGAATAATTTGAGCAGTATTCAATCTAATATTGCCTATCCATTATAACACACAAGTCAGAAATCACCAAAGCCTATAAAGTATCTTACAGTTGATTGTCTAAAAATTGAAAATACAATGTTTTGCATGATACTGATTTAATTATAACATTTATCTATCGGTAATTTCAGTTGATGTAAGTCTTTGAACCAAACATACATTATTCTTTTTAATATATATACAAAACAGTCATATTTTTTTTTATCTTTAAATAATTATTCATTTACGTAAATTAGAATCCGTTTCATAGGTATTTTAATAACTACAAAAATGGTGCAGCAACACACGATAACTAATGTATTATTATACTTTCATTAAAATTAATCCTTTTTGATTATAAAAAAATGTCATATTTGCACCAATATTTGTTTCGAACTAAAGATTATTTTCGCTACCATTGAATTTTCCTTACACACGCGCTTTCTTTGAAATACTCTTTATAAGTATACTTCTAAAATTATACCTTTATAAAAAGGAAGCTCAATTTTTCAACATGTTAATTTTAGCATTAACAAAACATTAAAACAATTCATATTTTGATATGTGTAGCTGAAACGGAAATAATATATTGCATATTAAAATGTTAGAAATGTTATTCTTGTTCATCTTCTCTGACTTTAAAAGTTTAAGTTCCTCAACATACATTCTATGTTTGTTTCTATTTTAAACAAAAATTAAGAATATTTCGTACTACGTACCACGCTAACATAGCAATTAGATGCAGCTTTGTCTAGACAAATATTTCAGAAATAAACTTTCGTAAACTTCTTAAAGATAATGCACGCAGAAAACTTACAACTCTATTTCAAACATATTTTATGATTTAACATTTTTAGAATGCAATAATTACGAAGTCCAGGAAAAGCCAAATCTCTCTGTAAAGCTCCACACTTCTCTCTCTTTTGTGACATGATTAATCTTCGGGAACACACACAGCATGTCTTTCCGCGTCGAGATGACATGTGTTCTACGAGAAAAATTAATTCAGAAATGTACGTGACAACAGTATTAATCCGTTCGCGGTGGAAAACTTTTCAAACATTTAAGTTTTTTAATCAGAAAATGCTTTCAAACATGTAAGTGGAATAACGTAAAGAGATATTTTGTTTTTAAGCAATACTTTTACATGTTTGCTTACTAATAGACGGTAGTAAATAATTTTTTTTTCAGAAGAATTTGTTTTTAACCAACTTGAAAATATTTGTCGATTCGTATATTATGCATGTTCACACATAACTCGAAAGGGAAAGATCTTGTGATTTTTGTAAATTGTCTAAATTAACTGAAATATTATTTTTGTTTCAATTAACTAAATATACTTCGTAATCAGAATTATAAAATTAAAATATGTTTATCAAATATTTAATAAAATTTAAAAACAACACATTGATATCACATAATAAAATGAATTACACTATATGTTTAAAGCTCTATAGGAATTCCTCGTCAGTACAAATGTCAGTTCAAAACCAAAGCTGTTGTTTACACATGTGCACGCTCAAAATTATGCATTTAAAATTTTAAATAACCAGGGAATAAATGTCACATTATGACCACACATTCTTTTGCGCCTAAACAAAGCATTACTATTCCGACAGGATTATGTGGTCTATACTGTGATATATACTCCATGGTGATTATTTTAAAAGAATTATTTTGACCGTGAACACGTGTATGTATACATCCATCAACTTTGGTTTTTGGTTGACATTTATACTGGTGAGGAGCATGTATAGCTCTTTAAACGCATACTGTAATTAATTCTATTAAGTGATATTAATACGTTGTTTTTAATTCTGATAAATGTCTGATTTTAAATTTATTTTTAGAATACCTTTTTTTTTTTAATTAGAACTGATAATTCTCTCATTTTTGTGTAACGCACGGGACAATGCACAACTGCTGTTGAAAAATTATTCAAATATGAGTTAAATACTTCTTTTTTTCTCAAATATTTACAATGGCGTCGTTTTTCTCTATTAAGAAAATGTTACATGTAAAATTTACAACTACAATAAACTTTCCAAGTATATTTAGGATCACAAAATATTTTATTACATTCTTTTTATAAGAATTGGGAATTTTCCATAACAATATTTTTTGATAATTACTCTTGCAACTATTTTACAAAAAAAAAAAAAAAAAAAAAAAAAAAAACTATAACTACCAATGTATTAAATCATTTTTAATGAATAAACTTTAGTAAATTTTATGTCATTTTTATATAATTTTCTTCAAGCATAAGGAAGATAATAATTGAGGTAGATCAGTTTTGTATTCATACTTTGAGGCATAAAGAATTAAGGAGAGAAATTGATACTGTGGCATTTAGTATAATATAAAAGTAATAGACACAAAAGTATAACATAAAAGTATATATAATAAAATTTTCAATTTCTAACTAAGTAAATTGGCATGTAAAATATCCAGATGTCTATCTGAGCAATATTTTACGATTCACGAGAGGATTCCATGTTACGATTTGTAGCATTTTTTATTACTTTTTTTTATTTTGTCTACATTATGTGCAAATTGGAAATAGACTATACAAAAATTTGTAAAAATATTTTTGTGTATTGCACGTTGTGTGATCTTGCATTCATTGCTTTAACCCCTTTACTCCCAGACGAAAGAACACTAAGGAGTGGTTGACTAGTGGACACACTGGGAGCGAAGGAATTAATTGTGAAATCTGGCTTTCCTTGTTTTTAATTTAAATATATTGCTTATTTGTTCTACATAAATTCAATAATATCATTTTAGGCGATAACTACAAATATTTCTGTTAGAAAGTTGCATATATGTAGCAATACTGAGATAAATCATTTTCGTATATATTTGTATCTCCGGCAACAATATTATTGAATGCAGAGGACTTTTTTTTTGTAAAATAAGTTATCAGTTAGTTATTATCAGTTACAGTCAACAATAAAATAATATGACACACCTATGCCATATTGATGCACATGCTGCTCAGATATTCCTCCTACATTAAATGTTACAACTTCCTTTTTCTGTAATTTTTAATTTAAAATTTAAAATATGGAATGGAAAATAATTTAAAAATATTTAGTCCCTGATATGTATAATATTAGAAATGGATAGAAATTTACATAAATTATCTCCTATTATGCAATATCAGTGCTTTTGAAACTTTATTTTGAAACTTTTATCGCACTTAAAAAAACAAATAAGGCAAATAATATTTTATTAAAATTGTTCACGCATATAATTAAAATAATACTAATAGTAATAATAATAATTCTCTTATTCGCACAAAAAATAATGTAACTTGATTAATTCAAATTTAAATTAAACTACTGAAAATTATATTTTAATTAAAGCTTTTGTTTACGAAAATTGTAAAAACAATGTAATTACTGCTTAAAAGATGATTTGTTTATTGGTATCACTTTGATCAAACAAGAATTTTTTTTAAATACGAAATGTACGTAATTATGCAATTATATAAAGATAATGATTTGAGCTTGAAAGTTTAATGTTATTTTAAACTTTTTCTGTGGGCATTTTTTAATTCTTTTTAAATAAAACCTATTCCATAACATTTTTAATACGATCTCTAATTACAACCACCAAACACAATTACGTATCACGAGACGGAATGAAGATTTTAATCCTCAACCTAAACAAAGTAAATTAAAATTTATGTAAAATTTAAAGTGTATTAGAATGAATTTTCCTTTTTATCAAACACGAATATTTTAGTTTCAAAATATGTATAATTAAAAAAACATTGTTATTATAAAATTTTTATGAATTATTTTCGTTAAGCGAATTAAATAATAGTCGAGATATGTAAATCGAAAAAGTAGCATAGGCGAAATAGTAGCGTTAATTAATCCATTTTGGTGAAATCGTAATAAAAATTTTTACTTTTTCGGGAAGGGATTGTTAAAAAAAGAATTGTAAACCATTTGAGATTTCTGTTGGGAAAGAAACATTACTACTGAATATGAAAGCTGAGATAATATCAATAAAAAAAACGTAACCAGGAATAAGCTTTTTATAAAAACAATGTTTTCTGTCATTTTTCCGTCGAACAGTTTATGCCAAATTCCACATAACGCGATTTTTTAAAATATAGTGGGTTTTTTTTTTTTCAAATTTGTTTTTCTGTCATTATAACGTAATTCATATTTTTATAACCGTATAATAAATTATAACACCTTGTAATAATATATTCTTTTTAAATGCTAAAAGTGTAAATTAACAACTTAATATAAATTAAAATAACTTTTATTAGTTTTTTTACATGTTTCGACTCTTTCCGAGTCATTTTCGAAAACAAAATGAGAATATTCCAAAAATTACAATTTTTGGATATGGCAATTTTTGGAATATTCTCTTTTTGTTTTTGAAAATGACTCGGAAAGTCGAAACATGTAAAACAACTAATAAAAGTTATTTTAATTTATATTAAGTTGTTAATTTACACCTTTAGCATTTTAAAACAATATCATATTTTTATGTTATGTGTGCAATTCCTATTTCTTAAAAATTCTCAAATGGAGATAAAATTTCAGATGTGGTCTCTGCATTTGTTATCTTATAAGTGATATTTGTAATCGTAAAAAAAATATCTATGCAATGTCAAAATATTAATGCCAAATTATGTTTTGAAAAAAGACAGATGATTTATCATTTAATATTATGTAGTATAGTATCGCGACATATCCTTTTCGTTATGTTTTACAACGGTTCTTTCACCATTGTTAAAAATAACTTTCCTTATCAAAAATCGTATTTTGCCTAATATATATCATACTTGAATAAGAAAATCTGTTAAACTGGAATAAATGTGCTGCTTTGATAATTTTTATACGAAAACTGCTGTAAAAAGTCGAGAAGACAAGTATTTTTCAAAGACAAATGCACATATACCTCTAATTTCTTACTTCCATTCCGATTATTACGTTTACCCATTTATTGTGGGTGCAATGTCCTTGCTGTATTTTATTGGCAACTGATGTTTGGAATAGCTTTGTACAGCCATCGTATGCGAAAAAATACAAACATATTTGGATTTCTTTTGACAAAAATCTAAGCAATGTTTTGATGTTCAGTGTATAATCTGAAATGTTAGAAGTGTATCTGGAATTTTATGTAAAATAATATAGCTCAATCGCTTATGTGACAATGAAATAGAAAAGTAGACTTCCGAGATGAAATTTTAAAGAGATTGCGGGCCTGATTCAGTAAATGAAATTAACATCCATATATTATTTATCGAATTCGTACTTTCTGTTTAACCGTAGTCATCTGGAAGAATACAACGAAAATAACGAATTTAATCAAAATAAATTAAATTTTAAAATGTATGCAATTATTTTAAATTACAAATACAGAAAATTATGTCTAAGACGAAAAAAATCGGAGCCGAAAAAATATTCCGTCGTAGATAGTATTTTGCATTAGATATATTTTATTGTAATGAAAATCATTCAGCATGATTTTCAATAAATATTTCCGCGCTGTACAGATTTTCGTGTTACGCAGAGTCTTTTATAAACACAGTTTATTATCTAGAGCAGCGTTTCTTAAACTGTGGTCCGCGGACCCCTGGGTGTCCGTGAGCTGGCAGCCGGGGGTCCTCCAGCCCAATGTTCAATTTAGATTTTTTTTTCTTCGAGAGAAATTTCTGAATCTCCGGAAGAGGAGGGATTTGCGAGACTTGAAATTCTAGTCTAGATCATTAATAAGCATAAAACTCCAAATACTTCGGGGAAGACTTTTCAATGCTCCATAGGTGGAATATGTGTAATTCATCATGTAATTTTTAAAGAACATATTTGTTCCTGGGCATAGCCTTTTTTATATGTTTTTTTTTTCATTATTTCTATAATATATATATTTTTTAATTTCCTAACAAAAATATTTCAGTGAGATTTTGATACTTTAAAATATAACAGACTTGGGCAATTTGCAATAAGAAGTTGTTTTAAATTTTCTTTTTTATATGAATGTAATTTACATAAAGATGTGCTGTATTTAAAATGAAGTTTGTGATTTATTTTTTTTTGTATTTTTTAATCTTTAATCTATAATTAATACATATTTACAAGCCGTTCCATATATTTCATGTTTTACCAAGTGTTTATTACGTTGTAATAGAAAATATTGTATGATTCTCATTGTGCATGATACAAAACAAATTCGTACTAAGTATGAAAGCTACCATTTAATAATGATCTCGTAATCACCAATGTTTTGCAAAATTATAAAACTCTCTCAAAAACTGTTCACTAACATATCCTGAGCAGTCTGATTCGTTGAATACAATCGTGCACACTTGTTTTTATTCTTGCATATGTATAACGAAAATAAAGTGATACATTTTTTTGTACAGTACATACATTTATTTCTTCTTCACAGAAACAGATTCTAAAAGAAAAAAAAAATTTATTTTCTACTTTTACATTTCTACTTTTTTTTAGTTATTATTTAAATGTCATGGTTCATCTCCTCCTATCAATACACTCTGTATCTGTAAATTATCAGGATCTGATAAAGGTTTTTTCCGGCATTTTTTAGGACATCCGTAACCGCAACCCCTACTTTGTAATCTCAAAGCTCAGAATCTTTATGTGAAATGGAAATATAATGGAACACGCCTACTGAAGGAAAAATTTGACCAAAAATTTGCACAATCTGGAAGCTTTTTCTGGTAATGAATAACAATCCAAATTTTATTTCACATAAAGAATGATACATTACTCATAGTATTTTTTCTAGATTTAGTAAAGATTATTTTAATTATTATATATAAATAGTATATTCTCAACCATAACAACATGGAATAGTTGTCTATATATTTAACGATTTCCAGAAGGTATTTTTATTTCATACAAATCTCCTTAAACATTATTTTGTACATGAAATTTTACTCGGAGGATTGAATAACTCTCTTATGAAATCTAGTGTATAAGAAGCTTCAGCAAATGTGTTTCTTTACTCAATTTGTAGCGATTTCAAGGCAATAACTGAATAATTTTATTTGAAGAATTATTAAAATATTTTTGATATCATATTTTGTATACAATATATATATATGTCAGTTGTGACATTACATTCAAACTCTGGAATTTAGTTCGTCGTCTCCCCAAATCGTAGGATTCCTAATCATGTACCAATGTGTTTAGGCCCTAATCAGGTCCTGTAAATCATTTTATTTTAGAAAAAAAAAAAGAAAAAAAAGGACATTAACATTTTAAAGATTTTAAAAACAGGATACACATCCTATCGCTAATAGTAAAAATGTCAAAACTACCTCTTAGGAGAGAAAAGTGCCGTTCTATTAAATATCTATTTCGGTTGTAAATCGTACTATTTAATTTGTTTAGTGCTAGATTGCCGTTTCATAAATTTAGGATGGACTAAAAGGAATATTAAAGCGATCATTTGTGGTTCATTATGCATTCACTACACAAGTTTCACTTCCGAATTCTTCCGCGGTAAATCGTTGCATATGTGATTCCAATATTGGACATTCAGAACACATAATTCAAACACGAATGGCTACTAAATGGAAATTGTCTACTGCCTTCCAGCCATAGGGACGAGGCGTTGAACTAAATTAAACAAATTGCAGAAATTCCCGACAGGGTATCCACAAATCATATTTCATTTCCCAAGACATCCTGCCCTCAGTTCTAATCGTTCCTGCGGCAGAACGTGCGATGTGCAAGTGTGTGCTCATTTAAATGCCTGAATCAGTGTGTGTAAGAAAAAAGCTGAAGAAACAAGTTTAAAATTCTAAAATTACACACATTAAACACTTGTTTTCATGTTATTTAAGTACTATTTTTAGTCGATAAAAAATTCACAGGTCTTGCAGTAATTTAAAAGAAAAAATAAATAAATAAACATAACTAGGTGCTTTCGAAAAACTTCAGCAATGAAGATCCACGTTTATAGTAACCCTGCCTCTGTCTACCAAATTTTGCAAAATTTATTGTTTTTTTTTCCGTAACATTTAACGTTAATGCACATGTTACTTAACATTTTATATCAGAGAAATGATATTTGCTATGATATGTTTGTATACATTAGAGAAATCAACATGATAGAAAATTAGTTTAAAAAGCATAAAAATTAGTAAATTAATAAAGTTTAGAATATAATCGGAAGTATATGTTTAAATCTGCTTAATCATGAAAAAACTGAATTTATGGAATAGTTAAAAGTGAAGGTAAGTGCTATTGAAATAAAATCGTAAGCACCCTATCGTGATATTTAGTGTTAATTTTGAACTTAACATTGATGACGGACGGTTTTTTCTTTGCCGCATAGATATGCTATAGCAGACAAAGCCGTATTAGTTTTAGCATTGTTAAAGAAAAATAGATCGTAATCAATATAGAATTGACGAAATACCTTAGATGTAAAATTTTGTACTAAATTATAGGGTAACAAAAGCATAGAAAATATTGGCAAAAAGATAAGTGCCATATAAAATTATAAAATTTGTTCAGAATTATTAAAACTCTTTTCCGTTTTAAAAATACATATTATTCTAACTTATTTAGGGGAAAAAATATGATTTGTAAATTATTTTTAACAGAAATCAACTTCTAAAACTTTTAAATTAGCGAGTCCAAAATTGCAGATCGTTTCGAAAAGTAGTTTTTGAGTTTTACTTAAATTAGAATTTCCACGTTGTAGCATGTTTTCTAACTATTGAAAAACAATTCAACATTAGACGTTCCAAACTTTACTTGTGCTTCCAGAACAAAATCACCTAATGACATACCTAAAATGCATTGAAAAATAAAAAATATGATATCTAAATCTGATGTTCGCTTTAAAATTTCAAAGTTTGTAACAATTGGAGTAATATGGATTAACTCCCCTAATCTTATGTTTTCTAACATATACTGACAGAAATCATAATTCCCAAAGAGAAATCTTTATTTTCATATTTCTATGCGACAATTTGGCGATAAAAAAAATCGGATGTTCTCTTTTTCTTATGCCTGCGCTTAAATAAAATTTTTAACTATTTAAAAAAATATATATTTTTTTTATTTAGTTATCTTCTAAAACAAATCATCTTTTACCATAAACACGTATTATTTTTTGCAGAAACAAAGAAGTGACGACATTTTACAATATTCAAAATATAAGCATACTAATATTACTTAGCTGTTTATGTATATACATTTTTATATCGAGATGATTCACATTTCTCTTAAAGTTTCGCAGTCGAATGAGCAAATCTAGAATTTTAAAAAATGTTCAAATTAAAATAAATCAACAGACTTGAAGAATGAATGAAAAAATTGCATAAAAATTGTAAGTCATGCTCAAGCAGAAAAAATACCAGATTTTAAACAGCTTTGATCTTTTTATTTTTTTATTTAATTTTAATTTTTTTAATTTTTTTTTTCATAGAAAAAAATCTTTAATGAATCAAATTGTTATTTTTTTCATTTAGGAGAGAAAATGTAATCTATTTAAAATGATCTGAGTCACAGCCATCAAATCACGCCTGGATGATCTAAAAAGTTTTTTTAATCTATAAGATCAAATCTCTAGGGTCAGACACCAAGGTTATATTTTAAATAGATGCTACTGGGACGGATATTTCTATTTCAACAAAACGTGAAAATATTTCAAGTATCTTCAAGTACCATAAATAGTGGAAAAGGCATTGTTCAAACGTATTCATAAAGTAGGGAAATATTAAGAGAAATAAGAAAATATTCAGGGGGGGTGATATCTTTTTTTTTTCTTTTAAGTTATATCATAATTTTTCAAAATCTTCTTTAAAATTAGTGCAACATTCCATTTTTGTATTGTATTTTAGTTATATAAAAAATAATGTGAAGAGGGAAACCTTCAAATCAACAAAAAAGGAATATGGGGAATTGTATGAGGTGTGTGCAATTCCACTAAAAAAAATTACGCAATATAATAAGTATATCATTATCGGTAAAAGAACGGAAATACATATTGTAATTTGTTTTTCATTTTATTGGCAATCAGAAGGGAAAAATATAATGGTAAATGGTAAGTACTTAGAGAATTAATTTAATTTTCCGGAAGCAATAAAAAAACATGTAATTACTACTTTTAAATCAAAACAAATTAATTAAAGCAAATTGTTTAATTCAATTAAAAAAAACTCTATCTTACTAGTTATACTACATAGAAACAAATCTTTGAAATATGTTAAGTAACGTTAATACATTCTCTGCATTTGTTGATAGGAATTGATTAAAGGATTATTAAAAAATATTTTTGTATAATTTTAAAGTAGAAAGTAAAATCCCCAAAATATTGACACACTTATGATTTTTTAATCCTGCTCCCAAATACAGTTGTCTTGTTTCACTACAAAAAGAGTTTTTAGATAAAATTTTGTGTTAGATTCCAAAATTGCATGTATATTATAAAGCAAAAACCATGTCCTTGAGTAACTTTGATGTCATATTGATTGTGCCAACGACATGACCAATAAATTTAGCTTTTAAAACAAATTTTGAACTTTAATAAAAGAGAAAATTACCGTGCAAAGGAAAAGCGACTTTTTAGATATCGAATTGTTTAACAACATTGCTCCGGATCAAGTTTTAAGTATGACGTTATCTGAAGTTCACACAAATGTGCATAAACTTCATACACATAACTTTTGTGCAAAAGAAAAATTGTAAATTAAAAAAATATATATGTAACTGATACCAAAGAGTTCTGTGTTAAAATGTCCTTTAAATGGTAGTTGTTAGTTAATCACACAAATTGTAATTTTTAAAAAATTTTGCGCCTATTCCTTACTGCAGCGCTACTTTAGCCTCTTGTGACGAAAAGTAAACTATATATATACATAATCGAATCCACGTGGTCTTAATAGTATGAATACGATGCGGTGTTGCGTTTGCACCAGTAAATTCTTTATAATTGATATCTAAAACCCTATACATAAATGATAGCTATCCCGCATATTATTTGAAATGTCAACATTACTTTCTCTATGCACATCCAAAACGCACAACGATGAATGAGGTATCATTAAAAAAATATTTTTACAAATTATTTGACATAGTACTCTCACATTTTGTTAAACTACATTGTTTGATGAACAATTACAGTTAATTAAAAATTAATAACAAACTATATCAGCAAATAATTTCAAAGACTGCAGTACGAAAGCCTTGTACAGCTCTACTGATGTAAATAAAATACGGTTCAAACAATAATCACTACAAAGCAAATTAGCTTCGTTATGTTCTCATGCAGTTCTTTACAAATGTGAATAGCAGAATTTTTTTTATTTTAAAGCATGCAAAATCCATTTTTTTATAATTTCGTTTTCTCAATTTGGATCATTATATTTAATTGTTATCGTACAAAGACAGTCATATTTGCAACTTAATAGCAACCGAATGCATTTTAGCTGTACTTGAATTAGAGTTATCAATTGAGTGCTTGAATTAATGTTATCAGTTCTCTGTTTTATACTGATCAAGTGCAAGAGATTATGTCTATTTTAATTTTTAAGTACAATTTCTCTGAAATATGTAAAAAAACAAAATCTAGCATCACATTTATATTTTAGCATAACATAAATGTAGGACGAGGAACTTATGTTTTAAAGCATTTTGTGACAAATTGTGCACAAGATGGCACTGCAGTTTTCTGTAGTAGATCCGGGCATTGGGTATGTTTAAGTTCTTGAGTTGAGTAATGGCGATGAGAAATACAAATCGCCCCCATGATTTTTTTATGGAGTAATTGTGCTTTGCAAAGTTCACATGCAGGTGCAATTTTTTTTTAAGCTATAAGTTGTGATGATCCATCTTCAGTGGTGATCTTGAATTGACGTATTTTATATGCTTAAATGTGATATCTGTCTACAAATTAAATATCTTTGTAAAAGAACGGTTTTCATTAATTCATACTCCTAGACACCAGAAATTCCCCTATAAATGGTAATTTTAATGTTACAAAACACTATTCTACAATAGTAAGAAATTCATTCATCTCATTAACTACTAGTGTTCGTAAAAAATAATACCTCTCGACAGTTTTAATTACATTTTTTTATACTGTAAAACTAATAATTTCACGATGTCCCCATTTTAAAGAAAGAAAAGAAAAAAATTAGAAAGCATATTTTTAGAGTATTATTATCACATTATGTTAGTTTTCACGAAGCGCTTAGAAATTAATAAAATAAAAGTACGGTTAAAATATTTTTTCTATACATATCAACTTGTTAAGCTATCGTTAATGTATTAACCCAATTTAGGGGAATTGGGTTCACACTAATGTTTAACTGTAAGATATTTTATAGGCTTTGCGAATTTCTGAATTGTGTGATAAGAAATAGTAGATTTAATAATGCTCAAATTATTCTTAATATTTAAAGAACTATACTATTTTTAAATACATTAATACGTTAGTTACAAGCTGTTGTTTTACCATTTTTATCGATTAAGCTACTTGTTGTTAAAATATCGATAAAAATAATAATCTCAGTCTTACAGTGATCTCAGTTTCAAAGTCTTATAGAGATATATAAAATACATAAGGTAAAATTACTCATAGATAAAAGTTATGTTTAATTACATCTGTAGCATGCAAAAGAATTGTATTCTCAATTTTTATACAGTCAACTGTAAGATAATTTATAGGCTTTCTGGATTTCTGAATAGTGTGTTATCTATGATAGGAAATAGTAGATTTCATTATTCTCAAATTATTCTTAATCGATCAAAAACTGTAAAATTTGAAAATGCATTAATACGCTCATTATAACCAATAAAAAAATCGTTAGATGTTAGATGAATGGCGTTTCTATATGGAGACAAGCTAAAATCATGGAATATTATTTAATGTTTTTTTTTAATATTCTTAAATATTTATATTACACGGAGCAGACAAACGCTGTGTCAAACGCTGAAATTATTTAATGGTTATAATTTCTTTAATGAATTATTTCTTAGATTAATTTATATCCGTTGTATTTCCAAAATATCGCAATAGCCAAATATACATATTGCCACAAACACATATTTCCTCTATACTGGATTTATTCTAATAGTAAGAGCACCTTATGTCAAAATTCCTGTATGTTTTGGGAAATTAAATATAATTTACAATTAAAATCGAATTACAATTGTGATTCAGACATTATCTGAACACCGCAACTAATATATGTGCATTTTCACTTGAATGGACGGCATGTTATAATTTCTATTATATTATTTCCATTTTTGGAAATATTTGTTTTCTAGTCTGAAACGAATGTTAAATAATTTTATATAACCAGCATTTATACGTATTTATCTATTCAGGCCTTTATGTTGAACCGTTTTTTGTCAAAAAAGTCTGTTATTTCATACTATGTATTTCTTTGTTCATTCATTAAAATGCAACATTAATCGTATTTCTATTTTCAAGCAAACACATTGTAGTTGCACAAATTTAGGAAAGTCCTTATAAATTTAGTTACCATAAGTTTTATTGTCATTGTGGTTTAATTCACTTGAACAAATATGACTCACATTTCAAAACGCATAGAAATGAATTACAAAATAACGTAAGAATGAAAAGTAATCGATATTATTATTTTTAAAATAATTGCATTTTCTTGCTATGGTTTCAGCTATAACGTCATTTTATCTGTCACAATAAAAAATTATTTTTATGCATGTTTGTGTCACTATTTCATTTCCAAAATATATGTGATAAATAAATCTCGCGACATATTTTATTTGTTTGAGTGCCTGTTGTTTCTTGAGAAGTTTCTGAGTACGGTCCATTTGCCACCGGCATTTCTAACATTTTTCTCATGATGCATTTTCATCGTTTTGTTTAGAATGAAAATACTTCCTACCGTGGGAAAATGGTTCAATCGATAAACATGTTGATGCGTAAGAAAAAGCTTTTGAATTCCCGCTTAATGACTTTAGAGCATTCACAAAAAAGGGATAAATTATTTTCCTTAGACAATGTGCGAGGTAACAGAACTTCTAAAAAAACAATTTTTAAGAAATAAATTTTTTCAATGGTTTCTTTCTTACTTTATTTCAGTAATATTTATTTATTGCTCGGAAGTGGCGAAACTTAATGGGTTGGTTTGAGGTAACAAATTTTTTGACGTAACAATTTTTTTGTCGCAATACTTTATTGTTATCCACATTCAATTTAAACTCCTCTGTTGCAAATATCACTTATTTTGAAGAACAATAGACGAATTTGTAAAGTAAAATAAAGAGAAATTATTCTTTATCCAACAAGAAGTTTTGCATGTACTGTAATAGATCCGACAAATGTTTAAGAAAATGTGATATAATCTCTTCCAAGTTATCCACGATTCCAAAAACTATACCTTTATCTTCCAAAATACACAAGAAACCAATATATCTGCAATATTAAAAAAAATTATGAAACAAAACTTATTTTTGCTACCCGTAATTTTCGAAAGCCTTTTCGAGTAGTTTTTACAACGTTTAATTCTTTTTCCTCAAAATAAACTTCGAAAAAACACGAGAAATAGATTTTTGGATGCTATGAGTTATAAAGTAGACATTTTTAGCTTCGTAATACAAATTATACATGAAAAAGTAACAATATAATTTTATTGTACGTCTTTATTTTCTATTATTTTCTAAATATAAATAACGCTTTTCGGAACCGTAGGTATATTTAAAGAGGTCATTGTATATTTACGTTCGGAGTTACATTACATTTTCCCAGAGTAAGAAACGTTTGAATTTTTTTACAATGTATCCCCTCGTTCATAACGAATCAAACACAATATTACATGAATTCAAGCAATTTGTAAAATAAGGTGATTTTTCGAATTTTTTTTCAAAATAAAAACTTTTAACGTTGCATGCCTAAGCTTCTGGAAATTAAATTGACTCATTGCCGGATAACTTGTGTTGATCCGAAGAAACATTATTTTTCATTTGTTGTTTTTTGTTTATCCTTTCTTCGCTTGAAAACAACATTTAATTCGCAGAACACTATTATTGTTCAGTTTTTTAAAGGCTTTTACTCTCATTTGGTTTTTGTGACCTTCAAAAAGTATTATAAGAATTGGAATTTTGGTAAATATGAAAATGAAAGCTGTAATAATTTTCATATTTTATTTGAAACTTTATTTCAATTTTATAAATATAGATGTTAAAATTCAAGTTTTCCTTAAACATAGAACGAGTTGTGAATAAAAACATTCAAAAATAACTATCAGAACAAAACGAAACAACCAACTATCAAAATTCACGTACTTTTTCCAAATTTACATAATTTATGCCATATAATACATTAAAAATAACAAATTTCTTACTTTACGAAATCAGTTAAAAAAGTATGATAAAATGGCTAAGTGGCTTATTTGATATGTGATCCCCGCAGTAATTCAGAGATCTTCACGGTTTATTAAAACTAAGGAATATTAGTGTTACTTTGATTTTCTTTCAGCTTTTTTTTCTGCATTAACTTGCTTGGACTCGTCTAAAATATGCTTGAGCATAGCAAAAAGTATTCAAATGCAAAAATATCGAAAACAACCGTGAATATAAAAAATTACCAACACTCTTTTAATTATATAAATGTCTCAGGAATCACCGATATTCCTCTAAAAGAAAAAAAAAATGAAAATGGATTTGTGTGGACAAGCAATGGTTTTTCACGTCCTTCCCGATGAGGTAAAAAAATATATCTATCTAAGATGTACTATTGTTTTAATATAAATTTAGATCTGTATTTTCTGCCTGTCTTATTCATTTTTCTTTTTAGGTGCGTTCGTAATTATATAAATACGTAGCACTTATAGTCGTCGTCTGATCCATCTGTCCACATGTAACATCGCAAAATCTACCCAACCAAACGGATTGAAATTTAAGATACATTACCTTTGAAGAATTTTGTCGAGACGTTTCAATTTTATGAAAATCGAATCAAAACTTTAGAAGATATTAATAAAAATATTTATTAAGAAATTTGATTTTTTTTAAAAATTGGTTCTATTTTGTTATCGGAGCTTCCGAGGTTTAATCGTCAAGTGACCGAGATACTTATTTTATGACAGAAATGAATCTGCAGACGATATAATTCATTTCACAGAAATGAAAATCATCAAGATCTCAATATTTATATAACTAGCTATAGTACGAACGCACCCCATTTGTCACGTTTGACGTACAATTTCCAACTTGTCTTTTAAGATTGTTTAAATATGATATACAATATCAGAATCATGGGTTTATCAAGCAAATTTAAATGCATTTAAATTGTATTTATTATTTTTAATATGAAGCACTCATATGTTAATAGTAACGTATTACGTATGTAAAGAGTACTATGGTGTTATAAATGCATATCGAAAAGAAGTTTAATATAATTGAAATACATTAAAACTTGAAGATAAACCTATATATATTCTTTTCATAACGCATTTAGACGAAATACATTCAGGCAGACTGTAAATATAGATCCCAAATGGCATTAAACAATCAAATCATTAACGAAAGACAATGCATTAGTCATAGATTATGAAACTCTTTCAAACGCCAACATGATATTATTAAAAATTTCATTTTTTCGTAGCATGAAATGAGATATCTAAATAAGCAACTTAAAAAAAAAAATACACTGACCCGCCTTTTGGAGGGAAGGGGAGTGGAGTAATGCTTATCTGTCCTCTTTTTTCATAAAACATCTTTCAAATTTCTCATAAATTTAAAATAAAATGCTGGACTTTAACAAAAGTTCTTTTCTTTAAAAATATTTTACAGATAATTTGCCTGCGATAAGACTGAAAGAAACACATGCGAGAAAATAGAGATACCTTCGAGAGAGAGTTCGAGTTTCATCACTAAAATTTCAGCAATATTTTTAGAAGAATCTTCTTCCATATATCACATAAACTTACCGTTTGTTACGCCGACGTATGAAAGAACGCGATCCCGTTTTCTTCTTCAATAGTTAATACTTCATATAATAGAATTTTCTTCGAGAGGATACTGCTTTTGACACTTTTTTAATCATTTTGATAACGCGACGAATTTCTTTCTGAAAATACCTCCATCAACTTATTTAAAAAAATTATGAAATGAGGGTTTTTTTACATATCTTGAATAAATAGAATATACTATTTAAATTATTGAGCTTGCTTAACATAGGTGTTTTCAACGAAATTTATATAGTCTATTTCGCGTCATATTTACTTTTAATTGCCGAAACGTCGGTTGAGGCTTACTGTGGGGACTCGAATTTTTTCTGTTGTCTGTTTGAATGCTTGTTTGTATGTCTCGCGATAACTGTCGCAAAAAGCATACTTTTAGAGTGTAATTAGGCAGGTATTTGGTGAGGTACCCCAAATTAGCTGTGTAGTTTTCGGTTAAATTTGGTTCATTTTTTCGAAAAATATAGAATAGTTTCTTGTAAGTCATAGTGCTTTTCAATAAGAATTCAGTCGATTTTCAAATTTTAACA
Source organism: Maratus michaelseni (assembly GCA_963931845.1). Taxonomy (NCBI): domain Eukaryota; kingdom Metazoa; phylum Arthropoda; class Arachnida; order Araneae; family Salticidae; genus Maratus; species Maratus michaelseni. The sequence goes on along the minus strand of OZ007595.1, from coordinate 315,656,062 downwards.
CTCGTCGAATGGAAAATGACTCATTGATTTAAAAGTTAAATTACTGGTTGCTAAATTTCCGAAAGAAAAATCTTATATTAGTCCAACCGCTTTGAAAAATTGCCAATAAATTTATTAGAATTTCGAAATTAATTGTATAAATTTTTGTTAAATTCTACGCATCAATTGGAGAGATATAATAATAATAATTAATAATTTCTCATAATAATTTCTCATTTTTTACAAAACTTTCCAATGCATTTCGTTTTACCTTTCTTTTATTAAATGGTTGCCTAGCAATTGCATTTCAAAGAGTATAAAAAAAAAAGAAAATTTAATTAAATCGTAATATTTTGATACAAAATTATATCAATTTTATTTTTCGGATGATTTAAATTTTTAATATGCTTTTTTAATAAAATAGATAAGGGTTTATTTTAACTACTAAAGAAAGATTATAAAAACTTTGAATTTAAGTGTCATAATAGGAATTTACATTTGTATAAGTATATTCATTAGACGAAATTTTATTTAATTTCAGAAACATATGATGATGTTTAGTGATGGAAAAATAAGTATTAGTTTAAGGATAAGATAAAATTTCCTCTGCAAGAGTATGGCAAATCTAATGACATTACAACAGTAAATGCATTCAGACATATACACGAATAATGATATAGCATAATTGCTGAAAATTGAGAACGTAAAATAAAAGTGCCAATGGCGGTGTGGGGGTGTTCAGCTAGGCAGAGCCCTCTGAAGGAATGTATTCTTTCTCATTCTGAAAGAGAAAAAAGAAGAAGTAGTTTATGATATCATTGCATAAAATTTTGTTTAATGTGATATTTCTAAAATTTCCGGAAGCTCCGATAAATCTTAAATGCTGATAAATGTACATTATAAACATTACAAAAAATCGATATGTAGGATAATAAATATTATGCAGATTATATTAAAATTAGTGATATTAATAAACAATGATTTAGAGAGCTCATGTTGAGACCTTTAATTTGTAGATTTACTAGTTACTTTACAATTACGTAGTAATATATGACAATGCAATTTAAGAATTTGTAATGTGATAATTGAATCTATATAAAGTAAAGGCATACATTCACATTAGATTCATTTCCTTGAAGCTATTTTTAATTTATAACAAAATAATTTATATTTAATTGACATTTTCTTTTAGAATATATCAAATAAAATCACGTGCTAAATCTCCATTGATTCATCAATGGTAATTCATCCAGTAAAGTTAATGAAGGTAATTGCGTAAAATATGCTTTCTGAAATCGTTAATTTGAAAGTATCTTTAGGTAAATTAGTGCTATACCATTATTAAAAAAATCTTTAAAATGTTTCGAATTAGCTTAAATAGTTGGGCAGAGTTATTTCGAAATTTTAAAAAAATATAACGCATTTTAATGCTGAGAGATGTGATTTCGTCTCTTGTTATAACACAATATTTTTTTTAGCTATGAATTTTAAAGGTAATTAAATTAAAATTTTCTATAACCAAAAGAAGTAATTTATAACAGTGAGAGTAAACCATACGAATAAAAATATGCATAAGTGCAATTTTACTTTCAGAATTACAAAAACATAACTATTAAAACTTTTTAATTTCTTCCTTCTAAGGAAACGTCTGGGGTAACTGTCAATATCTACTGGTAAAATTTTATTTTTTAATAACCAGTTTTGGTTTTCAGTTACCAATTGCCATATAGTCCTTTATGCGTCAACGAACTTATATTTGTAGAGAAACATAAATAGCGATAGACTTTATGCAAGAGTTATACAAATAAAAGAACTTTATTTATGGTTCTTTCCGACTTTCAATTTTTTTAAATTATCGACACCCAAATTGTCAAATTATAAGTAAAGTGGATTTTTTCTTTCAAAAATGAAAAATAAGATTGTGAAAATTCAGCAGACCTTCGGATTAAACGGATAAACACGTTGAAATGTGCTGAAGTACAAATACCTAACATTATTTCTTTATCGTTTCTTTTGGCATCGATGAACATTTGGAGAAAAACATTTCCTTTTGAAGTTTCTTTGGAAGATGCTTTTTATTACCTTTTTTATTATATCTTTCTCTTTTTTTTTCTTTCGGATTTACTGAAATGAAACTTCTTTCACATACGATGATACTTCAAATTTGCACGCATATATAAGCTGTAATAATCGCTTAATAAGCACTTAATATTTTAAAGTGTCAAAAAGTTACTCAAGTTACATTTTTTTTCACTGTGTAATAAAATACACGTTTAAAATAATAACATGGAAATAACTTCCCTTTTTTATTATAATATAATTTTACTCTGCTAAATTACATTTCCGTTCCTGTTTTTTATATTGCAAGTGAAAATGAATTACATAAGTATTGTTTTATGAGCGATAAGAATAATTATAAAAATAGATTTAAAAGCAGTAAATAAAGTTCGTAATTTAACTGTTTCGCAATAAATCTTGATATATAACTGTGATGTAGAAACTACTTTCATTTATCTTTTTTTATTCAATTATTGTAACGGCAAAAAGAATGTTTAAATGAGAAGAATTATTTATCGAACCAGAAATGAATTCGTATCCCTCAACATTTAGATTACTTTTGAGATATTATGAAATTAAAGATGGAGAATTAAGATTTTTAATGTACAGGGGAACGGAAGAATATGGAAAGTTTTTATTTCTTAATTTTAAGAGGGGTTTGATTTAAATAAATAAATTGTAAAATTTACGGCATTGATTTAAATAAATAAATTGTAGAAAAGCATTTATATATGACAGATTTAGTTCTTTATGTGTTAAAGAACTTATTTTTGTAGAAAAACATAAAGAGCGATAGATTTTATGCAAGTGTTATACAAATCAAAGAACTTTATTTTGGGGTTCGTTCAGATTTTCCAATTTTTTATTATCAACACCCAAACTTCCGAATTATAAGTGAAGTGTTTTTTTTCTTCCAAAATGAAGAATAAGATTGTGAAAACTCAGCAGACCTTAGGATTTAAAGGATAAACACGTTAAAACGTGCTGAAGTTCAAATGTTTAACGACATTTCCTTATCGTTTCTTTTGGCATCGATGAACATTTACAGAACAACATTTTCTTTTGAAGTCTCTTTGCAAGATACCCGCTTTTTATTTACCTTTTTCATTATATCTTTCTCTTTTTTCTTTCTTTCGGGTTAACTGAAATGAAGTTTCCTTCACATAAGATGATACTTCAAATTTGCACGCATATATGAGCTGTAACCTTTATCAAATACAAAAAATGATGCTTGTTAATAGGCACTTAACAGTTTAAAGTGTCAAAAAAATTACTCAAGTTACATTTAATTTTTGTTTTCACTATTTACCATAATATACATTTAAAATAATAACATGGGATTAATTTTTCCGTATTATTATAAAATAATTTTACTATGCTAAATTACGTTTTTGGTCCTATGTTATATATTGCATATATTCAATATGTGATATATTTTGATATTATTGTCCAGGTTTCTCATACATGTGATTTTATATATATTGCTTAAGTATAGTTTTCTCACATTATATGATTTTATCTCATTTCATGCCATCTGCATTTCTTAAACCGAGATACAAAATATAGCTAATATGAAATCTAAACTACCTTTGTTTTGTACTAAACAGTAACTGTCACGGGTCTCCATATTTAGCATTTATGGAGTAGATGATAAGTTTTTTATGAAGAATAAATTCCTTTGCATTAGTTTGATGTTATCCTTAGCGATGATTTGATATCTGTAGAGATATGCTCATTTTGCATAAAGGAAGATAATACTTGATTGGAGAATATGGCACGTGAGATAGTAAATTCCAAGTTTCAGAGCGCAGCCGCAATAACATAATGGTTCGTTACCTGTGAGTGCGAGCAGAAATCATATAAACAGGCGAAGAAGGTAAATACGCAATAGTTTAATGAGAAAATCCAAGACATTACAGTTCCATCATCTATGAAAATCAGGTAATATTGCCATAAACGGGTGACATTCTAACAAGGCAGGAGAGATTCATCAGGAAGGTGAGATGAAAAAGTTAGGTTTCCAGTGTGGCGGACTTACTGACAATTTGACGGGGTAGGGGGAAATGAGGGAGACGAAAAAGCAATTAACAGCCTGGCGACTTGTAAATAAGAAAGGTAGCCAGATTCAATCCTTACTCGTCTTTCTTTACAAATAATCCTTGATATACGGGCCCCTGGAATGGAGATAAAGCGAAGAAACATTTTTGCTCATTAAAAGACATCTGTATCACAACCCCCCTCCCATCCATTATTATTCATTCTTCAATGTCAGTTCCTCTTGTAGATAAATTCCACAGCCTCTACTCTTTTCAAAGTGCAAATCACAGAAAGAAAAAAAAATCATTCTGCATATAAAAGTTTTATAAAAATTATAACTAAACAATTCAGCTTTTTGTATCATGAGCAAAAACCATAATAAATTTCGTGTGGCCTAAAAAATAACAAGAAATGTATTATGTAAAAAATATAACTGAACAAACCTTTTTTAGAACATTTGTTTATTTATTTCCTCATCAATGATATCCCAAGATTCCGTTAAGATGGTTCTCAAATAATATGCTTAACAGCACGAAACTTTCTAACGCATTTTGTGATTCATTTTTAAAGGTAAAGGCATAAAAATAGCAGGGTATTGAAACAATTTGGAATCCATTTTTTGTCATCCATTTTATCATAGTCATCCATTTTATTATAGTCCTCCATTTTTTGATAAATAAATTATTTATCGAGTTATAAGCGATTCTTGCTACGTGACAACACGTTTTTCTCCTTTCTTGTGCTGCGGCGTCGGAAATTTGATTCAAAACGCTGACTTTGGCTGTATTTTCTGAAAAACCTTTGGCCTTTACCAAAAAATGGAAAACGCCTTTCGATTACAAAGTTTCTGAATTAAGAACACTTGAAAATTTCACAAGTTACCGAACAAAAGTAAATTAAAAAATATTTCGTAAAGTAGCTAGTTTGGATTTGAAAATATCCTTCAGGGGGTTTCTCAGTCAGCTCTCTAATTCTCCTCGCCAATATTAAAGATATGGGCGTAGAAGAATGCACTGTACATTTAAAAAATCTCCTCATAAAATTTAATTTTTTAATTTTTTTTTTTTTTCGTACTCTTCTTAAAAGATGTTTTTTTCCGCCTTAGTTGCCAATATATTTCTGAAATATCTGCTTAATTTAATATTTTATGTGTTAAAAGCGTAATATTTTAACACTTCAATATAAATTCTGATGAAAACATTAGCAACTATGAATTTCATTTCAACAAACGTTTAAAATGGACTGTATTCACTATCTTCGGTGAAATCTATTGCTGTCTGATATTTATGGCTATTTTAATACTATTTATGTGTTTATATTTTGGTTATTTTTAATGTGTTAATTAAATAGCTGTCGTTAAGGAATTTTTTTTTTTAAGTTAAGTACATAATTTGTTGAGAATATATATTTTTTGAAACATGGTCAAATTAGTGAACAAACTATAGGTAAAATTTCGAAAGTTTAAGTTTGCAAAATGTAGTCATTTATGTTTAGTGTTTTGTTTTACTCTCTCTTTATTTTATTTTATTCGAATTTTTCACTTCCAAATAAGCCAGAATTTACTCTATATATATTATGTCAATTGATTTAACTATGTAATAATAACAAAACAATGCGCGAAACTGATTTAAAACAATAATAATAAATAATCATAAAAAAATATTGCTTTTAAATTGCTGAAAACTGTTTCATTTTCAGTTTTGTAAAGAAAAAAAAATGCAGGGGTGGGGATTTTAGATAATAAAATTAATTAATGTACTATATATATATATATATATATATCATAAGCAAAAACAACTATAATCTTTCACATAAATCATTGAAAAATAATAATTATTAAAACAAATCAGTAAAAAAGATGAATGTAATGTTAATATACTTTATCCTAGTAGGAAATATAGAAATACAAAATTAACATTAACAAAATTAAACAAAAAAAAAATCTGTGTGTATATGATGTAACATATAAGACAAAGGCTTTGCTCACTGTATTATTTAAAAAAAATTATGAGGTATTTTCTAGGACATATAAATACTGCACACAGTACATTGCATATTTGTTTTCTGTTTTTGTTCTGTTTTCTGTCTTTTTCTGGAAAAAATGGTAAAACCACCTATAAACGATAATGTATTGGTATTCTTTCATATGTCCCGTTTAAAATAATAATAAATGTTTTAAAATACATTTCATTTTCAATAGCGAAGAATGGTATAGTAAACCTCATAAGAGCATGAATTTTGTGAATATCCAATCATATTTACGAAAATTGAAGCACAGACAGAGAGACAAACTGAAGTAAAAAGTTTTTAGCTATGTTAAAATGTGTTTTTTTTTCTCTTCTTTCAAGCATATTTATAATTTTAAAACTCTTAAACAGTAAAATCTTTTAAGACGAACTCACCAGATACCGAATAAAATTCCACTATAGACAGGTTTTCATCTTAGCAGGTACACTATTCCTTATAGTTTATATTATTTTCACCGAGACCATGAAATTTTCCGTTTAAAAAAGTTTTCCGCTTTACATACGTTCTGTTTCACTGGTTTTAGTATTTAATCTAGCTTACTTAATTTAATTGTAAAAAGCATAACCTCTTCAAAATGCACGTAAAATATAACAATTCATAAAAAAAAATAATGTATTCGATTTTTTAAATTGAATCTGGGAAACAAATTCTTTTAAGCAGGGTTTGTTGATTTAAATCAGATTGATTTTAATCATAATTAAGATTAAGATGATTTTTTTTTTAATCATTGATGTAAAACAACTTTAGTAAAAATTTTATTTCAAATTTAGATCAAGATATTTTGTAATAAATATTATGTTTTGAAAAAAATAATAGTAATAAAAAGTTTGTAAATTTAAGGAAACGGAGAGACTGAGAACTCAAAATCCATGATTTTTAATTTTATTTAAATCAAATATCACACTTTAAAATAAAAATACAAATTTAAAAATAAAGAATCTTAGCTGAAAAACGTTAAAAGATTAATGAATATTTATCTATTAAAAACATCTAAATCTTATGTAATTTTTTTAATACAAAAACATGGAGACATTCTGTGAGGATATGGGAAACATTAGAATAAATAAATATAGGCCATTCAAAAGTTGTTTTTAATTAAATTTATGTAGATATCTCATTACTTCCACATGTAAATAACAAGTGGTTCAATATTCTGATGTAAGTTTATTTATGCAAAGGTTTGGAAAATAGAAGGATTTCATGGCTTGTAACAGTCTGAAATGTTTTTATGTATATTTTTAACATTTTCCAACAAAGTTGAAAAGTGTTTATTCATTCGGTTTGTCTGTCCGTCCGAGCTCTAACTTTCGGAAATATACTCGGATTTCCCCGCAACTGATATATGTCATTTAGTCAACTATGGCATGTTCGGTATTGAAAATGAAGTATGTAGCACTTATAGTTCATTTACAGGCACACTCAAAAGAATTCTTTTACATTACGGTCGAAATCGCATGGGGTCGAATGAGGCAAAATCGTTTGCGGTGTATTTTAATAATGTTAATATATCTCAAACATATTGAAATTGATATATATCACTGAGTTATATTACAATTTTTATGTTTATCATAGATTATAGAGAGCATAGCATTTATCGTTCATTTACAGGGACATACAAAATAATTCGGTACAGTACTGTCTGTGAACATTAATTTCTAGAAGCGTTTTTTCCGTTGTGGCACGCTTTTTTAAATGTAACTAATTTTCTACATATTGCTTGGTGTATATAAATTCTATAGATCATATACAGGGCTGCGCAAAAGATGTCGAGTACATTATCTTTCATTGACCGAAATTGAAGAATGGAATTTTTGAGCTTTACTGTGCGTTTCCTAAACTAAATTTTAGCATATTGTGTGGCATATATACAAATCTATTGATCACGTACAAAAAAAACATCAGATATTTTTCAATTATTAATTTTAATTACTGAAACTGGGTTTTCGAATATGACATACGTTTTCGAGAATTGTTTACTTTGATATCACATTTCACCTTATGAATCTATGAAGTTTTGTTACAGTATTCTGATTGTGTTGGAAGGCGTTTCATAATCTAGGAGTGATTGTTGCACACATTGACTGTATAATTTGCTACGGAGATGGAAAATAAAGCGGTCGTGCGTGTATATGTAGAAAAGCAAAAGAATATTGGGCCCTCTTTCAAACACGGAAAACAGTTAATACAGTTATACGTCAGCTAATAAAGTTTTATTTCACTGTGTTTTGGTACGGCTAACAAATATATAACTGTATGTGTACATTTAATAAGGCAGCTGCGTTTCATTTTTTTAGACCGCTGATCAGGCACCTACCTGCCGGGCAATAATCCGGTCGAATGGGTTAATGCCTACTGTAAGTTTATCCTGATCGCCACATGGTGAAAATCTACTTGATTAGCCTTTAGTCCATCGTCGCTGCAGTGATTTTTTTTTATCGTTGTTGCCTTCGTTTTTTTCCCTGGGTTGACCAGTTACTAAATAATGTTTTGCTGGGTTAATTCGGCTCCGCTCAAGCCGATCACTAAGCTCCTACATACTGGGTGTCCCAACCGGAACGGGTTTGTCATTGCCTTGTTATGGGCTCCACATGGCGGCGAGTTGCTTGACAGGCACCCAGACTGTCTTGAATAACTGAACTTGTACAGCTGCGTATCATTATATGATTGGACGGAAAAACTTTTTAGTTAACGAAGCTTTTCCGGAACAAATCATCTTCGTCAGCCGACGTATGACTTAATTTTGAAAACTGAATTTTAAGCAAAAAGCTATAGCCCTGTGTTAGCATTCCTTCATTTTGATACATACAACTGTCACTAACAAAATCTTCTGAAACGATTTTTAGCAATTACACAAAATACGGAACTGCGTTATGAATTACAAATCGAAATATATCTTCTGTTTTTCCCTATTATTAATTTTTTTTTCAAATATTGTCAAGTGACCGTGGCGAAATAAGAATCATTTATTTCTCCAAACTAATTTTTCATCATACGCCTCAAATAAATTCTGTATATCAATTTTAAATTATAACACTTTTGAGGCAATTACATTTTTATCCATTAAGTTTCCTCATTATTTTGCTCGTTTTCCTTCCCGTGCAGTCGAATACAAGTATTGAACGGAAAATGTTTTTATTTTTAATGAGGTCATTTATTTTAAAGTGAATTATTGTTCTTTAGTTTTCATTGCATCATTATTTTTCTTATTTAATGAAAAAAGACAATTTTTAGAAAAGAAAAAAACCCCCATCAATGATAAAAACGATGATACGCCATCTATTAGAGTGTAATAATGTATACTATCGTATAGAAAACTATAAGAATAAAGATAATCCTCTGATAAACACAGCTTAGGATTGGTATAAAAAGGAAAGAACATCGAAAGTGGACATTCCTAAAAGAAAGAACGGTGAATAACTATTATACAACTATATGTTACTTTGAGCCATTTGAAAATATATTGATGCTATTAAAAAATGTATCTATGTTTTATCTATCTCATATTCTCAGTTAAAGAATATTTCCATATTTGATTTGAACCAATAAGGTTAAATATCCAGTGCAAAAAAACTATCCAATCAGCAATACTTCTGGATATTAAATAAAGGATTCCTAGTAAATTTGGAAGTTCTTTACTTACATTCCTATAGGTCGTATGTTTTCAAGGTAAATGTTTTCTACGATTTTGCTTTGTTATACATATTTTATGTTTCGGTAGATATTTCACGTTTTGAAAATACAGACAATAAAATGAATTTGCATTCTAAATTCATTTTATAATTTCGAGGAATTATAAAAAAATAACTATAAGAAAACCCCTTATAATTTAATGATAATATGTATATGATTACTTTGAATACCAAAGGCATCAATTTTTTGTTTTTAAAGGATTCAGTTCTTAATGTGTACTGATTCAGGATTTTCCCTAATCGTTTAAGTTATTTTAAGTTAATGATCTGTGTAAAATTACCTAATAAAATTACTATTTAAAATTTGTTTAATTTTGTTCAAATTGCTTTTTGTTTCCATATTTATTTAAAGTCAAGTGACATTTTCCCCCCTTTCTGTAACAGATTAAGATACAAAATACAATGTACGATGAACATTTTGTAGAACAAGACTGTTTTCTTATTTTTTATAATTTTCCTGTCACCAGTTTTATTTAATCGGATTATAAACAAAAATATCAACATATATTAACAGTTTTAAGCTGGCTAAAAATCCATTGTCTAAATTTAAGAAATAATTAATAATGACTTTTCATTCTATAAATTAAATGATTAATCAAGAAATTAAAAACCCAGACTGTACTGACTGAGAGGATTATCGCCATTTGAGAAAATGTGTATGAAAATAGTGGAATACATACATTTAAACTTGTTTAAGGCGAAACGTATTTTCACATTTCTTTGTTAAAATGACACAGAAACAACAACTGAGCAAACATAAGTAAAAAAGACAGTTTTGTCTAACTATGTTTTCTGAAACACATTACATTTTTCGTAGGCTTGATGAATTCCCTTTTTGAAATATTATTTTTGCATTCTTAATTGCATATCTGTTTGTAATTTTATATAAATTACACCTTTTAAAATGGTATTGATACAATTTACAGAATGTTAAAAATAAGAACTAGGCTGAATTTGACAAAATATTGTTTCTTTATCATTAAACGTTTTTTTTTTCTCTAAATGTTTCTCATACATATGAGGTTGCTATTTACATATATTTCATACTTTATGTCAATAAGACTTTTACTACATCTATTTTACTTGCATTTAATATTTTTTATTGTGAAAGTAAATTTAAACGGCCACTAATAAAATTTAATATTCTTATATCGATTATGTATATTGCCATATATATATAAATTTTACTAGTTTTATATCATATAATTTTAGTTAATTATTGACTACGACCAAACAAATCTAGTTTTTTAAATGTTAAGGTTTTAGTAATTTTAAGACTTCCAGATTTTAAATTCTTATTTATCGAAATATTTTATATTATTTACAGAATCACTCTTGACGATTGTTCATGTCAAGTTTCAATAGCTTTGTTCTGACATGACAATAATAATGCTTTTGATTGAGGATTTTTTTCTTTTGATTAAATGTCAAATGTGTGATTTGAAATTTGATGAAATTCAAGCAGTTTTGTAATTAGGTAAATTTTATTTTAAAAAAAACGTAATACCACTTTATTCGAATGGCAATATTCGCCTCATTTTATGTCGGATTAAACAAGGCGAATATGCCTATTCTAAAATGGAAGTAGATATTGATTAAAATAATCCGTTTATTTGACAGCACACAGGCCTCAAAGGAGGTTAAAATACACTTAAAGGGAATGAAACAAGTATTTATATTATTCTCCGCCCCCCCCCCCCCCCATCTCCCTCAAAAAAAAAACTGCTCAATTTTACATGTAAAATTTATTTAGGTAGTTTATTTAGCGTTTTTGTGGGGAAAAAAAACATACAAGGTACGGCGATTAATTTAAAAACTAATGACGTATTGTGCACTTTAACAACGTCATGTTTAAATTTCGTGACGAGTGACCAATTTTTACGAAAGTTTAAGTCCATAAAGAAAAGAAAAGAGGCAGGAAAACAAACAGAAAGTCAACCATATCATTTTCGAATTTTCGTGAAATCCATGTGTCACCACCGCGGGGACGATCCCTATCCAACAGAAGATGAACTATGAAAATCCGTTCAATAATTATACACTGGATATGCACAAAATAGATTTGGACAAAGTAATATGTGTAACACGTTTTATTTTAAAATACTTAAAAAAATGAATAAATAAAACATTTTATAACTGGTTGTATTCATTAAAATGCTTTTAATGTAAAATAATGTAATGCTTTTAATGTAATATTTTTAAAGAAAATAATTCACCAATTAATAGAAAGTGTAGTAATCACTATATAACATTTATAACCTACCTTAAATTTTTCTTTACAATATACCTCTATTTAAATTGTAAAAAGAAAAATACCCGGCACGTATCATCAAAAGTATATAGTTTATTTCAGATGGTAATTGCTTAATGATAAAAGACTTAATATTAAAAATTGACTCTTTCCATACGTTCGATAATGCGTATTTAATTCATGTATCTATTTTTTATTTAAAACGCCAAAGATTTACGACACTCATTTTGTTTAATGTCGTGACTCTAAATCTTTTGAATGTTATATCTACAACATGTACCTACGCCATCCGTGTGCTAGAGTATATTATGTCTTGATGCTAAAATGGAGATTATTACTTTATTTTATGGTTACTTTACATAATTTGAATTTGAACTCGAAAATTTGAAATCGAATTTGAATATTTAATAATAGTACTACTATCTTATTTGGTTTTAAAAGAACAAAAATTCCTCTAATTTGAGATACTGAATACATTTCCTAATTTTTTTTTGTTTATATCTTGAATGTATTTTAGCATTCTCTTACGATTTCTTTTAATTATAACAGAAATATTTTTATTACGGGATATCAAACTAAAATAACTACGATACCTATTTTGTCTAAATAGTTTAAATTTAATGAATTAGACAGTATGATTAATATTATTTTTTAATGAATAATTTCATTGCATTACAATTATTCAAAAAGGTGTTCTTTTTAAATGATTATTTTAAATTTGTGCATTTTTAAAAAGGAATTCATTAGGTACCAATGTATAGAATAATGAATTAAATTACATTCGTGATTTTAAATGAATGAAGTTAAAAAAAGATTGAAATAGTTGTAACGCTAAAGTCACTAATGAAAATAGAAAGAACAGATTTTTCCTAAAATATGAAAATTATCGTAATTCAAGTAAAAGATGTAGCGTGAAAGTAACGTTTTTAATTGTAAACAGTTTTTTGCAATGAGATTAATTTATGAATATTTAAAGAATTCCGCATGTCGAAGATTTCGAATAAAATGACTAATTATATTAAAAACTCATAGAGTTTTAGAAAGAGTTTAGTTCCTGAAGATATTTTATTTAATATGTAGAATTCTGAAACTTAATATTCCATGTTTTTTACATTACATTGAAAAAAATTCGCGTAGTTCTAGGAGATCTATTAAACACTGTTTTAAATAAATAACTGAGGTTTTCAGTTATCTTTCAAATTTTTTTTTTCTAATGAAATTTACATGGATTCAGACAAATGTATTTGTAGATATACATATTAACTCGTTTATAACGAGCTCAGATTCTATGAGAAATTTGATCTAACACAAAAAAGATATCATTGGTATAATGTAAAAATGCTGTGAAAAAAACTCGGATACAGCGAACAAAATTTGCAAGTGCACAGTTTTTTTCTGTATTTTTTTCTCATTATTTAAGAGACCGTCAGACTTGCTAATCCACCCCCATTCTTCATGAGGAATGTTGTTTCCTCACCTCCCTTCTCCCCTGCTTTGCACCTCATGGTAATATCGGAGGAAATGATGCTGCTCAGCCTCTTGCTTTGGTGGTAGCCTTGCAAGATGGACTTTTCTTTTTGTGGCAGATTTAGCAAATAACTGGAACCTCAATATATTTAATGTCTGTGTTGTGCCTATGTATCCACTGTACAGCGTGAAGAAATATTTCATTTCGTTTCAATTAAGATTTGGTAATAACGAAAGCATGTTATAATTTTTCTTTTTCGAAAATTAAAATACATTACAGCAGCTACAAAGAAAAATAGTTTTCATTTATTTATTTTTTTCCATTTTAATGGATTTATTAATGCAAGTAAATTATTTTATTGTAAATTATCTGTACAAGCATTTTTTTATCAATTAATTTGAAGTATCATTTTAGGAATATCTGCACATTAACTGCAATTTTTTTTAATAACCTCAATTAAAAGGGAAATAAACATTAAAGATACCGATAGTATTAAAATAAATTATCCGATTAAAATTAACATGGAAGTCAAAAGCATGTTTTTGTGACACTGATATGCTTATAGTTATTAAAATGGTTCTTCTGATTCATAAAATTAAAACTTTTTTGTTATTGTGGGAAATAAAATAAAGAGAGAAAAATTTAATCTATATAAATACTTAATAAACGTAAAATGTTTTTTTTATATATGTGCTTGGCACTGCAGGTTATTTAATGGATTTAAAGTCTTTAGAATATAAATAGATTTTACAGTAAAAAATAAATCTTAGTGATACACGAAACGTAATCAGATTTTCTGACTAGAATAGAAAATAAAGAAATAATACGATTAAAAGAAATAATACTATCAGAATTTGCGTTATTTTAACATCTGAATGCATAAAACTTATCATATTGTAGAATAACTATTGAAAGCCACATTAAATTAAAGGCCGTTTTTTATATATCGTCTGAAATACACATATTTTTAAAACCTAGTTCTAGCTCTGCTTATTTTAAAATAATTAAATGTATAGAAAATTAGAGGGGAGTTAGATTAAAATTTTGTAAAAAAAATTAAAATAATTTTTAGGTTTCACTTTCTGTCTAATTTCCAGATTTTTGTTACAGTACACAGGGGGTGTTCGGTTAACTCTGCACAAGCTGTGCAGAACGAAAATAATCGCTATGTGTCTATAAAAGATGTTCAAAGAACCATACATGCATTAACGTACAGTTTTTGATAAAACTGAAACAAAAAATCAATGACGCGAGATACTCCCTATCAGTTTAAAATGTGTTATCATTGCACTGCCCGAAATCAAAGTACATATCTCAATATTCAATAGCAAAATAGACTATTGTCGGTAGTTTCAAGTAGCCTTTTAATTAACGGTTCTTTCTTTGCATATTAGGACACAGGGCTATCGTCCATATATATATTTTTTGTTTCCAATTCACAAGATTATGGGTGCAATTTTTATATTTTTAAATCTTTTACTTTTCCGATATATTATCTCTCATCTTGTTTTACATTTTTTGCCGTTCAATAAAGCATATTTTCGGTGTTTTGGATGTGACGTCATACTGTTTCCTTTCACATTTTTCTCGAAAAGTATATACGTTTTAGAGTTGTGGTTCTTTGGAGCTTTTTCATATTCTATTAGCAAGGATTCTCGTTCTGCAAAGATTGTGCCGTGGTATACGAACGAACAGACGATTTGAAAATTAATTTAATTCGTTAGCGGCTTTACGAAACAAAAGACTATCACATCACATTTGTTTAAAAATGTAGAATATCCTGTGTATAATGAAATAAGTGAGTAGTAGCTTGCGTCGCATAATAATTATGAGTTACTATACTGTAGTGAATATATTAAAACTGTATTAAATAAATTGATAAATTTTACGTATGGTAAAAATAATTTAATCTTTAGACACTACACCACTATATTAACTATAATTTAGTTAATAGATTCTTTTTTCTTTTTGACTAATTTTTATGTTAACCTCAAAATTTAACTTTTGGGAAATTTGATATTGCCGCGGAAAAATTGATTCTGAATCCTGAGTATCATTATTCTCATTGATATCACAACACCATGATTTAAATTTTTACATCATCGAATTCGAGAGTAAATGTCCTGTCAATTTGTTTCTTTGTGTAAAAACAGGTAAATCAGATTGTTGATTTTTTTATATTTTTTAAACTCATTTTCAAGCAGCATTTACAACATCTATCTCGCAATTAACTTTTCTTTGCCAGAATAATCGGAAGAAACATTTGCAGTAACATAAATCTTCAAAACTAAAAAAAAAACAAGAACGAAAAATCATACGTCAAGCATAGATTATGTACCACTTTCCAGCGCTTCTAAATTAATTTTGCCAATCATTACCGTTTAATAAGCTGAAAGGTGACATCTAAGTAAACAATTTGGAAAACGCATAACATATTTAAAAACGCAATTTCAGGAATTTTCAATATATACAATATTCGGAAATATATCCGAATACTTTTATGTAGCCCTGTATATGATCTATAGATTTGTATATATACATAGGATGCTAAATTTTAGTTTAGTTAGGAAACGCGTAGCACAGTTTAAATTCTCCTTCTGGAGTTTCTGTCAATAAACGGAAATGTGTTCGCGAACTTTTGTGCTGCCCTGTATAGGATCTACAGAATTTATACACACCACGTAATAGACAAAAAGCTAGTTAAGATTAAAATCGCGTTCAGTAACTTAAAACGCACTTCCAGGAATTATTGTTAACAGACAGTAGAGAATTCTTTTGTGTGTCCCTGTAAATGAACGATGACTGCTATACACACACTATTCTGTAGTAAGCCTCTTGTAATGCACCTTAGTAATATATATAAACTTCAATTCATTTAAAATAGTGGAACATTATTTAAATAAGCCGCAGACGATTTTTCTCCATAGACGTAATGTAACGGAATTATTTTGACTGTCCCTGTAAAGTAACTCTAAGTGCACCTACTATTCCATATTAAGCTTCTTCTAATGCATCTTAGTGATCTATATAAATATCAATGCGTTTACAATAGTGAAACATTTTTAAAATAAACGGCAAATGATTTTTCCCCATAGACCGCAATGTAACGGAATTTTTTGAGTGTCCCTGTAAGAAAACTATAAGTGCTACGCACTTCAGTTGAAATAGGGAACGTGCCATAGATAACGACAATAACTTATAAAAATTGCAGAGCAATCCGAGCATATTTACGGGAGTTAGAGCACGGACAGACGGTCAGACGGCCATACGGTCAGACGGCCATCCGGCCAGACAAACCGAAGTCATAAGCACTTTTCAACTAGGTTGGAAAGTGCTAAAAATGAAGCGTTACCACTATTATAAATTGACTACCCATATTTGACGAGAGCTGCATCTTCCACCTTAGTCAATTTCTTGCATCGTGCCTGGCTACTCTTTTAGAATGGTACTCTATTGAACAAGTTAGTTGTAAATTTTTCGTGGGATACTGATGTTTAAATACTAATATTTGTGCGTGAATGAGTCCTTTTTTTTGTCATTTGTTTCGGTTTCGAAAGGTACGTATATATTTCCGATAATCTTGTTGTTGCGGATATCTGTACAATGGTATACTAATTAAGAAAATGCCATTTTGTAATAACTATATATATACCGTGTAGTAGGAGACGGTATGGTTGAATTGTGAAATCGTCTCTCGTAAATTTGAGCCACGAATTGACTTCAAGCGGAGTTTCCGATTGGAAGTTGGATAGAATTTTTTGACTTTCTAGTACGAATAAAGACTCACTAGAATTTTTTATAGTGATATTAACTGGTAAAATGACCTTTTTATGTTCCTGCTTAAAGAATGGTGTGGTCATTTAGAGCCGAATTATCTGAGTTAAATTTAATACGTTTTGGATAAGGATATTCCCTCTCTCAGTCTTTCATAAAATTGAGCAGTTTTTTGGTCACCCGTATTTAAATCTACCCCCTACACTACTAATTCCTTGTTTCCTATCATAAAGAAATTGTTGTGTTTGTTGTATATGGGTCATGGCCTCCTTTCAGTTAAACAGCCCGGAACAGTGTGCCACAACCTAATCACAACAAAGTGTATTTTCATTCGAAAAAAGTTGAAATGGCTGAAATAATTGATTGAAAGCTTTGTACATAGATAGATTGTAAGGGGGATTCGGATATTAACTGCTTTTTTAATGCGTTCTTCATTCAAACATGTAGCTTTAATTTCAAAACTTCAGTATTTGAATACATATTTGACATCTTTCATACACAAATTGCTTTTCGGTGTAGTTTCTGGATAGTCTAAAAATATATAATACATTTCAATATCATATTAGAGTTTTCAATTTAAAATACATTTATGTATGGGCAGAACACCGTGCAGTGTGTTCCGTAATAAAGGAAGCAAGCTGGAATCTCCGGATTTTTATAAACGTCATATAAACCGTGGATTTTATGAACATTTTCATTGACAAAAAAAAATTATCTACAGAGATATTCAGCTAAACAAGGAGAGTAAATACAATTCTGAAAAAAAAAAGAAAGTTGAATTTCATAGTTTAAATAGTTTAGAATAAATGAATATAATATTGTAATGCTTCTAAATAAATAAAAATTACTGTAGAAAAATTGGGAAAGAATTATTATTATTATTTTTTATATATGAATGTAAAGAAATATTTGATTGATTGAAAATTGGTAAAGCTAGAGTTACCACTGATTTTGCAAATTATGTCCTGATAAAAAAAAAAAAAAAAGAATCTTTGAACGTTTTTGAAACGGCTTCGTTACTGTGGCACTAGTTCCAAAATTGTCCGTTCAATTTCTATATTGATTTATAACGAATGAAATATACTTTCCTTATACTATAAAGAGCACTTTAAACGAAAAACAAAAAAAGAGGTTTTAAATCGTAAACAATATGTTAAGATATTACATTCAACATTTCTTGTATCCTTTCATTCAAGAATATATTCAAATCAATCTCCATATCTTTTTTGATATAATACAGACAGTTTTGATACTCATTTCTATGAAAACAAAATTTTACTTTTTCATTAAAATACGTTTACATCGGCTTTTTCAATATTGGGGTTCCATACGTATTATGAAGGATGATTTTCTTATTATATTATCCTATATCTTAAGATAATAAAACGAACTTTCAGGTCTGACCAGACATTATATTATAGATCATATTCCGTTAAGAATTCCATTCTTTTTTTTCTCATAATTGTGCAGGATTTTTCTGCCAATATATGATTATTTCTGAAAATTTTCACGTAGACATTTCATCTTCTCTAAATAATAGAACAAAGTAAGCTTTAAATCACAGCAGATAACAGCATGAAAATTACGAATACTGATTAGAATTAGTAATTTACATATATGTGCTTTCAACACTATCTAAGATTTACTCTAACCATATTTAATATGAATGTCATTTACGTTTTAAAAAATCCTCAAAATTTTATTATATTTTTCATGATTGCCAATACACCAGCTTACAAATTACACGAAAATTACAAGAGTGAACTTAAAGACATAGCAGTTATTTATATATTATTTTATTTTATTTAAACAGCAACTTGCACGTAACAAAGATTTGAAATGAAATGACATTATTAAATTTTTAATTTAATGTAACACAGAACTTTATGAAGTTCATTAAAAAGTTTTTCTGGAAAAAACTGAGAAATAATTTTGGATACCGAGGTATTTCACATTTATAAAAAGAGTGAGCTAGAATAGGTAACTAAACATTATTTCCAAAATAATCTTTTACGCCATATTAATCTTATAAGAAACTTTTTGACGTAAAGTAAGTTTATTTTAAAATTATTTTCTATAACAATTTTATATTCATTTTAGACAAGATTTTTCAGACCTAAATTTTTCGGAACTGAATAACTCAAATCTGTATCATTAAACACCTTCAAATTTAAAACAGAAAAATGTCTAAAATTCAACATTTTAAAAAATGTTTTCAGATAAAATATTTTCATATAAAAAATTTCAAAATTTGTTGAAAGCATAATTTTATATTGATAACTACAAAGAACACACAATCTGAGATGCATACTTTTTTCAATCTAGCCAGCAGATCTTCAAAGGAAATAATAATGATTTTGATAAAAATACATTCATTCTTTTATGGCTTTTTTATTTAAAGCCTAAATCATTTTACAAAATGGAAATTTCGTGAATTTGTTAAAGTTTAGTGTGACATATCCGCACGTTTTTTTCTTATTTTTTCCTTGATAAACTTTCAACACTATTTATAATATATGTCCTGTAGTCACGTCACTCACAGAATTTAAATCTTCCAAAACACAGTTATACTTTTTTAAAGGAAAAAGTCATTTGGGCAAGTATATTTTTTCAAAATTCTTAATTTTATCTAAACTGACTTAGATTGTTAACGATATCAAATGCAACTTAAAATGAAATGAAATTTGTATTATTACAAATTACATATTATTTGTCAACATGTATATTAAGCATATATATATATATATATATATATATATATATATTTAACATAAAATTGTATTTTAAGAAAGACTAAATGAGAGATATGGATATATATATATTTTTAAAAGAACAACATTAAAAATACTTTTCTTAATTTTTCATTAAAAAGTCTTTTTGAAGGAGATTCAAAATATATTTGTTCATTTACAAGTTCAGAATATTACATTTGTTATTTAACAACGGAAAAAAATACTGTAATTTTTAGAAGCAAGATTATCATTTGAATATAAACCTATTTAAATGATCAACCTTTTCATTAATATATATATATATATATATATATATATATATATATATATAGTTGGATGGAAACGTAAAAATTTTTCAAGTGTTAAATCACCTGAAAGGTTTTTTAAGACATGTAAACCGTGGATTTTATGAACATTTTCATTGACAAAAAAAAATTATCTAAAGAGATATTCAGCTAAACAAGGAGAGTAAATACAATTCTGAAAAAAAAGAAAGTTGAATTTCATAGTTTAAAAAGTCTAAACAAAGTCACATGATATCTCATGATTTATTTCATTTTAGTTCAATAGAACACACCTTTCCAGAAAACACAAAATTGTATCCTGTGCCAGCATTAAAAAGAGAATATATTAGAATAATAATTACTTTTGAAAGATAAACTTTTCATTTTATAAAAAGATCAGAATTGAAAGTATTATCGACAACAATAGATATGTGAATAAAAAATTAAATATATGCAATCACTTAAATTAACAACATAAATATTTACTTTCAGACACTTATAAAAAGTAAGTAAAGTATGCTTTGTATGAAAATATTTTAACAAAAACTTTTATCTTACAAAAACTCAATTACAAAGAACAAATATTTGATCAAAATTCCTTTTATTTTTGTTTTTCGTACAATATCATTTTTTTAAAAAGCAGACATTTGTTTGATTTTACTCCAAAACTTAGAGTGTTTTGAAAGGCATTTTCAATATTATTTAGAATAAATGAATATAATATTGTAATGCTTCTAAATAAATAAAAATTACTGTAGAAAAATTGGGAGAGAATTATTATTATTTTTTTTTATATATGAATGTAAAGAAATATTTGTTTGATTGAAAATTGGTAAAGCTAGAGTTACCACTGATTTTGCAAATTATGTCCTGATAAAAAAAAAAAAAAAAAGAATCTTTGAACGTTTTTGAAACGGCTTCGTTACTGTGGCACTAGTTCCAAAATTGTCCGTTCAGTTTCTATATTGATTTATAACGAATGAAATATACTTTCCGTATACTATAAGGAGCACTTTAAACGAAAAACAAAAAACGAGGTTTTAAATCGTAAACAATATGTTAAGATATTACATTCAACATTTCTTTTATCCTTTCATTCAAGAATATATTCAAATCAATCTCCATATCTTTTTTGATATAATACAGACAGTTTTGATACTCATTTCTATGAAAACAAAATTTTACTTTTTCATTAAAATACGTTTACATCGGCTTTTTCAATATTGGGGTTCCATACGTATTATGAAGGATGATTTTCTTATTATATTTTCCTATATCTTAAGATAATAAAACGAACTTTCAGGTCTGACCAGACATTATATTATAGATCATATTCGGTTAAGAATTCCATTCTTTTTTTTCTCATAATTGTGCAGGATTTTTCTGCCAATATATGATTATTTCTGAAAATTTTTATGTAGACATTTCATCTTCTCTAAATAATAGAACAAAGTAAGCTTTAAATCACAGCAGATAACAGGATGAAAATTACGAATACTCATTAGAATTAGTAATTTACATATATGTGCTTTCAACACTATCTAAGATTTACTCTAACCATATTTAATATGAATGTCATTTACGTTTTAAAAAATCCTCAAAATTTTATTATATTTTTCATGATTGCCAATACACCAGCTTACAAATTACACGAAAATTACAAGAGTGAACTTAAAGACATAGCAGTTATTTATATATTATTTTATTTTATTTAAACAGCAACTTGCACGTAACAAAGATTTGAAATGAAATGACATTATTAAATTTTTAATCTAATGTAACACAGAACTTTATGAAGTTCATTAAAAAGTTTTTCTTGGAAAAACTGAGAAATAATTTTGGATACCGAGGTATTTCACATTTATAAAAAGAGTGAGCTAGAATAGGTAACTAAACATTATTTCCAAAATAATCTTTTACGCCATATTAATGTTATAAGAAACTTTTTGACGTAAAGTAAGTTTATTTTAAAATTATTTTCTATAACAAATTTATGTTCATTTTAGACAAGATTTTTCAGACCTAAATTTTTCGGAACTGAATAACTCAAATCTGTATCATTAAACACCTTCAAATTTAAAACAGAAAAATGTCTAATATTCAACATTTTTAAAAATGTTTTTAGATAAAATATTTTCATATAAAAAATTTCAATATTTGTTGAAAGCTTAATTTTATATTGATAACTCCAAAGAACACACACTCTGAGATGCATACTTTTTTCAATCTATCCAGCAGATCTTCAAAGGAAATAATAATGATTTTGATAAAAATAGATTCATTCTTTTATGGCTTTTTTATTTAAAGCCTAAATCATTTTACAAAATGGAAATTTCGTGAATTTGATAAAGTTTAGTGTGCATATCCGCACGTTTTTTTCTTATTTTTTCCTTGATAAACTTTCAACACTATTTATAATATATGTCCTGTAGTCACGTCACTCACAGAATTTAAATCTTCCAAAACACAGTTATACTTTTTTAACGGAAAAAGTCATTTGGGCAAGTATATTTTTTCAAAATTCTTAATTTTATCTAAACTGACTTAGATTGTTAACGATATCAAATGCAACTTAAAATGAAATGAAATTTGTATTATTACAAATTACATATTATTTGTCAACATGTATATTAAGCATATATATATATATATATATATATATATTTATTTATTTATTTAACATAAAATTGTATTTTAAGAAAGACTAAATGAGAGATATGAATATATATATATTTTTAAAAGAACAACATTAAAAATACTTTTCTTAATTTTTCATTAAAAAGTCTTTTTGAAGGAGATTCAAAATATATTTGTTCATTTACAAGTTCAGAATATTACATTTGTTATTTAACAACGGAAAAAAATACTGTAATTTTTAGAAGCAAGATTATCATTTGAATATAAACCTATTTAAATGATCAACCTTTTCATTAATATATATATATATATATATATATATATAGTTGGATGGAAACGTAAAAATTTTTCAAGTGTTAAATCACCTGAAAGGTTTTTTAAGACATGTCGAAAGTTATTCACATGAGTTTTAATGCAAAATTTAACAGTTCATTAATTTAAAAAATAACATATATTTTTATACTTTTTGAAATAGTATTTAAGAATGAAGCCTTTTTACAAAAGAAACACGATGTTGTATTAGTTATTATAACTCAAAACAATAATTACCTAATGAAGATTTAAAATTAACGACGTAATTTGGACAGTTTTATGCCAGAAATGGATGCGGAGAGCAACTGCATTTAATGACTGCACTAAATCATCGTTGACTATTAATTACCTAATTACAGAATCTTTTTAAGAATCTATGCAATTTTAAGTTTTCATGCTATACATGAAAGATTAAAATTGTTCCACTTGACAAAGCTTAAAATGTTAAATGATTTTACTGTTATGTGATTTTCGTAAACACAATTTTGGTGTTTTAATTATTTAATTTTGTATTATTAGGAAAAAAATTATATCGCTGATAATATGAAACGACACAGATTTTAAATCGTCCTATAAAAAACATGTGCATATCAACATTAATATGTGTATTTTAAATTGTTTGTTCACATTAAAAATATATGGAATAATCAGTTTCATAGATATTTTAATAGTTTTTGTTGTTTTGGAACGAGCTTATTTTTTCATATTATCCCATGAAAACTATGCTTGAAATGCTATGATTGTGTTATTCATAGGGTTATTTTGGTTAGAAAATTGGAATATCACTTTTTCCAAGTAGTAATATTTTCGTTATTCAAATGCAGAAATCCAAAAATAATTTTGGAACTGTTAGAAACATTATTAGATTGTTAAATAATATATTTTTTTTAAATAAAAGTAAGTGGCTTATACGTGATATTTTCAAAAATCGAGATTTCGGAAGAAAAGTTTTAAGTAAATGTATGAACCAATTTACCCTTCAATCTCTAATGGTATCTGAAATGGACAAACTAATGATATTTTTAGAGAGAAAAATATTTTACATACAAAAATTAGGATATAAAAAATTACTTTCAGAGTGTGTCAATGCTCTTTACTTTATTTATATGAAAAGATTGATTGTTATCTTTGGTTGACAGTATTTGAACCATTCAAAAATATTTTTTAGAAATCTTAGTAAGAACCTAAAGTTTGTTTTAAAAAGCAAAATTATTACGCAAAAATTCCATAGAGAGAAAGTTAACGGGTACAAATTGTTAAAAAAAATGACATGAATTTACGTGGAATATTTTTATATAGCAGGTCGTACTAATTTAACATGTGATAAAATGGTTTATTATAAGAAAAAAATTGAAATTATTTTAAATTATACCAACTATTTTAAAAATATTTATTACAATATCCGAAAAGTGTTTCATCACTGTATACACAGTGTATGTCTAATTATATTATTCTAAGATCTATTAATAACCTTATATATTTTTGTACATTAAAGTTAAATTAACAACAGAATATTTTTGTTGTTAATACACTTACTGATATTGTATACATTTTTTATGCGTATGAAAATATCTATATATTTAAAACGCTAAGCGATTTCTTTCGACAATCCGTGAGAACAAACTACTGCATCAAATTACACCATTCTTTTTTTTAATGAAAGATATTTGGACACATATTTGTTATCGTGCATTCGTTTGTTCGATAATTTAATTAATTAGCCGTAATTTTCAATTAAACTTTTACTTCTGCTTATGACGTCATAAAGCTCGCAACTCCCACTGTTACGGGACATAGAGTTTATTCTCTGAACTCCATGGTTCGCCAATTTTTTGACATTACCTAATATCAACTAGGTAATAATTTAACATTGTAATATAAAATATTAAAAAACTTACTTAAAATTAGCTGTAATATAATCATATTAAAATATCTAAACATAAACATATCAATATCAATAACAAATCTCACGTAAAATGTTGCAATTCAAATGATTCCAATTGAAACAGGATTTGGAGAGTTATCCCTGACGCTCAGCTAGCATAAAAGTACCTATTTTATTTTATTTATTTGCACACAGATTCAATTTTATTATAAAACACCAGGTTGCCATACAAAGCAAAAATCGTCATTTAGGCGCCAAAAATCAACCCCGGTGCGTCTGCGAACCGATTTAATCAAAGTTGTTTTGGTTGCACCACATATTGCAAAATTAATTAAATCCATGATTATTGTTTCTTTCTCAGATTAAAAATAAGAAAATTTAATGCTTAACGAAATTCAATTATTTGATCGATCGCAAATTTTGGTACTTTTCCGTTATACGGACACCATGCCATACATGTAAATGTATGCTTGGTGAGAATGGTGTCCGTATAACGGAAAAGTACCCAAATTTTTCTTAGTTCGGGCTATACCAAAAACAAACATTTTACAGGTAACAGAAAATCGTCATAAATGACTGCTTCATCAGCAGTTATGACACCAAAGTTGGATAAAATCTAATAACCTGAATTTTACAACGTTTATGCAAAACACCACAGAGAACACACGCTATTTTTATATAAGTAGCGGATATTTAAAAGAATAAGAGAACTACAACCTTCAATAATATAATGCATGAAAAAGTAAACAAATAAGTGATTCAGCAAATCTTAAATTATGTATTTCTTAACCCTTTAGGCGTTAAGCCCGTGTTTTCCCGTATTCCAATTTCTTACGCTCAATCGATAACCCCGTGTTTTTTCCCAAAAGACTTTTGGTCTACGAAGCGCTGAGCCCGTGTTTTTCTATATACCGGTTTTTGATCCTGAATCGCTAGGCCCGTCTTTACCTCACTCTTCTTTCTCCTTTAGTAATCTGGTTGATTGACGTATGGGTGGGGAACAGAATAATGGGTTCTGACAACAATTCTTTGCATTCACTTTACAATTCATTCTTTCATTTCAAAGATGTTATTGATCTTTAGTAAAATACATCTTGTTTCCAGTGGTGTCTTTTTGAAAAGAAATAAATCAGTAGTTACATGGAATAATCCTAAAGTAGTGGAATAATAAATGTAACTTTTCTTTTCATAAGTAGGAGAGACAAGCGAAAATTTAATGAAGAATGTATCTTATAATTATGTAAAAAATATAATATAGAATACGAATTTATTTTTGAGTATTCCAATTACGTCTATATGAATAAATGCTAATTAACAATTCCATTTTAAATTGTATTATTTGTATTACAGCAAATTGTATTACTTTTTATGTCTTGTATAAAATACCATAATATGAGCACATTTTCGCATAGTTATATTTCTGTTTAACAATACATGCACGCACACCACGCACATATATATACATATATTTTCATATATAGCGAAATTTTTTGAATTAGTCGTTCCATAAATTTGGTAATTGGATACTTGTTCTAAAAATAGATTTTAGTGGTAATTAACTGTTAATTTTTGCTTCGTAATTAATCTATAAACTCATTTATTTTTTACAAAAATATAATAAATTTCATAACAATAATTTACTTTTCACAAATTGGGCATCAAGAAAAAAAACCTGCATCGACCTCTGCTTTTTGTCTTTATTCGAGAGATTGTAAGACATTTTAGACTGCTCTCAAATAAAAACTTTGGGACACATTCCTGCAGATAATTTCATTAGAAAATGCATAAAATTGTCAGGTTACTTTATTCATATAAAGTGAAATCAAATAGGCTTTTCCTTTTTTCTATTAAGAAAAGCTATTTTTCGGAAAGAACTCCCAAATTTGACGTTTTGTACCGCTTTTTGGGACAAAACAGCATTAAATTGCAAAAATTCAATAATACTTGGATTAGTTTATGAATTTTGTTAATCAGTCAAAATTATTATTTAATTATGTATAATTCACAAATGGTTTAGTAAATGAAAAAAATAAACGTTAACAAAGTTAAATGTAAATGCAGAACACACGTTTTAAATTTGTTTATTTCCACCATAGCCATAAAAAAATTCTAAAAACGAACAAAAATGTGGTAGTCTCTGTTATTCATAAACAATTAAATAATCTATAATTGTATTGCAGAATGTATATATTTCAAATAAACATAAAAAAATCTCCTTCCTCGCAAAAAGATGTATAAATTTTAATGAAAGATTCATCTTAAAATGTTGCTTTCTTGTTCATATCCATCTATTTCAAATATAATATACTTTATTTCATTAAATTTTTAATAAGGGATATACTATGCAAATAATGAAAAATGTCATTATGAGTAAAAATAATACTATTTGTCGCTAGGCAATATGCGATTTTATTTAGGCAAATACAAATTATGAAAATTTAAAATAATACATTTGATATATATCACTTATAAACTAATTAAACTACGTGCTAGATTTCGGAACGGTAAAAAACTTCATATATAATTTAAAATATTCGTTTGAATCTGTACGTTTAAACCTACAGCGCAACTTCAATACAAAAACATAATTCCCTGTATTTTGATCTGAACAGTTTGACATATTCACTGCATCCTTTCCTGCACAAGCGGCCATTGTATCTGTACCCTCCTACCAAACAAAGCACACATACCAAGTTGGGAGAATTAAAAAGTTGTTTTGAATAGTTTGGTGAAACCTGAAAATCTTAGGGCTAGCAATGATTTACAAGAATTCTTTTCGGGAAGAAAAGTAAAACAGTTTCAAACGGTGAAAGGGTTAATATAACTATAAAATGCAGAAAAATAGTATGGTACTTCTTCATTGTCCCGACTGCTTCATTATATATGATGATATATATTCGTCATTTATAAACATATTTGGACACAGATTTGTTATCGTACATTCATTTGTTCGAAAATTTTCTGCTCCTGTTATGCTTCTTTTTTCTGTAACTAAATTTCCTGCTGATCATGCCAACATCCAAGAATCCGGATCCAAGAATTACTATATTGGCATGACCAGCAGGATATTTAGTTACAGAAAAAAGGAGCATATAGCTGATATTAAGTATAGTAGAAAAACCACAGGCCTGGCAAGATTAAATCAAGAAGAAACCATCCAAATAAATTTCAATGAAAGTAAAATAATTTTTCCCTCAAGTCTATACTATCCGTCCATAATAAGAGAAACCATAGAGATACTAACACGCAAAAATACAACATGTAACGATACGGCATATTTTAACTTACCAAAATTGTGGCTCGAATTACTCCATGGTTACAGATATGAAAATAAACAACCAAGTAAAAATAAAAGATAACGTGCGTAATTTTTAAAAAAGTGCATGAAAACTAAATGATAGCGTGTTAAATAACGTCAAAGCCCGTGCAATTATGGAATATTCTCATTTGTTTTTGAAAATGACTCGGAGTGAGTCGAAACATGTCAAACAACCTAATAAAAGTTATTTTAATTTGTATTATGTTGCTAATTTACACCTTTTAGCATTTAAACGAAATGGATTTCAGGAAAATTAAAATTATTAAAAATAAAGTGATGGTAAAAAAAAAAAAAAAAAAAAAAAAAAAAAAAAAAAAAAAAAAAAACATTAAATAATGATTGTATTTTTCACTAGAATAAACAATGTAAAGCTAATATTTTATAGAAATTATTTTGGTACAAGGTTTGTTACAAGTTCATTTAACAGTTCCTTATTAGCGGCAAAGTCCTATTTCTTTCCATGTGAATTTCTCTTTCGATGTCAAAAAATGGTAGTCTACTTTTGGACGCCAGCCAAAACACATTGGCAATTTTTTGAAATGTATAACGGTTGTGACAACAAACGGCGCTATCGCTTTAGCTTTCATTGTGCTTACATCACTTCTAAATACTACAAATTTAATTTTTTTACTACATTTTGCAAATTTTTTTCAACGTCGAATTTCGACGGTGCGTTTGGGGAGAATGCGCATAGGAGCTCATTCGGTTGCATTATCACAGTGGGGGGGGGATATGAGTGCTTTATTTACTATGTTCTTTTATTGACTGAATACGAGATGAACGTAGGAATATACTATTTATATGATACTAGGTCCAGGAAATTTCTTTCTTCCCGTGGGGAATAATGTCATACTGATTTGCATTACACAGTTGTTTACGGATTGTTTGTTTGGAGTTTGCATCGGAAATAGTACTGTAACTCACTGGGGGGGGGGGGGAAACTTTTAAAATAAAATATTTGAAAGACTGTTTCATGCGCCCCCCCCCTTCTTATGTAAAAAAGAATCTTATTTTACTAATATTGTTATTGTAATTTTTTTTCGTCAAGTTTTGACGGGTTCCATCTAGTATTATTTAAATTCTTTGTAGCTAGTTGTCAATTTTCAGATCAAAATTAGAATTGTTAAGTAACTAATACTGAAATTTATTGTACACCTATTTCTGTTTCATACATCTGCTTAGATAGCACTTATATAACATGCCCATTGTCCACGGACAGCAAAAATGTAGTTTAGTCACTTTTTGTCAGGTTTTTATGCGGAAGCCTTTTCGTCACTACTATAATGAATCATAGAACTGAATTACTTTAATAAAAATGAAATGAATTCTCCATTAGGAATTTTATTAAAGTTTAATTTTAGTTTAAAGAAGAAGAATTACATACGATACTGGTTACATTTTCTAAGGTATGTGTCATAGTAAAATCATCCCACATAAGATCGAATCCAACAGTTTTTTGCCAGTTATTTTCAATAAACTCAAATGTATATATCAACAAACTATTAAAGCACCCAATAAATGCTTGTAATTCTATGCGGGTTCACATGCTACTAAAAGTTTTCAGTTTAAGAGATAATATGAAAGTTTTTGTTTTTAATAATTAGATTTAAAACACTTAATTTGTTTTTGATAATTTTTTATTTTGATCAGTACTTTATTAACTTGAAGAACTGAAGGTTAACCTAATTCGTTTCTAAGTGGATGCATTGCTATAGTTTAATCAGCTGCTGCTTACAAGGATTAATGAATCAAGTCTTGACTATTTTCACTATTTACCAATGCCTACTTGACTATTACCAATGTATGTTTTATTTTCTAGATAAATATGGAAAATTTTAAGATAATCATTAGATATAATAATAATTATTATTATTATAATCTTAAAGACATGCTAAAATATTAAATTATTGCGCACTCAATCACATAAATATTTGTAAAGATAACACCTCATCAAATAAGATCGTTTTAGCAAAATTATTTTTATGTTCAGGAAATTAGAGCTTTCTATAAAATATTTTGTTCTACAATCAATAATTAAGTCATCTGTGATTTTAATGCAAGCAGAAAGCAGATTTTTTTACATCATAATTTCTGTCTGGAAAATACATTTCTTTTTGAAAGTATCAATAGTTTATCCCTTTCATACAGGAAGAGATTACAGGGAAAAATGGTTCATACATTTACTTAAAATAACGTCTGAATATTTTCAATTTTACAAAATAGACACCATAATATGAAGGGGTACTAAGAATACATTAGTACTTACAAAGTTATACAGTTTTACAAAGTTTTACTGAATCATATTAAACTACTCCACCTTAATTATTTTACTTCGATCGTAGTTAAACTAATGATGATTGAAAATATCAGTTAATAATACGGTGTTACAGATCCCGGAACTAACATTACTAAATTTCCAAAAACAAAACTCCAGATAAATTCAAATATATTATTACATGAACGATGAGTTCATAGAGTCAAACGATCAACGATATAATAGCTTCAGGAAGTTTATTACGGTTATAAAATGTTAATATTAGTTTCAAGTTGTTCTGGTTGGTTGTAACTAGATGAATAGTGTAATAGCGCTGTTATTGAAATAATGTGTAAAATAAAAACGGTGTTGGATAATGCGATATAACATTATGAAACAGTAAAATATGAACACGTAGTAGAATTACACAATGAAAATTTCTTTCTAACACGCCTTTGTATCACTTACAGACTTCAGCGTATTTTGAATGTCAGTTTTTGAATCTCCTCAAAAAAGAAAAGTTATCTGTTAAATTCAAAGTATTGTAGAATTTAATGTTTAACAAAATAGTTCTTCCGTAATCTCGATTTTTGAAAATATCACATATATGCCCCATACTTTTATTAAAAAAATGTATTATTTGACAATCTAATAATGTTTCTAACAATTGCAAAATTAGTTTCGGCTTTCTGCATTTCAATAACGCAAATATTACTATTTGGAAAGAGTGATATTCCTATTTTCTGACCCAAAAGAACTCTATGTATAACACAAATATAGCATTCCAAGCATATATAAACCATTTCAAACTCGCAATGCAATGATCAATATTACTTACGATGACTCGGTCATTTACAAAATTATTGGGTAACATTCTCTGATTTTCAAAGTTCCATTTTTTTTTTTTTTTTTTTTTTTTTTTTTTTTTAATGTGTGACAGTTTAACGTATCGAGTTTTGCCATTAAAATTTTATATACATAAAAAAAAAATCGCGTACGAATTTATTAAGTAAATAACATTTTGTTGTGCTGATGTAACAATGAAATATAATTATTTTCAACAATGGAAAACAAAAAATACGATAAATTCAGGAAGCAGCTAACATTGTTTGTTTCGAAACAAAAAAAGAATATAACAATAAACAGTATTATTAACTGATTGAATATTAAGATAATGTTTCAGTCTATTATAGATTCAGTTTCAAAGTGTGTGCTATTTTATACGCTCTTTCAAACTATAGCTTTCAGTCTTTTATTTTTAACTTACTGTGAATATTTTTAATTTTGTTTATTTGTGATCGATCATCGTAAGTAAGTCAGCACTTTTATTGTTTTCATTTTATATAGAACCTACAGTTGTTTTCATTATATCCAACGTCTTTCACATGTGCAAAAGCTCATTTTAAAACAGAAAATTTCTGATAAATGTACAGTAAATGGAAAGTCGGAGATGGTTTTCGAGAGTTTACACATTTTTTTTTTTTTTTTTTTGTACATTTTAACAAAAGATTCACTGTTCAAAATTATTACACTAGTTCTTGTTACTGTTATTTGTACTGGTGCAACATTTGAAGGGCATATAGCCAAAGACTAGCGGAGTTTCCTGTCTATCCATTTTAAATTTCCATTGCAATGATCAATATTACTTTCGAAGTTTCGTTCATTTACAAACTAATTTATCACAAACTTAGAACTCAGGAAGACAGAGGTAATAACACTGTCAAAATTTCATCTGTGTTTTTTTAAATGTGTGATCTTTCAACTTATGGAGCTTCGCCATCCGAATTTATATATATAAAAAAGTCGCGCGCGAAATTTTTAAGTAAATTATAACCCGATATTCTGATGTAACAATGAAACGTTATTACTTTCAACAATGTAAAACCAAAAATATTATCAATTTAACTAGCAGGTATTATTATTTGTTCCGCAACAATAAAAAATATAACAATACAAAGAATTATTATTCTAAATGAACATTAAGAGATTGATTCAGTCTATTATAGATTCATGCACAAAGCGGGTGATCTTTTATGATCTCTTTGGAAATACAACTTTTGGTGATTTATTTTAAGTCTGTAGGATTTTTTTTAACTTTTCATAGGTATTCGATCATTATAAGTAAGTTTTCACTTAATTGTTTTCATCCTATACAGAAAAAAATATTTATTTTTATGTTATCCGATGCCTTTCAATTAACCAGACGTTCAATTTAAAACAGAAAATTTCGTTTAAATGTACAGTTAATGGAAAGTCTGAGATAGGTTATGATAATAAAGACATTGTTTATGTATTTTGGTACATTTTAACAAAAGATTCATTGTTAAAAATTATTATATTTTTAATTACTGTTATTTCTACTTCTGCAACATTTGATGTACATTGAGCCAAAAACGAGGAAAGCTTTTTATGTATACATTTCAAAATCACAATGGAATGATCAATATTACTTGCGATGACTCGATCATTTACAAAATTCTTCGGTAACATTGTCTTATTTTGAAAATGCAATTTTTGTTTGTTTTCTTAGTGTGTGACGGTGAACGTATCAAGTTTTGCCATTAGAACAAGTCGCTGTGATGATGTAACAATGAAATATAATTACTTTCAACAATGGAAAACAAAAAATACGATAATTGCAACTAGCAGTTAACATTGTTTGTTTCTAAACTAAAAAAGGAATATAACAATAAACAGTATTATGAACTGATTGAATATTAAGATATTGTTTCATTCTATTATAGATTCAGTTTCAAAGTGTGTGATATTTTATGCGCTCTTTCAAACTATAGCTTTCAGTCTTTTGATTTTAATTTACTGAGAATATTTTTAATTTTGTTTATTTGTGATCGATCATCGTAAATAAGTCAGTACTTTTATTGTTTTCATTTTATGAAAAACATTGTTATTTTCATTATATCCAATGTCTTTCACATGTGTAAAAGTTCATTTTAAAACAGAACATTTCTGATAAATGTACAGTAAATGGAAAGTCGGAGATGGTTTTCAAGAATATCGATATTTTTATTTCTTTTTTCTTTTTGAATGAACAAAAGATTCACTGTCCAAAATTATTACACTAGTTCTTGTTACTGTTATTTGTACTGCTGCAACATTTGAAGGGTATATAGCCGAAAACATGCGAAGTTTCCTGTTAATCCATTTCAAACGAGCAGGGAAGACCAAGCTATGCTCTGTCAAAATTAGCTTTGAGTGGAATATCATGATCCATGACCAAAATGACCCACTAATCAAATTTTCTCGGACATATGACCAAGTCCAATTGCCTTCTCGTGCCCGAAACCCATAGGATATAAACTTTAATCAAAATAATCTGAGCCGTTTTTTAGATAAAATTAGCTTGACCCAAAAATGACCAACTAATCTTATTTTCCCGAGCATGTGACCTAGCTCAATGATTTTCTTGTGCCCAAAAACCGTAGGATACAAAATTTAGTTCAAATAGTTTGAGCCGTTTTTTAGATACAATTAGCTTGACCCTGACCCATGGTGACACAAAATGACCCACTAATCGAATTTTCTCGAACATATGATCTAGCCCAATGGTCTTCTGGTGCCCCAAAACGGTAGGATACAGAATTTCGTTAGAGCCGTTTTTAAGATAAAATTTGCATAACCACACACACAAGATTTGCTCGTATTAGAATATATGATTCCCATTGCAGTAATCAATATTACTTTCGATGTTTCGAACATTTACAATCTAATTTATCACAAACTTATATCTCAGGAATACAGATATAATAACATTGTCGAAATTCCATCTGTGTTTTTTTAAATATGTGACCTTTTAATTTATGGAGCTTCGCCATCCAAATTATATGTATATAAAAAGTTGCGCGCGAACTTTTAAAGTAAATTATAACCCGCTATGCTGATGTGACAATGAAACATTATTAGTTTCAACAATGTAAAACAGAAAATAGTACAAATTAACTAGTAGGTAATATTATTTGTCGCGCAACAATAAAAAATATAACAATATCGATAATTGTTATTCTAAATGAACATTAAGAGATTCAGTTAGTCTATTATAGATTCAAGCACAAAGCGTTTGATTTTTTATGAGCTCTTTGGAAATACTACTTTCAGTTGTTTATTTTAAGTCTATAGGGTTTTTTTTATTCTTTTAATAAGTGTTCGATCATTGTAAGTAAGTTTTCACTTAATTGTTTTCATTCTATATAGTGAAAATATTTATTTTTATGTTATGCGATGCCTTTCAATTAAACAAAAGTTCAATTTAAAACAGGACATTTCGTTTAAATGTACAGTTAATGGAAAGTCGGAGATAGGTTATGATAAAGGCATTGTTTATGTCTTTTGGTACATTTTAACAAAAGTCTCATTGTTACAAATTTTTATATTTCGAGTTACTGTTATTTCTACTACTACAGCATTTGATTGTACATTGAGCCGAAAACGAGAGAAGCTTCTTACATATCCATTTCAAAATCACAATGCAAATATCAATATTACTTGCGATGACTCGGTCATTTACAAAATTCTTGTTTGACATTGTCTTATTTTCGAAATTCAATCTTTTTTTTTTTTTTATTTGTGACCGTTTAACGTATCGAGTTTTGCCATTAGAATTTTATGTATATATATAAAAATCGCGTGCCAATTTATTAAGTAAATATCAACTCGCTGTGCTGATGTAACAATGAAATATAATTAGTTTCAACAATGGAAAACAGCAAATACCAAAAATTTAACTAGCAGTTAACATTGTTTGTGGCGCAACAAAAAAAAAAAAAAAAAAAAAAATTAGAACAATAAACAGTATCATTAACTGAATAAATATTAAGACTTTGTTTCAGTCTATTATAGATTCAGTTTCAAAGTGCGAGATATTTTAGACGCTCTTTGAAAATATAGCTTTCAGTCTTTTAATTTTAATTTACTGATATTTATTGTTTTTATTTGGTTCCTTTGCGATCGATCATCGTAAGTAACGTTAAAGAGATTTTTTATTTTAAATAAACATTAAAAGATTCTTTCAGTCTATTATAGATTCAGTCTCAAAGCGTGTGATCTTTTATGAACTCGTGAAAAATATAACTTTCAGTGGTTTATATTAAGTTTACTGGGATTTATTTTAATTCTGTCCATACGTAATAGATCTAAGTAAGCTTTCATTTCCATTGAATTAATTTTGCATAGAAAATATATTTATTTATGTTATCCGATGACTTTCAGTCACTTAAATGTTAATTTTGAATCAGGATATTTCTCATAAAACAACAGCAAATAGAAAGTCTTAAACAATTTTATGAGAATATGTACATTTTTTTATTTATTTTGGTACATTTAAAAAAATCACTGTCAGAAATTAATACACTGGCTGGAGTTAATATAATTTATACTTTTGCAACATTTGAAGTGCATAGGGCCGAAATCGAGCGGAGCTTCCCGTGTATCCATTTCGATTTCGCAATGAAATGATCGAACTCGCGATGGCTCGGTTATTCACAACCTAATTTATCATAAAGGTAGATCCTAGGAATACCGAAGTAGTAACATTGTCCTATTTTCAAATTCCATCTGTGTCTTTTTTAATGTGTGACCTTTCAACTTACGAAATTTTGTCTTAACCATTATATATGTAAAAACAAATTAAGTAAATAAAAAAACACTATGCTGATGTAACAATGAAACATTATTAGTTTCAACAATGTACGGTAACGAATGGTTTTAAAATAACAAGCAGTTAAACAATATGAAATTAAACAGAATCGTTATCTGAATGAACATTAAGATATTCTTTCAGTCTTTTATAAATTCAGTCGCAAAGCGTGAGTTTTTATATGAGTTCTTTAGAAATATATCTTTCAGTTATTTATTTTAAATTTACTGGAATTTTTTTGTCCTGTTTATAAGTAATCGATCATTATATGTAAGACTTCAGTTCCAATTTTTTTCTTTATATAAAAATTATAGTTGTTTTTATGTAATCCGATGCTTTTCAGTAACGTAAAAGCTCCCTTTAAATCGAGACATTTCTGATAAACGTA
The DNA here is from genome assembly GCA_963931845.1 of Maratus michaelseni. Lineage (NCBI taxonomy): Eukaryota > Metazoa > Arthropoda > Arachnida > Araneae > Salticidae > Maratus > Maratus michaelseni. The sequence continues at coordinate 315,619,317 of OZ007595.1, read as the reverse complement.
AAGTACAAATGGAAATTTGGAGATAGTTCATGAAAATATGCCTTTACGTCCGGTCATTATTAATAATAGCCAGTTATTATTAAAAAGGACCGGATTAATCATATTGACCGTAACATACATATAATCGCGCGAAGTTTTAAAGTATAGAATAACGCACTATGCTGATGTAATAATGAAACATTATTAGTTTCAACAATGTAAAACAACAAATGAGATCAAATTAACTAATGGTTAACATTATTAAACAGTGTAACAATAAACATTATCATTACGTGAATAAAGAGAATTTTTCATTCTATTATAGACTTAGTTTAAAGTTTGTGATATCTTATGAGCTCTTTGGTAATATATCTTTGAGTGATTTATTTTAACTTTATTGTGGATTGTTCTTATTCTGTCCATTTACAATCGATCACCGTAAGCAAATCATCAACTTCTATTGTTTTCATTTTCTATGGAAATTACAGTTTTTATGTTATCTGATGACTTTCACTTAAGTAAAAATCATTTTAAGGCAGAAAATGTCTGATTAATATACAGTATATGGAAAGTTTGAGATAGTTTATAAGAATATAGATATTTTTACTTACTTTGGTAGATTTTAGCAAACGATTCATTGTCAAAATTAATTACATTGGTTTGAGTTAGTCTGTTTTATACTTTTGCAACATTTCAAGGTGTACAAGTAATTACATTTATACTTTTAAATTTCATATTAATCGCAAATGAGTTGTCAAAAGAACAACCAAGTCTAACGAACCAATGTAATTTTTTTTAATTGTTACTTTATGAAATTATATCTATGCATTTTGGTTAAGTTGTATTAAAATATTTAACTGTATTTATTAGAAAGTACAGTGGCATCTTATTACACCCCCTCTCAGAAATTTGGTCTTTATTAATCCTACCAATTTCAAAAACAAATTGAATACACCCAGCATAACTTAATGCATGTAATATCCATTTTTCTATGTTGAAACAACATATTTAAAATAATTTTATTTTCCTTGAAATTAAGAACTAAATAATAAAATTACTTCTCGTGAGATATATAGCACCTTATTTGTAGTTAAAAACTGAAATTTTCTTACAGATAATAGTCGAAAATATGCTGAAGTAAAATATGGAAAATAGCGTTTGTTTTCGAAAAATTTGATAATCTGAAATCTTTTTTATTCTTTTATACCGAAAACTTTTATAAATGACTGTTCTGTCTATAATAATTTTCCACTGTAAAAAAAATAACATTTCAAATATCATAATTATTTCTTTTTTTTTCTTTTTCAGATCATGTGGTCATTTTTTTCAAGATCTCAGGTAAGACTTATTTTTCTTTTTGAGATTAACTTTTTTATTTATATATGTATTACTCCGCATAGTTATGATTGTATTTATAGCACCACTCTGCAATCATCACTATGCAGAGTGATGCTATGAAGATTATGCAGATGCAAAGATGCACTTACGTAATGATCTATTTTTCTTTTTATTGTATTCTGTTCAACAATGTATTGTTCTATGGCTCATTTAAAAAAAAGTTGCAATTCAGAAATTGATTATGACACATATTTTTTTATTATTTCATATAACTTTTTAATATTTTAATTACCTACATTAGTATATCGTGTTATGAAAACAAAGTTTTTGTCACATTTTTCCTCTTATTTATTAAAAATATGGTGTATTTTTGTCAAGCACATGATCAAAATATCCACTATCTTATCACTTTATTACATTTCTTGACATAAAAAATATTTTTAATTCTTCGAATTTATTATATATATTTTTTAAATGGGTGACAAATATTATAGAAAACAAATATTTGTTCAAATATATTAACAATTTGATTAGAAAACAAATATATGTCAACTCTTTTTACTATGGTTTAAAAAATTACATATATCAATTCCTCTAAAAGATACATGACAATAATATGAATAATTGCCGTAATATTTTAATTTACGTAGTTAAGTCTTTTGGAAAAATACCGTACACTGTTAAAAATTTTGCTGTGTTTTTATCCAAAATTTGGTGCTACAGTAACTGCAACCATGAAATAGTAAAATATTGTTCACATATTGATCCCACTCCGGTTAACACATAGCTCCAAATTTTGGAACGATATTTCATCATTTTACAGTTGCAGCTACTTACTTGCAGCACCAAAATTTGGTTCAACCTACCACAAAAGTTTTAAATGTGCAATGTAATGTGAAATAATATGTGAGTTGTAATTTAATGGAAAATCTACTCTAATAACAGAATGGACAAATGCAAGATTTCAAAATAAAAATTGTTGAAGACATTATTTAAGTTTAAATCTTGTATTATTATATACATACATAAGCTTACTATAAATTATATTTACCAATCTTAACAGTTTCTATATTTTAGATCGCAATGTAACATGGTGGACAGACAAAAATGTACTTACTTAATTTTTTGTTACAAAAATCTATAAAAAAAATATTTTCTCACTTTATGAATGCAAATTCCATGTGAACTAAAGAGGACAGTAAAATTTTCAAACCTTTTAGCAATATAAACTGAAAATACTTAAATGTTTAAGGAATTATCATTCAATTGATATTGTATTATAGTCAAAAAGTTGAATGTACTTGCATAAAATAAGAAAAATATCTCTTTTTTTAACTGGATATTTAATTATGTTGTTGGAAACTGTTTTGCAACTTTATTTGAGAATGTCCCATATGTCATGATTTCTATTTATCGCTTCTCAGTTATACATATAGCTTATATAATCAAGTATATTTTAAGCGAAAATGCATTGCACATGCAGACAACACAGTGTTTTGAAATCCATTTTTTTAATATATATATATTTAAAGCATTTCTAAAATGTATCTCATATTTTATTTTATTTTCAGTGTTAAATTTTACATCATACAAAAAAATAAAAAATAATAATCAAATTTAGTCAAAAATGTATAATAGCAGGGTAAAATACGTAAACTAAACAATGCAACCTTGTAGAAAATCTTGAAATAATAATTTTCTATTTTCTTTTTCAGTTATCATCGAAAAAGAAAAGAAGAAAGGAGGAGCGGGGTGAAGAACATACAAAGTAAGAAAACATGTTTTTACAACGACATAAACAAAGTGTTTTTGTGTGTGTGTCTATTTAAATATATACAGGGTTAAACAAGATTATGTTAACTCTTATATGGAAAAATTTATTTATATGAACAGATTAAAATATTTATTGAACTCTTGTTTCATCTAGAGTTATCCTGTCATCCATTACGTATATCTGAATTAAAGAAAATAAAGTTTCTCATTTCAATGTTAACATTACTTTGACTAACCCTGCATCTAAAATGTAACGAAATCCTAGATAGGTGTAAAAATGCGCACAAGTAAATTATGCGGTGAAAATTAACGCGGCTGAAGAGATATTATACTCATACAGAAGTGACAGGGGTGGAGTACGCTTTCCGCAGAGAATTCTCTTGAAAAGTGGCACCAACATGACAAATCCTATACTCTTGTAAAGATTTCCAGATATGTGTTATCGCTTGCTCGGTAGTTTAAAAAATATTGCCCTTCGCGAAAAATTATAAAAATAGTCAATCTCCAGATTATTCATGTGACATGCAAAAAATTTACAAATATTATGTAATATTTCTTTCGAAATTAATGTTCGTTATTTACTAATACATACACTCCTGTCAATATAAACTTCATTTAAATACGTCAGCTATATAACTACAATTTTGTTTTCTAGCCAGTGTTGATTATTAATTAAATTTTCAATCGATTAAACAACTGCCAGATTCAATTATTTAATCATTGTTCACAATATTGTTAGCAAATATACATATTGATGACTGAACTAGCTATAATAGACGGAATCTTTAATATAAAAAAAGAAAAAAAATCTTACGACATGCTAATATGAAAACAATTTCAGAGCCCCTTTTATTAACAATTCAAATTAAAAATATTTCGAATGAAATTATGGAGTAAATATAAAGGACGCAAAATAAAGCAACTTATAATCTGTTATAAAGCAGTAAAACTTTATACGCTAGTATAATTTGTTTATTTTCCTTTCCCAAAAAATGCTAAAACTTGTCGATAAAATCAGATGTCAATACATTTTCGGTTACATTCGTCAATGAAAATAATACAAGAATAGAAAAGTCATGTCACCGTTATGTTAGATCCATTTTAAGCTTTATCCACCCCTATCTCTTTTCGATTATTATACTCACACTCGAGAGAAATCCATTACATTACGGTCTATGGGGAAAAATATTTTGTTGTGTACTTTATTGATGTTACACAATTTGAAATGTAAAAAACACCCTTTGTCAAAATCACCAATGCAAAATAAATATAAATAAATACAAAAATAAAAATAGTGGAATTCAAAGAATATGTAAAGAACGCTCCCATAGGTTTAACAATAGCTAGCAAAAAGATTCGTGTGACTTAAGAAGACTCTTAATTACTAGTACTGTTCTTTAATTTTAATGTTCGCGTAGTAAATCTGTCATTCATTTGCCATTAAATAAAATTAATATGTTTGTTTCAAAAAGAGGGAGGGTGGGGGCTTGACGCCTAAATTAAGCTATTTTTTAGCAATCTGAGTATAATAAAACAAAAATTAGCCCGTTTACCTGTATTGGATCACAGTGCTATCTGGGTTTTCTCACCATTATAATTATAGGAAGTATTTAGAAACATAGGTAAATTGGCAAAATTATGCCAAAATTAATCACTTTCAATTATTTTTCTCACTAGTCTAAAGTAGAATTAAAGTAAACTATCAAAACTATTATGTTTTAATATTTTCCATGCTATGTTTTAGGTTCAATTGCAACAGGCCGTCCGTACAGGCATCATCAAATAGCAGAGAGTTTCAAAACCATAGACATGCTAAAATCGAAAATAATGCACAAGGTGACCATGTCCCCCAGGAGGTAACTGTTCAATATCGTGTACAAAGAAATGACATTTTGGAATATAAACTACAATCTATCAGAAAAAAGTACCAAAAAAATGTTGAAATAATTAAAAAAGAAAATAATAGTTCTCTTCAAATAGACAAAAAACAAGACTATCCTCAACATTATAATCCATTTGATGAGAATGAAGGCTATCCCCAATATCTTGACCCTTTTGCTGACAATGAAGACTATCCAAGTGCCATGAATCCTTTCGATGAAGAAGACTATCCAAGATCCATGAATCCTTTCGATGAAGACGACTATCCAAAATCCATGAATCCTTTCGATGATGAAGGATACGCTTTGTTAACAATAGAAACTAATAAAACGGATTCGAATAATACCAGGGAATATACTGAAAATCTTCGTGGGTTTCATGAATCAAATAGTCCAGCGTATACAATAGAAAATAAAAAAGCAGCTGAAATGAGTTCAAATACTGAACACCCTAAAAAAACCGAAGTTAAACAAACAGCTGATGTAAACATAAATCCCCCCCCTAAACAATATTCACCTGCAGATAAAAATTATTCCAATGATCCAGATACTGGTTACAACGAAGATTTCAATCCTTTTCATGAGCCAAAAATTTCAGATTATATAATAGATAATAAAGATGCAGTTGAAAGTAGTTCTATTATGGAACATTCTAAAGGAACAGATGCTGAGAACACAAATGATGTAAACGCAGACCACCCACCTGATCAATATTCACCTGCAGTAAAAAATAGGTCTCCTGTTGTTATAAGAAAAAGTCGGAAAAAATATAAAGCACCCCTACCACCGGTATTGCATACAACATTATCAAGACATGAATCAGATTCTGTTAAAGAACTGGATGATAAAGCTAACAGTAGTATATGTATGCCATCAATATCTAAGTCTTCAGTTGGTCATCAGCAACAGTTAAAAAACAAAAGAAAGTGTTACAAAAAGAAACGACGTGCACCAAATCCTCCGGAATATCCTTCTAAATCTTCCACATATCCAATAGAAGAAAAAGAAAAGAAAAATAGATACCATATTCATCGACCTGCCCCGGCTACTCCAGTGTCAGCTTTGCAGAAAACAAAGGTCAGTTATATTTCCATTTTATTTCAATATCTAATGTCCATATTTCTTTTCTTTTTCTTGTGTGTATGTACTCTCCAATCCTCCATGTACTCTCCATGTATTCTCTTGTGTGTATGTACTCTTCATGTCCATGGTATGCTTATTTATTGTTCCCGAAATTTTCAAAAAATAATATTCACATGCAAATTCAAGTATAAACGATGAAATCATGAAAAATGTTTCGCATCTCAGCTAAAGATAATGTTTTTCTTATTTAGCTAAGAAATTTAGGGTTTATTGGTTCTTAAAGAACCAATGAAAATGTTGGTATCTAAAGTGCACTTGCTAGGATAAACAAATGCATTTTGTAACATTCAAAACTTCTCCGTGTTCTTCGACTCACGACACCGACATTGACTAAGAGATTTCTGCTTACCACGATTAAATTTGCTGACATTTTTTCAAGGTTTATCGTTAGTACAAAAATGTTAGAAATTTTGTGTATGTGAATCACCAAGAAGTTATTTCTTCAGTGCGCAAATTTGAAAATTTCATACTTTTATGATACTTAGTGGCAAAATAACTTAAAAATAATTGGTGGAATGAAAATTACTCAGTTAGATCCTATGTAGGAACTGAGTGGTTTAAAACTTGTATTCTCTGTTAAGTACAGTATTCTTGTCTGTCCAGTCAAATTACTTTCTACCTAATAAAATTAGGAATTACTTTGCCAAGGTGTTGGACATGGAGGCGAGTATCTACTGTCCTCTACGATAATCTTACGTACAACGTGCTTTCGCAGAATTGGGCTAAAAGCGAGAAGAAATCACCCGTAAAAGACTTTTTTAAAAACACTTTTTTAAAAGTTTGTTCTCAAATCCAAACAGCCTAGTTTATGACATATATGTTTATTCATTTTTGTTCAGAAACTGATGAAATTATCAGGTGTTCTCATTTAGAAACTTTGTAATTGAAAAACATTTTCCATTTTCTGGTAAAAGCAGAAAATCTTTAAGAAAATATGTCAAAAGAGGTGTTTTGAACCGAATTTTCTATGCTGCAGTTTTAAAAAGGACAAAAGCGTGTCGTTACGTGACACAAATCGCTTATAACTCTATAAGTAATTTATTTATTAAAAAATTGGAAAACTCATTTCGATTCCAAATCACTTTAGTAATCAGACCTACCAATTTTATGCCTTTGTGTTTAAAAATGAGTCAGAAAGTTTTGTGTTGTTGTGCAGGTCATTTGAGACAGCTTAGGTTAAGACGGATTTATCTAATTCAATTTCAATGAACAGTAAAATATGTTTTAAATTAATTGTTTTGTTTTTTTAATTGGAATACGTTTTACGTTTCTTTTTTGTTTACTTTAACACATGAATTCACAGACCGAAATTTCAAATCCATGACATTTTTTTAAAACATGCTTTCTCTAATTTGCATTCTTCATTAACAAAAAGAAATTTTTTATAAAAAGATAAATATCACAGTTCTAGTTTTCATTAAATTTTGTTTTGGGAATCATGTTATACATTTCATGATCAGTATATTTGCAATGAAGTAACACGCAGTTGAATTTACAGAATACAAAATCGCACTACTGGGGAGTTCGCCAGTGTTAAACCGAAGTGCGGAGTTTACGGGCGTGTACTTTATGTACTGTATTTATATTGTACCGTGTATATGATTTTGTGTACAATATCTTTGTTCGTGGACTTCCCCTTTCTCTGATAGGTTTTTAAAGCTTGTAGTACAGTACATTAACAAATATTTATATAAAGTGTATTTTTAATTATATAGGAGGTATAGGAGAGGAAGAGTATGGCTATTTAAAGTACGATTTTCTTTCGTTATCCGTCCTGCTTTTCATCCACATTTGGCCGGATACTCGGGCGCAGTGGCAGCTCATGACTGGCTGTTTTTGGGGTACTAAATATGTGCCTGGAAAATTTATTATTTTCGTACCAGTATTTTTAAAGGGAAGTTATGCTTTGTTCAATAGCAGAATTTTTTACCAATAAATAAGTTACAAATTTATTTTACAAAATAGTGGTAAGAGAAGAATAAATTTGACAGCCATGCATTTAGTGCCACAAATAAAGCCAGTCAAGAGCTGCCACTGCTCGGGAGCGAACAGAAAATACGTAAAATATGTTTACAGCAAAAGTAAAAAAGAAAAATTTAAACTGAATCTATATTTTTTCTGAAATTTAATTTTACCTTCCGTTAATATCTGTGATATATACCTGATTTTTCAGTTGAGTGAAACAAATGATTTGTTCAATCAGCTAAAAAATAGGCTGCGTACAGGTCTTCCGAATCCGCTTTTCTGAATACCAGTATTTTCTAACAAAATGTTTCGTGATATATTTCTACTCCTACAACATCTACAACATTACACATTGCAACGATACATGCTTACAGGGCTCCCAAATGATCTCCTTTTCTGAATTAGGTAAGCTGTTAATTTGGATGTGTTGTGGAACGGGAAATATTTTAAAAGAAGAATGTTTCGTGACAGTTTTCTACTTCTACTATAAATACAAAATTTCCTTCGGAGGTTTTGTAAAATTTCAAAGAAAAAAATAAATAAAAATAAAATCTTAGAAAATAGTGGTATTCAAAACCCGGACCATTCGTGAAACCATGTCCATTAGTTAGGGTAAAAAAAAATCACTATGTATTTTTTCCAAACTTTTAATTGTTATTTATTTTTAAAAATGATCTTGGAAGTTCCACAGCAGCACCACAAGCAAAATAAAACATTCTACCAACATGTACTTTTAAATGCTGGCTATATACGGGAATTCTTTTTTCAAACACCATGCTTGGGTATTTCAGAAAACGCTACAAAAATTGTGCATTAAAAGTTGTAAGGTATTTTTCACTTAGATAAACAATTCAGTAAATCGTACTACAGTTGAAATATTTGTTTTAAATAAGTAAAAACTAAACTAAACCAGCGCAGCGGCGCTACAATCCATGAGAATTCTGGCCTACAGTGCCTAGGTCTGTTTTCCTCACCATGGACTCTGAGGTGCTGTACAGCATACGTCCCTGTCAGATGGTCCGTTTTACGTGGGACCTTGAATGTTCAGTCCTCAAACAAGTTTGGTGCACATTTTATCGACCCCGAAGGAATGAAATGTTAAGGTGTTTCCCAAATGACATACTCAACAACGCGAAATTTTCAGACACAATTTCAGACTCATTTTTAAACGCAAAGGCGCAAAATTGGCAGGACTGACTTACAATGATTTGGAATAGAAATGAGTTTTCCAGCTTTTGATAAATAAAGTACTTATTTAGTTATAAACGATTCATGTCACGTAACAACAGTTTTTCGACTTACTCGCAGCTCCGCGGCGGGTATTGAGTTCGACACTTCGAAATTCATTGCTGTTTGCGAAGGATCAGCCAGACCTGTACCAAAAAATGAAAAACGTGTTTCGATTACATATTTTCTGAGTGTGAACCTTTTCCAATCGAACTGTGGACTGTTTGGAAGGATGCCCTAACCACAAAACGAATGAGCTTAGTCTTATATAAGTAATTATCTCTTAAATTCGCTTCACAATTAGATTATAAAGCAAAATGTTCACCTTATATTAATAGATTATTACAAAAAAATTATTTATGAAAATATTATTGATAAGTTTTAATTTACAGGCCTTTTTTTCATCTTTTGCAGGATAACCAGCCTAAAAAACTTCAGCGATTGCGAAAGATGTTCAAGAACGTTCGTCAGCTATTTTAGCTATTTATTATGAATATATATTTATTCTATGAATTCTTATCGACAATGAATCTGCAAGCATAAACGTCAGAAACATTCCTGGCCTACATTTTTGAAGACTGTTTAAAATTATAAACACCAGAGACGTTACTGGTTGTTTTTTATATATTTTTTTCATGAAGAATATGACGTTTTCACACACTGTGGACTATCATAGCCACAGACTATGACTATATAATTATTATATCTATTCAAGTAGACAGTGACTACAAATTTAAACGTCAGAAACATTCCTGGCCATTTATGCATTTTTCTCAAGAACCGTGATGTTAATCATTTATTCCCGTGACTGTTTCAAATTATAAACACCAGAGACGTTACTGGTTGTTTTTTTATATTGTTTTCATAAAGAATATGACTTTATTATACACTGTGGACTATCATAGCCACAGACTATGACTATATAATTATTATATCTATTCATGTAGACAGTGACTACAAATGTAAACGTCAGAAACATTCCTGGCCATTTATGCATTTTTCTCAAGAACCGTGATGTTAATCATTTATTCCTGTAGACTGTTTCAAATTATAAACACCAGAGACGTTACTGGTTGTTTTTTTATATTGTTTTCATAAAGAATATGACTTTATTATACGCTGTGGACTATTACAGCCACAGACTATGACTATATAATTATTATATCTATTCACGTAGACAGTGACTACAAATTTAAACGTCAGAAACATTCCTGGCCGTTCATGTATTTTTCTCAAGAACTGTGATGTTAATCATTTATTCCTGAAGACTGTTTAAAATTATAAACGACAGAGACGTTACTGGTTGTTTTTTATTTATTACTATTATTTATTAATTTATTATTATATATTTACTTTATTTTTATGTTTTATTTTTTATTTTTAAGCCATTTTTGCTTATTGTGTTGATTACACTGGTTTACAAATTTAAACATTTTTTATATGCTTTTGATGAAACAACCTTTTTTTTTTTATTATTCTATCTCTTACTAATGAAAGGCGGTATTTGAAAAAAAATCTATCACGTCACATTGAATCTACCTGCATTGTCAACTTGGATTCTATATTCTGTTTTCTTGTATTTTTGTGAAATAAAGTTTTTTTTATATAAAATGTCTAATAGAGTGTGTAAATTAAAGTAGTTTTTTTTTACGTTTGCGACAATTTATATTCGCAAAAAAAGAAAGACCGATATCGGAATGTCTTAAAGCAGCATATTTGCATTATTTAAGATTCTCAGTGAGTAATCAAGATAAAAGTGGGTCTCACATGTTTTTTGTGAAAGCTTACTCTTATATGCTCGGCTTCGGGAGAAAAGAAGTACGTTTAATTTGGTTCACCAATGCTGTGGAGAGAATCTTCAAATCACGAAAATGACTGTTATTTTTGTTTAACAAAAACTGCAGGCTTTTTCAAAAAATAGATATAAAATTCAATATCCTGACATTCCACCAGTCTCAAATCCGATATCACATTCGGAAAGTCTGCCATATCCCGTATGTCCAGGTATGTCAAGCGCGAGTTGCCAAGATAGTAACAATCTGTCTATGGAGGATGAGAATGATGACGAGTTCGTAATCGAAGATGATAAAACGCCACATTTAATAAACCAAAATGAGCTGAACGACTTTGTGCGAGACTTGCTACTATCTAGGTCTAAGGCACAGAATTCCTGCATCTCGTCTGCAACCGTGGACCTTATTGACACCAAATTCAAAAATAACCTATTACCGAAATCGAAGTCAAATTTTTAGCAGTATTTCACCAAAAAGAAAGGTAATGTTATTGTTTTATTAAAAAAACTATCATGCAATGGGTATGAACATGTCTCTGAAGATACTTTTTCTCCATTCACACCTGGATTTTTTTCGTGAAAATTTGGGCGCCGTGAGTGACGAGGAGGGCGAGCGTTTTTACCAAGATCTTATACTTTTTGAAGGCAGACACAAAGGTTTATGGGTCGAAAGTATGTTAGGGGACTGCTGCTGGCCTATTTTAAGAGAAACAGATCAAGAAAAGTGTAAAAAGAAGAGTAAAATCAATCATTTCTTATTTTTTATTTTAAAATTTCATGTTATTACTTTTTTTTAAGTATTTAATAAATATTTTTTAAACTAGACGTGACAGATTTTTTACAACAATTTTACCGTACTCAGTGCACAAGAATCTATGAAAAATAAACATTTCGACGAAAGTATATAAACCGTGTAAACCAGTGTTATCTGTGTATTACACGCAAGCTGATGTGTTTTAGCGAGAATGGCTTACACAACGGAATATAATTTGCGTCAATTCTTTATTGTTATCCACATTCACTTTAACTCACATTATTGACAGAATGTCTAATGTTAAACGAATAAATAGAAACATTTGTGATGCGTTTCTGGAAACAAAATTATACACGATACCAAGACTATTTTTAGGATTTCGTTCATCTCACGAAACCCTATTACTCCCACTCCGTTGTCTGTCTGTCACAGACCCATTCTCAAAAACTATGTAACTTACAGAGTTGAAACATTATGTGAGTTGAAACATTGTATATATACCTGAATACTAGCTATGAAGAGCTCAAAATATTAAAATTTGAAAAATTCGTATTATTTTAATAAATAGAGATAAAAAACCAAAATTCTAACAGTTTTTTCCTGTTAAATAAAATAATTTTTCGTTATAGCCGATGCCAAAAATTAAAAATCCACCATGAGATTCTTTCTATAATAATTAATTTTTTATCAGATGATTTCCACGTGAAAAATGAAAACGAAATAAAAAGTTTCCCCAATTGAAAAAAGATTAATATGAAATAAAATTGATTGACGTCATAGTGGTAATAAAACGGAAAGATTTCTCAATAATACAAGGAGTATGAGTATGTGTATGTAAAAAAAAAACAGATTAATATCACGTCATTAGAGAATTAAAAAGAAAATCTGACGTCATATCGGAAGTTTAACGGATTTTTCAAATGTTTCAGACTAATACAAAGCGAGTATCAATATGAATAGTAAATATATGTGTTTGAAGAAGGTATTGATTCATTATAAAAACCCGATTATGGAAATATTCGCATATTTTAACATTTTGAAGGTGTAGAACATGTTTAATTTTGAAATTAATTTTTTTTTAATTATCGCATTTATTCCACATGACAGATATTATTACTGCGCCCGTTATCGGGCTGGTTTAGATATTCGAAAAAAAACGAGAAAAATAGAGCGGTAAATTTTTCCTTCATAAAAAACATTTTTTTTTTTTTTTTTTTTTTTTTTTTTGGTTGCTAAATGAAATTTATTTGGATTTATTAAAGAAAGGATAAAGTGTTTTGAAAGGAATATTAAACGAAAACCTTCGAGCGATCTTCAATCACACTTATCCACTTGTTTAAACATAAAATAGCTCAGTGTATCTTATACGTGACGTACTCGGATCGAACAAACCTTATCTTTTACAACCACTAATTTGAATAGTAATTTTTGCTGGAGATTAAATAACACCAAGATTTCTATTTGAAAATACTGGTACGAAAATTTTGAAAAACTGTGTACGGGACGCTGTTATCGAAAGGGATAAAAACCTTTTTGTTAGAAGGTAGTAAATTAATATTTTTATATATATTTTGGCTAATGGCGATGGAATTGTTTCTTTTTTTTTTCGTTGCTATGGTTTCTACTTGTATTTTTCTTTGTATTTTAGTAACTCAAGAGAGTGGATTAAAAAAAAAAAAAACGTTGGCATCCTTTTGTTTTTGAGTTTTAAGTTTGGTAATAGTATGCAGTGGAAAATGCTGTTTGGAATTCCGTCGTAGTAAATAGAAAGTGTATGGCGAGAATTAAATAGTGGAATGTAATATAAATTTGATTAGATCTTCATTTTATTTAGAAACACTACGGTGATCTATGTATAAGTTAAGCACTATGTTTTGTATATATGTAAATAAATATTCATGTCAACATCTTCTCCTTGTATTGTCTTCATGTTATTTCCAAGAATAAAAATAAATTCTTATATTACGAAATTTGATGATCTATAAAATTTACGAACCTAACAATTTTTTTTCTTTTTAAGTTACACACAAAATATTTTTACCTTTCGTACAGATTAGACATTTGGTTCGAATGTTTAGCGTTTAAAATCTCATACCATTTCGTAATCCTGACACAATTTATTCGGGTCCACCATCAAACCTAGCTCATTATGACAAGGACAAATATTTAATAAAATTAACAATGAGTTCAAAAGTTATTCGTTGGTAAACATTTAAAAAGAAAAACCAATATCGAGTGACTCCACTCGCCTTTCCAAACACTGGTGTAGGTGTCCAAAAAGTACCAAAAACAAGGGGGGGGGGTAATTTATAAGTTTTTGACACAATGGAATCGGCCGGATTCAAGCGATAGACATTTCGTTTTGAAACTTAAAACGTTACTTCTGCGACACTAATGTTTGTTGAATCGCTCCAATATTTATCATTTATACTGTGTCGCATTTCTATGATGATTTTCCCTATAGAATCTGTCACAAACGTGCTTGAATACTGTTTAAAAATTGATTACATTAAATACTTACTCATCCAAGCGGCTCACAAAAATGAATCACCAAGTAACTGATCTGTATCGCCAAACTGTATGACGTATATTACTTTAATGTCATATATGATATTTTATGACATATAAACAAGTTAGAACAATATATGAAGTATTTGTATACGGGATACTTATACGACGTATATATATGACATATATGTGGCTTTTAATAGTTAAATATAATGTATGTATGACATTTAATAAGGAATATATGATTTATGTAAGACGTACACATATATATGATGCATACGGCTGATATAGGCGTGGTATATAATTATGTATGCATAAGTTTGGCGACGAACTTGGCGAAATTATGGAAGAATTTTCACGTTTTCTGATTATATTTTTATGCAATAGAAAAAAAAAATGAAATACAGTATATTTGTTTTCTTACTTTGAGCTGTAATTATTGATTACTAAAATTTTTTATATCCCATTATTTACCATGTTGCGAAAACGCTACTTTTCCTGCGCCAGTCTTGTGACGTCACATTTCCTGACATAAAAAAACCACAAACAGGACAACAGTGATCATGAAAAGGATGATGTCAGTTAGAAGAAAATGACGCATTCAAAAGGTCTAAGATTGATAAAAAAGCTATTGAATTGATCAGAAAGAAGTTAGTAAATCTAAATCTGATTGCACCTATAGAATACTGTAACATTGCAGCAAAAAACATTTATTACAAATGATTAAAGAAATTATAATTGAAATGTTAGTTTTCTATAAGCGTAGCAATAATTGTTTAATTTTTTTAGTTATTTAACGTGCATGTACATTTTTAATCATTATATATTTATAAAAAAAAAATTGCTTTATATAATGTTTAACTTTTCATCTTTTCACTAAGATATTTTTTAAATCGACATAAGTATTTCCCTCGAAAGTTATTTCCCTAAATTTTCAATATATTCCTCCACTTAACCCATATTTTACCATCGTCCTATATAAAGGACACTAAATCTGGTGGACTTTTTATTCAAAAATTCCTAATTCAGGCCAGAAATTTTGAATAGCAATTTTATTTTATGTTATTCATGAAATAGCCAATAACATATAAAGCAATAGAAACTAATCAAACTTTCTGGTGAGAATTCAAAATTTCTGAATAAACGCTGTATATAGGACGATGGTAAAATATGGGTTAATTTGTGATCAAGTGAAAATGTCTGAAAATTTCATGGACATTTTAACTAGTGATAAATGTATTATAACAAAAGAATTTGTGAACGTGCTTTAAATTTATTATTCATTTATAAATTTAATCGTAGAAAGAAAATAAAACTAGTTCGCAAATTACTTCAACTTATTTTTAAATTTCGTATTAATTTAAGAAGTGACAAATGTTCTTTTATTTTATTTTTAAAATATTAATGATTAAAATTAAATTAAAATTATTTTACAAGCTATAGCAATATAAACAGGTCCTTTCACCAAAAAAATTATTAATACAACAGAAAAATCTAATTCGCAAATTAATTCAATTTTTTATTGAACATTAATTAAAAAAGTAACAACTATGTTTCTTATTTTATTTAAAAGTTATTAGTTATTAAGATTAAATTAAAATTATTTACCAATCTATAAAAATATAAACAGGTCTTTTCACAAAACAGTATTAATAACCTTATTAATAGACCCTTCACAAAATTAATATTAATAAAACAGACCTCTTCACAAAATTCTCTTATTAAAATAATCCCTTCACAAAATCTATTTTTATAATAACATACTCTTTATTAATTCTTTTCATTTTCGAAGTTATTATTTATTAAAATTATTATTTTCAAGTTAACATACAGGGTGGTCATAAAAAACTTTGCCGATATATCGAACTCTAGCGGCCGGTCCGTTCAACTGATCGAGATGAGATTTCAGATATAGTTATTCACAGGTATGAACTCGGTATTCTGTGAACGGCAAAAAATTGACGCTCACGGTTACTGTTATAGTTACAGAAACTGGAAATTTTCAAATGGCAAAGCCCATTTTGCCCATGCTCAGCGCATGCGAAAACCCTAAAGAGAGTTGGAACAGTAAGTGTATTGCAATAAACGGACGCGTTATGCGCGCACAAAAACAGCTCTGCGAACGGCAAAAAAAAAAAAACACGATCAAGGCGCACGAAGGAAATTTGCATATCACAGAGCCAAAACACCAAACGCGGAACGCCGTTCGCTAGATAGTCAGTGTAGAAAACAGATAAAAAGTACGGTGGGGGGAATGTTAGTTCTTCAGTCGGGAGCACCCACATGCCGACGAAATGACTCTTCTAGCGACAGTTCGTGGTGAATTCGTAAAACTTCATTATCAAAATGGAATGAATGCTGCGAAAACCTTGCGTGTTTACTGTCGAAACCAACGCCAAATAATTGGTCCACGTAGCCCGTATAAGCTTTGCGTGATTTAGAAAGAGAAATTCGAAGAAACTGGCTGCACCTGTGATAGACCGCGATCCGGAAGACCAACTGTTCCTGAGGATACTGTTATGGAAGGGCATCACACAGTGACTATACAGGACACATGCAAACTGCAAGAGGTGCATCTCGTGTATTGGATATACAGAAATCAGTGGTCCTAAAGCTACTGCGCTCTGTAATCCGTATGTTCCCTTACCGGTACCAGCGCGTCCAGATGTTGGAAGTGGGGGATCATCAACAACGTATAGACTTTGCTAATGAATTTCTTTGAAATTCATACTTCATATCCTCTATACAATAATAAGTAAATGTTAGCATAAAAAGTTGCATTACAGGGCTATTTTAGTGTTTATATTTATGTAACATATGGAAATTATATAGCTACTTTTTTTAAAAAACAAAGTATAATTATTAAAAAATAAAATAAAAATCTTCTTATACATCGAGTGAACTTTTACAATCCATGCAAACTTCCATTGCAATATATTAAAACTATCTCATAAATAAATATTGTCATATTTTATGAAAAAGAAATGCGCATGGAACATTTTGAAATGTTTCCATTTGTTGTCGTATTAAAACATTTAAAATGCAATATCTAAAAATATTTTTAATATTTTAATTCCGAATTTTGAGTTTAAGCGTTTTAGCCTCTTTTTAACAACTCTGCCAAATTTCAAGAGATTTCGTTAAAAATTAAAAAAAAATAGTTTTTCAAGACCATTGTCGCCCTCAACTGAAGTAGCCAAGAAAAAATATATATATTATTTAAAAATAATAGCCAATTATCTTCTTATGCAGTAAAATTTGTTGCAAAAGATAAAAAATAGCGTTTGCTATTTTCACTTATTATTGCAGAACATTAGCTAATTATGCTACGAGATAATTTTTAAAGGAAAAGATAAACGATTTTCTAATTTAGTCGTATTCATCTAGTTTAGCAGAATAATTATGGCATAACGATTATTTCTCTTTAAAAATGGGAGCATAATCACACAATAAAATCCAAGGATGGAAAGAGTTTTCTTCTTATTAAATATATTTACATAAAAGCTGATCTTATAATTATTGTTTTATTTAGCGCTTAGAGACATGAAATAAAATATTTTCACTTTATAAAATGAATTATATTTTAAACTTTGAAACTATTTATTTTCTAAAAGAGATAATAATTGCTATGATTTAAACGTATTAAATAAAAATAGCATTAATATTGACAATGGAACAAATTTTCTATATATTACTTACTGTTTAAAGCTTTTCATTCCTTTACATGTTAACGCCAGCTTAAAAAAAATAAATTATAGGTTAGATCAATTAATTTTTTAATAAAAAATTCAGAAAAGTAAAAGAATTCAAGAAAATAAAAATTATTAAAAATAACGGGGAAAAAAGCTTAAAATCATAATTGTTAACTTGCGTATTATATAAATAGATTGTATTTTATTATTTTTAAAGGACCGATTGGGTATGTCATTTTATAACAGGGATAGGATCCTATTTTATGGAAAAGCAACAGACATCAGGATTATGGAGAGGTAATGAAGAAACAATATATAAAGAAATTATCAGTTGAATATATTAAAAGTCTGCCTGATTTGCCGATTGTACATTATTCTTGTAATATAAATTTCTCCATTTTACTTACCCATCATACGTAGCATAGGGCAATGCTTGTAATCGTTTTGAAAATATAAAGAAAAAATTGACGGATTTACACGTTTCAGACACTGGTGATTCCGAAAAACATATTTTTAGAGAAAAAAATTTCCGTCCGTCGGTCTGTGTATGTGTCTGTAAAATCTCGCGAACAAATTGAGAGAGAGATTTGAAATTTGATGTAATAATGAGTAGAAGCTTATTAAATTTCAGTAACCTTGTTTAACCGGAACTGTCTTTTCGGACTCTCGAAATATTCGTTCTGATAAAAGGTACACAAAAATTTTCGAAATTGTTTTTTTAAGTAGTGAATATAAAAGACAATACGAAAAAATAAATTTTGCATAAAGAATGAAGTCTATAGGACAATTAGTTGCCGAGATATTTGGAATCCTATTTTCCACGCACTTCGATTTTTCATGACCCTCTATTTCATTCAAATTTCAATTCAAAGATATACTTTAATTGGAAAAAAGACGCTTCATCGGACGCAGTAAACTGTGAGTTAATATGATTATTATTTTTAGAGTTATAAAGATGTTTCTCTTACGTAATTCAGTAATAGCGCATTTAAAGTTTATGACGTCATTAAACAACGATTTTATTCGAATTGCAATGTATTTTGTAAATAGTTTGCACATCTTTTATTTCCATATTTTATACTATGCATATCCATGATGGGTAAGTATTACGGTGGCCCCCCAATGACTAGTTTACATAAAAATTTAGTAAAAAATGTGTTATCCCCAGAAGTTCATTCATTAATCAGATCCTGGAGTACAGGTTATGCCCCGTTTCAGGTCAGTTTTCCTTATTGTCCATGAATAGTATATGCATATTTTTATCGATTATTTCAAATTTTAAGTGAAAACCATGATTTCTACCCACCGTCTTAGGACGGACATTTACACTAGTTTAATTTATAATAGCCTTGTACATATAGTTTAGTAGAGAAACAATACCCTATAACTTAATCGAGCATTTTAATCATCTCAAGATCAAGCGTCAGAGACCTATCACACCAGATATGCGACAATTTCTGCCACACTAGTTAAGGTTAAAAAAAATAATAAGCGGAAAAGAAATAAGCAGACTGCCTGATCGAAAGAGGAATAAAATATTCGATTAATTCATAGGATACTGTTTCATTACTAAACTTTATGTACAAGACTATTATACTTAAAATTCCCCCAGTTCAAGGGCTCCAAACGCAACAAAATTTCAGTAGTATCTATACTTAATATGTAGTATCTAAACTTGAACTGGGAAAATTGAGAAAAGCAACTGTTCTAAATTACTAAATTACTTTTTTTTAAGTAATTTAGTATTTAGTAATTAAGTTAGTTAATTATAGTAATTAAGTAATTAAGAATGAGAAGGTGGAATGATGAATAGTAGATGGGCAGTTGGAATGGGAAGATGTGAAGGGAAAGAGTGGGGGTGAGGGAACGATAGTGACAGAAGATGGGCAGGGGGAGAAAAGGAAAAGGGAGAAAAGGGAGCGTAGGAGGCAAGAGATGGTTGAAAGAGTGGGGAAAGCAGAACGGGGGGAAAACGTGAAGGAAAGAGAAGGAGAAGGACAAGTTGCGATCTGGAGATACAGAAAGATACTTCACTCATCATTCAAAATTCATTATGATTTAGAATGAAGCTGATTAGTTAAAAAAATAAACAAAAATCTAGCCTGATGACAAAATGCTGACCTCATTTATACTTGCAACAAATGATTTAAAAAATATATATTTCAGCACTTCTTAAACATACATATAAATGAATGAATGACTCTAACAGTCCGACGTTGCTCTTTTAAAGAATGCATTGTTTGATAAACAAATTCATGTTAAGAAACTTCAAATAAAATATAGTTTATATAAAGAAAGAAGAAAGTTTATATCAACAACAAGAAGAAAAAATTCAAGCGATTTCTTGAGCAGTATAAATAGTTATGTTTATGGATGATGAAGTTACACAGAAATACTGTTGAAATAAAATTTTGAAGACAGCAATAATATGGGATACATATGTACAGTAACTATGTTGACATTTTTCCTGCTATGTAAGCTAATAAAATCTTTGTAGCAAAACATAATTAAAAATATCAAAAGGTTCTTAATGATAATTTGTTTTTTTAACCTAAGCTTTCTTCACATAAAATGTCTGTTTTTAAAACATTAGTTTCGAAAAAATGTATTTATTTAATATTGCTCTGGTATTCGTTGTTTTGAATATACAATATTATCAGCGTTGTAGACTGCTTATAACATAAGCAGAATTGGGCAGTATCGAAAATATATGTAGTATTTGAAACACATTCTGAAAATATATTCGTATTTTGCATTTTAAACTATTAAAACCAAAAGAATTTTATAATGTATTTTGTAATTATTTTCCAACTATTTTGTATTTAAAAATTAATCGAAATACATTCCTCAGATGTTTAAACGGCAGCTGAACGAATCGCTCAGGGAATATACTTGTCTGTCTGTCTAGCTTTTCTAGTCTTTGAAATCGCTTTTGGAAGTTGATATAAACATTCTTTATCAACTATAGTTAATTAAGAATGTTTATATCAACAATGTTTATATCAACGAAATACATGTATTTTCAAAACACATCCTTCTATATTAATCTGGAACTGAGCCAAAAACGATTCAGAAATGGACCAATCAAATTCTGCGTAGATATTCCGGGTTATTCTCATCGCTTTTTTTACTAGGGTCTTTTTTGAGGAGCTATTACTTTTTTTCGAAAATCATACCACCAGACGCGAAATATAACAAGCTTTCAGAAATTAAAAAAATTATCACGGTCGGACAATAAAAACTCAAAAAAATTCTTAAAAAACGAGTAAAAAATCTTTTATTGAAAAAGTCATTTCTTTATATTGTTGCCAATTTCTAAATAAGCGCAAAGGATTACGTTTTATCTCAAATAAAAAAGGTATTTGCGCGAGACTATTAAAAACAATAATGAAAGTTTAAAATAACAATTAAATGATCACGTGTTGAAAGCAGGAAATAAGGAAAATTACGTCATAAAAATTGTGTTTACACATGAATATTAAAAATAAAAAAGATGAATTAAATGAAAAAGCATTATAACCTGATTACAGAAGATAGTCGCCGTCGTGATATCATCATCATCATCTTTTTAATACAGGATACATTACCAGGTTTTAAGAGGCTGTGAAATCAGAAAAGGGGGGTTGGTGAGCGTAGCGAGCTGAGGGCAGAGCCCCCTAGTTTCAATGCAAAATTACATTTTGAAATTATTAAAATTATTGTGTATTAGAGTGCACTACGCCACAGGTACCCGCCGCCGGCCGTCAGGTCAATTTTGAACACTCTATTTCGGAATAGTAATATCCGCTTTATTTAATCGCAGAACTTCTATCAGTATAGTGGTATGATAATAAGGGTGATAATGAATAGGATGTTTAGATTCTGCAGAAGAACTCTTGCTGAATAGTTATAATAATAGTTTTATGATTGTTATCGTGTTTAGCGGAGCTACAATATATTGTGTTTTGGTAGATCAAAAGGATCATTCATACTTTTGCTGCGTATTGCATTTTTAAAGTACAGCTGGTCCAAGAAAAGAAAAAAGAGGAACTCCCATACAATTTTATCACCAAACAAACGGAGCAGAAACGAAAATAGCAGTTCACTTGGAAACTGTGTCATCTTTGAACTTATGTTTAAAAAATATATCAGGTTAAAAAGGTGGGGGGACGTCTCCGTATTAAAATTGTAACAAACTTTGAAAATTTTGTACACAAGTTCTAATTTTATACACAAATAATAATTTTTACAACAAATTTGGATTTTTATGTAAATTATCACCAAACAAACGCAGCAAAAACGAAAATAGCCGTTCACTTGGAAACTATGTCGTTTTTGCACTTATGTTTAAAAAATATATCAGGTTTAGAAGGAGGGGGGGGCGTCTCCATATTAAAATTGTAATAAACTTCGAAATTTTTATACACAAATTCTAATTTCATACACAAATAATAATTTTTACATACAATTGTATGTCTCCGATGACAATACAATACTTTCTTATTTTCAAAGCTAATTATCCATTAATAGAATTATTTTAATGAAATTTTGATTACACCTTAAAAAAACAAGTATATTAAATAGTGAAAAATCTAGAAATCTTAAATAGTTTAAATAAATTTAGAATATCTTATTTTTATAATCTATAACCACGTAACCCAACAGTAAATATTTGTTCGGTACAAAAAGATAAAGTGAAATTTGAAATAATATTAAAAAAGCTTCTTTTTACATTCCTGTTATCATATCTTAAGAAGAAATTGCGCAAAAATTAATATTTCTTGATAACAATTAATTAATTTTCACCATTATAATATTGTTTTTCATGATAATGCAACATTATATAATGGTGAGTTTTCATTTAAAAAACATGAATTTTATGATTTTCAGATTTTTTTCCTTTCTTAATTATCAAAATTATGGATTTGAATGGAAGCTATTATTGATTGCTTCTTCTTGATTGTATGTTTCCATTAAATCTAATAACACTTTACTACGCGTTATTTTGTACAAAAGGCATCTAATCTTTTTATTATATTTATTTCTGAAAACAGATCATTATTTCCCGAAATATGAAATGATTTTTTTTTTCTTCTTTTAGTCATCGCTTGGACATATCGGTTCATTTCAAAAGACTGCAGTGAGTAAATCTCATTATCTCATTCCAGATTAGTCTACTCCCTAAATCAGAAATGATAAACGATACTCTTCCAATGTAAATTCTGGATTAGTCGAGGTTTACACTGGATTACACTGAATATTATAGAATAGAAAAATTGCTTGTAATTCAGTTTTGCGCAAGAAATAAAAAGAGCTATTTTCAACCTTCAAAAATTAATCGCACCAAATATATAACAAGAATGAAAAAGCATCAATCTGGCGTAGATTATGAAACAATTTTCAATACCATCAATATATTTTTAAGAAATTTCTTATATCCATGCAATGAAACGAGATATCTGAATAAACAATTTGAAAAAATACGAAACAAAGTAAACATTCATTTTCAGCAAATGATGTCTATTGTTGGCAATGTATGCGAATTCATTCAAGCTGCCTTCTTTTATGATTTATACACACACGTTGCCACGTATTACACAAAAAATGAGTTTTATAATGCATACATCAATTGAAAACACACTTAGAGCAAGTAAAGTCCGTTCAGCAACGGAGTACTTTTGTGCGCCCCTGTAAATAAGTTATAAATGTTACTTACCTTTGATTTTAGAAAGAATGTCGTAATTTACCTCATTGATACATAGTAATTCCATTTTGTTTGAAGTTATGAAACATCATTGAGTTACTATACAAACAATGCTTCTAATGTAATCGAACTAGTCACTGTAACACGGAAATATTCAGAATAAAAATATTTGCTATACATGTTAAAATCTTTGGCGATCTCTTTGGTTATTAACTGCTGACATGCGGCGAATACGAAAGTAATACCGTTTTTCGTAAATTAAAAACTTTATTATTTAAACGTCTTCAGTTAAAAATTATTTTCATCTACGTTCTATTCACCGGGTAATATATTAAGTAAACCGGAAAGCCCAGTTGCACATTCTCTAGTTAATTTATTAAATAATCACATTTACAAATATAAATATTCTTACATTTTAAATCGAGCATCGAGCATTTTATATCTTAATGAGTTGCCCAACAACAAAAATTAACGAGTAAAATAGATTTAAGTGGTAAAAAAATACAATCTAGATATCACGACTTTCAACTATTTGGAAATTGTTGTCATTTAAAACATTTGTAAAAAAAAAAAAAAGAACGATAAAAACAGATACACGGTGTCTGAAAATGTTCTGAACGTTTTAAAAATTCAATTACAAGTAAATGGTGACAGGTATTAAGGTTAGACTAGCGATAGAGTAATGCAGAATATCAGGTATTTCTTTACTGTGCTTCTTCGTTTTAATTTCAAATATAAATGATAGATGGAACTGCACGTTTGATGCCGTTTCAAACTGAAATAAAGATAAAGAAGCTTTGAAATTTTAAAAGCAAACCGTTTTCCTTTTTTGGGTTTCTACAGCTAAAAAGAACAGAAGACTTTAATTCGTCTTTATACATTGGATTGAACACTCAACCAGTTTGATATAGTACAGTTTCATCTATCGGGTATATTTGATACTAATTTTAAAAAACGACCTGTCCCTGTTACGAAACTATGTACGAAGAACATAAATGGCAGATAATTAAAATAAAGTAGATATGCTCAATTATTCAACAGTTCTTTGCTAGAATCTGTAATCATTTTAATTTAAAAATACACATTTTGAAAGTAGAAATTTAATACAGCTAAAGTCAAAACATTTCTAATTTATTCACCAGTTAGGTTGAACGGTTTAACCACTGAGAAGACTGGTTATAAAATTTCAAAATCATCATAATGGTGAAAGAATTTACATACAGCCATCAAATAAATTCATTTCTTTTCAGTTGAAAAAGAAAAACAAAACTCTACAATGCCATGCAACCTCATAAATAAAGGATGCAAAAAAGAAGCATATTTTACGATATTCTAAACATCTTATTTCTGAAACCAATTAGTATCTTTTTAGGAACTAAACAAGAATGTACAGTGAACTTTTTTTACATGCCAAAGATTTGTAGAGTGAAACTTAAATGACAAAACTGTCATGTTATCCACAGATATTTTATGTTAAACGTGAAATTTGAAATTTATTTCTCGTAAAACTGTCATTTTAAAACTGCATATTATTAAATTTTACAATGTCTCACAAATCATATAATGTTTTTTATTAATCCGTCTAGCATAAACAATGTTTCTTATGTCCCAGATGCGTCGCAAAATCATGAATTTGGAAAACTAAAATGACATTTGATAGTAATACGATATTTCATATATATTTTTTAATTTTTCATTAACTAAATAAAAACACTTAATAAGTAATGAAAACTAAAATGTTTTATAGAGTTAAATATATCTGTATTCAATATTTTTAATTCTCAGATTCGAATATTATGCGTCACATCTAGTGCTGTAAAATAAGCAAAATATAAGAAAACGATACTGAAGATATTTTAGATGCACATAGTATTCGATTCTATACGAGGATATTTATAACTGAAATAAGTATATGAAATAGGAAATGTATTGTTAACAAAATCTAACATTATCAATAATACTCTTTTTTTATATATCTCTCTGGCACCTTATCACATGTAATTTGGGAATAGCTGCGGTATCGTGTGTGTTGAATCTATCTATCCCCACCATTATTCTTCTAAACATCCATGAAGAAATGGTGCGGAATGCTCCGAGAGGATAGAGAACTGAATATCCGGATAAAGGGAGAAAAGGTATCTAGGCGAAAAGATTATTTTCTGAAAGCACTTCCGATAATCTCCAACTACATTCAATAAGGAAAAAAAAACGCCACCAAAAAATGGAGCTTTGCAGAGATTTTATTGAAAAATTTAGCCTCGAGGAACAGTTAGAGTTCATAAAGTGTGATAAAAAAGTGTATTGTGAGAGCAAGATAATATAAAATGGATTTGATTTATTTTTTAACATTACATTTTAGTCAAATTAAGTAGAAATATGATTACATACGGATTTATTTTATAACATACCATGTCTTTAATATTTTATTGTTGATTATTTTAATTTAAAACCAGAGCGAGAAATAATTTATTAGACATGTATTAAAAAGTACCTTCCAGCACTATTTCTTTTTTTTTTGCATGCATAACAACGATTTAACAATTACTTGAAGTTAACGATAAATTTTATTGGTACGATTAATCTATATGCTCTTCTATGTTACAAAAGGCAGATTATCTTTAAAAACATTATTTATGTATAAACCTCATACAATCTTTGTTTAATTATGTACCTCAAAAAAGGAAATAGCTGAATGAATTCAAAATTTCACTAAGCTACTAAAAATAAAAGTCTAATTAAAACGGAATTTTTGCAAAATTTAGAAAACAAAAATTAAATATTCTGTGTAACATACAGTAAAAGAACTTTTTTCGAAGTATCACTGTTATAAAAGAAAAAATATTTAAAATAGCAAATGGAACTATGAAATTACATAAATTAAAAAAATTCAGTTGAAATATGTATATTATTTTAAGAAATATTGCAGGTTAATGTTTTCATTCTTTTGAATTAAAGATTATTTTCTAACACTCTTCATATACAATGCCTAAGTACAGTCGCCGTAGTTGCAATTGCAATTACTTAATCTAAACATTGGAAGAAATATCAAATCTTTAAAAAACACAAAGCAACGGCCTAAAATTTGAATGGTATTAAAATAAAGTTTCCTTCTTATAAAAATATAATATTTTATTTTCAAATTTAGTCAGAAACAATAACTCTTTATTTACTATTTATCATAAATAAGCGAATTAATTTCTCCAGTTCAGTATCATTAATTAATTACATAGGTGTACAAAATTTACGTTTTTAAATACCTTAAAACATTATAATGTATCCGTACATACTTGTAATACCAAAAATTATCTAATTATTTTTCTCAAGTATGGTTATTTCAGAAGCTGCGTAAGTATCTGCTACATTGATGTATGTTGATGCCAGTTGAGCCTAATTACGGCAAATAATTGATAAATAACAATTTTTATTAAAAAATTACAAAGCTGTATGTATACATATTGAATGCGATTAAACATATTTGAATTTACTTATACTTCTTAGTCAAAGGTCTAATACTGATTTTTCATTTTGCTATTAAAACTGCGTTTTTGATTTTTTTTTTCTCTTATGTAATGATTTTATATTTTCATATTAAATAGCTAGAAATGATTTGCAATCCTGTGCCATATGTCCCCTGTAGTTTTAACAGTGCGCAGTTAATCTTTGTTTTACTGGTTGTCTTGAAAAGACAGCTTTAAAAATGAAAAACAAATGCCAATAATTATTAACAGTAATTGTTTTCCAGGATATTAATGCATGAAGTTATTAATTTTTCTTAGCACCTAGAATGGGTAAGTAAAATATTTTCTAAAAAAGTAAAAACTTTTGTTCAAAAATGGTACGTGATACACCCTTTTTATCGTGGTACTTGAATTAAAAACCAAAAATTACTTTAAGAAAAGTCCAAATTATCAAAAGTGGTTTGTCACTGGGTTACGAATCCTGGTTTTGATGTTATTAAAAAAAATGTTGTTTTTAAAATTTCAAAAGTGTGTTCTTTTTACTCACATGTATATAAAAGTAAAATTAACTTAATTAAATGGAAGAAAATTAAACTATTTTTAAAATTGTATTTTTTAAATTCCTTTAGCACAAAATTACAATATATAAATGACTTGTAATAACCCTTTTAAAACTACGCGAGCATTCCATCACTTTTATTTTGTCTCTAAATATGATTGAACTTTAAAGCGCATTTAGAAATTATTACCTAGGTGGTATTTTCTTATTAAGAATAAAATCCAGCGTAAATGTTGTTCACAATTGAAGTACAGTATTACTTGTGAAAAAAGAGCCTGTAAAAAACAGATAAGTGTTTTAAATAATTCTTTTTTTCCAGACTACCAGAAAAAAATCCATAAAGGATGATACACGACTTAAAATTTTAAACCCGTCTAAAATGGAATTTTTTTGTTATTCCTTTTAATTCCGTGTTATCATTTTTACTGTACTTATCAGGAGAGATGGTCTTGAAAATTTAAATGATATTTGTTTATTTCATGATTATTTCATGTGCTCATGAATTAAAAGATTTTCTTTATAAAGCGATTTAAAAAAAACGCTCCCAATTTTCAGTCTGAAATCTGTATCAAAGATAACACACCCAAAATAGAAACTGCCCTAGTGCTTTATGTAATTACTGCAACATTACCGAATTAAGAAAGCGGTCTCCAGCGTGCAAAAGGATACCCGGACGCTCATTTCTCCAGATATCTGTTCTTGATTGTAAATAAATTGTGCGAGAATTTAATTAAAAATATTGGAAGAATAATATTTTAACCGTAGCCCACATTAACTTTTGATATTTTTCACTGTTTACGTAGATTTTTCTTCAGAGTACATATTAGCATAATATAACAAATTTGTTTTTGTTTTTTACTTCTGTTAATAATACATTTTGAACTTATAATTAGAAGGATAATGGATTTATTTAATTAAGGTGTTCAGCATTTCCATTTTCTGTAAAAGAAATTAAGACGTATGAGAAACACTTTGACATTTGGCTTACTTTACATTCATTAAAAATTGTCATTCATGAAAAATATTGAAAAGCGTCATTCGTCTGTTGTACTGAACAAAAATAAAATTATGAATAAAAAAATGAACTGAACTCCGAAGATGCCATTGCTAATCTGCGATTAAAAATACAGCCACCATGTTCGAAAGGTTATCTATTTAATAACTTTCATTTCCATAACACCAGAAAGAAAAGAATGCATCAGAAAATTTTAATTCAGTTTGATTTTCCACGTTACACTGTAGAAAAAGACGAATGTTTCGTAATATAGAAAAATGTCATATAACCACAAACGAAAATAGACTCAGAGATATCCACGATTTTAAAAAATCGTTCTTTATCTTTAGAAACAACAGGAACCGTTATATTTTCGAAATTTAAAGATGAATTTATGAAAAATAAAGCTTTTTTCTTTGGTACCACTGTGTTTTGAAAACACCTCTGAGTAGTTTCTGTAGAGTATTAATCAGTTCTCTCTCAAACCGAAATGTTTGTTTTTGGAATGCTATAAATTTTCAAGTAAACATTTTCATGTTCAATGAACATATTTTACCCACAACCATGTTAAATTAAGAGCTTTAAAATTATCATCAAAATTAAGGTTATTTTGTTACTCCTGCATCTATATTTTCAGTTACACAATTGAAAATGTTTATTTTAGAATTGATACCATCCTAAAAACAATATTTTGTTTTTAGAAAACTGGATAATGCATTTTAGACGAGGAGTGTTTTCTTAAGTAAGTACCGTTTTGATATTAAAAAACACAAGGCCATTTGTTTTTAACAATTTTAATTTTACATTAAAGCACGCACCTTAGACTACTTTCAACATAATTTTCGTATGTATTAAGACACTTATTGTATCGTACGATCAGCTTTTGTATGATGTATGTTGTTTCAGCATGAAGGAATCGCTTTCCTTCATGACAATGCCTGTCCTCACATGGCTTATGGAACCCAGGATCTCATCGAATCATATGGTTGGAAAAACCCTCCGTATATCCCTGATCTAGCGCCAAGTGACTACCACTTGTTCCTGCATTTAAAGAAGCATCTCGGCGGTCAACGCTGCATCGACGATGACGTTCTTTTAAATGCTAAAAGGTACAAATTAACAAAATAATACACAGTAAAATATATTTTATTAGTTTTTTGATATGTCTCGGCTCACCCCGAGCCATTTTCAAAAACAAATGAGAATATTCTATAATTACACGGTCTTTGAAGTTATTATTTGAAATGCTATCATTTAATTTTCATGTACTTTTAAAAAATACGCACTTTATCTTTTATTTTTACTTGGTTGTTTATTTTCATATAGTAACTTGAGCCACAATTTTGGTAAGTTAAAAGATGCTGCATCGTTCGTTACATATTGTATTTTGCGTGTTACTATATCTATGGTTTATCTTATTATGGCTGGTTAGACTAAATAGACTAGAGGGAAAAATTACTTTACTTTCATTGAAATTTTTTTGGATGGTTTCTTCTTGATATAATGATGCCAGGGCTGTGATTTTTTTTATTATACTTAATATCAGCTATATGTTCTTTTTTTCTGTAACTAAATTTCCTGCTTGTCATGCCAATATAGTAATTCTTAGATCCGTCTTCTTTAATAAAAGGTATTTCCTATACTCCTGAATAATTGTCAAAATTAATTTTGTCAAAGTACTTTCTGAAATTTGTTTTCCCCACAATTAACTATTTTACATTTTACACTAAACAAGAAAAACCTAATAGAAGAATCGAAAATAAAATGTATTTTCACTAAAAACAAATGATCTCGTGATATCTTCTGTATGCAAAAATACGCGAAACTCTCATAAAAGAATTACTGAATAAAAGTTAATATTATCTCTCCTTTATATGTCTTATTTTGAAAGGATTTTATGTTATTTCTTAAGCGATAATGTGATAAAAAATGGTTATGATCGAAAAGGTGATACTGATATTATCTTGTTCAAATTATAGTATTTAAAATGTAAAATAAAAAATAACTAGATGGAGCCCGTCAAAATTTGACGGCAAACAACTTGATAGTACCATAAAAATAAAATTTACAGTTGCTTTAACTTGACAAATTTCATAGTGGGGAGCGTAATGTGATTAAGCGGTTACAGACCTTTCCAACGATATATCACATGAGGGGTGTGTGCAAAATTTAGAAAAGTACCTCCTTGGGGGGTCAAAGTGTGGGGATAGACATGGGAGATGCATAATATGATTAAGCGGTCACAGACCTTTCTAACAATATATGACATGAGGGGTGTCAACAAAATTTAGAAAAGTGCCCCTTAGGGGGGGGACAAAGTGGGGGGATGGACACCGGAGATGCATAACATGAATAAGCGGTCAAAGACTTTTCCAGCGATATATCACAAGAGGGATGTGTGCAAAATTTAGAAAAGTGTCCCACTTAGGGAGGGGGTGGCAAAGTGGGGAGATGGACATCGGAGATGCATAATATGATTAAGCGGTCACGGACCTTTCCAACAATATATGACATGAGGGGTGTCAACAAAATTTAGAAAAGTGCCCCCCCGTGAGGGGGGAGGGAAAGTTGCGGGATGGACCCCGGAGATGCATAACATGAATAAGCGGTCAAAGACTTTTCCAGCGATATATCACAAGAGGGGTGTGTGCAAAATTTAGAAAAGTGTCCCACTTAGGGAGGGTGGGGAGTGGGGAGTGGGGAGTAGGGGGATGGACCCCAGAGATGCATAACATGAAAAAAAGGTCACATGCCTTTCAACTTGCAACTTTTTTCTCGAAGGAATTTGACAATATTATTTTTTTTTTTACCCAAGACAATTTAACGATATTCTTAATTTTTTTGCGTAATTCGTCAAACGTTCATGGAAAAAATCATGAAATTCGCTAATCAATAGTTGTTAAATTATAAAATTCAACAATCGATAGCAGTAAAATTGGTCAATCGATAACGGAAAAATCACGAAATGCATCAAATGGTCTCCCGTAAAAAAATTGTCCTGCACACTGATATGATGATCAAAAGGGTTTTGAAGTATAGGACAAAATTAGCACTTGCCAAACAGCGGGTAATACTGAAAATTTGGCAATGGAATTTATTGCCACCACTGGTCAAATATAATAGTCACACTCACCAATTGCGATGATTGAATGAAAAAAGATATTTTTCTCTGCTGCCGCTCGACAAATTTCGAAACCATTTGGCGAATTTCAAGATTTTATCCCCGAAATTGACGGATTGTGATTTTTTTTTCTCGAAGCCATTCGACGATATTCGAAAAAATTTCCCCCCAAAACCAGTTGATGAATTTTGCGATTTTTCCACTGTCGATTGACGAATTTCGAAATTTATCGACTATCGATTAACGAATTTCACGATTTTTTCCATGAACGAACCAATTGCATACTTTCTTTCCGCTAATGTTTTACACATTTTGCCCTTTACAATTCAGCCAAAGAGTTGAAAGTTGTTTCTTTCCAGAAATGTCAGGAATGAAACAATGATTCTTTAGGATGAATTTCCTTCCTTCGATGCCCCATGGAAGAATGTGTGCGATGCAGCAACGGGCGTCACTGACTTTTTAGGGCACCGGCAGACTAAAAACATCTAACAAATCTTCGCGGGGGAAAAAAATCACAGATTTTGTCAAATGATTGAGGAAAAAACATTAATTTCATCAAAGGATCATGGGAAAATATGACTTTCGTTAAAAGACCACAGAAAAAACGTGAATTATGCAAAAGGTTCGCGAAAGATAAGCAAATTTTGTCAAAGTATCGCAAAAAAGGAAATTTCACCAAAAGATCACGCTTTTTTACTGAATTTCATATAAAAATTGCGGAATAAAATGTATTTTATCAAAGAATCGCTGTAAAATGCGAATTTCATTAAAGGATCGTGAGAAAAACGCGAAATTCTTCAAAGGATCGCTGAAAAAACGCGAATTTCGTCAAAGAATTGCTGAAAAACCATGAATCTTGTCAATCAAAAGCAGCAGAGAAAACGCGAATATTGTCAAAAAGTTGCGAAAAAAGCAAATTTCGCCAAAGGATCATGGAAAAAAGACGAATTTTGTCAAAAGATCGCAGGAAAAACACAACTTTCATCAAATGATCGCTGAAAAAACACAAATTAATTCGTAGGATCGCTGAAAGAATGTGAATCTCAACAAAAAGATCCGGAAAATTTGCGAATTTCGTTAAAGGATCACGAAGAAAATGCATAATTTGTTAAAGGATTGCTCAAAAATGTGAATTTTGTGAAAGGTTTATGGAAAAATGCAACTGTCTTTATTAAAAACAGCACACACATAAACATCTATACAAACCTGCAGAAAAATCATTAATTTCATCTGTCAGGTGCGGGAAAATCCTTAATTTCATTGGTCGGGTGAGGAAAAATAATGAATTTTGTCGAATGGATGCAGAAAAAACGCGAAGGGAAAAAAGAAAGTCAGAAAATCCTACATTTGGCCGTTTTTTTCATATTTTTAATCGCCAGTTTTTCAAGTTTTATCTCCGAGTGGCGACTGATTTTCATCTTTAGGTGGCAATAAAGTCAATCGCCAATTTTGAGTATTACTCGCTGACTGGCGAGTGCTAATTTTGACCTATATCACAAATACTGTATTTAGATATACACTATAATGACAAAATAAATCAATAGATGGAAAAGTGTGTAGTGTATTCTGCATTCACTACTCAGCCAATTGCCGGTCCCCAACCTAGCTTTAATTCAAGGTGGGTGTTTTATTTATTTGAATTATTCTGCAAAAATTTCAAACATTTTAAAGCAGCTATGAATTTTATTTTTATAGTACTATCAAGTTGTTTGCCGTCAAATTTTGACGGATTCCATCTAATTACATATTAAAATGTGTACAGAATAATATAAAAAAAAATTTTAAACTGAAATTTTACACTCATATCTTAATTGTAAGTTTTATTGTTTACATCTGAAACAATGTGCTGATTTTAAGAATCTCATTCATTCACACTATCATGACAAAATCATTAAAATGCGCTGGTAAAGCATCTAATGCATATGAATGCATATTTTGAACTGGTTTGCTTTATTCTTTGGGGGTTCGTTAAAACTTGACGGCAAACAACTTGATAGTACCATGAAAACAAAATTCATACCGAACGATTGTTGAATTTCAAGATATTTTCCTGCAACTAATCAATAAATTTCACAATATTTTATTGTAATACCATGTTATTTATGAACTCTATACGTATCTGTATGCATGTCAACACAAACACATTAAGAGAGGTTTCCATTTACTGACGAAACACAGATTAATAATATACAATTGTGATTATCTGACATTTATTCCTCACAAAATGCACATTTAATAAAGTTAAATTTAAGAAATGTAAACAATGCATTTTTAATGAGGGAAATAGTATTTAATTATGGAACCACAGAAAAATATTCATAACCGCTTCAAAATGTTAAAATTTTTAACAAAATACTCCTAATTTAAATAAATAAAAAACCCACCTCAATTCCAAATCCAAGCTGGGGACAGGCAATTGGCAGATGCACTCACAGAACCTAACCTCATCCGAAGCTCTTTCTACTTATCAGCACACCACCAACAAATGATACGCTAATGTACTATCTAACATTGGTAGTACATGATTTTTTTTTACTCGGCAGTTTTTTTAAACACTGTCCAGTAACAAATTTACAAATAATTGATAAAAAAATTGCAAAATTCATCAATTGATTGTGAAATAAATAGCAAAATTTGTCAAATGGTGTTGGGAAAGAAATCGGGACATTCATCAAATGGTCTCGTGAAAGAAATCAGCAAATTGTCTCAGTTAATAAATCGCTAAATTTGTCAATCAACTGCAGAAAAATCATGAAATTCATCAAACAATTGAAAGAAAAAGCTAATTTTATCAAGGAATCATGGAAATAAATAGCAGATTTTGTCAATCGATCATGAAAAATATAGTGAATATCGCAAAATTATATCCGTAAAAAAATGCCTTTCATTTTAAATATATAGATTGGCGACACAGCAAGTTTTTAAATTTGTCCCTGCTGGTGAGTTTTTTTTTTTTCGTGCAACTGCTGGTCGAATTTTGCAATTTTTCTCCCCGCAGCAAACTGAAGAATTTTCCATTTTTCTTCACATGATCGACTGAAAATTTCATGTAATTTTGTGCCACCAAATTACTAAATTTACAATCTCCCCCCCAGGAGTGAGTGGTGTTTTGGAAGTTTGGATTACAATAAATATTTGGTACTTTTTCATTTTATCATTATTTATTCTGGTTTGTTGAATTCTTTGGATTCACCATATAATGTTTGCTAAATTATACTGGATGGAAACTATTTATAGTACGATCAGTTCTTTTTTTTTCTGGAAATATATTTGCAGTCTGGCTTATTTAGGAACTCTTAACAGAAAACATAACAGAAATTTGTAAGATGCTGAAACAGCCTTTTGTATATTTTAGTATTGGGTTATATTTAGCATTGGGTTATATTTAGTATTGGGCGAGTACATGCAGAGTATTTTATACATTGATTCTCTAACATCATCTATCAATAGACAACAACAAAAAGCGGCTACTCATTTTCAAACAGCCGAATGTTAACTATTAAAACATCTGAAATATCATATATAAAAAAAATTAAAATTGTTTTTCCAAATAAAAATAAACCCCTTTAAAAAAAACGAAAAAAAATACTTATAAAAACTCATAAGCAAAATAGTACTCAGTAGCAAAAAATACACCAAGCATGCAACAATTACATTATGCGCACTAAATAATTTCGCGAACAAAAAGAATTAAGAGATATCCAAAGAATTCAATCATGTATACAGAAATAGATATAGGTTTCTATGTTCCTGAACTAAATAAAACAAAATAAATAAAGATAAAATGAAAAAATACCTGATAATTGTAATCCAAACTTCTTGCCTAGGACGATCGTACAGTCGTTCGTTTTGTAAACAGTCCCAAATACGTCTCTAGAGAGGAAATAGCCCTCACCTCATTGGCCGGTCCTATCGGAACATTTTCTGACGCATGCGTATTGGGTCGAATATTTATGGAAAATTTGACAAAAAAAAAGCAAACTGCTTTAAATATATGGATTTTTAATTCCATAATTGTGTTGCTTATTTTTTACGAGTTGGTAAAATTGTTCAATGTGAAACTAATTGTAAATATTTCTTTGCAAATCAAGGACACTTAATCTTTAAGTTTTTATTTATTTCAACATTCAACTTCTATTATACATCTAAAACACCTGTTCTGCTACGCTGTGTATATTATTTGGGGTTGTAAAGCGCCAGAAATATAGAAAAAAATGCTACAGTGCATATATTTCCAAAAGATTTTAAAATGGCATTATTTTTTTCTATTACGCTTAAAATATTGAGAAATTAAAGTTTCTCGTAAAACAGGGTGGCTAGTGGTCAGGGAAAAATACAGCCCAAAAAAAGTGATAAACACCAGTATATTCTTATAGAAAAATTTATTTGTGTTATTCTATCAAGTAATCAATTTTAATTTTTCTATAAGAATATACTGGTAATTACCATTTTTTTTACTGTATTTTTCCCTGACCACTAGCCAGCCTGTAAAACAAACGCTGTTACTTTTATGGATAATCATTTTTACAAACTAAAGGATTAAATTTAGAATTTTAAATGTCATGTAAAATAATTAAATTTTTATATCTATATTCTAATTGTAAAAAAATACATAATAATGTTAATTATGCCCAGTTTTTAGCCTCTCGTAAGTCATTTTTGTCTGTTTATAAAGCGTACTCAAGCAACCTTCTCAAAACATTTTAATATTTTTCAATATTTTTTAGAAAGCTTAGTTGTTTAAAGGCAGAGACCGACAGTTTAATCTTATCTCAAAACTTATATCAGTAAATAAGTATATCGGATAAAAATTGGAGGGAATTTTTTATTCATTGTGGGAAGACGTGGATTTCCGTCATCAAAGTCTAAAAATTGCTTTCTAATATAAACTACACGAAATTACTTTTTAGCCGATTGAAACAGGGGCGTATTTACACGCTAGAAGGATTTCTTTAATGCCTTTGAATGCTTAAAGATAATATTAATTTCCAGGAAGTAATGAATTAGATTCAAAAGTGAAAGTAGCAGTTTTAATATAAAAAAAAATCTTCTCGTTCATGTTTAATGAGCCATTTAATTAAGCATTTTTTTATAAGTATTGCTTGCATTTTTTGTAAAGTTATTTCAGTTTATTTTGTAAAGTTATTTCAGTTTATTTTGTAAAGTTATTTCAGTTTATTTTGTAAAGTTATTTCAGTTTATTTTCTTATAATTTACAAATATTTTGTATGTCTAAATTTGTTTTATTTGCGATTTTTCAGCAGTCATTTCATAAACAGTAATCCAGAGATGTTAAGGAGAACGTTAACTTTATTGTAAAAAGCTTGAAATTTTTCTGTTTGTTTAGAAAATGCTTTTTATGTCTTGTACATCACCTGTATTCATTTGTGTAAGAATAGAACGGATATTTATGAAGATATATACATTTTTTTTCAAAATGCCAAAACTTTCCGCATGTTTTTTGTTTTCAACCAAATTTTACCATAGTAGCAAATAACACGACGGGACATTTTCATACTTAAATTAGAAGTGAATTCAATTAGTATATTGCACACTTAATAAAATATAAGGTATGAAAACTTGTGGGTTACATTTTAAACTCTGAATGTCTGAATGAGAGCACAATATTTTTCTTAATTTAGAAGTAAACTATGAAGGGAAATCTGTGTAAAAAGACCAGACTAATAATCTGAAAATTCAGAAAAGTATTGGCGATGTGGAGAAATACATGTGTTGTTTTATAAAATTGACTGGATATTTCGAGATCTTATATTTTATTTCATATATATATTTTTGTTGTCAATATCCCTTTTACAATGCATTTACAAAACGTTCAACAATGAATAAGGTATCATTCGAAAGATTTTTGAACCAGCTTCTGACATAGTACACTCACATTTATTTAAAACATATTTTTTGATTAAAAGTGGCAGTTAATAAAAATGTAAATCAGCATCGTTTTCATAAATGAAATGAAAGGTTTTTCTGAAATCAATGTTGCCACAAAAAAAAAATGCTGCAATGCTCGGCAATGATTATAATAAAATAAATAGTACAGAAAAGATGTATTCACATGGTTTATTTTATATGTATTATTAAAAAGCAAAATTGGAATTGAAATGTTTAGAAGAAAAATACAACATCGATCGATCGAAGCACTTATAATTCATGTGTAGCTTAAAAGCTATGCATTGTTATTTAGATTAAGTTGTATTTTATATGTATTCAATTTATTTCTTGTACCAGGTTTTTTCTGAAGCGTATGAAAATACGATTGTTATATATTTTTTTTTCTCCTTGATCATTTTTTATTGTGACTTTGATGGAATAAATGAGACGACATTCTGGCGTGACTAAT
Source organism: Maratus michaelseni (assembly GCA_963931845.1). Taxonomy (NCBI): domain Eukaryota; kingdom Metazoa; phylum Arthropoda; class Arachnida; order Araneae; family Salticidae; genus Maratus; species Maratus michaelseni. Next base: position 315,581,093 of record OZ007595.1, on the reverse strand, counting down.
GCTGTTTGTAGATATTTTTATCCTTCATTTGTCTTTAGAAGTTTAAACCTGCTTCTAAAACTATTAAACTGCAGTTTAAAATCCTCGCACAGGTATATTGGTTATATTTCAAAGTTGATTACAATTGATATTGTTAGAAAACAGTGTAATTTTTTTTTATTTTATCAAATGAATTAACTAAAGTTTGAAAAAATGTATTTTGAATTTATCATTAAATAATTGCTGTAATAGTAAATAAAACTAATAAAAAATTAAGCTATGAAAAATTAAAAGCAGTGGTGAAAAACGTCTGTATCACTATTATACCTTTTGTTAAATATCTTTCATTCCCTTAGGTGTGGCATAGTCTAATAAAATCTAATAAAAATCTATGTGTCATTTAGCACATAAATCATCTTCTCTTTTTCTCATAATAATTTGGTAAACTGACCAGTATAACCATAAACCCAGAATTGTTTTATTATTGGGCATCGCCTTGGAGACTTTGATGAATCGTTTATCTCTAAAGCATGCGGAGAAAAACACCTCTCTCAAACAGCTGCTTTGAGAAATTACACATGGTGATTTGTACACGAATACAAGAATGGAGATTGTGGGATAGAAGGAGAGCTTTTAATTCAATTTTCTGAAGGAATAAATTAAAAAAACACACGTATCAATTAATTCTCATAAATATGTAAAACACATTTTTAAAATTATGCAGTGGACTTTTTATTTGGTTTTGCAGTTGTGAATTCTCAAACAAGAATACCCAATCAAATATTATTTTGATGTTGTTTCAAAAGTGTCAAGACTTTTTTCAGTAAAATTAGTTATGAAAACGTATTTGTCTTTCAACAATATGGAATTAAAACTAAGGATTGATTATACAAACATCATTAAAAAATTTCAGAAAAACATTGTTTCAAAAAGTGTATCATTGTTTCTCAATGTTTCGGTTTGAAATAATTATTTTCAGGCATAGTACATGTTGTAAATTTTCAGACGTATACAAACAAAATTCGCGATTATGATCCAAATGTATTGAATGCAAAAAAAAAAAAAAAAAAAAAAAAAAAAAAAAAAAAAACTATGAGAAAGCACCTAAAAGCGTTATTTATTTTGCAATTTTCTCCGTCCAGATAAGTGAGCCACATTTCTGAAACAACCATATAGAAGATACTCGCTGATGAAGATAAATCTTTTCGCAAATTAACTGGAAAGTGGTCATATAGGAAAGTTCTGACGTGAGGTGGATACGTTTTGATTGTAGAATACGGTATCGTGTTCATAAGCATCTTTAGTAGTATTTGGAATGCTTGCGTTGTTCATAATATTGATTGATGAATTATAAGAAATTTTAGGGATTTTATTGTTACACTTAGGTTTGTGCGATATCACGATATGAATTTTTTAAATACTAAATAATTTTTAAGTATGTGTTTAAAGTTTTGTATTAAATTATTTTGTATTAAATTATTTTGTATTAAATTATTAAATTATTAAATTATTAAATTATTAATTATTAAATATTAATATAATTATTAATAATATAATAATATTATAATAATAATATTATAATAATAATATTATAATAATATTATAATAATAATATTATATAATTATAATAATAATATATTAATAATAATAATAATAATAATAATAATAATAATAATAATAATAATAATAATAATAATAATAATAATAATAATAATAATAATAATAATAATATATTATAATATATTATAATAATAATATTATATAATAATAATAATATTATAATAATATTATAATAATAATATTATAATAATAATATAATAATATTATTATTAATATAATTATTAATATTATATTATAAATATTAATATATATATAATATATAATTATTAATATAAATATTAATATAATTATTAATTATTAAATATTAATTATTAAATTATTAATTATTAAATTATTTTGTATTAAATTATTTTGTATTAAATTTTGTATTAAATTTTGTATTAAATTTTGTATTAAATTTGTATTAAATTTTGTATTAAATATTTTGTTTAAAGTTTTGTATTTTAATTTTTAAGTATGTGTTTAAAGTTTAAGTATGTGTTTAAAGTGTTGTGTTTAAAGTTAAGTATGTGTTTAAAGTTAAATTCACCGTTTTAAAAGAAGCATTTTACAGTACATTTCTGCATGATCAAAATAATTCATCTTTACTTTAATTACCTATTCTTTTTCACCAATACGCAAATGTAACATTTATTTTGCTAGCATTGAAAAAGAATCTTTCTATTGATATTCGCATACCAATTTGCATTAAGTAAGACTACTTACAAGGCGTGAGAAGAAAAAGAAAAACATATTAAAAACAAAACAATTATAAGAAAGATTCAACGCTAGTTCTTCCTTCAACTTCCTTATTGCAGTCACTTTTGGTCAAATAGCATTTTAACTTATCGATACAGATTGCTTTTTTTAGATAAGAAGGAAGTGAGCGGGATGTGATGCAAGCTTATTTCAAATATGTAATTGATCTTAGAAATAAATCACGAAAACAGCGACCAGCTGTCACGATAGAGATGAATGCGTCCTCGATGGCTAAAAAATTGCATACTACAAGCAAAATGAATGGTATCCTGATCACAGATGTTAACACAGTTATGGTATCAATCATCTATAATCGAGATTCCATCCATTTATCTTTTTTTATTTGCAGTAAAAATGCTACGTTGCTATGGCAACTCCTAACGAATAACAGCTATCACTTGTCAGATTCTTTCTCTGTACGATCTAATCTGCCATATGTACTAATTTCGCTATGCATATTTAGTTGTAAAATAAAAGTTAACAAAACAATGTCGCCCCCTTACGGACTATCAGTCAACGTATAGCTAAAAATTATATATGTTAGTTGTATTGGGTGTTAACAAAAGATGATAGATTACAGATTTTTGACTTTTATACTTACTTCTGGTGAACAATAATAATGAAACAAAAAACATTTCAAATCTAACATTTTTTTGTTTTCTTTTTCCGTTATTAACATCATAAAACATTAAATATAGACTCACACATTTCTGTCAGTAAACGTACTACTATTCAACATTACTAATATATACAAGACTACAGTACAAAACTTTCTTTCTAATGCTTGCTGTTTAAAGAAATATAATAAAATATTTAGGTTTCGTTTCCCTTTTCCAAAACGAAAAAAATCTTTTCATACATACATATTTTGCGAAATTTCTGCAGTTGAAACATTGAAAGAGATGCAGATGTCGTAAATGGGTGTATTTGGAGAAGAAAAAAACTTTTATGAGCGGTGTTCCTGTGTGGTTTTGTATTGCAAAAACTAAATTAGTTTCCTTCAAATGTATTCCGTTTGTGAAGCTAAAAGAAAGAAAAGAGTTTCGAAAAAGAAAAAAAAATAGTTGAAATAACTTTGATATATTTGTTCTTGAATCAATACTCCAATGTACACTAACACAGGAATATTAATACTCTAGTTTTCATGTATGTATGTAGTATAATAAAAAGTGCAACATTCCATGCTAACTCTTCCACAAATCATCATATAAAAATGTGACAGTGAAATGTCTTTCCATTTTGAACTCTCAGAATTATCCAGAATTTTTTATTTTCTAAAACATATTTTATTCAAATTTGAAGAGTTTCAAATTAATTTACGAGTTTAATTCCTTTATATATCCTATAAGCGTTTAGTATTCGTCTCTTGTCCCTTATGCTACTTTCTGGATTAACGCTTGAAATTGTCAAAGGTCATTAAAGACAATTTAGAAATGATGTCTTGAATATATTTAACATCCCATACGTTCCTTCTTTTTTATGTTTGGTTAATGACTAACATTTTAGTTCTTTACTTTTTATCAATGATTTCTCGAGCAATAACCATGAACACTATTTCAATAAAATAATGCATTTCATTTTATAATTTTTTTTTCATTATGTGCTTATTTCAAATATGTAATTGATCTTAGAAATAAATCACGAAAACAGCGACCAGCTGTCACGAGAGAGATGAATGCGTCCTCGATGACTGAAAAATTGCATACTACAAGCAAAATGAATGGTATCCTGATCACAGATGTCAACACAGTTATGGTAGCAATCATCTATAATCGAGATTCCATCCATTTATCTTTTTTTTATTTGCAGTAAAAATGCTATGTTGCTATGGCAACTCCTAACGAATAACAGCTATCACTTGTCAGATTCTTCCTCTGTACGATCTAATCTGCCATATGTAGGGGGAACTGGGGCACCTTGATACACCCCCTCTACTGCTCACAAGGTCATTACAGGAAGTTTCCCAACAGCTCCAAAATATGGCGCTAGTGTACACAACTACCTACAGAACGTCTTGGCGTGATTCAGTAGTTTGATGAAATGAGACGGGTGATTTAGTGTTTTTGTAGGTAAAAAGTAAATTTGAGTTGTACAATTGCAGTGGTGTTATACAGCTGTTCCAGTGTTATCAACAGGAAAGAATACCCTCCCTGGTAAGTAAAAGTACTCTTTATCAGTTCCTCATCCTTTTTTGTTAGGTAAATTATGAAGTTTTGGATTTGAGATTCATATTATTCAAAATGGCTACTTAGGGCACATTGATACAGCCTATGTTGGGGCACATTGATGCGTATCAATGTGCCCCATGATAGCTGCTAACAACCTATATTCATTTTAGTTCATTTTTTCATTATCTTTTATTAATTTTTTTCTCGTATACTCTGTAATCCAATTCTTTCCGACCATCAATTTCTAATATTAGTTTTTATTGAAGTGAAAAAGCTCCATTATTGTATACTAGAAAATTTAATAGTACTTTTGCAAACAGTGATTTTTAATTTTTCTTATTCCATGGTTACCACTATGATTAGCTCTTACAAAAAAAAAAAAAAAAAAAAAAAAAAAAAAAAAAAAAGACATAGAGAGCTGAAATTAACGAGGATGGCATATCTAAAGCTATGAAAGCTGCTTTAGAGGGAAATTTGTCAATCCGGAAAGCTGCACTGATGTTCAACACCAATCCCGCTACTCTGAAGCATCGTCTGGAGAAAATGAAAGCAAGAAATGGTGAAGAAAGAGTCAGGGGTCACGTTCTAAGTATTCCTCTCAACAGGCACTTACCGCCAAACAAGAAATACAATTAAATGAATACTTTGTTAGATGCAATGAGTTGCATCATGGTCTAACGCTGAAGCAGATAAGGCCCTTGGCATATGAATTTGTTAAAAAACTACTACGCTGTAAGTATCCTGAAAGTTGGAATGGTAATGAAATGGCAGGGGATGTCTGCAGATTTCTTCTTAATAGTTTTGAGGCACGTCAAACAACATACAAATTCGTCAATAGTAAACCTACTGTTGCTATGAACCTACTGAAACCTACTGTTGCTGAATATACTGTTTCTATGTGATAATCATGAGTCACACGTTTCTATTGATGCCATTGACAACTGTCGAGTAAATGGAATAATTTATTTGTCATTCCACCTCACACACCTTTCATAAACTGTAACCATTGGACGTAGCAGTGATTGGTCCCTTTAAAGCAAAGCTAAAAATTTCTTTCAACGATTGGCACCTGAATAATTCAGGGAAACACCTACCAATTTATGACATTCCAAAGTTGGCTAAACTTGCAAACTTAGAATCATTCACTCCGGAAAATATTATGTCTGGTTTTGAGAAGACAGGCATAGTGCCCTTCAACAGATTGGTATTTTCTGACTCTGATTTTTCTCCCAGCACAGTTTTCATACCTCATTCTCACTCTGATACAGTTGTTGTCACACCCCCTCAAACAGACTCAGCAACTCTTTCAACTGTCTTTCAGTCACAAGATAGCAATGTTCCACAAAGTGCTGATGCTACCCAGACTTCATGGCCAACTATTTGTTCAAACAAATCTGTAACTCCTGCAGATGCACGACTTTACCCAACAGCTATTGGTAGTAGAACTAACAAAAGAAAAGGACGGCAGCCTGGTAAATCTCGAATTTAAACTGATTCTCCAGTGAAAAAAAGGGCTTTCGACATTAGAAAAGTTCAAGAAGAGAAACAACCTACATCACACTAAAAGAATTGAAAAACGCAAAAATGCTGCTTTGGATAGAAGACACCAAACCTTTGAAGCGACAGACGAAAAAAAGATGGTGGAAGAATTATATTTATCGGATAAATCTGAAACACCGTTAGGACAGTGGTGTGACCAGGGCTTTACAAATTTGAAAAAAATCTGGTAGCCAGGTAGAAATTCTAGTCGCCAGTAACCCCTCCCCCCCCACCCCATAGTTACATAGCTCAGAATAGTACTTAATTAAAACAGATAAAACTAAGTATTATAAGGAAACTTATCCAAAATTATATATCTCTGAAAAACATTTTAAAAGAAATTTAAATATTGTGAGGTTTCGCTGTAATATACATTGCTAAAACAAAACAAAAAAAAAGAAAGAAAGAAAGAAAAGAAAAGCATTTTCCCGCGCTGGGATTACATAATGGGAAAGGTTTATTTTGATCCAACGATCTATGATAGGAATTTAAGAATAAATAAAAAAAAATACCTTACCCTTCTGAAGTGCAATCAATGATTTTTTTATTTCCATTTACTGCAGATAATAATCCAAACAATGTAATTATGAAATATTCTTGAGTAACAACCCAGTACCAGACACCTGTCTCCAAGACAGAGTGACGCCGTACGTGTGTGATGCAAACAGATGCTAGACGGCAAACATTTTAAGCGAAGACGAAATATTTAAAAGATGCATATTATTTTTATCAAAATGAATTATTCTTGAAATGTTAATTAAGTTTTATAGGTTTACTTCGAATGAATTAGTTATCACTTACATGTTATTATTCTTTAAAATGAATGTAATGGATTAATCAGTTTTAATTCTGAACACAAAAATCTAAATTGAAAGTTACAAAAAAGCGTTAAGACTTTTTTATCATTACATCCAATTTTTAGATGTCACATAGATTGGATTGACAATATTTCTTATTGAAACTTCCCCTCTCTCTCCACATTCTAATCACGTGTCATGGTAACTCGACTAGAACGTAAAATAATGGCGTTTTATGTGCATGAAATGGAAAATGCCTTTTAAAGGCTTTTCCATTAAAAGTACGAGAGAAGAGGGAGATTACTGCGGTTGCTGCCCGCATGAGTAGGGGTATTGGAGAGACAAAGTGTCGTTTGTACTCATTTTCAGTTCAATTTTTGTAAAAAAAGAAAATAAATAAATAACAAAGTCAGATTAAAAAACTTAGTGGCAAACTTATAATAAGTTGGTCGCCAGTGGCGACCTGGCGACCGCATTTGTCAAGCCCTGGGTGTGACTCTACATCAGATGATTTCACTCTAAGTGACCTGCTAGGTGAAGAAGCAGATACTTTGGAAGATGATACAATGTAAGATGCAGATACTTCTGACCAAAATATTGTTGATTATGACTTTGTTATAGTGCGGTTTGCAAAAAAGAGATCGGTTATTCACTTTGTAGGCCAAGTTAAACGAAAAACTGATGATGGTGACCATTTTGTCGGGTTTATGTCCAGAAAACCTGGTAACTTTTTAATTTTTCCTGAGAAAGAAGATAATTGTGGGGTTGAAGTGCCAGATATAACAAAGTTGCCCCAGTGAACAACCAGACAAGGAACAGCAAGAACATCAATTCGTTATACATTTAATTTTGACTTTGATCGCTTTAACATTCTTTACAAATAAATTGTGGGTAATCTGAATTTCTTTGAATTAATATAAAAAGGTTTGCTAACTTATTTTCTATGGAAAATATGCAGTAGCTGTTATTTTTTCACCACTTTTCCCATACGTATCAAAGTGCCCCATGAAGTGTATCAATCTACCCCGGGGACGGGGCACATTGATACAAATGACTTTTTTTTAGTTTTTTTTAAATTACACACAGAAATACTATATAAAACAACGATTGTGCCTGTTAATAACACACTACACTAGTTTTGCTGACATCACATGGAAAAATAACTTGAAATTTTTGTTTTCTGGGTATCAAAAAAATTCTTAGAAAAAAACCGCATCAATGTGCCCCAGTTCCCCCTACTAATTTCGCTATGCATATTTAGTTGTAAAATAAAAGTTAACAAAACAATGTCGCCCCCTTACGGACTATCAGTCAACGCATAGCTAAAAATTATATATGTTAATTGTATTGGGTGTTAACAAAAGATGATAGATTACAGATTTTTGACTTTTATACTTACTTCTGGTGAACAATAATAATGAAAAAAAAAACACTTTGCAGATTACAATATTTAGGTTAAATCTAATTAGTAAACTCATATATCAAATCTGATATTTTTCTGTTTATTTTTTCCGTTATTAACATCATAAAACATTAAATATAGACTCACACATTTCTGTCAGTAAACGTACTACTATTCAACATTACTAATATATACAAGACTACAGTACAAAACTTTCTTTCTAATGCTTGCTGTTTAAAGAAATATAATAAAATATTTAGGTTTCGTTTCCCTTTTCCAAAACGAAAAAAATCTTTTCATACATACATATTTTGCGAAATTTCTGCAGTTGAAACATTGAAAGAGATGCAGATGTCGTAAATGGGTGTATTTGGAGAAGAAAAAAACTTTTATGAGCGGCGTGCCTGTGTGGTTTTGTATTGCAAAAACTAAATTAGTTTCCTTCAAATGTATTCCGTTTGTGAAGCTAAAAGAAAGAAAAGAGTTTCGAAAAAGAAAAAAAAATAGTTGAAATAACTTTGATATATTTGTTCTTGAATCAATACTCTAATGTACACTAACACAGGAATATTAATACTCTAGTTTTCATGTATGTATGTAGTATAATAAAAAGTGCAACATTCCATACTAACTCTTCCACAAATCATCATATAAAAATGTGACAGTGAAATGTCTTTTCATTTTGAACTCTCAGAATTATGCAGAATTTTTTATTTTCTAAAACATATTTTATTCAAATTTGAAGAGTTTCAAATTAATTTACGAGTTTAATTCCTTTATATATCCTATAAGCGTTTAGTATTCGTCTCTTGTCCCTTATGCTACTTTCTGGATTAACGCTTGAAATTGTCAAAGGTCATTAAAGACAATTTAGAAATGATGTCTTGAATATATTTAACATCCCATACGTTCCTTCTTTTTTATGTTTGGTTAATGACTAACATTTTAGTTCTTTACTTTTTATCAATGATTTCTCGAGCAATAACCATGAACACTACTTCAATAAAATAATGCATTTCATTTTATAATTTTTTTTTCATTATGTGCTATTCATGTACCCACCACTCTAATAAAGTCAACGAGACTTGGACTGTAAAAGCTACGAAAGAAACTTCTGACGACAAAGATGAACTACTGTAGAGAACTATTAGAATATGACGAATGGGAAAAGGAAAAAACCAGAAATGCGAAAAAGTAGTAAAAAAAGACAGAAACATCATTATTCTTATAAACAAAAACTGGTTGACATTTTTCAGGTCAAAAGATTGAATAAAGGAAAATTATGGAATTAAAGGATTATTATGGAATGGGAACCCCCCGGCAAAGGAATATAAATCAAGTGGGTAAGAGTGATCGAAGATCGCACAAAGGGTTTCGTTTAATATTCCTTTCAAAACTATTTATCCTTTCTTTAATAAATCCAATTAAATTTCATTTTCCAAGATAAAAAAAGTAATGTTTTTTTAAAGTAAAAATTTATCGGTCTATTTTTCTCGTTTTGTTCAAAATCTGAATCGGTCCGATAGCTGGTAAAGCCCGATATTATACTCTATCATAATAATATCCGTCATGCGGACTAAATGCGATATTAAAAAATAATCTATTTAAAAATTAAACATGTTGCATAGAGGCCTGTAAAATGTTAAAATATGCCAATATTTCCATAATCGGGTTTTTATCATGATCCAATACGCTCTCAAATTCATATAATTACTATTCTTTATTACTCATATTGATACTCTCTTTGTATTATTGTCAAACATTTGAAAAATCCGTTAAACTTTTAATATGGCGTCTGATTAATTTTCTTTTTAATTGTCTAATGACGTCCTATTAAGCTGCTTTCAGTACATACACATACTCATACTCCTTGTTTTATTGAGAAATGTTTGAAAATTTCCGTTTCATTACGAATAGGACATCATGTTAATATTTTTTCAATTAGGGAAACTTTTTATTTCATTTTCATTTTTCGGAATTCATTTTTGGAAAACTTTCAATGGAAAATTAATTACTGTAGAAAGAATTTTATTGTAGGTTTTTAATTGTTGGCAACTGCTATAATGAAAAATGTTTCAATTTAATAGAAAAAGGCTGCTAGATTTTTGGTTTTTATCTCTCTAAATTAAAATAATACGATTTTTTCAAATTTTATGATTTTGAGCTTCATAGTAGTAATTTTACGCCTGTAAGTTATACAGGTTCTGAGAACTGGCTCTGTAACGGACAGAAAACGAAGCGGGAGTAATAGGGTTTCGTGAGATGAAAATGAAATAAGGAGGAAGAGAGAAAATGGAGAGAAAATTAGTGAATATCCTGAGCAAAATTAACGTAACGGAAAATGAGACATTCGACAGAAAACTTTAAAAGAAAACATTAAAAAAATTCAGTTGAAGTCAACATCAGCAGTAAGTTAAATATTGTTAAAAAAAATCAAGTAGAAGAATTAGTTACATGTAATAGGAATTTAACAAAAATAATTCCTTACACTTTATCTGCGGTTGCCTGCTGTCTAATTGTTTCCTATTATTCCTGAAATGTATTACCAGTGATGTATATTTTAGATAATTAATAAATTAAAGATTATAGAAGTCCTTCTATGTGTTTGACATGGCGTGATTGTTGCACACATCGGCTGTATAATTTGCTGATGGAAAGAGACGGAAAATAAAGCAGACATAATTGTATATGTAGAAAAGCAAAAGAAAATTGTATCCACTTTAAAACACGGAAAAAATTAATACAATCATACGTCAGCTAATAAAGGTTTATTTCGCTGTGTTTTGATATGGCTAATAAATACAGAACTGTGTGTGTGCATTTAATCAAGCAGTTGCATTTCATTTTTTATACCGCTGATCAGGCACCTATATGCGGGGCTATTACACGGTTGAACGGTTTAATGCCTCGTCGTGGGGCGAAGTCTCTCCCGGTCGCCGCATGGCGGAAATCTGCTTGATTAGCCTTTAGTCCATCATGGCTGCAGTGATTTTTTTTGCTGTTGAATTTGTTTCTTTTCCTGGCTTGGCCTGTTACTAAATAAGGTTTTGCTGCGTTGATTCGGCACTGCTCAAGCCGATCACCAGGCTCTTAGATGCCGGGTGTTCCAACCCGAACGGGTTTGACATTGCCTTGCTACGGGCGCCACATGGTGGTGAGCTGCTTGACAGGCACCCAGGCCATCTTGAATAACTGAACTTTTACAGCTGCGTTTCATTACATAATTGGACGGGAAAACATTTTAGTTACCAAAGTTTCTACTAAAGGATGCTTTACCGGAACAAATTATCTTCGTCAGCCGACGCATGACTGAATCGTGAAAAACTGAAGCTTAAGCAAAAATCTACAGCCCTGTGCTGTCATTCCTTCGTTTTGATACATAACTGTCGCTAACAAAATTTTCTGAAATGATTTTTAGCACTTACACAAAATACGGAACTGCGTTATGAATTACAAATCGAAAGATATTTTCTGTTTTTTACCATTATTTTTTTTTCATTGTAAAGTGACCGTGGAGAAATGAGAATCACTTATTGCTCCAAATCAGTTTTTTACTTTACGCTTCAAATGAAGTCTGTAAATCACTTTTAAATTGTAACACTTTGGGTGCAATTACATTTTTATGCATTGTACTTATCCTCATTAATTTGCTCGTTTTCCTTCTCGTGCAGAATGCAAGTATTGAACGGAAAATGTCTTTATTTTTAATGAGGTCATTTATTTTAAAGTGATATTGTTCTTTAGTTTTCATTGCATCATTATTTTTCTTATTTAATGAAGAAAGCCAATTTTTAGAAAAGAAAAGAAAGATTAAAGATAAAAACGATGATACGCCATCTATTAGAGTAAGAGGTATACTATCGTATAGAAAACTTGAATTGAGGTAAGAATGAAGATAATCCTCTGATAAACACAGCGTAGGATTGTTATAAATAGGGAAGAACAATGAATGTCGACATTCCTTAAAGAAAGAGCGGGGAATAACTATTATACAACTATATGTGACTTTCAGCCATTTGTAACTCATTTGAAAATGTATTTAAGCTGTTAAAACATTTATCTACGTTTTATATATCTCATATTCTCATTTAAAGAATAATTTACCATTTTTGATCCGAATCAATAAGTTAAAATGACCAGTGCAAAAAAACTATCCAATCAGCAATACTTCCGGATATTAAAGAAATGATTCTTAATACGTTTGGAAGTTCTTTAGTTGCATTCGTATAGCTCGTATGTTTTCAAGATAAATGTATTCTGCCTATGATTGTGGTGTGTTATACATATTTCATGTTATGGCAGATGTTTCACGTTTAGAAGATACAGACTATAAAATGAATTTCTATTCTAAATTCATTTGATAATTTCGAGGAATTATAAAAAATAACAAAGAAAAAACCCATTATTTAATGATAATATGTATATGATTACTTTGAATACCAAACACATAAATTTTTGGTTTTTAAAAGATTCACATCTTAATGTGTCCTGATTCAGGATTTTCCCGCAATTGTTTAAGTTATTTTAAATTAATGATCCGTGTAAAATTACCTCATGAAATTACTATTTAAAATTTGTTTAATTTTGTTATAATTCGCTTTTTGTTTCCATATTTATTTAAAATCAAGTGAATTTTTTTCCCTTTCTGTAACAGATTAAGATACAAATTATACTGTACGATGGATATTTTGTAGAACAAGACTGTTTTCTTATTTTCTATAATTTTCCTATCAGCAGTTTTATTTAACAAGTATATCATTAAAAACAAAAACATCAGCATACATTAACAGTTTTAAACTGGCTTCAAATGCATTGTCTACATTTAAGAAATAAATTAAAATGACTTTTCAATCTATAAATTAAATGATTAATCAAGAAATTAAAAACCCGAACTGTACCGACTGAGAAGATTATCACAATTTCAGATAACGTGTATACAAATATTAAAATACCTACATTTTAACTTTTTTAAGGGGAAACGTATTTCCATAAACTTCGTTAAAATGATACAGAAGCAAAAACTGAGCAAACATCAGTAAAAAAGAGTTTTGTCTATCTACGTTCGCTGAAACACATTCATTTTTCGTAGGCTTGATGCATTCACTTTTTTTAAATATTATTTTTTCATTCTTAATTGCAGATCCTGTTTTTATTTTTCTATAAATTACACAGGTTAAAATGGTATTGATGCGGTTTACAAAATGTTAAAAATAAGAACTGGACTTAATGTGACAAAATATTGTTTGTTTATCAGTAAACGTTGTTTTAAAATGTTTTCATGTTGCTATTTACATACATTTCATGCTTTATGTCATAAGACTTTAACTACATCTATTTAACATGCATTTAATAATTTTTATAATGAAAGTAAATTTAAACGGCCATTAATGAATATATTAATAATCTTATATCGATTATGTATATTGCCATATATATATACAGGGTGTCCGAAAAGTCTGGAAACGGTCAAATAACTTGAGAAATATACATCGGATTGAAAAACGGCAAAATGCATGTTCAATATTTTTGAAAAATTTATTTAGGGATATGAAAGTTGCCCCCAACTTTGCCCCCCTGGGGGGAAGGGGGCCAACTTTGAAATCTTAAATGATGACCCCTATTTTTTATTCCAGATTCGGATTCTACGAGAAAAAATACGTAACTTTTGTACTGAACATTTTCTTCAAAACATTGTAGATGGCGCTGTAATCGAGTGCCGGGAGAATCGTTACCATTGCAATGTCTGGAAACGCTCGAATAACTCGAGAAATATACATCAGATTGAAAAACGGAAAAATACGTGTTTAATATTTTTTAAAAATAGCAACTTTGATATCCCTAAATAGATTTTTCAAAACTATTGAACATGCATTTTTCCGTTTTTTCAATACGCTGTATATTTCTCGAGTTATTCGAGCGTTTCTACGTAACCTATCTTTTCTAAATACTTTCAATTTAATGAATTAGAAAGCACGAGTAATATTAATTTCTTATTAAATGAATAATTTTATTGCATTACAATTATGGAAAAATGTGTTCTTTTTAAATGATTATTTTAAATTTGTGCATTCTTAAAAAGGAATAAAATTAGATACCAATGAATAGAATAATGAATTAAATTACATTCGTGATTTTAAATGAATGAAGTTTAAAAATAATTTTGATATAGCTGTAATGCTAAAGTCACTAATGGAAATAGAAAGATCCGATTTTTCCTAAAATATTGAAATTATCGTAATTGATGTAAAAGACGTAGCGTAAAAGTAACGGTTTTGATTTTAAATGCAGCTTAGTGAAGAATTAAATCTGAATGAAAATAGGAAATTCTGGAACTTAAACTTTTTGCATTGAGATTAATTGATGCATTTTCAAAGAATTCCGCTTTTCGAAGATTTCGAATAAAATGAATAATTATATTAAAAACTCGTAAATTTAAGAAAGATTTTAGCTCTCTGAAGATATTTTATTTAATATGTAAAATTCTGAAACTTAATATTCCATGTTTTTTACATTATATTAAAACAAAATTCGCGTAGTTCCAGGAGATCTATTAAACACTGTTTAAAAAAAATAAAAGAGTTTTTCATTTATTTTTCAAAAATATTTTTTCTAATAAAATTTACATGGACATGGATTCGGTATTTGTAAATATAGAGATGAACTCGTTTATAACAAGCTCAGATTTTCTGAGAAATTTGATTTAACACAAAAAAAAATCATTAGCATAATGTAAAAATGCTGTGAAGAAAACTCGGATACAGCGAAAAACTAGTCTGATGTGCCAATCCCAAAACTTTCTTCTATCTCAATCATGTTAATATTTCTAATTTCGTCCTCACACCGCCAATAAAATCAATATTTTTCGTCATTCTGTTGTACGTCAGTTGCTTGCGAATCATCGGGTTACCGGGATGCAATCAACTGATGTATACTAAACTACGAAAAGTTCTTTTGGCCTGTACCGATCGGAACAGATAGCCTCCCTATTCCTTGGTTTTACGAATTTATCTAATTTTACTGGAAAACACGAAGCTAAAATGCGTGGAACCCAATTAAAGAAGATTCATTCCCAGTTCTCGTCAACATTGAATTTGAATGAGAATATCGCCAAATTAGTCTTCTACAGCCAAGTTGGCTTCATTTGTGGCAACCTATTTTTGTCGCCAAATTTGGCGATATTTCGTCAATTGCCGCCAAGCTTGGCGAGAATTTGACGTTGGCGAATAGAAATATATAGTGTTAAGCACTTAAGAATAGGAACAATGGTTACAACAATGAAAGAAAATTTGCTGAAACCCTGTTAACTAAAACTCATAAATTAAACCCGTTTATGGATGAATTCTGCTGTCTTGTTTGAAAATGTCAACCACCCTAAAATTTCAAACCGCTATATCTCCGCCATTTTTTAATATAGAGACAAAACAAAAACTGCTTCGGATTCTCCGGATCAAGGCCGAACATTTAACGGAAAAAACTTTTAGGATTTCTAATTTTTTATACATCTTTTTGAATTTGAAATCTTTAAATGGCTATCACAGCGCCCCCTTCCGGCGGAATATCCCCACATTCCAGTAGGACCTGCTGGCTACAGCCAAAAACATGTTAAAAATTTTTGGTTTAATTATCTGCATAACATCATACACTTTTCGATGATACAATAGTAAAAATGGAACAAAAATATCGAACACAGCGCCCCCTTTTGTCGAAATATCCCCAAATTCTGATAGAATCTGCTTGCCATAGCCAAAAACATAGAAAAAAAATTAGGTTTAGTTTGAAGCATAACTTCATACACTTTTCGATGGTACAATAGCGAAAATGGAACAAAAATATCGATCACAGCGCCCCCTTTCGTCAAAATATCCCCAAATTCTAATAGAACCTGCTTGCCATAGCCAAAAACATAGAAAAAAAAAATAGGTTCAATTTGAAGCATAACTTCATACACTTTTAGATGGTACAAAAGTGAAAATGGAACAAAAATATCGATCACAGCGCCCCCTTTCGTCGAAATATCCCCAAATTCTGATAGAATCTGCTTACCATAGCCAAAAACATAGAAAAAAAATTTGGTTCAATTTGAAGCATAACTTCATACACTTTTAGAGGGTACAATAGTGAAAATGGAACAAAAATATCGATCACAGCGCCCCCTTTCGTCAAAATATCCCCAAATTCTAATAGAACCTGCTTGCCATAGCCAAAAACATAGAAAAAAAATTAGGTTCAATTTGAAGCATAACTTCATACACGTTTCGATGATACAATGAAGACACACAGACGGACAGACGGACAGACGGACGGACGGACAGACGGACAGACGGACAGACAGACAGACAGACATTTTGTAAAAACGTGTTTTTCGGAATCTCTGACCCCTAAAACGTGTAAATCCGTCGAAAACCGGAAGTCGAAAAAAATTTCGATTACAATACTTTCTTCTATTATAGATAGAAGAAAGTAAAAATTTGCAAGTGCACAATTTTTTTCTGCATTTTTCTCTCATTATTTAAAAAAACAAAATGTAGTCTGTCTTGTGTGCCCCATATTTTGTAATGCAATGAAGGAAACATCCTCATTTATGGAGTCTGTTAAATGACTTACTACCTTTTCCTCAAACAAATTATAATAGCCCTTATAACCCTTTCAAAGTTGATAATTGTAATTAGAGGAGGGATACAGGATCCAAACGTGTCACACACACAAAAAAGCCCTATAAAGAACATGCATAAAAAATTTACCTCAATTAATAGATAAATAGAAAACATGTTCTACTTAATTATAATCCTTTCATATGAGATTTTCTTATGAATATAATAAGAATTCAAAGTATATCAAAGTTATGCCTTTTGTAATTTAATTTCCCCTTTCTAATACAAAAACATAAAATCACATCTATCAGAGCAAACATTCGGTAATTTTTAATCATTCATCTGAAATTCCTTATTTTCTTAACTTGCATTGCTGGAAATCTCAAACTTTTTTATTACGAGAACTCTGTAATAACGGGAAAATGCGGTGATCCTTTAATTAAAATCAAGCTCGACAGTATTGGAAAGAAAATCTTTCATTTACAAGATTTTAGTGACCCATTAATCCAAAAATATATGTAGCATTCCTAATTGTCTTTTTAAGAATTCTGATTTAGAAAAACTTCAATACAAAGTATATCTTTCTAGATTGGACGTGTAATCAATAATTACACATAAAAATGAAAGTTGGGTTCGAATTTTCCTAATGACCAGAGTGCGTGTAAAAATGATTATTTATTACTGAAAAATTAAAAAAATAGGAATTGGAAATTTCGTGTCTTTGAAATATACAATTATGATGTTCAAATAACATGTTTGACATTCCTTATTGTAATATTTATTGTCATACATCAACAGTATTATCATTCGAGTCAGAATTTTGTGAATTATATTTATTAATTCTACTATATTCATACGCCTAACACTATCGCTTTGTTATATGAGAAAATTCACTGCAAACAATATGCAGAAATTGTGTAGCACTGTATATGTTACAATACGTTATGTTTCATCAACTGTCTTACTGGTCGTAGATCTTAAGTCTTTTATACATAAAAAAACGAAATCTGCCTTGAAATTTTGGTGACAATATAGGCTTTCATTCATAAAATGTAACGTTTTAAATCCCATTATATCACAGTGATGTATTTGTCTTATTTTATTGAGTCCTCTTCTCTCAAATTACACATACGCATTCGATTTATTATTATTTTTTTTATAATGAAACCTATTGTTACAGTAGGAAAAAAAGCATTTATTCTCTTAGCGAAAACAAAAATTGAGTATTATCCAATTGCAGATAACAATAATGTTTCCATATAAATTGTTAAAATTGCGGCAGGAATTTAAGATAATTTTGTCATTATTTTCTTTTTCTGTCTTGTACCAGGTGAAAACACGTTTAACTCAAGTGCATATCAATCATACTTTTTGTTTATTCCCAGTCAACATAGATTTTCAAAAATTTACAACTTCCTGGATATTATTATTTTTTTTGCATTTGTCCAATTCCATTCCATAAAAGTGATATCGCAACTGTTTCTATGAAAACCAATTTGACAGATTTCGGGAAATGAAAACGTCTTCCGAAATGCGTTTAAGAACAAATGGAGCAAACACAGTGGTCAAATTATGGGTATCTTGGGAAACAAAAGAGTATTCCAGGAAAAATGTAATCCCCGATAATCGCACCATAATGAAGATGGATGTTTTTTAAGGAAGGTAAACACGCAGTTATTAAAATAAGATAGTATGAAAATAGAATATATATATATATGGAGCATATAAGCATAAAATATTATTAAGTTGTTGTTTAGTGAAACATTTTCCAAGAAAAAGTAAAATTTTTTAATGAGATCTCCCTGATATGACCCTAGAACTACCGGAAATTTTATTCAACCTTGAGAAAAACATTTCACACCAGAATTTTTATTTTAAACTATTTAACTTATGTATTTACTTTACTTGTCTGTGGTTTATGCTTAATTTATTTGATAAAAGATCTTCTGTTTTCATTAGTCATTTTTAATGAGCCTGCCATGTACATTTGGCCCGCCTGGTAGACGGAGGGTTCATTAAGTGGAAAAAATAATTCCATTAATGGTCTACTATGAAACATCACCCCATACGTTATCTATACTATGAAAGAAAAATGACCTTTCCTTAAATAATTGATTATAAGCGGTGAAAACTAGAAAAAGACTACATTTATTCCAATAACTATAATTAGAGCAAATTAGATAATTAGAATTTTGAATTTAAAAAAAAATCAGAACTCGAGGTCGGTAAAGCAAGAAAACACAATTTCAAAAGTTTTTTTTTTTTTTTTTTTTTTTTTTTTTTAATCATAATAATATAACAGCTTATGTAATGTTATTTACGTTATTAAAACAAATAAGATAACTTTATTAAATTTGAAATTGTGTTGTTGTTTTAATTAAAATAACTTAAGCACGTGGTAGAGTGCAAATGAATTATCCGTTGATTACGACTTCACGTTAAATTATTATTCCAGTTAAACGCGGTCTTTCTTTCTAAAACACATCTAATCAGTTAAATATTAACCCCAAAATGTACGTTCTAGTATTAACTTTAAATTGCGAATCTTTATTATGTCAATTCGATACATTTTTGAAAATTTTCAATTTTTTTAAACAATATTTCCGTGTGATTAACACGGTGTGCTGTCACTAATTAGTAGATTAATAGAATTTTTCAGCTAATTAAATCACATAAAAGCATTACGAATTCCACTCTTAAACAAGGTGATTACAAATTATTCGAATTAAATATTAAATAGATAATTTATAATCAGAAATCTTGGAGCCATACTTCATTTAAATTCAGAAAAATGTGCGTCCCTTATTAAAAGTTTTTTTTTTTTCGTTTGTATCATTTATTATTAAATATTTTGCACAATAGACGTAGATCATCAGGAAGTAAATAACACAAGCACCACATACTACAACTGTTTAAATTGAAGTACTCATAAAGAAGTAGGCAATTAAACAAAAGTAAATGTGAAAGGAATATTGCAGGACTCTGAATAAATGTAAATATTTGTACCTGAAAATACAGGAATAAAAGTAAATTATTTTATATAAAAAAATGAATATATGTAGATCGATCTAAGCGAATGAATGTGAAACATTGCACGCGAAAATCAAACAACGTCCCCTAAAATAAGCCAGCCCTAAATGTGTCATTCGGAAGAAAAATTATTATAAGGTATATATATTAATTATTATATTATTTTCAGGAAAAACAGGGCATTGATTTAAAAATAAATAAATAAATTTGAAACAAAATTTCTGAATCATATTAATGTTTTATTAATTTAAACAAATGTAATTTCCTACTAAGCGCAAAACAGATGTAAAATTAGTTTTCCAGCCTACACTGTTAAAAATTTGCAGCAAACTGTCCAGTTGATTGACCGTTTTTGTAGAAAACGGTTACATAACCGTAATTTAACTATATTATGACCATAAAATGAGCAATAATACGGTCAGAATATAGTTAAATTGCGGTTATGTAACCTTTTTCTACAAAAACGGTTAAATGACTGGACAGTTTGCTGCAAATTTTTAACAGTGTATAAGAAAGTCTATAATGGATACTCTTTGTGTAAGAAAAAATAAATTTTTCAGCGTAACATATAAATTTACGGAAGCAGTTTTCTATTTATAAGTTAACTCTCCGAAGGATAATGTTCCCTATTTTTTCACAATACAATTGATGAATATTTTTACAAACTATTTCATAGTTTACATGTCTTTAGCATTTTAACGAATATTTTCTACTGAATATTATCTATTATAATATCAGATCTAAAAATTTTGATTTCCAATAAATTTTATTGAATTATTAATACAATCAGAAGGACAATAATATTTTGTCGTACTCAATACATAAAGAGTATTTCATGTTTAATCTAAATATGTATGTTGTCTTTGTTTAAATAGCGTCCAAGAATACATGTGTGAATTATAGAGAAAAAATATCCTACATTTCCTATCATGCGCAGAGGAAGCTATTGCTATTCGATTTGTTGAACACTTAGTGTAAAATTCATGAAAGAATGTTAGTTTTAAATTTGCATCTATATATTTTTAACATTTTGCCACTTATCATTTTCATAATATAGACACTTTAGACATATGGGAAAAGTATTTGATGAAGAATGAATCTAAACACGTTATTGATTTTGCAATTTTCTTCGTCGAGGAAAAAATGTCGTACTGTGGAAGCGACTAAAGAGAAGATAATTGCCGACGAAGATGTATCTTTTCGTATGTTAGAAGAAGGGAAGTTTAATAGAGAGGGGATATCGTGTTAGGGGAAAATGTTTTCTTTGTAGCATGAAGTATCATGTTCACAAGTATAATTTTGAATGACTAATTTCTTCCGAAAGTTGTTGGTGAATTTTAATGGATTCCCAAGACGCATTATTAGCAAACTTTTGGATTACCTGTATATTTATAAGTAATTTATAAGTAACTACATGAAACACTGTCAAGTATGACGGATGAAACAACATTGAAAAATAATAAAAATATATGTTTCTCCCAATTATACGTGCTGAAATGTCTTGAAAAATAACATATATATATAATAAAATTAGTCCAAAAAATTAACAATTTAGTAAAAAATCATGTATTTGATTCAAATATTCGAAAAAAATTATTCATTAAACTATGAAGAAAATTTTGGATAAACCAGGTACACGCCAGATGTCAGTGGCAAATTAAAGGACGATTTCGGCAAGAATGTGGTATAAATATACCTTATTCATGAAAATGAAACGTCATAGACAAAAAGTACGTGGGAGCAACATAAACTTTTTTGTAATCTAGTGAAAGTTACTACAGAAAACTATTCTTGGTTAAAATATTTAATTTTGCTCCAAAACAGGACATTTAAAATTTTCTAGTTTTACGAAAGCTCCGATTAAGGAAGATTCTCAATCTTGATCACAATCGATTTTGAATTAGAATTTCACCAACTTAACAAGTTGGCTGTAAATTTGTTTGGAAATGGCGAGTTTGCTTTGTAAAGGTAAATGAGGATGCAGTTTCCTACTAAAATCTAATGTTGAATTCAGCAGTTCAACAAATATATATCGGGAGAGAAGTCAATGGAAGTTTCATACACAATTTCACACGCTGCCATGTACAATATTTAAAAGCTTTTACAATGTAAAAACTTAATTAAGTTTAAAATATTAAGAATACATTTAATTATTTTCAATTTATTCAGAATATTTTACATACTCATAAGAAATTTTCACCCATAAGAGCATTCTTGATGCTTTTATTGAAATAAAGAGAGCTTAAAATTATATATCCGTAAATTTATTATTATTGCTCTGTTGTATAAGAGAAAGATGTCTTGTGGCCTTAAACATACGCAGAAAAAAATATAAAATGTTTAGTTACATCTTTAAATTAACGTTCATTTATTTCTGTTGACTTTTCTTTGAATTTTAGAATATTTTTTTTACTATTTTGAAGCCTCTTATGGTGGATGCAAGTGGATAATTTTAGATATTCAAAACATCATGCCATTATTTCATTTCGAAAGTTAATAACCCAACTTGTGTCTGTTTGAATAAACAGTTGGACATTTAAAAACTAAATAGTCTTCCATTAAATTTAATGCAGAGATTTATTACACGTCCTTTTAATTTAGAAAAGAAACTTAAAGAAGTCGCTTTTAAACGACCTCATTTTCTTACAGGGTCTCCGAGTGTACTGTTTTATATCACTTTTATTCAGTTTCGTCAGGAAAAGGAAATGACTTTTCATATTTAATGTAAGTTATTTCGTTCGAAATAAAGTGTATTCATCATACTTGATGTTTCCGTATTTGTTTCAAAAGTCAATCTGGGACTAAATGAGCTGCATTTTTTTTCCTAAACCCTTTAATTCAGGCAATAAAAGTGATGATTACGATTTAAACCAAAAAAGACAAGTGATATATTACGCTCAACTTATCATAAATTATGTTTCAGAAAAACAACATTTATGTTTACCCAAACATATATATATTTAAACATGCTTTATATTATTTCTATTTAAAATTATTTTAAAAATTATTTTACTTAATCGACCTCAAATAAGTGATTTTATACTATTTGTCTGCTTATTAAAATTATCCACTGGCATGGAATTCAAGTTTTCAACGCAGTCACATTTTTAAAATGTAAATTATTCTAAAAAAAAGAAAAAAAAACTTTGGAATAACATGATTAAATGACCTTAAATTCTAACATGATGGATATGAGTAGAATCATTTAAAAAATAAATATTTTGCTCCCTTAAACGAGATTGCATTTAATAATTCCAAATACAAATTTGTTTAATATGCTACTTTATAGATATGCAACTAAAATTTTATAAACATTTGTTATTTTAAAAACACATACTGCTGTAAATTTTGAAAGACATTTAAATTGTTCTTCAATTTGTCATGCGTCTGATGCATTTCATCGTGTGCTTACAATACTTAAACCCTGACAACAATATGTACGAAGGTACAGCTTCATACAAAAATCTACTGTTGAATCAAGTATTTGATGGAATAATTCAGTAGAGAAAAAGTTGGATGTTACACACACAATCTCACACGCTGCTAAGTGTACTATTTAAAAGATTTTATCCTGGGAAAAATAATTAAATTTATAATGTTAAGGCTAAATTGAATATTTTCAATTTATTCAGAATTGTACGTTATGCATATGCATTCTCACCAGTAAGATTTTTAAATAATCATTTCTGGGATGTTTTTTTTTTCTTTCTTTCTTTTTTTTTTTTTTTTTTTTTTTAAGAAGAATAGTTTAAAATTTTACAGCTACAAATTTATTGTTTTGGCTCTGTTGTATAAAATAATAAAATTTGGTATCTTATAGTATTACAATACACAGAAATATTACATAAAATGATCGGTTACGTTTTGTAAATTAATGATTATTTATTTTTAGTTTAATATTTATTTTAGTAAAGCGCGATTTATAAGCATTGTTTTTCTTCATATTTTAAAGCTTCTTAAGGTGGATTGAAGTGGATAAATTTCGATATTCAAAATAGAATGCTATTATTTCATTTCGAAAATAAATAACCCAACTTATGTTTGTTTGAATAAACGATCGTGTATTTAAAATCTAAATATTCTTTCATTGAATTTAATGTGGACATTTAATGCATGTCATTTTAATTTATAAAAGAAATTTGAAGAAGCCGATTTTAAACAACTTCCTTTTCTTATATAGTCTCTCTGGATGCTATGTTATGTTCTTTTATTCAGTTTAATCGTGAAAAGGAAATGACTTTTCATATTTAATATTACTTGCTTCGCTTGAAATAAAATGTATTCATCATATTTGATGTTTCCGTATTTTGTTTCGAAAGTGAAGCTAGGGATAATTTTTTTTTAACTCCTTTATCAAGGCAATAAAAATTATTTGATTACGATTTAAACAAAAATAGAGAAATCATGTATTAAGGTCAAATTATGATAAACTATGTTTCAGAAAAAACAACATTTCTGTTTAACCAAGTTAAGCTATATCTTTAACATTGAAGTCATCAGTGCCTTGCAATTACCTCAAATCTCAAAGGACTAGGTTTTCAACTATAATGTTTTTTTCTTCTGGTTTTCCGAGAGTTTCTTCATAGCTCCAGTTTCTCTTTTTCGGACTCCACACATTCAGTTTTATGAAAACTGAATAATAATAAACGGATATATCAGGTCGCGGCGGTGAGAAGGTTAAAATTCAAATAGCTTATTTTTTTCTTCGTAATTGAAAAAAGGCCCTTTTAATAAACTATCAATAATAAATCATTTATACACCATCAATAATATAAATTTTGTAGCACAATTAATTCTTGATGTATTTTAGAGGATTATTCAGTTAACCTTATATTTTTACCAGTAAATCTTCAAATCAAGGGCTTCAAAGTTAGTTATGTTCGTCATTTTTAAAAATTTCATATTACACATAATATCTAAAGTTCTACAACTCTTAATAAAAAAGAAGTTTAGGCTCTATATTTTAACTAATCAGCCGGATCGGTGGCCCACTGATTACAAAAAAAATTATATTATTTTTATTTTTCCCGACTACTGTCTATTTTATGAAATGTTACTTCACAACACAAGGGAATTTAGTAAGAATTTTTTTTATAGTTTACTGTATTTCATTTAAAGTGGTTTTCTTCTTCTAATTAATTTCTTCATTAGAAAATTTGTTTAATCTTCTGGAAACCTTACGACCTGTATGAGCTATTCCTTAATATAAAGCTATTAAAAAAAGAAAATAAAAACTCAATTATTAAGATCGATTAATGTTATTATTGCTTATAAACAATATAATTATACAAAAAATTACTATCAAAATTTGAGACAAACATTCTCTCTATTCAACACTTTTTGCGTAGTTTAGAGTTTCCTATGCAAAAACATACAGTCTCTAGTACCTTTGTAAATATTGACGAGATTCGTTGATTATGCTATATTCGAATACAAAACGCACTTTTAAATCTGAAGACTTCTTTAATTATTAGTTACGCATCCAATAGAAACAGAACTTGTATCGAATTTTGATTAAAACAATAATAATTCCTGCAGTACTATATATAATAGAATAATACTTAAAAGTAAAAGGTTATGCTAACGTGGAAATATCAGTTCTAATTGAGGCGTCTACAGTTCCGTATTGGTATATAGTTCTATTGTGATATGTGATGTTTAATATTTAAAAGGTGTGTTCCTCTCTACTGATATTATACTGGTGAGAGTCATTTATGAAGCCTAAAAATCAGATTAAAGGCCTATTATGAAGGATGTAGGAGACGGACCAGGAAGGTGCGGAAATTCTGGATCTTACATTTGTCAAAATAACAATGCAAGAAAGGGATTCCAAGTGATGAATATTTTCTTGTTATTTAAAAAAGAAACACACCCATTTGAAAAAAAATATATCTTTAACATCTGTAGATACATAAAATATTGTAAAAATCTGCCTATTTCATTATTTAGTAGATTTTAAAACTATTTACATGGTATACTTTTCACAACCCTCCTTTTTCAGCAGATACTGGTCTCATTTTCTCTTGGTTATTCCGGTTGCTTCCTGTATTTTGTTTTTGAAAAAAAAAATATGTGTTTCTTAAGGTAATTTCGAAGGATTTACCTCATTTATACTTTTATTGAATCCTTACGTAATTCCTAAGTCATTAATCTTTTAAAAACATGAATAATGCGTTTGTTCCGTCCCTATTATGACACAGATGAAATGCTTAATTACTTTTTTTAATTAGTACATATAAAAATATTTTGGTGACTTACAAAGCCTTTTTGCTCCCAGACCGTAACTAAATTACATAAGAAAATAAAGGAAGGTAAGCAGTAAATTTTAGGAAGTACAAGTAAGATGTGCGAAGTTTGAATATTTCCACATGTTAAAATTAATCTGAAAACACCATTGTGTGTGAGGCAGTAATTATAGGATTTCGAAAGATGTCATTTGCAGAAATCCGACTGCTTAGAAGATTAAATACGAAATGATTCAATAATCATTTGATTTTAATGGAATTATTGTAGATTTATTTAGTAATTAAAAAAACATTTCCTAACATAATCGTCGAATGCATATGAAAATAAGTTATTTTTCTTGCGAAACCACTGGATTTACAACCTTGTATTGGAAGTAATATTTTTGAAAAATGTTTGTGAAAACGAAGCTATTCATTTTATTACTTTACCATACTTTTCTTAAATATAAAGCAAAACTACTAGCAAAAAGAGTCTTTTGACATACATCCATGTTGTTTTCTCTGTAATTTTTTTAAAATGCTTAAAAAATCTGAGATACTTACAAACTTGAGATAAAAAACTTATTTACTTATATAAGTATAATCCTTGAGAGTATCAATCATTACTTGATGTTTTAAAAATGCATTATATTTGTAGAATTATATTAATTTAAACAAACCTTGTATTGCTGTGAAACCTACAGCACATTAAACGGATATATCAGGTCGCGGCGGTGAGAAGGTTAAAATTCAAATAGCTTACTTTTTTCATCGTAATTGAAAAAAGGCCTTTTTAATAAACTATCAATAATAAATCATTTATACACCATCAATAATATAAATTTTGTAGCACAATTAATTCTTGATGTATTTTAGCGGATTATTCAGTTAACCTTATATTTTTACCAGTAAATCTTCAAATCAAGGGCTTCAAAGTTAGTTATGTTCGTCATTTTTAAAAATTTCATATTACACATAATATCTAAAGTTCTACAACTCTTAATAAAAAAAAGTTTAGGCTCTATATTTTAACTAATCAGCCGGATCGGTGGCCCACTGATTACAAAAAAAAATTATATTATTTTAATTATACCTCAAAATTTAGACGCTAAATCATCAAATGATAAAACGTTTTAAACTAATAACGCCACTTTTATAATGACAATTGAAAAGTGCAATGTTTAACTATAATGACATAAAAATAATCGCGTTATTTTTTATAATGGCAATTGAAAAGTGCAATGTTTAACTATAATGACATAAAAATAATCGCGTTATTTTTTAAATGTAATTTTCACAATTTTCCATTAACATATATAGCAAAGGCAAATATGATTTCCGATTTATAATAAGAAATGCAGGATAAATTTAAATTGTTATTAAATAGAGGTAATTTTACTATTTCAAAACAATGGGAGCAATCTAGAAATATCGAAAAAATATATGTAGCGAACGGGCAACGCTACACTTTCCAGATAAATGAGGGGGTTAGAATGACAGTGGATTAAGTCAATATTTAATAATTTGAGAAATGAAATGTTTTATGAAACGTGTCGTATTGCCGTTGCATTAAGTGGTCCAACTTACTTTGCCCTCTACCGACTCCCTAAGGAAACTATGACGTATTTGACTGTCGCACTGAAAAGAAATTAATACACCTTCAATGAAAATATGGCTATCAAGTTTTTCAAACTTTTGACTTACTCCACTATCATTTTAACCCCCTCATATGGCTATTTGAAAAAATTGTAATGAAAATTTGGAGATAAAAAAAAAAAGTAGGAGTGTTTGTTCTCCTTTAATTGACCGACTGCACCTCTATAAGCATCAATATGGAAAATCCCTTATGTGACGAAACATAATCCATCACATTCTGTCTATTTAGATCGAGTGGGTCCTGTTTTTTCCGCATGTAAATGATGTTATAAATAAGTTTTGTTCTGAAACAATACGTCAGAAATGCAGCCTTAATAATGTTGAATGAAGATGGATTGTCACATATATTAATAATCTTTCGGCTGGTGACAGGTCTCTGTATTTATATCGAAAAGTAGTTGTTTGCATTGCAATGAGGAGAATGAACCTTCATGCACACTACGTCATATTTAAATTCCTGAGTGGGAGAAGTTGTTCTGTTACATTTTTCTAAAAAATCGTTTTATTGTTTGAATGAAAGTCTTACGAGGTGTTTTTATCAAGTGTAAAAACTAAAATATCTGCTAATTAGCCATAAAAATAAAGGAAATTGTCTTTTGAAAAATATTTTTTTTTTAAATTCTTAACTTAAATAATATTAATAACATTCCTACAATAGACAATTTAGGATGATGGCTAGGTTTTATTATTATTATTATTATTATTATTATTATTATTATTATTATTTTACGATTAAAGTGTATTTCTTTATCATTACTTTTAGAAATGTCATCGCTGAAATACTTAATAATATTATAAACATAATTCACTTACAGTCTTAATAATTAGAGCTTCAGGTACTATAATGTCTTCGAAAGCATTTTAATTCAGAACGTAACAGAATGCGTTAAAGAAAACAACACATTTATTGATACGCGCTATTATTAAAAAACAGGAAAATAAATTGCTATTTCAAATGAGATTGTTTTCTGAGGATTGATTTGATAGGAAACATATAATATTTTGAACAGTTGAAAGGTTGTTGTAATAAAATTCTAAATTTTGCTTCTTTGACAACCATTTCCTCGCTTTATCATCTAAGTGTTATACCGAGTATAGAAATGAGAAAGATTTACCTATATTATTTTGCAAATCTGTTTTATTTTAGGGTCTTCTTTGTTTAATTAAATCTGAAGATAAAGAACCTTCCGTTTCTTAAAACTTTATTGTAATTTTTCTAACATTTTCCCAACTAAAAAAAAAAATAAATAAATAAACTTTTAGAAAATATTGGTATACTTTGTGCATAGAGTTAAAATTATGTTAACATTTAATTGTAAAAATATTATTCTCAATTAGTACGAGGGTTATTTTTTAAATAAGGTCCTTTTTAAAGAAGAATAAAAATACTGTAAGTATCATTAAAATAAATTTATTTCCATATTTTACATACTTTCATCTACTTTTCTACATAATTTCCGTTTTTGTTCAAACGTTTTGTCATACCGTTCAACAAATGTTTGAATTCCAACGTTCAAGAAATCTACCGCATGTGAAAAAGCGAAATCCAAGACTGCAGTTGTCAGTTTTACACTGTCGTTGAACGTTTGACCACCAAGGAACTCCTTAGTACGGAAACATGTGAAAATCGAATTTTGTTGTCCACATCCCGGACCAAATTTTCAGAAATCAGAGAAGGTCGGGCTGGGCGGGGCTCAACATGCACATTATTTCGCCTATACTTGAACATTCTCACCCACTTTCGAACTTTACTATCACCCATAACATTATCAACGTAGACTTCACAAATCGGACGGTGGATTTCCGCTGCTGCCAAGTTTATTGCACTTGAGAATTGAAATACAGATCGTATCTAACAGTCGGCGGGCGAATTAATTTTCTTGAGCATTATAAGTTTCTACAGCTCGGCACACAGAAAGCCGATACGACTGAAACTGGTGTTTAAACGCTAAGAGCAAATGCGCATACGCACTGCGGCGATCGCGCTTCATTCCCATTTTCATTCTCAAAGAGACGCTACTTAAAAAATAACCCTCGTACTTAAATGGTAAAACATTTTTCTTTAAAATGCAACACTCATATGTTGATAGAAATGGATAAGAGGTTGATAGCTTACCTTAATTACGTTTAAATGTGTTACATGTTTTCCCATTTAATTGTTAATAGTGACTAAAACTATTTACGTGTTAACGTAATTTTGGGTAACGTATTTTTTAATCAATTTGTTCTTATTTGTATATAAATACTCCCTCTATAATTTATTTACTGCGTATCCCCTTTACCCTAGAAAAGGCATCCATCATCATTAATGTGTGACTTTCCCTATAAAAATACGGCTTGCGGAGAGTACTGTTTCGTTTCCCTCGATACTCATAATTTGACCACAGTGGTCGCACCATTATTTCTTAAAAGCATCTGGGAAGAAGTTTTAATTTCACGTAATCTGTCAAAGAAACAGTTGTTTTATGTCGTCATTAGGTTGTACGACATCGCTTTCATGTACTGTAAAAAAATGTGTTAAAAGTTTAAAATACTGTTTAAAATACAGTAAAACAGTTTAAAAAACAGTTTAAAAAAACAGTTTAAAATACAAAAAAAGAGTTTAAAATACTGTAAACTTTTAATCTTTTACTTTATTTAAAAACATTCCGCTCGACTGAAATCTTCCCGACTAAAACTTGTTTTAACGGACATTTCCTAGTGAAATTTATTTAAAAAATACTCAAAAGAAAGTCCTTGAAAGAACAAAATTAAAATTACAGTAAAGTCGATTATACTTAAAAATATTCTGTAATGTTGTATTTATAAATTTCTGTCAAAAATTTCTCGGAATTACATTATTCTACGGGAAAAGACAATTTACGATTTTATTTATAACATCGTTTGTGCATGCAAAGACTACAGCTTAACAATAATTGTATATTTTTTATTCCTTTCGTAAATATATAGATTTTTTTCTTTTCTGTCAATAATATTTCCTACCGGCAAGAAACTGTTTCCTTTTTCTAGTTTTCTATTTTTCGGACATTGCTATTCATCGCAGATTGCCTTAGTTTTGAGCGTAAATAAAAAACATAAATGTCGCCTATGTAGACTCAGTAGAAAACGATATCGCTAAAAGAGTATCGTTGTTATTCAATATTAAGTTTTATTCAGGAAAGTTTTGTTAGATTTAAAAATACTTTAAACAGACAAGGAACCGTAATAGGAACGTAAAAAATTAAAATATGTAACAACTCACGTAATCTTCGCAAATGAAGAAGCAATATAATAAATGCAAGTATTATATTTCTGGATTACCTTAAAACAGCATTACTTTAAACTTCTTAAACTCTCCAGAAAATTTTAACAAAGTTAACAAGAATCGTTATCTATACTAATATTATAAAGATGTAACGTTTGTTTGTAGGGAGTAATCTCTGTAACAACCGATTCGATTTCAAAAGTAATGGTGACAAATTGATGGGAACACTCCCTACTACAACATTGGCTAGAATTTATGTCGTTGCCACTATACTCAGAGAAGTTCAGAAACAAAACACATTCTAAAATGGCAATTTTCATGATACTTGAAGAACTATAACCTTTACATTTGGCATGGTATCTCATGAACTACCGAACAAATTTCTAACTTAATGGTGGCAAATTTATAATGATAGCTGCTACAACATAGGCTATATTTAATGTTGGTGTCACTAACAGGAGGGTTCAGGAGCGAAAAACTTTCTAAAAGTGCGATTTCTGTAATATTGAAGTACAAAAAATTTCGAGTTTGGCGAGGTAGTTGTTTATAAGTTGTACATTATCTCCAACTCAGTGGAATGGCTAGCTTACAAGCCATAAATGTGAACATTCAAAATCAAGAAAATTTAAACGTAAGCTTTTAACCTGTTCAATATATCCAACATGTTAGCAAACAGACTTTTATAAATATGCAATTTTCGATGTTTTAGTTTTTGGGATAAACGAATATCAACAGCAATTTTAAAAATCTGATTTTTAAAAGCCATTTTTTTATAATTTTTATTCCATGCTTTGTGCTTCGCGCGCTGGGTATTTTACACGTCAAAATCAATGCGCAGCTACGATGGGGATTATTTCGTGTTAAATCTTCTCCCTCGTACCTCATTCGCTTAGCTTAAATTCGCCTCTCACTCATTGGATCGTGCGCTCGTTACGTCGTTGTCAGTAACCCTACGCGCGGTTAACTAAACTGACTAGCAAGCATTTGGAGAGCAGATTTTTGTCGTGTTTGGAAGTGCTGACTAAATGGTTATCTGGTTTTTAACTGACTTCGAATTTCTTAACAGCTCTTTAAGATCTATTAAATGATGTAGTGAGCCATCGTCAAGCCTGAGGGCTATAAGTTTATACCGGATACTGTGTGAACTGTTACTGGCATCGCTCCTGTCCATTAATAAACGATTTATCTGGAAATTGGCTGCTCATTATTGAAGAAACTCTTGTGTTGTCTCATTATTGCCTAACCTCCTCGCCATGATTCTTGATTAAGACTGCAATAATTCCCCATCTTTAACAGCCATTTTCTCGTGGAATATAAAATCATCTCGTAAAAAGTTCACATATATATTTTTTTTAATGATAAGACACGAAAAAATCGAAAATGATATTTTGTACATTTCTTTTGCTGATACTTTATGTTTATATGAGTCAAACGCGAAGAAAGTATGAAGTAATAATGTAAACAATTGATGTAAATAGTTCTTGAGAAATCCTTAATGCTTTGCCAACTGATACCTCTGTCCTGTTTATGTTAGATTTATTAGATTTTTCCTCTTATTTTTTTTTTTTTTGATTTTGTAATGATACTCAGTAATAAGAGAAATGTTGTTTCCCTCAATTGTTGCTATTAAGTGTGGGATTTTCGAGTGAAATTCATAATTGCTTCATGAATAGGATTTAGTAGAATTCAAATTGATTCTTAAATCGATAACCAAGAACCATATAACACCAGAGGGCCCGTGCGAGGATTTCGCACTGAAATCTGATATTTTTTAGGTACTGCTCTATTATCTCGTCGACCACTTTTCATAACAAAAAAAAAATCGCCAAACTGTAAGATTAAACGCCAAAAATGCAGTCCCATTTACTTGATATCAGAAGCATTATACGTGTTTGTTACGTCATCAAGCGGTTTTTAACGCGACATTTGCGTGTATTTTTCATTATGTTTTACTGATTTATTAGTTATTTCATTCATTAAAATAACAATTGTGTCCTTAAATTCTTATATTTTAGTTATTTATATATTTTGATCTTCTAATGGCAACGTTCTCTCGTTTATTTGGTGATAGTTTTTTGTTATGAAAAGTGGCCGACAGGATAATAGAGAAGTACCATTTTTTATCAATGTGTAATATTTCTTAGATGCTGGTTTAAACATCTAAAGAAAAAGTAAGGATAAAAATATCTGCAAACAACATTTAGTTTTTAGTCAAGCTAGAATATCATCTAATTTATTCCATAAAAGTTAAAGTAAAAACTGATCCAAGATTGCAAAATGCACGCGCGAGAAAAAAAAATAACAATCGTATTTTAACTGCATTAGAGGATGACGTCATCCGCTTCGGGAAAACATGGGACATAGAAATATAAATCTAAACATTTCAATTTCAATTTCGCTTTTTAATCATAAATATAAAATAAACCCGTGCGGTGTTTTTTATAATAATTGCTGAGCATCATATAATGTGGTATTTTATTTTTGTGGCAACGATACTTTGAAGGAAACCTTTTATTTCTTTTATGAAAACAATGCCGATTTAAATTTTATTTTTCAGCAAATTTTAATCAAAAACATGTTTTAACGAATTCAAAATCCTTTCATATGCCATCTCATTCATCGTTCTGCGCTTCGTATTTTCTGAGAAAAAGGGATGTTGACAGGAGAAATAATATATATTATTAATTAAAAAAATGTTTTAACATGCAAAAATATTATGACACTATCATTTTACACAATAGTATGTATCAGCGTTCGTGATTAACACAATTTTCTATTTTTTATTATAATCACTACATCTGCATCAACATGTGTCAAAACCAGAACATCAAATCTACATAACTTCTTGAAATAAATATACAGTGAAACGCTTAAAAATATTTTCAAACGTAATTATATATGATACTTCTCTTTTATAACAATCATATCTCTAGATGCCAATAACCTATGAAATAATATTTAATTCATTGCATAATCTACCAACATTTCAATTTGAAACTTGCTGTTGCAAAGTCAAAAGTTAACCCAAGAACATGAATGCGAAAAGCAGCATTTATGTCAAAGAATACAGATATCTTGGTTTGATTCAACAAATCCTTCATATCTGGAAGTGGTGCGTTTGTCTTCTATAAAAGGCAGTATACAAAGACTGGAATAGAAACATGAGATTGAGTCTATAAAATTGAAGCTACATTTATTTATTTTTATTTTTTACATAACTCTTTTCACGTACTTGGCTGATCGTACTATAGTAGATGAACAGTTGCACAGATATAAACGCTGTAAAGGTGAGGACATTAATTCGTAGGAAATGAAAGCTGATTTCTGCACCCCCTTTAGGGGATTGTCGGCAATCAATTTTATTTAATGAAGTGCGTCATCCTTTTCTGTAGAATTTAGTACGGAATTTCAATTCACGAGCACTCTGGTTTTAAATTATCCGTTTTGCGTATTCAGCAATGCTCTCAAATATGCACTGGTTTTACACAAAGAGCCAGTGAACATTCTCTATGGAATTAATAATGAACATAAAATAAACGTTTAATATTGCTTTCAGCATATCATAATTTTACATAGTAATAAACTTACATTAAACAAACTACGTCAGATAGTTTTTAACAGAAATGCACGTACAGTTGGCCAACCAAAAAAAAAGGGGGAAAATACATACATTTAACATTCAAGTGCAAGAAAAGAAAGAAAATACCTATTCGACTAGAAATTATATATTGTTTCAATTTATGTTAAAACTGAGTTGGGATATCGTCTTCATACAAACAATGTAACAAATTCTGAAATTTTCAATGCAAACACCTATGTTTAACATCCTATTTGAATTCTATGTAAATTTTAATTTATAACAGTGAACAGAAAGTAGTTCGGTCAAATAGTTAGTAATTATTGTTATTTAATGTTTAGAACTCATAATATTAAATTAATTTGTGATCGTTGTGAAACCAATCGTAGTGTGGATCATTGTTTAAGCATAACACAAAAATGTGCTAGAATTTTGAATTCGCATGTTTGGAAAATCAAACAATCTATTTCTCTTTTTAAAAAATGTATTGGTTGCAATTTTTTTTTTCAAAAAGTAACTTACAAATATAAATTTGGGGAAAAAATATGATTTGTAACGTACGATTTTTTATAAACAGAAATTTATTTCTAGAAACTTCAAATATGCAAATACAAAACTGTAGCTTACTGTGTTCAGTAGCGTTTGAGTTATGCTTATAAAACCAGTCGCAATGCATTCAGTTTTGCAACGATTACAAATAAATTAAATGTTAGGTGTTCTAAACTTTAAATCTTAATAATTCCAAAAATATATGACCGAATCAATTCCTGTTTGTTGGCTTAAGGTAAAGTTTACGGAGAAACATAAATATCCTGTTAAAATAATACGTTAGTATTGGAGTTTGAATATCTCTTTTTGAGTCTTATAATTATACTATTTTACATCCCCCCCCCTCCTCTTCTAACCATCCCAAAAATATTTTATAAGAATTAGTTTCAATGACGTTATCAGATTAGAGATCATATTTTAGTAATCATATAACATAATAAATATGAAAATAGTTTTTTCCTTTAAATATAATGAAACCATGCCAACACATTTTTTCATTTGTTTTATGTTAGTTTTATTAGTGGTATATCAGTGAGAAATTAATGATATAACACTTTAAGAAAAATTCCATTCAGTTAATCTACATTAACTGAAAACTACTCCACCTTTCGTATTTATACGAAAAATGTAAACATGAATTCTTCTCAAGCATCTGCAGCATTTAAATATGTTTAATCAATAGTGTTTAGGAGTGTTAATTTTTCGTTAAATAAGGCGAATACATTTATTATAAAGTCCTGGTGCAAGTTCATCCCTACGATAATCAGTCCCTGGAAAACGTACTTTGTCATTTTTTGTGCTTTGTATGACGCTGTAACAACATTCTTAGTACTTATTGAATAAATTATCTTGTATTATTCAAAATTCACCTGCACGAAATTTACTATTCTGAACATGTTTGTATATCACATCTATACTAATATTATAAAGTAGTAAAGATTGTTTTTTTGTTTGTTTGTTTGTAGGGGGTAATCTCTGGAACTACTGAAGCAATTTCAAAAGTGATGGTGACAACCCCTGCTCAAACATAGGCTATATTTTATGTCGGTGCCACAAACCCCAGGGGGGTGCAGGAGCGAAAACCCTTCTAAAATTTCGATTTTGTTTATACTGAAGGAGCTAGAAACATGAAATATGGCTTGGTAGTTACTTATAAGATGTAAATGCTCTCTAAAAACAAAATCTAAAAAAAATCTAAATTTAAAAGGGTGAGATGAGCGAAAAGCGTTCTAAAAAGATTCTAAATTACAATTTCTATGGAATCTCTGGAACTTTTCGAAAGTGATGGTAACAGTCCCTGCTGTAGCATAGGCTATATTTTATATCGGTGACACTACCACAGGGGGGGGGGGGGGGGGAGGCGTGAAAGAGCGAAAAACGTTCTAAATTTTCGATTTTTTTTTTCGACATTAGAGTGGCTTGATTAGTAATTTCTGAATTATATGTGGCAGTAAAATTTCCTCTAATGAAAATAGGCCAACTAATACCACTTGGCATTTTTCAAGAATTACGCGAGCAAAGCCGCGGGTTTTGCTAGTAGTAAATAATAACTACCGAAAGAAAAATTATAAACTTTAAACCCTCAAGATCCTTTATACGATAAAAATGAAGTATAAATGAAATCAAGAGGTTCGTTCTATTCCTATCTTCTTCACTTGAGCCTCATATGAAGCTTTTAAGCAACATCCCACTTTCCTACTAATTAAAAAAAATTTCTTAGATAATTACGTGCGATATATCTAAATTTAATTAAATGTTTAAACTTCTATACATTTGTATTAAAAGAACTATATAAATTTATAAATATAAATTATTGATATTGAATATATTATTTTCACTATTTCTTTGCCACTTTTGATTTATATATATTACGTAAATAAATGTTTTTAACAGACTCCAAAAAAAAAAAAAAAAAAAAAAAAAAAAAAACTTCCTAATCATTTTTTTTTAAACATTTTTTATGAAATCAAAAAAAAAAAAAAAAAATCTTAAATAACATACTATTTATACCACTAAACCTTCCAAATTACAAATCGAACCTCGAAACACAGTTTTGTTTTGACTCAGAAAAGAAAAGATTTTTTTCCCTTATTGTGGTTTCCGATAGTATATTTAAACATCGATTCTGGCAGTAAAACCCGAAGGCAAGCTGCATTTGGTTCTTCTCACAATAAATGGATAAGCCGGACATGAATAATCTGGAAGAAAAGGAAGAAATTAAGTAGCGATTTATTTAAAAAGGAAATTATGTTTCCTAATCGTCTAAGACCTTTTCTGAATAAAAAATATCAAAGCAGCATTTTTACCCTAATACCCCAGAATAAAATGTAAGAAAAAAAATAAAATACATGTGAGTAAATTTTAAGAGAGTTTTGAAAAATGGGCTGCTAACTATAATTAATTTTTTTTTTAAATTTTAACACAATTTAATATACATTTTTTAATATTTTAAAATAAACTTTTCTAAAATGTTGTTCATTCATGCTCTGAACTATTTATACGCAACGTGATTAAATATATCAGTTCATTTGACATTATTCCTCCATGCACAGATGAGTAAATTTATGTATGTCTCAATATCTTTCACTGATGCTGCAGATGACCTGTAAAATAGAATAGACTATCATAGCACGTTGTAGTTGAAAACTTCGACCTCTTTCATTATTTTTACAATGACTTTTAAACGACTAAAAAAGCAGATTCACTACCAAAATATTAACAAAGTAAAAGAAGATATTTTCGAATAACGATTAAAATCATATTTGTGCGCGATACTTCTTGTCTATCTTTAGGAGAATAATCATAGATTCTCCTTAAGGTTTATAAATTTGTATGTATCTTCGTGGAAATGAAATGTTTGTAAAGTGCAATAAAATTAGGAAAATGATTTACAACTGCAAATTTACACCCTTAGTTTTATTTGTTTATCACTTGTGTAATATTCATTTTATAGATAGAGCGGAACTCAAAATGATGGGGTTTTTTTTCATAAGATAACCATATCATACGCGTTTCAGAACAAAATCGACTGCTTCGTGTGGAGTAATAAAATTAATAATCCCCGAATAACACTTAGGTAACGAGAACCACATAGGTGTATTTCCATTTTATGACTGCCAGATCTTATGAGGAGTTTTTTTTTATTAAACAACTTGGGAACAGTGTAAGTTGGCAATGTAATATTAAGCAAGCAAGTCGAATATTTCAACGAAGCATTCAATAAGATGGCAACATAGGACATTTGAAAAATGGATCAGGACTTTATACTGCAGACGTGCACATACAGAAAAACACAACAATAAATTCCTCATCATCATATTTATCATCTATCTTTCTTCTGGAGTATAATAATATAAAATACTCTAATAAACAGTTTGAAGGATTAGTATTGTCTCAGGCTAAAAATATGAAATAACAACAAAAAGCATTTTTGAGTGAAATAACACTGGTGTATAGCAATGTTTAATAATGTAGTTTACTTTGTAGAAATATATGTATAATTTTTGTAATTCCAAATACATAATTACAATGCATAAAATAAATATATTTTGATTTTAAATTATCAAAATACTAACATAAAAATATTTATGCGTGATAAGTAAATTATTAATTAAAGAAACGAAATAATATTTGTTGTATTATTATTATTGTTATTACTGAGAATTTAATTTAGCATTTTAAATTAATTCCTAAATTTGATTTTGTACTCCTCATAGGTGTATTCTAAAAGATGAAAAATTATATCAGAAATAGTATCACACATTTATTTACATCAAAGAAAAGCGAGAAAAAATCAATTATATTACCTGTTTGCAAATAAAATAAAATAAAAATAAAAAAATAAATAAACTGAAATGGAAAAATCAATTATATTTTTGGATTTAAATTTTACAAAAACTCGAAGAACGCATTTAGTATAATGATTAAAAATTATAAAAATTGAGTGATTCAGCTATGCACATAAATATGTAGATTTCTTTTAATTCATGTTATGTCTTTTTTTGAATCCAGATGCATGAATCTCATAGCAACAAGTCTCTAGTATGCTTAAAAAACAGTCAATTTATGCTTAAAAAAATAGTCAATATAACCATTATTCTAGATAAATAACGACTATAAGAGCATATTTGCGTATAGATTAAAATTAGACGAATAAAGCACCAAAAATTTATTTAATTAAAAGTAATAAAAAAATTTAATAAATACGAAATATAAAGTTAATATTGTACATAGAAAAGAGATTTTCATTAACATTATATTCATTTTATAGCTTATTTTTGACTAGTAATTTCTTGGAGGAACTTAATTACGTGATATTTTAGTATGTTTCGCTCAGAACATTTAGAGAACAAATGCAGTAAAACTTTCCTCTTTGTTTAAACTACGCTACAATTAATATACTACCATTGTTTAACAAAATCTTTGAAAGTTTTAATTACAACTTTGCATAGATTAGAAATTAAAATCAAAGTCCTAAATTCAATATCGTTTTTAGCATTTCTGCAACATCTGAATTAAAAATCAAGGAATACATACATGCATTAGAAATAGATCACTTTAACAGTAATCTCATACTGTTTGGAAATAATTAAATCAGTGTATTCAGAATGGGTTATCTAGCAATGAGAATGGGTACCTGCAAACATCCTATGCATTTCAGTAAATGTATCTTCATTATTTAATGTGATTCTTAAATTTATATATTACTGTTAAGAATTATCTATCTTATGCTAATAATTTTTGTTTCATGAATATATTTTTTTCTGTCAATCTATATCAATATTTTATCCAGTATTTTATCCCCAATATCTTCTCCTACTTAATCTCTGATATTATCAAGAAATTAATTTATTTCTATTCTTCGATCCCAAACTCTCTCTGCTTTCTGCATGTAATACACGTAATCTTTTAAATGGAAGATGCATACGCTTAGTAGCTAATTATGGTCATATTTTAACGTATCTCGCATTAAATTTTGCTCACACTTTGACGCTTATTACTCCGGAGATTTCGAAAATTTTCATCTTATACTTCCATAAATTAAATTATTTGCTATATTTAAGGCCACATTATATTAATTTTCATACTTGATACTTTGGGGAAGTCTGTTTTCGTTTTAGC
Organism: Maratus michaelseni; assembly: GCA_963931845.1. Lineage (NCBI taxonomy): Eukaryota > Metazoa > Arthropoda > Arachnida > Araneae > Salticidae > Maratus > Maratus michaelseni. Next base: position 315,540,858 of record OZ007595.1, on the reverse strand, counting down.
ATTATATTAAAGCCGAAATTTACTCTGTTCGTATTTGAGCGGTTTATTTTATTTTCAATAAAAAGGGTTAGTTGTAAATTAATCCATTCAATAAATATTCAGTTAAATTGAATGCAAAATCAGGAGTAATGAGGAACAGACGTCTGAAAAAATTAATGAGGTATCCGATTTCGTGAAAATTTTATCACCGGGGAATTTGTAGAACGTTAATTATTCATAATTCGACTCATAATTCGACAGTTTATTTTAAATTATACGTGATTTTATTTAGGTTAGAATAGCGAATGATGTTTCATTTGTAGCAATTTTAGAAGCTAATAACTCTTAAGAAATTCATACTTTCCCACGAAATTTGAAGTATTCCATGTTTGTTTGTTAGTTTGCCATGTAGCGAATTGAATACGAGTAATTAAGCAACAATTTTCCCTCTTCTTCAGATAATTTAAAAAATAGCACCATCATGGGAAAGGGAAGACGAAAAGTAAAACATTCCCAGTATTTATATGTTATTCTGAAATAACGCAGGACAAGCAATGCCAAAATTGGTTTCAAAAGGAAACTTTAAAATCTTTAAATCTAAAAATTCGGTTCTCATAAAAAAATCTTTTGGAGGTGCTCATGTTCCACCATTTGAATATCTTTTCCCCCTATCAACCAATTCGCCTAAACCTGACGTTACACCGCAGAATGTCAGCCTCCTCTTTCTTTAATAACAGATTTTAAAATAAATAAAATATCATGGAATGCGTAAAAAGTACAGTAAAAATGACTATTTACTTAACATTTTTATTTAAAAAACATAAACTATTTATGTTACTAAATATCCTATCATTAATTATATGACATGAACCTGAGTATCGTGCAAAAACGTATCCAGTCCTTCGAAATGTATATGTTGAAGTTTGAATATTTTGATCTTACTAATACATTGAAAAGACACAAACTCAGAAAAATAAATTGAAAATTTGAAAATTGAAAATACACCAAAAAAATTAAAATACACATTGAAAGGATAAAAAATCTAATTTTTTTTTCAAAATACTTATAATCGTCCGATTTTTAAATAAATAAATCAGTCTGTTCAAAATATGTCTAAATACATTCTAAGCAAAAAGTTCGGAAATTGATATTTTCGTCTTTTTTCGCAAAGTGAAGGGTAGCGAACTTTTAAAACCAAAACATTAGGCCAACTAGAAAGTTATGCACTCAAGGCCTGACATCGCCTTTAAACATATGGATACCACTTAAGAGATTTATTTTGCCTTTGAAAAAATTAAGGCTTCTTACACCAGTGTCCTTTTAAAGAAAAGGTCGGCTTACACCATCTTGTTCGAATCTCCTCAGATGGATTGTTGTTGCACCTCGGATGAGAGTACATTTTCTAAGCATCTGTTAGAATGCTGAATATATCACTAACAATGAGCATCTTATCGATTATAACGTCGGAAATATTTCTGTAGTTTACCGATACAAACATATTAATGCATTCCTAAGAGTTACCATAACGAACAACATAAGTATTGAACTTGTCCTAGAAGATAGTTTTATCACAAGTTCCAAACGCTGCAATATGGTTTCTTTAAAATCCTGCTGTTCTGTTCGTATTTATAACACGTATGTAGTGTTCGGGTCAATATGACTCGATTCAGAAATGAAAGGTGCCATTTGAGAAATGATTTAAATAATAGTAAAGTAGCTTAAATACACATCAAATAATATAAAGCATCCAAAAAAAAAACACAAAAAATATTTGAAATTGAAGCTTACCTTTATTTGCAATTTGGTCAGTACAATTTTACATGAGATTTGCAAATGTGTTTCTTCTAATTGTAGCACAATATATTAGTTTTGTTGTCATTGCTTGATAGACAGAACTTGCAACTTGCACGTTTTATACACAATGAAGTATTCACAGCAGATCCTGAGGATACGTTTTGACTTTTACTCTGTACTGTTTTTTCTACTTTGATTGAGTTCTCACTTCTTGGAAGGCGTTGTCTTGCTTTCATATGTGGAAAAAGGATTGATTTCTCCAATTCTTCTAAAAATAGCCTTCGTTTAGTCAGTTTTTTTCATTCCATTTGCTGTGTATTGAAGTCCATAGAATCTCTGCATTGTAAGCAGAAGTATCAAGCATGTTATAGAATACTATCATGGGCCAGCGATTTGTTTTTATTTTACCAGTGTACGTGTTTACAAATCATATGGTGAATCAACAAAAAGCCTGTGTGATAAAGAAACTGCCAAAAACATATTTTGTGCGACAATGTCCTTCGAAACATTTTGCACCATATCGATAGTTATTCGTTTTGATAATAAATCCACTCATCAAGAAAGAAGGTCTGTGGATAAAATAGCAGCTGTGCGGGATATCTGGGAAAAATGGGTAGAAATTCTACCAAAATTGTTGAAAATGTCACTGAAGAAGAACAATTAGTAGGTTTTCGTGGCCGATGCCCATTCAAACAGTATATGCCAAGTAAACCATCTAAGTATGGGATAAAAATATGGACTTTATATGACAGCAAAACTTCGCATGTACTGAAAACACAAACGTATACAGGAAAAGAACAAGGATCAAGGTCTGAGAAAAATCAGGGTATGCGAGTAGTGAGTGATCTTACTTATGAGTATTCGGGGCATAATATTACGTGTGATAATTTTTTTCACATCCTACAACTTAGGACAACTTCTCAAAACGGAAAATGGCTATGCTTGGCACCATCAGAAAAAATAAACCAGAACTTCCTGAAGAAATGCCAAACAAAGAAGTGCATAGCTCATCATTTTATTTTACAGAGGAAACAACAGTTGTAAACTACATACCAAAAGAGAACAAGAATGTTATTCTTATGAGCACTTTGCATCATGACAAAGAAGTTAGCAACAGACCAGATAAAAAACCTCAAATGATATTAGATTATAATGAAAGTAAAGGGGCTGTGGATACTAATAATAATAATCCAATAATGCTTGGAAAGTTTCACTCTTGATATTTTTCCACTCTTTTCATTACACTTTTTTTCCTTCAATATTTGTCATTTTTATGATTTCATTTTCAATTGTGGAATTGAATAGTGTATCAAATGCACTTTTTACATCTATTATCCTTGCCGTTGAATATCTTGTGACACCCGGAGTAGTTTTTATAATATTAGCAGAGGTTAATCGACCAGAATATGGAAGCGGATACAATTTCCACTTTATTTCGCGATTCTTGGAATGAATAATCTGTATATTGCGCATTTGTTGAATATCAATATCAAAATCGTTGTCAGAACTTTCACTTTCAGTTCCATCACTTGTATGATTTTCATACTCGGATACATCTTCCTCCTCGCTGTCGGAGGTTTCCATTAGCTTAGCTATGTCAGCGTCACTCAAATGTCTACGATTTTCCATTTTTTGTAAGTAACACGTTTATACTGTACTTACAGACACAACTGCTTCACAGAATGTTATAAATTGAAACACAGCATTGCAACATACGTGAATATTTTGGCCCCATGCCAACTGTATCAACCTTTTTACCTCACACGCGCACTTTTGTCATGTTATCAAGCACACATGGCAACGAATTTTAAAGAAGTTTCGAAAAGGGATAAATTACAGCACTTATTGTTACAATTTTCTGTTGAATTATTCCATTCAAATATGAAAAAATATAGGTAAAGTAATTACTTTTTTGAATCGGGTCATATTAACCCGAATAGTACATTAAGAATATATTAAAAATATTCCTTTAATATACAAATTAAACGTAAATCCTTCTAGGAGTACATATTTATATTGTTTACCGACGAAGTCAAGAAATATCATAAAATTATTTCCGTGCAATTTATTTTTTTTATAAACGAATAAAAATTGTTTCGTGTCAAATAGACATGAACAGAACAGCAGGGTTAAACTTTATTAGCCTGAATTTTCTTCCCTATTTCTGGACACTGCCAATATTCATATTCATATTCTGTCATATGTAAACATTTTCATCATTCGATGCGATTAAAAAAACTGAAGGAATTAATAGGAAAGGATTATTTGAAGAAAATGTTTAGAATGATCTTAGACGACTTATTGTGAAATTCAAACAATTTCTGACTGTTAAAAAAAACAATATCAGTGCAGCCCGGTTCAAATTAATTTTAAAAAAGATTTTTTTTTTTATTTAATGTATTCATTTTTTAAATTGCAAAACTAATTTTTATTTTCTTCTGTTCCATTTAATTTCTAAAACTGGACAACTATTGTCCCATATAATATAATAATTTTAAATAAATCAAATGTAACAATTGTAACAAAGTACAATTATTTAAAATTTTCAGTAATAAAAAAAAGTACTGCAGTTTATAAGAAATTTTTTCTCGTTAAAAACATTTTACATTTTAATATAGCTTTCATAAAAATGAAAGAAACACATGCAAAAAATATTTTGATGGGAATATAATATTCCCTTTAGCGGGAAAAGGTTCACATTTTTGCACTGAGATTTCAGCAATGATATGAGTAGCTCCTATTGAGTGCTATCGACTCGCCATGCAGTAAGAAGAAAGACGATCTGTTTTCTTCTTACATGATTATTATCTTCTATAACAAAATGTTCGTTGATAGGATGCTCTAGAGAGACAGAGATGGCAAGATAAAGATATTTTTCAGGAAAATATATTTATCGATTTGTATTATTGGCTATGTACTCAAGTATTCTTTTCGATCATCTGGAGACTAAACTTGCTTTAAATTCACTATACTGAAGCTCTTTTTTGTGTAATGTGAAAATGAAAGCGCTTTAATTAATATTCAATATATATTTCCTGTTTAAGTATCTATTTAAATATATGCAATGTTTTCGCTGAGTCATCGGATGTCACAAAGCAATTAAATTTGATGAAACCAATTATGTAAATTAATATTTTTGCTTTCTATTTTTTTTTTACTATTTTTGAGATGTCCTGAACAGGATTTGACTATTTTTAGAAAATGTCTGCCTGTCTATTAGTCTGCGTGTGACACATTTGTTTGGCCACGCTATTTAAAGAACTAATGCACGGAATTTCATTAATTTTTATACGCTGTTAGACATTTAGAGCACTGGTGCTGATAAAGTTTGGGTGCACATCACTCAACAGGTGGCATAACTATGATGCATCTTTCACGATTTCCCTTTCCGTTATATATCAAAAACTAACAGACGGAATTTCATAAAATTGCACATTCCCTTACACCTATACATGAATACATGCTGATAAGGCTTTAGAGTATATCCTCCAAAAAGTGGAACTGCTATTCAATCATATGCACGATCACCGACATTGATGTAGCTCGCCATCTACGGGATAGAATTTTATTAAATTTCATATTCAGTGAGACATTGACATACGTACATTCTTAAAATGGCCGTATGCATTTTAATGTTATGGTAGCTGAATTTGTGTGTTTTCAACGTTGTAAATTTATGATTAACTAGATGGAACCCGTCAAAATTTGACGAAAAAAATACTATAACAATATCAGTAAAATAAGCTTCTTTATTATTTAAAAAGGGGAGCGTATGAAACAGTCTTTCAAATATTTTATTTTAAAAGTTTTTCCCCCAGTGAGTTACAGTACTATTTCCGATGCAAACTCAAAACAAACAATCCGTAAACAACTGTGTTATGCAAATCAGTTTGACATTATCGCCATATTCCCCACGGCAAGGAAAATATTTCATGGACCTATGAAGTATCATACAAATAGTATATTCCTATGTTCATCTCTCTCTCTGTCAGTAAATAAATGAACATAGTAAATAAAGCATACATTCCCCACCCCCTGTGATAATGCAACCGAATGAGCTCCTATGCGCATGTGCATTGCATCTGCCCAAAAGCACCGTCGAAATTCGACGTTAAAAAAGTTTTAAAATGTTTAAATTAAAAGTTTTAAAATGTCTTCTTTAATCATTGTTCGTTTCAAATCCATATCTTCTAAAACGCATCCATTGTTTTAAGCTAATCAATTTTTATGTAAAGATGAAGAATTTTTTTACAGTAATAAATCAATCTGCAGCTGAGGGAGATTTTTAAAGTTTTTAAGTGTAATTTATATGTATGGTTTATTCGGTTTCTTTACATAATCAGGATGATTATCCTTTTTCCATCACAGTCGGGGATATTTTCCCTCTTATACAGTTGGCAAATGGATCTTCAAAAAAATAAAAATATACTATTCCTAGCATATTCTGATATCTGATGGAATATATACATCAACGAATTCAACATATCAATTATATATTAAGCATAAATTAAAAATAGTTTTTTTAGCGCCAAAATGCTTTATCTTATGGATAATCTGATCTTATGATTTATCACTATTTTTATTAATATTATTATAATTATTATTCACTTTTTATGATGGTTAGGGAAATCTATTTTCAATTGTGGCAACTTTCCCGGGGGCTATTTTACAATATTGAAGCAAACTTGTGGTCATTGGTAAGATAGAATTGAAAAACTTTTCATGTTTGAAAATTATTTAAAAAGTCATTAAATTAATCGGCAGTTTTCAAATAAATTTCAATCGAAAGCTAATTTATTTCTAATTGTTTTTTTTCTAAATGTAAAATGTAGTAAAAAATAGAAATTTGTAGTATTTAGAAGTGATGTAAACGCGATGAAAGCTAAAGCGATAGCGTCGTTTGTTGTCACAATCGTTGTACATTTCTAAAAATGGCCACTGTATTTTGGCTTGCGACCAAAAGTAAACTACCATTTTTCGACATCGAAAGAGAAATTCTCAGTGAAATAAATAGGACTTTGTGCTACTAAAGAACTGTTAAATGAACTTATAATAAACCTACGAGAATAATTCCTATGAAATATTAGCCTTTCCTTGTTTATTCTAGCTAAAAATACGATCATTACTTTAAGTTTTTTTTTTTTTTACAATAACACTATTTTTAATAATTTTAAATTTCCTAAAATCCTTTACTTTTGCGATTATTTTATTAAAAAAGGAAATTTTCTAACCTATAATTAAAAAAAAGTAATTGGTAACTTGTAATCAAGGTATGCAATCAAGATGAAGCAATCAATGACGGTTCCAATTCTAATCTTTATAATTAAGAATGGAAAAATAAGTTAAAATTACGTCATGTTGACACAATCATATACATTTTTCTCTTTAGTTTTTTCAATGTTAAAATGCATTTCAAGCTAAGCATAACGTCATTTTCACCTGCGCAAACTTTATATACGTTACTTTAATGCTTAAATACCATTTATACAAATAAAATATATTTTGTATTTAATTGTAATGAAAAAATGGCATCAACAAAGTTAAAATGCATAATGATAAAATAAACCCAAATGGACAATATTCCCGAGTGACGTCACAATAAATATGAATTTTTATTCGCTTATAAAACATGCGGATAAATATTTTTACCGAAATTTAACTTTCAAATTAAAAAATTTGGTCTAAAAGCCACGTGTTTTTAATATTATTCCTCTATTATCTCGCAACCACAGAGTTCAGAAAATAAACTCTGTGCCTAGCAATACTGGGCGTTAATCCGATTGCCGACTTTATGACGTCATTGGCAGAAGTAAAAGTTTAATTGAAAATTACGACTAATTAATTAAATTTACGAACAAACGAATGCACGATAACAAATCTGGGTCCAAATATCTTTCATTTAAAATAAGAATGATGTAATTTGATGCAGTCGTTTGTTCTCACGGATTGTCGAAAGAAATCGCTTAGCGTTTTAAATATATAGATATTTTTGAACTCGCTCAAAGTTGCTCGCTTAAAGGGCTATAAGTATACACTAATTAAGTTTCGGTGTAAATATATATCCACCGAGCTCAGTTCTTGTGTACATATATATTTATACCATCTTATCTCATAGGTGATACTAAGAATTATATTATTACTAATTCGCGAGATTTCTTAACATACAACAGTAAGAATGACCCTACTTTAAAAACCAGCAGCTGTTCAAAATTATACGAATCATGGGTATTTATCAAGCAGGGCGGTCGCTCTGCCAAGCCAAGCTTAAAAAAAAACGCCACACAAACAACGCCAAGAACTGGACAAGACCGCTACTGCTTATTTACAGAAATCAACTTCGCAATGTTAAATCGACAAAACATGCCAGATTAAACTATCAGATATTAAATAAACCAAGCGTCGCAGGAAAAAAAAACGAAAACTAGTTTAATCTAATGAAGAATTACTTCAATTTAAGACCAAACTCATCTTCATAAGTGATTTATAAACAGAGATATAGACTTTTTAAAAAAACGTCGAGTTACTTAAAATGATCACTTTTTTCTTCGTCAAACTTTTTTTTTCAAACAACCTACAGACCTTAATATTCGGCAGAATAAAAAAAGGATTGCATTTTTAGACAAGTAATTACGTAATCTATGTGCTTTTATAAAATCCAGTGTAAAAAATTATTATTTTCTATCCATAATTAGCAAAAAACTGTTAATTAACTTGGCTATTAAAAAATTATGCCAAAACAGAGATAAAACCCGCCAACGACCATGTACCATCTCTATTATAATAGCACAAATCAGTTACAGGTTATAACCACATCAAATTTCATCTGCAAGTCAGCCATTTTCCTCTGAAGATATTTTTTTTTAAATAAAACTTCACAATTATAAGAACACATATTTTATCAAAAATTAAATATGACTGCAAACTGTGGCAGATGATTGTTTCTAACATGAATAAGTATGAGAAATTGCCAGTCATGGATATGGATCTGGGTAGCTCAGTCGCAGAGCGTCGGCATGGTACGCATAAGGTTCGAGTCCAGGCCCAGGTCAATTTTTCACTCATGTTTGTTTAGTGTATTTAATTGTCTGATAAAATGCGTGTTCTTATAAATATTGTAAAATAAAGTAATCAGACGTAGTGTTTATGCTTAAAAAGATATTTTAAATAAAAATAATTTACGTTTTTCGAAAGATCTTTAAAAATAAATTAGTTTTTGAGGGAAGATGTACCTTCTAAAATGTATACATTAAGAGTTATCGCCATTTAAAATTTCTTTCCAAACGTAAACAAAATTTTTGAAATGAATTAAATGTGATTCATTTATTTCTAAAAATAAAAAAAACACGGTAAAGGACAGGCATTTCGTTCGCAGGAATACCTTTCACGTCATTTTCCTATAAATTAATGAAATCAAGTTGTTAAATTATTTTTGTTTTAGAAGTGAAGTTTCCCTTTAAATTTATTGTAACAGTACAATGTTTAATTGAATAAAATAAGGTAAATATAAGAAATTGCTAAGAAATTCCAAACATGCACAGGGCAACGCAAAAATAATAATAATAATAGACAAAAAATAAATAAATAGATAAATAAATAAATAAATAAATAAAAATCAGCTTTCAGAAATTCTAAAAATTGTTCCGCTATTCATATTATGTATCTTCGGGGTCCATCCTCCCACTTTCAACCCTCCCACCCAAAGGGGGCACTTTTCTAAATTTTGCCGACACCTCTCATGTGATATATCGTTGGAAAAGTCTGTGAACGCTTAATCATAATAAGCAGGGAGGGGGGGGGTATTTTCTAAATTTTGCACATACCCCTCATGTGATACATCGTTGGAAAGGTCTGTGACCGCTTAATCCTATTATGCATCTCCGGTGTTCATCCCCCCTTTTGCCTCCCCCCAAGCGCGATTAGCTTTCACCACCAGGGGACGATTTACTATATCCGTTCCTACGAGTCAGATCACGACGGGGTATGGCTCATTCGACTCGACATCAATAGAGCTTTCCGATTTTAGTTCGTTTTTTCACCACCAGGGGGCACTTTTCTATCTCTGGTTCTATGGGCTAGATCACGACGGGGTATAGTTCATTCGACTCGACATCTATAGCCTTAACGATTTCAGTGGCCGAGGTTCATACAGAACAGATTGCGCTACCTGGTGGTGGAAGATGGAACTTGAGCGTGCGCAGCACGACTGCTATACGGTGCCGAAGGCAGCGGGGACCCGTGTCGGAAGTTAGTTTGGTTAGAGGTTTATACTATTCGATGTGCAAATTAAGGAATTATCCGGTGCCGAAGGCAGCGGGGAACCAGGTCGGAGGTTCGTTCGGTTCGAGGTTTATCTTATTCAAGGTTTTACAAGATTCGAGGCCCCGATATAAATTAGGGGCCCGCTAGCGGGCGAAGCCAGCTAGTGCTAATAAAAAGAGCGTGATATCACGTTTGATTTCAAATGCAGCGCTGACACGCTATGTACGTATTGCATTTTTATTCATTTCATCGATAAGTCAGTGATATTTTTAACGGGGGATAACAAGTATTATAACAAGCCACATTTAGTATGTTGTTATTAGTTTAATTGAAAAATCTACTGGTATTTCTAGTTAACCTTTTAAACAATGACTGAAAGAAAATGTAATTTAAAATTATTTCTCATGTTTAGATCATTTAAATTATGTTTATTCTGTTTTAAAAAAAAGAAATGATATCTACAAAAACAACTTTTCAAAAGTAAAAAAAAAGCCAAGCGTAAAAAAAAAGTTGTGGCTAAAAAATGGTGTGATATCAAATTCCCAAGCTATTATATTACTTTTTTAACATTTTTCCATTAAATAAGTTATCATATATATAAGTCGAGTGCCTACGTATATGTTAATAGAAATCGTTTTCTCCTGTACTAAATACATCCTAACGAGTTTCTGAAAATTCAATTTTTTTCAAATTATGCATGATGGGCTTGACGGCCATCTTTTCATATTTCTAAGCACCCAAAATTCTAAAGTAAAAGCGTAATATGTTTGCAATGTAATATGTTTATAACAATTTCGAACTTCAGATTTTAACTACGGACAGATAAATTAGATAAGACTGATGTTTTGAGAAATTGATTTTTACTAGTTTGAAATTATTAATTACTGTAAAAAATAAATCATAAGATGAATCTTTAAGATAAGTCATCATTATCTTAAGACACAATTTTCAGATCATACAAATCTATAAATGAAACGCTTAAAATATTTGCTTAAATAACAATTTTGAACTTCGGATTTTAACTACGGATTTGGATGCTTAGAATTTTGTGAATAATATGCAAAGATGGCCGCTAAGCCCATCATGCATAATTTGAAAAAAATTGAATTCTCAGAAACTCGTTAGGATGTATTTAGTACAGGAGAAAACGATTTCTATTAACATATACGTAGGCACTCGACTTATATATATGATAACTTATTTAATGGAAAAATGTTAAAAAAGTAATATAATAGCTTGGAAATTTGATATCACACCATTTTTAAGCCACAACTTTTTTTTTACGCTTGGCTTTTTTTTTACTTTTGAAAAGTTGTTTTTGTAGATTCATTTTACGCGAGAAATAGGCATATACACGTAATGCTGCGAGATACCTATGTACGGTGTGAAAAAAGAACATATCACAACATTGAGAAATATTGGCTAGTTTTTTGTAATATTGCCAATTTAATATAAACCTTAAAAATTGACCCTTCATTAGATGTAATATTGTCTTCGTAAATACTTCATAAAAATTTTATCAAAATGGAAGCAGTAACCTTATTGTATAAATTTTGAGCTTGATTAAATCTATACTGCATGAATATGTAAAGTCGGTTTCGATAGAAAAATAGTAGAGCGGTTCAAAAAAAGAAAACATGTAGCGGAGTTAAACCTGTAAATAAATCAAATTTTATCAAATTTGCTTTACAGAAAATCGGATGAAACGGATGATATTTTAAAAATGTATGAAAGACTCGCATAAGTTTATGTTTGAAATAGACGTATTTTTTATATTTAATTCATATCATCAAAATGTTCAATTCTTATCGTTTCTCTGGAACTAAAATGATCTACTAACATATAGTAGTGATGCTGATAATACTTTCACACCTCAGTTTTAGTTTCAGCATTAAAACACTGTTTAAATGTGTAATATATTATGGAAAAGGAAATATGAAGCGTAATTGTATATATTCATTTAATGCATTAAAAAATTGTATGTATGGATTTAATTAATCCTAATCCTAATAATATTATAAATCTGATTGTGTGCAAATGTTAGGCTGAAGCCAGCGTCAAAATGGAGCATTTAACAATCCTGTATCTTTGCATATACGTTGATTATAACCCTTAAATGATCATAGGCCGCTTTTTGTTCATTTTATTCAAATATATTTTTTAATAATTCAAAATTTCGTTATTTTCATAGAAAATAAATGGACATTTTCCCATAAAATTTAACCATTTTACTTTATCGTTGCCAATAAATAAAAACACGGAAAAATAATTTTTTCCCAACAACTAATTTTCAATTGAACGATTTTCACGTGAAAAAATGAAAATGAAAAAGAATTCAAAAGAAGAAGAATTTCCGTGATGTTTGAAACAAAACTATGGAGTATTTGTTATTATACATGAAGTATGAATATCGGTTACATTAAAAAGATCTTTTTCTGTCAAAAAAATGCGTTATAATTAGAAGGAAAAATGAACAATAATTATATTCTTAAAAACAGATTTCGCTTGGACCATGGAACTATGAAAAGGATCCTCCTCGGCTTGGACAAATATGACGTCATAAATAAAACATGTATTTTCAAATAGTCGTAATAATACAAGGAGCATGAATATCAATGTGTAATGAAAGTAGATAGATAATGGACGTAATATTTAAGATGAAAAACTGAAATATTTTTTATCGATACTGATTAATAATTAGCTTGAGTACCAGTTACATACAAATGTGAGTTGCCAGAAAAAGAAAATTAACAAGAATTATGGCATTAAAAAGAGATTTCTCTGAGGAAAATGTGACGTCATATTTGAAATAAAACGAGAATTTCCAAATGTTTTTTACAAGGCGGGGGAATTAATTCCGTACAATAATAATACAAGGATCAGTAAGTAAAGAAAGTAGATTAGGTTCACGACATATTTAAAACGAAAAATTGAATTTTTTATTTCTATACCGAATATTAATGATGAATATCAGTTATATACAGATGAGAGTTTTTTGCCAAAAACCACACCATGGTTATTAGGGAAAAAAAATACGAAGCTATTATAATAAAATCTGACCGCCTGTTTGTATTTCGCAACTACTCTTTTCAGATTCTCGAACGCAACGCGATTTACTTAACACCGGTTATCATTCGTCCGAAGATGTCATAAACTCTCAGAATTAAAAAAAAATGATTTAAATTCCGAGATATTATTATTATTTTATTTATTTATTTATTATTTTTTTTTTGTAAATTTTAACGAAGTTTCTCTAAAAATGGCAACTAAATTATTCCATTTTTGTGGATAAAGAAGAAGAAATAAAACGGATTAATATATTTTTTCTCATTAAAACTGAAAAAAAAGAATTTATTTTCAATTTGAATAGAAGGTGAAAGAAAAAAAAATTTGATTACAGTAAAATTTTTGAAAAATAAAAACGTATTTTCACATATTCAAACTTCTTGAATCAATTTATTCTGGAGAACAAAAATCGTCTGTCAACATATTTTCATTTAGAAATAAAGATTTTTTTTCAGTTATAGATTAAATCAAGGAGGCAAATTTAAACTTCTTGCATTTAGGTCTACAATTATTGCTCCCTATTCACAAGAATTGAATTTAATGAAAAAGAATATACTATTTCCATTATCTTTGAAGGATTGCTATTAAAACGTTTCACAAAGGCGTTAAAAGTAAAACGGTTTACCATGTAAACTTGACATATGTTTTTATATAATTCGCCAATTTCCACGATTTTATTTGACCCGCCTTTTTTCATTGGTTGCAGTTTCCTTTTCTTGATTATTTGTCACAAAATTTTATTTTTTTAAAAACTTAGTTATGTCAAGGCCTCTATAACATAGAAATACTGTATTGTATCCTATGGAATGTGATAAAGAGTTAGTTAATTATTTACGTTTTTAGTTATCGGGAATGAAATATTTTGCTTAATTAATGCATTTATCCTTCTTTTAATGATACGTGAACGAAGTCACGGGTAACAGCTAGTTACTTTTATATTTTTGAAAAGTATATCACACTTAAATGTTTGGATTGCGTTAAGAAAGGGATATATAAATGCAGCTAGGTGTTCCAGTAATAGACCACAAACGTGGCTATTTTTATGACTTTGTTTACTGCAGTAGATAATAGAGCCTGACAGTAAAATTGAATAGAAATTTACAATAGGTCAGAAGTCGAGTACAATTATCGGCAGATGTCCCATCATGGGAAAATATGTATAGGGCTTTTCCTGTCCACCAGGAACCAATGGCGATCAGAAGGCTTTATACACGACCAGCCAATGTAGCCGCTTTGCAGTCGTAAAATAAGGTTTTTCAATGAGCAGGCTTTGGCAAATCACAGCTTTAGACAGGGGACGTTTACTTGCCCCCCTTCCCCTCTTTTTCAATATACAGAGTGGTTATAATAAAAGTTCAACTTTGAAATGGTTATAAAAGGAAAACTACTGGACTAAATATTATCAAACTTACCAATAGTTTAAAAAAGGTTATGGAAATTTATTTTCCACCAAAAAAAGTTCAAATACTCACCACCAGGGTGGAAATGGCGCTGTATGCAATATTGTTAAACGAAATAAGACATGAAGACATCGGTTTAAAATGCGTTTAATCGTTTCTGAAACGTGTTACAAAGCATGTTCAATATGGCGTCTACCATTTTCCGAAAGCAAGTAAAATCGTATTACTGCATTACCAACAGTAGCTCTTAGTATATCAGGAGGAATGTTACGGACAGGTCGGTGTATCACATCTTCAATTCTGCAAATTTGTTTAAGTTATCACCATAAACAGTGCTTTTGAGATAACCCCATAGCCAAAAGTCACAGCGGTCGCGGTCTGGTGACTGGGGTGGCCAAGAAGGATGTTTAGGCCTATAATCCGTTCATTCGTGAAATGTTGCTTAAGTAACTGTGTGACACATGTACCAATGTGAGGTGAGATCCCACCCTGCATAAAAATCGTGGAGTCCAAAATGCCACATTGCTGGAGTTAAGATATGATGAAACGTCTTAATTTTGACGCTAGGCGAGCTGCAGTTCCAGTGCACGTAACAGGTCCAGCTGTCGACTGCTCTTCAAAACAAATGGTCCAACTTTGAAACTTGCTGTCATAATACACTAAACGGTGACTTTAGGAGAATGTAAGGGAACTGGGTACACAACATGAGAGATTTGTTTGTCACAAATCCTGCAGTTATGGGTGTTTACATCGCCATTTAGGTAAACATGGGCCGCATCTCTCCTCAAAATGTTCCATGGGTAATGTTCGTCCACTTCCAACCATGCAAGTAATTCCAAAGCGAAAGATTCTCTTGCAGCAGGATAGTTCAGTTGAAGTTCTTGAACATGTTTGATTTTGTATGGGTAGAACTGCAGCACTTTACGGACAATTTTGTACACCGTACTCTATGGTACTTCCATTCGACGTGCGACAGCACGTACCGCGTGTACTTTCCATTGTTGCTTCCTCCACTGATAATGCAACAAAGTCTTCGGTTTCCACAGAAGCAGGTTTCCTTCCCCTTCTAGGTGCAACAGATAACAAACCCGTGGCTTCAAACATCGCCATCATATTCCTCAAACCCTGCGGTGTCATTTGCCCTCGGTGTATTCCCCTTACTGAACGCTACCTTTGAAAATAACGCCGTTCATTGCTATCGCATACATAATAACATTTAACGAGAAAATCACAGTTAGAGACATTGACAATTCGTAACAATAAGAACTCTGACCGACCAACAGGGTCACTTTTATCTGACAAATCAAAATGACGTATAAAGCGCATTTGCATAAATCTATTTTTTTTCTTTCTGCTGTAAGCCAATTACAAGCCATTGCGGTTTTGTATAACCCCACAAACAGTTTCGTTTTAGAAACAATTAAAAACGTTTTAAACCAATATCTTCGTGTCTTAAGGTCGAAGTCAGGCTTCAAAAATCACAAATTGACGATCTGTAAGAAAACGATTTCCGGAATCCGCACAAATTTGCGAGTGATTTGCAATCTCAAATTTTGTGATCGCTAATTTGTGGTTTGGACTTTTAAGAACACGAACGGATTTTGTTACACGGATGGCGCACTCGACTTTTGTCGTCTTTAACGCATTTAAATGGTAATTTTGTTTTGGTCAATGTTTCTTAAGGGTACAAAAAAATTTAATACCCGTGTAACAAAAATCTAAGTTAGATTCCGACCTTATTTCGTTAAACAATATTGCATACAGCGCCATTTTTCCCTGGTGGTGAGTATTTGAATTTCTTTTTTTTTGCGGAAAATAAGTTCCCTTTTAAACTATTACCAAGTTTGATGAGATTTGGTCAGTAGTTTTCCCTTTATGACCATTTCAAAGTGGAACTTTAATTATAACCACCCTGTATATTACATACATATTGTCTTATTCAAAATATACAACGTAAATATATTGATTTCATAATTTAATCGTTACGAAAATAGGTGAAAATACAATATTAAAATTTTAAAACATTAATATGTTAAAAACACAGATGTCAAAAATATCCTGAGCGCTTTCACCTAAACATTAGCCATCATCAGAAGAGTTAAAAGGAGGCGAAAACTGTAGCCTCTAAAAAAGAAGAACACTGGACAAGTTCGAATACATAAACAATAAATCGGAGGGAGGGAAGGAAAAACGCATTTTAGTAACGATTAAATTTTGATATCAATACATTTTTACGTTGTGTATTTTAACTAATATATATATATATATATATATTACTTCATTTAAAATTGAAAATAAACATGTGTCAATGTCTAACAATGGGGAAGTCGTTTTGTTTTTTAAAATGCCAATTATTTAAATTCTAGTTCTTTCTATTTTACATCCAGATATTTATAAAGGCACATTTTTTTCTTTTGAAAAGGGTATGGATTTTTAGTTTGTTCAATTATGGTATGAAACGATTACATTTTAACTCTGGGCCTCACAGTGAAATGTTTCACATAATTTGTATTAATTTTCGTTATAAACCTGATATTTGATTTCGTATTCATAATCTTCGTAATTTCGTAGAATTTATAATTTGAGCAGTGTTTTGTTTTCGGTCGTTTCTCCGTCTGTAGTTTTTGTTCCTACTACTCTAAAGTGGTTATCTACATCTTACAATACAGATTTCTGTGACACGTGTACCATTCAAATGCCTTAAACCATTTTCCCAAGCTATGATCATATTGCATTACAAAAACTTTGCGTTTCATTTGCGCACTTATAACGCTTGGAAATTTTTTATAGGAAGTGAAAAATTCTGCGATGAAAAAAAAAAACTGTTATAGAAAGTAAGTGATATATCGTTCGCAATATTTGTATTCTACTTAACAAGTTCAAATAAAGTAACTTGTTTACTGTTCTTACCATATTACAGTTAAACGAACAAAAACTTGTTATAAAAAAATAAACAAACACATTCAGATGTGAACAGATTGTTGATAGTTCGTTAGTCACACATGAAAATGATGGTAAAAAAACTATCATTTTATAGCAATATAACATTGAGATATTCCTCTACGTTTAAGCACTCAATCTTGGATAAATGTCACAATTTTTGTTTATCAATTTATTTGAAAAAAATCTACAATTAACTATCCAAAGCAATTTTTGTTCTCTTTGTACGATAACTACATATCTTAGTTATGCTTCATACCTTTGTTTCTGCTTTCCAACAGAAAATGTATACTTAAATAACCAGATGTTGCTACATAAAAAATCTCAAGAAAGAAAAGATATTCTAATATTGAATTTAAGGTGGGTGTATAGCATACAAATTTGGGGAGTTTAAAGAATTTGGTGTGGATATTCCCGATAGATTTTCAGAAAAAGACTATGCATTTAAAACGTTTTTAATCAAGAATCAATTATGGTACTTATTACTTGTTTAAAAATTATGCTTACATTTATATAAAATATTACAGATATTTTTAGGGACATATGTTGTACGAAGTATACATACTTCATGAATCAATTGTGAAAAATGTTTAATATACGAAATTGAGCATTTTGCACAAGTGGAAAAAGAAAAGACGAATTAACAATATAATAAATTGTAAGATAAATTTTTTGTTGTTGTTTTTTCTTACATTTTTCATGTGTTTTGAGTACGTATTTTTGTGAAGAAAAGTATTTTATGACATTATAATCATTTATATGCGTAAAATGTTTTTAAATTCATGAAATCTCATAAATATAAGCCAAATATTTTTAGATACAAACCTACTACAAGTTCACATTCATTTGCTACACATGTAGTATTCAAATTACACGAATTATACAAAAGAAATTTACAGTTTTTTCCGTCAAAATAAAATTTAAAAAATGTCCGCCTGATAGGAGAATATGATTACAATTTTATCAGAACTTTTTTCAAAAAGGAAATATACATTTCATTAAATAAATGTTCTTTTAAAAATTTATAATTGCTATTTCTATCGAAAAAAATACATTAGTACACTCATGTCCAAAATTAAGGTCACAAACATAAAATCTGCGAAAACTGATGAACTATTCACTGTTTTGCCACGAAATTTGGCACAGAGGTATATTAGAATGGGAGAAAGAATATAGCAACATAACAATATGGAAAAGATTTTAATTGTGAATTAAGATACAGGGTATATTAAAAAGTGTTAAATCATGAATCGGAGATAAAGCATTTATCTCGGGAAAAGTATGTCTGATATGGAGTGTGACCACTGTGCACTGCTATACAAGCCTCACAACGAGCTTTCATACTGTTTATGAGGGTGTCAATAAATGTTTGTGGCAACAAAGCCCATAGGAGTGGGGTTGGGTCCTAGGAGTGGGGTTACCCTGTGCAATGGCTCTTCCTAGACCATCCCAAACATGTTCAATAGGATTGAGGTCCAGAGATCTCGAGGGCCAATTCATACGGCGAATAAGCTCCTCGTCAGGAAAATTATCAACAATGTGAGCACTGTGCGACCTCACATTATCGTCCATAAAAATGAAGTGTGGGCCTACAGCACCCCGGAACAACCTCACATGCGCTTCAAGGACCTCATCCCTATAGCGATGTGCATTGACAGTACCCGCATCGAAGACGTGCGGTGGGGTACGGCAGACCAACATTAAGCCGTCTCAGACAAGGATTCCTTTGCCACCAAATCTGTCGATTTATTTTACGTAGGAGGGATGATAGCGAGCTCCCCGTTCTCTCCAGATGAAGATTTGACTAGAATCACTTTCCGTGGTGAATCCGGATTCGTCACTGAAAAGAACACGCGCCTACTCTTGTTGTGTCTTCGGCTCTACAACAACTGGGCTCTCCTGTTTGATGCAGTGAAAGGGACACACACGACTGGATGCCGGACGTAAAGTGCCCTCTCTGCTAGTCGTCTATATACTGTTTGCCTGGAAATTCTTATTCCAGACGCAGCAGTGATGTCAACAGCTAGCTGAGGAACCGTTGCCAGCCTATGTCGTCGTGCGCTTAACGCCAAATAGCTATTCTGTGCAGGTGTCGTTGATCTGTGGCGGTCTTGGCTGGCCTTCCTGGTGACATTGGGATGGTCTAGGAAGAACCACTGCACAGCGAAACCCACTGCGATGACCCGCCAGGAGTAAAAAGCCGTGCTTTTGGAAGAAATGGCTTTGTTGCCACAAACATTTATTGACACCCTCATAAACAGTATGAGAGCTTGTTGTGAGGCTTGTATAGCAGTGCACAGTGGTCACACTCCATATCAGACATACTTTTCCTGAGATAAATTCTTTATCTCTGATTCATGATTTAACACTTTTTAATATACCTTGTATTTTAATTCACAATTAAAATCTTTTCCATATTGTTATGTTGCTATATTCTTTCTCCCATTCTAATATACCTCTGTGCCAAATTTCGTGGCAACACAGTGAATAGTCCATCAGTTTTCACAGATTTTATGTTTGTGACCTTAATTTTGGACATGAGTGTATTTAATTTTGTTCAAATTCTAGCCTCAGATATGTTAGTTTTCAATGAAAATGAATTTAATTCTTTCAGTAATAAACTGTTGTTTTAGTATTGTAAATATTCAACTATATCCTCATAAATTACGTTAGTATATTTCCTTCTTTTCCTTCCTAAAAATGTTTTACTTCGGAATCTTTTTTTTTTATTCATTAAGATTAATCGGTGCATATATTTGTACTATAATCTAAAGCACCATGAATAGAATGTTGCTGTTAGGATAATTTGTTTTTCACATATAACTGTCCTTTATTCGCTTTATTGCTCATGCTTATAAAATTGGAAAGAAATCTATCTATCTTCTTATCTTTAGCTATAAAAATAGACTTTGGACGACGATTTAACCATGTCACGTGGGGAGTCTCAAAAACTAATCCACCTGTTATTCCCCATGTGAAGATCAAGATAAGTATTGATGAAAGGGGGCATAAGTAACTTCAAACGGCCAGCGAATATTTGTTCTTCGTTAAAGGACAATTAGTGGTGGTTTCTCTTCCTGTTCTTCGTGATTGGCAGTGGTAGATCAAATCTTTCCCTTATTCGTACATATTCCATTTTATTCACATATAATTGGAGATTTTTTCGTCCTCACAGATAGGTTAATTCTTCTTAATAAAATTAGCCTCTTCTATGAAGAAAACATAAAATTGATGGTTTTGTAAATAGGCAAAAGAAAGAAAAAAGGCAAATAGCGAAATTTAATTCATTATACTTTTTCCTACTGAAGACTTTTTAAATTTGTTTTTCTGCTATTTATTGTAACTTTATGAATGTATCACAGAAATAGTACCACGTATTTTCAAAATATATGCTTCTCTAAAATTGTATGGCATTGTACAGAAAAAGGAGAAACTGATTTCAGTATCAATAGTTGCTGCAAGTTTACATAAAATGTTGAACCATTAAAAAGTAGAAAATATGTATCTGAGATACATTAAAAATTAAACTTTAAAAATCACTAAAAATAAAAACTCGGTCCCAGACGCTGGAAATTCGTGTTTAATAATTTAAAAGATATATTGGCATAATTATGTTCATTAAACATGTGACAATTCTGTATCTGTATGTTTGTTTCAATTTTACTATGATTTAGTGCGAATCGGTAGTCATTCTACTGATTACAATAAAAAAAAAATCTACTTTCTAATATAAATATAAAAAGCTGTTATCTGTAGAAAAATGAAAATGAGTGACAATTCGTCTTCATGCACAGTTATTAAGGTTGCTTTTTTCTGACACATTTTATCAGAATTTAGTTTATTTGTCACATTATTTCTATTTAGAAGAAATATGACCGATCCCCTCTGAGTAGACAGAATATGATGGATTATGTGTCATCTCGTACGGGGATTTCTCTTACCTCTTTTGATTTGGGTTCCTTCTCTGACATTAAGCGTCTTTCTTCAGTTTATTCTTCATTTATTTCGTCTGATGTTTTTGTTTGAAGATATAGTAAGATAAATACATTAATTTTTAAAGAATACCTAAAGATCTCAGATTAACAATTGGAAGAATGTAACATCTAGAATGACTATGGGTTTTATTACAAGTTATTTAAACTGAAATTAATTAATTTCCATAAAGAGTACGCTTTATTGCTGTTTCTTCCATTAGTAATGAATCATCTTTAGAATTAAAAGTATAGGAATTTAACGAAAGACTTAAATAAAAAATGAAAAAACATTTTGAAAATATTAGAAGGTTTTGTAAAATTAAGCATTATTGTCTTATACACAATTATTTTAAAATAAAAAGGAAGAAATATGATAAAGAAATTACAAGGTGCGTCTAAACTCTTTCGGTGGACGATCTCATAAAATACAGAAAATGAAAGAAACAAACAAGTATTTTTATTGCCCTTAAAAGTAATATCCATTAGCCACAACGCACTTTTGATAACATTTGTAAAAATGCTTAAAACTGTCAATGAAAGCATTGTATGGAATTGCTTGATGTCACACGTTTCGAATTTCTGGTACATCTCTAAATTACCTGCATTTCATCAATTATCATTCGCATGTCAGCTGTAGATCAACTTCAAGCATATGTTGCATTTGTTCAATGTTGTCGGTGGTTGTGCTTCTTGTCCTTTGATGTTGTTAGAGGTTGTGCTTATGGATGGTCGACCCAGACGCGGCTCATTCTCAATAGATTCCTTTTCGTCTTGGAAACGTTTGAACCAGTCATAGAAGCATACTTTACTCACGGCAATTGATCCATACACTTGTAATAACTTTGCATGGGTAGACGGTTGGAGTTTTCCACAATTTCTAACAAAACTTTCTGTTTATATGTTGCTCCATTGCATTTGAAACGACAAAGCACGTGTCACACTGGCCCTTGTTCGATGGATACCAGCGGGCAACCCTACTTGAACATAATGATTTCGACGACAGGCGGTCTTTTTTGCAGATATCCCTCAATGTGCATTAGGGCGGAACGAAAATAATGGTTAATTTTTTTTCTGTTATAAATTTGCTATAGACTGCAAGAGTTGCCTTCTGGGATTAGAATGAAGAATATAAAATTTTGTTGCTGTGCTAAAATATTTTCAGGTGCCGCAAAGCGCTTCAAAAATGACTTTTCTATGAAAAAACGATAAAAATTGCCTTTTTAAAAAAAGTTATTTTTTTTATCATTAAAATAATATATATATTTTTTTTAAACAGAAGATTCAAAATATGATACTTTTGCAAAAAACTTTCACATTCTATGTATTACGAATTTTTAGATGTCATTACACAAAGAATTAATTTGTAGAATTCAGCGATTTTCACCATATTATTTTTTATTAATTTTGCAGTAACATATTCTTATAGTACTACATTTAAATAAAAGAAATGCAATCTTTAATTATCGTATCTTAGATAAACAAATCATACTTATTTAGAAAAACATTAAAAGAGCGAAACCTCCGATTAACGGACACCTATGGGACCAAAACAAATGTCTGAAAAAGTGAAGTGACTGCAGGAGATTGGTTGTTAGTTATAACGAGAAGTTAATGTTCGCTGAGAAATTTTAATTTGGCCGCAAGAGACGGATGACCGTATACAAGGGTGTCCGTTAAAAGAGGTTTGACTGTATATTGTTTTTAAAGGCAAAACTTAATTTTTAAGAAACATTAATTTTTCTCTAATGTCCATAGTAATCACACATGGTCCATAATAATCACACTGACACATTGGATTTTTTTTGTTTGTTTGTTTGTTTCAAATCTTGGCAAATCTTTTGAAAATTTATGTTGGTTTTTATCAATGCATCTATTGCAAAAGTGCTGCAAACTGACAAGGATGACTCGATAACTAATTTAACAATCCATTTAACTGCCTGTGTGTGACATAGGGAAAAATTGAAGTTGACTCTCATGATCAGATTCTTCTTTGTCGTCAGCAATATACATCGTCATAGGAGGTTATGTTACTTTAACATCATGCCATTGAATCATATCAATATAATCCGTGACATCAAAGTTTATACATACAGGAATTTCAAAAAAATCTGATGCCAACTTCATTTCTAATCCCTGCTTTTACAATTCGGCGTAATGCAAAATCCTTAATGACTTTTATCACCTGATAGCATAGAATGAGGACATTTTTATGTGCAGCAAAGTATGCATTTCTTTGGCTGAATGGATCAATTACATTTTTAGGAGTGTAATTGAGGTAACGTAAATAGCTGACACGTTTTAACAAGTGCTTCGTCCATAGATAGAAGATAGTTTCAACTGTATTTTAAACCAAACAATTGCATACATTTTCAAAATGTACTCAGTCAGTATTTGGAGTTATGTGATGGATATTCTGTTCCCACGTACAAGCGTATTATTCTTTTTGCTAAGGTAAGCTAATGTGAATAACAAATTTTTTTCTGGTTTCTTCATAGACAAATCAGAAGAACAACTTCTAACGAAGATTGTGTTACACATTTTTAACAAATATATTTGGTCCATACTTAAATTATCCTTAAATTTTAGCAGTGGAATATTATTTTCAATAGGTGAAAACTCAGTCACTGGAAGTTCATAACACTTTTCCAGTTGTTTCCTTATTTTCCCTCCAAATTCATTTGGATTTTTAGTTTTTCCATCTAAGAAAGAAAATAGATGACGAACGGGTAGTTCATTTGCATGAAACAGACAAATCAAGCACTGTAGTGGCTTTAATAATTCTTTTTCCAAGAAAGCAATCGCACCATTATTCAATCCAGTGTTCAAGGCAGTTCCATCATATCCAATTGCAGTAATGTTTAAGTATTGGTTGTTGCCATTGAAAAATGCCACTATGTTGTCTTTTATATCTTTTCCAGTGCCAGAAATCGGTTTTACGTGTCTTGAAAATTTTGATCCAAGTTCTGGAACAAGTGATATATATTCTCCGATAACAGTTATTTTGTAATACTTAGTTCCTTTCTTCTCTCGCACAATAGTCTTGTCTTTTCTTACATAAAAAAAAACAATTACTTTCTGTAACTAGTTTTACAGTTTCTTCTACATATCTTTTTCGGTTCTTTATTTGTTCTCATCTAATTTTCATTCTGTCAATACATTTCTGTCATACTTCTTTCTTCATCACTAATCAGACCAACAGCCTGCAGAGTGGCGCTTGGAATTGTTGCAGCAATTTTGTCTGATACTCAAGTTCGATCGCAAGTAGAAGCCACAAATCGCAATTTCATGCACATTTGACTATGATTTTGATTACGTGAGGTTTCAGAGACACTTGACGTAGAGGCAATAAAAAAATTGGGATAGTATAGTGTTCTCTTCTGAATTTTGTTCTATTTCTACATCATTGTATACTATTTACGTTTCATTATTTTTGTTATTAAAATGTATTACACAGTAAGTTTTCTGATAAAAAGCAATGAGTATTTTTTTTCTTTTACTACAATTGTAGTCAATACTCAGTTGTAAATTTCAATATAATTGGGTAATTTGTCAAAAGTTTAATAAAAATCCTTCTGGCGGCATATCTAAACGTAGTCCAATCACGCTGATATTTAATTTCCATCTTTATTTTGATCAAAAACAACTTATGAAAACTATGGCCTATTGAAAAAATATTAAACATAATTGCGAAATTTGCGAAAATTTTAATAAAACCTAAAGTTTGCCCTTCTTGCGGCACCTCTAAATATAATCCAATTACGCTGATACTTAATTTCCCTTTTTATTTTGATCAAAAGCAACTTTTGGAAACTATAGCATATTGAAATTACTATTATTTTTTTTTAATATAACTGCGAAAATTGTCAAAATTTTAATAAAAACCTAAAGTTTACCCTTCTTGCGGCACCTGAAAACATAATCCAACTACGCTAATATTTAATTTCCGGCTTATTTTGATCAAAGGCAACTTTTGAAAACTATAGCATTTTGAAATTTAAAAAAAAGGTTTTTTCGTTCCACCCTAATGTGCATGCACGCGCGCACGCTGTTATCCCGAGTTTTTGTTTAAATGTTGGACCGTTCACAGAAATTTTAGATGCTCCTTGCCTTCTGTACCTATGACCATTTCTCATATTTCTGTTAAAAGTCGGGTTACACCTTGATAGAATGGTTAATTTTAATTGATCATTCTGCAATACTCTTTTTGACTTTATAGCTGTTGAAATGTTTACTTACTAGGTCATGATGCTTTGACTGAATATGTTTATAATCCGACCAAGCGTTAACTAATAAATAAGCTGGCTAAAGGAGAATATTTATTTTGAGCTTCAACAACTCTTATTAAGACTGTTGTTGTTCAACAAAATCTCAATGCCTAACTTATATAATTGGAATGCATTTATATTTCTCAATATTCTTATCAGAAAATTAATATTTTTAACTTACTAACTTGCTATAAAATGAACAACAACTACACAAACAAAGTAAAATATCACAGAAACAGAACAATTTATAGCGTCTTGGCTTTGAAACTTGGGGAAACTTTTTAGTCAATCAAACGCTTGTACTTCGTTAACAAAATCAATTATTTTCAATGAATCTTCTATTTCTCTCTCTGTCACATTATCCCATTTAATCCGAAAAATAGTTGCATTATCATGTTCAGTATCTTTACCCATCCGATTATTCTTCTAAATATAAAAGTTTTTGTTGATTAAGTTATGTGTAAGACCTCCAAAATATACTGGGCTGGATATCCGAATATAAAAAGCGAAAAGGCAGTCGAGTGGAAAGATTGCTTTTTGAAAGCGATTCGAGAATCTCTAGTTGTATGAGATAGAAAAGGCGCATCGGAAAAATTGTGTTTTTTTTTTTTTTAGATTTGATTGACAATCTTATTCTCGAGGGATTGCAACTTTTCAAAAAGTGAAAGCAATGCCGTCTGCTGCCTTGCTACAGCACTGTGAAAGAAAATGCATTGCATTTATTCTATACATTTATTTATATCCTGATGAGTTTAAACACACACATGCTCTGATAGATTAATGGATTTGTGTTATATCGCCTACTGTGATATATTTGAGTTTTTACTATTGATTAGCCTATCTAACTGAAATAGAATGAACGCACTTAATACGATTGATATTTCTAGATTAAGGTTAAATATAGCAGAAACAGCCATTTTTATTGTGCAAAATAATATTGATAATATTTCTATCTGAAAATAAATATTTTTTAAAGGATAGGGAACAAATTTTATAAGGGTTAAATTGCAATCTAATTAGTTAGATACCTATATCATTATTTATCCGTAGATATTTATATCATTATAAAATTTCAACGTGTTGTCAAAATGGATTCTATTATTTAAAAAAATTATTTGAACAGTTATTGTATCACTCTACGATTTTATGTTTAAAAAGACAGCATCAATGAATTCAAATATATTTTCGCCTAGAAAACTATGAAAACCGTATTTTTTACAATACGCATATTTCCAGATTAAAGTAGAATAACATTTACCCAAGTCAAAATCAACACCAGAAAATGAACTTAGCACACCTTGAATAGTATACAGTATTCACACCTCTGGACAAGAAAGAGGATTTATTTATTCGAAAATATAATAAGAATTAGTAATTTGTACTAGAAATCCATAATGTAACAAATCTTTTAAAAAATACAATTATGGGATTCATTCCTTAATAAATCTACTAATGTCCAAATTATTAAAAGTGAGATCAAACTTTTTCTGTAAAGTAATTTGGATGGAATAAAACATCTATTGACAAAGTACAATGTTTTCAACTAAGCGCAAATATGAAACAAAATGATAAAAATATTTTTATGAGAAATATGCCACGAAAATGTCGGTGATAAATTTCCTTGCATTTATTATATTTTAAGAGATTCTAAAGCAATTGCAGAAGTACAATATTTACATGTGTTTTATTTCACATATTTTATATTCAGAAAAGTGATACATAATCACCAATGTGTATAAAATAATTGTTTATTATCATAGATAAATCTTTAGTGAGGAAAATCTTTGATTCTTTCGTTTTTACTTACCCATTATACGTAGTATAGGGTAAATCTTGTAATCGTTCTGAAAATCGAAAAAAAAAACTTTGACAGATTTACACGTTTCAGAAACTAAAGATTCCTAAAAACATATTTTTAGAAAAAAAAATTGCCGTCCGTCTGTCTGTGTGTGTATCTGTAAACGCCTTATCTCCCGAACAAATTGAGATAGAGACTTGAAATTTGGTGCGTACTTAGTATGTAATAATGGAAAGAAGCTTATTGAATTTCAGTCACCTCGATTATCCGGAATTAATTTTTTCAATCTCTCGAATTATTCGTTCTGATAAAAGGTATATAAACATTTTCGAAATTGTTTATTTTAAGGAATGAATATAAAAGACAATAAAAAACCATAAATTTTGCATAAAGAATGGATCATGAGTTGGCGAGATATTTGTAATCCTATTTTCCACGCTCTTCGATTTTTCATGATACTGTATTTCAGTCAACTTTCAATTCAAAAATACATTTTAATTGTAAATGAGACGCTTAATCCGACGCAATAAACCGTTAGTTAATGTGATTATAAATTTAGGAGGATGGAAGGATGTTTCTTTTACGCAATTTAGTAATAGAGCATTTAAAATTTAGAACCTCATCAAGCTACGATTTTATTCGAATTGCAATGCATTTTATAAATAGTTTACACTTATCTTATTTTCATATTTTATACCATGCATATTCATGATGTGTAAGTATTACGGTGGCCCCCAACGACTAGTTTTATTATTGCGGTTATTTTTGCTGTTTAAGTAGATGTGAACTACATGTAAATTGAAATTCCTAAAAAAGAAGTTGTAAAATAATTTCAGAATTTTTTTCAACGGTTACTATAACATTTACGGTGAATGAAGCTAAAATTTTAATTCTAAAAAGTTAAAAAAAAAAAGAAAAAAAATTGCTTATTTTTCAAATTTTCTCGTCACATATAACTCTAAATGTATGTTTTCGTTTTAAATCTATCTATCTGCCGCTTTTAGTCCATGCGAGTATAATTTCTTTTTACTCCAAACGTAAAAGAAATTTTCGGTAATCCCGATTTCAAAGGATCGAACTTTCTCTGTCAGCTAAGTAAATTGGAATCCCTTTAATAAAAGTTTGGTGCGTTGCAATGTTTACCCTCCTTATGAGAACAACCGGAAATAGAGTAAAGTTTGGCATTCTATGATAACGATTACACTCGGTCCATAAAATAATCGAAACTGTGTCAATAAATATATACATATACAGAAACTAAGTATATCCTTGTAATCGTTCATTTAAAAAAATAGATTTCTTAAAATATAAACAGTTAATACTAAAAGTGATTTACTAATTAAATAAAATATCAAAAACATGAAAAAAATAGTTAATTTTAATTCATTTTTCAGCAGTGAATTACGTCTGTAATCATTAAATAATAACCAGTGAATTTTTATCCTGCTTTTCAAAGCGTAAACCGACATAATGAAACCTCCGCTTGGACATTTTTCACTATGTCGGTTTACGCTTTGAAAAGCAGGAGAAAAATAGACGGGTTATAATTCTTGTAAAATATTTATGATATTTTAGTATCATTTTAGTATCTTCATCATTTTAGTATTATTCCTATTTAGAAAAACATTTTTTTTTCAATGTAACAGCATTTCTAAAAATGGATTCTGCATATCAAAAATGTTAAATTACTCATTACTAACAAAATCGTAATCTCAAATATGTATAATTGTTACAAAAATCATATTACAAATGTAGACAAACAGATTTTGAAATTTATTGCATTGTTGGATATTTGATAGCGAGAAAATTTATTTACTCCGAAATGAATTAATTTTTCTCCAGTTTAATGACTATGTTCAATGTTTTAGTATTCCGTCAAATGAATTGTTCCCTGTTGCATTCAACTCTATTTAACAGAAATTGAGTAACACGAGTTTAATATACCTTCAAAAAACTGAATTATACAGGGTGTATCTCAAATTCTTCAAACAAAAAATGCAATGGAACATGGGGTCGCAAATGACTTTCAAAGGATGAAAATCGAGAAAATGCGTCTGAAAATGGACAAAGTGAGACAAGAAAGAAGCACTCCAGAAAAGTATTTATTGCACAGAATTGGTACAACACAGCTCGTGATGTCCAGAGCAAACAAATATTTTACAACAATTGTTCAAAGTGTCGACCGCGGACATTATTACACAGAGTACACCTATGGAGGAACGACTGGCGGGCACTCTCGAAGATTTACAGAGTTTCCTGGATTTCTCCTGCAGTGGTCACAATACGCGCTGCTGCTTCTTCTGGCGTTTCTACTGGCGTCTCATAAATGAGGGATTTCATCTGTCCCCAGAAGAAGAAATCCGAAAGGTTAAGGTCCGGCAAGCATGGAGGCCGAGCAACAGGGCCACCATCTTGCCGGATAAACTCTATCAAGGCGGTTACGCACGTCCACAGAATTGTTTTCGCAATGATACTACCTATTGTCGTTGGTGGTTCATGTACTTACAACGCATACCTGCTGCAAAGTTGCGTTTATTCGTCTGTTTCTAAGAAGATGGAAAAATTGCATACGTCGATTCCTGCTCACAGATTTGTTGGGCTTTCTTTCACGTTTTTGTTATCTCTTTCTGACCGGATATGCACAAAGTGAAAGGAAAACCAGCTTCGTGCTACTAGCCAGTTCTGCAGAAAAGCAGCATGCGAGATTTCGATATTTTTATTAGTTTTGCGATTTTCACCCTTTAAACGTCATTTGCGACCCCATGTTCCATTGCATTTTTTGTTCGTCTTGATGAATACTATCATCCCCCTAAGTTTGTTGAAGCATTTCAGTTACACCCTGTATATATATTTCATTAGCGTTAATTTTATTACAATTTTTACACTTTTTTTGTACTGTGATAAAATTTATCTAGTATCTGTCAAACATTTTTCATTTTTCTTTACCCGATTTACACTTCAAGATTGCTCATAAAAATTTGAGATAGCATACATAATAATATTTAATGAGATGCTTTAATTGCATTCAATGTCGTTATTATAAAATTACTTGGTAAAACAACCGTCATATATTCAAGCCAACAATGCATTTAATCTATTAATCTAGAATTATGTGGTACTGATGAGGCCAAAAGTCAAAGACGTAATAATTAAAAGTGGTATGAAATGACTTCTCTCCAAGTTATATAAATTCAAAATTAAATATAGAAGTAAAAATAAATTCCTAATTACACATGTACTTTCCCTCTATGAACGTTGTCTCATAAAATGTACCAGAAAGTAGCGAATGGGGATTTGAGAATATATTTAAAAAGATACAGTCCTGAATGTCCGTTTAAGTGGTCACATTTGAGAAGGCTGCAAAACTTATTTTTATTTTAACTCTGCTAAAATAGCTCAAAAATCTGAAAAACATATTTTTTTTAGAGAGGAATACAAATTGAATGTTCCCTAAATTGAGTGAAATAAATTACGTTTTCCCCTTAAAGTTATTCTATTGCATCATAATATAATAAAAAAATAACTTAGTATTTATGAAGATATAATGTTCAGTCCTTATAAATGTCTGTATTTTAAGATAATTTTTCATGAAATTTGGCTGCGTAAATACATAAGATCTAAATAAGATCTAAACACTTGTTCAGTTTATGAAGTCAGTGACGCTTGTCTTTACAGAAAGTGTGAATTCTTGCGAGACAATTTACGCTGCAATGTAAAGAACATGTAATGTAGGAATTTAATCAATTGCACTCCAATATTTGACGATGTCTCTGAGGAAAGAATCTTTCACGAGCAATGAAAAACAAGCACGAAGAATCATGCGTCAAGCATAGGTTATGAAACATTTTCCAACACAGCCGGAAAACTGTAACGAAACTTCACCGTTAAATAAGATGAAAGAAGATATTTAAGTAAACAGTTTAGAAGACATATAACACATTAAAAATTCAGTTTTCGAAATGACCTTCCACTGTCGAAAAAGTAGTCGAATTGTTTTGTGCAGCCCTGATATATATGATAAATAGATGAGGATATATAGTATGATAAAATTTCGTTCAGTTAGAATATTCACATTTAGCAATTTTCGACAATCGATGGAAATGCACTCGAGACCTTTCGTACAGCCCTGTATATTACCTGAAGATTTTGTACACACCACCTATTAAGCTAAAAGACAACTTAAAACTCACTCGCAGCCGTTACCAACCGTAAATGACAATGTATATTTTCTTTGCGTAGCCCTGTATATGAATTTATTTATATTCCACAAACTTCTGTTAGTCTACTAAATATAGTTCAGGGGGAAAATACATAAACGCAATTAAAAACTACCCTTAAGCAATTCATTCCCATAGTAATCCTCCTGTATTCCCATAGTAATACTTACGAATTACCTTCTGTAGCCCTGTATATGATGAAACCGAGTTTATAAACACAAACGTACTATGATAAAAAAAAAATACTTAAACTTAAAAACAAAAAACAAAGTTGAAAACGCACTTATCACACACAGACTGTAATTATCGCACATGTACTGTAACCAATATATTTTGCGTGTCTCTAAACATAAACGCAATGCACACAAGAGAGCAATTTATAGTGCACCTCATTACTGCATATAATTTTCATTATGTTTAAAACAGCGAAATATCACTAAATTACACTGCAAACGATTTTCCCCATAGAACGATGCGTAACAGAATTCTTTTATTTGACCCTGTAAACGAATAATAAATGCTTTGCACCCCATATTCTACTTTTGACTGTCCCTGTCAAAAAATTATAAGTGCTACACACTTCCGTTGAAATAGGGAGCTTGCTATAGTAACCGACAATAACATAAATAAATTCAGGGCAATCCGAGCATATTTACGGGAGTTAGAGCACGTACAGACAGCAGACGGCAGACAAACCGAAGTCTGAAACACTTTTAAACTAGGTTGGAAAGTGTTAAAAAAAGAGAGAGACTGCGTAAAAAGAAAAGAAATATGGAATTCTTCACTGAATCTAAATTTACTAAACTAATTATAAAGTTTTCATTATTATTATTTTTTTATCACCATATAGTTGTTATGTTTCGTGCTTTAATCAGGCTATTTTAAAGGCATATTTTCCTTTTTCTAAAATGGAAAAGACATTTATAGAGATTCTTTAGGTAATTCATAAAATAATTTCAAATGAACATCAATTTTGTTTTAGCTTAGAAATTAATTGTCTTGGCAAATCTACTGATGTGAAAAAACATATTTAATTTCTCGAAAGGTTCGAGGATATATTTTACTTTTTTAATTACAGATATGCTTTTAAAAGAATACATATATACAATGTCAAAGTTATAATTTAAAAAGAATTTACAATTTTAATGTGATTTTTTCTCCTTCAATTGAATGGAATTTGTAGTGTAATTAACAACCTTTCTGCAACATTAGATATACTAATTAGAAATACACAGTGTTTTGAAACCCGGTGAATCAGTTAGGCTAACTCTCTATACTAAATTGACAATTTAAAATAAAGTTTCACATACTAAAGTTCTTAATGGTAAAAAATATTTTGTCTTTAGTATAATTTTCTATGCTTTGTAACCAATTCGTTATCCAAACTATTTGCTAGCGTCAAAAACTTCCGCTGTTTTTCATTCAAATACTATTTAATAATATTTTCATATCTATTTGCATGAAGTACGGTTACAGAGAAGGCAGGAGAAAAAAAATAGGAACGTATTAAACGAAAACAATTATAAGAAATACATAATACTTGTTCTGCCTATTCCTACTAAAACATCTTTATTGAAGTTACTTCTTGTTGAGCAGCAGATTAACCTTGCGATATTAATGGCCTAGTAAGAAGACACTTTTTCTGAAGTGATATCTTACAAGCTGATTTTCAAATATGTAATTGATATTACTCATCATTAGCTAAAAGAGGGGTCAGCTGTCGAGATCGATACAAAATCGATGGCCACAAAATCGCGATCTACAAGCAAATTAACGATATCCTGATCACAAACCGCAATTACCATGACAATCATCCGTAATAGAGATAACGTCCATTTATTTATATTTTGTTTGATTTGCTGCAAGAGGTGCGATGTTCCTATGGCACCCCCTCCTTCCTCGACTGAACAGTTTCTAACTGGCCTTTTCATCAGTACAATCTAATCTGTCGTATAACTGGTATAAAATAGTTAACAAAATAATGTCACTTATGAGTGAATGCATAGCTCACAGTTATATGTGTTAGTTGTACTAAGTGTTAGAAAAAGATGATGCATCATATTTTTTTGAAAATTTTAATGCTTACATATAGTGAATAATAATGCTGAAAAAAACTACAAATTAAGCATATTGAGTCAAAAATGAAGTCTAATTAGCAAACTCACATGTAAAAATTAATATTTATTTGTTTATTTTTTCTTGTATTAACATCTGGAACATAAAATATAGTCTCGCACACTACTATTAGTAGATGTATTACTTTTAAACATTACTAATATATTAAAATGTATACTACCAAAACTTTCATTCTAAAGCTTGTTGTTCAAATAATTATAATAAATTGTTTAGTTTTCTTTTTCCTTTTTCAAAAAGAAAAAATCTTTCAATACATAAACGCTTTGCAAAATTTCTGCGGCCGAAATACTGTTAGAGATGCAGGTGTGGCAAATGGGTGTTTTTGGAGAAAAAAATACTTTTATGAGCGGTGTTCATGTGTAGTTTTGTATTTCAAAAACGAAATTCGGTTCCTTCAAATGTATTCCGTTTGTAAAGCTAAAAGAAAGAGAAATGTAAAAAAAATAATAATAATAAGTTGAAATAACTAAGATATGTTCGTTCTTCGATCGATATTTACATTTTCTCTATTGATACTGTAGTTTTCATGTATGTATGTACAGTCCTATGAAAAAAGGCAGTATTCTCTATTAACTCTACCACAACTAATCAGATAAAACTGTAACTGGTACCAATCGATTAGTAATAAACCCTGTTAATTAATGCTTCATTTAAAATTTGCTTAGGGAATCGTCTATATATAAACATTGTACCAATCCGTTTTCAATGGTAACATCCAATTTCGACATCCTGTTTGGATTTTTCGATCAATTTCACCTTCGGATAGCAATGTCATTTCGTCAAGCAGTTTAGAAATTGCGCAAGTTTAGAGTTTGGAATTGCTAATGTTAAATTCATTTTTAATCTTCATAAAACAGATAGCAAAGCGAGAAGTATTTTAAATGTAACTCAAAAACTATTTGGCGGTATGCGATTACAGATAATTTCGTCGAATTATACGGATATCTAAGGGCTTAACATTTATTTATTATCTTACACGTTAAATGTTTCAGTTAAAGTTTTGGGCTACTGTTAGGCCTAGTTCCTGAACACCTGCTTATTTTGTGACTTTACGAAGAAAAGTAATTTCAGTTATGTTTTCGAAAGTAGCCAGTTTTATTTTCGAAACAGCCTTGTTCATAGTTGTAAATGTCTGAAGCAACAGTTCTTATTATAATATTGGCCATAAATATGCATTGAAGAAAATGTATTATTTTGATATTATTATAAATTGCTGATGGTTTGAGTCAAACATTTGGATATCACGATAAAATTAAACATTAAGATATGTGGTTTTAACATCAGAATACATATTATTAAACGTTTTAAAAAATAGCAATTTTGAACACCAAATTTATTTTATTTTTTGTACTTTCTACTCAAAATCGTGTTTTTAGAATTTCCAATTGAGACATTTCATAACAGAATGAAACAGAATTATTAAAATTTTACGAGACAACCCCCTTCTTCCCGCTTTTAACTCGCAGAATTACCCCGCACATTTTTATTTTAATTAAAATATTTTTATATCCGATTAACAGGATTTTAAGATTATTTTATGAGCTTTAATTCCTTTTTACATCTAATACGTGTTTCGCATTCGTTTCGCGTCCTTTATACAACTCTCCGATAAAGGCCTCGTATTATCAAGGATTATTAAAGACAATTTGGAGTGTATCCTTATTAAGCAAGCATAAGTCAGGAAGAGAATATACTTAACACCCCGGTGGGGTATCTTCTTTTTTATGTTTGGTTAATGACCCACATTTTAGTACTTTAATGTTCATTAAAGCTTTCTCGAGCAATAATCATCGACATTATTTAAATAAAATATTAAATGTTATTTTCTAAAATTTTATACCATTATGTGTTATTCAGATACACCTCACTCTAATAAAAATAATTTATCTCTAAGTTTAACCCTCTGAGCGTTTTGAAAAAGGGTAAAATTGCAATGTTGTTTTCTGCATTTTGTTTTAAATGCTAAAAAAAAATATGATTCTTTAGACATTATAAACAAAACTTAATTACAAATATGAATGTAACCCTTGAGAGTATTAATCATTCTTCAATGTTTTGAAAATTCATTAAATCTATAGAATTATATTATCTTAAACATTGCATATATTGCATTGAAACCTGGAGCTTAGTGAACGGAATATTACGTTCCACACGCTTAGAGGGCTAGAAAACCATCATTGACAGAGAGTATCGTGTCCCATAGATTCGAGATTTGAAGTGTAGAAGCTACCACAGAAAGGAACTTTTTGCGACAGAGATGGACTACTGGAGTAGAGCTGTTAGAACAGGACGCATGCACAAGGCTAAAAACGGAGAAATGCGAAAGAGTAGGAAAACAAGTCAGAAACATCATTAATCTGATAGGCGAAAAATGACTGACATGGTGTGTTCGAGTCAAAAGAATAAATGAAGAAAGATTACCGAAATTTTATCATGGAATGAGAATCCCCTCACTAGGGAAGATGAGAAAAGACTAAAAATAAAATAAGGAAGACTAAGAAAAAAAGGGAAAAGAAAATGAATTCAAAATATCACGAGTAAAATTAACATAAAAGAAGGCAGATACCAAGAAGAGTACACATATTCGACGCAAAACTTTAGAAGATAACATCCAGTATTTATGAAATGTAATAGTATTTTTTTCCTTTTTAGATAAAAGCAAAATATTTTTTATAAAATTCTGTTAAAGTTGACGTTTTAAACGGAATTTCTGGGCGCGAAAAAACTCATTATGAGACAACAATTGCTTGTAACTGAAGCATAGACGTAACTTCGGCTTTAAGACATGGTCTCATGCGGGAGCAAAAGTCTCGAAGCCCTTTTGTAAAAAATTATACCCCTACCCCTTTCATTCCTTCACCACGTACGCACACACACTTAAATTAAATACATACAAAAATTCAATATTTGAACAAAATTTTATACGTTCAACCATACACGCAAAAATAGGAAAAATCCTATTACGTTACAAATTTTAAGATTTTAAAGGAATATAGATATTTATTACACATATTTACAAATCGCGGTAAAGCGAACCGTTGCATAGAAAATTCATTCTTACATTCACGTATCGTATTCTTGACTCTTATGCATGAGGCTACAAATGAGATTGTTTAGTGGCGCCATCTCAGGTGACAGATTCATTCTAATCTTTCATTGAGATATAACACCCCTCCCCTCGCAGTTCAAACGAACCACTGGTTTAGTCTGTCTGTTACTTCTTCGAACTAGTCTATTGTCCTTTTTACCAGTCTTTATAGGTACACTAGGTTTCTGTAAGTCCACATCATTGTTTACAACGGAATTTTCATTTACATTTTTATCTATAGTATCCTCACAAACTTTATTCACCTGTTACAATATCATGTAAAACCTGAGATTGTTTAGATTTTTCAGCATTCTCGGCATTAATTTGCTCTTTATTATTTACATAATATCCAGAAAACTTGTTTCTATTAATACTTTCATACAAATCATAATCATTGTGATGTTTATAAAACTAACCCGTTTCTTTAATTTTTCCTGACATTTCATCACTTACTTCTCTGTTATGTCTCAGCTGATTAACAGGATGTTTACACATTATTCCAACATCTCTATTTACTAAAACCAATCTACTCCCAAAAATTTTATAATTTTTCCCTTAATCCATTTACTCCCCTCTTTTTTCAAATGTTGGATTCGCATCCACTTACGTCGCCACCAATATAACTTTATAATGTTACTTCATTGTACCATAGCAAAGAGACATCTGTATTTAACTGTATAGATATTTATTACACATATTTACAAATCGCGGCAAAAGTAAGCTGCGCCGCAGGCGCCCTGAGCGAACCACTACATAGAACATTCATCCTTATACTCACGTATCGTATTCCGGGACTCTTATGCATGAGTTAAAAAAATGAGTTTGCTTAGTGGCGCCATCTCAGGTTACAGATTAATACTAATCTTTCATTGAGATATAGCAGTAGCTCATTTATTTTTTACCAGAAATAGATTTTTAGAAGTTCCAACGATTATAAATTAATTTAATAATCTACGTACTTGACTATTTCCTAAACTACTTGACAGAAGTAATTCCTGTTTAGTATTTTAAAGGAAAATGTACCGAAGAATACAACTATAATATGAAAATTAGGTGTTTGCTTTTGGTACAATTTTAGCATGAAGGGGATTTTTTTTTAACTTGAAAGAAGACATAATATCTATTTGAATGGCTACTTTAATTTTTGTTTCAATGTCAATTTCAGATTGAAATGCATATATATTCTCTTTTGTTTGTGTCTTTTTTTTTGTCAGACTGCATATGTATTTCAGTTAGAAAGCATCTGATGTGATTTGTTTAACCCGGGAAATGTCGCATGGGGTATGACATACCCCGAGTGCGTACGGATTTTACAATTATCACCACTACTTTTTGAAAAGTAATCTTTAGCGTATTTTATCCTGCAATTTGTAACAGTTGTCACTGACTAAATAAGTTGAGAATTATTGTTTGTATTTATTGGTGACAAAGTAAAAACTACTCATACCCTAGATATGCGCGATTTCTCCTGAGTTAATAATACCTTATTATTTCGTAATATTTTGATGCATTGAAAACAATATAAAAGCACTCACTTTTCGTTCATTACGAATTCAATACAGAATTTTCACCTCTGTCTTTTCCATGTGAAATCACTGCATATTTGATTGCATTGCTGAAAATGCTAAACGGATAATTTAAAACCGAATTGCTACTAAACTGAATTTCCATATTATCGTATTCTACAGAAAGGGATGACGGACTTCATTAAATAAAACTAATTGCCGACAATCCCCTAAATGGGGTGCAGAAACCAACATTCATTTCCTACGAATTAATGCCCTCAATTCTACAGCGATTACCAGTGCGTAATTTTGATCTGTCCAGGCTCGGATGTTCAATAAAGTATGGGAAAAGAGTTACGTAGAAAAAAAAAACTGAAAAGTAGCTTCAATTTTATAGACTCAGCCAGATCGTAAACTAATATTTCTATTCTGGACTTTATGTACTGCCCTTACTAGAAGATAAACTCGATACTTTTATGTATGAAGGATTTGTCGAATCAAACCAACAGATCTGTATTCTTTAACTCAGTTACTCTTTTTCGCACTCAGGTTCTTGGGGTATATTTTGACAAGCAGCCAGTTTCGGTTTGAAATGTTCGTAGACTATGGAATGAATTACATTATAGCTCACAGATTTTGGGCGTCATACAGATAGGATGGTTTAAAAAGTGTAGTATCTTACATAATAACATTATAAAATCAATTTAAGCATTTTCTGTATATTTATTTCAAGACGTCATGTAGATATGTGAGACTCAAGTTAGTACAAATTCCCGCAGATGTAGCAGAGATTATAATAGAAAATATATAACATTGTTCATCACGCACGCACAAACTTACTGTCTTAAATTAGTTTGTCCTACTATTTTTACACGTTGTCTAAAAATTATATTTTTTAATTGTTATATACAAGTTGCATTTGTAGATCATAAAAGGGAAGTTGTTGACTATCTATAAACAGAAAAAAATGTATGACTTTATTAAAAAAATCAGCCTATTTTTTTAATTAATGTTAATTGGTATTTTAATATCGATTTAAGGATCAGTATGAATTCTATTAAATCCTATTCCTATAACAGTTATGAATTTCTATATTTTATTTCAGTTAGAAATCGATTACTTTATAGCAGTTATTGATGAAAACATATTTTCTTTTATTGCCGAGTTTCAATATAAAATTTTAAGAGGTAATAAGAGGGAAAATCTGATCAATCTATCCTGATCACCGCACAGGTATAAACTGAAAAGGCACTAAGGAAACACATTCTCGAGAACTATTTACGTTAATTTTTACAGTATTACTTCATACTTTCTTCGCATTCATCTCATATAAACATAAAGTCTCACCAAAAGAAATGTGCAGATTATAGTTTCTTTTTCAGATTTTGAAAACAAAATAAAATGTGATAATATGTTTTGTTTATTTATTTAATAAAGTATGACATAGAGCAGTAATATAATATCCATCAAAACTAATTCCTAGAACATTATAATGTTCTATATTTTGTTACGCGGTCTTTTGAATAAGTATAATGTTTACTTAATCATATATTACAGACATATGGCAGGAATGTTATCGCTAGAATTTTGTCAGTAGAAATAGATAGTTAAATGGTAGCCAATAGACTTAAGCAGCCACTTAATATTTTATAATAGTAAATAGGCATTAAAAAATAAAATATTGTTCTTCTTTTTCTATAAAAAATTGCCTGATTAAAATTTCAGAAATCTCTAGTAAACGAAATAGTTCTTTAAGTAAAAGGTTTCGTTATCGCACGCAAAATAAACATAAAGAGCTTACGCAATCTTTCCGATAAGAGAAACGTATTAATTAAAGAAGAAAAACAAGAGGAATTTCTATTTAAATGGAACTATTTATGCATGATAAGTGTGGATTTTTTTTTTTTTTTGGCACAATCACAAACTATATAAACTGCATGAACATGAAGTAAAAAGAACATAAATATGTTTTATTTTGCTCCATTAAGACAGAGACTGTAAATATATTCAGTTAATATGGATATGTCAAGGATCAGAAACATAATCGAATAGTCAGAGAAGTAATACATTTTAATGTATGGAAGCTTTTTGCATTTATGAGAAAGTGTCCATACATTTACATATTTAACGAATTCATTTTACTAAAGGTATATATTTTGATATTTATTATTGTAATTATTATTTTATCTTCATGACAACCGAATTGTTCAAATATTGTGTAGTAAATTTTAAAAGGAAACCATAAAAGTTTTGTATTTTTTATGATATCTCACATATATTTTTATCTAAAAACATGATGTAATAAAAACAGTACAACTTAGAGAAATGCAGATTTTTAAAACTGTTATTGAAATTGGTTTAACCCAAAAGTTACGTCATCGAAAATTGCATATTTATAAAAGTTGGTTTGCTAACAGGTCGGATAGATTGAACCGGTTAAAAGCTCAGGTATAATTTGCACGATTTTGACTCTTCATGTTTGTGACTTTTAAGCTAAGCATTAAACTGAGCGTATCGTCCTAATATTACGCGATGCGTCATTAAAAGGGTACATTATAAAAGAAACATTAAACATTTTATAATACTTAAAATACTTATAATCTAAATAAAATACCTGCATTAAAACTATAAAACAGGTAACATTAAATTAATAAGTAAAATTAGACGAGTATACACAATACATAAATAATTTCAGGTTTAATGTAATAGCAGTTACAACGATTATTCAAAATGTAAGGAGCAATTATTTCTGCGTTCGTATTGAGCGAGGAACAGATTGGATGTCAGCAATAAAACCCTTAGGGTTAAGAACACTGTTGACCAAAGGTCACTACGCAGTATCTCTAAAGAATAGCTATCTCAAAGTGCTCATTATATTAACTTTAATATGTCTATAGCAATAGTGGCGAACCCAAGGTGTCATGTAGGATAATTACTCTAGCACACGAAAAGGTTAAATTTGTTAATAATTATATGAAAAATTTGTTTATAATTTTTAGACGCTGAAAATTGCGTTAATGAATGCTGACAAATTGACGGAAAACCTCATTATTTTATCAGTAACCAGTATGCTAATTTACATTAGAGTACTTGATTGTTAGCGTTCAAGATTCCTTTATATTTTCCTTTTCTTTTTCCTTCTGTTTACAACGGTATAATAATACACTCTACTCACATAAGACGTATGTTTGCATTAGATCCCTATTATACAAGACAAATTTTTTGACAGTTGAAACTAATTAAAATAAATATTTAAGGGGATTTAAGGGAACGACAACAGTTGCTAAATTCTATGGAAAATGTTTAATATTGGCATACATTTTTATCTTGAACTACTGAATCAATTTCAATTACTTCTTTTTATTTTGTTGGTAGCATAGTTATCTGTAATTCGATCGTTTTTTTTTCCCTGGAATATCAATGCCTTTTTAGTAACGTTAAATTAAGAGAGAAAAAAAGACGGTTTGGAAAATCGTATAGATATTGAACTTTTTTTTTTTTAATTTGTTGTCGAACGATCAGTTTACAGTTTCACTACTACCAGAATTATTCTTAAAAAAATACGGATATAGTTCAAGCAGTTTTCAAGAAAAAGTACTATAATGCTATTTGTTTTTCATAGGATTTCCCAAGTGTTATTGCCCCTTTAACCCTTTCCAGCGCGGAATAAATCTGATTGTAAAATAATGAAATAATGGGCTGACACCAGATTTTTCAAAGGATTTCCTTAGAAAACAATAACTGTCTGATTTTCCCTTACTCTATGAAAGGAAAATTTTAATTAAATATTCTTGGTGCCGATTGTCAGTTTTGGAATTATAATTAGGTGTCCTTTTTTGTGACCACCGCCCGCTAAAGGGTTAAAAGAAAGAGACTTACAGAGCGGATAAGATTGCGACGACAAAGGTTCATACGACACATGTTTTTATAGGGTACCTGGATCATATTAATTACATTTAAGTCATTTTTCTACATGCTCTGACAAGTAATATAATGAACATTTCATTCTTCTACAAAAAAAATTTCCGAGTTATTAAACTTTGAATTTTGTGACATTTTGGTGATTTTCGGCACAAAAAACGGGCAGCCAGCAAATTTTTTACCAGCTCTACACCCGACTGTTAGATCTTGTCCACTTTTCTCTAAGCCTTTTAAATGGAGGTAATTTTTTTACTATATATTGCTGAGATTTAAGAACATAAATCTCTGTGAGCTGCGAAAAATAGGACTTTTTTTTTACTATTTAAATTTTTATGCGGTCTCTAGTCCTTTTAAATTATATTTAGAAAACATTTTGTCTTTGCTCTGTAAAGTAAAACAGCAGATATTCCATGCTGTTACGACCAAAACTCACCGAGTTATGCTACTTTGAATTTTACGTAATTTCGGAGAGTTTAGGCACTAAAAATGAACAGGTGATTTTTTACCTGCTCCTCAAGCTATTTATGACATTTTACCCCCTTTTCTCCACGCTTTTCACTGTACGTCATGTTTCTGCAATGCATTGCAGACAATTAAAATCAGAAATATCTGTATTTTGTGAAGAAAAGGATTTTATTTACTTACACAGCGGTGCTATACATAAAATGCTAAAATGTAATTTTCAAAAGACAAAGGCGTAATACTTAAAGTGTCATTTTAAGTAACACAGAAACGCTTCCGTTAACTAAAACTATCAAAAAGGATACACGATTGTTCCAGACCAGAAAGAAGAAAAAAGACAATAATGAGGGAATTAATTTACATTTATTTTAAACACAACCTTACAGAATTTAATTATTTTTTAAATGTGTAGTTTTTTAAAAATTTTACATCACGTCATCACCGTGATCTCAACTTCTTTCTGAATTTATCAAATAATATTTTCTTTGAACTTAACGGGAATTGCTAAATAGTTTCGGAAGGTCTGTTATCACAAAGTAAACAACAACAGAAACAGTTTTAATATCAGATGAATCTGGTAACTTTCGAAAGCAGTGCATATCGGCTGGCATGTTTTATAAATTACACTTTTGACGCTCCAGTGTTTTCCTTTCTACCATGCACGACTTTCATGTGTCTTCGCCAGTGGGTGTTCTGGGATGCCTTATAATCGCCCATTCGACAACCGTAGGGTTTCATTCCTTCGTGCATTGCTAACACATGAACTCGGACTCTACTTTTACGAGTTGCCCTGTAATCACAGTGCGGACATGGATGAGGCTTTTTTCCTTCATGGACTTCAACGACGTGTTGTCGAAGAATCTGGGGAAAGGATGCTCTGTATTCGCAGTGCTGACATTTATGCGGTTTCTTTCTTTCATGAACTGCGGTTACGTGTTGTCGAAGATGATGGGGAAGGATGCTCTGTATTCGCAGTGCTGACATTTATGCGGTTTCTTTCCTTCATGAACTGCGGTTACGTGTGTTCGAAGATGATGGGCTCGAGATGCTCTGTAATCGCATTGCTGACACTTGTAGGGTCTAATTCCTTCGTGCACTGCGTTTACGTGCTTCCGAAGATGAGTTGCTTGAGTTGCTCTATAATCACACATTTGACATTTGTAGGGTCTTCTACCTTCATGTATAGCATTTAGGTGATTTCGGAGATTATTGGTTTTTGATGTTTTATAATCGCAAAATGAGCATGCGTGACATTTGCGAAGGGCCCTAATTTTTCCTGCGATACTAGCATGCTTGATTCGACTGCTAACGACACCTTTCTCTTCGACAACAC
The DNA here is from genome assembly GCA_963931845.1 of Maratus michaelseni. Lineage (NCBI taxonomy): Eukaryota > Metazoa > Arthropoda > Arachnida > Araneae > Salticidae > Maratus > Maratus michaelseni. Next base: position 315,496,721 of record OZ007595.1, on the reverse strand, counting down.
AAGCAACGCCATCCATTTTTGCAACACGCGAATTCTCACTGACGTCATTTCCTCTTGAAATTCCTCCGATGATATGATTGCGATAATTTGACTTTTTTGAAAACTGGTATTTGTTTACACCACCTTCAACAATAGATGAGCCAATAGGTTTGCGAAGAGTGGGCTTTCTGGACTTCCCCATGCACAGCTCTGGAAAAGCTTTTGAAAAGCAACTCGTTCTAGTCGATGAGGATGGTGCCAGACCCCTGTCGTATTCGATCTTTTTCATCACACCTGAAAAAGAATTATGAAACGTTTTCAGTATAGCGTAATCTGTTTTTACAACAAGATGGAATTCGTTATTAAATAACAGAAAACTCAGCACTTTTAACTTTCTTATCAGAATTTTTATTATATAACATTATGATATTTTAATTTATTTTTAAAGTGTAAATAAATGGATCGAAAAATATTTAGAATTTAACTTTATATTATTACTGCAATCATGTTAATGGCGTGGAATAAATGTTAATAAAAACATCATTATTTTAAATGTTTTTCGTCATTAGTACATAAGTAATATTTTCGTTTGAATTTTTTTAGAACAACGATCATTTCATAAGTATTGTACCAGAGAAAACACAAAAAAAATCGAACGCATTGTATAAAAGTAACGGAATAAAATTCTTTGTAAAAAGGGTTAGTTTTTTCTGTTATTTGTGATACAATTTAGCTTGAGTGGTTGTCTCCATTTCGTTTTTTTCCAATTTCGAATTTTTTTTATATAAACTCCTACAGTTGCTCCCTCGTTTAATTTATCATCCATCATTTACGTTTTTATTATATATTTTTAACTAATCGTCTTTGAAAAGCGTACTAAATATGGGCTCCAATTTGTGTTCAAAATGGCCCAATATTGATAAGTTTATTTTTAAATTTAATTTCATGTGAATTTATAACTACGTAAATATCAATTTAAATATTAATTTATTTGTGGAATGTAAAATTGCACAAATCCATAAATGTAAAATCATAATAATACAGACAGATGGAGACAACTTTTTAAAAATGAATTTCTGCTTTTCTGGTATTGATAACAACTGCCACATGACAAGATAAGCTTTCAACAAGCCTACGGAAGTGTTGTTTCGAGGGCATGGAAGGTCAATAATAGGCTAGAAAGTTCCTTAATTATGTTAAAGACACCTTTGTCGGATGGTGTGTCTGCACACTCTCCTCAAGAGTATCCCATTATAATGGAACAAGTTGGAATTGTACGTTAAATGTGTCATAGGAGGTAGATTCATTTTATAACTAGTTTCACAATGTAAAAAAAAATAATCCTTATTATTTCAGTGAAATTAATTATATCGTCTGCTATAAGCGAAATGAGCATGCCTTTATTTTTTTATTACGTGTGCCTTGTTTACAAATGTGATTTATTTTCTACAAGATCTTGCTTTGCGAATGATGACGTCGACGGTTTAAAATTTCCATGACTCATAATGAACAAATCTCCTGTGTTTATTGACTCTAATGGATTGAGATATTCGCCTGTGAACGTAATTTCCACTGAAGTTATCTCAGAATCTATACATTTTTTTAAAGTAATTCATCTCTCAAACAAACAAATTTTTTTCAACGATCTTTCTAAAAATGTAACTTTTAACAGTTTCAATCGTCAAAGAATGGAACTTTTTATGTCTTATGTTAGTATAATAGGTAACTCTTATTAAAAATCATTTATAGGAACGGGGGATCGTATAAATAATTAAATTTCGTAACTTTTTACTAGATGTTTTTATTGCCCTAAATCGCTTTTAAAATACTTCTTTACCTCACCTTACCTCATTTAAAACATTTTGGAAATTGGAACTATGTGTCTATGACTAACGGTTTAGGAATTAGCCATTGGACACCGTTAAGAGTGGACACCCTGTATACAGATTTAAAGACGTCATAACTTACAATCGAATTGTATATTAATTGTTTTTCTGCCATATATCTCTAATTATATAGAATGAGTTGTTCAAATCTCTGCCATACAGTTATATTGAATATTTTAAAGCGGAACCGACAACAAATAAACCTATTTTGTAAATTGAGGTACGATCAAATATGTAAATAGTCACCAGTCCTGGCATGTAATTAAAAAGTTAACATTTCCTCTAAGATATGTCGTAGGTTTATTAGCTATTCGTACTAGTTTAAACGAAGATGTAAATTTTTTTTAGATAATATCTTTTTCAAAATATTTGTCTAAAATGATAACTACTTTCTAATCCATTCATTCGATAAAGATCCGTCTTTATAAATGTCTAATGTTGTTCCGGTAAAAATTAACAATAGACGTTTTTATTTTATTCGAAATACTTTATTAACTTAAGGGAACTCTAAATCCTCCTATTAATAATGGAGCAACGAAATTTTACGAGACAATTCCCCCCCCCCAAAAAAAAACAAGGTTTCTAGATGAATGTTTAGAATGTAAGAATGTTAGAAATATCTGGTTTTGTTTTGCTTACACGTCAAATTTTATACATATCAGCATGCACATATCAGAACCAACCTATATAAAATATCACAAACATGCATAAACTTTATTTATTTACCCTTTGTTACATACTTTTAAGCTGGCAAGTCTCCAACATTACATTTACTGTTTCCTAACTAAAAAGGTCACACAGAATGAGAAAAATATTGATTTACGAATTAATAATTTTACTAGCTGGCTTCGCCCGCTAGCGGGCCCCTAATTTACATCGGTGCCTCGAATTTTTTGAAATCTCCTTTTTATAAAAAACATCGAAACGAACGACCCTCTGGCTCGCATCCACTCCGAACTGGGTCCCCGCTGCCTTCGGCACCGTATACCGGTCGTGCTACGCACGCACCTGATAATCCCTTAATTTGCACATTGAATAGTATAAACCTCTAACCGAATGAAACTCCGACCCTGGTCCGCGCTGCCTTCGGCACCGGATAATCCTTTAAATTGCCCATCGAATAGTATAAACCTCTAACTGAACGAACCTCCGGCTCGGGTCCCCCCTGCCTGCGGCACCGTATAGAAGTCGTTGATGCGCCCGCGCTGCAGTATATGTTAGTTCCACCTTCCACCACCAGGTGGCGCAATCTGTTTATACGATCATAACTGAAATCGTTAAGGCTTTCAATGTCGAGTCGAATGAACCATACGCCGTCGTTTTCATGCCCGTAGAATCGGAGATAGGAAAGCGCCCCCTGGTGGTGAAAAACGAACTAGAATCGGTAAGCTAAGCTCTATCGATGTCGAGTCGAATGAGCCATACCCCGTCGTGATCCTTCCCATAGAAACAGAGATAGGAAAGCGCCCCCTGGTGGTGAGACTCAGAGCAAAAATCGATAAGCTGTAGTATCCTCTATCCAGGTTGAGTCGAATGAGCCATACCCCGTCGTGATCCGGGCCATAGAAACAGAAATAAGAAATACGCCCCCTGCTGGTGAAAAAACTAACTAAAATCGATAAGCTCTAGTATCCTCTATCGATGTCGAGTCGATTGAGCCAAACCGCGTCGTGATGTGACCCATAGAACACAAGTTAACTGAAAAATCCTTTAATTACACCTTCCACCACCAGGGGGCGCAATCTGTTCTATACGAACATAACCGAAATCTGTAAAGCTATCGAAATCCAATCGAAAGAGCCAAACCCCGTCGTAATCGGGCACAAAGAACCCGAATTCTGGAAGCGCCGCCTGGTGGTGAAACTTGGAACTAAAATATGTAAGCGCTATCGATATCGAGTCGAATGAGCCAAACCGCGTTGCGATTGGACTCGTAGAAATCTGCGTAGATATTATTATTTGAAAAGAGTGGTATAAACTCAGAAACTTTAAAAAATGTTATAGAGGGTCCTTATTACTTTAATTAATTATAATGTTTGGAATTAGTTTGGTGGAAATCCGAAAAATACTTTCTGAGTAATAGAAACGGACCATAGTTAAGAGAAAAAAACCGTGCCACTGGTGGTGAAAAAACGAACTAAATTCGGTAAGCTCTCTCGATGTCGAGTCGAATGAGCCAAACCGCGACGCGATGGGACCCATAGGACAGGAGATATTTTTAAAAGAAATAGATAATTCCTTAGCTTTTTTTCTTTTAATTTATTATTTTAATCTGGGCATAGGTGAAATGTTAATAAATATATAATGTCTCTGGTCGTATAAAAGATCTCAGCTCGTAATCAAGATATAAGAGTAATTTTTAGATTTTCTGAAAGCTGATCTTTTTTCGCGCCGTCCTGTGAAAGTTTGGAATGTCTCCGACCCTTAGATTCTGAGATTGGGGGCCCCTCTCAAAAAACACAGTTTAAAAGTCACGTGACACGTCTGAACAATTTGCGCTTTTCGATAGACGCCGTATCTGTAGAGATGTGGTTGCGTGAAGACGAAATGAAATGCACCTTCCCGTCTCCGACGGAATAAAAAATTATTTTTTATCGATCGATTTTTAGAGGATTTTTATGGTTCTCCTGGACGTAGAGAAATGATTTTTCGAATTTCTGAAAGCAGATGCTCTCCTGAATCTGTCTGTCCAAACTCCGAATTTCTAGGCCCGTGATTTTCCGAGATGCGAGTCGGTTTAAAACGGCCCAATATACTTTTTTGCTTAAATTACTCCCTGGGAACCTCGAGATTGTCGTCTGGTGTTATTGACTGGCAACCCTTCGGGAGGGAGCTTTTGCGGTTTTTGATCAAATGCGAAATACAGTGGAACTTCCCTTTAACGATGTCTCTATTCAACGAAGTTTTCTACTTAACGAAATTTTCTGCAGAACTTTGACTTTGAACACCATTAGCATGTAAATTAATCTCCATATTACGAAAAATATATTCTATACAACGAAGTTTGTTTCAGTTTTGTACGTGTACAGATTTCAAACTAAGAGGTTGCTGTTGCGATGGATATGCGAATTTATTTCAGCGGATTGTACGAAAATGAACACATTTAAATAATTTCCATTCTGCTTGATGCTCAATAAAACAATTTATTTCTGACTAAGAAAAACACTTGTTATCATTACTCTCCCACACCGGGATTTCAGCGCTGACAGTTGTAGGAAGTCAAAATCCCCTTTTTACTTTCAATGATATAGAAGATGCAGTGATGAAATGGCGTCAGATGCAATGAAGCAAAAAATATCAATTAGAGTCAGACAGTTACCATTCTGACCTTCCATTGCTGATAGACAATTGCTTTGTACATGCACAAGAATGTGCTTCAAAATGTATATCGAAGAACATCAAAGTTATTTTTGTTCCTGACAATAGAACTTCTAAACTTCGGCTATTAGCCTAAGGAGTAATAAGAAATATTGAAGCACTGAGTATTGAATTATCGAAAAAGACAGAAAAAAGAGAATGTAGTAAAAAAAAAATTCGTTTGAGAACCTGTATATCAGAGCTTATGAAAGCTTGAACCAATGTTTCGGGATATGACTTAATTTCATCCACCGTACACAACTGTTTTGTAAAAGACGACTTCAGAATTGAAACTGAATCAAAAACTTCGGAATCCAATACTTGTTTGTCATATCTGAAGGAAAATTTTCATGAATTTAAGTTGATTTCTATTTAACGAATTTTCTTCATAACGAAGCTTTTAAGTGTAACGACGAGACTTCGTTAAATGGAAGTTTCACTGTATTTTCGACGTAGGTTTCTTTTGCAGTAATTAAAACAGTTTTGTTAATTAATAACTCCCTTAATTAAGGGCCGATTTCTTCGAAACTGCAATTCCTGCAGGCCCGGATTTTTCTGAATTTTTTGACATCAAAAGAGCTTTGCTGTTCGCTGCACTCGCAGAGTTTATTCGGGTACAGATGCACACACACACACACAGACGTTTACGAACATTAATAATAATGATGATTTTTTAAATTACAGCCTGTCCACTATAATCCAAAACAAAAGAAACAAACTATTTTTATACGTGTACTAGGGGGCTCTGCCCCCTGCTCGCTACGCTCACCAACCCCCGTTCTGATTTCACAGCCTCTTAAAACCTGGTAATGTATCCTGTTTTAAAAAGATAATGGTGATATCACGAACGGCGACTTTCTTCTGTAATCAGGTTATAATGCTTTTTCATTTAACTGGTTATAATGCTTTTTCATTTAATTCATCTTTTTTATTTTTAATATTCATGTGTAAACCCGATTTTTATGACGTAATTTTCTTATTTTTCCTGCTCAGTCACCAAATTATACAAATTGACATAATTTTTATTTTAAATAACGAAAAAACAAATAAATTAGTATAACATTAATAAAAATATAAATAAAACGTCGAAATAAAAATAACTTGATGACGTAAACACGTGTTGTCAAGTGAATGTGACATTTTCGATCAACCATTATTGGCATTTAATCTTACAAGTACCTAGTAGACCAATCCTCGCTCGGTAATTTTTTTCAACAGGCATTTTTTTATTTTATTTTATTTTTTTGCTAGCTTATTTTAATTACTTTTTTTTTATTCATGGAATTTTCCAATCGATTTTTAACACAATTCCTGATAGGCAAGAATTATATAAATTATGTTGAAAAGTGTTTTGCCGATGACAATACAACATTTTAATATTTTTACAACTTAATTATAAATTAACCAGAGGGCCCGTGCGAGGATTTCGCATTAAATCTAATATTTTTTAGGTACTTCTCTATTATGCTGTCAACCACTTTTCATAACAAAAAACTATCGCCAAATTGTAAGATTTAACGCCAAAAATGCAGTCCCATTTACTTGATGTCAGAAGCATTATACGTGTTTGTTAAATCATCAAGTGGTTTTTAATTCGACATTTGCGTGTATTTTTCATTATGTTTTACTGGTTTATTAGTTATTTCATTAATTAAAATAACAATTGTGTCCTTAAATTCTTATATTTTATTTATTTATTTTGATATTCCAATGGCAACCTTCTTCCGTTTATTTGGCGATAGTTTTTTGTTATGAAAAGTGGTCGACGGGATAAACGAGAAGTGCCATTTTTTATTAATATGTAATAGTTATTAGATGCAGGTTTAAACTTCTAAAGAAAAAGCAAGGATAAAAATATCTGTAAACAACATTTAGTTGTTAGTCAATCCAGAATATCATCTAATTTATTCCATCAAAGTTAGAGTAAAAACTGATCCAAGATTGCTAAAGGCACGCGCGAGAAAAAAAAAATTAACAATCGTATTTTAACTGTATTAGAGGATGACGTCATCCGCTTCGGGAAAAACATGGGACATAGAAATATAAATCTAAACATTTCAATTTAAATTTCGCTTTTTAATCATAAGTATAAAATAAACCCGTGCGGTGTTTTTTATAATAATTGCTGAGCATCATATAATGTGGTATTTTATTTTTTTGGCAACAATGTTTTGAGGAAAACCTTTCATTTCATTTAGGAAAACAATGCCGATTTAATTTTTAATTATCAGCAATTTTTAATCGAAAACATGTTTTAACGAAATGTTAAGTAAGCACGAGGCTAATGAAAAAGACAGGCTACCGCGGTGCATTCCACTTATCTTTTTTTACAGACCACTAGGGTGACGTGATGCTCTTTTCGTACATCTTCATTGGTGCATTCGAGCATCACGTGACTCCGGCGGTCTGTATAAAAAGATACGCGTAAAGCACCGCGGTAGCCTTTCTCTTTCGTTAGCCTTGAAGTAAGCATTGTCAGAAGCGTTTTCAAAATCCTTTCATATGCTATCTCATTCGTCGTTGTGCGTTCCGTATTTTCAGAAAACAAGAACGAAAAATCATGCGTCAAGCATAGATTATGTAGCACTTTCCAACGCTTCCAAAATAATTTTACAAATCATACCGTTTAATAAGCTAAAAGATAACTTCTAAGTAAACAATTTGGAAAACGCATAACATATTTAAAAACATAATTTCAGGAATTTCCAACATATACAATATTCGGAAAAATATCCGAATACTTTTATTCAGCCCTGTATAGGATATATAGAATTGTATATATACTACATAGGATGCTAAATTTTAGTTCAGTTAGGAAACGTGTAGCACATTTTAAAATTCTCCGTCTGGAGTTTGTCAATAAACAGAAATGTGTTCGCGAACTTTTGTGCTGCTCTGTATAGGATCTACAGAATTTATACACACCACGTAATAGACAAAAAGCAAGTTAACATTAAAATCGCGTTCAGTAACTTAAAACGCACTTCCAGGAATTATTGTTAACAGACAGTAGATAATTCTTTTGCGTGTCCCTGTAAATGAACGATGACTGCTATACACACAATATTCCGTAGTAAGTCTCTTGTAATGCACCTTAGTGATCTATATAAATTTCAATGCGTTTAAAATAGTGAAATATTATTTAAATAAACCGCAGACGATTTTTCTCCATAGACGTAATGTAACGGAATTATTTTTACTGTCCCTGTAAAGTAACTATAAGTGCTATGCACACCCTGTTCCATATTAAGCTTCTTCTAATGCACCTTAGTGATATATATAAATTTCAATGCGTTTAAAATAGTGAAACATTATTTAAATAAACAGCAAATGATTTTTCCCCATAGACCGCAATGTAACGGAATTCTTTTGAGTGTCCCTGTAAAAAAACTATAAGTGCTACACACTTCCGTTGAAATAGGGAACATGCTATAGATAACGATAAAAACATATAAAAATTGCAGAGCAATCCGAGCATATTTACGGGAGTTAGAGCACGGACAGACGGCAGACGGCAGACGGCCAGACGGCCAGACGGCCAGACGGCCAGACGGCAGACGGCCAGACAAACCGAAGTCATAAGCACTTTTCAACTAGGTTGGAAAGTGCTAAAAACGGATGTTGACAGGAGAAATAATATATATGATACTTTCACTTGAAATTGGTTGTTCTTTTTCAATTAGGTGGTCACAGGTGATAAATCGCCAAATATCTCTGTAACTCGTACAATTGTATGGGAGTTGAAAAACAACGGATTTAACTATGTGACAGTAAAATGCTCGCCAAAATAGGCCAAAGTGCTGTGAAATGGCAAAAGTTAATATTTTAAAGAGTTAAAAGTAAAATGGAAAATAGTTTAAAAAAATGTAACATACAGAATACGCTTTCATCAATAAATAATTAAATATCAATAAATTTACGATTACACGATGACAAATAAATTTAAAAGAGTAAAAAGATAATTTAAATAATGTTTCATTTTTCTTTCTGATTCTCTTTTGTTGATAAATAAACAGAGCAAAAAGTATATATTTCAAATAAATTCATTATTTTGAGCTTCCTGGCAAACGTATAAAAAAGAAGTGAATTTTTCATAATAGAGGTCTTTGCGCAGGCCAAATTAATGCATTGTAATAGATATTTTACGTAAAAATATGAATTGCGGTTAAAAAAATTCCGCGGTATTTTCAAGATGACCATTGGTTGCCTATAAAAGAGTGTTTTTAAAAAACTATTTTTGGTAATTCCGCATTATCTCGTCAACCATTTTCCATAAAATAAATTATCGTCAAAGTAATCGCCAGACCCAGACTAACGCCAAATAAACAAATGGGTGAATGTTGGCATTGGAATTTAAAAAAAAAAAAAAATCGGAAAAGCTACATTTACTCAAGTGTCAACTATCAATATTTTATTAAAATAAATTTTGAAATGTATTAAGGAAAACAGAAAAAAAATAATATTGGATATTTATTTATTTACAATATTTTTCATAATTATCCCTCTCGACAGGTGAATGTTTGTGACGTCAGTAGAAACTGATCTAATCTATGTAACTATGCATCACTAAATTTTTTCAATTTTTTACCGCTTTTAAAATTTTGTCGAAGCCGTTTAAAAACACAATCGTTAGTTAAAGAGGATACTACACTCACACAAAAATACTCGCTGGCTTACTTTAGTCCTGTGGGATACATTTGTTTTAATATCTCGTTTGCATTTCAATATTTATGAATGTTTTTTCCCTTTATTTCTTTTTTTGGTACATTTTGGTTCGAAAAACACCCACTTTTTTTGGCACTGGATAGCTAAAGTCGATCTGGACAAAGAAGTTCCTGTACTTTTTCGATTATGTTTCAAGACTTGTTTTTTATACCACGTCGAGTTTTAAACACAGAAAACAAGTTTTCTCGAATTAGTGACCTAGCTAGATCGATTTCTTGTGCTCGAATTAGTGTAGTCATTAATTTTTGTGAAAATCGTTAGTGCCGATTTCGATATATAGCAGCATTCTTAGTGCTGAGATCCTTTTAATACATCAAAATGACCTTTCCCGAATTCGAAACCTAGCTAGCTTGATTTCTCGTGCTCGAATTAGTATAGGCAACACGTTTCGTGTAAATCGTTTGAGTATTTTTCCATTATAACAAAAAACATTTTCAGGGCTGAGTTTGTTTTACCCTGTAAAAACGAATTTTCTTGTATTCGGAACCTAGCTAGATCTTTTTTTCGTGCTCGATTTAGTACAGGGGACAATTTTCGTGAAAATCTTCCACGTCGTTTACGATATCATTCATAATCAGGAAAATCTCTTGCTCGTTTAATATATATGAATAATTGGGAAAATCTCTTGCTCGTTTAATATATATGAATAATTGGGAAAATCTCTTGCTCGTTTAATATATATGAATTTGGCGACAGTAATTTGGTCGACAGGATAACTAACAAGAACCAATTGTATATATAGTGTTACGAATATTGTAAATAGCTAGTGTTTGTGCTTACAAATAATGTAAATAGTTCAATTAAGCTCTATTCATAAGCTAATATTAATTTTTGTTGTAATTGCAATATCTTAATTTGGTGATTTTTTGTAAGCGAGTAAACGCTATTGGATTTCAATAGGAGTCTATGGAAATTTGGCGAAATATTGGAAATAGCGTCAAGTTGGCGCCACTTTTGGCAGCTAATTTTGGCGATATATCGCCAAGTTGGTGCTAAAATTGGCGACAGACCTCGGGTCTCTTCCTCTTGGTAACCCCTCTAATAGCGCCCATCCTATCTAAATTCTCTACTTTCATGTTAATTCCTCCTAAGAATAGTCAGAAAGCTCTGACCAATCAGATACGTTTCGAGGTATTTGAAGGATTCATGTGTAAACACAATTTTTATGACGTAATTTTCTTTATTTCCTGCTTTCAACACGTGATCAACACAATTATTATTTTAAACTTTCATTATTGTTTTTAATAGTCTCGCGCAAATAAATTTTTTATTTGAGATAAAATATAATCATTTGCGCTTTTTTGGCAACAATATAAAAAATGATTTTTTCAATAAAAGATTTTTTACTCGATTTTTAAGGATTTTTTGAGTTTTTATTGTCCGACCGTGATAATTTTTTGAATTTCGGAAAGCTTGTTATATTTCGCGTCTGGTGGTATGATTTTCGAATCCGTAGGATGGCTAGAAAAAAAGTAATCGCTCCTCAAAAAAGTCCCTAATAAAAAAGCGATGAGACTAACCCGGAATATCTACGCAGAATTTGATTGGTCCATTTCGTTTTTGGCTCAGTGCCAGATTACTTTTTTTTAATATAGAAGGATTCATGTGTAAACCCGATTTTTATGACGTAATTTTCTTTTTTTTTCCTACTCACTCACCAAATTATACAAATTGACATAATTTTTACTTTAAATAACGAAAAAACAAATAAATTAGTATAACATTAATAAAAATATAAATAAAACGTCGAAATAAAAATAACTTGATGACGTAAACACGTGTTGTTAAGTGAATGTGACATTTTCGATCAACCATTATTGGCATTTAATCTTACAAGTACCTAGTAGACCAATCCTCGCTCGGTAATTTTTTTCAACAGGTATTTTTTTATTTTATTTTATTTTATTTTTTTGCTAGCTTATTTTAATTACTTATTTTTATTCATGGAATTTTCCAATCGATTTTTAACACAATTCCTGATAGGCAAGAATTATATAAATTATGTTGAAAAGTGTTTTGCCGATGACAATACAACATTTTAATATTTTTACAACTTAATTATAAACTAGATGGAACCCGTCAAAACTTGACGGAAAAAAATACTATAACAATATCAGTAAAATAAGCTTCTTTATTATTTAAGAAGAGGTGCGTAGGAAACAGTCTTTCAAATATTATATTTTAAAAGTTTTTTTCCCCAGTCAAATACAGTGCTATTTCCGATGCAAACTCCAAACAAACAATCCATAAACAACTGTGTAATGCAAATCAGTTTGACATTATCGCCATATTCCCAACGGCAAGAAAAAAATTTCATGGACCTATGAAGTATCATACAAATAGTTTAATCCTACGTTCATCTCATATTCAGTAAATAAAAGAACATAGTAAATAAAGCACACATCTCCCCCCCCCCCCCCTCTGTGAATGCAACCGAATGAGCTCCTATGCGCATGTGCATTGTATCTGCCCAAAAGCACCGTCGAAATTCGATGTTTAAAAAGTTTTAAAATGTTTAAATTAAAAGTTTTAAAATGTCCTCTTTAATCATTGTTCATTACAAATCCATATCTTCTAAAACGCATCCATTATTTTAAGCTAATCACTTTTTATGTAAATATGAAGAACTTTTTTACAGTAATTAATCAATCTGCAGATCAGGGAAATTTTTAATGTTTTCAAGTGTAATTTATTTGTATGGTTTCTTCGATTCCTTTACATAAACAGGGTGATTATTCTTGTTCCATCACAGTTGAGCATATTTTCCCTCTTATACAGTTGACAAATGGATCTTTAAAAAAAAATTTAAAATGCAATTCCTAGCATATTCTGATATCTGCTGGAACATATACATCAACGAATTCAACATATCAAATTTATACAAATATTATAATACAGACATACATACAATAAATACAATAATCCAACATGGAGTGAAAAATTAGCCAGAGCCAGGAATCGAACCTGGATCCACAGCGTTCCGGGCTGTCGCTCTAACCACTGAGGCACTCCACTGAGCTGTGGACCCAGGTTCGATTCCTGGCTCTGGCTAATTTTTAACTCCATGTTGGATTATTGTATTTATTGTATGTATGTCTGTATTATAATATTTGTATGTCTTTAATTGCTGAATGCAGGCATTGTTTATGTGTGTTTTAATATCAAATTTATGTTCAACATAACTGAAAATAGTTTTTTTTTTTTTTTTTTTTTTTTGTTTTTTGACAGATTTTTGTTTAGCGCCAAAATGCTCGCTCTATCTTATGGATAGTCTGATCTTATGATGTATCACTGTTTTTATTATTATTCACTTTTTATGATGGTTAGGGAAATATATTTTCAATTGTAGCAACTTTCCCAGTGGCTATTTTACGTTATTGAAGCAAACTGGTGGTCATTGATAAGATAGAATTGAAAAACTTTTTCATGCTTGAAAATGATTTAAAAAGTCGTTAAATTAAGCGGCAGTTTTCAAATAAACTTCATTCGAAAGGTAATTTTTTTCTAATTGATAATGTAAGAGTTAAAAATGTAAAATGTAGTAAAAAATAGTAATTTGTAGTATTTAGAAGTGATGTAAGCGTGATGAAAGCTAAAGCAATAGCACCGTTTGTTGTCACAACAGTTGTACATTTCTAAAAATTGCCACTGTATTTTGGCTGGCATCCAAAAGTCGAAAATCCATATTTTAACATCGAAAATTCACAGTGAAAGAAATAAGACTTTACGCTAATAAGGAACTGTTAAATGAACTTATAATAAACCTACCAAATTAATTCCTATAAAATATTACTCTTACATTGTTTATTCTAGCTAAAAATACAATCAATATTTCAAGGGGTTTTTTTTTCTACCATAACACTATTTTTAATAATTTTAAATTTCCGGAAATCCTTTACATTTGTGATTTTTTTTATTAAAAAGGGGAATTTTCTAACCTATAATAATAATAAAAAAAAGTAATTGGTAACATGTAATTAAGGTATGCATTCAAGATGAAGCAATCAATGACGGCTCCAATTCTAATCTTTGTAATTAAGAATTGAAAAATCAGTTAAAATTACGTCATGTTGACGCAATCATATACAATTTTCTCTTTAATTTTATCAATGTTAAAATGCATTTCAAGCTAAGCATAACGTCATTTTCACCGGCGCAAACTTTTCACGCGTACTTTATATACATTTCTTTAATGCTACCATGTATACAAATAAAAAGTATTTTCTGTATTTAATTGTAATGAAAAAAAACGGCATCAACAATGTTATAATGCATAAAGATAAAATAAACCCAATGGACAATATTCCCGTGACGTCACAATAAATATGAATTTTTATTCGCTTATAAAACACGCGGATAAATATTTTTACCTAAATTTAATTTGCAAATTAAAAAATTTGGCCTAAAAGCCACGTTCTTTTATTATTTATTATTTCTCTTTTATCCTCACAACCATAGAGTTCAGATAATAAACTCTGTGACTCGCAACAGTGGGCGTTATCCGATTATGACGTCATTTGCAGAAGTAAAAGTTTAATTGAAAATTATGAATAATGAATTAAATTTTTGAACAAGCGAATTCACGATAACAAATCTGTGTTCAAATATCTTTCATTTAAAAAAACAATGATGTAATTTGATGCAGTAGTTTGTTCTCACGGATTGTCGAAAGAAAACACTTAGCGTTTTAAATACACTGCTCAAAACAATTAAAGGATATTTGAAGTTTTATATAAAATAAAGATATAAACGAAATTTTTTTTGCCGAAAATAGAAGAAGAGAATCACAAATGCAAATTTTTCTGGTTTTCAAACTGTGGAGTATGCAAATTTTGAGTTCGACGTCAAAAACGTCGCTTCAGCGGCAGCGAATGAAATTTGACTTTCAACTGGATAAAAGAGAATGAAGACAAGGATGATCGGCATTCAGTGATTGCTTTGTTTCGATGAGTACGATGTCTCAGCGAAGTCATTTGACAGATTCAGAAGCTTGGAGAATTGTTGGTAGGTTAGAAGGGGGCCAAACTCAAGCCGAAGTAGCGCAAGCCATTGGAGTGTCACAAAGTGTCATTTCCAGGATCTGGAACCGTTTTTTGGAGAGTGGATGTGCAGGCCAAAGACCAGGGCAAGGTCGTAGACGGGCAACAACGCCCAATGAAGATCGGTATTTAGCGTTATCAGCTCGGAGACACCGAAACATGAACGCTACTCTTCTCCAACAACACCTTCGCTCGGCTACAGGCACCACGATTTCAACTCAGACTGTCCGAAACCGGCTCCATG
Source organism: Maratus michaelseni (assembly GCA_963931845.1). Classification (NCBI taxonomy): domain Eukaryota; kingdom Metazoa; phylum Arthropoda; class Arachnida; order Araneae; family Salticidae; genus Maratus; species Maratus michaelseni. Next base: position 315,481,491 of record OZ007595.1, on the reverse strand, counting down.
CTGTAGGTCTGTATGCTCGCCGACCGATGGTATGTGTTAGATTAACATCAAGGCATCGTCGCGACCGCAGGGAGTGGGCAACCGAGCATGTCAACTGGAGGAGAAATGAATGGAGCAATATTCTGTTTTCTGACGAGTCCCGTTTTTCTGTGCATCCGGATAATAGGCGTATTTTCATCTGGAGGGACCGAGGCAGTAGGAATAATCCTGCGTTCGTGCACGAAAGTGTCAGATTTGGCGGTGGAGGAGTGTTGGTGTATGGTGGCATCTCCATTGACGGGCGCACTGACCTCTACATCATTCGAGATGGAGCTCTGACTGGTCGCCGATATAGGGATGAGATCCTCAGACCTATTGTAGTCCCTTACGCTGCAGCAATCGGAGATAACTTCATTTTAATGGACGATAACTGCAGGCCACATCGTGCAAACCTGGCGGAGGATTTCCTTTTCGAGGAAGGAATCGTTCGAATGGAATGGCCAGCGTGTTCTCCAGACATGAATCCAATCGAGCACGTTTGGGACGCTCTAGGAAGACGAGTTTCTGGCCGCCAACAACCCTCACAAACTCTCCAAGAACTGGAAAGAGCTCTTCTGGAAGAGTGGGGCAGAATACCCCAACTCGTCATTAATAGCCTCATTGAGTCCATGCCTCAAAGGTGTTCAACGTTGCTGGCCGCCCGTGGAAACCATACCCCCTACTGAAAATGATTTTCTTTGAAGAAAACACCTTTTCTTATTCTTTTTTTCTCATATGCACAAATTGTGTTTTTTTCCTTTTGTACACAAATGCGCAATAAAATGCATTTTTTTCTGCCAAACATGTGTAATTTATTCTCATATAACCTACTATGTCTGTCGACCATGTAACAATCAGCTAAAAAGTTTCCCAGATACAAAATCCACCTAAAACTGCAATATCCTTTAATTGTTTTGAGCAGTGTATATAGATTAACCAGAGGGGGCCCGTGCGAGGATTTCGCACTGAAATCTAATATTTTTTAGGTACTTCTCTATTATGCTGTCGACCACTTTTCATAACAAAAAACTATCGCCAAATTGTAAGATTAAACGCCAAAAATGTAGTCCCATTTACTTGATGTCAGAAGTATTATACGTGTTTGTTAAATCATCAAGTGGTTTTTAATTCGACATTTGCGTGTATTTTTCATTATGTTTTACTGGTTTATTAGTTATTTCATTCATTAAAATAACAATTGTGTCCTTAAATTCTTATATTTTATTTATTTATTTTGATATTCCAATGGCAACGCTCTCCCGTTTATTTGGCGATAGTTTTCTGTTATGAAAAGTGGTCGACGGGATAAAAGAGAAGTACCATTTTTTATCAATATGTAATAGTTATTAGATGCAGGTTTAAACTTCTAAAGAAAAACCAAGGATAAAAATATCTGTAAACAACATTTAGTTGTTAGTCAATCCAGAATATCATCTAATTTATTCCATCAAAGTTAAAGTAAAAACTGATCCAAGATTGCTAAAGGCACACGCGAGAAAAAAAAAATAACAATCGTATTTTAACTACATTAGAGGATGACGTCATCCGCTTCGGGAAAAACATGGGACATAGAAATATAAATCTAAACATTTCAATTTAAATTTCGCTTTTTAATCATAAATATAAAATAAACCCGTGCGGTGTTTTTTATAATAATTGCTGAGCATCATATAATGTGGTATTTTATTTTTTTTGGCAACAATGTTTTGAGGAAAACCTTTCATTTCATTTAGGAAAACAATGCCGATTTAATTTTTAATTATCAGCAAGTTTTAATCGAAAACATGTTTTAACGAAACGTTAAATGTGCTATGTCAGAAGCGTTTTCAAAATCCTTTCATATGCTATCTCATTCGTCGTTCTGCGTTTCGTATTTTCAGAAAAAAGGGATGTTGACAGGAGAAATAATATATATGATACATTAATGAAATTGGTTGTTCTTTTTCAATTAGACGGTCACAGGTGATAAATCGCCAAATATCTCTGTAACTCGTGCAATTGTATGGGAGTTGAAAAACAACGGATTTAATTATGTGACAGTAAAATGCTCGCCAAAGTAGGCCAAAGCGCTGTGAAATGGCAAAAGTCAATATTTTAAAGGGTTAAAAGTAAAAAATAAATTGTTAAAAAAATGTAACATACAGAATACGCTTTCATCAATTAATAATTAAATATCAATAAACTTACGATTACACGATGACAAATAAATTTAAAAGAGGAAAAAGATAATTTAAATAATGTTTCATTTTTCTTTCTGATTCTCTTTTGTTGATAAATAAACAGAGCAAAAGTATATATTTCAAATAAATTCATTATTTTGAGCTTCCTGCAAACGTATAAAAAAGAAGTGAATTTTTCATAATAGAGGTCTTTGCCCAGGCCAAATTAATGCACTGTAATAGATATTTTAAGTAAAAAATATGAATTGCGGTTAAAAAAATTCCGCGGTATTTTCAAGATGACCATTGGTTGCTTATAAAAGAGTGTTTTTTAACACTTTCCAACCTAGTTGAAAAGTGTTTATGACTTCGGTTTGTCTGGCCGTATGGCCGTCTGCCGTCTGCCGTCTGGCCGTCTGCCGTCTGTCCGTCTGTCCGTGCTCTAACTCCCGTAAATATGCTCGGATTGCTCTGCAATTTTTATATGTTATAGTCGTTATCTGTAGCATGTTCCCTATTTCAACGGAAGTGTGTAGCACTTATAGTTTTTTTACAGGGACACTCAAAAGAATTCCGTTACATTGCGGTCTATGGGGAAAAATCATTGACGGTTTATTTAAATAATGTTTCACTATTTTAAACGCATTGAAATGTATATATATCACTAAGACGCATTAGAAGAAGCTTAATATGGAATAGGGTGTGCATAGCACTTATAGTTACTTTACAGGGACAGTCAAAAGAATTCTGTTACATTACGTCTATGGAGAAAAATTGTCTGCGGTTTATTTAAATAATGTTTCCCTATTTTAAACGCATTGAAATTTATATATATGACTAAGGTGTATTTCAAGAGGCTTACTACAGAATAGTGTGTGTACAGCAGTCATTGTTCATTTACAGGGACACACAAAAGAATTCTCTAGTGTAAGTTAACAATAATTCCTGGAAGTGCGTTTTAAGTTACTGATCGCGATTTTAATTTTAACTCGCTTTTTGTCTATTATGTGGTGTGTATAAATTATGTATATCCTATACAGGGAAGCACAAAAGTTCGCGAACACATTTCCGTATTATTTAACACCAGACGGAGAATTTTAAAATTTTGCTACGCGTTTCCTAACTGAACTAAAATTTAACATCCTATGTAGTATATATACAAATCTATAGATCCTATACAGGGCTGAATAAAAGTATTCGGATTACTTAGATGTTATCTTTTAGCTTATTAAACGGTATGATTTGTAAAATTATTTTGGAAGCGTTGGAAAGTGTTACATAATCTATGCTTGACGCATGATTTTTAGTTCTTGTTAAAAACTATTTTTGGTATTTCCGCATTATCCCGTCAACCACTTTCCATAAAATAAACTATCGCCAAAGTAATCGCCAGACCCAGACACTAACGCCAAATAAACAAATGGGTGAATGTTGGCATTTGAATAAAAAAAAAATCGGAAAAGCTGCATTCACTCAAGTGTCAACTATCAATATTTTATTAAAATAAATTTTAAAATGTATTAAGGAAAACAGAAAAAAAATAATATTGGATATTTATTTATTTACAATATTTTTCATAATTATCCCTCTCGACAGGTGAATGTTTGTGACGTCAGTAGAAACTGATCTAATCTATAACTATGCATCACTAAATTTTTTCAATTCTTTTACCGCTTTTAAAATTTTGTCGAGGCCGTTTAAAAACACAATTGTTAGTTAAAGAGGATACTACACTCACACAAAAATACTCACTGGCTTACTTTAGTCTTGGGGGATATATTTGTTTTAATATCTCGTTTGCATTTCAATATTTATGAATGATTTTTTCCTTTATTTCTTTTTTTGGTACATTTTGGTTCGAAAAGCACCCATTTTTTTTGGCACTGGATAGCTAAAGTCGATCTGGACAAAGAACTTTCTGTACTTTTTCGATTTTGTTTCAAGACTTGTTTTTTATACCACGTCGAGTTTTAAACACAGAAAACGAGTTTCTCGAATTAGTGACCTAGCTAGATCGATTTCTTGTGCTCGAATTAGTGTAGTCATAAATTTTTGTGAAAATCGTTAGTGCCGTTTTCGATACATAGCAGCATTCTTAGTGCTGAGTTCCTTTTAATAGATCAAAATGACCTTTCCCGAATTCGAAACCTAGCTAGATTGATTTCTCGTGCTCGAATTAGTATAGGCAACAAGTTTCGTGTAAATCGTTTGAGTATTTTTCCATTTATAACAAAAAACATTTTCAGGGCTGAGTTTGTTTTACCCTGTAAAAACGAATTTTCTTGTATTCGGAACCTAGCTAGATTTTTTTTTCGTGCTCGATTTAGTACAGGGGACAATTTTCGTGAAAATCTTTCATGTCGTTTACGATATCATTCATAATCAGGAAAATCTCTTGCTCGTTTAATATATATGAATAATCGGGAAAATCTCTTGCTCGTTTAATATATATGAATTTGGCGACAGTTATTTGGTCGACAGGATAACTAACAAGAACAAATTGTATATATAGTGTTACGAATATTGTAAATAGCTAATGTTTGCGCTTAAAAATAATGAAAATAGTTCAATTAAGCTCTTTTCATAAGCTAATATTAATTTTTGTTGCATTGCAATATCTTAATTTGGTGATTTTTTGTAAGCGAGTAAACGCTATTGGATTTCAATAGGAGTCTATGGAAATTTGGCGAAGTATTGGAAATAGCGTCAAGTTGGCGCCACTTTTGGCAGCTAATTTTGGCCGCCAAATTTGGCGATATATCGCCAAGTTGGCGCTAAAATTGGCGACAGACTCGGGTCTCTTCCTCTTGGTAACCCCTCTAATAGCGTTCATCCTATCTAAATTCTCTACTTTCATGTTAATTCCTCCTAAGAAAAGTCAGAAAGCTCTGACCAATCAGATACGTTTCGAGGTATTAGAAGGATTCATGTGTAAATACAATTTTTATGACGTAATTTTATTTATTTCCTGCTTTCAACACGTGATCATCCATATACTTAAAGCTAACCGGCTTTTTAGTTTTTCGTGCAAAAATGCTATTTATACGCATGCGCGAGCATTCAGCTAATCAGCTAGAGGCTTTTACTATCTTCAGACGCGATGTTCCAGCCAATGAGGTGAAGGCTTTTTCCTCTCTCTAGAAGCGTATGTGTTCCATTTGGTTGTTCGGTTGTTGAAACTTTATAGATTTCTTTTATTAAGGTATTTTTTCATTTTACCGTATTTATTTTCTTTTTAAGTCGTATGTATTTTACTACTTTGAATTTTTTTATAACTAACCCTTTTTTTGAGAGAGAGAGAGATTTCGTGGCACGAAATTCCGCGAATCGTTTCCGATGTAAACAAACTAATTTTAAACTTTTAATATGTAATTCTGTGTGATATGATTAAATTCAGGTTTTCTCAGCGACGATCACAGTATTTTTACCAAATAATTTTTGTATTAATCAAGCTTTTTTGGTTATTAAGCATAGCTAAACACGAAAGAAAACTTTGTTATTTTAAGATTTTGATGTGAATTATTTGCGTACATTTATAAGACGAGTTTCACTGAATAATTCAAGAAAAAAAAAATCTCATCATTATACATATTTAGTTATGCATTATTAATTATTTACTTGGCCTTTACTTTTAATATTTCAAACTTACAGCTGAATGTAACTATTAAAACATTTGAAATACTGTATTCGTAAAATGAAATTAGTTTAAACACTCGACAATTACTTTTAGTTATGCATTATTAATTATTTACTTGGCCTTTACTTTTAATATTTCAAACTTACAGTTGAATGTAACTATTAAAACATTTGAAATACTGTATTCGTAAAATGAAATTTCAGCTTAAACACTCGACAATTACTTTTAGTTATGCATTATTAATTATTTACTTGGCCTTTACTTTTAATATTTCAAACTTACAGCTAAATGTAATTATTAAAACATTTGAAATACTGTATTCGTAAAATGAAATTTCAGCTTAAACACTCGACAATTACTTTTAGGTTAAATTCAGGTTTTCTCAGTGACGATCACAGTATTTTTACCAAATAATTAAAAGTACTACATGCATGCATCTATCTATCTATATTAGAAATTGTGCAGGTTTCTGGTCACTGTTTTGTTTACATATTTTAAACAAAAATTTCAATTTAATAATGCACTGAAAATTATAATGAATGCTTACAATTAAACACAACAACACAAAACAAAAAATTTCACAAAAACACATTATTTCCCCGATATTTTCCTACAACTAATCAATAAATTTCATGATATTTTATTGCGATTTTAAACCATGAACTTTAGTACTTTTCTGTTATACGGACACTATGCCAAAATGTATGTATGTATGTAAATGTATGTATGTATGTTTGGCGACAATGGTGTACGTATAACGGAAAAGTGCCTGAATTATTATTTATATATATATATATAAAATATAAACATAATTGGCGACACAGCAAGTTTTCTGGATTTCTCCCTGTCTCTCTAACCACATTGTTAACAAAACAAAAAATTCACGAAAAACACATTATTTCCCCGATATTTTCCCACAACTAATCAATAAATTTCATGATATTTTATTGTGATTTTAAACCATGAACTTTAGTACTTTTCTGTTATACGGATACTATGCCAAAATGTATGTATGTATGTATGTCTGGCGACAATGGTGTCCGTATAACGGAAAAGTGCCTGAATTATTATTTTTATATATATATATAAAATATAAACATAATTGGCGACACAGCAAGTTTTCTGGATGTGAAAGGCGGAGATGAATTTCATTCATTCAATGACCGTTTTAAAAGTTTCAAGTTTGGATTGAGTGCACCTGAACATAAAAACCGATACCTATTTCTATGTTCATGATTGAGTTATTTGGATATCTTTTCGTATAGCACAGAAAATCATTTCTCCCGCTTTCATAATACAGATAAATTCTGGTGTATTTTTTTTTCTTCTTTTTATATCATAAGTACTTTTCTACTTTAAATTTTTTAATTGTCGAGTTTCTAAGCTGAAATTTCATTTTTCGAATGCAGTATTTCAAATGTTTTAATAATTACATTCAGCTGTAAGTTTGAAATATTTAAAATATTAAAAGTAAAGGTCAAGTAAATAATTAATAATGCATAACTAAATATGTATAATGATCAGAATGACATATTAAAATGTGTACAGAATGACATGAAAATTTTAAAATACTGAAATTTTGCACTTGCAACTTAATTGTAAATTTCATTGTTTACATTGGAAATGATTTGTGGATTTTAAGAATTTGCTGAACTTCGTGTCACCAAATTACTAAATCTCTCTCTGTCACTCTCCAAAAAAAAAAAAAAAAGGGTTAGTTTAAAAAAATTCAAAGTAGCAAAATACATACAACACAAAAAGAAAATAAATACGGTAAAATGAAAAAAATTACTTTAATAATAGAAATCCATAAATTTTCAACAACGACATCAAACGAACGTATCTCATCTTTCGTTTGTGATAAGGAACGCTCCTTTGGCCCCCTCCACTCATTGGCTGAATTGTAAAGGGCAAAATTTGGGACAAAATGACTACAGCATTTCTGAGAAAAGAAAAAATCATAAAATTCACAGAAAATAATTATTTTTGTTGCAAGTTGGGTTAACTGTCTTTATGGTTCGAGTCGATTTCAGACTGAGTGTAGATTTCTGCAAGTTGGATTTGGGTTAACCCGATTTTTCAAAAGTTAGTTCAAGTTCAGTATATTATTTCAGATTAAAACTATACCTATCAGGGCTTGAATTTCAGGGCGGGATTCGCACGGAAAATTTTGAAATCCCGCCCAAAAAAGATCATGAGCGGAAGCCTCCCGCCCAAAAAATTTCAGCATTTTTGGAGAAATTTGCATTATTTAATTTACCTGCAACCGAACGATAAATTTCGTGATTTTTTTTCCCCGCAACCGATTGACGGACTTTGTGTTTTTTCCGCGACTGATCGACGAACTTTGTGGTTTTTTCCGTGACAGATCAACGAACTTTGAGTTTTTTCTGCGACAGATCGACGAACATTGCGTTTTTTAAGCGACTGATCGACGAACCTTGCGTTTTTTGGGGACATATCGACGAACTTTGCATTTATTCCGCAATCGATCGACGAAATTTTTCTTTCTTCCCTGACTGATCGACGAACTTTGCATTTATTCCGCAATCGATCGACGAAATTTGCTTTTTTCCGCAACCGATCGACGAACTTTGCGTTTTTTCCGCGACAGATCAACGAACGTTGCATTTTTTTCTGCGACTGATCAACGAACTTTGCGTTTTTTCTGCGACAGATAGACGAACATTGCGTTTTTTAAGCGACTGATCGACGAACCTTGCGTTTTTTGGGGACAGATCGACGAACTTTGTGTTTATTCTGCAATCGATCGACGAAATTTGCTTTTTTCAAACGACTGATCAACGAACTTTGCGTTTTTTGGTGACAGATCGACGAACTTAGCGTTTTTTCCGCGACAGATTGATGAACTTTGCGTCTTTTCCACGATCGATCGGTGAATCTCAATCAAGTAAAATCTAAAGTCAGAAATTTATTTAACAACCTAATTGTTAAGGGTCCCTAACACATTTAATGGAACTTGAAAAATACACTGCATATATAAAACTTAACTTTCTTCCCTTTTTTATAATAAAAATAAACATTTTACATAATCATTCTCAGTTGACTTAATTTTTTCAATGGTATTTTGTCATGTCTGCATTAATGTAATTCTTTAAATAGCACGTAAAAGAATAGTGGGGTTTAAAGATTTTTTTTCTCCCTCCCAAACATTACAACTCCCCTCCATTTAAAAATGTTGGTAGGGAGACTCCCGTCTTTGGAAAAATTGAATTTCAAGCCCTGCCTATAATATGTTTGTGTGTATTGAGGTTTGTATAGATGTTTGTGTGTGTGCTGTTTTTAATACAGACAGTTTCATTTTTCACAAGAACCTTTCAAAAAATTCACATTCTTTGCGCAATCCTTTAACAAAATTCACATTTTTTTCGTGATTCTTTAATGAAATTCGCATTTTTTTCTGTATCTTTTTTTTGTCGAGATTCATAATTTTTTCAGCTATCCTATGACGTAATTCGTGTTTTTTTTTCAGCGATAATTTGATGAAATTTGTGTTTTTTCTGCGATTTTTTTTTCACGAAATTTGCGTTATTTTCCACGATTCTTTTATGAAATTTGCGTTTTTCTGTGATCCTTAGACGAAATTTTCTTTTTTCGCAATGCTTTGATAATAATCACATTTTCTCTGCTGCCTTTTGATAAGATTCATGAATTTTCAGCAATCCTTCGATGAAATTCGCGTTTTTTCAGCAATCTTTGAAGAAATTCGCATTTTTCTCGCGATACTTTAACGAAATGTGCGTTTTCCAGCGATTTTTTGATAAAATACATTTTATTCCGCAATTTTTAGACGAAGTTTGGCAAGAAAGCGCTATCTTTGGGTGAAATTTCCTGTTTTGCGATTCTTTGACAAAATTTTCTCATCTTTTGTGTAAATCGCGTTTTTCTGTGGCCTTTTAACAAAATTCACGTTTTACATGATCCTTTGATGAAATTAGTGTTTTTCCCGTGATCATTTGACGAAATCTACGATTTTTTTTCCGCGAAGATTGATTATATGTTTTTAGTCTGCCGGTGCCCTAAAAAGTTTGTGACGCCTGTCACTGCATTGCACGCATTCTGCCACGGTGTATCAAACAAACAAAATTCATCCTAAAGAATTATTGTTTCGTTTCTGGAAATGAACAATTGTCAACTCATTGGCTGAATTATAAAGGGTGAAATGTGTAGGCACTGAGTATCATCTATACTATTAATGTCGGTAAACGTCTGTCTGTGTGTGTGTTGTTGTGTCTGGCGTCTGTAAGCACAAAACTCTGCATGCAGACGACGGACGTAAGTGCTTTTGGTATAAAAAAATTCGTAAGTGGAGTTTTTAAAATTCACAACATTTTGCGGGAAAAGAGGGGTGCGAACGAATTTAAAAAATGAGTCCGCATCAATAATTATGGCGGCGGGGGGGAGTATGTTTTGCCTACACGGGGCGGAGACTTTTCTTTGTTGACACCACTCATATGATATATCGTTCGAAAGGCCTGTGACTGCCTTTTCATGTTATGCATCTGTGTGGTCCATCCCCCCCCCCCGCCAATTGGGGCACTTTTCTAAATTTTGCACATACCACTCATGTTATATATCGTTAAAAAGGTCTGTGACCGCTTAATCATATTATGCATCTCCGGTGTTCATCCCCCCACTTTGCCCCCCTCAAGGGGGCAATTTTCTAAATTTTGTTGACACCCCTCATGTCATATATTGTTGGACAGGTCTGTGACCGCTTAATGATATTATGCATCTCCAATGTCCATCTCCCCACTTTGCCCCCCCCCCTCCCCCAAGGGGGTACTTTTCTAAATTTTGCAGACAACCCTCATGTCATATATCGTTGGAAAGGTCTGTGACTGCTTAATCATATGCATATCTCCAATGTCCATTTCCTCACTTTGCCCCCCCCCCTCCCCCAAGGGGGTACTCTTCTAAATTTTGCAGACAACCCTCATGTCATATATCGTTGGAAAGGTCTGTGACTGCTTAATCATATGCATATCTCTGATGTCCATCTCCCCGCTTTGCCCCCCCTCCCTCCCCAAAGAGGTACTTTTAGGTCCCAGTCTGAGCTGGGTGTTTCTTCCCGTGACTAGTGTAAGCTCTTAATCCATCACTGAGCCAGAGACTTGGGTTCCCCCTTATTCACTGCCCATTGTCTGTTCAGAGCTTTGTATTATCTGGCAGTGGTCTTTTCACAAATATTGTTTCCGTTATATTCATATATCTATTGTTCACCACCCCGCCCTCTATCGCGCTTATCGGCGAGCAATGCAGCGCGCTTCGACAGAATTTTGCATTATATTTTAAGATCTCAATAAAGGGGACCGGTAGAGACATCTATGCTATACAGACTTGGTTTCCCAGTCTGAGCTGTCCCTATCGGGCAGTCAAAGGTAAGCGACACAACTTCAAGAAATTCATTTTATGTTTCAATCCACTAACAATAGGTCTGATACAGGTGCATTTTTCTACAGGAAAAGTGCCATAAGTGCAGTTATCCTGAAAACCGCTTAGATTACGCTATATGTCACTTCGCCATCACAAAAGGGGGGATAAATTTACTCAATGCTCCCGATCTCTTCTACATCTTAATTCTTAAGGGGTTTACGCTTTTATGTAAGCTTTTACAGCCGCATTAAATGCTATAGTCTGAGAGGTACTGAGAGGTCTAAATTTTGCAGACAACCCTCATGTTATATATCGTTGGAAAGGTCTGTGACCACTTAATCATATTATGCATGTTCCGTGTCCATCCTCTACTTTACCCCCCCCCCCCAAGGGGGTACTTTTTAAAATTTTGCACACAACCCTCATGTTACATATCGTTTGAAAGGTCTTTGACTGCTTATTCATGTTATGCATCTCCTTGGTCCATCCCGCCATTTCCCCCTCCCCAAGGGGGCACTTACCATTTACTTGCACAACAGCGCTAAATGTGTCAGATGAAAGAAATTCCGCGAGTACATGTGCCAGTGAAACTTAGCCAATTGCTGTTCTTCAACCTAGCTTTAATTCAAAGTGGGTTTTTTATTTATTTGAATTATTCTGCAAAAGTTTCAAACATTTTAAAGCAGCTATGAATTTTATTTTTATCGTGCTATCAAGTTTTTTGCCGTCAAATTTTGACGGGTTCCATCTAGTTTAATTATTATTTTAAACTTTCATTATTGTTTTTAATAGTCTCGCGCAGATACATTTTTTATTTGAGATAAAATATAATCGTTTGCGCTTTTTTGGCAACAATATAATAAATGACTTTTTCAATAAAAGAGTTTTTACTCGATTTTTAACGATTTTTTGAGTTTTTATTGTCCGACCGTTATAATTTTTTGAATTTCTGAAAGGTTTTTTATATTTCGCGTCTGGCGGTATGATTTTCGAATCCGTAGGATGGCTAGAAAAAATGTAATCGCTCCTCAAAAAAGTTCCTAATAAAAAAGCGATGAGACTAACCCGGAATATCTACGCAGATTTTCATTGGTCCATTTTTAAGCCAAAACTTGTTTTTATATATAGAAGGATTTCAATTATGCATTAATCCAAGATGTATAAAAACAATAATGAATAAACAAAATACTATTTAAATGATATCATTGTAGTTTTAGAAACATTTTAGTTCATGCGGAATAACTTGCCAGTATTTTGAAGGGGCCTACATGTTGATGATATCTGAAGAAGCAGGTTACCCGTTGTCATGTAATTTAATTATTCACCCGTCAATTTTTCGACTTAAACCATAGATATCGAAGAGCAACATAAGCTTTGAATGAAACTGTAAATGGAATATATTGAGTACGGAAAAAAATAACATTTTTATCAACTGTGGTGGACAGTATGCAACAAAGGGTTATTTTATTTTTACCAATAAGTATTCGAGAAAATCTTTAAGGTTTTAAAATGCTGGATTTAAAAAATATATATATTGCTTTTAAATAACAAGCGTTTGCAAATACATACTAAAAAGTATCAGTTATTTTTTTTCATATTTTATCCTTGACACTTTTAAAAATAACCGTAAGATTGATTATAAAAATACGTGCCTTTCAGCTGCAGTGTCTCTTCGGTTCGGAGTATGCCCAGCTCCTCTCCGAATTCGTCTCCGTACCAGACGAGCAGCTCCGTGTAAGCCTTGACTTCCTTGTAGACCCTGTACAAGATCTGACCGTGGTACTGGAAGGCGATCAAGTTCTGGCGCTCTTCGCTCACGGCACAGTTCACGAACCTCATCCAATTGGAGACGGAAGTGTCGACACCCTCCACGTAATGAAGGACTTTACCGCTTCTGCGTATCTGAGAAAACATACGAAAATTAGTATGACAAATAGTTTGTGTAAATGATGTAGTACAAAAAAGAAAATAAACTGCAGAAATAGCACTATTTTGTTTTAAATTCTTTTGCCCCTTTACAAACGCTGAATTTCATATCTCGCTTCTGTTAATATACGGAAAAGCTCCAATTTAAGCAAGCTTTGGCTAAGTACATAAATGTGCAATTTTATTCCCATGACAATTACTGAGGTAATAATAGCTATTACTTTTCATATTGCATTTTTCTAGTTTTTAAATTGCGTTTAATAATCAACGACTTTGCACTAATATAAATAGTCTTATGCTTTTTATATTTGTTTATTTATTAATATTTTAAGGGAAATACTATTTTAAAAATTAATATTGATTTCACATCCATTATCATTTGAATCTTGGAAAAATGTTCAGTTCATCACCAAGCGTGTCCAGAATGACGCGGCAAAATAAAAAAACGGGAAGGGGTTAAAAGATAAAACATAAATGAAATTAAATATAATAAATTGCTAAAGTAACATTCAAAATTAATCATTAAAACATTTGTAGGAAATGCTCAATTCCATTTAATTGATGTTTCTTTTAAATATCATAAATTTGAAAATTATCCGTGTAGGTTAATTTTGTTCGAAACTGTCTGAACATATAATTAAATAGATCCACTTCAAGAATAACATAAGATAATAACAATAATTATTATTTTGAAGATAATTAATTGCTGCTACAATTCTCAGAACACTAAAAACGAAAAAAAAAATTATGTCGATATGCTATTTGAGTAATGCATGTAGATGTAGACTTAAAAATTAAGGATTTGAACTTCATAAGATAATTTCGTTATTTAATTGATAACTTATTTATAATTGTTGAACTCAGAAAACCAAATAAAATAAAGTTGTAAACTTTAAAATAATTGCACTTATTTACTATCAAAAATGTAATTTTACTAACCGTCAAACAGATAAAAGCACGGGTCGCTTTTAACCCGTAACAGGGATGATGAAATAACTGAAACGTTTTAGAGGAAGCGCGGTCACATTCACCACAATTTATTTAGGAATCCAATAAAATACTAGTTATTTAAGTAATAGTATAAAATAGTACAGATGTGTACTTTGAACATTAAATTAAAGCAAAAAAGAACATTTTGAATACACCTTGTTTACTACATAAAAAAAAAGATCTGGCAAGGCTTAACTAATAAAATGTGGTCTAAAGAAACCGGACCATCCTAGTTACGTATTAATGTTGAAAATTATAAAATAAAAGAAACAGACATTTTGGCAGACAAACATTTACCAACAGAATCAGAGAAGTCTCACCTCCCATGCGTATCCGCTGTCTTTCGCTTCTTTGCGAGACTTGACGATCTTCCCTTTGTAAGGCCCGAACACGTAGCCCTTATCCAACTGCTTTTCGGTCCAAATTCCGAGTCCGGCTCCTCTGATGCCCGATCGACACACGGAAAGGTAATCGGGGCAAGTGTTCCAGGCGTGTCTAGGACCGCGAGGTGCCTGAAAATAGGTTCAAGATAAAAATATAAGATATAAGTTACAAGTGTAAATCTTATTTTAGTGATTGTTATTGAATTATTAACAATGCTTGGTGTGTTCATATTAATTTGATACCAATTTACTGACACATTAAATTTGATGGGATGAGACTAGGCAACCCCCCGTTACTAAAATCTACGAGTCGGAAAACTACACAAAATAATGAAATATCACTTTATAGTTATATTTCAGAATATGAATGGAGATACTAGAAGCGTTGTAAAAATTCTCGCCCAAGTCGTTCTGGATTCTGCAGCTATATGTGAACGTGTAATTAAAATATCAAAGCCAGCAGAATTGTCTGCGTTTGTTTAAAAACACCAAGTATCATTTTTGTCCTTGCTAACATAAGATAGAAATTACACTGCTACTGATAATTTAAGTAATAGTAATAGCTCTGGTTGAATTCTATCCTCTGGTTAAATATCATTTTATTTACCCATCATACGTAGTATAGGGTAAGTCTTGCATTCGTTTTAAAAGTCGAAAAAAAAAATTGGCGGATTTTCACGTTTCAGACACTGGAGATTCCGAAAAGCATATTTTTATAATAAAAAAATTTGCCGTCCGACTGTCTGTGTGTGTGTCTGTAAACGCTCTATCTCCCGAACAAATTGAGATAGACACTTGAAATTCGGTATTTAATTAGTATGTAATAATTCAATTAAGCTTATTAAATTTCAGTAACCTCGATTATTCAGAACTATTGTTTTCGGACTCTTGAAATATTCGTTCTGAAAAAAGGTATATAACATTTTTCGAAATTGTTTATATTAAGGACTATAAAAGACATAAATTTTCCATAAAGAATGAAATAGATATGACTAATGATTTGCCGAGATATTTGGAATCCAATGCATTTTAAAAATAGTTTACACATGTTTTATTTTCATATTTTATATTATGCATATCAATGATGGGTAAGTATTACGGTGGCCCCCAACGACTAGTTTCTATTGCCATAAGATGAAGACAAGCAATAAAATTATTTACTTCAAGAATTGAAATAAAACAGAAATTCTTCATTTCAACTCATGTGTAGCTCTCTGAAAAATGGATGAAAGATATTCTGTTTATGAACGGCATGAACCACACATATTAAAGAATAAATCGAATTTTCATATCTGTTCGGCAGTTTTAGAGCAATCGTGACATTTGAGGATTTTTTGCTCAATTGACTATTTTAAATTAAATTTTTTTTAGATAACACTCTTTTCCACCATTTACGGACTTAAGCCTTGAATATAACTACGATGTCATAGTTAAAATCCAATCAATTTCAAAGCGCACTTTAGAGCTTTTTTTGCTATTACATTCTTTTGGGGACAGGTGTAATGATAAAAAAAGTAGCCTGTTTTCAAGCACATGATGGTTACAAATATCTTAAAATAATAAAATTTTCATAGGTTTATCTTTTTCCAACATTATTCTAATAAATATAGTCATTATTTCATAAAATTGGATAATAAAAAACCCACATAACAAGATATATTAACAAGAATCTTGTAAATAACATGAATAATTTCCATTTTTTCATTTTGCTAGTAAACTATACTTTAAACAACCATTTATTGTATTTCTCAAGGTGGCCATAAGTTATTTCAAAATTCCCAGATAATTTCAGATTAGTGCTAAAATATCTTTGATAATGAGTTTTGTGTTGTAAATAACATCGTCCTAACACATAATTTTAAAAAAGTTGCTTACTTTTTTGTCTTCTACAAAATTCAGAGGACCATGTTTAGGACAGGATCCATCGTACGGCTCACCACAATCGTCACAGTCTGCAAAAAAAATTGTACATTTAATAAAGTGCAGAATTTTTATTTAATTAAAAAAACCTGTATTTTCACAAACTGTTAATAAAAATTTAGCTATTACAGCTGTAAAATTCCTTTAAATGTTATTCAAAAAATTATTTAATTCCTTTAACTCCTATTATACATATTTAAGGCAATCATAAAAAATAATTTCTTATATTGTTTTGAATTTAAAAAAAATGTACTCTCGAAAATATACATTTCACCTTAATGAAACGTGATGCTATAAAATCTCGTCAGGGAAGAGGCCATTTCTTTTGAGCTTTTGTTTTTGATGGATGAATTTGGCCAATGTTTCAGGAAGCGCTTTACACGTTTCTAAGTCTAGATTAAGCGCCTGTATTTAAGCGATTACCATGCATATAGCATACAAAACAACCAATGCTATGTCGGTTGAATAAGAACTAAAAGCAAAAATATATTGAAGAATTTTGTAATATGTAACATTACATCATTTTTAATGAAACAGTTAATCTGAATTTTAAAAAAAGAGTGAAAGACTAAAGACACATTTCGCGATTTATGCAAATTTTCAATTTAACTGTTTTTTTCCTCCGGTTGTCATCATTTTTGCAAATAAATGTTTTGATTTGTGATAACTTCTTATGCATTTCAACAATATTTCCAAAAGAAAGAGCAGCCAAATTAAATTCGAAAACTGAAAGAAACGGAAAGATTAGATATTAATATTTGTATCTAAAATATAGACTTTTTAAAGAGTTGCGGATTTTTACTATTCTGTTTTTTTTATCGAAAATAATTACAGATCCTCACTTCTGACTGAGATGGGGGTGCGAGAACACAGATATTGATTTACAATTACTCATATTGTCTGTCTAATGCTGTTTCAGTAGAGGGAGGAATAGAATATGGGAAAAAGATAGTTTTCAG
Source organism: Maratus michaelseni (assembly GCA_963931845.1). Lineage (NCBI taxonomy): Eukaryota > Metazoa > Arthropoda > Arachnida > Araneae > Salticidae > Maratus > Maratus michaelseni. The sequence continues at coordinate 315,464,102 of OZ007595.1, read as the reverse complement.
CATCGACGCTTCAAGATATGTCAGACGATCAGTTCGTACACACGTATTTGATTTTAATTATGTAAAACCTATTAGGAGAATTTCGATTAAGAATAAGATATGAGCATAAATAATTTTCAACGAATTCGGGGCTTATCCCTTTTTATTTATTTTTTAAAGTATTGAAGAAACATCAACTAACTGTAAGAAGTCATTGTTACAAAAAAATTAAAATTAAATAAATCTCCTAAACAGATTTTCTTGAACATATGTGAAAACTCATGGCAACTTCTTCTAAAGTAAAATACAAACCCGAAAGAGAACTGAAATGCAAAAGAAACTTATAGTATTCTTAGAAGCTTCTGGGACAGCATTCCAGTGTGTATCAAAACTTAATGGAAATGAAATTGATATACTTTTAGAGTTGATTACGAGCATAAATTTGTAATTTTAGTTCCTAATTAATTTTAGTTCCTAAAAAAAGCCAATAAGTATAAAAATTGATAAAATTTCTTTGTATTAATTGTTCCATATTTAAAAAAATATTTTTCAAAACATTTCGTTTTCTTACTCAAATGAGTTGTTTGTAAGCATATATCAATGATTTTATATTCATAACGATTTTCAATAAAGAAAAAAAAACAATAAGTATAATTTTTTTAATGTTCTTTGTATTAACTGCTATTTACAAAACATTTTGTTTTTTATTTCTCACGCGACAATGAAAATAAATGTGGTTTACGCTATTGAACATTCCTATAAAGTATATTGGAAAGAATTATTTATTTACGAAGTGTTTCATCAAATAAAAGAATGGAAGCAGATAGTCAAATGCAACAAACTCACAAATGTAATCGTCGTCGCTGGATACAACTTCTTCCTGATAGCAGACTTTGGGGACATTTCGTTTAGGGTATCTCGTACGAGGCTCGTTTTCTGAAAAATATATAATAATAACGTAGAAAAAATTAAACTCAACTAAGAAGTTGTAAGAAAATCAAACAAAATTGAAAAGGAATGTATTTAACCAGAACATTTCAAAAAATTGCAAAAGTTTTACTTTTATTCCGCTTATAATTTTCATAAATATCGCTTTGTTTAAATTTTGTAATTCATTACAAATCTCTTTAAAATGATTGTGTGTAAACTACAATGTATCCGAATTCGTTCCTCCATCCACGTAAAAGAATTATATATGTCAACAATAAGATCGATGACATGAAAAATTACAAACAAATCTAATAATACTCAGTATAATATCAGTTTCATTCATCCATCTGAAAGATTGCTGCGTGTTTAAAGTTACAAATATTTATCTATTTCAACTAAAATAATCAAATAATTCGTTTCTTGTTATAATAAATTACCGTATTATATACAGTCTATGCGTTTAGAATCAATAATTTAATTTGAAATACTGGGACCTTAGTATTTAATTTTTACTATTAAAAATGTTTTAATATGTGTAGTTATACATTATATATTATGTAGTGACCTTTCATTTCGTGGATATCCTGGAGGAGTAGTTTTCCAATGAACGTTAAAAATTTAATTTTTACGATTGTTGACAGTTTTATTTATAAATTTGTTTTTATGTATCATAATATGTATAGCAATTAAATTACATATACGTATAGATAAATATTTATTTTTAAGAATTTCTTTTAATTTTTTAAATATGAACTTTCAACCTTTATAGGACAAGTGCATCCTACACGTTTTCATAATTATGGAAAATGATTCTGTAGATTTTTTAGTAATTTAAGACTGTAGAGTTTCCACTCTTCCATCATCGCCGCCCTGAATCGAAAGTCCTTCACAAATGATGAAGTTCTGATGTAGCAGAATTCAAACATTATATGTATCCAAAAATAATAATAACAGACTATTAGTCATAAAACTTCCCGAGACAGAAAAACACATATTATGTAATGTTGCATTCTAATAAGTATTTCAAATATGTAATACAGTTCTCCAGTTTTTGACATTTTTAGCGTGATTGTCATTGTTAAAAAGACGCCAAGGAAATGACTACGCTATTCAAAGATATTTTCTCCGATCAAGTAGGGAAAATAGAAAAAAACAATCAGGTTGTAAATAAACTTCCCTCTGATTTTGACAGGATTTAAACAAAATAATTACTAACATACTGTCTGACAATACATTACATCATCCAGAAAAAGGGCACAAACCTGATTGTCTTCCACTGTTACATACGCCAGAGTCGCAAGGTTTACGAAGAAGATTTATACGATCCAAATTTTTTCGAGTTCCTTCCAGGAGAACATCTATATTCATTTCATCACTTTCGTCCGGTGTAAAGGACCCATCCCACGGAAGGTTATCCTACAAAATGAAATACAAAAAAAAGTTACTTAAAAAATTAAGTTGCTTTACTGCTTAAATAATATTCACGAGATAATGAAATTTACAGGATTGCAGATTTCAATGCTACTTCTCCATCATCCCGTTAAAAATGATTAAGAAGAGAAAATATTTTTGCTATTAAAATAAATCTAAAAAATGTTATAATCACTTTCAGATATTTACGCAAATTGGACAATAATATCTTTCGAACTAAACTTTCCTTTAGAAATACATTTAGATTCCTAAAAATATATCTAATAAGTATCAAATTAGAGAAAATCCCAGATTGTTTCGAATAAGACGTTTGTAAACTTATGGAAATATCAATGAGTAGAAAAGAAAATCGTCAGTTTTATTAATTCATGACTGAAAAATTCTGTAATTGAATCCGTTTTTAGCTCACAGGCTATGAAAGCCTTAGAGCTGATATCCCTGCCCGTTCTGCATATATGTATGTACGTATGTATGTACGTAACGCGATAACTCTTGATAGAAATATCCGATATGCTTCAAATTTTGTTTATAAGTTCATTGTGAAAAGGCGCTCCCCTGATTAGTTTTGGGGTTTCATTGGTTAAGCATAAAGGGGGGGAACGGGTGACTATTTCCCCCTTAAATTAGATAAATGGATTTTTCCTGCAGAATTACCTGATTTGCTTTACATTCTGTTTATAAGTTCATTGTGGTAAGGAGCTTCCCTGATTAGTTTTGGGTTTTCATTGGTTAAGTGTAAAGGTGGTGAACGGGGTCTAATCCCCCCCCCCTTAATTTAGATAAATGAGTCTTTCACGCAGAATTATCCTATTTGCTTCAAATTTTGTCTGTATATTCATTGTTATATGGCGATTCCTTGATTAGTTTGGAGGGTTTATTGGTTAGAACGTCGGCTAATTTTTCCCTTAATTTAGATAAAGTGTTTTTTCATGCAGAATTATCCGATTTGCTTCAAATTTTGTATATACGTTCATTGAGATAAGGCGCTTCCTGATTAGTTTTGGGGGTTCACTGGTTAAGCATAAAGAGGGGAACGGGGACTGATCCCCCTTAATTTATTGTATATTTCTTTATTTTTCGAGAGCATTATTCTTTGAAATAAAAGTATAATATACAATTAGTGTGAATTGCCTTTCAGCTCAAAGCCATCAGTTTAACTGGGTACTTTTCTTTCAATTTTATTATTAAATATATCGTCTTTATTTGTAGTCCATAATAATTAAAATTTATATTTCATTAAAACATTTACAATTAAGAGTTCTTTTGGGTCAGTATTAAATAATACTAGATGATTGTTAGAAAGGATTAAAGTAAATATTTTTCAGTAGTTTTCATTTTTATACAGTCTATGAGTAGAAGTATACACCCTACTAACTTTGATGCATGTCACCCTATACAAGTAATGTATATTTTAAAAATACGTCAAGAAAATTTTAAAAAAGAGAGATTTATAAACTAAAAACTTTTTTAACAGAAACAAATTTTTAGAAGTTTGAAAATTCCGCCTAATAGTTTTGAGCTATGTTTAAAAACATAATCATATAGGACAAAAAGAACAGGAATTTGTTTTGTAATGATTAAAGACGAATTTAACATTATGATTTCCAAACGTTAAATCTGGCATCCGAATGTGCAATTTCTAAATATATTAAATATCATGTAAAAAAAAGGTGTTACTATTGGAAATTTTAAAGTTTGTTAAAATTTAACTGTGCATGCGACCGCCTAAGCAAATTTTAAATGTATTGACCTGATTACTAATGGATTGGTTTCAGTTCTTTTTCTAAGTATAATGATGAATTTTGGCAGCGTTAAAAGGTGGGTAAAAACTTTTTGCCATAGGCAGCAAAATGTACAATACTTTGTACTTACAATATTTGAAGTCATAATTTACGAAAACAAAATTTATACGGATCGATATATAAACAATTAAAATGTTGACTAGTTGGCTATAATTGTAAATTAAGATTAAGTTTCTAGAACATTTATTTGTTGTATGAAATTCAATTCAGGAATTTGAAAAATTCTGCGCATGGAAGAATAGAGAATACAATAGAGTCTGCAACGATATTTTTCATAAAAATAATTAAAAATAACTTACCAAATCGAAAATCCGAGGAATGTATCGTCGTTGCACTTCTTCTACTATTTCGACATCACCTTAAATGAATGAGAGCCACAGTAAATTGCAACGAAATATTCAATAATATTAATGATCATAATCGATTAACTAAAATTTTCACAAAATCACAAAAGTCAAATAAAAGAAAAAGAGTAAGTAGTACGTCAGAAAAAATTGTTAAATCAGAATTAATTATTGCAGAATTATTTCAGAATTAATAATTGTTGGTATCTTCGATACCAACTTTAAAAAACTTGTCTCAATAACGAAAACAATTAATAGCCGATAAACAGTTGACACTTTAACTATTCTGTTTTAATTGACTCGGTCTGGGTCATTTAAAATTGTGTAAATCAGCGCCCCATTCCAAGTATCCGAATATAAAACACTCTCCAAAAGTCAAAATTGATGGGATTTTTTCTCTGATTTATACGATATCTAAAATGGTTACACTGCAGAAAACTGTGAATCTGTAATCCCTACAGAGTAGGGTGGTCCTTATATGATTGATTTTAACTTTTCTTCTGTCTCACCTTCAAAATCGGTTCCAATACAATAAAAAACAAAGTAGAAAAAGTTTAAATGCTAATGAAATATATTTAGAGGTGGCTCAAGATTGCTGAAGTTTGACGATTACATTTAAAAACGTTGTGATATTGACAAAAAAAAACTATGCCAAAATGATAATTATCATTACCTCTGTAATGATTTTTGCCCCACAATAAATATTTTTGGTACTTTTGAGTTATAGCGGCCCTTTACGATTATGCAAAAATTGCAGATAAGTTTTCGCCATGATTGCAGTAAAGTGTATATATGTAACCTATATACTCCAAACGCCGTATATTTGCCATATGTGTCATTCTATATATTTTATTTACTCCTTATAGGCCATTTATACATCATATTTATCATATACACTTACACATTTCAGATGTACACGTCACATATGCGGCATATATGACTATAGGTGGGCCATTTGTGTCGCGAAATGTTATATATATCATATATTATTACATTGTCATATATGCTTTGTAATTTGGGGATAAATCTTGGCCGATTTGCAATTCATCCTCGGGGGACGCTATAAGCCAAAATAAATATATATATATATGTGTGTCGTAGATAGCGCCTCCAAGTAGAGTGCTGGTGACAATGGACAGCAGCGCCACTCTTTTTATTCTCCAGCGATAAAAACTCTTCGCTCCAGAAGAAAAGCGGTGTTGAGAGTGTTAATATGTGTTTCGTTGTCGGTTGATAGATACGTAACAGTAGTTACGGTGAAGTTTTTATTTAAGACGATGTTCTAATTAATTTTAATTTGAGAATAATTATTGTAAATAACTGTAATATTATATCTTAATTCTACTAAAGTGTCCTCATTTTATTAACTCACCATGACATATAAATATATATATATATATAATACATTATAATATGTACTAAACTTCTACTTTTTTTTTATAAGTAACCTATTTGCATTTTACATACATTTTATGGTGTTTATCCTTTCGTGTATTATTTCGCTGCGTTAGTTACGTTTTCTTTAACACACATAACATTTTTCGACATTTAAATGTTTGTTTTCGTGATTTCGTTGCTAATATACGCATCAAACAATAAGTTTAAAAAAAAGTTTCAATATGAATCAAACCTTACAGTTATTATTTATGGTCATCTTATAGAAAGAAATCTACGTATTTAAAATAATTGTTTAAATAAGTGGAGCAAAATATCATTAAGGAGAACTTTCATCGTACGAAAGACAATAAATGTTCCTCATTAGATGCTAGAAACTATACTCATGTCCGAAATTAAGAAAATTTGCATATTTTGTCAAATTTTACGAAAGTTCAAACTAATGTTTCCAAACAAAGATACAAATATTTAGTGTCAAATACGTAAGTGTACAAACGTGTATGGGCGTTGCGAGTACATAAACTAGCTTTAAAACGCGAGCTTGGCAATTTTCGCGTTTCATTCACTCGTAAACCTCGCCGAATATCTTGGTGGGTTTTTTTGCAACACTCGGTGAAATTCAAAAGCAAACAGTAACAAGAACGAAAAATCATGCATCAAGCACAGATTATGTAACACTTTCCAACGCTTCCAAAATAATTTTTCAAATCATACCGTTTAATAAGCTGAAATATAACATCTAAGTAAACAATTTGGAAAACGCATAACATATTTAAAAACATAATTTCAAGAATTTCCAACGTATACAATATTCGGAAAAATATCCGAATGCTTTTATTCAGCCCTGTATATGATCTATAGATTCGTATATATACTACATAGGATGCTAACTTTTAGTCCAGTTAAGAAACGCGTAGCACAGTTTAAAATTCTCCTTCTGGAGTTTCTGTCAATAAACGGAAATGTGTTTGCGAACTTTTGTGCTTCCCTGTATAAGATCTACCGAATTTATACACACCACGTAATAAATAAAAAGTGAGTTAAATTTAAAATCGCGTTCAATAACTTAAAACGCACTTCCAGGAATTATTGTTAACAGACAGTAGAGAATTCTTTTGTGTGTCCCTGTAAATGAACGATGACTGCTATACACACACTATTCTGCAGTAAGCCTCTTGTAATGCACTTTAGTGATATATATATAAATTTCAACGCGTTTAAACTAGTCAAACATTATTTAAATAAACCGCAGACGATTTTTCTCCATAGACGTAATGTAACGGAATTATTTTGACTGTCCCTGTAAATTAACTATAAGTGCTATGCACACCCTATTCCATATTAAGCTTCTTGTAATACACCTTAGTGATATATATCAATTACAATGTGTTTGCAATTGTGTAACATCATTAAAATAAACCGCAAATGATTTTTCCCCGTAGACCGTAATGTAACGGACTTCTTTTGAGTGTCCCTGTAAAAAACTATAAGTGCTACACACTTCATTTGAAATAGGGAACGTGCTATAGATAACGACAATAACATATAAAAATTGCAAGGCAATCCGAGCATATTTACGGGAGTTAGAGCACGGACAGACGGCCAGACGGCAGACGGCCAGACAAACCGAAGTCATAAACACTTTTCAACTAGGTTGGAAAGTGTTAAAAATGGGTAACCGCCAATGTTTGTATGATGGAATGAAGTGGAGATTCGTGAAGAGACTCGGGGCAGGGCAGTCTCAAGTTCTCAAGTTCAGATTTCTAGAGACTTCAAGGTAACGCCCAGATTCATTTTCCACTTACAGAAACAGTTTAAGGATACTGAATCGAAGGAGAGAAAGCATGGGCAAAGTCTTCTAAGAGCCATGACGGCCAATAAAGATAGCTATTTGTCCATTACAGTGAGCCGTAACTGGAGTGCAACAGCTTCTTAGTTCTTTCTTGACCATTATGCAGCCAAAGGAAGCCGAGTTTCCAGGGTTACTGTTTTCAGAAGGCTATACGACAGAGGGCTGTTTGCAAGAAGACCTGCTCCCGTTCACTTCTGCATACAGAATAGCCTATTTAGCATGGTACAGAGATAATCGACTTTAGACCAGGGATCTTTGGGAGACAATTTCATTCACTGATGAGTCTCGGTTCAGTCTAATCGCTGATTTTCAACGTACATTCATCTGGAGAGAACCAAGGACCCGTTACCTGCCCTCCAACGTCCGAGAGAGAGATAACTATGGCAGCGGAAGTTTGATGGTGTGGGCTTGCTTCAAGTTGGATGGACGCAGAGCCCGCCATGTGTTTGACAGAGGCTCTGCGCCTGGTGTGAAGCATAGGGATGAGATTTTGAAGACTAATATTCGACTTTTTAGCGTGCAGTTAGGCCTGATTCCATTTTTATTGAAAGCAACGTGCACAAACATAGAACTCATCTTTTAGAGGAATTTCTGGAAAGTGAGGCTATTCGAAGTATGGATTGGCCAGCAAGATCTCCAGACCTATAACCTGTAGAGCACGTCTGGGTCTTTCTGGGATGGCAATTGCAGCTTGCTTTCTACCTCCCAGAACCACCCAGGGCCCAAAAAACCCCATTGCTGGAGGGGTGGAACCGACTGCCACAGTGAACTGCCTGATTTCGAGTATGAATTCACATTGTCAGAGCTGAATAACTGTAAGAGAGGACCATACCCTAATAACCCATTATTTTGTTCAATATTGTAAGCTCTGTTTTATACCTTCCGAACACTAATGCTTCTTACACACGATCCTGCGTGTGTATTATAACTGTATGTCATCCTATGTACATACCTAATTTCATTAAAATCTCACCAGTAGCTCTGGAGATAATTAACTAAATCTGAAAATTCTCTTAATTTTGACCATGAGTTTATTAAAAATTTCATATTTTTATCTAACATGATTAGATATTCATGTCGATGTATCGACAAATGACAAAAAAATTCCATTATGGAAATTCACTTAGATTGAAAAGAAACGATTATTTGAATCATTAAAATTCACTAAAGCCATTTAACCATGGTTGTAGCAACGTATGTTTAGCATATAACTTTCAACAGTTATTGGTGCTACTATTAAAACTAAATTTACATCACAATTAAATGTATGTCGAATATTTTAAAAACGGATACTGAAAATTAACTTATAATTCATAACAAAGTACGTATTTTTCTGTCTTTCTGTCATGCACATGTGCGTGTACTGGTTCATTCTATGTCTTATCAAGTATACAAATTATGTTTAGACTTTGATGATTTATTTTTTCTGGGTTTTTTTGTGTGTGTTTTTAATATGTATTTCAAAATTATGGAAAATATACACTTTAAAATATTTAGCAGTTTTATTTAGGAGTTATTACATTTTAAATGTATTGAAATTGAGCAAAATGTTTTTTGCCTTCATATATTTATGTAGTTTTATCTGAAATAATTATTCAACTTAAAACAGATATAATTTGAATAATTTTCTTCCGTTTTTAACATTCTTTTATCCTGCGTGATTATGTTACTAAAATTTGAAGGTTTTTTTTTTTTTTTTTATCATACACTACCATTTATTATTTTTTATTAAATTCCAAAAATCAATTTTTTTATTTTTCTGAAAAAATGTATACTTCATATATCAATTAAAAATGAGTGTATGAGATTTTATAATAGTATTCTAATAAGATATTTCTTATAAAAAGCAAATGGTTGAGCAAAGATTTTTGAAAGTTAAAATTAAAAACACAATCATAGAACTAAATAATTGTGATTGTTATAAACTAATGAAATACTTATTTTTCAGTTTTACATTATTATTTTACATTCAAAAGATAAGCATTAAATAATTTATCTATAAACTTAGAGCGAATACAGAACATTTTTGAGAAATTTCCACTTATTTCCTTAAACTTTATAAAAGCTAGCTAATCTATCATAGCTAATATATTACAAATTAAATTCATTTGTAAATTGCATCGCATAGAAAACTAAAATATATGTTAACAAAATATTAATTAGGCTTAAAAGTTACTTAGCATGATTTAATTTTTTGACAGCAATTCACACTGAAAGAATTGTGCCAGAACATTTAATAATTTTAAAACAGTTCTACATCAAAACACTGCCCATCTTAGCATGGAAGAAGTGCTGTCATTAATAGAAAAATATAACATATTTTAATTGTATTTATATTTTGTTATTTCTTATAATCCTAAGATCTTAATAGAAGGAAAAACTGCATCAAAGACTTATTAACATCTCGTTTGTAAAATGAAGCAGGAAAATGTGTAGAGATTGACTGGGTGTAAACAATGAGAATAGGTAATCTTGTTCATAAGTAACACTGATTCTTTTATTTCCATTCTATCTAGAGGACATTATTAATTTTATTAATTGCTATACACGTCGTTGGTTTTAATGGAAGGAAAAGTCACGTTTCGACTGATGAAAGTGACTCTGTATCGAATTATATTCGTAGCCGTGGTTTCAATCTAAAGTAATTAATGTACCGTCTTTCATTAATAAATTAAGTTATTCCAACATTCATTAGGTTTTTATCTACAGAAAACATCATGCAAAATTTAATTCAGGGAAATAAATTCATTTGTTATTCCTCCAGCTCCTTCACCCTCAGATCCACGACTAGTTGTTGCAGTGTCGTTCCGTGGATTTGCTGTAGAAGTATCTGGGCATATTGCTACTGAAAGAAGAATATTTTAAACAATTAAAGGAAATAAATCACGCGTTGTGCGCAATTTGTAAAACATACTTTAACATTATTTTTCAGAATTCAAAGTTCCATGTACGAGAGGGTGCGTTGCCATAGGATAGCAAAGCACAGCTTAGAATTGCTCTGTTGTAACTGAAGCATAACAATACTTGAAATCAATTTTCATTTTAGAACAGGAATTAACTTTCAATAACAAGCAAATGATTGCTAAATTGTTATTTACATAAAGCTATGGAAGTATAAAAACTTAATACGAAAATAAAAGTCTGACGAATGGAATAATTAATAATAAGAAATAGTAAACACTATTTAGGAATAATCAGAAAGAAAAATCACAATCGAAGTTAACAAAAAATTACTCGTGATAAATATGCGCATAATAGTAAACAAATGGGTAAGTGTGATAGAAGAGCCCACAAAGGGTTTCGATTGATATTCCTTTCAGAACACTTTATCCTTTCATTAATAAATCCAAATAAATTTCATAAAAAAAAACATGTTTTTAAAAAAGTAAAAAATTTACCGGTCTATTTTCTTGTTTTTCCGAATATCTGAATCGGACCGATAGCGGGAGAAGCACGCTATTATACTTTGTCATAATAATATCTGTCATGTGAACTAAATGCGATATTAAAAAACTCAATTTCAAAATTAAACATGTTGTATAGAGACTTTCAAAATGTTAAAATATGCCAATATTTCCATAATCGGGTTTTTATCATATCATGATTCAATACGTTCCTCAAACTCATATGACGACATAATCACTTGCTGACGTCTTATCTACTTGCTTTCTCTGTTACTCATATTGATACTCTCTTTGTATTATTCTCAAATATTTGAAAAAGTCCGTTAAACTTCCAATGTGACGTCAGATTAATTTTCTTTTTAATTCTCTGACGACGTCCTATTAACCTGCTTTCTGTACTTACACATATTGATACTCCTTGTATTATTGAGAAATGTTTGAAAACTTCCGTTTGTCCAATATGACGTCATATTAATCTTTTTTTTTTCAATTGGTGAAATTGTTATTTCATTTTCATTTTTCACGTGGAAATCTTTCAATAGAAAATTAATTATTGTAGAAAATTTTTTATTGCGGATTTTTAGTTGTTGGCAACAGCTATAACGAAAAATGTTTTAATTTAATAGGGAAAAGCTGTTAGATTTTTGGATTTTTTTAAATATCTCTATATTAAAATAATAATATTTTTTTCAAAATTTTATAATTTTCAGCGTGACAGTAGGTATTCAGCTGTAAGTACACAAAATTTCACGTCTGCAAGTTATACAGTTTCTGAGAACCGGCTCTGTTATGGGCAGACAGAGAAGCGAGACCAGTAGGGTTTCGTGAGATGAACGAAACCCTATAAAATAGATTATCACCTCAAGCAATCTGACAAGGGCGTATTTTGAGATCAGCTGGCACTTACATCGGTGTGTTTCAAACTCTTTTTTATCTCACGGTATACCTGACTATTTAGTTAAACTCCTGCGGTATACTTGGATGTATAATTATTATTCCACCATGCACTGGTAAGTCTCAATAAAATGTATCAGAAACTTAAATATCGAAGTATATTTACGAGAGTTAGAGGAGAGACGGACAGACAAACGGAAGGTTGTCGAAAAAAATTCTCTTTCATTTCCATATTGTAATGAGAATACTGAACCTTGAGAGAAAATAACTGTTTTTTGTACAGTCTTAGGTAAAATGCGATATTCATGTATGAAACTGCACGTTTTTTTTTCGAAATTGACTTAGTTTTAATGACGAATTTTTGCCATCTAATAGCTCCACTGCTTGGTTTATTCGTTAAAATAAAAACCATTTACCTTCCTGAAGTGGGACATCCATCTTAGTGAAGGCTGAAAATAAAAGTGAAAAGTGCATCTCCTTTAAAAAAAGCTTTGTATTATGTTTCATTTTTATGGATGAAATTACCGGCATAATTTTACATGTGTGATAGTTGTCGATAGCAACGCTGTGTCGTCCCATGTTTATAATGGAAGAGTTCTTTTTATTCTCTATCATTGCGAAGAACGGGTTTTGTTTATACTATACCTGCTTTATAAAATAAATTATTCAACTAGACGCACTCAATAATTTCAAACCAAGAAGTACAGATGGACTAAATTTATTTCAAAATTTCTATGAAGTAGATTTTCTGATTGTAGATATATTTACAAAAATAAGTATGCAATTATAATGGATACAAATGAACAGCTAATTATAATGTTGCTGATTATAATGTATTTCTTCCTCTATTCTTTTTGGAGCATAGATTTTTCTCATTCAGAAAACATTTAATTGGACAGTGATTTTCACGCATAGAGTATTCAAACACATAGATAAACCTTCACAAAATTTTACTTTGTGACGTTACATGGCACGGCTAAATACATAGAGAAGATGAAATAATCTGCATTGAAACGTTTCTATAATTCAATAATTTCGTAAAATCGTGATTTTAAATTGCTATTTTTTTATCGTGATTCTTACAGAGTGAACAGGTTGGCAGACTGGAAATTTGAGATCAAAAGCCCTATTCAAATTTCGCCAAAATCGAAATAAGTATAGCAACATTAAAACTAATGATAATTATTTATAGACGAAAATATATTCGATTTTTCAAAATGCCTTTGAAAGATTTATTAATTCTAAACAGACATGTTTCAATAATGAACGTGCTAAAGTTTACTTCAGTAGCTACTGGAAACGTCTTAATTATTTTAACACTCTTACAAAAGTAAATCGTGACCAGATACTACAGATAGAGTTATTTACAAACTCAACTTGTAAACAAGATTGACATAGATCATAAATACTCTATATCTAATAAATAGACGCTACTGATATAAAACTTTGAACGCAATACGACTAGATTATTTATATAATAAATATTTTGCGAACTACTTTTTAAAGACGTATTATCTATGTAAGTAACAATAGGAGAAAGTGATATTTTTGCAAAAGATTACTTATCGAGATTAGATAAAAGATCTCGACGATAATAGAAATCACGCAATCAGCCTATTTTTAATTTGATAGAAATAAAGAATTGTGATCTTTGTAAAATTATATATTTCACATAGATGAATTTCCAGAGTTGGAGATACGTGATAACAATGATAGGATATTTTTATGAGATTTTCAAAGAATGATTGATGACTTTTTTTAAAGTTCTATTATGAATCTTATCTGCCGTAAAAAAAATTACAATTGAATATGCCACATGTTTAAAAAAACGATTGTGAAGATATATAGTTAAGCAACGTTTTGATACGATAGTGTTTTAATAAAAAAAATTTTTGAGAGTGGCTTGAGATGAAAATTTGCAAGTTTAAATCCTTTTACTGACGATTTAGACATATTCTTAAGTTTAGGAACTCTTGCTAGAAATGAATCGTGCAAATTAGATTATTTCATAAGTAAAGCTTGAAAAAAAGATTAAAATAAATACATGATGAAATGAAAGTCAACAATACGAACTTTTCTTAGGATCTGTTTGGGAAGGTGTGGAAATTTCCTTCCTCTTCTTCTGACGCATAAACGTTGGCACGGCAGGATCCATACCTGTCATGAATTTAAAATAGTTTATAAATTCATCCTGTAATTTTCTAATTCAAATCAAAATTAATTAAATTCCAGTAACAATTAGTTTTTATCCATTTCTTTAATAATTAATTAATAACTGAGAAACAAAAAAAATAATATATGTAAACTATGAATTATTTTAATTCATTACGGCTCTACACCCGGTTTAAAACTCCACTTTTCTGTCACTCTTTTTATATTCAGTTCACGAAATTTAAATAAAAGTAAAAAATAAATTAGAATCAAGAGAAAAAATTGCTTAAATAGCAGTTTTTATTCGTCGATTTGAGCGACCGAAATTAATTAATACATTTTAATTGTATTATAGCTACAATTTAATTTTTTTCTTACCATTCCTATTACACCTTATTTAATACATTGCCTTACATTTTTACTTTCTTCCATACATGTGAAGGATGCCCTTTGGGATGTCAGTGCTTTAAATACGGCCTCAAGAATGAAGTGAAGAGGTACAATCTGGCGTTTACAGTTGCGGTAACCATGACAAAATAGCAAATGGAAACATACCCTTTTTTCATCGCAGAATGGTTTTTACAATGAAAAACCATACATTACGTTGAAACGATACATGTAGCACTAGAAATGGTGACTTAAGAAGCGCAAAGAAAAGCATTTTATGGTCTACAAGTGCAGCAAGAACACTTTGGTGGAGTTGTCATCTACAGCCATTTGGTGCTTCCATGGTCGCTATGGTTACCCGTAGACTCTTCAGTAGGTGTTTGTTTCACGGAGTATTTAAAATTCAAGTTATAAAAGTCGAATTCCACTGAGTGCATATGAACTTAAAAGTCACTCAAAATCTTGAGTGTGTGAAATATCGTCTCTGAAATAAGC
Source organism: Maratus michaelseni (assembly GCA_963931845.1). Taxonomy (NCBI): domain Eukaryota; kingdom Metazoa; phylum Arthropoda; class Arachnida; order Araneae; family Salticidae; genus Maratus; species Maratus michaelseni. Next base: position 315,449,038 of record OZ007595.1, on the reverse strand, counting down.
ACATGAGCGTTTTGTAAGTAGAATAAAATTATTCGATTTTGTTAAATCTATAGGCTCATTTGTGTCTTTAAGTCTGGATTACGTCGTCATTTGAAATTTTGCAGGTATCATTTCAACACCACTGATTGTTTTATAAAGTGAAGACCTTTTTGCGATAGGAAAACATCAGTGTAGTCAATTGATAATTTATATTTATAAATTTTGTCACTGTAACTGCAAATGTGCGACTTATATTGTTATACGTCACCTTGTTATGGAGCAATTACACTAAATTCAGACTACGAGCACATATACTAAAATACTCAAATTCCAAATAGTATCACATTTACTTAAATGACGTGGTCGGTAGAAGCTCAGTTTTTATGACTAACCTGTATAAGTAAATATGTTATACAAGTAAAAACGAGGAAAAATATGTGGTGATATTTAATTAATTAATACGAACTTTTTCAAAGATTTTTCGTCAACAAATTACAATTTTCACCCTCTTTTTAATATTCATAAATGCCACCACAGAATGTTTTAAACCAGTCATTAAAATAAGTAAATATATATATTTTTTTAATTTGAAATCCTGAACAATTTCTAAAGAAAATAAATAAGTTTTTTTGCATGTTTTATGAATTATAACAGAAAAAAGAAAAGGGCTTATAAAGCAGTGATTAAGGCATTTGCATATGTTACCTTACTCAGTACGATTTTAAACTTTAGTTATATGCTGCTTTTTTATGTATTTAATTTACGAAATTCAAATAAAAACACAAAAACAAGCCTTAATATAAAAAATTATTTACGTCTGAGTTTCTAAAATTAATTGCTTTTTAATTTTTGGAATCATCTCAATAAAATAAAATATATTTCACCATTCTTACTATCATACTTCATACATGTCCTCTTTACTTCTTAGATACTAGGGATGCATCGGATATCCGTCTCCTGCGCAATATCCTGTTTATTAAGCACTCAAACCGGATATTCGGCCCGGCCGAATACTTCAATATCCAGTTGCCGAATAGCGACTCATTTTTTAAATCATATTTTTTAACATTATCAGAAAAAGTTAGTGCAAAATTAATTTGCTTCTTACCAATAATATGTCGTTAACCCCTTCGCGACGAGCGTCCTTTACAGAATTTTTAATCTTTTACCACCGGTTTTTCAAAACAGAAATTTTCACCTAATTGAATCACAAAACTACTAAGATTTAAAGTGGCAAATCTTATAATAAAAAATAACTGGTGGGAATAATCGAGGATTCTGAGCATCTTATGCGTCACGTATACGTGTCGCTCGTCCCCAAGGGGTTTAAACAATGTTAATAGACAAAAATATTCATATTTTCATAAAAATAGAATTATAGGATTTATATATAGTAAATGAAAATATAATATTTAAAATATGACAACTAATTATTTATAATTAAAGGCAAGGTATGGGGCTCAGCATTTTCCGGCTCTGTTACGTTTTTGATCACAAATATTTTTCTTCTTCTGGGAATAAGCGTTCACTCCTCTGGTGGTCTTTTTTTCTTGTGTTTTCAGTAAAATGATTAATAAATTAAGTAAAAATGATTTTATTGAATCTTTTGCCACTATTTTGTCTATGGATGGAAGACCAGCTGTGGTAAAATAATACTAATCATAAAAATAATTGTGCCACTTTCTTGAATAGTTCACTGGCCCCTTTGTACAACAAAAGAAGATACTTGCAATGAGGATCTTCTCTATTTAAAGTCTGTTAGAAAAAAATTGTCACAGGAAAAGAAGTAACAATGTGAATTTAGGAAAAGAAAAAGCTACTTTAATAGAATGTTCAGTAATTATGAATAATCCAGATTTATAAGTAAGAAAAACAGAGAAATTACTTAATTGTTTATCTTTTTATGTTCATTGACACTGAATAAAAGAAACAAAATACTAATGTGTATATTAGAATAGGCAAAAGGCAAAACAAGATTAAATTTCAATACTGAATTACTAAAAAGCATTTGTTTTTAAGCAACTTTAACTTAATAAATGAGTTTAAATCTATTATTACCATTTGAATAACATAAAATTATAATAATTTAAAGTTTTTCTTCATTAAAATAAAATAGAAATATTACTATTGAAATTTAAAAAAAAAGTATTCGGCCGGATACCGGATATTCGTAAAATTTTGCACCGGATATTCGATGTCCGGTATCCAGCAAAAATTTACATCCGGTGCATTGCTGTTAGATACAAACATATTCATACTAATATATAACTTTCCTCATGCACAACATACGTGTGATTTACACCATAAATTAAAAAAAAAACACATTTTAAACAAATGCATGTAATAGTGACTACTCTTTCGCTGTTGCGGAATCTTACATTGTCCTTATTCAACGAAGTTTTTATGAACATACATTTAAATTCCGAATTTTTTCTTAATTTTTGTTCCATATACTTTTATAATAAACGAAAAAATTACGTAGAAACCCAGTGGATTAAAAAATAACAATAAAGTGTGATTATTTATGCTAAATCAAATAGCACTTTTCCATTATTGAAAATAGTAGCACACTGTTGCTAAAAAAAAAAAAGCATTATTTCTGGATTACGGAAAATTTTAGAACTTAATTTGTATATTAAGAAGCTTATAATATGTATTACAGAATATATATATATATATATATATATATATATAATCTAACGACAGTAAAAAAATAAATAAAAATAGACACATTTCTTTCAATTTTCAATTTTTAAATAAATAATACAATCTAACATTCATTTGTTTCCACGTGCAAAGCTAAATATACTATTTATGTATTTGAGCAGAAGCCTGCATGTGATTAAAATGCACTACAACGCTATATAATCTAGGAGAAACGCAATATAATAACGCATGCTCTTCCAGTCGACATACGGACGCATTACTTCTAGTAATGATATATGAACGAGATAAAAAAAAATTCTAAATAAATATTTTAAATTATTTTTCATACGAATAATATATTTTTGTTATTATTGAGAGTAATATAAGACGATAATTCCCCGATTAAAATTCTTAAATTCATTTGCAAAAGTACGATTTTTTTTAATCACTCTTACATTATTTCTAGAATTGTGACGAAAAAATTAACTGAAATGTTAAGCCCGGTACAATTTATTTTTAAAATTTGATTAAATGAACTCCTTCATGTTTTTTAGTACTTTTCATTTTACGAAGATTTTATAAAGAGAAGCTTCTTTTATTCATAAAACATGCTCCCCGTGAAATAAGCAGAAAATCATGAAAAGTATTATAACTTATATTATTTTTTAGTTAAATAAATAATATGCTTATACAACTCTACCGAACTTTAAATATAAGAACATACACCAGTATAACAAAATTTATAAAAAGCTTATCCCTATCAAATTTTGAATAAATATAAATGACGAATAAGGAAATAGTATTACTTTGTTCTTCAATGTTTGTAAATATTTTATTTCAAAGTTCAAATTTTATAAAATGGCTAACTGAATGTTCATGTTCGGTTTACATAACATAAAAACAATAAAATAAATATGCTGTCAGTTTGAGCGAATTATATTCACTCACTTAATATATTTAGAAAGCACCAAGTTCGTTGAATCATTTTAGCGTTCGTGTTCTAAAAGGAAAATAAATTAAGCAGAAAAAGTTTGGTTATCTTACCGATAGCTACGAGACATTCATAATTTCTCTTGATGCTCAAAAATCTCTTTTTCTCATAACCACTTAATTCCTGCAACTCTTGTTCGTCGAAGTAATTTTTCAAACAGTCAAATTCCGTTTCAGAAAAATCGTCAATATTTACAGCCATTTTCTCAAGTTATACATTCTAAAGTTCTTTTAGAACTGTCTCGTTATCGTTGCCATAGAAACTTGCAAATTCGGATTTTTAAATACTATGCAAAAATATGTCTGATTTTTTAAAAAATTGATCTTCTTTTAAAACAAGTTACGTAAAATAAAAATAATAATTGGCATTTTTATGGACTAATTCTTAAGAAAATAACATTAAAATTAATAGCGGATATGTTTATTTATTACAAATCGTAAATTATTTCAAACAAAATCCATTCAATGTCCCATTACAAATATTCCAAAATATGTAACCTATATGAATCTATGAAAAGTTTTTAAAATCGTCTGCTTTTATTATCACTCACGTCAAAATCAAGAAAAAGAAAAAAAGTCAGTTTTTTTTTTAATTCTATGAATAAGTTCCTAAACAAAGAAAGCAAATAAAATATACATAGTTTAGTAATTTTGCTGTTATTTTTTTTTTAAGAAAAGAAGGGAAAAGGCGCGTTGTCATATCGACAATATAACCGGTATCATCTATTTCAACCGGCTCTCGATTTTTTCAAAGTCGTTTATAATTATGCCGCTACTAGCTGATCCGCCCGGTGTTTCCACGTCCGTAAAAAAAAGAAAAAAAAAAAAATTCGAAATGCATAATTACGCTAAAAATCGCTGCACAAAACCGTTCCTCTGGTAACTCTATGTCCTTCGGAAATTAAATGAAGAGCTGTACCCCGAAGTGGAAGTAAATTCAATACCACCTCCTCAAATGTTTGGATCATTTGATTCAAAGCGGGTCAGTTTTTGGTTAAAATTAAAAAAAAGGTTACCGTCGGTTTTTCACAAAATTTGCATTTTTGCATTGTTTGAATTGTTTAAAATTAAAAATTAGTGATAGCATATTAATAATAAATCTAGAACTTGGCAAGTTTTTGATAAATATTATGAAAAAAAAAAAAAATATATATATATATATATATATATATATCGAGTAGAGTTTATATATATATATATTTTTTTTAATAATATATCTAACAAAAAACATAACTGTGAAAAAAGAAAACCTATTTTAAAAAAAAAGGAAAAAAAAGAAAGAAACACAAGAAAAGAAGTGATGTGTAAGTGGGTGCCAAGTTCAAATAAAATTCACTCAAACTTACTGAAATATAATAGAATTGTTTAAATTGTTTTAAAATAAATATTATTGATATCATATTAATAATAAATCTAGAACTTGGCAAGTTTTTACCTAAGAGTCATTTAACTTTATTAATGACATTATTATATCAAAACTGTTATTTCATGTTTGGAGGCCTTAATTTGAGTGTATTGAGGCTCCTGAAAGGGATGGAGTATCTAGAGTGACAACCAAGGACAAGCGTAAGTGTATCTGCCTCTTTGTCAGGCCTTAGTCTGTATTGAGGTTTCCGGGGGTGGGGGTATAGAGTGATAATCAAAGACGAGCGGAAGTGTATCTGTGTGTTTATTTGTTTATCAAATCTTTAACACGAGTCATTTGTTTATAATATTATTAATATTATCATCATCCTTTTATTAAAACATGAAAATGATAATATTTATCAAAAACTTACCAAATTCCAAATTTATTATTAATTACCTCATAGTCACATTTCACAATGTGAATCGAAATTTAATTGTAAATATCAGAAATAAATCAAAACACCCTAAATTCCAGTCTGGACACCCCACAAAAAGTAATAGATAATTGATAACAGTGTTTAACCTTGGTAACCTCGGACAGTGTTTAACCTTGCAACAGCTCTTGCAAGATTAAATACTAAAACCCCAATAAAACTTGAAACCCTACAAATACAGAAAATAGTGAACTAAGAAAATTTACATAACGCTTTAATAATAGAATCAATAGAAATCAATGCATCCAAAGTCGCACGCACTCATATGGTTCATTCATTGCTTGATTGCCGCTGGAAAAAAATGTTAGAAGAGGGGGAGAGAAAGAGAGAGAGAGAGAGAGAGTACTGAATGCCGATAGGGGGAGCTCTTCAACAAGCAGTCATATACAGTGTCTCACATAAGTGATGGGACACTTGTGCTTTACAAAAGGAAACTAATCAAATAAATTAAAAAAACATGTACACATTTTTTTTGTGGGTGTGTTTCATACTTAAATTTAGTAAAGATTATTACATAACATACATTTTGTCAAAATATTAAAATATTAATTTAATAAAAATACAAATGTTTAGAACGGAGCAAAAAATAGCTCACATAAGTGATGGGACACCATTATATATGCAACAAAAATCGCCTGAAATAAGCAATAAAAATATTTTTTGGGGTTTTATTTTTACTTAAAAGCAATTGGCAATAATTTATAAAATCGTCTGCAGTATTTCTCTCCAGTTTGTTTTGGAATTTTTGTGTTTTTTAGCTCTGTGTAGTCATGAATGCTAAACGAAAAGAAACTTCGCCTGAAATTCGAAAATTAGTTATTAATTTGCATATTGAACGTGGAAAATCTATTAGAAAAACTGCTGAAACAGTTAACTTGAGTCGTTCAACAGTTTTCAATATCATTAAACGATATAAAAAGAATCATATGATTCAGGATAAAAGAAGACCTGGCTGACCATCAAAGCTATCCAATGGAATAAAGCGAATTATCGTTCGAAATATTAAAAAAAATCCAAGAATTAGTGCTTCAAAAGTTGCTGCTGATTTACAAGCATTATATGGAATAATTGTTAATCCTGAAACTATTAGAAGGGTAATTCGATCTGCTGGATATCACGGTAGAGTAGCCAGGAAAAAATTCTTCGTAAGTGAAAAGAATAGAAAACTCAGACTAGCTTTCGCAAAATCCAACATAAATAAGAATTCTGATTACTGGAATAAAGTTATATTTGCTGATGAGAGTAAATTTAATATATTTGGTTCTGACGGTAGAATCTTGGTGTGGAGAAAACCCAGGGAAGAACTTCGCAAACAGAACTTGGTACCAACAGTAAAACATGGTGGAGGAGGAGTTATGGTATGGGGGTGTATGTCGTCCGCTGGAGTTGGTAATTTTGTTTTTATTGACAGTATAATGGATCAGTACAAGTATATTGATATTTTAAAGCAAAATTTGAAATCTTCAGCACGAAAATTGAACCTTCATAACGATTTTAAATTCTACCAGGACAATGACCCCAAGCACACTGCTCTGAACGTTAGACTCTGGCTGCTATATAACTGTCCTGAAATAATAAAAACACCACCACAATCTCCAGACTTAAATCCCATAGAGAATATTTGGCAAGAATTGGAATCAAGAATTCGCAAACACACCATTTCTTCAAAACAACAACTAAAATCGGTGCTTCAAGAAGAATGGGGTAAAATCACTCCAGAAATCACAAAAAAATTAGTCGAATCCATCCCAAAAAGATTAAATCATGTTTTAAAAGTAAAAGGAAATCCAACAAAATATTAAAACCTTTTAAAAAGTAAAATTTTTGGATAAATATTTGATGGAAAAGTAAGTGTCCCATCACTTATGTGAGCCATTTTTTGCTCCGTTCTGAACAATTGTATTTTTACTAAATTAATATTTTAATATTTTGACAAAATGTATGTTATGTAATAATTGTTACTAACTTTAAATATGAAACACACCCAAAAAATTTTTGCACATGTTTGTTTATTTATTTTATTGCAGTTTCTTTTTATAAAGCACAAGTGTCCCATCACTTTTGTGAGACACTGTATATAGCGGAGAGACAGAGAATTGAAGATCACAACTGATGATGCTCTAGCTAGGGCGAACGCGCTTTTGTGGAGTGGTGAAGATTTTTTATTCGAAACTGTTTTTACATTTTTAACACTTTCCAACCTAGTTGAAAATTGTTTATGACTTCGGTTTGTCTGCCGTCTGGCCGTGCTCTAACTCCCGTAAATATGCTCGGATTGCCCTGCAATTTTTATATGTTGTTGTCGTTATCTATAGCATGTTCCCTATTTCAACTGAAGTGTGTAGCACTTATAGTTTTTACAGGGACTCTCAAAAGAATTCCGTTACATTACGGTCTATGGGGAAAAATCATTTGCGGTTTATTTAATTGATGTTACACCATTTCAAATACATTGTAATTGATATATATCACTAAGGTGCATTATAAGAAGTTTAATATGGAAAAGGGTGTGCATAGCACTTGTAGTTACTTTACAGGGACAGTCAAAAGAATTCCGTTACATTACGTCTGTGGAGAAAAATCGTTTGTGGTTTATTTAAATAATGTTTCACTATTTTAAACGCATTGATATATATATATATATCACTAAGGTGCATTACAAGAAGCTTACTACAGAATATTGTGAGTATAGCAGTCATCGTTCATTGACAGGGACACACAAAAGAATTCTCTGCTGTATGTTAACAATAATTACTGAAAGTGCGTTTTAATTTGCTGAACGCAATTTTAAATTTAACTCACTTTTTGTCTATTACTTGTTGTGTATAAATTCTGTATTTCCTATACAGGGCAGCACGCATTTCCGTTTATTGGCAGAAACTCCAGAAGGAGAATTTTAAACGGTGCTACGCGTTTCCTAACTAAACTCAAATTTAGCATCCTAAGTAGTACATATACAAATCTATAGATCATATACAGGACTGAATAAAATTATTCGGATATCTTTCCGAATATTGTATATGTTGGAAATTCCTGAAATTACGTTTTTAAATATATTATGCGTTTTCTAAATTGTTTACTTAGATGTTGTCTTTCAGCTTATTAAACGGTAATGATTTGTAAAGTTATTTTGGAAGCGTTGGAAAGTGTTACATAATCTATGCTTGACGCATGATTTTTTGTTCTTGTTTAAATGGGGGACGTTTTTAGTGAAAAATTTTGACCATGTTTTTTTAAATAATGTCTGAATGAAAATTGGCAAAATGGACAATAAATAGTAAATTTACAGACATTAACAAATTAACACCTGTTTTTAAAATTATTTACCTGTTTTACATGGTCCAAATAAACGGATGGAAGAGCTATAATCGATAAACAGTGGAATCTTGTACGGCTTTTTCTACCATTTTCAACATATGAGGTTCCATTAAATAGTGACAGGGGGGGGGAGAGATTTATTGCTTTCTTGTTAGTAGTATCAGTATCTGTTCTCTGTCACGGATAGCAGCTAAGATTTAATATATATGTGTATACATAATATGCCTTTGAAATTAAAATTAAGTAACAAGTTCGTATTATAATAAGAACGAAAAATCATGCGTCAAACATAGGTTATGTATCACTTTCCAACGTTTAAAAAATAATTTTACAAATCATTACCGATTAATAAGCTGAAAGTTAACATCTAAGTAAACAATTTGGAAAACGCATAACATATTTAAAAACGTAATTTCAGGAATTTCCAACATATACAATATTTGGAAAAAAATATCCGAATACTTTTATTCAGTCCTGTATATGATCTATTGATTTGTATATCTACTACATAGGATGCTAAATTTTAGTTCAGTAAGGAAACACATAGCATAGTTTAAAAATTTCCTTCAGAATTTATACCCACCAAGTAATAGACAAAAAGTGAGTTAAATTTAAAATCGCGTTCAGCAACTTAAAACGCACTTCCAGCAATTATTGTTAACAGACAGTAGAGAATTCTTTTGTGTGTCCCTGTAAATGAACGATGACTACGATACACACAATATTCTGTAGTAAGCTTCTTGTAATGCACCTTAAAGATATATATGTAAATTTCAATGCATTTAAAATAGTGAAACATTATTTAAATAAACCACAAACGATTTTTCTCCAGAGACGTAATGTAACGGAATTCTTTTGACTGTCCCTGTAAAGTAACTATAAGTGTTACGCATACCCTATTCCATATTAAACTTCTTTTAATGCACCTTAGTGATAAATATCATTTACAATGTGTTTGAAATTGTGTAACATTACTAAAATAAACCGCAAATGATTTCTCTCCATAGACCGTAATGTAATGGAATTCTTTTGAGTGTCCCTGTAGCGAAACTATAAGTGCTACACACATCAGTTGAAATAGGGAACATGCTATAGATAACGAAAGTAACATACAAATATTTCAGGGCCATCCGAGCATATTTACAAGAGTTAGAGCACGGACAGACGGCTAGACAAACCAAAGTCATAAACACTTTTCAACTACGTTGGAAAGTATTAACAAGAACGAAAAATCATGAGTCAAGCATAGATTATGTAACACTTTCCAACGCTTCCAAAATAATTTTACAAATCATACCGCTTAATAAGCTAAAAGATAACATCTAAGTAATCCGAATACTTTTATTCAGCCCTGTATAGGATCTATAGATTTGTATATATACTACATAGGATGCTAAATTTTAGTTCAGTTAGGAAACGCGTAGCACAGTTTAAAATTCTCCTTCTGGAGTTAAATAACACGGAAATGTGTTCGCGAACTTTTGTGCTTCCCTGTATAGGATCTACAGAATTTATACACACCACGTAATAGACAAAAAGCGAGTTAAAATTAAAATCGCGTTCAGTAATTTAAAACGCACTTCCAGGAATTATTGTTAACACACAGTAGAGAATTTTTTGTGTGTCCCTGTAAATGAACGATGACTGCTATACACACAATATTCTATAGTAAGCCTCTTGTAATGCACCTTATATAAATTTCAATGCGTTTAAAATAGGGAAACATTATTTAAATAAACCGCAGACGATTTTTCTCCATAGACGTAATGTAACGGAATTCTTTTGACTGTCCCTGTAAAGTAACTATAAGTGCTATGCACACCCTATCCCATATTAAGCTTCTTCTAATGCACATTTCGTGATATATATAAATTTCAATGCGTTTAAAATAGTGAAACATTATTTAAATAAACCGCAAATGATTTTTCCCCATAGACCGCAATGTAACGGAATTCTTTAGAGTGTCCCTGTAAAAAAACTAAAAGTGCTACACACTTCCGTTGAAATAGGGAACATGCTAATAGATAACGACTATAACATATAAAAATTGCAGAGCAATCCGAGCATATTTACGGGAATTAGAGCACGGACAGACGGCCAGACGACAGACGGCAGACGGCCAGACGGCAGACGGCCAGACAAACCGAAGTCATAATCACTTTTCAACTAGGTTGGAAAGTGTTAAAAATGACCAATCTCTCTCTTTCTATCTCTCTCTCTCACACACATGTATAGAAACATTACAGAGCCGTTTATCCGGAAACATTTAACCAGAAAAACGGCTATCAAGAATAATATTTCTAATTGACTGATATCAGAATATTTCCAGAAAAAATGTGCCTTACAGTGCCAGTTTGACATGTGCATTGCTTGATACATTACCACAATACATGGTACACAATTTGATGCTAATATCCGGGATTAAAACGGAAGCACATAATGGGTATGCACATGTTGGGTATTTTGATTTTTATGCAGGATTGTTGTTTCCAAAAAATTCTCTTAAATTGCATTATTTCAAACTCTGATTAATATTTTATCTTGATTGGAACTTATTATTAATACGATAAATTGCAACTCTGTTACATTTATTACATTATTTCATTCTTTTAGATCGATCTAAAATATTTATGACGATTTAATTGAATCATGATTTTGGAATTTCCTCATTAGTAACTATGATTTTCATTTGTCGAAAGCAGGATGTTATATATTTTGTATCAACTGAGAGTTGTTGTATGTGAGAACATTATAAGGGATATTATAAGAGATTTTAGTACAAAGTATACAGAGGTATATAGAAAAGGAAAAGTCGAACGCTATTTTTTTCTAATATTTCTTTTGCTTCAAGCTATTGCGACGATATTCAAATTTTTAAAAACTTCAAATTTATATGTTAATACAAGTGATTAAAATTTAAAATGCAAGAAAAATAAATCTCTTAGAAGAAATTCCCTCGCAAAAGGTATAAAGCAACAGACGTATAAGGCACTACAGGAAATTACCCTCCATAGACGCCAGTATAGCTAATATTTTTGTGCAGATCTCTAAAATAAATTATTTTCATTCTTCAATCACAAGATCCTATACTGAAAGGTTATTTGGTTTCAAAATATGCACTATATTTTAAAACGCACATTCTCCCATTCAATTGTGAAAACGCAAATGTATTATTTTTTTTTCATACAACCTTAATATAATCTCCAGTATTTACACAATATACTAAATATAGCATTTACATAATAAAATTCATAATATACTATTTAACGCAAAACGGCTTGAAAACGCAAAGTACTTCTAAAAACGTACTTTCAACATCTTTTACTGATAGAAGATAATATATTAATATAACTTTGTATGTCCCTGTAAAATAATTATAAATGTCTCAAGAACATTTTTCAACTTAGTTCTGCTTGAATAAGTACTGTATCGTTGAAATTAACTTTAAACATTTATTGCCAGTTATATTAACACATTTTTTGTGTGAACCTGAAAATGAACCGTGAATATTATTCACACCATTTTCTATCAGAAAAACCTATCTAAAAACTCTAAATATGGCATATAAATTTCCTTACAATTGACATCTGCATTAAAATGCATTCCAAACAATTAGAAATCATAGACCATAATGTATCCAAATTCATTTATATGTGACTACAAACGAACTAGAATTGCTACAGATTCCATTTCAATAGCATTCAATAAGTAATAAGAAACTTAATAACCTGTATCGCAGCATACAGAAATATTTACTGCGCGCACAGATGCACAAAATAATAGGCGAACCAAAGATTTATTTATAAATACATATTGATAAGTGCTACATACCTGCCTATCTATGCATTTACGCATACGCGTGCATGCGAATTAAAACGGGATACGAAGGTTTTTTTTAAAACATAAACGTATTGGGAAGCACAGTAATATATTATAATAAAATATTTTAAACATTGTTCAGATGATTGGCACGTAGAATTTCTTTGTTTCAGTTATTTTATTTTTGTTTCGCTTTACTAAATGGGTAATAAAATTACGCCATTCTTATATGTGCAGTCGCAGGAAAAGTTTTATTGATTTTAAATTTATTCGACGGCGATGGAAGTAATTATTGAATCATCCCCGTGTATTCCGTACATACTTTCTTTTTAGTAAACGGTCTTTTTTATGCGTTTAAAACATTCTATTTTTTTTATATCTGTAGAAATGCATTATTTCTTTGCACGGAAAAAAACATTATTCTCCTGTATAAATAACAGCTTTAAGATCATGAAAACTTACCTTATGTTCAATTATAAATTAAAAAATAATAAAAATCTGCAATATTGTAAAAATCATAAAATAATTATTTCCGTTGTGTCAATTTTAAAGCCATATATAGCAGAATACAGTGGTTTGTCCAATATTACTTTATACAGAAATATTTATAAACTAAAAACATGCGAATATTAATTTTGATAGAATGTTGTTTTCACATTTCATAGCTCTTACATTTAAAAGATTAATACGATAAACAAGTATTTCTTCAAATAATTAATCTCTTCATTCACTTAAAATATTTCAGAATGTCAAAAAGCTCGTAGGTTATTACTAAAAACAAATTTTAAGAAATGTTTGTTATCTTACACATATTCACGAGATTTTCATAATTCTTCTTAATCCTGGCGAACCTTTCCTTCTCATAAACACTTAATTCCTGCCATCTCCCTCGTTGAAATAAATTTTCAAAGGCTCGAAATCACTTTCATTAAATTCGTTTAAATTTGGATGAGCCATCTTGTTAAATAATAACAGAAATGTTCTAAATGTTGTTTTAATAATCGTCTGTTTCTCTTTATCGTTGCCGTAAAGCATTTGAAAAAAATGACGGAAATATGAAAAACTAGGACTGTAGCTGTTTTTAATTTCACTTTTTAAAAATAAATGAATAAACGTAATAAAAACACAGATAATTGTACAATTAGGGTTTCAAAAATAGAGGATAGTTAATACTTTGATATAATAATGCATTGATTTCAAAATGAATTCTTGCGCTTTTTTCGATTCTAAATAAGCTGAAATGTGTCGCCTGGATTTAAGTTTAAGTCAAATGATTTTTATTCTGATCGTCTGCTGTTTTTTTTCCCTGTCATAGCTACTAAAGTATGAAGAACTGAAAATTAATGACGCATTTTTAAATAAAATTATTTCATACTAGCATAAAAAGAAAACTGAAAATAAAAATTGAAGTTAAACCAGGAAAAAGTGAAATCAATTCATTCCATTTTTATGCAAAAGGAAATTTATTCTATTGTTTATTCGCTTAAATGTCTTGTATACACAAGATATTATTCAAGATTTGTGATCACATTCTGTAACAGTTACAGTAAAGTGTCAAATTTTATGACGGTTTCATAACGGATTTTAGGCAGATTTCGTAAGAAATACTACCTATTACATTCTCCCTTAAGTTGGAATTTTTGAAAATTTTTTTCAGATCTACGCCGATCATGACTCCCAGAACCCAAAAACACCCCCAGTTCAAAACTTTATCTATCTATCTATCTATCTATGTATCTATGTCACATTTTTATGGACACGATAACTTCAATAATTCTGCACAAATCTCTACCAAAATTGATACATAAAATCAAGGGGCATAAAATCTCGGTCAAGTTCGGGGGGGGGGGGGGTGCTTTTTGTGAAAACAGAAAAAACACCATTATTTCTTATTTATGATACGTATCGAATCCGTTTAAAGCTATTATTATTTCTAGGAAAAGGGCCGAAAATTTATGTATGACAGATTTTTGATATCATTAAAAATGGCCCCAAGAGGGGGGGAAGGGGGGTTTTAGAAGAAAAAAATTCATAACTACGTCAATTCCCAAGATATCAAATCCGCTTAAATTTATTCTAAATCTTCTTAAAATTATCTACAACCTTTATATTGACAAGTTTTTTATACGACCAACTATTATGCCAAAAAATATATATATAAATAAAAATAAAAACAAAAAAATCGCTGCTGGCTCCGCCTACAAGCAGACGTGAAAACAGAAAAAAACCCATAACTTCTTACTTTTTATGCATATTGAATCCGTTTACAGTTATTATTACTTCTAGGAATAGGGCCAAAAATTTATGTATGACATATTTTGATTTCATTAAAAATGCCCCAAAGGAGGGGGGGGGGATAGGTGTTTCGGAAGAAAAAAATTCATAACTTCGTCAATTCCCAAGATATCAAATCCGCTTAAATTTATTGTACATCTCCTTAAAATTATCTACAACTTTTATACTGACAAGTTTTTTATAGGACCAACTCTTACGGCAAAAAAAAAAAAAAAAAAAAAAAAAAAAAAACGCTGCTGGTTTCGCCTACAAGCAGACGTGAAAACAGAAAAAAACCCATAACTTCGTACTTTTTATGCAAATCGAATCCGTTTAAAGTTATTATTACTTCTAGGAATAGGGCCAACAATGTATGTATGGCAGATTTTTAATTTCATTAAAAATGCCCCAAAGAAGTGTGGGGGGGGGGGGATAAGGGTTTCAGAAGAAAAAAATTCATAACTGCGTCAATTCCCAAGATATCAAATCCGCTTAAATTTATTATAAATCTTCTTAATATTATATACAACTTTTATATTGACAAGTTTTTTATAGGACCAACTTTAACGGTAAAAAAATTAAAAACAAAAAAATCCCTGCTGGCTCCACCTACAAGCAGAGGTATATTTCGAAGTGGGTGGTCCCAACTAGCACATCATGGCAAATAAGTCTTTTTCTGCAATTCTCAATAATCAGGTGCCCCACAGTCTGCGTCTTCGAAATCTACCTGTGCCTGTAGGCCGAGCTGTCAGGGATTTCTTTTAATGCATACATAACATTAAAATTTAACTTTTTAAGTATTAAAAAATGTTTTAGCCTACGAATGCATCACCTTAATGCAAGAAGAACTTTAAATACAAAACTGCGGGAACTGTGTGAAATACTGCTCCCAAATTTGAGTACTATGTGGATTAATTTTAAAGGCCATTTGTTCCTCTTAAATTACATACATTGTTTCTTTGTCAATTTTTTAAATATCCTTGTTTGAATTGGACAAAATGTGTGACCAATTATGATGATTATGGAAAGATGAGCACAGTGAAATCGCGCCAAGATATTTAGTCCATCTATTTGAAATTTTTCTTACTCATACAGAATTAAAATTTGTAACCTGAATTAAGCCTGTCATTTGTTAAGTATGCTTTTAAAAGAGATTTCACGTTTTAATAATGCTAAATGCTTTGTGGAATAAACTACGCGCGCAGTAATATTGGGTTCATTGTGAGTTGAGAATATTGATAAAGAAAAGAGTGACAATATATGGACAGCAAAACTTCATTCGTTGTAAGTATTTGGAATAAAATTTAGCGAACATACCAATACCTTATACTTCACGAATTTGTCATTATTGCAAATATGCGTGTTGAATTATCGCATTAGCCTAGTGCAACTGCCCGGGACGAGTATAGCTAAGTTTTGGAATGTGTGTTGCCATACTTAAAGAAAAAGTTCATTCAAACGTATAAAGGCACATTATTTGCAAGTTTACGTTAAAAGGTACTGATACGATGATCTCGAAAGAATGATATGCATTAAATTTTATGGACGGGTATCAGGCTGATCAATGGATATTTACGCTAAACAATTATTATATCGGCACATATTACAAATAAAAACCAATGTATTTCCGAAGATATTATATTACCAAAAAGTTGTTGACAAAAATTACCGTCATTAAAATTGCATTAAATATATATTGTAAATGTTTCTTACTGCAAATTCGCCTAAGATAAGGAGATAAACTGGAACTCATACATAATATAAAATATTACAATTTTGTTAGCCAAGCTTTAATGAGACAAACTTGCACAATATAACTTCGTTTCCAATCTCGGTGACATAAAGTGAAATACATGTTTATAATGTAACTTTATAAGAGATTAATGTTAATTGTACATTACACGCCCAGATTTAATATTTTTTATAAACTGTGTTAGTTCTTCTTCATCCTGATGTCAACTTCAAGTTTGACATCAGGATGAAATTTCGCAGCTGATATTGGATAAATAAATAAAAATATGACTAGTAAATCTACAGATCAGGAGCCTCAACGTCAGCTCTGAAAGTCAAGGTTTTTTAATCTCCTTTCTCATAATATTTAACATCTTACAATACGCAAATTAAATTTTTTAAATTATTACATGTATATATATACGCATATAAAATAATTCGAAGGTTTCAGAAATTAGAAATATTAAATTAAACTCGGTTTATGCAATAATAGTCTGACATTCTTATGAACTTCTTATTTTATTTTTTAGGTAAAAAAATACATTGCTTCGGGGGAGGGGGCTCTGCCCCCCTGAACCCCCCCCCCGTAATCTTATTAAATTTATATTCGTGGTTTCCTATTGTTTGTGTGAATGATTCTAGTACAGGGGTTCTCAAACTATGGTACGCGTACCAGTACTGGTACGTGAAGCTTTGACTACTGGTACGTAGAAGTCCGATACTGGTACGTGGAATAAAATACAAATATCAGCATATTATTATGGAATCGAAAAAGGCTTGTCTTTATTAACTTGGAAATTTTCGAAAAAATTTTGAACGCAATTTAGGATTTTTAAACGCGTTTTCTATTTTCTTGTTACGCGAAATATTTGTTATAGCAGACTTGCTGAAGAGGGACTTGGTTTGGGATGCATTCTCCCGCGATCTGAAAGCCGCGGATCTGATTTCGTATGAGTTTGCGACCCCTGATGAGGGAGTTGAATACTTGACATTGACTTTGAATCGGCTATGTCTCAAAAACAAAAAACGCCGTCCGGCTGTGCACTTACGACAGACGCACTTACGAGACCAGGACGTACTTACGAGATACCACTTCCTATCGGTTGATGATGTTTTCCAGGTCGCGAACATTAGGACCGGTGAACCAGATCGGTTTTCGATTCATGAACTTGAATTTGCAGTGGAATCGCTGCCGCCTAACAAGGCGCCTGGTCATGACAGACTCAGTCTCGAGATCGCCCGTGAGGTCCTGAAACACCACCCTCAGTGGCTGTTATCCTTGTATAATCACTGACTGAGAGAGTCCTGTTTTCCGCGGGCATGGAAGCGGGCGATTGCCGTGTTCTTTCCCAAATCTGGGAAGGAGTGCAGTGACCCTGCGACCTACCGTCTGATTTGTATTTGCCGACTCTCGGGAAGGTATTGGATAAATTGTGTGCAACTCGTCTGGTACTAGGAGTCCAAACGTTTGCTCTATGCGTGGCAGTACGGCTTTCGAAAGAAGGTTAGTACGGTCGATGCGCTCCATCACGTGATGGAGTACATAGCTGTTTCGAAGAGTCGTGGGGATTACACATGTCTTCTCACGCTCGATATCAAGTAAGCGTTCAATAGTGTTCGATGCACAGACATCCTCCGCTTTTTGGAGGAACTGAGTGTTGAACCTTGGCTTTTTGGGTGTTGATATACGACTACCTCTGGTGTCGCTCTGTCATCCTGTCAGATGATGGGGACCACTACTTCAACGTTGGAGTACCCCAAGGTTCGTGTCTTGGGCCCTACCTCTGGTTGGTTGTAATTGAATTTCTGTTGAGACGGTTGCAAGATGAGAAGGACGAAACCTATGTTGTTTTGGTTTTCGCCGATGACGTCTTCTTAGCCGCACGGCAACGAGCTGTCATGAGGTTCGCGGAGTTGCTTGGTCCGGTTCCCTCCGAGATCCATGCTTGGGCGACAGAGTGCAGCCTCACGTTCAGTTTCGGTAAGTGCGGTTAAACGGTTATGAAGCCCCTGGGCAGGTACCACAATGCCCCATCTATTCCCATCCTCATGGAAGAGAACAGAATCCGCTTTAAATGGCAGATCCTGTATCTGGATGTCACAATCGATTCCCACCTAAGTTGGATGCCTCACCTAACCTCGGTTCAGGAGAAGGCTTTTAAGGTGTTGAACAAAATGAATCGTCTCACAGCAGGTAACTGGGCTCTGAGACCAAAATTTCGCAAGATGCTTCACTCGATCATAGCAGAAAGAATTAGTCTTTATACGGCATCTATTTGGTACTCAAGCAAGTTAGTGATAGCAAACAGGTTGCTCAGCAAGCAGAGGAACCTTCTCCTCTGTGTAACAAAATGTTACACAACGACTTCCACGGATGCTCTGCAGGTCTTGTCAGGGGTCGTCCCCTTCAACTTGCGTGCGGAACTGGACAGGGACTACACGGCCCTCATCCGATGGAAGTAGAGCGTTGACTGTACCGGAGTAGACTCCGAGTCGGTCGACCTCTGGAAGCCCACTCCCAGACATGAGGATCTTTGGCGGGTCTGTTGGACCGCGGATTTGACTCCGCGAACCACGTGTTCGTACTACACGGCCGGATCCAAGCAGGAGAACGAAACTGTCAGGTGTGCGTTCCTTGCCGTATCAGAGAACCAAATTGTAGCGGAGAGCCAGTTTAGTCTTTCGGATGGTGCGGAAGTTTTTTCGGCCGAGGTTCAAGCGATCAAGAAAGCAATCACCCATGCCCATCTAAGAGGTCTCAGGGAACTAGACGTCTACTCTGACTCGAGATCGGCGCTCCAAGCGCTTCAAGGACTTGTGCCTCAGCACAGGGCCATTGCCGAGATTAGGGACTTGATTAAATCGACTGAAATCGAGGTTCACATGCACTGGGTCCGGGCACATGTTGGTTACATCTTTAACGAAAGGGCAGAAATATTGGCAAAAGAAGCCACCACACGGCAGTCTATTGATGTGGTGATTCCAGTCACGGGCCGCCAAGCCAAAAAACATCTTTTTGGCCGCGCTTTGTCCAAGTGGCAAGAGAGATGGGATCAATCTGGCACCGGCCGCAGGGCGTATGTATCCTTCCCACGCGTCGGCACTCGCCGACTGCAGGGCGATTTCTACATTAATCAGGTCTTCACGGGACAGGGCACCTTTGGTGACCACCAGGTTCGTTTCTTCCGCCACGACTCTACATGTTTTTGTGGGGTTGGGGTGTGTAGCATAAGCACGTGCTTTACCTGTGTGTTCTCTGGATGTCTGTGCGGGAAAGGTACTACGCCAGAAAGGGAGTTCAGTTGATAATCTACCGACTCCTAATGCGTACACTGGGTCGCCGAAGTGCTGGCCTCGCAGTCAAAGAGCGCGTTCGAACGCAATTCTAATTGCCCGCGGTGCAGGAAGTAATGGTGCATAGAGTCCGCAGGCTTGAGACTCGTCTCACTTTAAAATGTGATATTGCAATCATTGATATTGTGTCATGCAAATGTTATTGTTGTCGTTGTTGTTGTTTTTGAAGTTTTATTTCATATTTTGCACTAACACAACTTCTATCAGGTCCACTACGAGAGGGAATTGGGACTACCTTTGTAGGTTTCCACACCCCTCCAATTCTGGTAAAGCCAGTACGGGTTGGAAAAACTCGACTTAAGGCCTAGGGCCTGGTTCCCTTCTGGGTGTCCAGCTCCGAAGCTGTTGGGGGACGCCGGTCCATCCCCAAGTGTCTTGTGGTAACTCCCCTACTGGGTTTCACCGCGTATCGCAACGACTTACGTCATCGACACGTGGGTTTAAGGTTGGAGGGTCTGAAGGTGACGGTCCTCTGGCTGGCCGAAGCGCCGTGAGATGGTGCGCTAAAAGTCCTTCAGGACTTGGGTTCGGTGGTCGCTTACGCTCCGGGCGCCCCTCTGGCTTCTGGCGGCACAGCTTTCTTTTCTAGCAGACTTGCTGAAATTCACACTCAACCCTTATGATACAATCAGTTTTCAAGAATTAAAAACACAATTATTAGATTTATATAGATAAAAATTTAATTTTTTAATCAAGATCTAATTTTAAAATTAATGAATGAATGAAGTATTTTTAATTAGCGGAAGAGCTGTTTTTAAACAGCTTTACAAATTGAAATACCTGAAGGTAAAGTCTGAATGCTTGGAAATAGGAGGAGCTTGTGTGAGTAGGAGGAGTCAAAACAAAACAACATTCCAAGTGTAATTTATAAATTACACTTGGAATGTTGTTTTGTTACCCATTGTTCTCTTTGTACTAGAAGAGCTTCCAGGAAATGTTGAAATAAAAGTCTTATTTCAAACATAATTCATAAATTGATTCATTGTGTTGATTGAAATATTTTCTTCTCTTTTACAAAAAGTGTTATAGTTTCCTCCTATTTCATGGAAATCAGTTTTTAAGAAAGTAAGGTTATTTAAAATGGTCAAGAGAGTAAGATTATTCTAATCAAACAAATACTGTGGTCATATGCAGAGCGGATTTAAGGTAAAGCATTGTACATATGTATTGAGGTGGTATACATGTAAATGTATGAAGAAACTTGCAAATGTTTGCCTACTGAGCGACATTACTGTCGCATTTAAAGGTATGCAGATTATTAATACGTTTGTATTAAGCCTATGTTAAATGCGCTAACTAAGTTTTAGATACGAAATTCGCAGGACCTGATTAATGCAGAGGCCGACTAGGCCATGGGCTACGGCCCACCCCTGATGGGGGTGGGGGCAAAATAAATAAAATTGTTTACATAAAGTTTTTTAAAAATGCAGTTTTTTCCAATTATTTCTCCCAAAACCAAAAAAGTTTTTGATTAACTTCGTAACCATATCATAATATCTAAGGATAATCATCAAATACCCACCCCCCCCCTATTTTTTATAGCTATTATCTTGGTTTGAGACTGGCTCCGAAAAGGTACTGGGTCTAGAGCTCCACATGACCTTAATCAGGCTCTGGAAATTCGTTTCTCATTTGAGACATCCTGCCACTGTATCTCACGAGAGAGAACTTATTCAGCTCTCCTCTCCTGTGATGGATTATTGGAGTCCACATTCAAAAGGATGAATGTAACAGAATTTTCGCTGACGAGAACATCAGAGTACCGTCAAAAATACACAGTCTGTTTGTGTTTAGCACAACAAATCTCTGTGAATGTGCTTTTCCCCCTCTTTGTTATATGAAAAACAAATACAGGAATAAACTAAACATCGAATCGACTTATGACTAAAATTTCCTAATATAGAGCCAGACATGAGGAAATCGTACTTGATAAAACAAGCCATCCTTTTCATTAGCCTACTACAACAGTATATGAATCAGTGTGCGTCAATATGTCATTAAGTATTGTGGCTTTTTTTACTATACCAAAATACTGTATTTTAAGATTGTATGCATTATTAAAATTTAATGATGATACTACCTTTTACTTGAATGTTATTATAAAGCACTAAATTTAGTAATGTAATCTAGCACTAAATTTAGTAATGTAATTTTTAAATGCAATAAAACCTGCTATGACGGAAATACAAAAGACCGGAGAGATATTTCGTTTTAGACAGGTTTTTTATATTAGCTTTATGTTTATTTCCAGGTGGTACGCGGAAGTATGAACTTCGGTTTAGTGGTACGTCGGTCTAAAAGTTTGAGAACCCCTGTTCTAGTACATACTAGGGGGCTCAGCCCCCTACTCGCTAACGCTCGCCAACCCCCGTGAATTGCAAAGCAATTCATATTAAGACCGCTACGCGGTCCCAAACAATTCTAGCCGGAATGAGTACTACCATAAATCATTTTAACATATGAAATTGACAATTTTTTTTTTTTTTTTTTTTTTAAAGTAATTGAAAACTTCGTTGAAAATACAATTAAAAATGCATTTATATTGGTGCTACCAATGGACATAAATCATTTAAATACTATGAAAAAAGAACTCGGAAAAACAATTAGTTTAAAACTCATTGCTTTTATAATATGAAAAAGAAATTATTTTTCACTTATTCAAGACAGTAACAGATGGCAGCACGTGCAATCTAAACAGTTGATATTTTCATTCATTCCGGTTTTTGTGCAAGAGAATTCGTAAATAAATTCTAAATAAGAGTTGAGAATTTATTTGGAATTAATGATATTACTCATAATTAAAATGAGGAATCATCTCAAACGCTTTGGATTACGTAGATGTTATTTTATGTTTAATAATTGCTAGTTTAAGTTTCACTGCTGTCACAATGGCCGCCATATTGGAGCTGGAAACTGCGATTGTTGCCATCGATAATACAAATTCAGCCTTATTTCCGCGCCACGTAAAAGAAATATACAGTGTCTCACAAAAGTGATGGGACACTTGTGCTTTATAAAAAGAAACTGCAATAAAATAAATAAACAAACATGTGCAAAAATTTTTTGGGTGTGTTTCATATTTAAAGTTAGTAACAATTATTACATAACATACATTTTGTCAAAATATTAAAATATTAATTTAGTAAAAATACAATTGTTCAGAACGGAGCAAAAAATGGCTCACATAAGTGATGGGACACTTACTTTTCCATCAAATATTTATCCAAAAATTTTACTTTTTAAAAGGTTTTAATATTTTGTTGGATTTCCTTTTACTTTTAAAACATGATTTAATCTTTTTGGGATGGATTCGACTATTTTTTTTGTGATTTCTGGAGTGATTTTACCCCATTCTTCTTGAAGCACCGATTTTAGTTGTTGTTTTGAAGAAATGGTGTGTTTGCGAATTCTTGATTCCAATTCTTGCCAAATATTCTCTATGGGATTTAAGTCTGGAGATTGTGGTGGTGTTTTTATTATTTCAGGACAGTTATATAGCAGCCAGAGTCTAACGTTCAGAGCAGTGTGCTTGGGGTCATTGTCCTGGTAGAATTTAAAATCGTTATGAAGGTTCAATTTTCGTGCTGAAGATTTCAAATTTTGCTTTAAAATATCAATATACTTGTACTGATCCATTATACTGTCAATAAAAACAAGATTACCAACTCCAGCGGACGACATACACCCCCATACCATAACTCCTCCTCCACCATGTTTTACTGTTGGTACCAAGTTCTGTTTGCGAAGTTCTTCCCTGGGTTTTCTCCACACCAAGATTCTACCGTCAGAACCAAATATATTAAATTTACTCTCATCAGCAAATATAACTTTATTCCAGTAATCAGAATTCTTATTTATGTTGGATTTTGCGAAAGCTAGTCTGAGTTTTCTATTCTTTTCACTTACGAAGAATTTTTTCCTGGCTACTCTACCGTGATATCCAGCAGATCGAATTACCCTTCTAATAGTTTCAGGATTAACAATTATTCCATATAATGCTTGTAAATCAGCAGCAACTTTTTAAGCACTAATTCTTGGATTTTTTTTAATATTTCGAACGATAATTCGCTTTATTCCATTGGATAGCTTTGATGGTCAGCCAGGTCTTCTTTTATCCTGAATCATATGATTCTTTTTATATCGTTTAATGATATTAAAAACTGTTGAACGACTCAAGTTAACTGTTTCAGCAGTTTTTCTAATAGATTTTCCACGTTCAATATGCAAATTAATAACTAATTTTCGAATTTCAGGCGAAGTTTCTTTTCGTTTAGCATTCATGACTACACAGAGCTAAAAAACACAAAAATTCCAAAACAAACTGGAGAGAAATACTGCAGACGATTTTATAAATTATTGCCAATTGCTTTTAAGTAAAAATAAAACCCCAAAAAATATTTTTATTGCTTATTTCAGACGATTTTTGTTGCATACAGTGTCTCACATAAGTGATGGGACACTTGTGCTTTACAAAAGGAAACTAATCAAATAAATTAAAAAAACATGTACACATTTTTTTTGTGGGTGTGTTTCATACTTAAATTTAGTAAAGATTATTACATAACATACATTTTGTCAAAATATTAAAATATTAATTTAATAAAAATACAAATGTTTAGAACGGAGCAAAAAATAGCTCACATAAGTGATGGGACACCATTATATATGCAACAAAAATCGTCTGAAATAAGCAATAAAAATATTTTTTGGGGTTTTATTTTTACTTAAAAGCAATTGGCAATAATTTATAAAATCGTCTGCAGTATTTCTCTCCAGTTTGTTTTGGAATTTTTGTGTTTTTTAGCTCTGTGTAGTCATGAATGCTAAACGAAAAGAAACTTCGCCTGAAATTCGAAAATTAGTTATTAATTTGCATATTGAACGTGGAAAATCTATTAGAAAAACTGCTGAAACAGTTAACTTGAGTCGTTCAACAGTTTTCAATATAATTAAACGATATAAAAAGAATCATATGATTCAGGATAAAAGAAGACCTGGCTGACCATCAAAGCTATCCAATGGAATAAAGCGAATTATCGTTCGAAATATTAAAAAAAATCCAAGAATTAGTGCTTCAAAAGTTGCTGCTGATTTACAAGCATTATATGGAATAATTGTTAATCCTGAAACTATTAGAAGGGTAATTCGATCTGCTGGATATCACGGTAGAGTAGCCAGGAAAAAATTCTTCGTAAGTGAAAAGAATAGAAAACTCAGACTAGCTTTCGCAAAATCCAACATAAATAAGAATTCTGATTACTAGAATAAAGTTATATTTGCTGATGAGAGTAAATTTAATATATTTGGTTCTGACGGTAGAATCTTGGTGTGGAGAAAACCCAGGGAAGAACTTCGCAAACAGAACTTGGTACCAACAGTAAAACATGGTGGAGGAGGAGTTATGGTATGGGGGTGTATGTCGTCCGCTGGAGTTGGTAATCTTGTTTTTATTGACAGTATAATGGATCAGTAAAAGTATATTGATATTTTAAAGCAAAATTTGAAATCTTCAGCACGAAAATTGAACCTTCATAACGATTTTAAATTCTACCAGGACAATGACCCCAAGCACACTGCTCTGAACGTTAGACTCTGGCTGCTATATAACTGTCCTGAAATAATAAAAACACCACCACAATCTCCAGACTTAAATCCCATAGAGAATATTTGGCAAGAATTGGAATCAAGAATTCGCAAACACACCATTTCTTCAAAACAACAACTAAAATCGGTGCTTCAAGAAGAATGGGGTAAAATCACTCCAGAAATCACAAAAAAATAGTCGAATCCATCCCAAAAAGATTAAATCATGTTTTAAAAGTAAAAGGAAATCCAACAAAATATTAAAACCTTTTAAAAAGTAAAATTTTTGGATAAATATTTGATGGAAAAGTAAGTGTCCCATCACTTATGTGAGCCATTTTTTGCTCCGTTCTGAACAATTGTATTTTTACTAAATTAATATTTTAATATTTTGACAAAATGTATGTTATGTAATAATTGTTACTAACTTTAAATATGAAACACACCCAAAAAATTTTTGCACATGTTTGTTTATTTATTTTATTGCAGTTTCTTTTTATAAAGCACAAGTGTCCCATCACTTTTGTGAGACACTGTATATAATGGTGTCCCATCACTTATGTGAGCTATTTTTTGCTCCGTTCTAAACATTTGTATTTTTATTAAATTAATATTTTAATATTTTGACAAAATGTATGTTATGTAATAATCTTTACTAAATTTAAGTATGAAACACACCCACAAAAAAAATGTGTACATGTTTTTTTAATTTATTTGATTAGTTTCCTTTTGTAAAGCACAAGTGTCCCATCACTTATGTGAGACACTGTATATATAGATTGGATTTCGTTCTACACATTGGTTTTATTATGAAGAGCAAAAGTTTCAAAAATAATTTCATGTAATACCTAAATAGCAATATTTACTTACATGCCAACCACGAAGCACTCGCATCTGATATATAAGTTGAATAATATCTCGTGTACAAAATCAACTTATGGAAATGTAAACTGAATCTACTATATTTCACTTATATCTATTTCAGAAATCTAGTGTTATTACAAATTTTGTTTCGGAAAAACAGTTTTGATGATCATTCTATAATATTTATTTTACCTTAGTAAATAATGATCTAACTTAATGGCAATAGCATACTAAAATCTACCCAAAATAGGCTTATTTGGAAACTTTTAAATCTATTGTGTAATCATTCACAAATGTGTCACTGTCAATTCACTAAATAGCAACCGTAATTTGGCGCTATAAAGTGTTTTTGGGATAACTTTTTATGATCTCAGTTTCCAGTAATTGTGCTATTTCAGGCTGTATGAATGCGTTTTACTACGCTAATTTCTTTAGATTTACCATTTCGTTGTACGAGATATTATATCCTTTTTTAAAAATAATACTACTTTTCAACCACGAAAAATCCCCATCTCTTCCAGAAAATGAATAATATCTCATGTAAAAATGATTCGGTTATCATTCTATAGTAGTTAAAAGGTAACTTGTATCAAAATAAATTCTCATTTATTTCAATAAAATATTAAAATCAGCCAAAAATATTTTATTTTGCGAATAAAATATTGTAGCAAAATAGCCTGAGTTATTTGAGTTTTATTATTTTGATATTCTTGGAAATATCGTTGCTAGGTTACTGTTAAATTAAAGAGGAAAATAAAAATAAATGCATTTTAAAATTTGCAAAAAATGATAAAATAAAATGTATTATATTATTAGAACAGATGTATAAATTTGCACAAAAAATTATACACCTAATTTAAAAAATCTGACGAATGTATAAACAAAATTTCAAATTAATTTGAATAATTTAACAACTGACTTGATAAATTTTAGCCTTCATAACTTATTTTCCGAACGAATGAACCAAATGTAACTAAAAACTATACAGCTAATTCCGGGTATCTCACCAACATACCTACCAAAAATCAAACTATTCGGATCATTTTTACGGCAGTTATCGCGGAACAGACAGACAGACAGACAGAAACCAAAAACTTTTCGAGTCTCCACAGTAAGCCTCAACTGACGTTTCGGCAACTAGTAAATCTACAGATCAGGAGCCTCAACGGCAGCTCTGAAAGTCAATGTTTTTTAAACTCACTTTTCATAATATTTAATATCTTACAAACCGCAAATTAAATTATTTAAATTACTACATATATATTTATATGCATATAAAATAATGCGAAGGTTTCAGAACTTAAGCGTTAAATTAAACACGGTTTATGCAATAATATTCTGACATTCTTATGAATTTCTTATTCTATTTTTTAGATTAAAAAAAATTACATTTCTTCAGGGGGTGGGGGGGGGGGGGCTCAACCCCACTGAAAACTCCGTAATCTTAATAAATTTTTATTCGTGATTTCCTATTATTTGTGTGAATGATTCTAGTATATCTTCCATTTCGTTCTGCACAGTGGTTTTATTACGATAAGCAAAAATTTTGAAAATAATTTAATGTTATCCCAATACCTAAATAGCAATATTTACCAATCACGAAACACTCGTATCTGATTCATACGTTGAATAATATCTCGTGTACAAAAGTAACTTATGGAAATGTAAACTGAATCTACTATATATTTCACTTATCTATTTCAGAAATCTAGTATTATTACAATTTTTGTTTCGGAAAAACAGTTTTGATGGTCATTGTACAATATTTATTTGACCTAAGTACATCCTGATCTAATTCGATGGCAATAGCATACTAAAATCTCCTCAAAATAGGCTTATTTGGAAACTTTTAAACCTATTGTGTAATCATTCATAATCGTGCCCACTGCCAATTCACTAAATAGCAACCTTGATTTGGCGCTATAATGTATTTTTTGTGATAGTATTTTATGATCTCAGTTTCCAGTAATTGTGCTATTTCAGGCTGTATGGATGCGTTTTACTACGCTAATTTCTTTAGATTAACTATCTCGTTGTACGAGATATTACATTCTATTTTTAAAATAATACTAATTTTCAACCACGAAAAATCTACATCTTTTCCAGAATATTAATAATATCTCATATAAAAATGTTTCGGCTATCATTCTATAGTAGTTAAAAGGTAACTTGTACAAAATAAATTCTCATTTATTTCAATAAAATATTAAAATCCTCCAATAATATTTTATTTTGCGAATAAAATATTGTAGCAAAATCGTCTGAGTTACTTGAATTTTATCATTTTGATATTCTTTAAAATATGGTTGCTAGGTTACTGTTAAATTGAAAATAAAAATAAAAATGAATGCATTTTAATATTTGCAAAAAGTGATAAAATAAATGTATTATATTATTAGAACAGATGTATAAAATTGCACCAAAAATTATACACCTAATTTAAAAAATCTGACGAATGTATAAACAAAATTTCAAATTAATTTAAATAATTTAACCACCTGACTTGATAAATTTTAGCCTTCATAACTTACCGTTTAAATACATTAATCAAATGCGACATTTTATTTTCAACGACTGAAAAATTTCAAAATCGTCTGAATTCCCATAGGAAAGCATTATGATCAAAAAAGAAATGTTCTATATTTTCCGAACGAATGAACCAAATGTAATTAAAAACTATACAGCTAATTCCGGGTATCTCACCAACATACCTACCAAAAATCAAATTAATCGGATCATTTTTACGGCAGTTATCGCGGAACAGACAGACAGACAGACAGACAGACAGACAGAAACCAAAAACTTTTCGGGTCTCCACAGTAAGCCTTCACTGACGTTTCGGCAACTAGTAAATCTACAGATCAGAAGCCTCAACGTCAGCTCTGAAAGTCAATGTTTTTTAAACTCACTTTTCATAATATTTAATATCTTACAATCCGCAAATTAAATTATTTAAATTACTACATATATATTTATATGCATATAAAATACTTCGAAGGTTTCAGAACTTAAACGTTAAATTAAACACGTTTTATGCAATAATATTCTGACATTCTTATGAATTTCTTATTCTATTTTTTAGATTAAAAAAATACATTTCTTCAGGGGGTGGGGCTCAACCCCGCTGAACCCTCCGTAATCTTATTAAATTTTTATTCGTGATTTCCTATTATTTGTGTGAATGATTCTAGTATATCTTCCATTTCGTTCTGCACAGTGGTTTTATTACGATAAGCAAAAATTTTGAAAATAATTTCATGTTAACCTAATACCTAAATAGCAATATTTACCAATCACGAAACACTCGTATCTGATTGATACGTTGAATAATATCTCGTGTACAAAAGTAACCTATGGAAATGTAATCTGAATCTACTATATATTTCACTTATCTATTTCAGAAATCTAGTATTATTACAATTTTTGTTTCGGAAAAACAGTTTTGATGGTCATTGTACAATATTTATTTGACCTAAGTACATCCTGATCTAATTCGATGGCAATAGCATACTAAAATCTCCCCAAAATAGGCTTATTTGGAAACTTTTAAACCTATTGTGTAATCATTCGTAATCGTGCCCACTGCCAATTCACTAAATAGCAACCTTGATTTGGTGCTATAATGTATTTTTTGTGATAGCATTTTATGATATCAGTTTCCAGTAATTGTGCTATTTCAGGCTGTATGGATGCATTTTACTACGCTAATTTCTTTAGATTAACTATCTCGTTGTACGAGATATTACATTCTATTTTTAAAATAATACTAATTTTCAACCACGAAAAATCTACATCTCTTCCAGAAAATTAATAATATCTCATGTAAAAATGTTTCGCCTATCATTCTATAGTAGTTAAAAGGTAACTTGTACAAAATAAATTCTCATTTATTTCAATAAAATATTAAAATCCTCCAATAATATTTTATTTTGCGAAAACGAAAATATTGTAGCAAAATCGACTGAGTTACTTGAATTTTATCATTTTGATATTCTTTGAAATATGGTTGCTAGGTTACTGTTAAATTGAAAAGGAAAATAAAAATGCATTTTAATATTTGCAAAAAGTGATAAAATAAATGTATTATATTATTGGAACAGATGTATAAAATTGCACCAAAAATTATACACCTAATTGAAAAAATCTGACGAATGTATAAACAAAATTTCAAATTAATTTAAATAATTTAACACCTGACTTGATAAATTTTAGCCTTCATAACTTACCGTTTAAATACATTAATCAAATGCGACATTTTATTTTCAACGACTGAAAAATTTCAAAATCGTCTGAATTCCCATAGGAAAGCATTATGATCAAAAAAGAAATGTTCTATATTTTCCGAACGAATGAACCAAATGTAACTAAAAACTATACAGCTAATTCCGGGTATCTCACCAACATACCTACCAAAAATCAAACTATTCGGATCATTTTTACGGCAGTTATCGCGGAACAGACAGACAGACAGAAACCAAAAACTTTTCGGGTCTCCACAGTAAGCCTCAACTGACGTTTCGGCAATAATATATTTAACTGCACTATGTACATTTGAACTTCCCTGTAACTATGCATGCGTCTGCACGCACATGCCTGAATTGTAAAATAGAGTACAACTAGTAAATCTACAGATCAGAGGCCTCAACGTCAGCTCTACAAATCACTCATTATTAACATTACCTATATCTTCTTATGTGACCTATATTCAATTTACACATTCAAAGTTTTTATTATTTTCATTTGAAAAACCGATTTGGAAATAATTTTTTAGTAGTTAAAATATCTCATCTATTTCATTAAAAAAAGCATATTAAAAACTTATGTAACCCGAAAATTAGCTATTTTTAATAAAATTTCGCGTAAAAATAATGCGATTCACTTGAATTTTCCTTTGTTGATATTGTTTAAAATAGAGTTGCTTAGCAACCATTTCATGAAAGAGAGAAAAAAAATGCATTGGAATCTTTTGTAAAAAATCAGAAATTAAAATGTTTGATATATTTCAAATTAATGCATAAAATTTCCTAATAATTTATTCAATTAATTTCGAAATTCTATATATATATTGGCAAATTTTCAAAGCGATAGGATTTAATTAAGATCTCCATTTCGTAAATTTAGAATCCATAATTTAGCATTTACAATTATCACAATGCGACATTTTCTTTTCGGTGAATGTTAAAATTTAAAAAAATCGTCTGACTTTCCATTGAAAAGCATTATGACCTAAAAATAAATGTTCTATATTTTTCGAACGAATGAACCAAATGTAACTAAAAACTATACAGCTAATTCCAGGTACCTCACCAACATACTCACCAAAAATCAGCCTAATCGAACTTTTTTTACGGCAGTTATCGCGGAACAGACAGACAGACAAACAGACAGACAAACAGACAAACAGACAGACAGAAACCAAAAACTTTTCGGGTCTCAACAGTAAGCCTCAACTGACGTTTCGGCAATTAGCACGAAAATTAACTAGTAAATCTACAGATCAGAGGCCTCAACGTCAGCTCTACAAATCCCTCATTTTTAACATTATCTGTATCTTCTTATGTGACCTACGTATCAATTAATCTGCCTAACTATGACTTAACCATGACTTTCGAACATTGCCCATGGCTGTCCGAGTGAAAACAGCAACTCTTCAAAGTCTTAACGTTTTTATTATTTTCATTTGGAAACCGATTTGGTAATAATTTTTTAGTAGTTAAAATAAATTCTCATCTATTTCATTTAAAAAAGCATATTAAAAACTTATGTAACCCGAAAATTAGCTATTTTTAATAAAATTTCGCGTCAAAATAATGCGATTCACTTGAATTTTCCTTTGTTGATATTCTTTGAAATAGAGTTGCTTAGCAACCATTTAATAAAAGAGAAAAAAAAATGCATTGGAATCTTTTGTAAAAAATGAGAAATTAAAATGTTTGATATATTTCGAAATTAATGCATAAAATGTCCTAATAATTTATTCAATTAATTTCGAAATTCTAATAAATATATTGGCAAATTTTCAAAGCGATAGGATTTAATTAAGATCTCCATTTCGTAAATTTAGAATCCATAATTTAGCATTTACAATTATCCCAATGCGACATTTTCTTTTCGGTGAATGTTAAAATTAAAGAAAATCGTCTGACTTTCCATTGAAAAGCATTATGACCTAAAAAGAAATGGTCTATATTTTCGAACGAATGAATCAAATATAACTAAAAACTATACAGCTAATTCCGGGTACCTCACCAAAAATCAGCCTAATCGAACTTTTTTTACGGCAGTTATCGCGGAACAGACAGACAGACGGAACAGACAGACAGACAGACAGAAACCAAAAACTTTTCGCGTCTCCACAGTAAGCCTTCACTGACGTTTCGGCAATTATTACATATATACTTATACGCATATAAAATAATTCGAAGGTTTCAGAAATTAAAAACGTTAAATTAAACACGGTTTATGCAATAATATTCTGACATTCTTATGAACTTCTTATTCTGTTTTTTAGATTAAAACAATACATTTCTTCAGGGGGGCTCTGCCCCCTGAACCCCCCGTAATCTTATTACATTTATATTCGTGATTTCCTATTGTTTGTGTGAATGATTCTAGTATATCTTGGATTTCGTTCTACACAGTGGTTTTATTAGGATAAGCAAAAATTCAGAAAATAATTTCATGTTATCCTAGTACCTAAATAGCAATATTTACTTACCTGCCAACCACGAAACACTCGCATCTGATAGATAAGTTGAATAATATCACGTGTACAAAAGCAACTTATGGAAATGTAAACTGAATCTACTGTATTTCACTTATATCTATTGCAGAAATCTAGTGTTATTACAATTTTTGTTTCGGAAAAACAGTTTTGATGGTCATTCTTATAATATTTATTTTACATACGTGCATCTTGTTCTAACTCGATGGCAGTAGCATACTAAAATCTCTCAAAAATAGGCTTATTTGAAAACTTTTAAACCTATTGTGTAATCATTCATAATCGTGCCCACTGTCAATTCACTAAATAGCAACCGTGATTTGGCGCTATAAAGTATTTTTTGTGATAATTTTTTATGAACTCAGTTTCCAGTAATTGTGCTATTTCAGGCTGTATGGATGCGTTTTACTACGGTAATTTCTTTAGATTAACCATCTCGTTGTACGAGATATTATATCCTATTTTAAAAATAATACTAATTTTCAACCACGAATAATCCACATCTCTTCCATAAATGAATAATATCTTATGTAAAAATGCTTCGGTTATCATTCTGTAGTTAAAAGGTAACTTGTATCAAAATAAATTCTCATTTATTTCAATAAAATATTAAAATCACCCAATAAAATATTGTGGCAAAATAGTCTGAATTATTTGAATTTTATTATTTTGATATTCTTTAAAATTTAGTTGCTAGGTTACAGTTAAATTAAAGAGGAAAATAAAAATAAATGCATTTTAAAAATTGCAGAAAATGATAGAATAAAATGTATTATATTATTAGAACAGATGTATAAAATTGCACCAAAAATTATACACCTAATTTAAAAAATCTGACGAATGTATTAACAAAATTTGAAATTAATTTGAATAATTTAAGACCTGACTTGACAAATTTTAGCCTTCATAACTTACCGTTTAAATACATTAATCAAATGGGACATTTTATTTTCAACGACTGAAAAAATTCAAAATCGTCTGAATTCCCATAGGAAAGCATTATGATAAAAAAAGAAATGTTCTATATTTTCCGAACGAATGAACCAAATGTAACTAAAAACTATACAGCTAATTCCGGGTATCTCACCAACATACCTACCAAAAATCAAACTAATCGGATCATTTTTACGGCAGTTATCGCGGAACAGACAGACAGACAGACAGACAGACAGACAGACAGACAAACAGACAGACACCAAAAACTTTTCGGGTCTCAACAGTAAGCCTTCACTGACGTTTCGGCAATTACCCATGGTAAAGTTCAATTTTAACTTAGATTTTAATCAGAAGTTTAATCAGTCACAGTAGCGCCTTTTAAATATCGTATATTCACACAGAGCTAATTGCATTCTGTTAGCCATTGGAGAAATTATTTTTCAACCGCTCAATGTTTTACGGAATTACAGTTTTCCTTGCTTTTGTTTTTAACACAAATAAACTCATATTCAGGGCTATGCAAAGAACAAGGTACACAGCTGTTTATGGTAGGCAATTGATGTAAGTGCGATTTAAGTGTTGTTATGCGTTTATTTACCTAAATTAAATTTTTGCTTAATACGTAGTGTGTAGAAAAGTCTTTAGATAATGTACAGGGTTGTACAAAATAATTCGACTGCATTTTTATCTATTTTCGAAATTTGATAAAAATCAATTTACGCACTGAACTAAAATTTGGTATGTTCTGTATACTGTATGCGAATTTACATATCAGATTTGAACAATTTGAAATTCAATTTGAAATTTCAAAATGTATATTCAAATTTAATTTTAATCAGAAATTTAATCAGTCGCAGTAGCGCCTTTTAAATATCGTATATTCACACAAAACTAATTGCATTCTGTTAGCCATGTGATGAATTATTTTTTCAACCGTTCAATGTTTTACGGAATTATAGTTTACCTTGCTTTTTTTTAACATACATAAACTCATATACTGGGCTATGCAAATAACAAGGTACACAGCCGTTTATGGTTGGTAATTGGTGT
The DNA here is from genome assembly GCA_963931845.1 of Maratus michaelseni. NCBI lineage: Eukaryota > Metazoa > Arthropoda > Arachnida > Araneae > Salticidae > Maratus > Maratus michaelseni. The sequence continues at coordinate 315,413,929 of OZ007595.1, read as the reverse complement.
AAGTTCGATTTAGGTTGTGTCATGCGTTTATATACATAAATTACATTTTAGCTTAATACGTGCTGTGTATAAATGTCTTTAGATAATATACAGGGCTGTACAAAGGAATTCGACTACATTTTCATCTATTTTTGAAATTTGCTAAACATCAATTTACGTACTGAACTAAAATTTAGCATGCCCTGTATTCTGTATAGTCCAGTAGAAATAGCATTTTACCTTACAATATTCGGGTAGTTCTGATTTTTGGATATGTTGTAAAGGTTGACCCTCAAATAAAAAAACAAGTTTTCGACCTTCTAGACCTTGTGCGTTTTTCACAATATTGAAAAAAAACAATATTTTTCGGCACTTTTTTCGATTTTTCTTAAATAACTCAATTTTAGTGCATTTTACAGAAAAAGCACTTTCACCATTTTGTAGAGCATAAAATTCTCTATAACATGCAGCATTCATGTTTGTAAATTGTCCAAATAGGGGGTAAGATACGGAGTCGGGAAAATAGTGTAAAATTTGCAAAAAGTGCAAAAATCCACAAATGACGTTAGTTTTTGCTTAATAACCTACTTTTAATGCGTTTCATTTGTCATTATAAAGTTTGTAAAAGATGAAGTAGTCTATAAATTTCATTTATTCGATTATTAAATATCTATAATAGACTTTAAAAATTAAAATAATACAATTTATGGTTAAAACAAAAAAATACTGCGTCATTAATTTAAAATGAGCTTTTATTTTTGATATTGATTAAACGATGCAATTAATTAATTATAGTATGTAGAATAATAGGTGACTGTTGAATAGTTGAGGGGGGGGGCGAAGTTAACCAAGAAACCTAGTCGGTAGACATAGGTGCAGGGCCAAGAATTCAAAGTCGAAAATAAAATTAATAGATGGGAATAATATAAAAAATACTTGAAAGATAAATAAGTTATAATTTAGAAATTTTAAAAAGGGAAAGGATTATCTAAGGCCGAAACTAAGGGAGGTGGGAGCAAAAGGAGCATGTGGTTTGGGCGCTAGAATGGAATAGATTTTTCTTAAATAACTCAATTTCAGTGCATTTTACAGAAAAAGCATTTCCACCATTATGTAGAAGATAAAATTCTCTACAACTTGCAGTATTCATGTTTTTAAATTGTCCAAATAGGGGGGGGGGGGTGAGATACGGAGCTGGGAAAATAAGGTTAAATTTGGAAAAAATGAAAAAATCCACAAATGACGTTATTTTTTGTAATAACCCACTTTTAGTGCATTTTAGAAACAAAACTGTCATAATCAACTCTTTAGAGCATGAGATAGTCTATAGTTTCATTTATTAGATAATTAAATATTGGTAATAGACCTTAAAAATCACAGCAAAAATATTTTGGGTGAAAACAGGAAAACACCGCCTGACAAGTTATTAATTTAAAAAACGAGCTTTTACTTTTGATATTGAAAACACGATGTGGTTAATTAATTATAGAATGCACAATAAATTAATCAACAAATACATAGTAAGTATTATATAGTCGCTTTGTCATATATGTTTCCTTTTTCTGCTGCTTGGCCCTGGTAATGATACCATCGTCTCAGATACTTCATCTTCCGTCTCTGTACTTGACGCGATTGGTTGTTCTAGGTCATCAAAGTCCTCAAGATCAGGTATAATATCAGGAGCGTTGCCACATAGTTGGTTGTGGACCTTCACACAGATAACTGAGCGGAGCTGGTCCATTCATCATGGTGACTGGAATGAGCCCATGACCACCCCACTTCCAGCCGCATTCGAGAGGATTCTTTTCGTTTCCCAGCCAGGTCTGAATGCATGATATTCAGCAGCATCACAAGTAGGTGGTAGTCTAGCTAAATTTAATTTAATATTGTTAGCTGCTCTAGCGAAGCTGACATACCGCAATACATTCAAGTTTTGGTTGGGATCACCTCCATACAGGGCAAGAAGTACACCTTCTGTGGCTTCAACAAGTTTGTGCCTCTCTGCATTTGAGTCTTTAAAGTTTTGAACTTTTTTGGTTCAGGTATGGGTTCCGCAGCTAGAGAAGCCACAAGAACAAGAAAGTCCATGTCTTCACCATTGACAATGGCAGCATCGTAATCACGGGCTTAGGAAATAGCTGTGTTCACTATTAGCACAACTGAATCTTCATTGGCCTGCGTAGTGATGATTTGTGCTTTTTCAAATTCATTTCGAAGCATATGAATGAAAAGTTCTTTATTTTTTTCATTCCCCAAAAATTTTTCTTGTGGCATCTGTGGAAATATAGTCTCATTGAACTTAACCTCAGCAGAAGTATGAATCTTCAAGCGACGAGCACTTTCTGCACTTTTTATACTTTTTTGATTACGTTCAGGATAAGTTTCTAATATTTTCTTTATTTTAAAATTTAAAACTGAATTCAAAACACCGGAAAAAAATTCTCCTTAATACAGGTTTCCATCTTATTAGGTATAAATGTTGTTATTATTTCTGTTGGAACTAACATTCTCAAACTGAGATACATTTACCATCAATGTAAACTTTGACTAACAAAAATATGTGGGACAAATGAATACAAACACGACAAACCAAATCTTCATCGTGCGCCCTCTTCTCCTTCCATTCTAGCGCCCGGCCCACATGCTTCTTTTGCTCCCACCACCCTTAGTTTCGGCCTTAGATACTCCTTTTCCTTTTTAAAATTTCTAAATTATAACTTATTTATCTTTCAGGTAATTTTTTACATTATTCCCAGCTATTAATTTTACTTTCGACTTTGAATTCTTGGCCCTGCACCTATGTCTACCGTTTAGGTTTTTTTGTTAACTTCGCTTTCCCCCCCCCTAAACTATTCAACAGTCACCTATTATTGTACATACTATAATTAATTAATTGCATCGTTTAATCAATATCAAAAATAAAAGCTCGTTTTTAAATTAATGACTTGTAAGACGGTATTTTTTTTGTTTTAACCATAAATTGTATTATTTTGATTTTTAAAGTCTATTATAGATATTTAATGATCTAATAAATGAAACTTATAGACTACTTCATGCTTTAAAAACTTTATAATGACAAATAAAACGCACTAAAAGTAGGTTATTAAGCAAAAACTAACGTCATTTGTGGATTTTTGCACTTTTCGCAAATTTTACCCTATTTTCCCGGCTCCGTATCTCACCCCCTATTTAGACAATTTACAAACGTGAATACTGCATGTTGTAGAGAATTGTATGCTCTAAAAAATGGTGAAAGTGCTATTTCTGTAAAATGCACTGAAATTGAGTTATTTAAGAAAAATCGAAAAAAGTGCCGAAAAATATTGTTTTTTTTTTTTCAATATTGTGAAAAACGCACAAGGTCTAGAAGGTCGAAAACTTAGTTTTTTTATTAGAGGGTCAACCTTTACAACATATCCAAAAATCAAAACTACCCGAATTTTAGCAAGGCAAGGTCCTTTTTACACTATTTCTACTGGACTAGTATGCGAATTTACAGATGAGAGCTGTACAAACTAATTCCAAAACTTTTCTGGATTATGGAAGGTGATTGCTAAAACTGTATTTTTAAATGTGCAAGTGTTTTCTAAACTTTTTACTAACTTATCTTCTTTCGCATTATTTAACGGTGGAGTTTCGTTCGAATTTTCAGGATGTTTTGGAAAGTGTTTCACAATCTATACTTGACGCATGACATTTTGTTGTTGTTGTTTTTTTCTTTTAATGAACCAGTAGTAAATCTATACCACAGTACTACGCAGAGAGAAAAATACGTCATCATTATTTTGATTTTCTTGTTACCTCCATAGAGAATTATAAAATGTTAATTCAGTCTCTAAAATCTTTTTTGAAAGACTTAGGGAAGTGCCGGGCAGCTTGGGACAGGTTTAGATTATTGACTTTTTCTTAAATTTTCTTTTCTCTCAATACATACTCCATGAATGTATACTAAACTTAATCTAGTAAAAATATAGCGGATTTCCGAGATTGTTGTAGTAATGGTTTATGTGTATTGGTAAGTTATAAAATAAAAGTCAATTAAATAAGTAGAACTAGTATAGACAAAACGTTTGCCTCAAATGACCATTAGGGTCAGAAAATAAACAGAATATTGAATGCTTTTTCTGCTACTTTTTCAGTTGCTTTGTGCTAAAGATATTCATATATATATAATATTTCTGATGTCAGCATCCCGTTTTGTATGCAAATTATAGCGATGAATGTGGTAACATACGAAATATTTTTTTACAGGCTTTTGACATAGTAAACTTTTCGTTGTTGGATTTAAAATCTGTAGTCAATTAAAAATCAATAATAAAAAATTTATCCGCCAACAATCTCAAAAAATGTAGTACGGAAGCCGCGCAAGGGTTTTGTAGTCTCTCTGTAATATACAGGTTGATTGTATTTTAAATTATTTTACTTCACAATTTTCCACTGATACCGCGCTTCTGATAAACCGGTACAGTTTTCGCATGAGATGTGCCGTATCAGTAAACGCACACTGTACATGTCTAATTTTTAAAAAGTCTATAATATTTTCCTACTAACGTTCTCTTGAGATGGCACTGTTCGTTTCTCACTTTAATTTTTCAATGGAACTACCATGATTATTCCATAAAACGCAAAAAATTATTAAATATATTGATATATCTTAATAATATCTTGATATAATCTGATTAAATATACGATAAATCTAATTGGTGCATTTTCGTGTCAGAATGCGGAAACATGTAGGGTAAAATTTTAGTCACTCTGTAATTTTCTGAACGATCATGTTAAGCATCAAATACTATCCAATTCAAGAAAGGACACTATTCCGTAAGTTGGATAAAATTTTGTGAATACAAGATATGCTGATAAAAATTAAACCGATAGAGTAAACACAAAATTTATTAACAATTGCATGCATTTAAAAAAAAAACTAAACATTTTATTGTACTGTTCCATTATAATTTTTTTCCAGAAAAGTTCTAAACAAGATATGCGTTTTGATTTTTGCTTTATCTTACAAAAAATATTTACGAATTATCGGATAACCTCGAACTTACTCATGGAATACTTTCTTTTGAAAAAAGAATGGTGCCATTATTTTTCCTTTATTGATCTGTACAACCCTGATAATGAAAAGCAGACGATCATAAAAAAAATTATTCTTACTTTCGTCTTTCTTTACAAGAAGAATGTACTGGATTCATGAAAATTTTCGACTTCAGGTTTTCAATGGATTTATGCGTTTTATAAGGTCCTGAACACGATTTGAGAGTCTGTGACTCTGTCTGTCTATCGTTATGTGACAAAAAATTTGTGGGCGCTCTATCTCAATAACTAATGCATTAAATTTAATAAAACTTTATATTCAGTTATTCCCTGATATAAATTGGTGCTGATTAGTTTTTGATGAAAGTCGCCCAGCAGGTGGCGCTGCTATGCTGCATTTTTTGTGATTACCGAAAAAGCTCTATCTCAAGAACTACTGCACTTATTTTCATCAAACTTCAGATTCAGTTAGACCATCTCATAAATAGACATTGATTACGTTTTAGTGTAGATATCCCCACATGGGACGCTGTTATACCAATTTTTTTCATAATTTTTACGTTAGCTATATCTCAAGAACTAATGCTCGGAATTTCATCAAACTTCAGATTCTGTTAGACCTTAACATAAATAGATACTGCTTATGTTTTGCAGTAAACAGCCCATCAGGTGGCGCTGCTATGCTACTTTTTTAATTATAATCACGATAACTATATCTTCAGAACGAATGCATGGATTTTAATCAAACTTCAGATTCAAACTTCAGATGTTGACATAAGTTGTTGTTGATTAGGTTTTGGTATAAATCTCCTATGCTGCATTTTTCAGGATTTACATGATTTTAGCAATAGTGATATCTCAAGAACTAATGCACGGAATTTAATAAAACTTTATATTCAGTTAGACCTTGCTATAAATTGGTTCTGATTCTTTTCAGTGTATGAGAAACCTGCGTGAGATAGAAGAAAGTTTTGGGATTGACACATCCGACTAGTTACATTTAATTTGGTAACAACTTTAACCTATATGTAAGCAGAACAAGAACGAAAAATCATGCGTCAAGCATAGATTATGTAAAACTTTCCAACGCTTCCAAAATAATTTTACAAATCATACCGTTTAATAAGCTAAAAGATAACATCTAAGTAATCCGAATACTTCTCATCAGCCCTGTATAGGATCTATAGATTTGTATATATACTACATAGGATGCTAAATTTTAGTTCAGTTAGGAAACGCGTAGCACAGTTTAAAATTCTCCGTCTGGAGTTAAATAATACGGAAATGCGTTCGCGAACTTTTGTGCTTCCCTGTATAGGATCTACAGAATTTATACACACCACGTAATAGACAAAAAGCGAGTTAAAATTAAAATCGCGTTCAGTAACTTAAAACGCACTTCCAGCAATTATTGTTAACAGACAGTAGAGAATTCTTTTGTGTGTCCCTGTAAATGAACGATGACTGCTATACACACAATATTCTGTAGTAAGCCTCTTGTAATGCACCTTATATAAATTTCAATGCGTTTAAAATAGGGAAACATTATTTAAATAAACCGCAGACGATTTTTCTCCATAGACGTAATGTAACGGAATTCTTTTGACTGTCCCTGTAAAGTAACTATAAGTGCTATGCACACACTATTCCATATTAAGCTTCTTCTAATGCACCTTAGTGATATATATAAATTTCAATGCGTTTAAAATAGTGAAACATTATTTAAATAAACCTCAAGTGACTTTTCCCCATAGGCCGCAATGTAATGGAATTCTTTTGAGTGTCCCTGTAAAAAAAGTATAAGTGCTACACACTTCCGTTGAAATAGGGAACATGCTATAGATAACGACTATCATATATAAAAATTGCAGAGCAATCCGAGCATATTTGCGGGAGTTAGAGCACGGACAGACGGCAGACGGCAGACGGCCAGACGGCAGACGGCCATACGGCCAGACGGCAGACGGCCATACGGCCAGACGGCAGACGGCCATACGGCCAGACAAACCGAAGTCATAAACACTTTTCAACTAGGTTGGAAAGTGTTAAAAAAGAGTTATTTTTGTTGGCAAATAATTCATTTCCAATAAATGAACTCTTCTATCAAACTATAAATTTACCTGTGTTGTAAAGAAATTATTCCCGAAATAAATCATGAATTTAAAATTTTTATTTTACAAATACTATGTTTAAAAGAAAATCTTTTAAAAAATAAATACAGATATAAATTCGTCATACTTCATTTTGTCGATAATTTAACTTAAGCACTCCTATGGCAGGGATAACAAGTTAGTGCTCTAAGAAGACCTCAATGCACGCTCTGGAAGTTATTGTTTTTCAATCTCACTTAGCGAACATCATCTTACGAACATCCATCTTAAAATCTCCAATTTATGTTTTGTATGTATAAGTTTATAAGTTTCCGTAATCTTCAAGCGTCAAATTAAACACAATATTATGCAATGGTATTCTGGTAAACGGCTTACCCTAGTAATTTTTTCTGAAAAAAAAAAGTACATTTCTTCAGGGGGGGCTATGCCCTTCTAAACCCCCATAGCTTCATTAATTTTAGATTCGCAATTTACTTTGAAAGTGCTATATAATGATTGTAGTATATCTTGATTTTCCTTTTACACTGTGATTTTATTAGAATAAAAAACAAATTGGACAGGGTCTTTGTGTTATACTAATATCCAAATGGCAATATTTACTTCTCTGCCAATTTTGAAATATCTGTTTCTGATGGAGAAGTTGTTAAAGGTATTTGTGGAAATGTAAACGGAACTTATTGACAGTTTTGTTTCGGAAAAAGAGTTTTGTTGGTCATTACTATTGGGAAACCCTAATAAATAATCACCCAATTTAAGAAAGAAATATGTTACATCAGTGATCTCCAACCGAGAATCGTAATAGGAGATGTGTATTGCATCATCCTAAAGTGCATCGGCTGACGCAATGACTTTTTTCTTTCCCTGTAATAACCAGAGACAATTGCATCATTCAAAAACTGAACTTTCTCATCCAAAGGACTAATAAACTCACTTTTCATCTCTCTCTTGATCTGAACGGATCAGAATGTAAAAAAAAACTAAATAATTACGAGGAGCAAAAATGTTAATCTCCTCAATTTTTTGTATAGATCTAATACTTATTAAAGCAATTCTTTAACCAGTTAACAAGTTTTAAACTCAATACGAAACCATGCATTTTGTTTATAAAATCTTTACTAATTACAATTTTATCTTAAAGTAATGTAGGAAATAGCAAAGAAATATTTTAGTGCATTTTCGTTATGGATACACCCAGGATTTACACTATTGGATTAAACTGCTCGATGTGCCTGACCCTGCTCTTACGCCGAAATAGGTCAGCTGAAAAACTTTCCTTACCATTTGTTTGTTTTCTGAAGTATTACAGATTAGTGCGCGCTACTGAGTTTCCTGATGATATTTAGTTTAATGCTTTGTATCTCGCAAATTCGCAACAATTTGATTATGTTACACTGTTATGAAATCTTTTAAAACAAAGCAGGCTGGCAATAAATAACTACATAAATAAAATAAAATAAAATAAAAACATCGAGATTTGAAAAAAAAATGGCTTCGTTTAGCAATAGCCAATTAATCGAGAAATTAAATTCTCAAAATTATTCGAATTGGCGCTTTAAAATAGAGATGATGCTTATAAAAGAGGAATTGCTAGAAGTTACAACAGAAAATCCCCCAGAACAACCCAATGCTGATTGGATTAAGACAGATAAAAAGGCCAGAGCTTTAATAAACCTCACCATTGAAGATGATCAAATAGTGCACGTCAAGCACTTAAATAGCGCAAAAGAGACGTGGACCGCGCTTAAAGAAATTCATGAGAGATCAAACCTCTCCAGCAAATTGTTCTTATTGAGGAAACTATATAGCACTAAATTAAATGAAAATGGAAACATAATAGTCCATATAACTAAAATTTTAGAACTAGTGGATAAACTATCAGCCATCGGGGAAAACATAAGTGACTCCCATATTTCAGCACTATTATTGTGCTCACTGCCCCACTCATATGACACATTAATCACCGCCCTTGAGGCAAGACCCGAACAAGAATTAACCCCCGCTTTCATTAGAAGAAAGTTGACCGATGAATATACCCGAAGAATAGAAAATTCAGAAAATTCGGAAAACACATCGAAAGCATTTAAAACTAAAAAAAGATACGGAAATGCAGATAATAAAAAAGACGCAAAGTTTTGTTCGCATTGCCGAATGAGAAACCATTCAAATTCCCAATTTTGGTTCCAAAAAGGAAAAAATACCAAAACATACGCTTAAAATAACAAAAGCTATAAAAATAAAAATCATTCTACTTCACTATGCTTTGCGAAAAATTAAGAGATTAAAACAGAAAATATAGCTTTTCTAGTAGAAAATACAGAAAAACATACATGGGTCGTGGACAGTGGCAGTTCCACACACGTAACAAATTCTAAAGATATGTTAACGAATTTTAAAGAACTGACAGAAACTCAAATAACTGTAGCAAATGGAAGTAAATTAGAATCTTACGGTTCCGGTGAAGTGATTATAGAAAATGGTAAAAGTAACGGCCAAATTATACTGAAAGAGGTACTATATGTCCCTGAAATAGAATCAAACCTTTTATCCGTAAGTAAAGCAACCAAGAATGGTTGTAATGTTATTTTCGAGAAAAATCATTGCTACATAAATTATAAAAATAAAACAATCCTCGAAGGCACATTAAAGAATAACTTATATGAAATTCAACTCGTGTACAACAAAACCACCAATTGCACGAATCTTACACACACATGTAAAAACTCCAACTGCATAGAAACGTGGCATAGAAGGATGGGTCACCGAAACTATCAAACAATTAAAACAATTACGTCCAAACAATTAGTAAACGGAATTAAATTAGGTAACTGTAAGCACGAAAGTATTTGTGAGGTATGCATAGAAGCAAAAACCAGCGAGACCCCATATCCAAAATCGGCCGAATACAGAGCGAAGAGAAAATTGGAATTAATACACTCCGACGTTTGTGGTCCGATTCAGACACCTACAATAGGCGGAAAAACCTATTTCGTAACATTCATAGACGACTATTCAAGATTCTGTATCATATATTTAATGTCTAAAAAGAGCGAAGTGTTTAAAAAATTAAAAGACTATGTCGCGACCGTACACAATAAATTTGGAAGAATGCCGAACGCAATCAGATCCGATAATGGAGGTGAGTATACGAGCTCAGAAATGGAACAATATCTTAAAGATAATGGAATCGAACACCAATTAACAGTTCCACAATCACCGAGCTAGAATGGCGTTGCGGAGCGTAAGTACAGATCGTTATTAGACATGACAAGAAGCATGTTATTGGAAGCGAATTTACCTCATAAACTATGGGGAGAGGCTATAAGCACTGCTAACCATTTATAAAACCGGCTTCCAACCAGGCCAAATGATAAAACTCCATATGAACTTTGGTTGAATCGAAAACCAAACCTACACTATTTAAAAGTCTTTGTCTGTATAGCTTACGCTTACGTACACAAGACAAAACGCGGAAAATTAGACAGCAGAACTGAACAAGTAACTTTTGTTGGTTACGACAACCGCTCTAAAGCGTACAAACTTTATATGAAAGACGGAAGAGTAATACTTTCCCGATCGGTCAAATTCGTCGAAAACAAGTTCTTAAATGCTAAAAATGATGTAAATTTAAATTCAAACGAAATTACATTAAGCAAAAATGAACAACCAAGAACCAGCGATACAAGTAACATAGAAATAAGCATTTCACCCACTCCTTGTGAACCAACCGCGTCCCAACAACAACAACAAACACTCGAACCCCGTAGATCACAAAGAACAAACAGAGGCGTACCACCTGATAGATTTGCATACACCGTAAAATATGAACCGATCAACGAACCTAAAAGTTGGAAAGAAATGTTAGAAATCGAAAATCCGGAAGAAAAGAAAAACTGGCTAATCGCTACACAGGACGAAATTAACTCCCTAAAAGAAAATAAAACTTGGATACTAGTAGATCCACCGCAAGGAAAAAGAGTAATTGGTTCCGAATGGACTTATAAAGCTAAATACGACGAAACGGGAAAAATAAAACGGTATAAAGCTCGATTGGTAGCAAAGGGTTTTTTACAAAAGTACGGAGAAAATTATGACGAAACCTTTGCCCCAGTTGTGACACACACTACGATCAGAGCATTCCTAACCGCAGCAGCGTATCATAAGTTAGAAGTAAAACATTTAGATATAAAGACAGCTTTTTTACACGGCGATCTAGAAGAAGAGATTTATATGGCTCAACCAGAAGGTTACGTTGTTTATAACGAACGCAATAAAGTGTGCAAATTGACAAAAGCCATCTATGGGCTTAAACAGGCAGCAAGAGCCTGGCACACAAAAATAAGCGAAACACTAAATAAGCTAAACTTTACACAAAGTACTGCAGATAATTGTTTATTCACCCGCGGAATAGAGGAAAACACAGTTTACATAATTTTGTATGTGGATGACATCCTCATAGCTGGAAAAGAGAAACAAATCGAAGAAATAATTCTAAGCCTAAAATCACAATATACATTAAATGATTTAGGACAGGTAAACAATTATTTAGGAATTAAAATCGACAAAATCGAAAACGATTTACTCTGAACCAAAAATCTAAAATTGAAGAAATTGCGAGAAAATTTAATCTTGAAGAATCCAAACCCTATAGTACACCCATGGATACAGGATACTTACGTCTTGAAAACGACGACAAACAAATGCCCAACAATACACAATATAGAAAGGCCATTGGAGGATTACTTTACATAGCAACCATAACAAGACCCGACATTACCACAGCCACTAATATATTAAGCAGAAAATGTGAAAGTCTCACCGAAAGGGATTGGAAGGCTGTAAAACGAATAATAAGATACTGGAACTCAACAAAAGATTTAAACTTAATTTTAAGCACCGAATCAGATCCAATCTTCGAAGCATACTCTGATGCTGACTGGGCAGGCGACGTTAAAACGAGAAAATCAACTAGCGGCAACATTTTCCTACTAGGGAAAAATTCTATTCAGTGAAATTCAAAAAGATAGACTTGCATAGCCCAATCCTCTGCGGAAGCGCAGTATATTTCTGCCGCAAATGCTACTCAAGAAATTGTGTGGATCATTAAACTTCTTGAAGACTTAAATTTACCACAAAAACTCCCTATCAAATTACATGAGGACAATACATCTTGCATCAAAATGATAGAATCCGATAAACATACAAATAGAAGCAAGAATATCGATATAAAGTATCATGTAATAAAACATCTGAAAGAATCAGGAACTATAGAACTAATCTATTGCCCAAGTAAAGAGATGATAGCCGATATCATGACCAAGCCCGCGCCTAAACCTGACTTTCTGCGGAACAGACTGAAACTAAAACTCCAGAACTTTCAACCATTGGGCGATTAAGGGGGAATATTGGAAAACCCTAATAAATAATCACCCAATTTAAGAAAGAAATATGTTACATCAGTGATCTCCAACCGAGAATCGTAATAGGAGATGTGTATTGCATCATCCTAAAGTGCATCGGCTGACGCAATGACTTTTTTCTTTCCCTGTAATAACCAGAGACAATTGCATCATTCAAAAACTGAACTTTCTCATCCAAAGGACTAATAAACTCACTTTTCATCTCTCTCTTGATCTGAACGGATCAGAATGTAAAAAAAACTAAATAATTACGAGGAGCAAAAATGTTAATCTCCTCAATTTTTTGTATAGATCTAATACTTATTAAAGCAATTCTTTAACCAGTTAACAAGTTTTAAACTCAATACGAAACCATGCATTTTGTTTATAAAATCTTTTCTAATTACAATTTTATCTGAAAGTAATGTAGGAAATAGCAAAGAAATATTTTAGTGCATTTTCGTTATGGATACACCCAGGATTTACACTATTGGATTAAACTGCTCGATGTGCCTGACCCTGCTCTTACGCCGAAATAGGTAAGCTGAAAAACTTTCCTTACCATTTGTTTGTTTTCTGAAGTATTACAGATTAGTGCGCGCTACTGAGTTTCCTGATTATATTTAGTTTAATGCTTTGTATCTCGCAAATTCGCAACAATTACATGATATTTAGATGTAAGATCTTATCTAAATACATTCTAATCTACTTTATAGCAATAGAATGCTAAAATAACCCAAAATTAGGCATTTATGGACGCCTATTGAGTAATCATCCCTAATCGTGTCTATTGCAAATTGACTATTTTAGTAAATGTGATTTGGCGCTGTAAAGTGGTTTCTGCGATAGACATTTAATAGTATTAATTTTCAATTTAAACCGTAATGTTACTCAAATTGATCATATTTGATGCAAATATAACTTGTCAACCCGATCACGAAAGATTAGCTAACCTTTTACTTCTCTCATCCAGTCATTTGCTTTATCTTTCCTAATCGGGATATTTTAATGATTTTTTATTTACTTTGAAATACAGCTGCTAGGAAACTGATAAAAGGTGAAGAGAAAAAAATGAAAAATGAATCGTGTCAAATATATACAGTGGTAAAACAAAACATTCTATATTATTCAAACAGATGTGTAAAATTTCACCGCAAGTTTTAAACGTAATTTAAAAAATCTGACAAATGTATTAACAAAATTTCAAATTAATCGGAATAATTTAAGACAGCTTTTGGGAAATTGTAGCATCTATAATTTAACAATTAAATTAGTTTCACAAATGCGCCATTTTTTTAAATTAATGAATGAAAATCGCCTGAATTGCCGTAGAAAAACATTATGGTGTAAAAGAATATGTTCTATGTTTTTATAACGAGTATATCAAATTTAACCAAAAGCTATACAGCTGAATACCTCACCAACTTTCCTATTTCATTGCATGCTATTCGGATGTTTTTGTGTCTGTTATCGCGGAACAGACAGACAGACATAAACCAAAAACATTCCAAATCTCCACAGTAATCCTCAACTGGCGTTTCGGCAATGATATGGGAATGTTTTTAGTAGAATGTTGAATTTCAATTTCTATAAGTTTCTTTGGAACAAGATATTGTATTCAACTTATCCATCAGATAAAGGTGTTTCGTGATTGGCAGGTAAGTAAATATTGATATTTGGTTATTAATATAACATAAAATGCTTATCCTAATAAAATCACACTGTAAAAAAAGGACATGATATAATCATTCGCACAGTCAATAAGAAATTATAAATGTAAATTTGATGAAGCTTCAGGGATAATGGAGGTAGAGCCCAAATTTTGAAAAAAAAATTACTTTTTTATCTAAAAAAATTACAAGCAGAAGCAGTTTATCGGAAATTTTTAGAATAATTGCATAACACCGTGTTTAATTTAACTCTTGTAATTTTTGAAACCTTCGAATTAATTTACATGCTTATAAATATTTATGTAATTTAAAAACTTTAAATTGCGGTTTGTGGGATTTTGAATATTTTGTAAAGTTTGATTAAAAACAAAGATTGCAGAGCTGACGTTGATGCTCTTGATCTACAGATTTCCTGATTGGTGTAATGTTGAATTAACCTTTAAAACTTCACATACTCTTCTGAAATTAGTAGGACTCAGTTTTAAAAAAAATAATAATAATCATGAGAATAGTACAAACGATTAGAATTTTTCAACGTAGAACCCTTCCGCATCTACACACAACGAGATTACCAGTTTTCGTACGCCTCCATGAACGCCCGGACCGGAATGCTGTTTAGCTACCTCGTCACGGCCTGTTGAACCGCCTCTACCGAACCGTGATGCTTCCTCTTGAGCGTCGGTTTTATACTCTGGAATAGGAAAAAGTCAGGCGGGGCCAAGTCGGGGCTGTAGGGGGAATGAGGCAGCGTTGCCACATTGTGCTGGGCAAGATACTCCATTACGCAAAACGCTGTCTGGCTCGGTGCGTTGTCATGGTGCCGCCGCCAATTGTTGGAGATTGCTAGGCGGACACGAACAATGCGTTTTCGCAGTCTTGTGATTACTTCCATGTAAATTTTTCACTTGCAACACATTTTCTTTGGTCTTGCTGGTCGAAGGGCGTCTGGAGCGGTCGTCGTATTACACTCTTCCCCTATCTTCTTAGAACAGCTTCTGCCACTCAAAAACCCCCGATCTACCCATGGCAGTATCACCACAGGCCTCCTTAATCATGTCGTGAGTCTCTTTGCCCGTTTCACCAAGCTTTACATAAAATTTGATCGCGTATCGCTGCTCCAGAAAACGCTCCATGATTTTCCGTGACGAGGCATTTCGACAGGGGTTCACAGTACAAGCGACCTGCTCTCTTCAACGGCCGAGATCCTACTGCCGATTTTTCCCAGCATTCCTAATATCCCCCTACACCGATCGTGCGCGCGCAGACCACCTCTCGTCTGCCCGTTCGCTCAGGAAAAAAACAGTCCTACTACTTTCAGAACAGACCCTGTGTAAGTACAATTTATGCAATAAAAATTAACTTTTTTTACGAACGTTTTTCGGTACGTACGTTTTTAATCTCCCTCTTACTGTCACACATGTACTGAAGTTAAATTTCTTCTGAACTTGTAATTTTTTTTTAAAAATCAGAACTATTTATTAAAAGTTATCACAAATTTACAAATTATCTTTATACACATGTGTAAAAATACTGACTATTTTACTAAGCACGTGGGCTTTTCTTTTATTTTCATTTCTTTCTTTTTTTTTTTAGAATTTTTATATTACGAGCATCGTGAATAATCGTGGTGGAGCTTATTTTATGATTTGTGGAGATATAAACTGCTTACATAAATTGAATGGAATCAGATTATTATCGCCAATATGCTTTCAATTTAACGAACATTACAAAAATAAATAAAGAGTTGTAATATATACAGAATGGAAGCAAATTTGTTACTTCTAATTGCGCAAATACAGAAATCAGGAAGAAGTATATTACAAATTTGAAATTCGTGCATATTGTTAATATGAATTTCTATTTAAATGTTCATTTGTATTACTTTTTATGGGGGTTGGTCAACATATTTCTTAATGGATTGTTTAAATTGCAAAGAACACTTTTTTCAAAATACGTATAATTTTAAAATTATTTTTTGAAAAACATGCACATACAACCTATAAACATTTTAACACATATAGATTTCTAGAAGTTTCAATTATGCTAATGTAAAATTACAGCTCACACTATCAAGTAGTTTTAGGGTTTTGCTTAGAAAAAGATTTGCAACGATTAATACGATTAACGCATAATTCTTAAACTATTTAACCTAATGCCGTTTGGCATCCTAATCTAAAATGAACCGGAGCATTTAACTATGATGTCAAAATTAGGAGTTAGCGTTCAAATGTTTAGAGTTTGATACAATTTTTATACGTAGAGGACCCCCTAAGCAACATTTATTGATAGTATTTATCAATAGACGTCATTACTAGTCGATTGGTACCAGTCGCATTTTTATGCGATGACTTATGGCAAATTCAGTAGGATGCGTTATCTTTTTTTTTCCTGACAACTGTTCACAATGCGACGAAATTTGTTTGAATCCAAAATATACAAAAAAAAAAAATGTAATTATTTTATGAAAAGTTTTAAATTGCATTTATATTGACCTACAAAAGCTGAAGATAACATCATCTGTATATATGCGTTTACTTTCCAAATTACAAAAAAAAAAAAGTTCTGCACTAGCAAATAAAAAGTACTTACTTTTTTTTAAATCACTGTTTAATTTCAAGTATCGAATTTTTTATGGAGAAAAGCATAGCTTGAAAAGAAATACATATCAAATTCGAATATATTATTTCTAGTGAAGGTAACTTATTCTTTAAGGATGTTCTGAAATCCAAATTGGTTGCTTTCAGACGGATTTTGTAATTCTTTTTGTTCTGATACGCATGTAATTAGCAGGTGCTTTTATTCCGTAACCAAACTGTTTTTTTTTTTTGTAAAATCAGAAGATTATTCATAAAATGCGGTCTTAGTTGGCGTTTTGAACCGAATATCCGTTTCAAAAAGCACAAGAGCGGGAAAATGTAACGGTATAAAACTAGTCGTTGGGGGCCACCGTAATACTTACTCATCATGGATATGCATAATGTAAAATATTAAAATAAAGCATGTGTACAACTAGTTATAAAATGCATTGCAATTCGAATAAAACCGTGGCTTGATGACGTCATACACTTTAAATGCTCTGTTACTGAATTGCGTAAAAGAAACTTCCTCATACCTACAACAATGTTAATCATATTAACTAACGGTTTACTTCGTCGGTTTAAGCATCTCATTTCTAATTAAAATATATCTTTGAATTGGAATTTGAATGAAATACGGAGTCACAAAAAATCGAAGAGTGTGGGAAATAAGATTACAAATATCTCGGCAACTCATTATTCGATCAACTTCATTCTTTATGCAAAAATTATGTTTCTTATTGTCTTTTATATTCACTCCTTAAAATAAACAATTTCGAAAAAATTTATATACCTTTTATCAGAACGGATAATTCAACGGTCCGAAAAAAAATGGTCCGGATAATCGAGGTTACTGAAGTTCAATAAGCTTCTTCACATTATTGCATATTAAGTGCATGCCAAATCTAATGTCTCTATATCTATTTGTTCGGGAGATAGAGCGTTTACAGACACACACACAGACAGATGGACGGCAATTTTTTTTTTTCTAAAAATATATTTTTTTGGAATCTCCAGTGTCTGAAACGTGTGGATCTGTCAAAAAACTTTTCGATTTTTAAAACGATTTCAAATATTTTCCTATACGTATTATGGGTAAGTAATAACTATTGCTTATAACGCAAGATTTAATTCATTTACCGAAAAATGAAAAACTATCGATTACAAATCAGTTTAATGAAGATGCTTGAAACGTTTGCTCTTACGTTGAAAAATGTGCAAAAGTTTCGCGTTGTTGAGAGGGGAAAATTATTTTTTGAGAATCGCCTTAACCTTGAATAATTAGTTTCGACGATTTTCATTTCAGGCTTTTTTTAACTATGTTACATTTTAGAAAAAACGAATAGACGTACATTTTTAAATAATTCTATTGTTTTAAATTTTACAGAAATATTTTCTAATAGTGAGATATTATAAAATACAATTTTCAATAATACTGTTTTGCATTAGTTTTAAAATATTTTGAAATTTATTACATATCCAGGAAAGCCATAATTCTTTAAAAATAGATAAAGCATGCTGTCAAAAAGTTTTATTTTCGAGCTTTTGTCTAAATAGTCATATCTGGCTACTAAATTAATTATTATCAAAGACATGTCTTTGATAATCAACTAGTCTTTTCAGACTTTGTCGTTTAATTTACGTTACTAATTAATTATTTCATAAGAAATAATCAGATATATTTTTTTAATTAAATACTTATCAATACTGATAAAACCAATATTGCCTTTCCAAATCATAAATAAAAACTATTTGATTGTACATTTTCTGGGTCTAACTGTAACTTTTATTTTAAGATTTATTTTACTCTCTTATAAACTAAATGAATTTAAAATTTGTCATTATGTTTCACTTCTTTATAATCTAGTAGCTATGACAACGAAAAAAAGATAGCAGACGATCTCATCTCAATAAATATTATTTGATTTAATATTAAATCTAGGCTACACGTTTCAGATTATTTGGAAACAGAAAAGCATAAGACTTTATTCGGAAATCAATGTATTTATATATCCAACTATTAATTATCCTCTAATTTTGAAATACTAATTATACAATTACCTAAGTATTTTGTTTTCTTAAATTATTTTGAAAGAAATTTCAATTCAAACACAACTATGGCGATAGTTTTGGATATTTCTGTAATTATTTTTAAATGTTTTACGGCAACGATAAAGAGAAGCAGACGATTATTAGAAAAACATTTAGAACAATCCTATTAGTCTTTACATGAACAAGAATGGCCGAGCGAATTACAGACGAATCTGTTGAAAGTGATTTCGAAGCTTTAAAAATATATTTCAACCAGGAAGGTTGGAATGAATTAAGTTTGTATGAGAAGCAAAGATTTTCCAGGATGAAAAGGAATTACGAAAATCTCGTGGATATGGGTAAGATAGCCTACATCTCTTAAAAATTTTAATTACGTTTGGAGTAGTTTGGTTGAAAAAAAACCTTTTGAAGGTTTTCGCCATTCTAAAATAGTTTAAATAATTGAAACTAGCTGAAGCCCTGCGTATATTTTCTGTTAGTACTTTATTTATGGCAGTCATGAAATAGAAAAAAAATATTGTTTCAAAATTGATATTAGCAAGTATATAATTTACAATTATTTCAGTATAAAGTATCGTTTAATTAACCGCTGCCCTCTGCTTTACGTGGCTTTCAACATTGACACAATGTAAATTAATATTTTACTATTTCTGTAATATTGAAGATTCCTATTAGCTTTTAGGTTCGTTAGAGTAATGCCAACCTAATATTTTCTTATGCGCAACGAAAATTACGCATTATCTTCCATGATTTTTAGGCTATTTTTTATTGGAGAATTCTTTTTTATATCAAAGAAAATATTCACCTTGAACAGACTTAAGAAACTATAAATTTCATACAGAAATTCATACATATCAAAATCATACAGAAGATAGTTTACTCAAATTAGAGATATTCTTGTACAATTGGACGTTCCAATAATTTCTTGCGTCGCCGTCGTAAAAAACTAACAAGGAATTAATAAATCGTAATGGAAGTACTAGCGTTGTATTACTCTTGTCTTAAATTACACAACGAGAAAAAAAGAAAAAAGAATAATGTCCCAGCCAT
This sequence comes from Maratus michaelseni, assembly GCA_963931845.1. Lineage (NCBI taxonomy): Eukaryota > Metazoa > Arthropoda > Arachnida > Araneae > Salticidae > Maratus > Maratus michaelseni. Next base: position 315,394,055 of record OZ007595.1, on the reverse strand, counting down.
CAAAAAATTTGCTTAAAATTTTTTACTATAATTTATGTGTGTGTTTCCAATATGTTTATTTAAATAAATTCCATTACATACTTTTTAAATTCGCATTGACGCGTATACGTAAATGTAGGTATGTATCATTTTCCAATATAGGATAAATATGCCTGCGATGGACACCCTCCAGAGGTTTTGGCTTATAAAATATAACCAATAAAAATCAGCTTTCATTCTGTTTTTCATAACTTTCTCTTGCGTGTTTTATAATCTGGTCATTGTTGCCAATCTCAATCACCTGCCAAGAAGCAGAAAAGACGGTTTCAGCGTTGAACTGTTTACTGAGAAAGCTAAGAGATGGTTTATCTTAAAATGTTTATATCTACTTTATTATTTTGCATGTGTTTATTTGTTGATTGTAATAAAAAATTGAATTTTAAATACTTATGACCGTGTACAAAATTTGATTTATTTTTAAGGTTTAGGACAAGTATCTATTACTAGAATGTTTAATTAGTCAATTTCCAGTAATGGGCACCTTATGTGACCATTGCCGAAAGTGTAGTTTTAGTAGTGATCACAGGGCTCAATTTTTGTTCTTTTAACTAAAAAGCTAGTAAGTGAGAAAATCGAGTTTTTCGATTGCACTTTTAGGATAGTAATAAGAATAAAATATTTATAAATAGCTACTTTTAATTAATTTCATGTGGTTAATATTTTATAATAGGTTGATTAATGTTTTAATAACTGCCTTGCATATTGTATAATTTGGTAATCAATAAAACCAATCAGGAAGCAGTGAATAATATTCAAGGGCGTAGGAACAGGAGGGGTTTATGAGGTTCTAGATCTCCCTATTTAAATAAAGAAAATTTTTAAACTTACATGAGTTGTTAAAAATCTGTTACTTTCTGTTGTCAATGTTTGTTTATTATTCTCTGAGAAAACAGATCTATACATAAGAAATGTTATAAATATTAAATATATTTATACTTTAAAATCTGCAGCGTACAAACATTATATCTATAATATTATATTTTTAAACGAAAATCCATCCGTACTCCAATATACAGTAAATTCGGGCGTGCCAAGTAAACGCCGGACTGTGTTTTTTTTTTCTTTTTTGCAAATGTACCTCGAATTTGTATAATTTGAAACTTTTACGCAGCGACAAAAAACAAAACAAAATAAATCTTACTGATCAATCTCTTGATATCTTGTAACATACTAAATAATACCGCCAAATAAATGAAAATGGACAACCATAATTGGACGAAAAACCCTGGCGCGACTTCCACCGAAAGCATAGACAAAAAGAAAGTCCGCTCAATGGAGATAAATGACTTTCAAAATATATTTTGTTTGATATAACAAATAATAACATTTCTTTTTTACCAATCATACCTTTAAAAATGAGAAGATACCATAAATAAGTGAGTAATTTTTTTTTGTGTGTATGTGTTTCCATCCGAGAAACGACGATGGCAGTTGAAAAAGGAAAACAAACGGATCCTTTCTCCGTTCGAAAACTCCCGAAAATTTATGATCCATTAATTAAGCTGTTTAAAAAAAAATGTCATTTAATTATCAAAACAAAAACAAAAACAGCTTCAAGCGTAGATTATAAAACACTTTCCATCAGAATACTGTAACAAAACTTCGCCGGCGTCTAAATAAGGTATCTAAGTAAACAATTTGGAAAACAAATAACATATTTGAAAATCCAATTTCAGCAGTTACAATCAATAATCAGAAAAATATCCGAATTATTTTGTGCAGACCTGTATAGAATGTATAGATTTGTATATATACCACATAACATGCTAATCTTTAGTTCAGTTAGGAAACGCGTAGCACAGTTGATAATACCCCTACAGTAACTTCCGTCAATAAACAGAAATGTACTCGAGATCTTTTGTGCAGCTCTGTATAGGATTTATAGAATTTATACACAACAAGCAAAAAGCAGTTAAATTTAAAGATGTACACGCAATAGAAAATGCACTTCCAGCAGTTATTGCTCTATCACGGTACTGTAAATAATTGTTTTGTATGTCCCTGTAAATGAACGATGAATGCTATGCATACCCTACTCTATATTCAACATCTTCTTGTGCACCCGAGTGATATATATCGACTTTCATATGTTTTAAATAATGATCATCCATCATTAAAAGACACTGAAAACGATTTTTCCACATAGACCGTAATGCAACATAATTCTTTTGAGTGTCCCTGTAAACGAGCTATAAACTCTACACACTTCATTTTCAATAAGTAACATGCCATAGTAAATCTCAAAAACATATATAAATTGCATGGCAATCTTATTAGATTTACGCTAGTTAGCACTACTGACAGACCGACAGACAAACTGAATTCATAAATCCTTTTCAACTTTGTTGGAAAGTATTAAAAAATAAAAATAGGATCCTCAGTTTCACTCGGACCAATCTTTGTTTGTCTTCATGCCAATTTTAAGACCTCTACCTGCGATAGAATTCTCTAGCCATCGTCGAGAGACGTGCACGCAAATACAGATATATATATTTTAAATTATAGACTAGCTGACCACCCGACGTTGTCTGGGCAAGATTATCTAACATGACCTTAATAATAACCTTAATAATAACCTTAAATACACCTAAAATCAGCGTTGAATGATTTTATATTTTTCAACATATTTTTTTTTCAAACGAACATAACGTTGGGGTTTCACTGCCTTCAGCAACGTGCATGCAGCTACAACATGAAGAAAAAAATCCCTGACGGCTCGGCCTACGGGCACAAGTAGATTTCGAAGACGAGACCGTGGGGCGCCTGTTTATCGGGAATTGCAGAAGTAATGACCTTTTTGCCATTATGCGGCAGTTGGGACCAACCACTTCGAAACCTACCTGTGTCTATAGACGGAGCCGGCAGCAATTTTTTATTAATTAATTAATTAATTTTTTGCTGTAAAGGTTCGTTCTATAAAAAATTGTCAGTGTAAAAGTTGTAGATTATATTAAGAGGATTTATAATAAGTTTAAGCGGATTTGATATCGTGTGAATTGACACAGTTATGATTTTTTTCCTTCTTCAACCCTTATTTACGCCCCCAAAAATCTGTCATACGTAAATTTTCGTCCCCTTTCCTAGAAGTAATAATAACTTTAAGAGGATTCGATACGTATCATAATTAAGAAGTTATGGAGTTTTTTTTCTACTTTCACAACCCCCCCCCCCCTCTTGGTTCGATTTTGCCCATTAACGAACTTGACCGAGATTTTATGCCCCTTGATTTTATGTATGAGTTTGGAAGAGATTTGTGCAGAATTAAACAAGTTATCGTGTTCATAAAAAAGTGATATAAATAGATAGATAGATAGATAACGTATTGAACTGGGGTAGTTTTGGGTTCTGGGAGTCATGAGCGGCGTAGATCTGCAAACATTTTTCAGAAATTCCACCATAGGGGAGAATGTAATAGGTAGTACTTTTTGCGAAATGTACCTAAAGATCAGATATTTTTCTTCTATATTATTCTTCATTTATACACATCTTTAATCTGTGTGCGGTTGAGTCCGTTAATCTCTTAATATATTATAATGTAAGTAAGTATGAATTAAAATTGGTATTAACAGCCTAAACTAGTAAAGTGAAGACATTCGCACGCTAATGTTAAACCTACGGGAGCGTTCTTTTCAAATTTCTCGCACGCATTTTAATATTTTTTAAATGATTAATTTTGCTTGGGATACTGAGGTCGATAACTAACGTGGCTAGTTTGTACTTTTTCGATTTTTGTTGTAGCTTTTCTTTTGTAAATTTACTTCCACTTGCAAAAACGATTCCGAAACTAAACATAGCCTGAATAATTAAAAAAAAAACTCCAACTAAAACTGAAAAAGTAAAAATTAGCAAGATTGGAGATAGACCTGAGATATCCTATAAAAAAATCGACTAAAAATATTAAAATGCAAGCGATAAATTTGAAAAGAACACACCCATAGGTTTAATATTAGTTCGCAAATACCTTCGCGTGATTAAACAGACCATAACTGTGGTAAATTCATATTGAAAAATTCACCTTATAATTATAGTTTATACAAGTCAATAAAAGGTAACGAATATAATAGATGCAGAAATACCTCAAAAATATGCTAAAACGATAATTAGATCAAAAGATAAAACACATTGTATGTTGCACTGTCCTAATTTCTGCATCCTCTTCCATGTTTTAAATCTGCTAAAAATGTGTTTTTTCATTCGATATATGTAGATGTCCGTGGTAGAAAAATCTGTGAAACTGCGGTTATATGCTCTTTTAATTGTCTTCGTGATGATTTATCCTGAGGAAAAATTTTCAGAAATTGGTTCCCCATTTAAAAAAACATTTATTTCATTAAAAATACATATTATTATTACTTTAAATGCCATCATTTCGATAAGCAAAATCGTTTGTTTTGAATGGCGTAATCATTTCTCCGAATCTAGTTAAATTATTTTATTCGGCATATTAACTATAGTGTAGAATCAATTAACTTTTCTCGTTATTTGTTTTCCAAACATCCTCCTTTTGGGTTGTGCTCTCGAAGCTGGTAGACGGGAGGTGCTGGGTTCGATCCCAATCGCGCCCGTCGGCCTAATCGTTCGGAGTTTTCGTGGTTTTCTTCGAGCCGTGGATTTATCCATGCACAAATACGGATTAGGTTCCCTTAGAAAGACCCCCACGAAGGGCACTCCCCCCGGGCCTATATCCCTAGTGTAGATAATTGGCCGTCAATAATCAACCCAACCCATCCTCCTTTTGAAGGCGAAAATTTTGCAAAAGACTCCTGGGAAGGAAAGTTCTGCATATCGTACCAAAAAAAAGGACAAAAAGGGAATGCAGCAGAACACATTATTTTCTAAGATCAGTTCGATCATTCATAGACCTGTGTTCTATAGGAAAATAAGACTGATTGTACTGTATTATACTTCCATAAACAAAGATGGCTGCTGAATCGTTTATAAAAGAAGGGCCAATTAACGATACAGAGCTTGAAGAAAAAAATATTTTCGATAGGATTTTAAAAGTTGTATTTGTATCATATTAAATCGAAATATTTTATATATATGTTATACAATTTCTGCTTAAGTTATAATTCAACTAAAGAAGGAATCTCAAAATTCGGATATTTGCTTGACATGAATAATTTTGCAATATAACATTTTTCTCTATAAAAGCGCGTATTATTATTATTTGTCTTGGATAAGATTTATAAAGAACCTATAGTAATCTGTATTTCTATTTTTCTCTCTAAAAAAAAAGGAATATAGATGTTATTTTAAACAGTTTTACTTTTTATACGGAACAATTATAAACGTCATTAAACAAATTGGAAGTCGGTTGTAATGAATTATGTCGGTTAAATTTCTAATATAACAAGGCGCCGTTTTACTGTATTTTCGAAACAAATAACAGCAAAATGTATATTTTATATTCATTTTTGTTTATTATTTTAAAACATTTAATCCTGGAATAATTTATATTAAGTAGAAAAAAAAAAGTGCCGTGTTTTTCTTTTCTTTATTTCTACGGCTTTGGTAATGAAAAGCAGACGATTTTAAATACTATTATTGGATTTTTATAGGTGAGATATTTTGGAATATTTGTAGCGAGAAATTAAGTGCATTTTGTTCATAATAAGTTATTTCTACAATAAATGAACATTTCGATTATTAATTATGCTGTTATATTTAAAGAATTAATCCGTAAAAATGTAAATTATATTATATTTCATATTACAGATGTTATTTTAGAAGAAGATCAATAAAAAAATAAATAAATAAAATCAGACATATTTTCGCATCGTATTTCGGAATTTTAATTTAAACTTTTGTATGGCAACGATAACGAGATAGTTAAAGAAGAATTCTACAAAAAAATATTTCAGGAAAATGGCGGCTCAAAATATCGACGAATTTGCTGAAAGAGAATTAGAAAATTTAAAATATTATTTCGACGAAGAACACTGGGCGGATTTAAGTGCTTATGAGAAAAAAAGATTTCTTTGCATCAAGAGAAATTATGAAAGACTCGTAGCTATCGGTAAGATAACCAAAGCAGTTTAATTTAAATTCCTTTTAGAACACTTACCCTAAAATTATTCTACAACGTTTGTGACATTCTAAATATTTTAAAAGAGGGAATATGTTTCGCTCAAACTTAACCATATGTATTTTATTGTTTATATTAAATATAAAGCTATCATGAAAATTTAGTTATTTTTTTTATATTAATAACATTGAAATATTCTTATTTACAAACTTAGAAGTACAAAGTATTCTGTTATCCGACATTTATATTAATTCTCTTAAACATTTTACAAGAATAATATTTTTATAAATTTTATTATACTGCATTTTTTTATTATTTTTAATGTTTCTTACATTTGTATTTGCAGTTTATTTTTTAAATTACAAGTTAATACGAGTTATAACGCTTTTCACGATTTTCTGTAGCTTTTATTTAAAACAGGGTCTTTTTTTTTACCTGAATAAAAACGATGCTATTTCTACAATCTTTGGGAAATGAAAAGTACTGGAAAGAATGAAGAAAATCATCTAATCGAATTTTAAAAATAAATTGTACGAGGCTTGAAATTTGAGTAATAATTTGCATCACAATCATAGAAATAATATAAGAGAATAAAAAATTAGTCGTGCTTTTGCTAATGAGTTTAAGAATTTTAATGCGAGCATTATAGTCTTATATTACATTCAGTAATGTCAAAAATATAAAATTCATATGAAAATTTATTTAAAATATTTATTTGTGAAATTTTTAAGTTCGTTCTTATACTTTGACTAGAAATAATGCGTTTTTTTATCATCTGGAAGAGCATCCATTATTAAACAGCTTTTCTTCTAGATTATATAGTGTTGTAGTGTATATTTTCTTTTTTTTATTATTTTCATGCACAAATGCATAAATAATATTTACAATTTCGCATATATTTAGAACAATAAAATATCAATCCATGGAAAATGGAGATTTATTTAATTTGTTTTATTTATTTATTTGTTTGTTTTTTTACTCATTTTTTACACGTGATTTTTGTATTTTTAATTATTGAGTGTTTTAAATGTAAAAACAATTTTATACTATATTATATGTTTAAAAATTGATTTTGGAACGGTAATATTGAATATTAAAGGAATTATCTCAATGAAGTCGGAATTTTTACACAATCAAGAAACGCATCTTTTTTGAGGCAGCGTGCAACTATTTTCAATCATGAAAAATGTTTTGTTTGATGTAGCAAAGAATCACACTTTAATTTCATTAACGGTAAAATCTCTACTTAATTTTTTCGTCTGTTAAAAAAGCTTTTATTATCAAGGTATATGGAACTACAATTATGGAATTTTCTTAATTAAAATTTATGGATACTTAGAATGGAGATTTAGATAAGGCTTATTAAGGAATTTTCTCCAACAATGATAAAGTAGTCACTATTACTTGCATTTGTTGAAAAAGTGTTTTTTCTTAATTTATGGTGTACCTTAATTTATGGTGGCCTTAATTTCTAAGGAAAAAGGTACGGAGCCGTAATATTCTGCAGTGCTAACACCCGTACCGTACCCCTCCCACCCCCCCCTCCGCAGTCACTCCAATCTGCATATTTATATTCCATATATTATTTTCAAAATGTAATGTATGGTTTCTTTATTTAGCAAAATAAAAATTTTAAATACATGTATCATCTATCTACATATACATGACTATCAACTATTCCAATTTTTAGTTATTACTACTTCCAAATAGAAACCTTTGCCTAATCTTAATGTTAATTAATCGCAGAATTCTGCGATTAAATAAGCTCAGGATTCGGAAATAGTGTTAATACAAAAAAAATCTCTGACGGCTCGGCCTACAGGCACAGGTAGATTTCGAAGACGCAGCCGTGGGGCACCTGTTTATTGGTAATTGCAAAAGAAAGTCATATTTGCCATGATGTGGCAGTTGGGAACACTCACTTCGAAATATACCTCTGCCTGTAGGCGGAGCTAGCAGGGATTTTTTTATTTTTAATTTTTTTTATCGTAAGAGTTGGTCCTATAAAAAACTTGTCAGTATAAAAGTTGAGATAAAAGTCAGTATAAAAGTTTGAGAAAATTCCCCCCCCCCTCCTTGAGGGCATTTTTAATAAAATCAAAAATCTGTCATACATAAATTTTTGGCCCTTTTCCTAGAAGTAATAATAACTTTAAACGGATTCGACATCTATAAAAATTAAGAAGTTATGCTTTTTTTTCTGTTTTCACGTCTGCTTGTAGGCGGATTCAGCAGAGATTTTTTTGTTTTTAATTTTTTTTGCCTTAAGAGTTGGTACTATAAAAAACTTGTCAATATAAAAGTTGTAGATAATTTTAAGAAGATTTACAATAAATATAAGCGGATTTGATATCTTGTGAATTGACGAAGTTATGAATCTTTTTCTTCTAACCCCCCCCCCCCCTTGGGGCCATTTTTAATGATATCAAAAATCTGTCCTACATAAATTTTCGGCCGTTTTCGTAGAAGTAATAATAACTTTAAACGGATTCGATACGTATCATAATTAAGAAATTATAGGGTTTTTTCTGTTTTCACAAAAAGCCCCACCATCCCCCCCCCTCCTGCCCATTCGATTTTGCCCATTAACGAACTTGACGGAGATTTTATGCCCTTGATTTTATGTATCAGTTTGGAAGAAATTTGAGCAGAATTATTACAGTTATCGTATCCATAAAAAAGTGACATATAGCCAAGTAATATATATATATGATAAGTAGAAATATCAAATCTTAATTATTTTCGGTAAATATTTTTTGATATATAAGTAGATAGATGACAGCAATATGTATTATATAAGAATTCATTAACTAATTAGTAGAAGTATAAAATCTTAATTATTTTTTGCAAATACTACAATATATATATAAGTAGATTACCATAGATGGCAGCACTATGTATTATAAGATTTTTTTTTTTTACATAATATTTACTCTTGGTAAGAGTTTTTGAAATACTATGTAAGATAAATTTAATTCATATAATGGGATTATGTCTGGTGTTAATGTAAAAATACAATGTTATTATTATTTATTACTATTTGTATATATTATTAATGCTAATATAAAATGCTAATATATTTATGGTTTTGGGTTCTGGAAGTCATGATCGGCGTCGATCTGCAAAAATTTTTCAAAAATTCCAACTTAGGGGAGAATGTAATAGGTTGTATTTCTTACAAAATCTACCTAAAATGAATAGTTGGCTTCTATGCAGAATAGAAAAATACTATTTTTGTTTACTCTTTATTCTAATCAAAATAGCATTAAAATGATTTGAAAGGGAAATAAATAATTTTTTTAATTTATAAGACAGATTGATCTAGATCCTGACCAAACCCGAAGACTGCTATAACAATCGAGCCTGTTTTATCTCCATCTCTTATATGAGCGACACATTACGTCATTTATAAGTGTTTTGATACAACAGAAGGCAAAAGATTGGAAATTGAAGGGGAAAGAAATGGTAATTTAGGATTCGTTTTTCGGAAGCGTTATTACACTGGGCTCCGGAGCGCAGTTTTTATGAGCTCCGGTGAAATCTGGCCAATATTTAAATATTTACTAAAAACAGAGAAGTGATGGAGCTGAGCTCCGGTTGGCTCAGGCGCAAATTAAGCCCTGATTACACGTATGTTGTATGTGTGTCAAGTTGTCTTAGTATGAATATGTGTGTCATTTGTATTGTAATAGTATGTTCTTTGTAAGATCTATCTAAGAAGTAAGGAGGTAATAAATGAAGCATGGTATTAAGAATGCTGAAAAGTGTTTTAATGTATTCAGATAACTGAAAAAATTAAAAAGTATTTATTAATCTTAAAAAGTCATATATAACAAACTTGTCATAGTAAGGCTGTTTTTTGAGTTTCAGTTTAATTTCTTAAATGAAATATTAAAAAGCATCCTATAATTACATTTTAAAACCGTATAAAGTAAGGTAAGATATGAAAATGCCTTAATTATTGCTTAATGGGTGCTTTTACTTTTCTGTTATTAATATATTAAAAGAGAAGGTCAGAAGAGCTTACTGTTTTTAATTTCTTTCATCTTTACAAGAAGAAAGTATTGGATTCATGAAAATTTTCGACTTCCAATTTTTGACGGATTTATACGTGTTAGAAGGTCCTGAACACGATTGGACTGTTTTTAGAAGATGTCTGTCTGTATGTTACAAAACTTTTGTGGGCGCTTTTTTCAAGAAGTAATGCACGAAATTTAATAAAACTTTATATTGAGTTAGTCCCTAATATAAATTGGTGCTTATTAGTTTCTGGTGAAAATCGCCCGACAGGTGGCGCTGCTATGCTGCATTTTTTGCGATTTCTGCAATAGCTCTGTCTCAAGAACTGATACAGTTATTTTCATCAAATTTCAGTTTCAGTTACACCTTGACATACATAGATCCTGAATACATTTTGGTGCTGATATCCCAACTGGTGGTGCTGCTATACCACTTTTTTCATTATTTTTACGATAGCTATATCTTAAGAACTAATGCACGGATTTTCATCCAACTTCAAATTCAGTTAGATGTTGTCATAAGTTGTTATTGATTAAGTTTTGGTTTAAATCTCTCCACAGGTGGCGCTGCAATGCTGCATTTTGCAGGATTTACGCGATTTTAGCAATAGTCTTACCTCAAGAACTCATGCACGGAATTGAATAAAATTTTAGATTCAGTTAGACTCTGATACAAATTGGTTGCTGATTCTTTTTAGTGTATGCCAAACCTGTGTTAGATAGAAGAAAGTTTTGGAATTGACACATCCGACTAGTTTTAGAGTATAATTGATTTTATTTATCATTAAAGTGTTCAGGTTTTCAAATTAGAAGGATTTTTAATTCTTTTAATGACTGGTTTCTCTGCTGGCATTTATAAATATCAAAAATAGGGTGCAAAATGTGACTTGTTGCCAAACAGATCCCAGAAAGGGATTATTTATTTTAATTTCACCACATATTTTTCACTTTTATATTTGCTTAACGTATTTACTTCTACAAGCTGGTCATAAAAACTGTGCTTAAGCAAACAATTCATTTAAGCAAACAGGATGCGAGTATTTTGGTTTAAGTATTCGAGGTCTGTATTTAGTGGATGTGCTTGAGCGTAACGTGAAGAGTAAAAATATAGGTCACATATTTACAGTTACAGCGACAAAACTTAGAAATATAAACTTTCAAATGACTACACTCAAGTTTTCTCATCGCAGTATGATCTTAAATTTATAAAACAATAAGTGGTGTTAAAGCATTAACTGTAAAACTTGAAACGGCGACTCAAATCAGACTTAAAGTCAAGAATGAACCTATAAAATAAACAAAATTGAATAATTTTATCCTAATTACAAAAGTCACATGTTCTTGCTTTCAGGGACAATGATATTTCACATGCTGGAGATTTTGAGTGACAGTAAACCATGGAATTAAGACATTGCAGGATTTAACTGTATTTTTATGGCCACACGAACTCAGTGGAATTCGACTTATATAACTTGAATTTTAAATACACTATGTAACGAAGCTCCCACTGAAAAATCTACGGGTAGCCATAGCGATCACAACAGCACTAAATGGGCATAGATGACAATGTCACCAATGTTTGCTTTCTGCACGTGTCCAGTGCGTGTAAAAACTTTAAGGACAGCAAAAAATTTTAATGTTTTTGATAAATTTCAAATCAGATGAAAAAAGTTTACTATAATGTGTATCATAAAGTTGAAAAGCTAATAAAAAAGTCATCAAAATTTATCTGTAAGTTCTTTATTGTAAAAATTAAGTATTTATACAAAAAACACCATTTCTACTTGTGTAAAAACTTAAAATAAAAACAACACAATAATGAAGAAACGAATACTTTATATGTTGTGCACCTACCAATTCTTTTAAATACCGCAAATATTCTATCTTTCATGAGCATTATTAATTTTTGGCACAATTTGAAACTAGTTTTCTACCATTCACCTTCAATCGTAGATCTAACAAGGAAGGTCTCCTTAATGCGCATACTCTGAAAATTTGAAAAAAATGAAAATGAAGCTACACATGTATGTAATAAAGGAACATAGAAATTTATCTGTGGAAGCCCAGTAGAAAATCTGCAAAAAAATAAAATACTTTGGAGTATTTGGCGCAAAACACACAATTGGGCTAGCAACATTTTTCCTTCACCAAACGCAAACGATTTTAATGCATTTTAAGCTGGTTGTAAAATGATTATTCGAATGCGCAATATTTAATGAATTTAAACTTAAACGATGAAATATTTATTATTTTTTGTATAATATATACAAGCTGCTTGTTGTTGCAGTTATTTATTTTTACCACTGAAAAAGTTATGTGTATTATTGAATTATTGAATTCGTATATTTATTTTCACTTTTAGTTAACAATCGAAATTTTAGAAATATATGAATCTGAAAGGCATATTAAAGTAAGCGAAGAGTTTAAAGAAATTCTCTCTCTTGTTAGGATATCTGTCTATGAGATTTTTGTAAAATTTGAAAGCGTAAAATTGTCATAAGCTTAAAAAATTATACGAATGGGTTAATTGTATGGCTCATGATACCATACCCTCTTGATCAGAATCGTTTGCATTTTGCGTTCAACATTTTCAACTCTCTGTACGTTTGCATTACTATTAATTTAAATATTTTTAAATTTATTTTTTAATTTAATATTTTTAAAATCAGATTAAATAAATCACTCACGTATTTTTTCTCTATTTATTACCAATTGAATGAAATTTTGCCTATTGTTTTATCCTCCATTCCCATGATTTTTTCTAATTTAAATGACTTCAACGGTTGTACAAGTAATTTTTAAATGTATTTTAAAAGGATTAGCCCGATTACAAACGTACTCGTTATAAATTTCTATATCGAAGAAGTCGTTGTTTCAATAGCAACGAAAACCTTCTTGAATTAAACAATGATCAGAATCGGGCTTATTTTTGAACTTGGAACAATTTTAATCAATTTAAATTTTGTTTTAAATCGTAAAATACAATCGTTAAATTCCATTATATATATATAAATGTGTATACAAAATTGTAGTTATAAAAATTTATTTATTATGTAAGTTAAACATGCGTAAACAAGTTCAGTATGAAAAAGTTCTTCCTTAAAGAGTATTTGTCATAAAAGCGTATTTTTTAACTCCTTGAAGGGCGGTAGGACATAATATATTCCACTTAATTTTAATTTCTAAATGCCACAGTAACACCGGAATTTCGGAATCAAATTTTACTTTTATAGTATACTTGAAGAAAATATTTTATTTATTTGGAAATAAGTTTGGTGTTAAATCCTGGTGTAACTCAATGATTTCAACATTTTAGAAACATGAGTACTTTGCCCCTGAAAGGGTTAATTTCTTTCCGTCGCCAACTGATGATAAATCGCCAAATAAACGAAAATTTCATATTTTTTACGGACGTTATATCGAGGTTCCGCAGAATTTTTTTTATAGACTTATATATGCTCATGAGAAGAACATTCTGTAATTTTTTCAAAAATTTCTGAGTATGCGCTTATGAATACCTTCCTTGTAAGTTCGGAATCTGAGGAAAAATGCCTTTCATTTTGGTAAACTCGTCTTTCTAGATCTCCCCGCAAGTTTTCGATAGGGCTTAGATCAGGACTTCTGCGTGGCCATTGCAAAACTTCCATATTTCTCTTCTGGAATCAGAGTTTTGTCCTACGAATTGTATGGATACGCGTATTATCTTGCTGATAAATCCATTTTTTCCCTGCAACTGGTGTTGCATCTGGTGATAGATGGTGAGAAGGAGCTTTTAGATATAATTTTGATTAACTTTTCCTGAAAGAAATGTAAATGAGACCACGCTGTTAAACGAAGAACAGCCTCGTGTAATAATGGAAATTAACGTTTTGCGAAAATTCCTTTTACTTTTCTAAAAGCATCCCAACAATACTTCCAGCTATCAGAACCATCTTAGTTCCAAATGTTTTCATCGGAGAAAATAATCTGCAGTCTTATGTCGTCTCATATCATCAATTGTCTAGAAGACTGTAAACGCTGAGTTTTGTATCTAGTTAGTAAAGAGGATTTCCAGAATTTTGCTATGTATTGGAAGTAATCCGATCGAGTAATTTTATTGGAGATTGCATACATTGAACCCAATCATTAGTAAAATTTCTTTACTTGAGTATTTTCCAGTTAATATTAATTTTAAAAGTCTCCTTTCATCTCTGGGGGATAATGTTTTTGGTCTTCCTCCAGTGTTTTTATTCCATACCTTTAACCTTTTAACCTTAAAAATATTTTGATGACGGTTTTAAGTCTTCCTACCTTTCTTGCAATAGACTGACAAATCATTCCTGACAATGAAAAAGATTCAACAGCACCTTTCTAATATTCAGTGAGTTTACTTGCTTTTGGCATCATTAAAAAAGTTAACAAATCTCATAATAGAAAACGTCATTAAAATCACTATACACAACAGTTTTTAACATGCAAATCAGTGATAATTATATGTAATACTTCTATAAAAAATAATGGTGTCCTTAAAGTTTTTACACAGGCGAAAATAGCGGTTTTTTACATAATTATTATTTTTTCGCAATAAAAAGTGCACAAATACATTTTGTTGACTTTTATATTAATATTTGAACTTTATGATCATTATTAAATTCTCATTTCACTTATCTCATTTTATAGTTATTAAAATTTTTACAATTTTTTGCTGTCCTTAAAGTTTTTACACGCACTGCATATGCAATATATAAATATAAAATGCTTTTCATTGCGTTTCTTAAATCACCATTTCTAGTGTTATGGGTTTTGTTTCATCGCCATTTATGGTTTTTCATTGTAAATATCAATCTGTCATAGTTACTGCAACTCTGGGAACTAGAATGTACCTCCTCACTTCATTCTTGAGAACATATTTTAAAATACGGACATCCCAAAGAGCATCCTTCATACGTATGGAAGTAAGTAAAAACTTATGGTAACGTATTAAAATATCCTAAATAAAAATAATTAAAAATAACATTAATGTATCTAAATAAGATGTATTAAGAATGGTAAGAAAAATTTTAATTGTAGATATAATTTAACATTTAAAATGTATTAATTAATTTCGGTCACTCAAATCCCTGAATAAACACGGTTATTGAGGCAGTTTTTTTCTCTTGGTTCTATTTTATTCTTAAATTTTCATTTTATTTATATCTCTTAAAACAAATAGGAAAAGAGCTGTATAAATGTAAAGTTTTAAACCGGGGGTAGTAACGTAATCCATGAAAGTAATCCATTATTTGTGTCAATGAGTGCTTTGTTTCTCAGTTATTAATTATTTATTATTAAAGGAATGAAGAGTAATTCATTGTTGCTGGAGTTTAATTAATTTGGTTTATAATTAGAATATTTACAGAATTTGAAATTAGAAAATATATGAAAATTTTTCATGACAGGTGTGGATCCTGCCGTGCCGACATTTATGCGTCAGAAGAAGAGGAAAGAAATTCCCACAGCTTCGAAAACAGATCCTGAAAAAAGTCTGTATTGTTGACTTTATCTATTCTATTTATTTAGTCATGTGATGTAATGTAGCAAAGTAGAATTTTTTGTCGTTTTATCTCTGTGTTTGAATGCTCTATGCGTTAAAATCACTTTCATACGAAGTGTTTTGAGAGACAAAATAGTGCTCGAAAAAGAATAGAGCAAGAAATAAACTATAAAAGTTTTAGCTCTATTTTTGTATACAGTATAATTGCATAATCTACTTTTTAAATATGCCTATAAACATTAAATCTATTGCACACAAATTTTGAAAAAAAATATTTGTCCAACCGTATTTCTTGGTATGAAGTTTGTGAGTGCGTATGAAAAATTTATTTTGCAAAGCAAGTATTCTAAAAACATTAAACTCGGTTACCTCATTATATAAATACGAGCACTGAAAGCGTTCTCCGCACAGAGCGAGAGAACACAATCACTCATCAACTCATAACATAGAAAGATGCAACGCATTTCATATGTGTACAAGTATATCGGTAATTTCATGCATAAAAATGAAACATGTCTGAATGATTTTCTAAAAAAGATGACCATTTCACTTTTATTTTCAGCCTTCAATATGTTTAACGTCCCACTTAAAGGTGAATTGTTTTCTTTTTCACGATCCAAGGTGTGAAACTCTCAACCGGCTAAAGAGCAAAAATTCGTCATTGAAACTTTGTCGTTTTTAAAAGAAAACAATTTTTTACATGAATACAGTCTTTAACCTAAGATTGCACGAACATCAGTCAATTTCCGTCAAGTTTCAGAACTCATAATGTAATGTGAAAATTAAAAGGAATTGTTTTCGAGTGCTTTCCGTCTCTCTGTACGTCCATGCTCTAATTCTAGTATATATACTTCGATAGCTATGTTACTGATAACTTTTATTGAGACTTGCCGCGGTAAGATCCCTATTTAAAACGAAGTAGGAAACATGTATAGTTCGCTAACGAGACACTAAAAAAAATCTGTTATATTTTGATCTGTGGATAAAAATCATTTGCAGTGTATTTTGAAGATGTCAGACTTTTTCAAGCATACCAAAATGGATATGTATTTTTGAGGAGCTTTAAAAAAACGCTTTATATAGACTATGGAATGCAAAACATTTATCATTTGTTTACAATGTCGCACAAAGCAAATAAATTACGTAATAGTTTACGGGGGAAAATCGTTTACAGAGTATTTTAATGCTGTTACTCTATTTAAAAAATTTACTGTAGACTGCGCCGTTATCCCTTGTGGGGTCTGTGACTCTGTTTATATTGGTGAAACGGATCGTACTTGTGCCATTCGTCTTGCCGAACATAAACGTGCCTATAAATCTGGTAGCCTTCAATCAAAATTAGTACAGCATTCTTTGGGTACAGATCATATTCCGGATTTCGCAAATGTCGCAGTAATCAGATCCAGCTGCAATAATGTTAAGAGTAGAGTATTTCTTGAGGGTTGGTTCACTCGTAAACAGACTTCGCCAATCAATGAATCTTGTGCTGTTCCACCTGAATACGCGATTTTGCTTTAATGGAGGTTGTACAAATATTTTAAAGTTTTAACTGGTTTATTTTAGTAACTGTACACATGTTTGAAAACTCTCCGGTCAACGTATGTAATTACACTGAGCCCGAAACGTTTGCATGCAGTAATTTAATGTTTTTAGTGTATTTATGTAATGTTTATGTCTGATTAAATATGATAATTTAATTAAAATTTATTCATCAGACGTTAAAAATGTTTAGCTATTTTACAATTAGTAATAGTTTACGGAGGAAAATTGTTTACAGACTATTTGAAAGCGTTTACACTATTAAAATAATTAAAAAATATATATGCATTTTTGAGGTGCACTAAAACAAGATTTCTGTAGAATATGGAGTACGAAGGAGGGCATAGAGTCCAAGTCATTTATCATTCATTTACAGGGTCACACTAAATAATTCAATTACATCATGCATCACGGGGAAACATCGTTTGCAGATTGTTTTAATGATGTTATACTATTACAAACACAATGCAATTTATATACCTTACTGACGTGAATTACAAGATTCTTACGTAACATATAGAGTGTGTAGCATATATTGTTCTTTTACAGAGACACACAAAATAATTCGGTTATAGTTCTGTCTATGAGCGATAGGTGCTGAAAGTGAATTTTCAACTTTGAGAGGCGTTTTAAAGTTTTAATGAAATTGGTACTTTTCGGTTAGCAGGGCGCCAGTGAGATATTTACATGTATATATACACAAAAAATTTATGCATATATATCTACACATATACATATGTATACATACATATATATATATATACACATATATGTATGAATATATACATATATATGCATATACATATATATTTATATATGTACATGTATCACTGGCGCCCGGCTAACTGAAAAGTACCATGAAATATTCCACACTACTTGGTGTGTATAAATTATATTCATTATATAGAGGGCTAAAGAAAAGAATTCGAAATTAGTACTGTTTATGAGCGTGAATTGATTAATACTGAGTTTTAAAAGTATAATGCATTTTCCCTCTGAATTATATTTAATGCACTAAAAGATTTTTTTTGCTACACTAAAAATAAATTAATATACTGGGCTAAGAATAGAACTGAATGCATCGCCGTCTAATGACGATATTGGCTCGTTGTGCGACGTGTTAGTGTTATGCGTGTTGGAAAGAGTTTTATAATCTATGCTTGATGCATCATTTTGTTTTCTTGCTATTTGTATTTGGCGATATGTCCATAGTTTTGTTCTGCATATGATTGTGTATTGAAAGTTCGTACTCAGCATTGTCCCTTTCCAGGATTGTAACCAGTCGGCAAAGTCACGTCGGGCATTAAAAATTTTTTGGTGAGGCGAATCCACTGCTTAATTTTTATTCCTTTTTCTTATTAAAAAATAAATATAAATAAAACTAGAGGACAAGACTCCTAGCCCGTCTCTGTCTAAAATCGGTTGATTATAAAGTTTTTAAATTTTCAAATGCAGTATAAATACAATTATTTTAAGATTATAAAGACTAAAGAGGCTCCGCCAATCCTGTCCCCATCTGGTTACAGTTCTATCTCTTTTTCAATCATTGTAACCAAGGTTTGTTTTCAATCGTTCACTCCTAAGAGGCGTTACTTACGCATTCGATGAAACAAATCCTCACATCGGGAGTGATTTAGTACATTTTATTGTTTTTTCTTTAAGATATTTTTGTTTGTACTAAAAATACCAACGTTTGACATACAATATCATCGTACAATAAACAGACGCACGTTTCATGAGTAACTAGGACTCACTTCCTCAGTGTAAATAAAATTAAACCCTATTGTATCCCCCCAAAGACATGAAAATGAATCTAAAAACCCAAATGAAAAACAACAACACACCGAGAAACTCATCACGCATGAGCCACCAATCAGATTAAACCGGAAGTGATTCACTATGACAAAGTAACTCAACCCAGAAAGGTGAGATGTAAGGTACACTTGAAAAATCATTGACCAGGGAGTTACCAAATTTATGAGTATAAACTGCCTCAAAGAAGTCTAAATCTAATGGAGTGTTACATTTCTTAATAATAGTGGCTGAGTTGAAGTTAAAATTATGTCCCTCACTCCAACAGTGACAAGCAATAGAGGATTTTTGTAATTATTTTTTCTTAATCTAATTTCTGTGTTCATTGAGTCTGAAACGGAGTTGTCGTTTAGTCTGTCCTATATAGGACAAACCACATTGACATTGGATATTGTAAATGCCCCAAACTAAGCATTCATATACTTGATGCTGGTAGTTGAACCATTTTCTAAAATCAAAATCGATTTCAAGTATCTTGATGCATTAGTTACAACTAGGCAAGGCTAAGATATTTTTTGTCCTCCTATGGCAACTCACCCTTTGGTAAATAGAACTTTGAATTGCACAAATTAATGTTAAAATGTGTGTTACATGTTGCGCATAACACGTGATTTATTTTCTTTAGTCGCTAAAAATATTCTTTTTCCAGAAAAAATATGCCCGGAGACTTCTACAGTAAATCCACCAGTCGGTACTGCAACAACTAGTCATGGATCTGAAGGTAAAACAGATGAATTAATTTTTAATATATCAGCTGAAATTGTGAGAGGCGATAATTACTTTGCGCACTGTAATAATTTCCTCTAGAATCTAGATAGAATGGAAATAAAAGAAACAATGTTACTTATGAACAAGATTACCTACTCTAATTGTTTACACCAGGGGAGTCAAATTGTGGCCCACCAGATACCACTAATTTTTAAAAGAAATAGTCTACTTCTTGATTCACATCAATTCGATGATTAGATAAGGCGAAGATTACTATAAAAATTTAGTGGTATCTAGCGGGCCACAGTTTGACACCTCTGGTTTACACTCAGTCAATCCCTGAACATTTTTTGCTTCATTGTACAAGCAAGATGTTAACAATTCTTTGATGCAGTGTTTCCTTTTATTAAGATCTTCGGATACTAAGAAATGAAATATATACAATGGTGGCCAAAAGTGTGGCCTTTTTTTGAAAGTTTCATGTTTTTCAACTTTGTCTGCTTGTAGAATATATTATTTTTCACTTAAATACAAACGTTTATATATCAAATTGAAGGTAATTGAATGTAGAATTTAATAATAAAAACAGTATTACAATATCTGTATTACAAAAAAGTTATGCAACTAATAGTAAGATCTATCTTACATTTGCATTTTTTTAAAGTGATACTTACACAATCAATACTTAGTAGGATAACCCTTATTTTTTAAGACAGCTTCACAGCGTCTTTTCATCGAGTGAACGAGTGTTTGGAGTTCATCTTTCGTAATCACATGGTGTCAAGAATCAATTATAGCTTCAATAAGTTGCCTTTTATTGGATGGACGTTCTTTTCGTACAAGAATTTTCAAACGTCGCCACAAATTTTCAATTGGATTGAGATCAGGGCTGTTTCCTGGCCATGGTAATATATCTATGCCTTTATTTTGAAACCATGCTTTGCATACTTTTGCTGTGTGGAATGGAGCTGAATCTTGCTGAAAAATAAATGGTGCGTTGTTGGGGAAAATATCCCTGATGGAAGGTATCAATTTTGGTTCCAGGACAGTTTCGATGTATTTTTTAGCATTCAGGATGCCATCAAATCACTTGAATTCGGCCCACACCATCTGCAGACATACATGCCCAAATCATGACATTTGTTGGATTTTTTGTAGTTGCTTCAATGCAATCAGGATGAAGTGCTTCTCCTACTCTACGTCTCACGTATTTTCTACCATCACTACCAAAGAGCGATATATTACTCTCATCGCTCCAGATTACTAGCTTCCATTGATTTTCTGACCATTTAATGTGTTCTTTTGCCCACTTAACTCTTTTTTCGCGTCGCTTTTGAATTAAATATGGTTTTTTCCTTGGAATTCTAGCTTGTATTCCAAATCCTGATAACCTTCTTCTTATTGTTCTTGAACTTACTGCAATACACGCTGCATTCATTTCACATCTAATGGCATCTGATAAAAATTTTCTATCTTGAAGGCATAGCCGTTTAATTGTTCTAGCGGCAGTAGCACTTGTGCATTTTTTTTGGCCTGATTTGGCCTTATTTTCCACTGAATTCGTTTTTTCATAACGTAAACAGAACTTTCGTACACCAGAACAAGTCACTGAACCACCAACTTGTCTTGCAATTTCAGCATAAGAGAGGCCATTTTCTCTCAACATGACAATGCGGCTTCTTTTGGTAGATGTCCAATTAGTTCTTTTTGTTGATGACATTGTTTAAAATTAGTTTAATTAAAAAAAAGGGCTTTAAATATTCAAAAACAGCAATACTCTATTTAATTGTACTAATATGCATCATTCCTCTAAATATTTCCACAACAATAACTCTTTTACCATTCAAATAACCTAAACTATAGTTACAGACATTTGATTGGTCCTCAGAACAGTGTTTGTGATTGGCTAGTACGCTTTTATTACAAAACACGTCCTTATTCAAAACGATTTGTGTTTGTTTGTTCTACTTAAATGAGTAATACAGATAGTGTAATACAGATATTGTAATACTGTTTTATTATTAAATTCTACATTAAATTATCTTCAATTTGATATATAAACGTTTGTATTTAAGGGAAAATTAATATATTCTACAAGCACACAAAGTTGAAAAACATGAAACTTTCAAAAAATGTTCAAACTTTTGTCCACCACTGTCTATATACAGTTAAAATGTTATTTTTTTAATTATTAATGACAGCACGCACTTCTTCCATGCTAAGATGGGCAGTGTTTTGTTGTAGAACTGTTTTAACATTTTTAAATGTTCTGGTACAATTCTTTCAGGGTGAATTGCTGCCGAAAAATTAAATGATGAAACTTAAATTTTCAGTCTACTAATATTTTGTGAATACATATTTTAGTTTTCTATGCGTTGCAATTTATAAATTAATTTAATTTCAAATATATTAGCTATAATACTTTTTCTAAAGTGTAATTAAATAAGTGATAATTTCGAAAAAAATACTCTGTATTCGTTCTAAGTTTGTAGACAAATTCTTTAAAGCTTATGTTTAATTGTAAAATGATAATAAACTGAAAAATTAGTACTTACTTAATGTCTGACAATCGCAATTATTTAGTTTCATGATTATGTTTTTAATTTTAATTCTCACAATTCTTTGCTGCACCAATTTTTTTAGAAATTATCACATTAGAATACTATTATAAAATCTTACGCTCTCATTATTAATTGTTATACAAAGAATGTATATTTTCAGAAAAAAAATCGATTTTCGGAATTTTTTAAAAATGTAATAAATGGTAGGGGAAGATGATAAAACCCTTTCAAATTTTAATAACATAATCATGCAGCAGGAAAAAGGTTAAAAACGGAAGAAAATGAGTCACATTATGTCTCTTTAAGTTTGTAACGGCCATCATTAAGTATCAGGCCGTGCGGTAGAGCAAGAGAGAACACAAAAGTTTAGGTTTAAATTAAAACCAGTTTATTAAGTTTAATCGGGCAAGGCGGTTGAGCGAGAACTACTCGTTTTACCTAACTTTAACCAAAAAAAAAGGTTTAGCCATCGATTTGAAGCGATATAAAAATAAAAAACTATCCAATAATTAAAATAGACTATCAGGGAAAAATAGCATTCGCATTCTGTCGACAGCGGAGAGTTTGGGTGCAAATTCGCGATAAAACAATTTCACGTTTAAATCCTGGTGAGCTCTGATGCAGGCTTACACCAGTTCAACAGACGCGTAAAGCTATGCAGCTTAATCTTAGCTCCTACGTACTGCTATTAAGTACCGATGCCAAGTACATCTCTAAACGAAAATTCACCGCTTATATATCCACAGTATCGATTGACCAGCTACAATAATTTGCATAACTACCGAAAGAAAACAGCAACTCACAATTTCCGAAATTCACACATCCATCGAAGGTTAGAGAAAAGAGAGCATTGATAAACTTTTACGCACATGGACGGTTATTGGACAAAAATTACGATCGCATTCAAAACATCGCCTACTCACGTGACGAGAGTAGTCGACCTGTCACAAGTTGAAACATTTTTAGATAGAGTCTGTTAAACATATGAAGATCAAAAACTTTAGCAGAATTTTAATATATTTAAAAGCGAATAACTTGTAACTACAACGGCTAAAAATTTGATTATTTCCCGTGTTTTTGAAATACATTTTATAAACACAAAAAATCAGAAAATTTAGAATCATCAAAGTCTAAAATTAATTTTTATACTTGATATGACATGGAATAACACAGTACATGTGTGTGTATGATAGGTACACAGAAAAATATGTATTTTGTTAAGCATTATAATTTAATTTATTGTATCCTTTTTTATAATATTCGGTATTTATTTAATTGAAATAAAAATTTACTTTTAATAATACCAATAACAGCTGAAAGTTATATTGAAAAAAATTAGTTGCGACAACCGTGTCTCAATAGCTTTAGTGAATTTTAACGATGCAAATAATCTTTTTTTTTCACTCCAAGTTAATTTAGATAGTTGAGATTTTTGTCACTTGTCGATACATCAACATGATTATGTAAGCATGGTAGGGAAATATTTGAAATTTTTAATAGTTTCTAGCAGTTAATGACGTTTTAGTACGATGAAAGCTCTCTTCAGTGATATTTTGTTCCAGATATTTTCAATCGGTAGCCTTCTGATAATAAGATAACCATAAGTATTAACTGTATTTTTTTATTGTTAGAGAAACGTAATTTTTTAAGCTTATTTTTGGATGCGTGTTTTAGCAACGAAATCATGAAAAATCAAAATTTAAATGTAGAAAGGTATTATGTGTGTTACCGAAAGCATAATGAACGCGTATCTTTGAGTATTCTGCTTTACATAAGCATGAAGCGATTAACAAATTTTCAATAAGGACTACCGTCCTACCGTACTTATTTTCTTACAAACACATGGGAACTGTACTAATGGGTTATAACTACTGTACGGAAAGATAAGAACAATAAAATGTATATGAAATGCAAATACCTTATTCATAAAATAGAAAAATAGAAAAGTTTAGTACATATAATAATTTAAGAAAATGTTTATTTATACTGCATTCACAAATCATACCTCTGTGGGGGTAAACCAGACACACAGTTTTGGGTAGGGTAACCATTTATCATATCGTATAAATCAGAGAATGAATAGATCAAATGTTGACTTCTGGAGAGGGTTACATTCGGATACATGAAGTGGGGCGCTGATTTACCCAGTTTTAACTGACACAGACCGATGCAATTAAAAGAGAATGGTTAATAAGTGGTCAACTGTTTATCTTCTCTGAATGGTTATCGTTATTGACAATAGGATTTTAAAGTCGGTGTCCGAAAGAGGCAATAAATAATACTAATTTAACAAAGTTTTGTGACCTACTACTCTTCTTTTATTAGACTCTTGTGATTTTGTAATTTCTTTCTTAATTGATTGTGATCGTTAATATTATTGCATAGTTGCCAACCTCCCGATTTTTTTCGTACCAGTATTTTTATGAAAAAATATTTGTTTTATGTAATCGTGCAATTTCTGCTATTTAAAAAAGCGAAAATTTTTGTATGATTTTACTGGTATTCAAACAATTGGGAGGTTGGCAACTATGTTATTGAATATTTCGTTGAAATTGACTTTGACTTTAATTTAAGGTGATGTCGAAATAGTAGGAGTCGAAGTAGTGCCTCGAAGATACATTCCTCGAATTGTCGAATTGGTAAGTTATTTTCAATTTAATCTGTGAAAAATGTCGTAAAATACAAAATATTACGAAAATCGTTCATAAATTATTCGTTGCGGATTCATTTTTGCCCTCTATTCTTCCATGCGCAAAATTTCTCAGATTCCTAAATTAATATTCATTCAGCGAGAAATGTTCTTGAAATTATATCTTAATTTACAATTATAGCCAATTAGAACCCATTTTCGTTGTTTATTAATCAATCTGTATCCATTTTGTTTTCTTAAGTTATGTCTTAAAACATTATAAGTACAAAGGTGGTAATGTACATTTTGTTTTTACTGGGAAAAAATTATAACCACCTTTTAACGTTGCCAAAACTCATTATATAAAATTGGACTGAAGCCAATCGATTAGTAATTAGGTCTACCATTTAAAGATACATTTAAAATTTGCTTAGGAGGTCACATGCACGCATAAATTTTAACAAACTTTTAAATTTCCAATACTAACACCTATTTTTACATCATATTTAGTATATTTAGTAAATTCTACATTCGGATGCCATGTTCAAAGTTTGGAAATCCTAATTCTAAATTTATTTTTAATTATTAGAAAATGAATTACTATGTGGGTAGTTTTTACGCATAGATACAACTATTTGGCAAAAAGAACTGTAATATTGTATCATTTATTTGAAGCTTCTAGAAATCAGTTTCTGTTATAATCTTTTTAGCTTATCAATCTCTTTTTTTTTCTTTTTGGAATATGATTTTTAAAATCCATACTACTTGTATATGATTCAATGCATTTAAGTCAGTACGGGGTACACTTTTACTCATAGACTGTTCAAAAAATTAAAAATACTTTAAAATATTTACTATAGTCCTTTCTAACGATCATCTAATATTTTTTAATAGTACTGAAACAAAACATCTCTGAATTGTGTATGTTTTAATAAACTTTAAATTTAAGTAATTATGGACTATTAATAAAGATGATATATGTATTAAAGACGGATTGAATTGCAGAAATTTTCAGTCTTTTACTAATAAAAATGAAGATTTTCCTTTCTTATGTTTGAATTGATCCAATAACTTAATATAGATTTAAAAAAAAAAACCTTGTCGCTTTTATAGTATTTTTATATGATCAATTATTTAATTCCATAAGTTTCCAAACCTGTCATTCGAAACAATCGGAGATTTACTATAGGTTAATATTTATTAAATATATTTTTAGGTATCTCAATGTACAGTACTTCTAAAGCAAATTTTAGTTCGAAAGAGATTATAGTTTAATGTACGTAAATATCTGAAAGTGATTACAAGATTATTTAGAATTATTTTAATAGCAAGAATAATTATTTGTCTTCTTGGAAACTTTTAACGGGCTGATGGAAAAGTACTATGCAATTCTGAAATCATGTACATTTCATTACCTCGTGAATATTATTTAAACAGTAATGTAAATTAAATTTTTTCATAACTTTTTTGTTTATTTTGTAGGAAAACCTTCCTTGGGATGGTTCCTTTATACCGGACGAAAGTGATGAAATGAATATAGATATTCTCTTGGAAGGAACTCGAAAAAATATGGATCGTATAAATCTCCTTCGTAAACATTGCAAACCTGACGTATGTGACAGTGAGAGACAATCAGGTTTGTGCATTTTTTCTCGGTGATGTTCTATTGTCAGACAATATGTAAGTCATTATTTTGTTTTAATCCTTTCAAAATCAGGGGGGAGTTTATTTACCAACTGATGTTTTTTATCTTTTTCCTGCTTGATCGTAGAAAGTAAATTTTATTAGCGTAGTCATTTCCTGGGCTTTTTATTAGTTATGACAAGCACGCTGAAAATGTCCAAAACTGGAGAATGCGACATCACCAAATATGTGTTTTGCTGTCTTGGAAAGTTTCATGACAAATAGTCTGTTGTTATTTTTTTAGATATATATAATGATGGAATTCTGCTAGATCAAATCCACATTATTTTCAAGGACTTTCGATTCAGGGCGGCGATGATGTAAGTACTAAAACTTGGCAGTCGTAATTTACTATAAAATCTACTGATTCATTTTCTAGAACTACGGAAACGCATACATACTGTCATGTGTGATGCACATGTCTTATAAGCAGTAAGATGTATATATTCTATAAACTAAACGGAATTCCTAGAAAGAAATATGTCTCTACATACACACACACACACATATATATATATACACTGGCCTCCAAAAGTTAAGGCACCGCCGGTTTTTTGCGTCTAATTTGCAAATGAATGAATATAGAAACAACAAATTTGGAGGAAATGTGCGCTAAACTGTTATTTATTAAATGCGACATAGAAATTTACTTAAGTTAAACGTATAAATGAAATTACAACAAAAAAGCACTCATGGTGGAAAATTCGATTCTTGGAGAAATCAGTACATCGCAGTATTATGCAGTAAAATGTGTCAGAAACATTAAAAAACTGGTTCTAATACGGAATATGTCCACCCCGTACTTGAATGCATTAGCGGCATCGACTTTCCATGCTCTCAATTAAATTGTCGGGCACCGAAATAGGTAATGCTGACCAGACTTGGTGTAAGCCTTGTTCCAGCTCATTTAATGACCTTGGAGGAGGACTTAAAGCTGCAACCTGTCTTTCAAGATAGTCCCAAAGATGTTCTATCGGATTCAAGTCTGGAGAGTGAGCTGTCCATTCCATTATCTCCAAACCATGATCCGCAAGATAATCCTCAACAACCACAGCTCGGTGTGGTCTCGCATTATCATCCATTAGAATGAAACCATTGCCAATAGCACCGGCATAAGGGCACACATATGAATCAAGGATCTCTTCCCGATATCTCGCACCAGTCACAGTTCCTCCATGGTTACACATGCAGGTCAGTGTGGTTCCCGAGTGAGATCCCTGCCCAAACCATGATTCCACCGTTTCTGTACCTGTGTGTTTCGACAGTGTTTGATTGATGGTATGGAGTGCATTGTTCTCTCCAGATCAGAAGACGCCCTCAATCGCTCTCCAGTGTGAATCTGGACTCGTCTGTGAAGAGTCCAAAAGCCCACTGTTGTCTGGTCCAGGAAACATGTTCTCTTGCCCAACATAAGTGGCCCCTTCTCTGTCTGTTGAGGGGGACACACACAGCTGGTCGCCTTGCATAGAGACCTGCATTGTGAAGACGTCTTCGCACCGTAGTAGCGGAGATTCTTCTCCCTGATGCTGCAAAGTGGTCTGCAATGAGTTGCGGCACAGTAGTGCATTTTCTCTTTCGGGCCGAAAGAGCTAGAAACAGGTCTTCTTTAGGTGTTGTAACACGTGGGCGGCCTGGAACATGTCTTCTGGACACATAATCTTCGGACTCATACTGATCCCAGAGTCGTTGGACTACACTGCGAGACACATTGAACCGTCTAGCAGTATCAGCCTGTGACAGCCCCATTTCCATCCATCCTACCGCCCGCCACCTTAATGAATCGGGCAAACGACTTCTAGACAGTTCTAGACTCTACTGGCTGTTGTGAACAAAACTGACAACAATAGTTCGAATACAACAAAACTTACTCGCGAAATTACGAAAGCTTCGTAATTGCATATATTTCTCTCATTCACAAATACCTATTCTTTTCTATAAAATAAAAGTGGTAGCTGTAATTTTTGCATAATTTTTTTTGCATAATTTTTGCGAAACATATTCCGATACATAAAAATAAATTTATGAGAAAAACTCTCAACATTCGTAAAAAAGAAAATTTTTAATGTTCTTTGGAAAACTATTGATCCAGGATATCCATTAAGTCAAAGGTTGCTATGTAATAAATAATGTATAACTTCGCATATTAAAATATTTTAAAATAATAAATAAAATAGAATAAGGCTCCAGTATTTCAAATTAAATAATTAAATTAAAATTCATGGTTAATATATAACATAGGAATTTACATTAAAAAGAAATGAATGATTTTATTGTTTTAGCTGAAATAGACAAATAATTCCAAATTTAAACTCTCTAATCTTTCACATCGAAGAATAAAGGTGATATTATACTGTGCTATATTAGATATATTTGTAATTATTTTGTTATTGATCTTATTGTTTACATATGAAATTCTGTTACGTTGGTGGAGGAAAGAATTAGGATACACAGCAATTTACAGACTCTATTTGTTTTAAACATATTTTTAATTAATTTTATAATTTAAACACATAGATATTTATTAACCCTACACGCTTTTCGTACGGATATTTTGTTTCCCAAAAAACAAACGAAATCGGCTGTAGACATAAGTATTTGTAATAGAAACAAGCAGAATAAAATAAAAACCTTTGCAATCTTTCCAAATGTTTTGGTTACATTTCTATTCAATTTCGTTTGATTTTCATTCAATTTCTTATTTAATTTATTTTATTCTACGTTGTGATTATGTATTTTTTTTTTCAGAAAATGAGCCTCGTTCGAGATATCCTAAACGAAATGTCCCCAAAGTCTGCTATCAAGAAGAAGATGTATCCAGCGACGACGATTATATTTGTGAGTTTATTGCAGTTGATAATCTGTTGCAACTATTTTATGTGCTGAAATATTTAATAAATAAAAAAAAACATCTAATAAATGTAATAGTAATGTTCAATAGTTTAATTAATACATATTTTATTACCGCAAGAGAAATAATGAAAACAAAATGCTGTGAAAAATATTCTTTTCTAAATATGTGACAAATAATACAACTAAGATTTATCAAGTATTATACTTATTGGCTCTTTTTTAGGAAAATAATTACGAAAACAAAATTACTGCTTTATGCATACAACCAACTCCAAAAGTATATCAATTTCCTTTCTACTTAAGTTTTCATACATAGAGGAATAATGTTTCGGAAGATTCTAATAATGCTAAAAGTGTCTGAAACTATCAATAAAATAATTGAGGTTTTTTTTAAATGATAAAAAACAATGAGATATTTGTTTTCATTTGCGTTCTGATTGAGGTTTCAATTTCCCTTTAGATAAAAGGGCCATGTTTGTTTCACTAATATTCATGAAATTTAGCGAGTTTTTTCATTAGTTTTTGTCACAATTACTTGTTACAGTTATTTGATGTTTCTAAATTTCAGTACTTAATTAAAAAAAAAAAAAAAGTTTAACACCAGAAATTCGTCGACAATTATTTTTTGACTTCATATTTAATTCTTAATTTAGATTGTTTTATGTGGTTTTATATGACTAAAGTCAACTAGGAATATCCGTATGTGTACTGACTGTATCATGGATCGTCTGACATGTCTTGAAGTGTCGATGCTGAAGCCAAGTTTTTCACATGTGCTATTCGTCCCTGTCTTCAAACACCGATAGTCGAAAATCATTAAGATTACGAGTGAATCAATCTTTGTGGTCTCGCATATCTAAGAAATGAGGATCTGTAATAATCCAGGATAAAGAAAAATAGTGTAGTAAATAAAAATTCTTTCGAAAATTTTTTTTTTATCTTTTAGATACATTAATCGATAACTAAAAGTTCCTTTTCTTTTAATTTTTTAATTCATTTTAATGCGCCTTTTATTGTCCCTTTTAGAAATACTGGCGAAATATATAAAAATAAGTGATCACAAATTAATTAATTCATTTATTAATTAAAAAAAATTGGAAACTGGAAACTGGAAGAAAAAAATTTAGTAAGCTTAGTTTTTTTAAATTAAGAGTAAAAAATTTGCTTTTACTCTTATTTATTTATTTATATGTGTATTTATGAAATTCAGTTTAACTGTTCAGTTTAAAATTGCATAATTTTTAATCGGATAATAAAATACTTGAATAGGCTTTTGTATCCAATTCTCGTTCAACTAACATAAAAGTTGGTTGTTTTGTATACCATATGCATGATAGTAATCTCGAAAAAATCAGGCTCTTCTTAGCAACGTGTTCACTTCCTAAAACGTGCTACGCTTCCTAAAACGTGGCTATATTCATCCGTCAAAAGTCACAGGTTCAAACGGAATTTACTCTTCTCTAACTCGATATTGTAGCATCACGTTTCATTAGAGGAAGAGGATATTTTTCAGAATACATTTTTTTAAAAAGAAATTCAGCTTAAGAAATTATTTTTATAATAATTGATTAATAATAATCCTTAAATATGGATAATGGAAGTTAAAGGAAGTAAATTATTTTTGCATCTTATTGTATTAAATATTTCTACAGATAAAATAACATTACTTTAAGGACAGTTTCTGAAAATAAACTTTTTTTTCAAATACATTTTTGCAATTTATTAACTCCACAATTTTTAATTTGCAGACTGCGACGAGTGTGGTGAGCCATATGATGGATCCTGTCCTCAACACGGTCCGCTGACTTTCGTAGAAGACAAAAAAGTAAGCCACTTGTTGATTTTTAAT
Organism: Maratus michaelseni; assembly: GCA_963931845.1. Taxonomy (NCBI): domain Eukaryota; kingdom Metazoa; phylum Arthropoda; class Arachnida; order Araneae; family Salticidae; genus Maratus; species Maratus michaelseni. The sequence goes on along the minus strand of OZ007595.1, from coordinate 315,362,826 downwards.
GACGCATTTTAACTTAAATACGAATAAAGTACTTGGAAAAATTGCCATATGCATTCAAAACTACCGTGAAAAGCTTCTGTGATATAAAGCTGCTCACGTTCTACAACACCAATTCTAGAGAATATTTGTTTGAAATGTTGTATGGATCATCTACTTTATCTGAATTAAAAATTTTATAATTAGATGTTTTTGGAACATTTGCGTTTTTGAAGCTTGTTCACAAATTTTAGCCATAAACTAATGATCAGTTCTGTATTATGTAAAACGCAATGGTGAGAAGGAAATTGCTGTTCAGTTCTAGTTTTTGAAATATTATACATAGTTTCTAGTTCGTATGTACTTTTTCTGCAGGGAAAATATTGTGTTTTTACATTTTGTTTATACATTTTTATAATAATATTGTAAGAGAAAAAACATTTGTTTGCTTGTTTGAGGTAATCTATATCTGAAAGTAACAAATAAATTTCAAAAAGTCTTTCTTTATAATAAATGTATTTGTCTGAGCTTATAAGGTGTTTACATATATGGAAGATATTGAATACATTAAAGATATGTGTTGATCTAAAAATTATCTTGGAACAACCAGGGACATTTGGGGTAAATCAGGGATTTTGTTTTTGTTTTTCAGTTTTTACCAGGAAAAGTACATCTATTACTATTTATTTTTTTCACTAAAATTAGTATTTTATTTCTAGATTACCGATCATAGTATTCTAAAAAATCTCTTGTCTTTTTTTGAGTAAAAATAAATAAAAATAGATTATATTTTTCGTCAGCTGTTGCTTAAAAGATATGTATAGTTTTAAGTATACGGTATCAAAAGTTAAACCATTTGAATTTTACTCTTGTTAAAACATTTTTTAATCTAATTAATAAATTATGCATAGGAGGGATGTTATTTCCAACAAAATACTCATGATCAGGGGTATTTTGGCACTAAACTGAAATTATGAGAGAATTTGGATATAAAGTATTTTTGACCACACCTTGAAAAATTAAATAAATGGATATTTAAAAAATAATTTTCCAGAGAAATGGAAAAATGAAATTATGTTGCTTACAACATTTTTGTTAAAATATATTCTAGTGTATCCATTTTTACTAAATAATTACTACATGTGTTTTAGAATAGCGTTGCAAAAACAATTACTTATGCTAATATGATCATTTTAATACTTACCAGCAAATATCATGGAGAAATCTCGGAATTTGTGACCACCCTGGGCTTGAAAATAGGCTAATTTTCTTATCGTTACACCTGTCCCCAAAAAGAAGCAAGATCTAAAACCGTTTTAAAGTATAAGTTATATATATAGCGCTAACCAGGCCATGAATGCCTATCTTGACGAGTTAGTGTCTGGACGCAGGGCGATATTTGCCTGATCACAGCCTGTGATCCACCTGACAAGAGCCTTGTTGGCATCGCTGCAGTGATCTCTAGTGGTTTTCTACAGCTTTGTTTGTTTGCCGGTTCATGGTTTCTATTTAACTTTGTTGAATTGTCAGATTTAAAAAAAAAAGCAAAAATTAAAAAAAAGAGAAAGGAACTGTTCTTGTAATTTAGAACCTTGATCAGGTGACATGACCGTCACTTGACTAGGCACCTTCAGAGGTAAAATTCATAGGACACTTGGAGGATTTTGCACCCACGACTGATTTTACATGCACCAGGCGCCATTAGCGTACATGGCTTTAAAGTAAGTTTTGAAATTGAAACGGTTCGAAAATGACATGCTAGTTACTTTCGAAACGTAAATTCGCAAATAGTGGCTAATGAGTGATTTCTATAACATTAGAAATTTATGAGGGTGGATCGAGCGAAAAATGCCCCGATATTACAAAAAATTGCTCTAAAACTAACGAACCAATTTACAAATTCTATTTGTTCTATAATATGTGGTTCCTGATGTTGACAAACAGAATATCTTTTATCCATTTTATGCAAAGGTGTAAATGAGTTGAAATGAAGATTTTCGATTTTAATTAAGTAAACAATTTTATAGTTTTACGTCATCTTATGTCACTAGAACAGCAGTATTTAACCAAAGTATCGAATTCTATTAAAGCTATTAATATTATTTTAATTATCAGTAGCAGTGCAATTTCCATTATACGTTAGTAGGTCTAAAAAAGCTACTTAGTGCTTTAAATAAACGCACACAATACCTCAAGCTTTGCTAGTTTAATTAGACGTTTGAGGGTAGCTGCAGCAGGCATGACGACTTGGGCGAAAACTTTTACAATGCTTTTCATAGCTCAAATTGCTTTCGGAGAAACTATAAATCATTAATCCACTATTTTGTGTCGTTTTCCGTCTGGTAGGTTTTAATAGCGGGCATGGTTGTCTATTATCATCTCTTCAAATTTAATCTGTGAGTAAATTGGTTTCAAAACAATATGAAGACAGCCATTATTGTAAACAATTCATTAACAATGATTAAAAAAAGATATATACTTGTAACGTATACGTTATAGTTGTATCTTGAATTTATTTTTAGGCTCCTCGTGGTCCTAGACACGCCTGGAACACCTGCCCCGATTACCTGTCTGTGTGTCGATCCGGCATCAAAGGAGCCGGACTCGGAATTTGGTCCGAAAAGCAGTTGGATAAGGGCTATGTGTTCGGACCTTACAAAGGGAAGATCGTGAAGTCACGCAAAGAAGCGAAAGACAGCGGATACGCATGGGAGGTGAGGATTCACTCATTCTGTTGGTAAATGTTTGTATATCGAAATTTATTTTTCATTTATTTTCTAAGTTTCAACATTTACCCGTAAATGCGAATGTGCAGTTTCCGAAACCGTATTCTATTATTTGAGCCTCATGAGATTTTATATAATTTAGAGAGAGTGTTTAATTTTGTTATTAAAATTTTAATGTTTAAAGTACACATCTGTACTATTTCATACTATTATTTAAATGACGCAGTTTTTTTTTTCATTGTATACTTAAATAAATGATGTCTCTGCAACAGCAATTCCTCTAATAGTTTTTAGTATTTCATTAGATCTATTACAGGTTCAGAAACAACTCGCGTTCATGTAGTTCGTCGGTTAATTATATCATATATTTCGTTTATAAATAAGCGCCAATATTTCTAAGTTTAGTACTTTATCTTATTCTATTCTCTGAGTTCAGAAATTTTAAATGAGTTATAAAGTAAATAACGAAATAATCTTATATAGTTAAAATCCTTAAGTTTTAACTCCGTTACTGCATGAATTACTTAAATAGAGTATCGATATAAAAGTTGTTTTTGCTTTCCGTATTCAGGCAAATTATCTCGGAAAGAATCAATACAAATAATTATTGTTACTGTTACAATTATAATTATTATTATCATTCTACCGTATTATTCGTAAAGTTAATATATTTTATTATATATTCACGAAATTTTGAACAGAATATATCGACACGATAAAATGTCAAATTTTATGATATTTTTAACAAACATCTATTAAAGAGAATTCAGAGTTTCTATAAAATAATTTAACGATTCATTTTCAATGTCACTTTAGCAATGTATTATATTTAATTTCTATAAATATATATTTTCTAGCCCCCTTTCCTTTTTACACTTTTAAATATAGTTGAAAGATAGTTGAAAAGTGTTTATGAATGCGGTTTGTTTCGCCATCTGTCTGTCTATCTGTCTTTCCGAACTCCAACTCTCTTATATTCAGTTGTATTGAATTTTAACTGATGTATGCTATTTAAATTTACTATGACATGTTCGGTAACGGAAATGAAGCGCGTCGCATTCATAGTTCGTTTACAGGGGCTCTCAAACTTATTCCGTTACATTATGATAGATGGAAAAAAATCGTATGTATTTTAATAATGTTATACAATTTAAAACATATTGAAATTGATTTATATCACTAGGATGTACAACATGCTTACTGGTGAATACTGTGCTCTTAGCGTTTATCATATACAGGGGCACACAAAAGTGTTCGGATACAGTACTGACTATGAGCCATAATTTTTGGAAATGTGTTTTCATTTGTGGTATGCATTTATATATATATATATATATATATATATATATATATATATATAAATACGTTCCATATTACTTGCTGTGCATAAATTATATAGATACAGAACTGTACAAAAGAAATCGTAAAAATGTCCGTTTTTTGATGGAAATTCCTGAAAAAGAATTTTCAACTGTCTTAAGCATTTCCAAACTGAACTAATTTTTTGCATAATATGCTCTATCTATACAAATCTACAGATCATATACAGAAATTCACAAACGAATTTGAATTATTTTCTGACTATAGATGATAATTCACAAAATTGAGTTTTCAATGCGTTTTCAAAATTGTTTACTCGGATATCATCTTCACAATAATGAGCAGTGAAGTTTTTTTTTTTTTTTTTTCCACTATTCTTGCTGTGTTGGAAAGTGTTTCATAATCTATGCTTGACGCATGATTTTTCGTTCCTGTTTGGTTTTTCTGCGATTTTCTGGACACATTTGACGATGAACTGGCTATTATTCAAAGAGCCAAATCAAAAGTGGATGTTCAATCAATGTTGCTTCAAAAATATCATTTTCTTAAGAATATAGAAAAAACCTCATAGAAAAAAATTAAGTAGAAAACTATTTATATCAATACAAAGTCGCTGATCATGAAACACAATTTAAAATACACCAAAATAGAAAATGAAAAGTAATTGTTATTATTACCTCAGTAATTGGCATCATGCAGAGAGGGCACATTTATGAATGTAGCAAAATCTTACTTGAAGAGCTTTTATATAGATAGATAATCTAGGAGCTTTACCAGTTCTTAATAGACTTAAAACATTTACTACATAAAATAGACTACAGTAATTTGGAATTCCAGGTAAAGGGGCAAAACGGTAATTTTAAAAATGACTATTATTACTGCAGATAGCTTTTTTATGTACTTTTCCATTTATACAAACTATTAGGAATACTAATTTTCATATGTTTTCTTAGATACGCAGAAGCGGCAAAGTCCTGCATTACGTCGAGGGTGTCGACACTTCCGTCTCCAATTGGATGAGGTTCGTGAACTGTGCCGTGAGCGAGGAGCGCCAGAACCTGATCGCCTTCCAGTACCACGGTCAGATCTTGTACAGGGTCTACAAGGAGGTCAAGGCTTACACCGAGCTGCTCGTCTGGTACGGAGACGAATTCGGAGAGGAGCTGGGCATACTCCGAACCGAAGAGACACTGCTTCTGAAAGGCACGTATTTTCATAATCAATCTTACAGTTATTTTTAAAAGTGTCAATGGAAAAATAAAATAAATAAATACCAGACATTTTTTTTGTTTTTTTTTAAACCTTTGTTATTTAAAACATTTTTTTTAATCTGATATTTTAAAAGCTTAATAACATTTTTCGCATACTTATTGGTAAAAAAAATAATGATAATTAAAGTGTATTCATTTTGATCATGTTTCATGCCCTTTGGTAACAAAATATGGTAAGTTTTACTTTCTAGAAAACAAAATTACTCTTTCCTAAAATTATCGTATCCTGAAACATTCATCCGGAAATTCTGTATTTTAATTTTGTAAAGTTTCTTCCCTCGAAAATAATATGTGGTGCAGTTCTCTTCAGTCTATAATTTTCTAGTATTTCGAATAAAGTACAAACAAGTATTGTTAATTTTCTGAGAAATAAGATTAGGCAGTTAAAAATTGATCTTCATCGAATTATTGCTTATAAAATAGCTGTTAATAGAAAAAAAATATTTTGAAAGACGTAAAAAAAATATTTTTTTCTCTTCGCTTAAACTAATACGAAAAGATAAATAAACCTACGAAAAATTTTTGACGAAATATTAACCCTTTGTTTAGAGCCAGGCATTTCGACTATTTTTATGTTCAATCGTGCCACAATTTACCAGCATTTGTCTTTGTGGTCGATTTCACTTTAAAATATCCGCTTAAAAATATCTATAGTTTATTTTTTTAAAGATTCTACGGATAGAATAAAAAAAATAGTCCACTGGGACGTATGTGTCTTAAAACCGTAGTCAAAGGGTTAAGGATGTCAATGATATATTTGACTCAGAATGCATTCTTTTAAGAAATGTGTAAGTAGATTTTAAGTGTAAAGTCGGTCCTCATGTGAGAAATAATAATTAAGGGACATCCCATTCTCTATAGTTTCAGAAGTACCACAGAAAAAACAAATAAAATACAATTCGATTGGGAATTACGAGGGTCGATCCAGAAATAAGGTTCCCAAAGAGGTCCAGCCGCACGGGAAGGTGCAAGGCGATATATAGCAACAGCGCTGTGCGCGGCTATTCCCGCACTCGCGATTCCCCCGGCCGTGCTTCGCCGCGCCGCTCATTCTTGGCTCAGCAGCCGTCCAAGATGGAGGTCCCCATTGTATATCCCGCCAAGTGCGAGATTCGTTCCGTGATTCGCTTTTTGCATGCCAAAAGGATTCCTCCATGTGGAAGAACCGCCAGCGAGGATGACTGACAGCCGGTGAAACCTTGCTTCACGACAACGTCCGACCTCACGTCTCCCGTCAAACCCAGGAACTTTTGTAACAATTTGGGTGGACTGTCATGCCCCACCCACCTTACAGTCCGGACCTAGCACCTAATGATTATCATTTGTTCCCCAAGTTAAAAGAATGCTTGGGTAGCCAACGCTTCCGGAGCGATGATGACGTCAAAGAAGAGGGGAAAGCTTCCTCAACGGGTTGGAGCCGGATTTCTACGACATTGGAATACAGAAATTGGAGCACCGTCTATAAAAATGCGTATAAAAAGATGGCGATTATGTAGATAAATAGAGCAAACTTTCTTCTTTCCAACGATGTAAATTTCTATGAGAATAAGCAATGTTCTCTATTTGTAAATTTGATGGGAACCTTATTTCTGGATCGACCCTCGTATGTCTGCTTTAAATTTATATAGATGAAGTAAGTTTAGGGGGCTGTTGTAGTACCACGAAATATCTGCTAAACATGAATTTATGTTTATATATATTCATATAATACTATTTGGGTCCCAAAACATCACGATTTTAATATGCACAAAAACGGACAATGTAATAAAGACCTCCCGAAAATACTGTTTTTGATAGTAAATATTCCTATTTTGAAAAAAATAACTACAGTACCACAAAGTATCGAAAAAATGTATTTTCTTAACAACTCCTTCCGGGCTCCTGAGATTGCTTTTTTAAAATGAACAAAAAATGGAATGTTTTCATCCAGTCTTCGAACTATGTGCTTTAAAAACCATGTTATTAAACTAGTAAGTCTACAGGTCAGAGGCCTCAAGATTAGCTCTACAAATTATTGTTCATTAATCTCACTAAATTTTAATATAATCTGCATAATATTTGATATCCTAAAATTCATTTAAAGTTCTTATAAAGTACATTTATAAGAATATAAAATTTATCGAAACTTCAGGAAATTTTAGAAGGATCAAATTAAACAAACATTTATGCAATGATAGGATAAACGGTACGTATTACTGTATTGTTTCAGAATAAGAATACATTCCTTCAGGAAGGATTCCCCCTCCCCCCCCCCTGAAGTCGTCGCTTTAATTTTACATTCTCAATTTCCAATAATTGTGCTATTTCATTGTTCAAGTATATGACTGAATGCAATTTCATTAGATTAATCATCTCTTTGTGCAAGAGATTTTATCCTGTCCTTAAAAGAATACGTATTTTTCAACCGCTAAACATCATATGTTGCTGAAATTGAATAAAATTTCGTGTATTAAATATACTTATGCAAGTGTAAATTCCTCTTATGAGACTTATATTCAATTTACACATTCAACGTTTTTCTATTTTTCGTTTGGAAAACCGATTTGGTCTATTAAAATAAATTCTCACTTATTTCATTAGAAAAAGCATATTAAAAACTTAATTCACCCGAAAATTAGCTATTTTGTTAATAAAAATTCACGTCAAAATAATGCGATTCACTTGAATTTTCTTTTGTTGATATTCTTTAAAATATAGTTGCTTGGAAACCATTTAATGAAAGAGAAAAAAAAATAAATGCTTTGGAAATTTTTGTAAAAAATGAGAAACTGAATGATTCATATCTTTCAAATTAATGCGTAAAATTTCACAATAATTTGTATAATTAATTTCAAAATTCTGATAAATATATTGACAAATTTTCAAAGCGATCGAATTAAATTAAGATCTTCATTTCGTAAATTTACCATTTACAACTATCCCAATGCATGATTTTATTTTCGGTGAATATTAAAATAAACAAAATCGTCCGACTTCCCATTGAAAACCATTATGACTTAAAACACAATGTTCTATATTTTTCGAACGAATGAACCAAATGTAACTAAAAACTATACAGCTAATTCCGGGAACCTCAACAACATACCTACCAAAAATCAACCTAATCGTGTCATTTTTGTGGCAGTTATCGCGGAGCAGACAGACAGACAAACAGAAGGAAACCAAAAACTATTCGCGTCTCCACAGTGAGCCTTCACTGACGTTTCGGCAAAAAAAGAGAAAGAAAAATCATGCGTCACGCATAGATTATGAAGCATTTTTCAACACATTCAGATGACTGTAACTCAACTTCCCTATTTAATAAGGTCAAAGATGGTATCTATACTATTAAAAACCGTTCGCGTATCTATCTATGTAACCTCAAAAACTCGAAAACCGCAGGGCGCAGGGCTACGAAATTTTGCACACGGGTAGCTGGTAGGGCGGTCATGAACGATCGGGACAAAAAATTCGAAATTTTTAAATAGATTTTTGATAGATTAAATATTAATTAAAATCCATCCACAAAGAGATCTCATCAAAAATCCGCTTTTTTTCATTGGTTGGTTGGTTGTATAATATCTCCACAGAAGTCATTAAATAAATCAAGGTAGCATTTGCAACTGCGATTCGAGTGTTTAAATTCAATTGATCAGAGATTATATGATATGTAGACAATCAACTTAATTATTAACCGTTGCCAAATGCTAAAAACTTAACTTTAAAGGATTTTATCGACTTAATGAATGATAATTAGCTGGGTTAAGGGTTTTTTTTTTTTTGCATGACATATATTAGTATGATAGAGATTATTACTACAGAAAACTTTATTTAACAGATTATTTGTTAAATTTGCGGGGATGGGGAGGGGGGGGGTAGCGACGTTTATTAAATATAAAATTTATTTTACTTGACCGCGAACCACCTGGCGGCGGCTTTTTCATTAATTGACCCTCCTTATTAATAAATCCAAATCTACTGCTCTGATTTCAACAGAACTAATTACATTTAACAAATTTAACTTGTTAGCTGAACTCGTAACGTTTAATCGCTGTTTTATATAGATAATACCACTATTTTAGAATAACAGTTTTTATAAAAATTAAATTTATGTTCCTAATAAAAGTACAGAGCCCGTATTCAGTTGATGCATACCAACACTCAAAATTAGTGATTTGTTGTTGAGCACTTGACCGCGCGCCTCCTCGCGGACCCTCCCTCGAGGTTTTTTCTCTAACTGTGCTTTATTTTCTGAACTCAGATAATTATGTTCCAAACTTCTCCAAACCAGTTCCATTTTGCTAAATTATCATAAAAATCAGCATTCATAGCTTCAGCGTGTATTTCTAGAAAACAGCTACCAGTATTTTCGAATAATAGTCTAAGCAAAATTTCAAATTTACTTCCTAGCTTAACCAAATGAATCAATCTTTAAAGATGCATATAGAGGTTCTCCTAATTTATCATTTGCTGAAAGGCACTTAAACATCCGTTCCCGCTCCGGCCTCTCCCTCAAGGTTTTTTGTCTAACTTTACACTGTTTCCATATCTCAGCAACTAATTTTTCTATTTCAGTCAACTGATTCCAAACATCATATTTAATTCAATAATCAACGTCTATATCATTAAAATAAATTTATGAGCAGCGGGTACCCCTATTTCCGAATAACAGTCTAAGACAAATTTCTAAATAAGTTCCTAGCTTAACCAAAAGAACGAATCTTTAAAGATGCATAGTGGTCCTCCTAATTGGTTATTTACTGAACTGAAATTGAACATCCACTCCTCCCCGGCACTTCCTTCAAGGTTTTTCTCTAACTATATCCCGTTTCCATAACTCAGCAACAATCATTCCGATTTCAACGCAAGTGATTCCAAACATTGTAATTAACCTAATAGTCACCCTGTATAACATTAAAGTAAATTTATGAGTAGCAGTTACCACTTTTTCCGAATAATAGCTTAAGCCAAATGCGCAATTAAGTTCCTAGCTTAACCAAACGAACGAATTTTTTAAGATGTATAGTGGTCCTCTTAATTAGTCATTTTCTGAAGGACACTTGAACATCCCCTCCTCCCTGACCACCTCTTTCAAGGTTCTTTTCTCTAACTATGCCCCGTTTCCACAACTCAGCAACTATCTTTCCGATTTCAACGAACTGATTACAAACATTATAATTAACTTAATAGTTACCCTCTATAACATCATTTCAATCTATAACATTAAAGTAAATTTATGAGTAGAGTTACCACTATTTCCGAATAATAGTTTAAGCTAAATTTGTAATTAAGTTCCTAGCTTAACCAAACTAACGAATTTTTAAGGATGCACAGTGGTCCTCCTAATTAGTCATTTTCTGAAAAGGACACTTGAACATCCCTTCCCCCCGACACCCCAGCAAGGTTATTTTCTCTAACTGTGCTTATTTCATTAACTCGGCTAATAATGTTCCCATCTTCTCCAAACCAGCTCACTTTTGTAGCACGTCTACTATACGGTGTCGTAGGCAGCGGTCACCTGCGTCAGAATTTCGTTCGGAAAGAGTTTTAGAAAAGAATGTTTAGAAAAGAATGCTCCCCTGGCGGTGGAAAGTGGAAATAAAAGATTTTCCTGAGCATACGAGCATGTCCGTTATACGGTGCCGAAGACATCGGAGACCCGAGCCAGAGTTTCGTTTTTTGAGAGATTTACGTTTATTACACGGACCCGGGCAACGCCGGGCGGATTAGCTAGAATAATCTACTCTATTAAAATCCATGCGCGTATATAAATCTATGTAACCTCAAAATCTCGAGGGCTCAGGGCTACGAAATTTGGCACACGGGTTGCTGGTACGGGGCCCATGACCGATTGGGTAAAAAAAATTCGATTTTTTTTTAATTTTATGTGTTTGACGAATTTTTGTCATTTTTTATGTTTAACCCGTAATCACGCGAGTTCTAACCATTTCTAAATGTTTACTGCAATGTGAGATATGCATATTATGGGCGCCAAATGCAGTACTAAGAAACTGTAGCGGGTATTATATACGATAATTCTTTTACCTCGCATGGAAATAATTAGAGTATATTTAATTGCGCTTAACTGTTACCTTTTTAAAACAATAAAGAAAAACATTTCATCACAAACATCAACAAAACTTTTTATTATATTTATTCCCTTATTTCAAAGATATCGTTTTATCGTCTGCTGCCATAGCAACATGATAAATTAAGTTTCATTTTAAAAAATGCACAGTAGTAGAACAATATTTCCCTAAATCGTATATTTATTGAACAACTCAACACTTTAACAGGGGGATTACATTCATTTTATTCACATATTAGAATTAAGTTCATTAACTCCCGTGCGTAGAACGGGTTAAACAGCTAGTCTAAAATAAAAAGTAGGAAAACGCATAACAAATTTGAAAAACCGAAATTCGACAATTACCACCACGTATAGTCGAAAAATAATTCAAATTATTTTGTGAATCCCTGTATAGTACCTATAGATTTGTATAGATAAAACATATTATGCTAAAATTTAATTCAATTAGGAAACGAATAACACAGGTCAAAATTCTCTGTATTCAATTTCTGACAATAAACGGAGATCTAACTCGAATTATGTTGTGGAGCCCTGCATAGAATCTACAGAATTTATAGACATCAACTAATAAGCAAAACAAGTGGGTAAGTGTGATCGAAGATCGCTCAAAGGGTTTCGTTTAATATTCCTTTCAAAACACTTTATCCTCTCTTTAATAAATCCAAATAAATTTCATTTAGCAACCCCCCCCCCCCCCCAAAAAAAAAAAAAAAAAAAAAAAAAAAAAAAAACACCTCATGTTTTTTGTTTTTTATAAAGTAAAAATTTACCGGTCTATTTTTTCGTTTTTTCGAGTATCCAATAGCGAGTCCGATAGCGGGCGAAGCCGGCTATTGTATTCTGTCATAATAATATCTGTAACGCCGGCTAAATGCGATATAACAAAATAATTTCAAAATTAAACATTTGTACAACTTTAAAATGTTACAATATGCGAATATTTTCATAATCGGATTTTTATCATGATTCAATATGTTTCTCAAACTCATGTATTTACTATTCTCTATTACTCCTATTGATACTCGCTTTGTATTATTCTCAAACATCTGAAAAATTCGTTAAACTTCCAATACGACGTCAGATTTTCTTTTTACTTCTCTAATGACGTGATATTAATCTGCTTTGTGGACATACACATACTCATACTTCTTGTATTATTATAAAATCTTTGAAGATTTCCATTTATTTAACACTATGACGTCAATCATTTTTATTTCATATTATTTTTAATCAATTGGTGAAACTTTTTATTTCATTTTCATTTTTCACGTGGAAATCGTCTGATAGAAAATTAATTATTGTAGAAAGAATTTCATCGTGGTTTTTTAATTTTTGGCATCTGCTATTGCGAAAAATGTTTAAATGTAATAGGAAAAGGCTGTTAGAATTTTGGGTTTTTTTTATCTCTATTTATTAAAATAATACGAATTTTTCAAATTTTAATATTTTGAGCTCTGTATAGCTGGTATTCAGCTACATACACAAAGTTTCAACTCTGTAAGTTACATAGTTTCTGAGAATAGCTCTGTGACAGACAGACAATGGAGCGGAAGTAATAGGGTTTTGTGAGATGAACGAAACCCTAAAAAACAGTTAATTTTAATAACACATACCACAAATGAAAACTCACTTCCAACAATTATTGCTCATAGAAAGTACTGTAACGGAAGTCTTCACCGTCTACTAGGGTGAAATTTGGAAAACACATAACACATTTGGAAACCCAATGCCAGCAATCATCGCAAATAGTCGGGAAAATATCTGAATTCTGTTGTGCAGTCGTGTATAGAATTTATAGATTTGTATATGTACTACAGGGTATTCCAAATTTCACTTCACTTCACACAGAAAAAAGTTTTGTTGAATCAACAAAAATTTGTTTGCCCCAACGAAACTTTTTGTTTAAATATGGGTCAATGGAAATTTCGTTTGAATCAACAAAAAAAATATTGTTGATTTTTTTTTGCAATTCCAAAAAAAAAAAAATTTGTATCGTCAGCAAAAAAATGTTTTGTTAATTCAAGTAAAATGGTTCAATTTTACTTGAATTAACAAAATTATTTTTGTTACACAGATATATATATGCTATGTGTTTTTTTAACAATCTATTTTCTTTTTTCAACAAACTATATTTTGTTTGTTTAATCAATAAAATATGTTATATTACGAACTTGTTTTGTTTATAATACAAAAACATTTGTTAAATGAACCAATCTACATATGCAATTTTAACTATTTTTTAATTCATTTTCAACAGTGAATTACATTTGTAAACATTGAACAATAACAAGTGAATTTTATCCGGCCTTTTTTTCAAGCGCAAACCGAGAGAATGAAAATTGCCCATGCCGGGAGTCGATCCCGGGTCCTCAGAACAGCAGCCTGACGCTTTACCACTGCGCTACCAGGAACGATATCTGAGTACGGCATTTCTCACTCTTATATATGTCGGAACGGCTGCAATCGCAGCACAAGATGGAATGTCATAAGGAGCACGCAAATTTCTGCGGCAAACATGAGACGACAGTACAAAGCACAGCATACGGCAACACATAGTTAATTTTTTATTCATTTTCAGCAGTGAATTACGCCTGTAAAAAGCAGGATAAAAATTTCCTTGTTATTATTCAAAGATTACAGGCGTATTTGACTGCTGAAAATGAGATAGAGCTATTGCAGAAATCACGAAAACTGCAACATAGCAGCGCCACCTGTTGCGCGATTTAAAGTAAAAAGTAATCAGCAACAATTTATATCAGAAAGTAACTGAATAAAAGGCTTTATTAAATTCCGTGCATTAGTTCTTGAGATAAAAACAGCGAAATCGCGTTCAGGACAACCGGAAATCGAAAATTTTCATGAATCCAATTCTTTCTTCTTGCAAAGATAGAAGACGGTAATAAATGGGACAGGGGGATTTTTAAAACTACCTTTGTCCGTCCCAGTGAAAAAAAGTTTTAATTACCCCAAAATTATGTTAATCATGTAATTATATAGCTATATAAGTCAAATAAATCAAGTTACGTAAGAGTGATATGGCTACTACACAAAAATTTAAATTTTTCAAAAATGACAAAATTTTGCTGGAATTACAAAAATATTGTAAAATTAAAAGAAACAAACTTTGTTAGTTCAAGTAAAATTGGTGAAATTTTGTTAAAATTTTGTACGAGTGTTAACAATATTTTTTTGTCCAAGCAACAAAACCAATTTTTTTACTTGAACTAAAATTTTGACTAAAACAACCAAAATGTACTCAACAAAACAGGTTTTGTTGTTTTAATCAATTCCTTTTTCTGGATGTTAGAAAGCGCAAAGCACAGTTGAAAATTCCTCTACAACAAATTCCGCCAATAAACGGTAATGTACTCGAGATTGTTTGTGCAGCCGTGTATAGGACCTAATGAATTTATATACACCATGTAATATGCAAAAAATGAGTTAAATATAAAAATGCGTACCATACCTGAAAACGCACTTCCAGCATTTATTATTCAATTATAATTGATGGACCGTACGGTAGCCGAATTATTTTGTGTGGCCCTGTAAATGAACAATGAATGCTATGTACACGTTATTCTATACTAAGCCGTTTTTAGTGCAATGAGTTATGTATATCAATTTTAATACGTTTGAAATACTGTAATGTTATTAAAGTACATCGCAAACGATTTTTTCCCATAGACCGTAATGTAACGGAATTCTTTTGATTGTCCCTGTAAGTGAACGGTGAATGCTATGTACATCTTATTCCATAGTAAGCCTTTTGCAGTGTACCTCAGTGATCTATATCATTTTAAAAATGTTTGAAATAGTGTAACAATGTTAAAGTACAATGCAAACAATTTTTACCCATACACCTTACTGTAACGGAATTCGTTTGAGTGTGCCTCTAAATGACCTTTCAACGCTACGCACTTCGTTTTCAATACCGAACAAGTCATAGTAAACCTCAATAACATATTTCAATTGCATGGCAATACCAGCCTATTTACGTGAGTTTGGGCACGGAAAGACGGAAGACAGACTGACAGACAAACCGAAATCATAAACACTTTTCGACTATGTTGGAAAAATCTCAGTTGCAATCGGACCTGTCTTCGTCTACCTGGAGCAAAATTTGAAGACCTCTACATATTGTAAATTCCCATAGCCATCGCACAGAGACACAAACAAACACGCAGAAACATCTTTTAACACATCATTTAACATAGTTAAAATGTGCTCATGAATTTAGTTTGTCTTCTCATCTGCCTATCTGTCCGTGCTCTAATTCGCATAAATATACTCGGATTGCCATATAATTGGTATATCTTCTGGAGATTTATCTTCGCATGTTCGGTATTGAAAATGAATAGCGTAGCATTTATAGTTCATTTTCAGGAGCACACAAATGTATTCCGTTACAGTATGGTCTAATAGGAAAAATCCTTTCGGGTGCATTTTAATTATATATAGGGTAATTAATTATTACAGGGACATTCAAAAATTTCTATATATTATTGTGAATGAGGCAAAATCGCTTACGGTGTATTTTATTGATTTTTACTCTTTTACAAACACAATGAAATTGATATGAATTTCCGAGGTACAGTAATACATGTTTTCCGTAGAATATCGATAGTAAAGCATTTATCATTTATTTACAGAATCCCACAAAAAACAACTTATATAACGATGTACGGCAAAAAACTCTTTGCAGCGTATTTTAATTATGCTCCATTAATTCAAATACGATAAAATTGATATACATTTCGAAGATTTACTACAAGATGCTTGATGTAGAATTAAATATGCATAGTATTTATTATTCATTTACAGAGACACACAAATAATTCGGATACAGTAGAGTATCCGAAGTATTGTTTAGTAGGGGTAATTGCTGGGAGTGCGTTTTCCGTTATGGTATGCGCTTTTAATTTTTACTTACTACGTGGTGCGTATATAAATTCGTAAGCATTAATGAGAATGAGCGGGAATTGTTTAAAGATGTTTTTTAAAATTTGTTATACATTTTAAAACCCAATCACATTGTTATAAAATAGAAAAAATCTATTTCTTTAAAATATTGATAAGAAAAGTAATAGCAGTGAATTCTCTTTATGTAAAAATATATCTTGTATATTCCTCAGAAAACGCGATTACGTTATATTTAAAACATTTCATAATTATTTTGCAGGAGTGATGAAAAAGCTTGAACACGACAGGGGAACAGCACCCTCGTCATCGTCTAGAAAGAGTTTTTGTTCAGAAGTTACATTTCCAGACCAGGTAAAAATGATGTCCAGCAAAAGAAAATTTCGCAACCCTATTACCTCATCGGATGCTCCGGGTCATGCAAGCAAATGCCAGCTTTCACGAAAACCAGAATATCGCAATCGTGTAAGCGGAAAAAATTCATCAGAGAATGATGTCAGTGAGAAATCGCGAGCGGCAAAAATGAATGGAATGGATTGTGTTGCGGAAGAGAAATTATTAGTTAGCGATCACAAGAAGCGTGTCAGTATCTCAGAAACGAATGGGGTCCTTCGCAAATGTCACGCATGCCCACACTGTGATTACAAGACACCATATACCACTAATCTCCGAAATCACGTAGATGCAATACATGAAGGTAGAAGGCCATACAAATGTCAAATGTGTGATTATAGAGCATCTCAAGCTATTCATCTTAGAAAACACACAGACGCAGTTCATGGCGGAAAGAAACCGCATAAGTGTCAGCACTGTGATTTTAGAGCATCTCAGGCTAGTAATCTCCGACAACACGTAGATGCAGTTCATGATGGAAAGAAACCGCATAAGTGTCAACACTGTGATTATAGAGCATCTCTAGCCCATCATCTTCAAACCCATGTCGATGCAGTTCATGAAGATAAAAAGCCGCATCGATGTCCCCATTGTGATTACAGGGCAACTCAGCTCAGTAATGTCCTAAGACACGTGAGAGCAGTGCACGAAGGATTGAAACCCTACGGTTGTCGAATATGCGATTATAGGGCATCTAGGGCTGTCAGTTTGAAAAACCACATGAAAAGAATGCACGGTGGAAAGGAAAATGCTGCAGTGCCAAAAGTGTAACTAAGGAAATATGACAGCCGATATCCAATGTTACCGAAAGTAACTAGATGCAACTCATAAAATTTTAATGCTGTAAAGGAATATTTTGTGATAATAGGCCTCGTGAAACTATTTATTTACACACTCACAAAACATATTCAATAAGCTTAAAGAAAGTATTCTCTCGTACATTCTTGAAACAGTCGAGATCACTGTGATAACTTGATGTAATATTTCACAAAAAGTACATACTTAAAAACTTATTAAATTCTTTAAGGCATTGTTAACAAAATAAATATAAATTTATTCCTTCATCATTTTTTTTGTCTTCTTTTCATTCTTGAACAGGCCTGTATTCTCTTTACGAGGTTCAGTTAGCTGAAGCGGGTTTAAAACCCTCCTTTATGGATACTCACTTGTCTTTCAGAAATTAATTTTGAATATTTTCTTTGTAGCATCTCTGTGTCAGCAAAAAATGAAAAAGTAAAATGGCTTTTTTTATCATCATACAGTGATTTCTGCTGTTAAATCTGAGCAATGCATTGTAGAAAACCGACATCCAGCGGGCAGAAAATTTGTTTAAATGTTAGAGTAGGTTGAAGAGCAGATAAAAAATCGTCTGTTAATTTTTTAATGCCGAAATTCTTGAAAATTGCATACAATTCCAATTAGCTGAACTCTGAGTTTTGGACGTAGCAGAATGGAATTGCTACCGTTTTACATGTAGAGAATGGACAAAAAACATAAATTTTCTAAAAACATAAATGTTTCTAAACATAAATTTTATTAGATCTAGGGACCGTATCAAAATTTGAAAGTGTCATTTAAAAAATAATAAATGGCAGAAATATTAACATCACAGAATTCTACCTCATTTTGAACGCTGTTACAATTTATACTTTCTTTGGAAACTCAAAAGGTAAAAAAATTAAAGCGTGATTTATTATATTTGGACGCCATGTATTGTAGAAAATGTCGTTTTACAAGTGCTTTTTTAGGCAATATGAATGAAAAATTTCTTTCAAAGAGGCGACAACACTTGTGAGATCCCATGGAGAACAGATAGCAATAAAATGCTGTTATCTCGCGAAATATTGAAACGATTTCAATACTTTATAAAAAAAAGTTTCGGTAGTAGCAAAACTGTGGTTCTGTGAGAAATAAAATAAAAAATTGCAATTGCTACGCGATTTCGCTTCACAAACAAATATTTCTATTTTTTAGGTGTGTTGGTAATTATATAAATACGTATCACCTATAGTCGTCATCTATCCGCATATAACAGCGCTAAAACTATCCAACCGAATGGTTTGAAATTTAACATATATAACCGTTGCAGAAGTTTGTCGAGTCATTTCAAATTTTATGAAAATCGAATGAAAACAAAAAGATATTAATAAAAGTTTTCTTCATTCTATCAAATCCTATCGTACGTAATTAATTCACTGATATTCCATGATAGGTAATGATTCTAGGTTGCTATGGTGATTACGTCCTTTTTAAGATGGAATCCTATTATTGCCGCATTACCGATTATAAAAACCGAATTTGTATACTAAAATTGAGTACTTCTCTATTATCCCGTCGACCTCTTTTCATAACAAAAAACTATCGCCAAACTGTAACGCCAAATAAAGGGAAGAACGTTGTCATTGGAATTTCAAAATAAATAAATTAAAAAAATATAAGAATTTAAGGACACAATTGTTATTTTAAAGAATGAAATAACTAATAAATCAGTAAAACATAATGAAAAATACCCGCACATGTCGAATTAAAAGCAACTTGATGACATAACAAACGCTTATAATGCTTCTGACAACAAGTAAATGGGACTGCCGACTGCATTTTTGGCGTTTAATCTTACAGTTTGGCGATAGTTTTATGTTATGAAAGTGGTCGACAGGATAATAGAGAAGTACCTAAAATTGTTTAATTATAGCATTCATATAATCGACCGACAGTTTTTTGTATAGATGTTTCCGGAGAAAAAGATATTAAATGGAAAAATAGTCTAAATATGGATTTCCAATTCTGAAATTTTCAAAGCTATGCTTCAGTTTCCCATTGAAATTTTCAGTAAATGTGAACAAAAGATAAAATGTTGTCAACGTAAAATGTACTTATTTTATTCGAAAAATTAATCCTATTATAGTAACAGAAGATGTAATTCATTTCACTGAACTAACAATGATTTTTTTTTTCATCGTCTTGTATTGGATATTTGCACACAGTATAATTTTAATGTAACACAACTGTAATTAATTGTTTGTAAAAGTGCATTGAAACTTAATTTTATAAAATAAAATTTATATGTATTAGTATGAAAATCTGCACATAAAATAAATTTTGTATCCGTGCATTTTTGCATAAGAGTGCAACAGCTATTGCATCAAGATCTGAATATTTATAAATCTAAAT
The DNA here is from genome assembly GCA_963931845.1 of Maratus michaelseni. Lineage (NCBI taxonomy): Eukaryota > Metazoa > Arthropoda > Arachnida > Araneae > Salticidae > Maratus > Maratus michaelseni. The sequence goes on along the minus strand of OZ007595.1, from coordinate 315,342,982 downwards.
GTAACACGAACGCACCTCATTTGTCACGTACAATTTCCGACTTGTTTTAATTTACATTATTGAAAAGAGTTAATATTCCATAAAAAGAAAAGTAATTGAATTTACGCTAATTATACCAACAAAATAAAAAGAAATAATTCAAATCGCTTCAGTCGTTCAAGATAAAAAAGTATCCAAGCAGCATCTGTTTTTCATACGATTCCGCAACTATTGTTGTCCCTTCTAATCCTGAATACGTCACATACTGACATACTGTGACAAATTTGCCTTTTTTTTCACAGAAATTTTCCGCATAGGATTTGTGAAAGATCAAATTTATGTTTCAATCTGCGTGATACTTTTTTTTTTTTTTACGTAGAATCATTGAGAATCCCAAACCATTGTTACTGTAATGTTTTTTTTTTTTTCAAATTTTATTCAAATATTAAAATAATTGTTTTTTTCACTAGGTTAGTGCAGAAGCGTGTTTTTTTATGTGAAATTTCATCCAATCAAACACTGCTAAATTACAAAGTTACACCTGGGCGACGGTAACCCGGACGTTTTAATCTCCTCAAATGGCTACAGAAGAGAAATGTATTAGCGATTTTGTGGGATAGATCAGGATCTTCACTTTGTATGGCGAAAATGTTGAAAATTATAAACATTTCAATAACCCTACCTAAGTATCACTACGCAATTTATCTAAACAAACTAGGCTCAGAAAATTGCCCACAAGGCAAAAATTATTAATTAATTACGAAAATATAAGATATTGGACATACGTAAAATTTTTTTATCAGTTACTCTATTTTGGTTTTCACCTGTTTTTCCTACTTTTGTGATACATTTCCTTCTAAAAACGGGACTAGACGGTATGTAAGGGAAAAAACATCTATGTTTATCCTACAGTTGGACTCATAGAACAAATCTGTATAGTTGACAAACCTTTAAAAATACATACAATTTTCACCTATGTCGCAGAAATTAATAGTTTCTGCACATTGTGCGCTGTCTCGGGTAATGTATTAAACTATATCATACTAAAAATCACTCTTTGTGTTCAACTTGGATTCTTCTTTCTTTTCATATTTCTTTCCTCGTGCCATTCTCAGAGAGAGACTTGTTGCTTGTCTTCTCTTCGGTCTCTTGCTTCGGGATTATGCAGAAACAGAGGGATTGAACATAGGATATATCATCTTGTCATGTTCTATAGGTAGAATCTAGAGGAAAAATGATGTTGACATCTTGGATTAAAAATTGTCTTTGAGTGATTCTGTGTACACATTTTAAAAAGTATTTTATGTAGACACATATTGCATATTCATATAAATGTATCCATCGAATCTGCTTTAATATCACTATGCTGTCCATCTTTTACTTTATTTTTATTAAATTTTACTTTAAGAGGATGATCTATAAAATATAAGTACTGGAAATTAATTTTCCTTCATATAATTTCCACATTATGATTTACAAACAGTTTGGTATTTTAAAAATAAGAACAATAAGACAGTATACTACAGAAAATATATCTTTGACATTTCAAAGTACATTTTTTTTTGGAATTATCACTTCATTTTAAAAAGAGAATTTTTCAAATCGAAAACAAAATATTTTCAATAAGAAACCTCTTATTGTTTAATGCTACAGAAATATTGTTTATTACCTCATGTAATAGAATAATCCTTCAAAAACCTTTTTAATCAAACAGTAGTTTACAGGAGAATGACACTACCAGTTTAAAATAGCTTTATCACAATGATGTTATTTTTTTGGGTTCCGTACCGGAAAATGAAAAAAGGGAACCCGTATTAACCTTTTGGAAAATCCCGTAATAAATCAAGGTAGAATTATTAATTAATCGTTTTCGAATTTTTACCTTTACATATGTTATAAGACTTTATTTCGTGCTAAATTTCAAGGTTCTGGATCAATCTGAAGTACCGTGTAATTTTTATTTCTAGCTCATATAGTGTACTTCCGTTTGACCCAGAGCCTTGAAATTTAGCACTAAACAATGTCTTATAGGATATGTAAAGGAAACAATTGGAAAATCAATAATTTATAAATTTGTGTCGATTTATTACGGGACAAATTCACGAATTTCCATAATCGGTAATAAATCGAAGATTTAGAGAAACAGCCTGTTTCCAAAATGTGAGCAATGGAGACTATATGGGGGTAATTTAAATTTTTTTTTTTACTTATTCATCATACGTAGTATACGGTAATTTCTTGTAATCGTTTTAAAAATCGAAAAAACTTTTTGGTGGATTTACACGTTTCAAACACTGGAGATTTCGAAAAACATATTTTTAGAAAACAAAAATTGCCAACCGTTTGTCTGTGTGTCTGTATACGCTCTATCTCTCGAACAAATTGAGATACAGAATTGAGATTTGGTATGTACTTAGTACGTAATAATGAGAAGAAGCCTATTGAATTGCAGTGACCTCGATCATCCGGAACTATCTTTTTTCGGACTCTCGAAATATTTGTTCTGATAAAAGGTATATAAAAATTTTCGAAATTCTTTATTTTAAGGAGTGAATATAGAAGACAATACAAAAACATAAATTTTGCATGAAGAATGAAGTCGTTTATATAATGAGTTGCCGAGATATTTAGAATCCTATTTTCCACATTCTTCGATTTTTCATGACCTTGTATTTCATTCAAATTTCAATTAAAAGATAGATTTTAATTGGAAATGAGAAGCTTAATTCGACGCAGTATACCGTTAGTTAATACGATCATAATTTTTGGAGTTATAAGGATGTTTCTCTTACGCAATTGAGTAATAGAGATTTTAATGTTTATGACGTTATTAAGCCACGATTTGATTCGAATTGCAGTGCATATTATAAGTAGTTTACACGTTTTATTTTCATATGTTTTATTATGCATATCCATGATGGGTAAGTATTACAGTGGCCCCCAATAACTATTTTACTTATGCCTCCGTACATTTATGGTAGTTATTTCTTAGTTTTTTAGCTATAAAAGGAATAATATCACTCTGAGATATTTTACGAAGAATTCATATAAATTAGTCCATTATCTACATTTATAATGAAAATAACAAATAATATTATTCCATAATAATAAATAATTAATATTCCATAAGCAATTTCCTTATCCATTTATTCGTTTTTCATCATTACATCATTTTTGCCTTACTATTTTACATGAAAATGATTGAACATTTTTTATTGCATTTTTTTTTCGTTGTCTGAAATTGCTTTTTAACGTTATTTATTTATTTATTTATTTATTTATTTATTATTTTTTTATTTTCCACTTTGTTTAGTTTTTTTTTTTTCTATTCCGATTCGAATATTCGTCAGAACTTTCGTCTAAAAATATCAAATCTGCATTTAGTAAATTGTCTTTTTTTTAAACATTAAGTAAGATATTTCCCGATTGTCTGGTGATTTAGAATTTACAGAAAGTTCTACTCCACCAAGATATATCATGGCGTAAATCGTCGCATAAATTATTTTCTATTACATCTTCCTCATCTGTTCCTCACCTGCGATCAGGTGGCAAACAAATAATTTGCAGAATATCCGAAAAATCATCAAAATCAAAAAAAAAAATGTTCAATCATCTTCCATGTAAAATAGTCTTAAAAAAGAATGTAATGATGAAATGATGAAAAATAAAGAGATGGATAATGAAAATGCTTATGGAACTGGTAATTTCATTTTTTTTTTAAATATAGAAGTATTTATATGAATTATTTTTAAAATAACAGTTTCAGAATGATACTATCCCTTTTTTAGCTAATAAGCTGAAAAATAACTATAATAAATACAGAGATACACAGAGGTATATGGAAAGTTTTTTTTTTTTTTTTAAGTTACCCTCATTAGGCGCCATTGCTCCCATTTTGGAAACTACTTATGCTTTCGGTAATTGTGATTGATTTATATACATATTAATTATAGATAGATGTTCTTTTACATAGTACCCATTTATAAGCATATTTAAACTCAAAATTATATTTTTTATTATACTGTTATTTTTGTTTTTAAATATTTCTTTCGAATGCGGCCAAAAAGCTATTTTACGCCCTTTTTAACACGTCTAAAAAATAGAAAATTAAAAATGAAACTTGAAAAAATATTACAGACGTCATCTCGTATATTCAAAATGCAAATAACATGAATCTTTTAACAACATAAAAAATACTCATTATAAGAAAAAATCCTAAATCAATGTTACCAAAATGAGAGCAAGGGGGCCTAATAGTTTAATAAAAGTGTTCGTATTTTTTCCAGAAACGAAATTTATCTACAAAAATAACTATTTTCCATTTTCACATTTCAGGATTACTTAATCTTCGCCCTCTTCTTTCTATATTCAAAAATGAAAAAAAAAATTACTATTATTTCAGAAGTTATATCAATTTTCAAACATGGCTAAAATTAATAATTTTTAATTAAAATAAATAAATTTTAATTTTTTTGTAAAGAAATTATTTTTGTAAGGGAATATATAGGCATAAATGAAAATTTCTAGAGTAAAAAATAAAGTCTATAAAATATTTATAAATAGAAAACATATAATTTCGTGTCCAAGATATCATTAAATCAAAAGTTCGTGAAAGGCGCCCAGTCGTCATCCTTATTGTATGCAGCAGATGTTGCTCCTTTTCTTTATCCCACTTTTGAACACGTTCCATTCAGTGGCGTTATGGACTCAAACAGACGCCTTCTCTCGTATCTGAATGTCAACCTCAAAAAGTTGTAAAGGCCCCCACCTTTTTTATTCTTATATATTTTCCTTGCTGCTTCACATAACCCCCTGTGATAAATCCCTTTTGCGTTCTAATACATCTTTTGTTGTGTTGTACAATAAACATCTGAAATCGGTTGAACGCATCTGATCAATGCGATAAGGAATTCCATCAACTTTAATAAAGAGGAGAGGCTATTTATATTCCCTATCACAATCTGGTGTTGATAATACAGATTAAACTTCAAAGATAATATGGAGAAAATATCTTGGTTAATGCATCGTTTTTAGCATTAGAAAAGACAATCTGAAACTCTGAAAAATAAAATTTATTTATTCTTATCATTATTTTAATTGTTGCTATGATTGGTATAGTATTATTTTTTAGTCACTGGTTGATCTCCGGTGGTTAGTTCGTTCCGATAATGTGGTTTCAATTCCTACATCTTATTTCTATTTTTATGTTTGCGTCAAAGCAGTTTTGTGACTTTATTCGTCTTATTTAATGGAAAAGATTCTGTACTACAGTAATTTTAGAGAATTATATTTCGATATATGAAAATAAAATGGAATGTTTTTTTGTTTTTTTTTTCTCCTTCAGACATTGTAAAGAAGCAATAGTTTCAGCTTCTTTCAGATGGTTTTTAAAAATAAAATATTTTCTACATTTTCTACTTCTTAGACATTTTGAAAAAAGATAAAATAATGTTTTTTTTTTTTTGTTTTTTTTTTTTTTTTGTGTGTCAAATGTGAAAGGATTGTTAAAAAAAAAAGTTGAATAAAATTAACTTTTTCAAAGTTTATTTTTCATTATTTGCCTGTTTGTATAACAATAAATGCTAAAGAGCACAAAAAGTATAATTTTATGTAGAAAATACAAAAGCACAATTCGTGATTCTTTTGGAAAATTTCTTCTTTAATAAAACTGTTTATGTCTCTAAAAAAATTGGTCAATCTAATGGTTTTTCCTTTGAATTTTCTTATGAATATTAAACGTGTTTGGCATTGTAAACATCAAATAAATATTATTATTAATGATTAAAACAAATATGTACTAAACAAAAAATGAAGAATTAGTTACATTGCGCCATTTTTTTTATCGTTACTAAAAAAAAAAATTTAACTCATGAAAGGAAAGTTAGATTATTTGCGTGCGTCTGAACTTTATGTTTAATGTTAGACTGCATGATAAGTTTAAAGAAATCATTAAAATTCACACCTTCTGATTAATTTTGATTCATCATAACTTTTGAGTATAATATTAATAATAATACGTTACATTGTTTAATATCAACCGTTCGAATTCCTGTTTTGTAGTAATTTTGTAGTAGTTGTTTGGTAGTGTAATGGAAGTGTTATAAAAAATAAAAAGATCCTAGAACTAAACCGATGAATTTTGTTTTAAAAGTAAAACTAACATAAATGTTTTGGGGGTAATAATTTTTTTTTAAAGTATACCACTTGTTAACTGAAATACACCTATTCTAAAATACTTAATAGTATATTTATATCATGTATTAACTTTTTGAAAAACTTGTCACGCACTTAAAAAAAAATATTTTTGTTTTTGTTATAATACCAAGGATTATATAATTACTAATTTATAATACAACATAATCTGAAGGAACTTTCCTTATGTTAAACATTAGATTCATTACGTGAGATTTTGTTTTTATATGAAAAGTATGTTATCTGTAAAAGAAATCTTAATTACAAAATGTAATATGTATAGTATAATAATTTTATTCGATTGAGTACATAGTAACCTAAAAATTTAAAAATATATATAATTAATATAACATAAAAGAAATTTAAACAAAAACCATATTAAAACTTACATTTTAAAAAGTAACGTGTTAATGTAAACATGGAAAAACACCATATATAATAGGTAAGGAATGGTTTTTACATATTCTTTTCAATAATTATCTAGATGAAATTATTGATTTTCATATGATACCATAATTTAGCCTATTTGGCTCATAAATCACTTTGATTAGCTTATGTTTGGAACACATACTTACTATAGCTGCATTGCGCTTTTAATGGTGTATTTAATAATAATTTAATAATAATAATTATATAATATTACTATTATTTCTTGGTATCATTTGTTCATCTATTGAATTTTCAAATGCATCTTTATAACATCTTATTCAGGTTCTTTTTTGCCAACATTAATTTTGTATTGACTGGGGATTATTGCTTGGGGATTTTAGATTGTTGTCTTTTGATATTAGATTGCTTAATGGGACTTTATGTATATATGTAAATATTTTTATTATATTTAATCAAGTATAAAACAATCATTAATCTCATTTTAATTATTTATTATTAAATTTTTTTCTTTTATGGTTATTCAAGAGTACTTTATAAAAATAAAGTTGTTTAAAATAATGTATTATTTGATGTTATAATTATAATTTTTACTATGTATCGCTTCAATTTTTATTGCTTTCAAACAATATGGTAGTTATGAGTAAAATGTTAGATACTGGCAATTTACGCCTTGGTGGATCCAGGACTAATGCTCGGTACAGGAAGATTATTAGGGATCTTCCTGGATCGTTATCAGATAACCTATTCTATTGTCCCAAGCCTGTACTATGTTTTCGAGAGTGTGAATCTAAGCGTTGCCTTACATGTCCTTTAGCTGATAAGTCCCAGATTTCAAATAATCACAATCTTAATATGGTAAAACTTTGCAAAGCATACAATGTAATCTATTCATTGAAATGCAATACGTGTAATATGGAATATATTGGACAGTCTTGTCAAAAATTACATAAGTGGCTAAATTTACATCGTTCTCATATTGATAAATTTAAAAAATCTAAATTTCAAACTACTCATAATATTGAATATACTCATTTCAAAAATCATGATTTTAAAATACTTAAAATACAAAAAAAATTTACTGATCGACTTTTTCTGGAATCTAAATATATAAGACATTTTAATACTACCTATCCTTATGGATTAAATCAATTAGTATACAAAAAATCACATCCTGTTTTTTCAGATTTAACTAAATATGAAAATTATAAAAATCTTTATTCAGGATTAAATTTTTCAAACATAAAAAAAACTTCAAGATCTGGTAGAGGTAAACATAATAACAAAAAATACACTGATAATATTGTGATACAACAAGAGCTTGATGATCTTGAGGCACAATTTTGTAATGATTATTGTTGGCTTGCTATAAGAAAACATATTTTTAGTATTAAAAAGAAATATTTAAACCAATTTTTCAAAGTATTTAAAAAGAATCAATATTCTCCACATTTTTGTGATATCTTTTATGATATTCTTCATTATAGAGCAAAACTATTAAATACAAGTCTTTCTAATAAACCTAAATATAAAACTAATAATACACAACTAATTATAATTTTTTCCAATCATGTATTTAATAATATCAATTTACAAAATATCATAAACAACACTACTGTTAATTTTCCAATAAAAAATTTTACCATTCACAAGACATATAAATATAATCGCACACTTGGACGTAAAATTTTTAATTACAATTCTTTTGCAAAACAATTGGTCTCTTCAAATAATTATCCTTGTTATTGTAATGACCCAAAAATTCAAAAGTACATAAATACAACACATGGTCATATTATTACTGGTGATCTTAATATTGTAGAACAACCTATTTTACAAAACTTAATGCATAATGGAACAAAATTTCGCCTTCCATATAGGTGTAAAATCAAATCCATAATATTGCAGTTTATTCAAGATATTGATTTATTTATACATAAAATTGCTATTGATTACAATAAACCTATCGAGTATTTTAGTGAATGGAGATTTTCTGTAATAGATAAAATTAAAAATGAAGTTATAAAAATTATCAACATATTACACATGCAGCTTCTAAAAATATAAATAAACATATATCAGAATTACAAAACAAATTTATAATTACTTATGTAGATAAATCTCCAAATAATTATGCTATTATTTGTCAAGAGTACTATAAAGTGTTAATTCACAATGCAATTAACAAAAGTAATATTTTTAATAAAACTAAATTAAATACTGAAATTAATAATAGAAAATTATTAAATTATCCCAAATTACTAAAAATCAAATGTAATAATTTAAATTATCCTTATCTTGTTTCAATTTCAAAATTTCACAAAAATCCAATTAAATTTCGCACAGTTACCATCGGGTGTAACACATATAATAATAATGCAGGCAATTTACTACTTAATATTTTAAAGCAGATATATGACATAACGATAAAACATAATAACTAACATTGCTTAAAAAACAGTTTTCAGATTATTAATAAAATACGTAATATTAATCCGGTAAAATTCATAAAAACATTGGATTTTAATGATTTATTTAATAACATTGATATAAAAGACTTACATAAAACAATGTGTATATTATTTAAAGAATTTAAATCTCAATTAAAATTAAAAGATCATATTTCCGTAAATTTTTTTAAAACTTTACTAAATTTTACATTGCATAATAATTACATCATATGTGACAATATTATTTATAAACAATGCCAGGGAATACCGCAGGGTGGGACCGCTTCTAGTATTCTCTCTGACCTTTACTTATATTATTATGAAAGAAATATTGGTCCGAACAATGCTTATGTATTTTATCGCTATATTGATGACATTATCATATTTTATTTCAATGATAAAAATTGCACATCACCACTCAATTTTTATCCTAATCAGCTTACATTAAGTGAAAATGATTTGATTAATAATAATATAAATTTTCTTGACTTAAAAATTAATATTAATGATAATTATAAATTAATTTTTGATATTTATGATAAAAGATTTGATTTTCCATTTAAAGTAAATATTTTTACCAATTTTGCTTCATGTTTACATAAATCAGTTTATAAAAATATAATTATCAATTATCTTCATAGTATAAAATATCTATGCTCAGATATAAATAAAAACAAAAATATTAGATTTATTCGAGATCATGCAAAACTATACGGTTATCCTATTTTTTTGATAAATTCAATTATCAACTCTTTTAAATAACATTTATTACATCATATAAATATAAACATGTTATGGAATAAATTATTGTTTTAGTGTGCGATAAAATATAGCAAATGATATAGCAAATTACAATTAAAACATACACACAATAAAAACATATAAGGACAATAATTAAGATGATTGAACATTATTTACACTTTATATAGTTACTGTGATTGTGCGTTTAGCCGATCACCTTTATTTTAAGTGATACTAATGATCAGTTTTTAGAACATATATAAATACAATTAAAACATATACCATTAAAACATATAAGGACAATACTTAAGATGGTTGAACATTATTTACACTTTATATAGTTACTGTGATTGTGCGTTTAGTCGATCACCTTTATATTAAGTGATTCTAATGATCAGTTATAAAAGTCTATAAAATATGCATTGTATAAAAATAACTGTAAAAATAACTTATACCAAAAACACATAAAATTATAAATGGATAACATTCCATTTTTCAATATATATATATTTTTTTAATGATGATATTAATTTATTAACTAATAAATAGAAGTATGAAATCTTAATTATTTGCGGTAAATACTATTTGATATATAAGTAGATAGAAGGTAGCAATATGTATTATATAAGAATTCATTAACTTATTAGTAGAAGTATAAAAAAATAATTATTTTATGTAAATGCTATAATATATATAAGTAATTTAATTCATATAATAGGATTTTGTACGATGTTAATGTAAAACTACAATGATATTAATATTTTTTACTATTTATATGTATTATTAAATCTAATATAATAAATATGTAAATCAAACTTAATTTTGAATAATTATTATTCCAATAGAGGGCAGCACATTACTTGACAAATAAATGTTAATAATATTTTTAATTTACCTATAGAGGGCGCTTATCGCTTGCGTATTTACATTTTACTTTTAAAGGTTAAAATTAAATGGAAAATTTGTATATTCACAAATATAAATTTGTTTTTGAGTGTATTTATCACAAAAATATATGTGTGTGTTTTAAATCAATTTTTGTTAAGGTGTAATAATTAAGGTGATATTTCCAAATATGTTCTCTCAACTTAACTTTCAAATAATTTCTCTCAACTTGACTATATCATCAAGTATATGATATGTGCGCCATATGGTTGTGTTTCCAACTGTTATCTGGTAATAATTCAGTATAGTGTTGTATACGGATTTTTGGATAATTATTGTGAGTAAAATATTTTATCTAATCTTTACAAGTTTTTTATTTCCCATTTTGTTATTTCCAATTGTTTTCTGGTAATAATTCAGTATACCTGGATATTTATACTGATCTTAGCATATATGCCAGTATAATTATGAAATACTGAATTATTTTTTAAAACACATGTGGGTACATTCAGGCTGAAGATTATATCAGATTAGGCAAATATCATGACCCGTGACCAAAATGACCCACTAATTGAATTTTCTCGAACATGTGACTTAGCCCAACAGTTTTCTCGTGCCCGAAAACCATAGGATGCAACATTTAGTGTAAATAGTCTGAGCCATTTTTAAGATAAAATAGCTTGACCCATAATGACCCATGACCAAAATGACCTACTAATCGAAATTCTTCGAACTTGTGACCTAGCCTTCTTGTTCCCTAAACCTGTAGGATGCTAAATTTATTTCAAATCCACAGAACCGTTTTTAAGATAAAATAGCTTGATCCATAATGACCCACGACCAAAATGACCCACTATACGAATTTTCTCGAACACGTGACCTAGCCCAACAGTCTTCTCGTCCCCGAAAACCATAGGATGCATAATTTTGTGCAATTAGTCTGATCCGTTTTTAAGATAAAATAGCTTGACCCATAATGACCCATGACCAAAATGATCTACTAATCGAATTTTTTTCCAACACGTAACCTAGCCCAACAGTCTTCTCGTGCCCGAAAACCATAGGATGCAAAATTTAGTGTAAATAGTCTGAGCCGTTTTTTAGATAAAATTAGCTTGACCCACAGTGACTCAAAAATGACGCACTAATCGAATTTTCTCGGACATGTGACCTAGCCCAATGATATTCGCGTGCCTGAAACTCATACACTGTTAAAACTACAGGTGACAATTCGGTGCCTTTTGGGAACCTGGGGTGAAATTCTGGTGCCGTTTGAAACGCTAGGGTGCCGTACAGGCTTGAAAATGTGATTAGGGTGCCATTTGGTCACTCACTGGGTGATTGAAGCTAATTAGGGTGCCGTACAATGCATATTGCTCGAACTTTTTCACCCCGCCATTCGACTGGTATCTTGCGCATGCGCTGATTCGTTTCCTCTTCATGAGGTGTTGACTTGTTTCCTCTCATTTTTCGCAAGTCATAGGGGAGATCGAACAAGATGGCTGACTTTGAATTTCAGTGCATCGCTGCTGCGTAATCGTTGCCGCATAGTTATTAATATAATAACTAAATAACGACATTTATTTAGAATAAATAAACCAGGGGAGTCAATAAAAAGAATCACTCTTTATATACAGGTATGTGAAATGTTTCAGTGTTGTTTGTATATTATGTTTTATTATTATAAAAAGATTTTATATTATGTTGTATTACAAGTGGCTCCACACATTATTTTCAAGCAGACATTTTAAGTTATAATCTTGATGTGGAAAGTTGAAATTTGTATCTCGTGAAAGTAGAATGATGTAGCCTCACCTATTTGCTTGTTTTTTAAATTATTATTTATGCAGAGCTTATAATAATTTCATTTTATTCATATTTTTATCTAATGAATTTTCTCGCACAGTTTTTGTTGTTTACAATCTAGAAATAAATTTAATGATGCATTATTATAGTAATAAAAAATATAGAGAGAGAAACATAAGTTGTTATATTTAAAAAAACTAGTTTAATTTCTTATTTTTCTGATATATAAACAAACAATTTGTAAACAATTAAAGAATTTACAAGTTTTAAAGGGAATTGATTTTTACTAACTTGAAACGTATTAATTTGAATATTTGACAATTTTAAATTAGTTGATTTGATAATATGAAATAGTAAACTTTGTAACATAAGAAATAATAAATTTTGTAACATAAGAAATAGTAAACTTTGTAACATAAGAAATAGTAAACTTGATAAAATATAAATTTCTGCAGATGTTTTTACTAATCAAATACTTTTTACTATCGAAATTTTTAGAGCTTGTGTTTGATGATGAAATGAACTAAAAATATACCTCATTACATATTATAAATTATTAACAAAATAAATAAATCGTAATTCCTGAATTGATATTTGACATTTATACATATGTCTTCTTGAAAAATGTTTTGTGAGTCTCTTGTACTATAACATATTAATAATAATAAAACACTGGAACATTTCACAGTAGTGTGGCTGGATGTAAGAATGGCTTAGATGATTGAGTGATTTATGTAAATATATTTAACTCGCATAGCTAGAAGATTTTTTTCCCCTCTTAAAATAATAATGATAAATAAATATCTCTGTACTACTACATCTAACTTAAAATGGTAATAAATACTAATATATATGGTAATAAATACTAACCGGTTTTGAAGGTAACAAAAATGACCTGATGATGTATATAATACATTTCTCATAGATATTAACCTGCACATGCAGGGGTCGATGCAAGTTTTTTTTTTTTTTTTTTTTTTTTTGTGTGTGTGTGTGGGGGGGGGGAGCATTTTGTGAAATGTATTATATTTTTCACAAAATGCCTCCCTCCCCCCCCTTGTCTAGCAATTGTATTGAAAAGAATTTGAGAATTCTTATACTTAAAAAAGAAAAAAAAGGCTATACATATATAATTATAATGCAATGTTTAACTTTTCAGCAATAAAATGATCAATACTTCATTTTCTCTGCTGAAATTTATACAAAGTTAAAAGTTGATCATCTCATGTCAAGGGTCGATCCAGGCAAAATTTTGGGCCTTTTCAGAGCTCCTTCACAAAGATCTATTTAATAAAACAGGCTCCTTCACAAAAATCAATTTAATAAATTGGGCCCCTTCAGTAACATCTATTTCATAAACTGACCCCTTCACAAAATTCTTTTTAATAAAACAGGTATCTTGAGAAAATTCCTTTTAATAAAATAGGCCCTTTCACAAAATTCTATTCCATAGAAACTTACTATTTTTATTAATTATTCATTATTTTGATATGTTTTAAAATGTGTAATTTGTAAACAATCTTTCGAACCAAACATTTATTAACATAACAAAAACTTTTTAAAGTCCTATTTGTTTTCCTTTCTGGTGAACTTGATTGTTTACAAATTGCACATTTTAAAACATAACAAAATAATAAATAATTAATAAAAATAGTATGTTTTTATGGAATAGAATTTTGTGAAAAGACCTATTTTATTAAAAGGAATTTTGTGAAGGGATTTGTTTTATTAAAAGAAATTTTGTGGAAGGTGTCATTTTATCAAATTGATTTTTCTGAAGGAGCTTGTTTTATTAAATAGATTTTTGTGAAGGAGCTCTGAATAGGCCCCAAATTTTGCCGGGATCGACCCTTGACATGAGATGATCAACTTTTAACTTTGTATAAATTTCAACAGAGAAAATGAAGTATTGATCAGTTTATTGCAGCTAAAGTTAAACATTGCATTATAATTATATATGTTTAGCTTTTTCTTTTCTTTTTTAAGTATGAGAATTTACAAACTCTTTTCAATATAATTGCTAGACAAGGGCGGGGGGGGGGAGATGCTTTCATTTGTGGAGTGCCTAATCGAAAGTTCTCGAACATGTGACCCAGCCCAGCAGTTTTCTTGTGCCCGAAAATGGTAAGACACAAAATTTTGTCAAATTCGTTTGAACCGTTTTTTAGATAGAATTAGCTTGACCCTGACCCTTGATGTCCCAAAATGACCCACTATTCGAATTTTCTCGAACACGTGATCTAGCTCAATGGTTTTCTGGAGCCCCAAAACAGTAGAATACAAAAAATTCGTCAAAATCGTTAGAGCCCTTTTTAAGATAAAATTTGCATATATATATATATATATATATATATATATATATATATATATATATATATGCAAATTTTATCTTAAAAAGGGCTCTAACGTTTTTGACGAAATTTTTGTATTCTACCGTTTTGGGGCTCCAGAAAACCATTGAGCTATATATATATATATATATATATATATATATATATATATAACCACACACAAGATTTGCTCGTATTAGAATTATATGTTAAAAAAAAGGTAACGTAACTTGTGATAAAAGTTGTTTATCACATGTTTAAAAAATGCATACTTTATTACGTATTTTTAAGCAGAATATTATGAATAAATAAAGCATTTTGAAACTGTAAAATGGAACAGATCAAATATTCCATTATCTGGTGATGAAACATTTATAAAATATTTTTGCTTTGAATAAATTTAAGGGTTTCTTTATGTTCATTAAAATCCATTTGTTAAATGTTTAAAAACACAAACAATAAAATTCTAACAATTAAAAAGATCTAATGAGAATAGATTGCATTACAAATGTGTTAAATATATACCAATATTTGGAAGAAGAATCCGAATTTAAACTATAGTTATTATTAAAACGGCAAAAAGAAAAAAAACAAGTAATGAATTGTGATAAGAGTAGTTTATCACATGTTTAAAAATGTGTACTTTATACCGTGCTTTTAAGCGGAATTATGAATAAATAATGCACATTGAAACTGTAAAATGGAACGTAACAAATTTTTCATTATCTGGTGATGAAACATTTATAAACTGCATTAGGCATTTTTGCTTAGAATAAATTTAAGGGTTTCTTTATGTGCATTAAAATACTTTTGTTAAATGTTTAAAAACACAAACAATAAAATTCTCATAATTAAAAGATCTGAGTAGGAGATATTATTTTACAAATGTGTTTAATATATACCAATGTTTGGAAGAAGATTGCGAATTTAAGGCATTAAATTCAAATTATTTACAACCCTTCTATTAGTTGTTATAATACAGCTCAAGTTATCCAAGCTAATTAATTATTTTTGTATGTATTTATATCATGTTACTAATTACGCAATTGTATAAATATATTCAGAATGACATTCTAAATTTCAATTACATAAACAAATTCAAATATTGTCCACTAAAATCTCACAGATTCTAATAAACATGTTAATTAAACTAAAGTTAATTGATATCGTTAGTGTTCAGTTAAGAAGGTTCTGTAAATCTTTTGACATATTTTTCTATTATTTCAGAGTTTTATTCTAGCTTTCTAAGGTATTATATGGTTTATGAAGAAAATAATTGAATATGCAATTTTCATTATAAATAAAATTTGAAACTTTAAATAAATTAAAAAAATAAAAAATAAAACCACGCATTTTTTACACTTTTTAACTTTCTGGCAACATTTTTTGATACTTTTTCGTACTCCTTAAGAAACTGAATTCCAGAAAGTAAATTAGTCTAAGAGAAAGTAAGTCATATTACGGACAATTTCTTTGATTCCCTTGACACTGATAAACCGATGTTCGTATACTCACTATAATGGAATTTCGGTTTAGCCAGGTTTCACTCTACTAATTTCATTAATTAGAAACTAGGTAAAAAGAAAATTATTTAAATTAAACGTTTTACCTTTGTGAGAAATTCAAAGTTTTGTTTAAAAAAATAATTTGTAAAAATAGAACTGTGAAAACAACAAATCTATTAGTTTTTTTTATCTATACCTATAGACAGTTTGATTAAAATTCAGATGAGAAAATAAAAAATGTATTTTTATCAAAGGAAATGTATTTATAAAAATTACTTGTACTGCTCTTTTGCTAAACGAATTCAATTTTGGGATCTCAGACAAACGGAAATGTCGCATCCATGTCCAATTATGTCCGTTTACATTTTGTAAAAAATAAGTTTGTCACAAAAATACCTATTTTGTGTTTAATTTTACAAGATATATGCTCAGTAGAAACTATAATAGGGTGCTAGTATAGCAAACTTTTGTAACATTTCAAAATTTAAAAAAATGTTTAGTTGAATTAAAAATTATTTTAATTCAATAAAACGTCGTTAATTTAAATTAGTTTAAATAAATGTACTGGCTAGTTTGGGAATATAATAGAAGTAGATAAAAGAAAAGGAAGATGTTTTCTTTTTTAGGTTTGTTTCAGAGAAGACTGTATAACTGTACAGTGTTAAAAATTTTAGAGTAGATTGAAGCAAATTTTGCTGCTAATCCTAGCTGCAACCATGATATGGTGAAATATGATTCCAACATTTAGAGATATGGATCAATTGGAGCTCGAAATATTGAAACGGTATTTCATGATCTTATAGCTGCAGCTAATGCAGCACCAAAATTTGGATGAAACCTCCGCTAATTTTTTAAAAGTGATGCATAGTATAGATCCAGCTTTTGTCATTCTTCAATGTATTTCTAATTTAATTTATTATATTTCACTTATCCGCAGAAAACTAAAACATAATTCAGGTTTCTTGAATGTAAGTTAATTTGTTTTCGAAGAAATCGCTTTACTTAATCGCAGATTTCAATGATTAAATAAAGCGAGTAATTAGGCCAGCATTACTGTTTGAAAAAAAAATTAACTTTGCTGTAGCTCTTTAAAAACATTGTATAAAGAAAGCACGTACCGTCAATAATAATAGTAATTTTCGTAATTACATTTCGATGGTTAATTTATTGGATGCGCATTAATTTTCTTGTGCCCGTAATTAACTACAAAATTTAAAATAACATTTATTTCTTGAATAATCGACGTTTGTAACCAGGCATCAGAAAAATGCTAATTGATCTATTTATAGTACAAATTGCTAATTGCTCCACGAGTTCTTTTTGAGAAAAAAAAAGTCATATTTCATTCAAACACCTACGTACTTAGAAAGTAATTATTTCATTATGTTTGATTTTTATTGAGCATGTAGTTATGAGTGAAATAAACGGTTCAAGAAATTTCTTTACATATTTAATACGTTAATTGCTGTTTGTGTTTGTAGCAAAAAACTTTTAATCATTTTTTATTTTTGCAAAGTATTTTTTAAATAATAAAGTATACATCCTATTTATATATTATAATACTTTATTTAGTGATACGAAAGTAGATAATACGAGAGAATTTTATTAAAATATGGATAAAAAAATTTTTTGATTGTATTTACTTATTACTTACCCATCATCAGTAGTACAGGGTAAGTCTTGTAACCGTTTTGAAAATCGAAAAGAAATTTTGACGGATTTACACGTTTCAGACACTGGAGATTCCGAAAAACATATTTTTAGAAAAGAAAACTGCCGTCCGTCTGTCTGTGTGTCTGTAAACGCTCTATCTCCCAAACAAATTGAGATAGAAGCTTCAAATTTTGTATGTACTTAGTAAGTAATAATGGGAAGAAGCTTATTGAATTTCAGTCACCTCGGTTATCCGGGACTATTTTTTTTGGACACTCGAAATATTCGTTCTGATAAAAGGTAGATACAAATTTTCGAAATTGTTTAGTTTAAGGAGTGAATATAAAAGACAATAAAAGAACATAAATTTTGCATTAACAATGAAGTAGATCGGATAAGGCGTTGCCGAGATACTTGTAGTCCCATTTTACCACACTCTTCGATTTTTCATGACCCTGTAATTCACACACGGTCATGACAGTTCAAAGATATATTTTAATTGGAAATGAGACGCTTAATCCGACGCAGTAAACTGTTAGTTAATAGGATTATCATTTTTTATCATTGTTAATAGGATTATCAAGATGTTTATTTTACGCAATTCAGTAATAGAGCATTTAAAGTTTAGGACGTCATCAAGCCACGATTTTATTCGAATTGTAATGTATTTTATAAATAGTTCACACATGTTTTATTTTCATATTTTATATTATGCATATCCATGATGGGTAAGTATTACGGTGGCCCCCAACGACTAGTTTTACATTTTGTATTGAAAAATGCGCAACGGACCCAAAATTGAAAAGCTGTGTTTCACAGAATACTTCCTGTACCTCAAACGTGGAAACTGTGTTGCATTATCTTCATCTATGAAAGACAAAATAAAGTTTTTAGAAATGGCATAAAAATCTCAGAGAAATGGAATTCATGAAGACGATTGGAATACAATACAACATCGATATTTTAATATAAACGGTATACACTCAAAAGCGTCCACAATGCATTAATGGTACAGCATCTATAAATGAAAAATGTTTTAAAAAGAACTTTGTTATTGGAAGATTGTCTGGTTTTAAATCTTTATGTTGGAGTGGGTTATAATAAGTAATAAATACTACATTTAATCACATATATTCATGATTTTTTAAGAACCCAATATGCATTTAATAAATAATAATTGCAATTGCATAAGTGCTTCTGAAAGACAGAAACAATATGAAGAAATGTGATTAAGAAATGAATTAAAATTCTCTCCGTACTGTGACCATTCATGCTAAATGGACTGAAATCCATTTATGCTAAAACTTTTTTTCAAATACGAAAAATAACTCTTATAATTTTTCATATAGATTAATTGATATGTATCAGTTTACATCAAAGGATTTAGTGTCAATAAAATGAACATTTAAGTGTTACTTTGTCTAAGCAAGACATCGTGGAACACATACTAAATTTTAACATGGTGTATGACTAATTCAAAATTCTTCCTAATCGGAGACATATTTAGGCAAATATTTTAAATAAAAGAAAAAGTGCACAGTTAAACTGATGGCTTTGAGTTCATAAGTCATCAGTTTACACGTAACACACTATATACAGTGTATAATATGCACTAATTGTATATTATACTCTTATTTCAAAGAATAATGCACCTCGAAAAATAAAGAAATCGACAATAAATTAAGAGGGTATTAGCCGCCCGTTCCCCCCTTTATACTTAATCAATGAACATCCGAAAATAATCAGGGAAGTGCCTTATCACAATGAACCTATATACAAAATTAGAAGCAAATCGGATAATTCTGCATGAAAAACCCATTTATCTAAATTAAGGGGGGAGATTATACCCCGTTCCCCCTTTGTACTTAACCAATGAACTCCCAAAACTAATCAGGGAATCGCCTTATCAGAATGAATCTATATACAAAATTTGAAGCAAATCGGATATCAAGAGTTATCGCGTTAAGTTCATTACATACATACATACATACATACGTACGTACATACAGAACTTGCGGGCACATTAGCTCTGAGGCTTTGATATCCTGTTAGCTAAAAATGATAAAGTGGAAAGAATGTTCAAAACAACAATTTTTAATATTGGTCATCCAAAAAACGACATATGTCCATTTTAGCACATTTCTTTATTATATTGTATTTTCCCGAACGAAGCAAATTCATTCATTCTTTGTGAATGCAGTAAAGTGTTTAGAGCGAGAGAAAATTTTTTCTCTAATATGTACAGTCCCTGGCCAAATTATTAGACGCAGTTGTTTTTATTATAACTTGTTAAATATCTGGAATGATACATGAGGAATTATCCTGAAACTTCAGGAGTGTAAACAACATGATAAACGTCATATATTTCCGAGAAGATTTTTTCTTGAAACCCCATAAGGGGCCGTCAACAAATTGAAGAAAAACGAATACGTTTTTGATAACCCTGTAAAAACCAATATCACAAAAGCGTTGAAACGGTATCACACGCTTAGGAGGCTTAGTGTAATAATTTGGGTTCATTTTTATGAAGATAGCATGTATACTCGAAGAGAAATTCAGGTATTGTACACGTTTTTTGCTTATAATTTGAAGAGTTTTTAATATAAAAACAAGTTATTTTCAGAAAATATGACAAACAAAATTATACAGAATACCCTGCAATTAGAATTAAAAAATAATGAAAATTGTATAAAAAATGAGCATGTTCACTAAATATTGTTTCACTGCGCATGCGCGAATTCAATCAAAATATACTGTGCAGAATATATTAGCTAAATATACACTACTGTGCGAATTAATTGAGACAAACACAAAAATTTTCACAAATGTTGTTTTATTGGTGTAGGTTAACTTACATGCATTGTATAGCAATCTAATACGAAATATGTCCTCCTCTAGCTTGAATGAGATCCTGTACACGCTTTGGCATGGATTCCACTAAATTAGAACATATATTTTTGATCTCGTCATCACGAAACCAAACTTTTATAACATTCTCAATCATTCTTTTCTTTCGTGAGCAGTCCATTTTACTCACACGTCTCTTTACAAAGCTCCACAAATTTTCGATGGGGTTTAAATCCGGAGAACTACCAGGCCAATCTAAAAATTTTAATTTCTGTTCTTGAAAAAATTTCTTTGCTAGCTTAGAATTATGACATGGAGCAAGATCTTGTTGAAAGATCACCAAGAGCGAACGTTTGCATCATAGGGCACAATTTTCCTTTCTGTTACAGAGATGTATTTTTTAGAGTTCATGATCCTTTCAACTGGTTCTAAGCTGCCAGGTCCTCCAGAAGTAAAATAACCCCAAAACATCTGTTTCTGAGGGTGCTTAACTGTTGGTGTAAGAGATTGTTCCCTGATGGGTTCTCCATCACTTCGCCTAACTAATCTTGGTCGAAACCCTTGTACAAAAAATGCGTTTCGTCGCTGAATACAACCTTTTTCTATTCTTGTGCAGTACAGGATTGATATTTCCTGGCCCAATCCAAACGTTTTCTCTTCATTTCACGGGTTAATAACTGTTTTATGATTGGTTTTCTTGCAAATCTCCCAGCTTCAATAAGCCTTCGTCGAACTGTCGATGAATCCACGCTTACACCAGTAGCTAATAATTATCGCTGAAGATCTGTACTTGTTTTGCGAGGATGCATTTTACTATTTCGTACAAGAAATTTGTCTGTTCAAGGTGTGGTCTTGCTTTTGCGTCCACATTTACTCTTTCGTTTTGGAGACACTGTCCCAAAATAATTTTGCTGATTAATAATCCTAGAAACACTGGATTTTGCAACTCCAACTAATGAAGCACTATCCCTCACAGTCATAAAGGCATGCTGTCTAAGGGTAACAATTCTAGTCCTTTTCCTGGGAGTGATATCCATTTTTAGCACTTTCCAACCTAGTTGAAAAGTGCTTATGACTTCGGTTTGTCTGGCCGTCTGGCCGTCTGTCCGTGCTCTAACTACCGTAAATAGGCTCGGATTGCTCTGCAATTTTTATATGTTATTGTCGTTATCTATAGCATGTTCCCTATTTCAACTGAAGTGTGTAGCACTTATAGTTTTTTTACAGGGACACTCAAAAGAATTCCGTTACATTGCGGTCAATGGGGAAAAATCATTTGCGGTTTATTTAAATAATGTTTCACTATTTTAAACGCATTGATATTTATATATATCACTAAGGTGCATTAGAAGAAGTTTAATATGGAATAGGGTGTGCATAGCACTTATAGTTACTTTACAGGGACAGTCAAAAGATTTCCGTTACATTACGTCTATGGAGAAAAATCGTCTGCGGTTTATTTAAATAATGTTTCACTATTTTAAACGCATTGAAATTTATATATTCATATCTAAGGTGCATTACAAGAGGCTTACTACAGAATAGTGTGTGTATAGCAGTCATCGTTCATTTACAGGGACACACAAAAGAATTCTCTACTGTCTGTTAACACTAATTCCTGGAAGTGCGTTTTAAGTTACTAAACGCGATTTTAATTTTAACTCGCTTTTTGTCTATTACGTGGTGTGTATAAATTCTGTAGATCCTATACAGGGCAGCACAAAAGTTCGCGAACACATTTCCGTTTATTGAGAGAAACTCCATAAAGATAATTTTAAACTGTGCTACGCGTTTCCTAACTAAACTAAAATTTAGCATCCTAGCATATACAAATCTATAGATCATATACAGGGCTGAATAAAAGTATTCGGATATTTTTCCGAATATTGTATCTGTTGGAAATTCCTGAAATTGTTTTTAAATATGTTATGCGTTTTCCAAATTGTTTACTTAGATGTTATCTTTTAGCTTATTAAACGGTATGTTTTGTAAAATTATTTTGGAAGCGTTGGAAAGTGCTACATAATCTATGCTTGACGCATGATTTTTCGTTCTTGTTTAAATACACGTCAGAAGCAAACAATTCACACAATCGACTACTTCTTACAGCAACTGAAGCGTAACTGTAGGGAAATACTTTCGACATGTCATGATCACGTGATCAAACCGGTTTAGACTAGTAAAGGGCAGTCGAGCGCTGTAAGAAAGTGCAGTTGAAACCGGTTTGACTCAGAAAATCCCCGAGAAAAGAACAATTTTCTTAGAAAACATGTTTGTCCCAATTAATTCGCACAGTAGTGTATAGACCAACTTTTCTGAAAGTCTCAAAAACATAGCTTGAAAATTCTGATAGTAATCGTCGATATAATAAGCTCAAATTTCACTGTTACCAAAAGGAAGCAAAAAGATGAGGGGTTGTATCTAAATATACTAGCTTATGAAAGTTGACATAATTAGAATGAAGTGTCTCTCATTCTATATTTGATACAACCTCTCATCTTTTTGCTTCTTTTTGGGAACAGCGAATTTCGAGCTTATTCTATCAACGATTACTATTATAATTTTTAAGCTATGTTTTTGAGACTTTCATAAAAGTTGTTCTATATATTTAGCTAATATATTATGCACAGTATATTTTGATTGAATTCGCGCATGCGCAGTGAAACAATATTTAGTGAACCTGCTCATTTTTCATACAATTTTTATTATTTTTTAATTCTGATTGCAGGGTTTTATGTACAATTTTGTTTGTCATATTTTCTGAAAATAACTTGCTTTTATATTAAAAACTCTGTAAATTATAAGCAAAAAACTTGATAAAATTTGGGACTGTTTTTATAAAAACCTGAATTTCTCTTCGAGTATGCATGCTATCTTCATAAAAATGAACCCAAATTATTACAATAATCCCCTTAATCATAATCTACAGTTTGAATGCTTTTGCAATTATTAGTTTTTACAGGGTTATCCAAAATATATTAGTTTTTCTTCAATTTGTTGACGGCCCCTTAAGGGGTTTCAAGGAAAAAATCTTCTCGGAAATATATGACATCTAGCACGTTGTTTACACTCCTGAAGTTTCAGGATAATTCCTCATGTATCTTTCCAGATATTTAACAAAACTAGACCAAATATTGAATAAAAACAACTGCGTCTAATAATTTGGCCAGGGACTGTAAGTATGTTTATATAATAAATCAATTTCCTAAAGACAAAGTATTTTCATCCTCACTTCAAAAGGAAACAAAATGATGAAAATATGGAAACAAATAAAACATATAACAAATGGTATGTTTTCGTGATCTTCTCAAAAAGACACCAGACACTCTAGAAATAAAGTATGTCAAAGGGTGTTATTTATGACATATATTTTGAAATTGATAGGGTGTCATCAGCATTCATAACGGTAATTTTTCATCGTTATGGCAGAAATTGTATCGAAAAATATAGGTATATTTTGACTTAATACTGATAATTTTTTATTATTCTGATATTTAAGAATTCATTTATATGCAGTGTTGACGTGAATTAAGACTCAATGATTGTAATAATTATTTTAACTAAATTTATAATTATCTTTAAAAAGCAAATTTATCATTTTGGTTTTAAAAATTATTTCTATAAATTGAAAACAATATTTCTGATATAGAATAATCTTTGTGTCATTTTACATTGCAACGTCAAAGCACCGAGACGTTTCATTTCAATACACGAGTCTTTCTTTTCTAATATTTATAGTCTATTTACTTATCATTTTTACACACTTTCTTGTAATATGTGAACTACCAGAATAGAAGTTTTAAAATTTGAATACAATGTTTTAATATCTGCCTAGGTGTGATATGCAAATGTTGGACAAATTGATTATAAGTTTCTCTTCAATCAGATTGGCTGGAATATTTTAAAATACATCCGAATATCTCGTAACTGGAGAGTTTAAACAATATGTTTCTTTTTTTCAAAATTTATCCGCGTTTTTTTCCCCCCACATTTACCTACATGTTGTATGCATCATAAATTTATTGCAAATTGCTACATGAAGTGGTGTACACAGTCATTAAAATGCCGTCTTTTTGATATATTTTTTAATATATAATGGTAATTTCTGAAGTAATTTAAGACAATATGTAATAATAAATCTAATATAAAATTAAGAACCTTCACAGTTAAAAGATTTGTATGTGATAGGATGGGAACTTTGTTCGTCTCTATTATATGAAATAAAAAGTGCATATTCGGAGATATCATTTGGTGAAATAACATTTATATCGATGCAAATGGGATTGTATTTTAAAGACTTCCTCTTTATTCGGGAAACCAATATGAAAAGATGAAACAGATAATAAAGTGTTTCAGTGAAAACATTTCTTACCACTTAGAAAAAAAATTAAAAATGAAAATGTGTATCAATGAATGGATACAATTAAACATAAAACGTAGACATTTTTTTCTCCAAAAAAAGTCAACGAATTTTCTTTTATGTTTTAAACAAAATAGTAGTTTTTGCTAAAAGGAAATTTAAAAATATACTTGCAGAAAATCACAAATTGTTTTTCAATTTCAGCAGTTATTATTTATTTATTTATTTACTTATTTATTTATTTTGTGAAAATTTTAGTGAAATATTGTTTAGACATTTTATTTTCTGCAAAATGTTTTGCTGTGCGTAAGATAAAGCAATCGCTTTTTAATTAACTTTCCTCTCTTTCTTCTGCGTGAAGTAGCACAAAATCTACGAAAAATTATAAATGAAAACGTCTGAACCGTCGCACCCCCATTTCATCCAGAATGTTCAAACAAACAGACCCACTTCATGAGATCAAGTACTCTGAGGTCCTCTATCAATATTGAACTTTGCCAGAAATTGAGGGGAAATAGATCGATTAATCTGGACAGGTTCACTTCTCGCGTAGTGCAATGCTCGTCAAAATATTAACTTGAATTCTTCAATTAATTTCAGATAACAAAAATGGTGTTTATCCTTTACTATTTATAGCAAAAAAAAAATATTAGTTATTCTTATATAATTTTAAATAGTATTCACAGACGGTATTTGCAGATAGAGCTGCAAAACACTGGTTTATTCCCATATATTTTTCCAATAGACGTGTTTTTTTCCCAAGATTTATTCCCAAACGACGAGGTTTATTCCAAAAAAAAAAAAATTAAAAAGTGTTATTCCTAAGCTTCACCCTTTTTTTTTTTCTTAGTCTTTGCAATTCTTTTTGCAGACAGTCGGAAAATAACTAGGGAAACTTTTTCTGTGTATGTTTATACGATGATCAAATTTCTGATTTTTTTTTTTTTTTTAATTGTATATGTTTCAGCATGGTCCTTTTAAAAGCTATAAAAAATATCATGCCATGTAAATCAAACAAAGTGCATTTGTTCTAATGTGGAGAAAATTTTAAACTAACAACGTCAGAAAGTCAGATTATTTTGGCTTAGGAGTATAAATATCTAAAAATACCTTTGTGAGACAATATGAAGATGGTGTGCAATTTACTTCATGATGGTAAGAAACAAGTGTATACACAGTCGAACTCTGATGATACGAAAAACAAGGGAATTATAAAAGTGCCCGTAATACATGTGAAGATAAAAATAAATTATTAACACATACATAATTAAACTAATTACGTCTATTAATATCTCTAATTATCGCATTGCTAAAATAAATTTAATATAAAAAAGCTAACGTAAAATATTCAATCTTACCTTTGTGAGTGTCATTTACTTCAGACAAAATCGCAGTGCTGAAGTTAAAGTCTTGGAAAAACTAATAATTACAAAAGACATGTAAGACGCACAGTAATGTAACTGATTACTTCTTTTTCCTGGAATAAGTAGGATAAAACTGCAATAGCCACTGCAATTATAGAGCTATTGATTTCACATATTCTTTTCATATTTAAAGTTCAACAATAGACAGGAAAAGGCTGGTTCATACGGCCTTGAGTCCGTAGAAAGAAACATACAAACGTTTTCTTCTATGTCCCTTACTTTCGATGACTCTTGCAAAGGGGTGGTATTTAAAACGTCCTTATCTCTCCCTTCTTTCTTTCATTCTTTCAAGACCTCATGACAATTCCTTTGCACTTTTTTTTTGTGGTGAGTTTCCTTAAAGGTTGAAATTAAGTATGAAATGATAAAACTGATAAATTACTAAATTTTGATAAGCAGCTCATATGTAGAAATACTAACGCTGAGAGAAAACAGTTTTCGGAAAGAAAGGGATTCCATTCCTCTTTCTAATTTGCATTTCGCAGAAAATCAGATTGAAATGAACCGATATTTTGCTCGTTTTAACCGCGATCCTGCTTATGTAACTCGTAAAAACGTGAAAATATTAATATAATTAAAATGATGAACCATTCTTAACGTGAAACTTGCTTGTTTTAACCGTGTCCGTATAAAAGCGAGTTCCACTGCATATACCGGATGTCCTGAAATGGACTAAGTGATTTTAAAATTCAATAACTTCCAAACAGTGACAGATATTTAAAAAATTGTTGCAGGAGATATATGATGTCAGGAGATTTTTTTTTTAATTCCGATGCCTGATTTTAGTTCGAATTATCAGCAATAGATGGCGTTGCGATCAGTAGACATCCAATCGAGACAAAATCAGAAATCACCCAGCATTGATGTGAAGGAAGGCGGTTCAATACATGGAGTGGGTCTCATTTACCACTAAAAGATCTTATTCAGAATCGGGCCTCAAGAACAAGATTGTGTTAGCGAATGAGACCCATTCCATGTATTAAACCTCCTTCCTACACATCAATGCTGGGTGATTTTAATTTTGCCTGGATTGCAATCCTATCGCTCGCAGCGCCATCTATTGCTTGAAATTCAAACTAAAATAAGGAATAGCAGTACAAAAACTTCTGACATCTTACATTATTCTCCTGCAATTTTTTTTTTAAATATCTATCACCGTTTGCAAGTTACTGAATTTTAAAATCAGTCAGTCCCCATTTAAGGAAACCTCGTATATGTACATTTATGCACATGATTAAAAACTTTTAATCTTATCACTTAAATTTCAAGAAATAGATCAAAAAATAGTTTCATATTTCATATTTTTAAGTAATATTTTCGTATTCATTTTATAAATGCCAATAATATAAAACAATCATGAAAGAAAAATCTACAACTAATATATTAACAAAACCACATACAAATATGTATTTGGTGACTGAATCGAAAACAAAGAATGGTATATTCCAATGTATGTAACCTTTTTAAACTTAAGAACCTACATCAGTCATGGGAAAAAACGCGCAAGCTAATGTTAAGTCTATGGGAAGGTTCTTGGCAGATTTCTCGCTCGCATTTTAATATTTATAAATGATGTTTTTTGCATAGGAAAGCTGAGGTCGCTATCTAAAGTTGTTAGTTTTTACTTTTTCGATTTTGGTTCCAGTTTTTTTCTATATAAGGGTACTTTAACTTTCAGAACCGGTTCCAAACGGTTCCAAAATTGAAAATGTCTGCTTATAAAAAACATTTAAAAATATTAAAGTACGAGCGAGAAATCTGCCAAGAACCTTCCCATACACTTAACATTAGCTTGAGCGTTTCTTCGCACAACTAGCGTAGGCTCTTAAAGAAAAATATGTAAAATCTCTATTTATATAAATCTTTACGTCTATAAAACTTTTCGTTATACACTTTATTTACAAAGTATTTAAACGAAAGCTGTCATTGAATGCATCATTAGCCAACATGTAAAACATTAAATTTTAAAGGAATACGTTATCTTATCAGACAGTATAATTTGTTACAAAAAATGACCTCCCATAAGGCTCTTCTAATTAATGTTGCTCATGTTGCGCAAAGTTTGTTAATTGTGCTACAAAGTTCATTCAAAATATGAATTCTTTTAAATTATAACTATGACAGCATATATAACACATGGGCTGATAAGTTCCCTGTCTAATAAAGAAAACACAACTTTTTTACATAAATTTATAACTTTATAACTTTATAACGTTATAACTTTAATAAATAACATAACTTTCATAATAAATAATAGTAATAATTTGATAATAATAATAATAATAATTTAATAATTTAATAAATAAATAAAAATAATAATTTAATAATAAATAACATAATTTGATAACGAAAAAGCTCCAAACAGTGCTCAGAATCATCGATTCCTTGTTGTTTTTGGTCAAAAGTCAACATACGCGGCACCCACTTTAACAACAGCTTTTTCATAGACAAATGTAAATTCAAAATAAAACCTACATGTTTCTTGGATATCTTCAGAGTCTGAGCTATCTCCTGCAACTTCACTTTGCGGTTCCCCAAAACGATTTTGTGGACTTTTTTTATGTTTTCCGGAACCACTGTAACATTTTATCCACACGGCGAATCGTCATAAAATTTTTTATGCTACTTTTTAAAGGTTAGTATTTACTAAAAAGCATCGGTTCGGCGATTGCAACGCCATCTGGGTGCCAGACCGGGAACTTTTCAGCCCATGTGTTATATATTCTTTTAAAACTATAGCTGTAATTAAAAAGTTAAATGCATTCTCGAAGAACTTCCTAGCCATTAAATATGTTTTTTTAACTGCAGTACATTTGGCAGCTAAGTATTTTCTAAGATAAAATAAAATTTATGTTCATTTAAAATTATTTTATGAATTACCAAAAGAACATTTATAAATGTGGGTTCTCATTCATTTGACAAAGAAGTAAATATGCACTTAAAGGGCTTAAAACGGTGAAAAAAGTTTATAGTTATTGTAGTGTTTAGTTATTAATATAATTACCAGATGGCAGCACCACAGCGAATTTCTACGTCACTTACCGGTAAAGGTTTTGTTTACTGTAAAATGTATCTGTTACGTGTGTTGTGTATGATGTACGTATTTGTGATTTAAATGTAAATTAGACGTCTTTAAAGTCCACCTCGAGTAATTAATAATGATGCTGACTCAATTACTTCACTTTACTTACTTAATATATTATATAATGACGACGAGGATGGGATCAAATTTCTTACCGGAATAAAAATAAGAAGAAATTCCAACTGAGCATAATGGCGAAACTTCGGGTTTTGCATCTACAAGAGTATATGCTGTAGTAATATTTTGAATGAGTACGTCATTTCGAGGGTGGTAAGTGCTGAATTTTTTTTCTTCTCTGCAATAAATAAAAGTTAATAATGTTTGCAAATTTTAAGGAATTCAATGATTCCATTGAATCGTTTCAATCATATGTTAAGAGATTGGAGCAGTGTTTTTTATTACATGATGTTGAAGAAAATAAAAGGTACCTGCCATTATTTCCTGTATGGGGCCTAAATTATATAATTTACTGTCAGATTTAACGTTTCCTAAAAATCCGGAAGCATTAAAATATGAAGAAATAGTTGAAATTCTGTTAAAGCACTTAAGCCCCGCCCCTAATAAATTTTGTTCTAGAATTAAATTCCGTAATTCTTATCAAAATGAAAACGAATCTATACAAGATTTTGTTTCAAAATTAAAGAAGTTAACCACGTTTTGTGCTTTTGCTGGTGAAACACTTAATGAAAATTTGTTGGAACAATTTCTGAGAGGTTTAAAAAATGATAGTATCCAAAGTAAATTACTTTCACAAATAGAAGATTTAACTTTTGAGAAAGCCATTGAAAAAGCAATTATTTTGCAAAATAATGAACATGATATTTCTGAAATTGAAACACAAAAATGTAAATGTTAATAAATTGGCATATTCTAAAAATGTTCAACCGAATAAAATTTCAAAAATTTCCAGAAACCGAAAATTAACAATGTAAATAAGGGGAGTTTTGAAGTAAATAAAAATAAATTACAATGTTATAGATGTGGAAATCCATCACATATTGCCAACAAGTGTAAGCATATAAATACTATTTGTAAAATATGTCAAAAAAGAGGTCATCTTGGTAAAGTATGTAAAAGTAATTCTCAGAAACAAACAAATGTATTGCAAACTGTCGACATTTTATCTGTCAGCCATGATAAAAGTTCTACACCTATAAAAGTGTGGGTTTTAATTGAAAACAAAGCTAAAGCTGAAATGGAGTTAGACACGGGCTCCGGAATTTCTGCGGTACCTGTAAATCGTTTTCGGAGAATTTTTCCGAATAATACAATTTTTCCACCAGACGTTCAATTGAGAATTGCAACGGGTGAGGTGTTTACACCTGTGGGGTATGTAACAGTAGATGTTTCTTATGCAAATATTACTAAAAAGTTTAAATTGTATTTAATTAAAGAAGATAATTTCCCACTTTTATTTGGCAGAGACTGGGTAGCTGCATTTAATTTGTTTCCCACTAATTGTAAATCTGTGTATGTCAATGAAATTGCAAATTCTACTAGTAATTTAAAAGCATTATTAAATGATTTTTCTGATTTATTTTCGGATAAAGTAGGGGAAATAAAAGGTTTGAAAGCAGAACTTTATATAGAAAAAGTTTCTACGCCCATATTTTGTAAGGCTAGAACAGTTACTTATGCTCTACGTAATGCAGTAAATGATGAAATTCAAAGGTTACAGGATGAGGGTATTATTAAACCTGTCACCAGTACTAAGCGGCCAACTCCTATAGTTCCAGTGGTAAAACCTAATGGTAAAATACGTTTATGCGAAGATTTTAAAGTTACAGTAAATAAATTTTTGAAGGTGGAAAAATATCCTTTACCTAGGGTAGAGGACATGTTAGCTACTTTAGTTGGTGGTTTACATTTTACTAAAATTGATTTAAATCAAGCTTATCTTCAGTTACCTGTAGACGAAAAATCACAGGAATTGTTAACTATAAATACTCCACGGGGCTTATTTCAATTTTTAAAGTTACCAATGGGTCTTACTAGCTCTCCAGCAATTTGGCAAAGATCTATTGAACAAATATTAAGTGGTATTGATGGTGTCACTGTGTTCATTGATGATATTGGTGTTACAGGGGAAACGGATGAAATTCATTTAACAAGGCTAAAACAAGTCTTAGAAATATTACGTGAATATAATATTAGGATAAATAAAGATAAATCAATTTTTCTGGCTGACCATATTACATATTGTGGTTATAAAATTGATAAGCAAGGTATTCCTAAAACGCAAGATAAAATTGAGGCTATTGTCAATGCTCCTAGACCAATTAATGTGTCACAAGTTAAAGCTTTTTTAGGCTTAGTCACATATTATTCTAAATTTGTACCAAATTTATCTACAATTGCTCATCCTTTAAATCAATTGCTCAAAAAGAATGTAAAATTTATATGGTCTCCTGTTTGTGAACAAGCATTTAAAAATATAAAAAATGAAATTATTTCAGAAAGAGTTCTACCCTAAATTGCCTTTAGTGTTAGCAACAGATGCTTCTCCATATGGTATCTCTGCAGTTCTTTCGCATATGATGCCAGATAACATGGAAAAACCAATTGGTTTTGTGTCCAGAACGCTTACTAATGCAGAAAAAAAGTATAGCCAGGTGGATAAGGAAGCACTAGCTATTATCTTTGGAGTAAAGAAATTTTTTCAATATTTATATGGTAATAGGTTTACTTTATTTACACATAGCAAACCACTCGTGTCCATATTTTTTCCAAATAAAAGTATTCCTGTTCTTTCAGCTGCTCGGATGCAAAGATATGCATTATACTTACAAGCGTTTAAATATGATATTCGCTATAAGAAAACATCCGAACATGGAAATGTTGATGCTCTTTCACGACTTCCATTACGTAGTGAAGATTTACCCCCACAATTAAATTAAAGTAATGTAATTGATGAATCTGAATTTTTTCAAATTACCCAAATTTCTACATTGCCTTTAAACGCCAAATCAATTGCTGTAGCTACAAAATCTGATCCTTTATTACGTCAACTTTTTCATCATCTAATTTCTGGTTCATAGTTGTATTTTAAAAGGATGTAGAGTAATTATCCCAGAAGTTCACCACAAACAAATTTTACGTGATTTGCACTTTGGACATTTCGGTATAGTGAAAATGAAGTCCTTAGCTCGCAGTTTTGTTTGGTGGCCAGGGATTGATCAAGATATTGAAGATCTTGCACGAAATTGCACTACTTGTGTCAATTTAAAAAATAATCCTCCTATGGTAGATACTCATCATTGGGAATGGCCTACAGCTCCATGGCAAAGAATTCACATAGATTATTTTGGTCCTGTGATGGGTAAAATGCTTTTGCTTGTGGTTGATGCTCATAGCAATTGGCCTGAAGTTTTTATTGTTCCTAATACAACGTCAGAACGTACAATTACTTGTCTTTCTTTTTGCCAGCTTTCTTTTGCTTTCTTTTGCTTTATATTTACTTTTTGCCAGATACGGGTATCCTATATCTCTGGTATCTGATAATGCAAAACAATTTACTTCTGAAGAATTTGAGACATTCTTGAAGAATCATGGGGTTAAACATAGGTTTAGTGCTCCATACCATCCAGCTACAAAGGGTTAGGCAGAGAGATATGTACAAATTCTGAAACGAGATTTAAAAGCCTTATCTTTTGAAGCTGGTACTTTACAGATGAAAATAAATAACTTTCTTTTACAATATAGAAAGATGCCTCATGTTTTTTATTTACTGTATTACTGGGGGGTGGCTCGAAAGCCAAAGCACCGCGACCAGAGGTCTATTGTACTATCCCCCAGGTCTCCTAATTTTGAACCAATTCCAGATGAGAGACCTGCATCTGGATTGGCACCCCCAGAGGTAACGCTTATATAGAACTTGGAGGACTTTGGAGCCACGAACAGATTTAACGTGCACCAGCTCATGCCTCATGTTACTACGGGAGAAAGTCCTGCATCTCTATTTCTAAAACGAAATATAAGAACGAAAAATAGATTTGATAATTCCAAATGTTACAAATTTTGTGCATGATAAACAAAATGTGAGAAAGACCAATTCTAAAGTAAAAGAATTTCAAATTAACCAGAAAGTGGCTGTAAGAAATTGTACTCCTGAAGGCAAGTGGAAAATTGGTCGCATTATTGCAAGAGAGGGCAAGTTGCATTATAGAATTCAAGTTGGTTCGAATATTTGGAAAAGGCATGTTGATCAGATAACTAATGTCGGTTCGAAGATACATTTAACTAATGATTCAAATTCTGAAGAGAGTGATACAGAAAGTCACAAAAGTGATAATGCAGCTGTTAATCAAAGTGATTCTCAGCTAATGCCTCCTAGTGTCTCAGTTCTTCGACCAGCTGACTCTGTTGTCCCATCTGCTCCAAGTCCTCAACCAGATGACTCTGTTGTCCCATCTACTCCAAATCCTCAACCAGAAGATTCCGTTGTCCCATCTGCTCCAAATTCTAAACCAAATGACTTTGTCCTCCCAAATACTCCAAGTCCTGCTCCAGTAGACTCTAAAGTGAAATCCATGGTGCCCAATACTTCTATTGATGATTCTACAAATACTTTAAATACTAACTCTTCTTCTTCCCTACAGGTACCTAGAAGATCCACCAGAAAAAGAAAAGCTCCCTGTAAGTTTCCAAATTAAGGAGGGGAAAATTGTAGCGTTTAGTTATTAATATAATTACTAGATGGCAACATCACACCGAATTTCTACGTCACTTACCGTTAAAGGTTTTGTTAACTGTAAAATGTATCTGTTACGTGTGTTGTGTATGATGTACGTGTTTGTGATTTAAATGTAAATTAAACGTCTTTAAAGTCCACCTCAAGTAATTAATAATGATGCTGACTCAATTACTTTAATTTACTTACTTAATATATTACAGTTATCTGAAATATATTTTTAATGAAAACTTTATAATTGATTAGTAAATTTACACTGTACAAAAAAAAGACAAATGTTTTTTAATCTATGAAAATGTATTATAAACACGAGCGAAAATATACAATAACCACTTCCAAGTTACATACGATTTCGGTCTTAAAGTATTTTTTAAATTTGAAAACTTCAAAAACAAATTTATTTTCGAGATTTTAGGACACATATATTCTTTCTTCTTTTCTTGCCATTGATTTTCGAAAACGTTCCCGAAATTTTTTTATCGTGCATTAATAAGTTTTCTCAAACCGGAATATCACTTTTTAGAATGCTATCAATTCTCAATTAAATATTTTCAGCTGGTTAATTGAATTTATACATACAGGAGTAATAAAATAATATCAATTTTAATATTAATATTAATACTATAAATTTATAATTTTTGGCTCTAAAATATGTTTGTTAGACATTAAAATGTTTACAAGAGAATTGATTCTATCTTAAAAATCGAAACTGTGGTTTACGAAAACTAAATAATACTCTATAAAAACGACTAGGAAACGTTGCCGACAATCCTCTGCAGTAAAAGATGCTTATAATCCAATGGAATTTTTTCTCCAACTTGTCAATTAGCTCACTCTATTTCTGATATAGTTTTGAGTTTTCACGATATTTGACTAGTCTTTGTATATGCATTACTCTACAGAATTGACTACTAAATCATGAAAAAAAATTTCGTATACTTCGCGCATGCGCAGTTAAAAATTATGTCACGCAAATGCCAATATTTCAATATAATAAATTATAACACCTTGTAATAGTATATTACTTTTAAATGCTAAAAATGTAAAATTAACAACATAATATAAATTAAAATAACTTTTATTAGTTGTTTTACATGTTTCGACTCTTTCCGAGTCATTTTCAAAAACAAAATGAGAATATTTTAAAGCTGCACGGGCTTTGAAGTTATTATTTTCATTTACTTTTTTAAAAATTACGCACGTTATCTATTATTTTTTACTTGATTGTTTATTTTCATATTCTTGACTATGGAGTAACTCTAGCCACAGTTTCGGTAAATTAAAAGATGCCGCATCGTTACATATTGTATTTTTGCGCGTGAGTATCTCTATAGTTTCTCTTATTATGGATGGATAGTATAGACTGAGGGAAATATAATTTTGATTTAAAAAGAATTTATCTGGAAATATTATATCAAGAAGAAACCATCCAAATAATTTTCGATGAAAGTAAAATAATATTTCCCTCTAGTCTATACTATCGATCCATAATAAGAGAAACCATAGAGATACTCACGCGCAAAAATACAATATGTAACGATGCGGCATCTTTTAATTTACCGAAACTGTGTCTAGAGTTACTCCATAGTCAAAGATATGAAAATAAACAATCAAGTAAAAAATAATAGATAACGTGCGTAATTTTTAAAAAAGTAAATGAAAATAATAACTTCAATGCCTGTGCAGCTTTAGAATATTCTCTTTCGTTTTTGAAAATGACTCGGAAAGAGTCGAAACATGTAAAACAACTAATAAAAGTTATTTTAATTTATATTATGTTGTTAATTTTACACCTTTAGCATTTAAAAGTAATATGCCAATATTTCATCAAATATTCAATATTGAATTTTTTAATTACAGTATATTGTTTCTACTGTTCTGGAAGTCAAACATGCGCTTTATATTCTTGAAAATCAAGGACAATTTGTGAAGAATTTCAGTAGATATTCGGACCAACCATGTAAAAAGCGAAGACGTCCGGTTACTGCCCCTTTAATTTTTGGACAGCAGTGTATTCTCTTCGATTAAGAAATTGTATATCTTTACAACGTAGGAACACTGAAGAATTTCATGTTTCCTTGCCTTTTACAAATTCTTATTCTCGTTGCTGGACAGAGATCCTTTGCTTAAAGACACCATCAAATATCGTAGCACTTCTTCATTAAATTCCCATCTCACAAATTCTTTACGCAACAGATAAACGTGGATGAAATGGTCTCGCAGATATTCATATTCACTGATCACTGTCTTCATAAAAACTGAACAATGTTTACAAGTTCTGTGGCATTTACACAGCTACTAAAAATAATTGTGTTAAAGATCATTTCAGTTAAATTAAAACGCTAAGAAATTTTACAGTATCATAAATTCTGAATGATTATGCATCGTTCGTTCAAGTGTGCTATACTTTCAAGAAAATGACTTATAAACTAAACTTGTTTTATATGAACATAGTCTTTGAGTTCTGAATGATGTTTAGACCAAGAGTTATCAGATAAAGTTTTGTATTTCAGTTAAGTTCCATTCTCTTCTGTTATGTAAAGGCACATTTTCGTCTTCTTTAAAGATTTTTTATTAATTTAAAGGTTAAACAAATTGGTGAAATGTGGTATTACAAGGCACATGTTTGATTATATTCTATTTAAATTACCGAAATTAATGTCGTATGTAATTTTGCACGCACACGTTCTGATAGCAAATTATGTACACTTGATGAACAGCATTAAATACTTTAACACAAAGAAAGTTCTAATAGATAACTAACAAATCTTAAAGCTTCGATACTTAAAATTTTTAAATGAACAAATTAATTGTGAAAAATACAAAAGCATCCCATTAGGAGACAAAGGAACATACTTATAAGTTCTAGTTCATCTGTCAATTTTTTAGAATTGCGCACAATTGAATCGCAATATTGAATATTAATAAGTACACGAGATTCATATATTTATTATGATTAAATTAGTCACACAATATATGCAATCGATAAATTTTTATTCAGGTTCCCTATGCTACTCCAGTTTTTGCAATACAGTTACTAAAAAAATTAATTAGACGCTGTAAAAAAACCTTTGTCTAGAGCGTGCGATAATCTTCTTGAAACAAGCAAAACGGATGACTGGCTACTATGTTTTTATTTAATTAAATTTTATATTTCTCCTCAATAAATAAAAGCGACCGTGGACGTTCTAAACTGCAATTTATTTTAATTTTTTAGATGCCGTTTCATCATTGCTTATGGGTAAAAAGTGTTTGCTTTGGACACACTATATTTCCATGAAATGTTATTAGTTATATACTCATAAAATGTTCAGAAAAAGTCTGTTTTCGATATGAAACATACAATTTTGCACTTTAAATTATCTTACTATATGTTATCATATATTCTAATACGAGCAAATCTTGTGTGTGGTTATATATGCAAATTTTATCTTAAAAACGGCCCTAACGATTTTGACGAAATTTCGTATCCTACCGTTTTGGGGCACCAGAAAACCATTGGGCTAGGTCACATGTTCGAGAAAACTCGATTAGTGGGTCATTTTGGGTCATTTTGGGTCATGGTCTAACTAATTGTATCTAAAAAACGGTTCAAAGGATTTTGACGAAATTTTGTATCCGACCATTTTCGGGCACGAGAAGACTATTGGGCTGGGTCACATGTTCGAGAACTTTCGATTAGTGGGTCATTTTTGGGTCAACGCGGGTCAAATTAATTTTATCTAAAAACGGCTCTAACGATTTCGATAAAATTTTGTGTCCTACGAGTTTCGAGCACGATAAAATCATTGGGCTAGGTCACATGTCCGAGAAAATTCGATTAGTGGGTCATTTCTGGGTCACTGTGGGTCAAGATCTAAAAAGCGGCTCAATTTACACTAAATTTTGCATCCAATGGTTTTCGGGCACGAGAAGACTGTTGGGCTAGGTCACATGTTCGAGAAAATTCAATTAGTGGGTCATTTTGGGTCATGGTCAAGCTAATTGTATCTAAAAAACGGTTCAAATGATTTTGACGAAATTTTGTATCCGACTATTTTCGGGCGCGAGATGACTATTGGGCTGGGTCACATGTTCAAGAACTTTCGATTAGTAGGTCATTTTTGGGTCAAAGCGGGTCAAATTAATTTTATCTGCAAAACGGCTCTAACGATTTGGATTAAATTTTGTATCCTACGATTTTCGGGCACGCGAAAATCATTGGTCTAGGTCACATGTTCGAGAAAATTCGATTAGTGGGTCATTTCTGGGTCATTGTGGGTCAAGATCTAAAAAGCGGCTCAATTTACAATAAATTTTTCTCGAGAAGACTGTTGGACTAGGTCACATGTTCGAGAAAATTCAATTAGTGGGTCATTATGGGTCAAGCTATTTTATCTTAAAAACGGTTCAGAGGATTTAAAATAAATTTAGCACCCTGCAGGTTTAGGGAACAAGAAGTCTATTAGGCTAGGTCACCTGTTTCAGAAATTTCGATTAGTGGGTCATTTTCGTCATAGGTCATTATGGGTAAAGCTATTTTATCTTAAAAACGGCTCAGACTATTTACACTAAATTTTGCATCCTATGGTTTTCGGGCACGAGAACACTGTTGGGCTAAGTCACATGTTCGACAAAATTCAATTAGTGGGTCATTTTGGTCATGGGGCATGATATTTGAACTCAAATTTAATTTTGACCGAGCATAGCTTGGTCTTCCCTGCTCGTGTTAGATAAATAAACAAAACTAATTTCAATATATCACGAATGAATTCATATGAAGAAAAGATAGATTTTTTTCAAGAGTAGATCTAATTTACTTCTTAAATTTTCACTTTTGATGAAATGTTAATTTTTGATGAATTTTGACGTTAAAGATGTTCTAAGTGTTTTAAGCGTGCTTTTTGATTTATCTAATTTTCAAAGTTGTGCCATTTGCTGTTTTGTTCGCGGATTATCGGCACCATAAAACAGAAGCTTTGAAATCGTTAAAGCATAAAAGGTAATAAAAGAGTTGATCTAACACATTGCATCCTTGACTGTGATTCTTTTGAAAAATATTCTGATATCTTCTTTAAATAATAAACACTCTTTATTTCGGGAAACAATTCACATTTACGCTGATAACGATCGCACGACAATTATATACATCGAAAACATAAACATAGCTGTAATGCAAAAGTTTGAAGATCTTAGTGCCATCTGATGCTTTTGTTCATTTCGACACTAAAATAAAAATATTCACAAGTAATTTATTAAATCTGGTAGAGCCGTAGATACACTGCAAAATAGACAATTGTCGCTTATGAAATGTAATTTTCCCAACTGGGTGAAAAAGTCCGGGCCAGGATTCGAACCAGCAATCACTTGACTGAATTTGCCAATGCTCTACCAACTGAGCAATCCCAGATGAATATATCGAAACCAATTCACCCAGTTCCGCATATTCGTCCGTGATTGTTCAGTTACTAGTATACCATTGGCCAGCAACAACCAAGAGATCCCTGGCTCGAGTCCTGGCCCGTACTTTTTCACCCAGTTGGTAAAATTACAACTCATATAATTTCTTTAAAAGTTTCAACAATTGTGTCAAAATAATTCTAATTTTCTCTTAATCTACCAAACTATAATATATCCACAAATGAAAACATCCAATAACCTCTTTCGAGTTACCTCATAAACCAAGATATTTTTGAGATTTAAAGAAGCATAATGTTTCTTCTACTGCCACTGATCTTCGGAAACGCTTCCGAATAGTTCATATAGTGTGTTAAACAGTTCTAATTAACAGTTGTTATAATTATTTATAGGATACTATCCATTCCCAATTAAGGATTTTCAGTTGCGTAATTGAATTTCTATATTCAATAATAACAGAATAATATTAATTTTAATGTTAATGTTAATGATGTAAATTTGTCTTGTTTATCTGTAAAACAAGTTTGTTGAAGATGAAAATGTTTATTTGAGAATAGTCAGCATCCAAAAAACCTCTAATCTTGTGACGGCCATTGCCATCAGTAATGAGTGAGCCAGGCGTACAAGGAGAGCACAGAGGTAAAGTTTAAAAAATACTTTTTATTTAAACTTAATCAGGCAGGGATTGAGCAGGCCTCTACTAGTTTTTCCTTAGGCCAAAATCAATAACTAAACTTCTACTCGAAGCTATTCCCCGTAAAAAATAAAACTTTCAAATATAATAAATGTAAAGATTAAAAAGAAACGAACTCACAAATTTCAATAGGCAGCCTCAGGTTAGGGTGCATTCGATAAATACTTCAATTCCACACT
The DNA here is from genome assembly GCA_963931845.1 of Maratus michaelseni. NCBI lineage: Eukaryota > Metazoa > Arthropoda > Arachnida > Araneae > Salticidae > Maratus > Maratus michaelseni. The sequence continues at coordinate 315,302,381 of OZ007595.1, read as the reverse complement.
GTAGACCAGGCAAGCGCTGATGCAGTCGTTCGTCCTGGCCAGAAAGCAACTATGCATATGCTTGCGCAGCTTCAATTGAATCACAGGATCTAGATTTCTTCGTAGGGAGAGAGGACTCGATCGAAGTTCCGTTTTCAAAATTTAATTCGAAGCTTATATATCCCAAATATCAATTGACCAGCTAAAATAATTTGCATGAATATCGATAAAAAGCGGAAACTCACAATTTCCGAGATTCACACAGCATCCGTCGAAAGTAAGAGAGAGAGAGCCTTGATCAGCTTTTGCGCACGTGGACAGTTAGTGGACAAAAAAATACAATCTCATTGAAAACATCGGCCACTCACGTGATCAGAGTAGCCGAACCATCACAATCTAGATTGAAAAAACTTATTATTACACTATATACACAATTCGGAAATGTTTATGAAAATCATTGGCAGCAACAAAAAACTTTGTTTTTATAAATACCTCTTTAAATCTCAAAAATACACTGGTTTCTGAGGTTTCTAAAGCTAAAATAATCTTTTTGGAATCGTGGGTAATTCGGAACAGGTTATTGTGTATTTTCGTTCGCAGTTATATAATATTTTCCTAGATTAAGAAACATCTTTCTGTTTTTTAGAATGATGGATTTTTGCCCTAGATTTGGTCTACTGAATTCCCATAAGATATCTGATCGATCATAAAGACAACGTAAAACCCCAGACAATCAACTTAAAAAACAAATGCAATTCCATTCTATTTTATGGTGCTATAACAATGCAGCAGGTGGCTTTGTATTTGGAGCATATAAGTGGCTACTTTTTAAACTCTAGCTATCCCTTGGGACCAAGACTGTCAATCAAATTCCTAGAAAACTCAATATCTTCTTTACTTCTTTTCTATCGAACACAGCTAGGGACTATCGATCGGTTTTCAGAAATAACCGTTTAGCTTTTTTATTCGGACATTCAGTACTCTTATCTTCACCGAGACTTCCACGTCATTTCTTCTTTAAAAACTTGGATGTTTAGAAGCATAATGGTGGAATAAATAGATTTTGCATGTCGTTACATCTTTTTAAAATGGGAATAAATGTGATAAGATAACAGATAGAAATAGCAGTATAGTTCAAAGTAATAATTTTTTTAATAATAGAAAACCTATTTCAAATGCATACTTTACTAACAAATATAGCTACAAACTATCGATCTGTTTTCAGAAATAATCGTTTAGCCTTTTTCCTTCGGATATTCAGTTCATCAGTTTTCTTATCTTCAATGTGACTTCCACGACATTTCTTCTTTAAAAATACGGATGTTTAGAAGCATAATGATGGGATAAATAGTAGATTTTATATATCGTTACACTCTTTTTCTGGAAATAAATGTGATAAGTACCATATATAAATAACAGTATCATTCAAAATAATAATTTTTTAATAACAGAAAACCTATTTCAAATGTATGCATTAATAACGAACAACTACAGATTATCAATCTGTTTTCAGGAATAATCGTTTAGCTTTTTTCTTCGGATATTTACTTATCTTATCTTCAACGGGACTTCCACGACATTTCTACTTTAAAAACACGGATGTTTAGAAGCATAATGGTGGAATAAACGGATTTTACATGTCGTTGTACTTTTTTTTTTCCTAGAAATAAATGTTATGAAATACATGATAGAAATAACAATTTAGTTCAAACTAATAGTATTTTTTTTTTTAATAACAGAAAACCCATTTCAAAGACATACTTTAGTAATAAACGCTTATCAAAACCCAGAAGAGCTAAACATTTTATATATCTTTGACTTATACATTTATAACCTCAGCTATAGCGTCTAGAAGATATAATATGGCAACCATCTATTCCAATAATGTTTTAAAAAGTGCTAAAAAACTGAATCCGATAAATATCGAACTATGCTGAACGATAAATGTCGAACTATGCTGAAAGATAAATGTCGAACTATGCTGAACGATAAATATCGATCGCAGTGACATCAGTTAGTTCTTTTCACCATAAACATTGTATCAGGACATGGCATACGATATTCTAAAAACAGGCACATTTCGTCAAAAACCTTAGAAAAAACCCTAGATGGATTCTGAACGTACCCTGAACCAAGATACCAGCGTGATCTTTATTTACATTTATGCCCAGATAGTGACGTATACTTGCTTGTTTCCGAGCGTCATAGTTTGATTTTTAAATTAACAAATTAAATACTTATGCCCTTCGACGATTTCATACGAATTAGCCGAAATTTCATACGATTTATAAGAATATTTCTCTGCATTTTATAGTTATATTAAGGAATGTATATTTTTAACATTTGCTGAATAACTTATTTGCTTACTTTTTCATTCATTACATTAGTGAAGATTGTCACTTCTGTCACTCTTTTTAAATGACACCCACTTATATAACTAGTCGGATGTGCCAATCCCAAAACTTTCTTCTATCACATACTAATTTCACATACACCAAAAACGAATCAGCACCCATTTATGTCAAAGTCTAACTGAATCTAAAGTTTTATTAAATTCTGTGCATTACTTCTTGACATATGAACTATCGCTAAAATCGTGTAAATCTAGAAAAATACAGCATAGCAGCGCCATCTATTGGGAGAATTACACCAAAACCTAATTAAAAACAACTTATGTAAACGTCTAACTAAATCTGAAGTTTGATGAAATTCTGTGCATTAGTTGCTATCGTGAGGCTATCGTTAGGCTATCGTGAAAATCAAGAAAAAAGTCGCATAGTAACGTTACTTGTTGGGCTGTTTAAACCAAAACGTTATACTCGTCTATTTATGTCAAGGTCTAACAGAATCCGAAGTTTAAGGAAATTATGTGCATTAGTTCTTGAGATATAGCTATCAGGAAAATCTTGAAAAATGTAGCATAGCAGTGCCACCTATTGAGAGATTAACACCAAAAACTAATAAGCACTAATTTATATCAGGGGCTAAATGAATCCCCCTCAAGGGGCTAAGCATTAAATAATCTTATATTTAATGTGAAAAAAAATAATCATGGATAAGCGGTGCAACAAAAACAATTTTGATTAAATCGGTACAGATCAAAATGAGGATTTTTACTTTGTATGGCAACCTGGTGTTTTATAACAAAATTAAATGTGTGTATAAATAAATAAAATAAAATAAAATAAAAATAACTAATAAATGTATTTAAATGCATGTGTTTAATAAAAATCAAGTGTGAAAATTGGGTTTTGCCAATTCCGGTGCGTCTGCGACATCTCTTCCTTTATAATGTTCCTTTATAATGTTTTTTATTAATGTTAGGGTATTTTTTATTTAATAAATAAAACTTATTAATGTTTAATAACAATTTTATGCGCAATTTAATATATTTTTGTATTAGTTTTATTGTTTCAGCAAATGTTAAATGTAAATAAATTGGTGGCATAGATATTGTTATAAAGTAATCAATCTTTGTTTACCTTTCCCAGATAGCTTGAAGTTACAGTCAGAATCACACTTCAATTTTGGCAAGAGTTGGAACGTCCTTTGGCGATTAACTTAATAAGTTAAAGCCAAATGTGTCTGACTTGTAATCTAGTTTGCCATGATAAAGACTCTAAATAGCACCGAGCCAGAATATGTCGGTGCGATCAACATTTATCGTTTAGCATAGTTCGACATTTATCGGGTTCAATTTTTTAGTATTTTTGGAATAGCCGGTTCCCACACTATACCTTCTAGACGCCTCATCTCAGATAGCAAATGTTTTGGCTAATGAATGTTTGGGTTGCTACTCTCCGCTGTTTTTCTAACGCGGTTAACGAATGTTTCATTAAATTAACGTGTTAAAAAATTGCAGCTACGTTAACATTCAATTGGGCAAAAAGTCATGTTTTTTTAAAGACATTTTCCGCTTTCGAGCCTGATTAGAGCGAATTATCTTTAATAGCCAAGGTATCGCTGTATTTTGTTTATTATATACCCCTATTTTGTTTATTATTATTATATATATATATTGTGAATGATATTACGTTCTAGGTAATAAACAAGTTGGAAATTGTACGACAAATGTGACAAATGAGGTGCGTTTGTACTATACCTAAGTTTCAGTGAAATGAATTACATCGTCAGTTATTATAATACGATTAATTTTCGTAACAAATTAAGTACATTTTAAGTTCACAACATTTTATCTTTTGTTGACATTGACTGAAAATTCCAATGGGAAACTGAAGCCCTAGCTTTGAAATTTTTAGAACTTGAAATCCATATATAGACTATTTTTCCATATATAATATCTATTCCTCCAGAAGCATCTACCCAAAAAACTGTCGGTAGACTGTAGGATTACTGTAATAAAACAATTTTAGCTTACAAATTCGGTTCTTAAATTTAGTAATATGGAAATAATATGACTCTATCTTAAATAGGACGTAATCATCATGGTAACCTAGAAACATTACCTATCATGGGATATCATTAAATTAATTACATATGATAGGATTTAATAAAATCAATTAATCATGGAGGTTATAAAAATGTCACATACGTCATAGGAGTATAATGTCATACATGTCAGATAACTTGGCGATACATCTTGGTCGCTTGACGATTAATCCTCGGAAGCTTCTATAACAAGGAAGTACCGATTTAAAAAAAATTCAAATTATACTTACTAAATATTTTTATTAATATATTTTTAAGTTTTAATTCGATTTTCATAAAATTTGAAATGACTCGACATAATTTTGCAACTATTATATATATATTAAATTTCAAACCATTCGGTTGGGTAGTTTTTGCGCTGTTATATGCGGACAGACGGACGGACTAGACAACGACTATAGGTGCTACGTATTTATATAATTATGAACGCACCTAAAATTCGAATACGGATAATTATGCCTTTTGTAAAACATCTTAGATCTCATTAGTTTTTAACAGTTTTGACGTAATTAATGGCCAATAAATTAATATGAAATGTAATTTATTGTCGTTTTTAATTTCATATTTTCTAATACATAATTTTTGTTGCGTATCAGAGATCTCAATCCAGAGAATAGCAACCAATCTCTATTTCAAGCAAATGAACAATGCAAGTAGCTTCACTCGATCTTAAAATATGTCACTAAATAGGTACATACTAGGCTTTATAAATAAATAACCAGTTTTCTTGTTTAATAGAATTTAGTTTAGCAAAAATAAATTAATTAATTAATTAACGGCTAATTTTAGTTTCTGAAACTTTCCTAAATATGAATGCAAAAATGAAAGGTTGTGAGTAAATATTGTTTATTTCCTATATATTTTCATAATAAATAAAAGTTATGAACTATATCAATTTTTACTCATTAATTCTTTGGACAATTTTTCAGTACTGGCATATTCACACGTTATTTTAAGTAATTGAAATGATTCACGGATATAACCATATTTCTACTTAGTTATATATAACTCTGCCAAAAACAACGCATACTTTTAAATATTTTCTTTTCTTTCATGTTAACAAGAAGCCCTTAAGTTATAAGAAATTTATTGCAATTTATTTTTTATTGGATAATAATTTGATTCATATTGCTTTTATACATGCTCATGAAAGCGAACTGAACACAATAATTTCTTACAATATAAGCTATTTACAGCTAGCATTAGCAAGAAAACATTTGTGCTATAAGCTTCCGCCTTCTGTTAATCCCTTTGGGAAAATATCCGCTGAAATTGGAAAATAATCCATCAGCAATCGTCTAGCAAATTCGGTCTCTGATCTTATAATCCCGGTCTACTAGATACTTTAGGTATATATCTTGAATAACACCAGAGTAGGATGACATTGCTCTGTGTGCTTTCTGGATTATGAAAGGAATAGGATCCTGCTCACGGGAAAGGGATGTTTTTGTTTGATGTCTTTACCTAGGTAATAAATGTCTTAAAAATATACCAATCAGGTTGTTCCGAGTCTGTAAAAAAATTAATTTTTGTTTCAAATATTTATTGAATTAATGGTACAGAACAATTATTTCAATAAATTTTTTTCAGTTATAACATTAATAATAGAAAACATTTTTTAAAGTTTACCATCTTCTTTAGAATCCAATTTCTGTATGATATATTGATAATTCAACTAGTAATTTTCAAGCAAATAAAAATGAATCTTTTATAAAGACACCATTACTATTCCAGCAAATTCTTACATCAATTGCAAGCCAATTTCTATTGCAAAAGAAAAAAAAATCTAGAACTTGAAATTTAATCAAAAAAAGAATTTCAGTTCGTGAAAATCATTTTCTCTATCATATTATATATTAGAACCTCGGAAGCCAAGGGGTATGAGTAAAAAAATTGAAAAAACAGAGCTAAGTGCACAGGCGATCTGGAAATAAGGCTATTTTTTTGTACGCAAAAAAAATATGAGTTATTTTTTAATGATGTGATGCGTTTTGGAGGTCAACTACTTAAGCATTCGAAACTTGCAACCGTTGTTATCAATATTTAATAATTACAAATAAAAAAAAATAAACTCCACCTTCTTTACACAGTTATTGAAATAACAGTTCAAAAACCACTATGAAATAAGCAACAGTTTGATAATTATTTCAGTCAATTACTATTGACTCAAAACTTTGAACTCAAGTTACTCCAAATCGAAATTTTGTCACTTGCATCCCTTGGCTTCTAGGGAACTCATTTAACAGGTTTGACAACTGGGTTGGAATGTGTTAAAAACACAGCTTGGATAGGTTTCTACGGTCGTGTATTCCATAGGTTTTCCAAGGAAATGAAAAAAAAAAAGAATAATTATTTTGTGGCTGCCATCTTTTCCCACTGACTCTTCATTTAGTTCGTCCGTTAAAAATAAAATAATAAATTAAGCGTTTGGATACATTCTCGCCAAAGAATAACATTTGAATGTAGCGATGGGCTGGCACAGATACTGCAAGCAAAACAAATTTCCAAAATCATGTTTCATTCAAAACAATAAATAATGCGTTATCAATTTTTTATCACTGTGATTTTAGAGAACAGAATTTTGATATCTGAAACCAATATGATTTTATTTTTTTTTATCTCCTTCAGAAAAATTCCTGTTGTTGATTTATCTTCATAGATTCAGACATCGTAAAGAAGCAATATGTTCAGTTTATTGGATTTTTTTTTTTTCCAGATAAAATATTTTATACATCTGAGGAATTTCTAAAATTGTCGAAATAACATTGTTCAGTTTCTTTATTTTTGATTTTTACGTTTTTTCTCTTGTTAGATATGAGAGAATTACTAAGAAAATAGAGACTAAAATTGTTTTCTATGTGCTTTTTTGTTATTTGACCCCATGAGATGGGGTCGAAAATGTTAGAGATTCAGAAGCGAAAATATATAAAAAATTCAGTATATTATGTTTCTTTCGGCTTTTATCTTCTTTGATAAAGAATTTTTCATGTTCCATCTGAATTTTAAATATGTCTATCACATTTTGTATTAAAGGCTGGGACGATGCCGTTGTAATTAATTTAAGATTATTTTTGCAGGGTTTTGGGAGAAAAATGTCAATTTATTTTCAAACGAAAATTACCATTACACTATTAAAAGAAAACAAATGTCTCTTAATCTATGAAAATATAATATAATCACCTACGAATATATAAAAGTGCCTCTTCTAAGTTACACAAGATTTCGAAAACGGCAATTAGATTCATAAAATTATTTTTTCGAATAAAATTGCATAAAAGTTCTTTCAAAAATCTTTCAAAAATATTGCTCGTTTAAGAGATGAGTTACGTTAAAAATGTATAGATTCTGAGATAACTTCAGTTGAAATTCGGTTAACCGAATATCTCAATCCATTAGAGTGAATAAACACAGGAGATTCGTTCATTATGAGTCATAAAAATATTAAACCATGGTGGTAAAGCAAGACTTCCATGCTGAATCCTAATATCAACTAATATCATCTTTGCTAATTTTTACAAATCTCAGAAACCAATATATTTTCACGAGTTACAGAAGCATTTATAAAAACATTGTTTCTTTTCCTGCCCCTGATTTTTCGAAAACGCTCCCAAGTAGTTTTAAAGTGTATTAATTATTTTTCTCAAACTAGAATAACGGTTTTTAGAATGCTAGAAAGTTATAATTAAAATTTTCAGCTACCTAATTGAATTTATACATGCATGAGTAACAAAATAATATTAATGTTAATGTTAATGTCATTGTTGTTAATTAAACATGTTTGCAGAACATGAAAATGTTTACTTTAGAATAGGTAGCATCCAAAAAATCTATATTACAGGTTCAGAAAACTCATTAATATACACTGTTAAAAATGTCACTTTCAAATCTGAGTAAATCGATGTTTTCATTTTATTATGAAACTTTTTGTTTCTAATAGGACAGCCCAATGCTTTCAATACTGAAATACCAGATATGCACAGAATATTGAAACATGGACATACTCAAAACGGAGCACATAGAGGTCAGTTCATACTCATTTTTGAAACATGGTCTTATTCAAAAATGATTAGGATCAGTTCAAACTCATTTTTTAAACAGGAACATACTCAAAAATGAGAACATAAAAGTCAGTTCTTACTCATTTTTGAAACATGGACATACTCAAAACGGAGCACATAGAGGTCAGTTCATACTCATTTTTGAAACATGGTCTTATTCAAAAATGATTAGGATCAGTTCAAACTCATTTTTTAAACAGGAACATACTCAAAAATGAGAACATAAAAGTCAGTTCTTACTCATTTTTGAAACATGGACATACTCAAAACGGAGCACATAGAGGTCAGTTCATACTCATTTTTGAAACATGGTCTTATTCAAAAATGATTAGGATCAGTTCAAACTCATTTTTTAAACAGGAACATACTCAAAAATGAGAACATAAAAGTCAGTTCTTACTCATTTTTGAAACATGGACATACTCAAAACGGAGCACATAGAGGTCAGTTCATACTCATTTTTGAAACATGGTCTTATTCACAAATGATTAGGATCAGTTCAAACTCATTTTTTAAACAGGAACATACTCAAAAATGAGAACATAAAAGTCAGTTCTTACTCATTTTTGAAATATGGACATACTCAAAACGGAGCACATAGAGGTCAGTTCATACTCATTTTTGAAACATGGTCTTATTCAAAAATGATTAGGATCAGTTCAAACTCATTTTTTAAACAGGAACATACTCAAAAATGAGAACATAAAAGTCAGTTCTTACTCATTTTTGAAACATGGACATACTCAAAACGGAGCACATAGAGGTCAGTTCATACTCATTTTTGAAACATGGTCTTATTCAAAAATGATTAGGATCAGTTCAAACTCATTTTTTAAACAGGAACATACTCAAAAATGAGAACATAAAAGTCAGTTCTTACTCATTTTTGAAATATGGACATACTCAAAACGGAGCACATAGAGGTCAGTTCATACTCATTTTTGAAACATGGTCTTATTCAAAAATGATTAGGATCAGTTCAAACTCATTTTTTAAACAGGAACATACTCAAAAATGAGAACATAAAAGTCAGTTCTTACTCATTTTTGAAACATGGGCATACTCAAAACGGAGCACATAGAGGTCAGTTCATACTCATTTTTGAAACATGGTCTTATTCAAAAATGATTAGGATCAGTTCAAACTCATTTTTTAAACAGGAACATACTCAAAAATGAGAACATAAAAGTCAGTTCTTACTCATTTTTGAAACATGGACATACTCAAAACGGAGCACATAGAGGTCAGTTCATACTCATTTTTGAAACATGGTCTTATTCAAAAATGATTAGGATCAGTTCAAACTCATTTTTTAAACAGGAACATACTCAAAAATGAGAACATAAAAGTCAGTTCTTACTCATTTTTGAAATATGGACATACTCAAAACGGAGCACATAGAGGTCAGTTCATACTCATTTTTGAAACATGGTCTTATTCAAAAATGATTAGGATCAGTTCAAACTCATTTTTTAAACAGGAACATACTCAAAAATGAGAACATAAAAGTCAGTTCTTACTCATTTTTGAAACATGGACATACTCAAAACGGAGCACATAGAGGTCAGTTCATACTCATTTTTGAAACATGGTCTTATTCAAAAATGATTAGGATCAGTTCAAACTCATTTTTTAAACAGGAACATACTCAAAAATGAGAACATAAAAGTCAGTTCTTACTCATTTTTGAAATATGGACATACTCAAAACGGAGCACATAGAGGTCAGTTCATACTCATTTTTGAAACATGGTCTTATTCAAAAATGATTAGGATCAGTTCAAACTCATTTTTTAAACAGGAACATACTCAAAAATGAGAACATAAAAGTCAGTTCTTACTCATTTTTGAAACATGGACATACTCAAAACGGAGCACATAGAGGTCAGTTCATACTCATTTTTGAAACATGGTCTTATTCAAAAATGATTAGGATCAGTTCAAACTCATTTTTTAAACAGGAACATACTCAAAAATGAGAACATAGAAGTCAGTTCTTACTCATTTTTGAAACATGGACATACTCAAAACGGAGCACATAGAGGTCAGTCCATACTCATTTTTGAAACATGACTCAAGTAGGAGCACATGAATTTTTATTCTCGAGTGTGTGCATGTTTTCAGAAATGAGTGTATACATGTTTCAAACTTGAGTCATTTTGATTCGGAGCCCTTTTGACTAGGCGACATACTCAGATTTCAGTATCTTTTGCCCAGTTTTGAAAATGTCGTTTTTAGGGTGTACGAAAATATCAACTCTGAAACATTTCCGAACATCATTAACATAAAAAAATTCGTTTTCAAATAGTCTTATTTTTATTTTCAAAATATACTGATTTCTGATAATTGTAAAGATAAAGAACGCTTTTCCAGAATCATAAGTCGTAAGAGTTTATTGTATAGTTTCATTCTTGGTTATATTATATTTGTCTAGACAAAGAAATATGTATCTTTTTTACAGTGTATATTAGACAGACTTTAAGCAATAAATTTCTTAGAAATAAAATTAATCTCATCATCATAAAGCTCAAAATAAAAATAATTAATCATAGTCTCTTGCATGTATGTTGGGCATTGCTACTAGAAAACAGTGGTTCTGTAACGCAGAAATATTCGGATATTTTAAACTGAATGTAAACAAGTCGGAAATTCTACGTTAAACGTGACAAATGAGGTGCATTCGTACTATAACTAGTTGTACAATGTAAAAGAAAAATCATCGTTATTTTTTCAGTGAAATGAATTATGTCGTTTGTTATGAGCGAAATGATCATGCCTTTCTTTTCTCTTATTGAGTATGCTACGTTTTCAGATGCTTTTTTTTAACACCAGACGGCACTGAAAATTTCATCATGGAGATCATGTATTGCGAATGATTACCTCCATGGTTTAATATTTTTATGACTCATGATGAATGACTCTTTTGTTTATTTACTTTAATGGATTGAGATGTTGGCTTTCATTTTAATTCAACTGAAGTTATTTCAATATCTATACATATTTGAATATAACTCAACTCTCGAATAAACAATTTTTTGAACGATCTCCTAAAAAAGTAACGTTTGAATTTTATTAAAAAAAATAATTTTGAATAAAAATGACCTCTGTCATATGAAAAAAGAAATGGTCAGCCCGTTTTTGATTTCCTAAGTCACATACACGACCTGTGTTTTCTTTATTTAAATTATACGTATATTAGGATTTAATACAATGAAGAAATCTTTTATAAAACCTTTTTAAGCTTTGATTTGCTTTTTATAATATTCGAAATGACGCGACAACATTCTGCAACGATTATATATGTTAAATTTCAAAACATTGGGTTGGGTAGTTTTTGCAATATTATATGCGGACGGACGGACTAGACAACGACTGTAGGTGCTACGTATTTATATAATTGCGAACGCACGTAAAAATTAGAAAAGTACTCATTTTCATTATATATATATATATATATGTATATATTGTTATTTTATTATTTCAAACCGAAACTTTACGACAAATTGTAAAACAATTTCTTAGGAGCCACGTTTTTCCAAAATGAAAAGGTTTTTTAAAGACAAATATAATGATTTCCCGTATATTTTTCCATGTCTGATGCAGTTTCATTCCAATTCTCATTCATCTTTGAGTAATACATGTTAAAGAGTGACAGATGCTGTCCCAGCCTCCTTGTAGAGGTTAATTACTATTTTTCTCACAGTGATCATCATTTCAAAAACCACCATCATGAGAAAACACAATTAAAATTTTGGAAGAGGTATATGTTAAAACCATTGATAAATTAAGGACTCATCAATCAGAATATATGCCAGAAATATACAGAAAATATTCCTGTACAATGTAATTCTCTTTAACCTCAAGTAATGTTTGGATATTTTATACTATTTGTTTTTGTTGGGTTTAAAGTTGTGATCCTCACTTTTTTGGTCACTACTGTCCCGGTGTATGAATTTTCTCATATTTCCACCAGGTGACAGTATGCAGGCATTTTCACTATTGTTTCCAATAGTGGAATGCATATGTTTCTTAAAAATACCCCACTGATTGTTGTTTGTTCATGAAGAAGATTTTCTGGATGAAAAAAAATAACGTGGAAAAGTTAAGCGGGTCCCCATTGTTAATTAAAATAATCATATTTAAAGATTAATGAAAATCTAGTCATTTAATTGTAGGTTTGATATGCCTTTGTAAATAAATAGTGCATGTAACATTCCAAAAATGCTCTTTTTTAAGTAAAGTGGCAAAATTTCCTATAATTTCATTACTGTCCCTGTCACTTCTCTCCCTTACAATTTGTGTTTTGTCTGATAAAAACTTCCATATCATATTTATTTTTCAATAAAGATTGTTCCCATCTACTCATTATTATTCTTAACTATAAAAGTTGTTATTAAAATTCAAATTGAGCTTAATATGATACATTTAAAAATCAGATATTAGCAAAAAATCACACTTAGGAAATTTTGGCCCACATACATTTCTAGTTAATTACTAATTTTTCACCGAAATATTGCTGTATAAATTGTATAATTACAGAAATTACGTCATGTGATTCGGAGAAACAACAAAATGAATAACATAAGTTTTTTCAGTATAGTAATCGAGAGATAAATCACCAAATGAAATCTTGGTTTCAACATCTTAATTAATGATATTATCAAGAAATATATCTATTTTCCTTTTCCTTATACACATTAATAAAATATCATTCTTCATTTAGAGTACGAAATATTTTAAATGAACGACGCTTCATATACATTAGTAACTGATGCTGGTCTTAGTTTACAGCTTCTCGCATTACATTTTCCTCACACCATGACACTTATTTCACAGGAAATTTTGGTAATTTGATATCTGCAATTACCTAATGCCATCATAAATCATATTTATTTGCCATATTTAATTTTCCGCATCTGATAATTTCTTGAAGGTGTTAGTTTCTTATTAGAAAAATATTAATGCAAATCTATGCTCTATTGCTATTTTGAGAGGCATGTTTAATTTTCGAGAAAAGGGGGTCAATCGTAAACTGATCTTCGCAATAAATATTCAGTTAATTTTAATGCAAAAGCGGGACGAAACGCGAAAGGTAATTAATGAAGTATCCGATTTCGAGAAAATATTATCGAAGAGGGAGATAAGAAGAAGTTTAATTGCATATCCTCATAATTTTGCAGTTTATTTTTAAATTATGCATGCATCCATTTTGGCTACAGCAGGGAACGATCTTTGATTTATTGGATTTTTATAAATTACTAGCTGTGTAGCAACCCGTTGGGTTGCATTTAAATTGCATGAGGTCATATGATTGTTTGAGGTTGGGGAATCTTGTTTTAATATTCTACAACGATGTCAAATTTCGAGTTTCTACCCCTAACATTTCAAAATAAATCGTAATTTAGAGCGTTTTTAGAACCTTTTCAGATAATTTCACCTTTCTCGAGATTTTTAAAAACTGTTATTAGAGAAATAATTACATTTACATCGTAAATGTAACCACCATACAAAACTTCAAGTTTTTAGCCCCAGCATTATCACGAAAATCATAATTTTAGAATGCTTTTTGTTCCTGCACCCTTTTAGATTCGAATTGTCTAGAAATTGTTCTGTTGCAAATATTACGTCATCGGTTGGGTGTTTGGGGTTGGATGGATCTTGTTTTAATATTCTACAACAATGTCAAATTTCGAGTTTCTACCCCTAACATTTCGAAATAAATCGTAATTTAGAGCATTTTTAGAACCTTTTCAGATAATTTCACCTTTTTAAATTTCGAGATTTTTAAAAACTGTTCTTAGAGAAATAATTACATTTACATCGTAAATGTAACCACCATGCGAAATTTCAAGTTTTTAGCCCCAGCACTACCACAGCAATCATAAATTTAGAATGTTTTTTGTTCCTGCACCCTTTTAGATTCGAATTTTCCAGAAATTGTTCTGTTGCAAATATTACGTCATCGGTAGAGTGTTTGGGGTTAGGTGGATCTTGTTTTAATATTCTACAACCATGTCAAATTTCCAGTTTCTACCCCTAACATTTCGAAATAAATCGTAATTTAGAACGTTCTTAGAACATTTTCAGATCATTTCACCGTTTTAAATTTCGACATTTTTATAAACTGTTCTTAGAGAGCATTTGTATCGTAGATGTAACCACCATACGAAATTTCAAGTTTTTAGCCCCAGCACTATCACAGAAATCCTAATTTTTGAATACTTTTTGTTCCTTCATCCTTTTAGATACGAATTTTCCAGAAATTGTTCTGTTGCAAATATTTACGTCATAAAAGTAACAGTCATAACAAGTTTAAAGCCTTAACAGGTCCAAATTAATCGTAATATAGAACGTTTTTAGATCATTTTACCCTTATTCTAACCTTTTAAATTAAGTCCCAAATATTACATTATATAATACGTAATATTTATAAAGATTTCAGCAAATGAAAATAAAGTATTATAGTTTATCACAAAAACTTCTCTCCTCACTGATTTTGTTTCCTTTTATAAAATACCTATCATAAAGAAGAATACACATCTATATGATGAAGGAAAAAATATGAGTTCCATCTCAGGAGGTAGGTCGAATTTCAAGCCGTATGATTCACATTCCTCGGAGACATGCAATCCTATTGGAAGCATTCTGTTTCGCAGTATCGATAAACTAGCCACTCGATATGCCGTAAGAAGGAAAAATGATCTGCTTTCTTCGTACATGCTCATTGCTATAATAGAATTTTCTTCTAGAAGGTGCTCTTTAGGAGATAGTTTTAATCATCAAAACAAGGCAACAAATATTTTTTTTTTAAACAGGAAATCGATTTGTTTCATGGGCAAGTACGTTTTATACGTACATTCAAGTACGTTTATTGATCTCCTTTTTCGATTAAATGAAACTTTTTAAAGTTAATCCGTTATTTGATATGCACTGTAAAAAAGGACAAACATTTCATATTCTACGATATATATACGATAGTATAACAAAACCATGAACGAATATGCGATCACCTCATCCAAATTCCCCACCAATCCGAAAAGCGTGCTATATATTTAGAAACCTCAGAAGCCAATATATATTCAAGATTTAAAGAATAATTTATAAAAACAATTGTTTTTTTTTCCTGTCATTTAGTGTCGGAAACGTATTGAGTATTTTTTATAGTGTATTAATCATGATTCTCAAACCGAAATATCGGTATTTACAATACTATCAATTCTCAAGTAAAAATTTTTAGCTATGTAACTAAATTTATACATGCAAGATTAACAAAAAAATATTACTTTTAATGTTAATGGTCATGCTATCAATTTAACATGTTTGTCTGTGAAACATGTTGATTGAACATGCAATTCTTTACTTGAGAATGAATAACATCCAAAACTAGTCGTTGGATACCACCGTAATACTTATCCATCATGGATACGCATAATATAAAATATGAAAATAAAGCATGTGTAAACTATTTATAAAATGCATTGCAGTTCAAAAATGAAATCGTGGCTTGATGTCGTCATACACTTTAAATGCTCTATTACTGAATTGCGTAACAGAAACATTATTATAACTCTAAAAATGATAATCCTATTAACTAACAGTTTACTGCGTCGGATTAAGCTTCTCATTTCCAATTAAAATATATCTTTGAATTGAAATTTGAATGAAATACAGGGTCACGAAAAATCGAAGAGTGTCGAAAATGTGATTACAAATATCACGGCAACTCATTATCCAATCGACTTCATTCTTTATGCAAAATGCATGTTTTTTTATTGTCTTTTATATTCACTCCTTAAAAAAAACAATTTCGAAATTTTTTACATACCTTTTATCAGAACGAATCTTTCAAGAATCCGAAAAAAATACTTTCAGATAATCGAGGTGACTGAAATTATATAAGCTTCTTTTCATTATTACATACTATGTACATATCCAATTTCAAGTCTCTATCTCAATTTGTTCAGCAGATAGAGCGTTTACAGACACACACACACGGACACACAGTCAGACAGACGGCAAAATTTGTTTTCTAAAAATATGTTTTTTCGGAATCTCCAGTGTCTGAAGCGTTTTTCGATTTTCAAAAATATTACAAAAATTACCCTATACTACGTATGATGGGTAAGTAAAAAAGAAAAACATTGCATTATATTAAGTTTTATAAAGATTTCAGGAAGTCGAAATATATTTCTGGAATTTACCCCCAAAAAACTTCCCTCTTTCATTTTTTCAGTTTATAAAATACCTATCATAAAAAGAATACACATATATAGGAAGAAACTGGATGGAAAAAGAATTCTCCATCTCAGGAGGTAGATCAGATTTCAGCTCTGTTATTCCTTCGAGACTTGCAATAAATGCTGTTTGAAGCATTCATATTTCACACTATCGATAAACTAGCCATTCGATATGACGTAAGGAGGAAGAGTGATCTGCTTTCTTTTTACATGCTCATTACCTTCTATAATAGAATTTTCTTCTAGAAGGTGCTCTTGGGGAATAGTTTTAATCATCAAAACAGGGCAATGAATCTCTCTCTCTTTTTTTTACAGGAAATATATTTGCTTCACGTGTAAGTACGTTTTATACGTCCCTTCAAGTACGTTTATTTATCTCCTTTCTCGACTTAATTAAATTAAACATTTTTAAGCTAAGGCGTTATTAATTATGCATTCTAAAAAAAAAGACAAATGTTTCTTAATCAACGAAATAGTTACGATACCATAATACGACATAGTATAACTAAGATAGTATACCAAAACCACGAACGAAAATGTGCAATTACCTCATCCAAAGTACCCACCATTCCGAAAAGCGTGCTATATCTTTAAAAACCTCAGAAGCCAATATATATTCAAGATTTAAAGAAGAATTTATAAAAAAAACATTCTTTTTTCCTGTCATTTATTTTCGGAAACGTATCGAGTATTTTTTTATAGTGTATTAATCAGGATTCCTCAAACCAAAATATCGGTATTTAGAATGCTATCAATTCACAAGTAACATTTTCAGCTGTTTAACTAAATTTATGCATGCAAGAGTAACAAAATAATATTAATTTTAATGTCCATGTTCATGCTGTCAATTTAACGCGTTTGTCTGTAAAACATGATGATTGAACATGAAAATGTTTACTTGAAAAACCTATTGTTGTGGTTGAGAAGACAGATTAATACACTATAAAAATGACTCGGAAACATTAGCTAAAGAACAGTTTTTGGAATCGTGGGTTATTCGGAAGAGGTTATTGTATATTTACGTTCGTTGTTATATTATATTTTACTAGATTAAGAGACACTTGTCTTTTTTTTAGGGTTTCGTTTATCTCACGAAACCCTATTCGTCCCGCTACGTTGTCTGTCCGTCACAGAGATGGTTCTCAGAAACTATATAACTTACAGACTTGAAATTTTGTGTACTACTATGAAGCTGAAAATCATAAAAATAGAAAAATCGTATTATTTTAATACAGAAAGATAAAAAACCAAAAATCTAACAGCCTTTTCCTATTAAATTTAAACACTTTTCGTTATAGCAGTTGCCAACAATTAAAAATCCCCAGTAAAATTTTTTCTACAATAATTAATTTTATATTGAAATGTGATAAACTCATTTCCACGTGAAAAATGGAAATGAAATAAAAAGTTTCACCAATTGAAAAACAAAATATGGAATAGTACGTCATATTGATAATAAAACGGAAATTTTCAAACATTTCTCAATATTACAAGGAATGTGAGTATGTGTAGGTACAGAAAGCAGGTTAATATGATGTCATTAGAGAATTAAAAAGAAAAGTAATCTGACGTCCTATTGGAAGTTTAACGGACTTTTTCAAATGTTTGAGAATAATACAAAGAGTATCAATATGAGTAATATAGAAAGCAAATAGATATGATGTCAGCAAGTGATTATAACGTCATATGAGTTTGAGGAACGTATTGAAGCATGAGAAAAACCCGATTATGGAAATATTGGCATATTTTAACATTTTGAATATTTCTATACAGTATGTTTAATTTTGATTTTTTTTTTTAATATCGTATTTAGTCCACATGACAGATATTATTATAACAGAGTATAATAGCGGGCTTAGTAAGCTTTCGGACCGGTTCAGATTTTTTAAAAAAAACGAGAAAAATAGACCG